>CM033320.1:54120444-55482299 GCA_019359835.1 Pharus latifolius
GGGTTCCCTCTCGTGTCAGAGGCAGGTTTGCGCAAATTGGATCAGTCAACCAGAGACCTCCACGAGTGGTACCTACACCGAGCTCGGTGCAATCTGAACTTCTTAGTTCCCTACAGGCCTGGGCAGTTCCACCGTGAGCCCGAGAGTATATCCGTGGCACACGAGGATCTGTTCGACCTCTACAACTGGCGGGAGCTCGATATGTCCATCATATGGACTGGAGTCCTGTGAGTTTGCTGATGCTATGTATTGCTGTTTTCTAACTCTGTTTGCTAACTCTGCATTGTTGTAGTTCATTTGAAATGTAGTAACTTTCTGTGCAATACTAATGTCGTCCTTTTCATGTAGGTGAATGTACAGGCTAGCATCGGAGGCTGTGTGTGACAAGGTGGGTTTCCTCGACCCAGAGAAAATAAGCCTCACGATGCTAGAGTACGACACCGCGCACGCTGAGCAATACATATCCAAGGCGCTGATGGCGCAGCAGGACAGGGAGTTCATTATGGTGCCATACCACCAAAGGTTAGTGCATTTATTATTAATTTAACTCAATTTTGTATGTTACACCTGAGATATACTTTGAGCTAGCGGTCCTCTTTTACGTACAATGCAGGGGCCACTGGATCCTCATCGTGATCTGTCCGCCAAGGAACGAGGTGTACTACCTCGATTCGATGCGTGACAGATTATCGGTCGAATATGTGGTCAAGGGGAATATTGAGGCGTAAGTAACTTATATGTTTGATTTAAATTTTGACCTCACTAGCTAATGATAATACATTAACCGGCAATACTAACTGAAATGCAGGGCTTTTGATAAATATGTGTCCGATGGAGGGAGGCATGCCGCACCCCAGGACTCGCTACTAGCTTAGAAAGAATATGAGGTACTCATGAGACTTTTTGTTTATGCTTAATTAGTTTATGGAAACTGTAGCTAACATGTCTTCGCATATGCAATTATCTCAGTGCCATCAGCAGCCGCAATCGTGGGAATGCGGGTTTTATGTGCTGGGCTACATGTACGACCTAGTGCAGACAAACTTTGCCCAATTCCCCCAGGTAGGCATCGATAGTTAACTCAAATTTGAAAATTGGGTGTCATGTTCAAAATTAGGAAGTTAGTTACTCAGTATTTACACATGCTTGCAGATCGCCATGTTGAAAGACCAATACGAAAATGCAAAGATTAGATCTTTGACAAATATGGGCTCAATATGTCATGGAGGAAGTTGCGCCAAACCATTTGCTATGACAATTTTCTCTTTTTCGTGTACTCTGTGCATAGACTGTTTATATACATGTGAATAAATATATATGTGAATAAATGTCCACATTGGATTGCAATTTGTATTTGTCCATATATATGTGAATAACTGTCTAATGTGTCAATCTGTTCAATGTATATGTGCATTTACCCTTCTTTGCATCTGTACTGTATTGTGTATCCAATCTATACTGTATTGCATCTGTACTGTATATGTGAATATACTGTATTGTGAATGTAAAGAATGTACTGTATATGTGAATGTACTGTATTGCATCTGTACTGTATTTCTATCGGTAAATTCATTCACAATCGAGAGACTACTATCACTTTTTCTATCGGTAAACTCATCCACAACCGAGAGACTACTATCGTTTTTTCTATCGGTACACTCCTATTAACCATTAGAAGAGTGTGACCTTTCCTGCCGGTGAACTCATACACAACTGAGAGAGTACTATGGTTTTTTCTATCGATAATCTCTTTCACAACCGAGAGAGTACTATACTTTATTCTATCGGTACACACGTCACCGTTAGAAGAGTTTAACTTTTCCTGCCGGTAAGCTCATACACAACCGAGAGAGTACAATTGTTTTTTCTATCGGTAAATTCATTTCCAACCGAGAGAGTACTAAGGTTTTTTCTGTCGGTAAACTCGTAATTAACCGTTAGAAGAGTGGTACTTTTCCTACCGTTAAACGCATTCACAACCGAGATAGTACTATATTTTTTCTATCGATAAACTCTTTCACAAACGTCAGACTACGACGGGTTTTCTACCGGTGTTCTCTTAAGATGCCGTTAGAATAGTGAAGTTCTTCTATCGGTTATTTACTGATAGAAGATGACCTGTTTTGTTCTATCGTGTCTATCTCTATCGGTACAAAAACCGATAGTAGAAGGCTATTTTTTACAGATAGAAGAAAGCTTTTCTGTATTAGTGTATGTATCGCAACTTGGTATTGGAGAATGAAGAGATCAAAAGACAACTTGGTGAGTTGTTAAATGATGGCGTCATTCAACCAAGTAGTTCACCTTGTGAATCTCCTGTGCTGTTAGTATCAAAGAAAGATGGGACTTGGCATATGTGTATTGACTACCGAGCACTAAAAAAGATCACCATCAAAAACCGGTACCCTCTTCCTCGTATTGACGACCTGCTAGACCAATTGATGCATGTTGTTGTCTTCTCGAAATTGGATATTAAGTCAGGATATCATCAAGTCAGCATCCGAGAGGAGGATACGTGGAAGACCGCGTAGAAAACATGACAAGGTCTGTTCGAATGACTGGTCATGCCGTTTGGCCTCTACAATGCCCTGGCTACTATCATGCGTCTCATGAATGACGTATTGCGATAGTTCATCAACGACTTTGTGATCATTTACCTCAATGACATACTGGTCTATAGTCATTTGTGGGACGAGCACCTAGTTCATGTGGAAAAGGTATTCGAACAGCTTCAGCAACATCGACTTCGCCTCAACCATAAGAAGTTCGAGTTCGGTCAGCAAACTCTACTGTACCTGAGATTCGTGGTTGACAATGGTACATTGCAAATTGACCCGGATAAGGTAAAAGTGATTCACAAGTAGCCGAGACCACGAACAGTTACATGAGTGCGTAGTTTTGTGGGAGCATGCCAATACCTTCGGAAGTTCATACAACACTTCTCGATTGTGGCTTCTCCGTTGCATGCATTAACCAGGATCGATCAGAAGTTCGAGTGGACAGGAAAACATGAAGACACGTTTCTCTTGCTGAAGAAGAAGATCAGTGAAGCTCTTGTTCTAGCTTTGCTGAATCTATAGAAACCATTCGAGCTAGAAACTGATGCTTCAGGTTATGCAATGGGCGCAGTAATCATGCAAGAAGTTCGACCAGTAGCATATCACTCTGAGTTATTCCAGGGAGCTCAAAAGAACTATCCGACTTACGACAAGGAGCTATGTGCACTTCATCAGGCACAAAACTTCTATGACAAGAATTCTACTCGATGGGTTATCTCGAAGAGAGATGGTATCGTTTGCATAGATTATATCAACGCCGCGACCAATCCGTCCAGGATTATATGACGGAATTTCAGAGACAAGCAATGATCATTGGCATCTCGCCCTCTGATCCTCAAGTCTTCCAAAATACACATCTGGACTTTAGAAAATAATCAGTGCTGAGTTAAGCCTATTCAGCGTCCAAGATATCATGACCGCGAGCACGACTGCTATGGCGATCGAGAAGAAAAATAAATCCTGCAACGACAAGGACAAGAAAGAGAATTCGACCTCATCAAAAAGAAAGTTGAGTTCGAAGAAGAGTACTCTGAAGTCTAATTCGAGCATCTCTTGTGATCATTGCCAAGTTGCTGGGCATTCGAAGGATAAGTGCTAGAAGCTTCATCCTAAGCTTTGACCAAAGAGAAATGGACCAGGAAAAAGAACAACTACAGCTACTACGGCTCCACCCAAAGAAGAAGTTGTCTGAGTAAATTCGGTTGATGAGGCGGATACGACCTTGTCTCTGATGGAAATGCCGAAGGAGAAAAATTCGGATTGACGTGATGACTGTCACTCAATGGAGGACTTGTTCACTATCAATATCCAGGTGAAGCATGAATTGGTTGCAGTAATATTCGATCCCGGAAGTCAGAAGAATTTGGTTTCTACTGGACTAGTTTGACGACTTGGTTTGAAGACGACCACACACCCATGACCGTATCCACTAGGTTAGTTTACATCCGACGTGAACCAATAGATTACGAGTCAGTGTGTGTTGAAATTTGTGATCTCTGCTCGATATATTGACAAGGTTCAATGTGATGTTGTTCCTATCGATATTTGTCAGGTGATCCTTGGGAGTCCGTTCTTGTATGATTGAGATGCTGAATTCCATTGACAAGTGCAAGAGTACGAGCTCACTAAAGACGGAGTTAAGTTCATGATTGGTAGAGACGTCCATGTCAACACCTCGAACTTGATTACCGCAAATCAGGCCAAAAGAATCGTCAATGCATGTCAAAAATACGTGCTTGTTATGATTTGACCAGTGGGTCAAAGTGATCATACTCGAGCAGCGTTGTCATTGATGTGCTGAGAAGATGTTGGTCATTTGTCGATACTGCTGGAGAAATACAGTGATCTATTCGAAGGTACCCAAGGTCATCCACCAAAAAGTCCAGTCGAGCACAAAATTCAGTTTGTGTCCGATGCAACACTTCCCAATCTGAGTATGTATCGCAATTCGGTATTGGAGATTGAAGAAATCAAGAGACAACTTGGTGAGTTGCTGAATGATGGTGTACCTTAACCAAGTAGTTCACCTTGTGGATCTCCTGTGGTGTTAGTGCCAAAGAAAGATGGGACTTGGCGTATGTGCATCGACTACAGAGCATTGAACAAGATCACCATCACGAACCGGTACCCCCTTCCTCATATTGATGTCCTGCTAGACCAATTGAAGCATGCTATTGTCTTCTCGAAGTTGGATCTTAAGTTAGGATATCACCAAGTCAACATCTGAGAAGAGGATACATGGTAAACCGTGTTTAAAACGCGACAAGGTCTGTTCAAATGGCTAGTCATGCCGTTTGGCCTCTGCAATGCCCCGGCTACTTTCATGCGTCTCATGAATGACATATTGCGATAGTTCATCGACGACTTTGTGACCGTTTATCTCGATGACATACTGGTCTATAGTCGTTCATGGGATAAGCACCTAGTTCATGTGGAAAAGGTGTTCGAACAGCTTCAGCAACATCGACTTCGCCTTAAGCGTAAGAAGTTCGAGTTCGGTTAGCAAACTCTACTATACCTGGCATTTGTGGTTGGCAACGGTACATTGCAAATCGACCCAGATAAGGTAAAAGTGATTCGCAAGTGGCCGCGTCCGCGAACAGTTACGGAAGTTCATACGGCACTTCTTGATTGTGGCTTCTCTGTTGCATGCATTAAACAGTGTCGATCAGAATTTTGAGTAAACAGGGAAACATGAAGACACGTGGCTCTTGTTGAAGAAGAAGATCAGTGAAGCTCCTGTTTTAGCTTTGCCGAATCTACAGAAACCATTCGAGCTAGAAACCGATGCCTCAGGTTATGCAATGGGCGCAGTACACATGCAAGAAGTTTGACCAGTAGCATATCACTCTAAGTTATTCCAGGGAGCTCTGAAGAACTATCCGACTTACGATAAGGAGTTATGTGCACTGCATCAGGCTGTAAAACATTGGCGGTGTTACCTTTTGGGTAAAGAGATTGTTGTCCACACCGACCACCAACCTTTGCAATATTTGCAAACTCAATCAATGCTAAGCAAGCTCGACATATGAAGTGAATGTCGTATCTGTAACAGTTTAATCTGATGATTAAATACAAGAAAGGCGTACATAACAAACTAGATGACATGTTGTCGAGACCACCAATTATGACTCTATGCTTATCAGCATTTATGCAGATCGATCCCTCATGTCATGATGACTATGCCACAATGTACAGTGAAGATCTTGATTTTTGATCAGCACTGACTTAGCTCGAAACAGAGAAACCTACAGAGTTTGTTTGGCGAAAAGGACTCTTGTACAAGGGCAATTTACTTTGTATATCTCGTGAAGAACATTGAATTCAATGGCTGCGAGAAGCACAGACATCGAAGGTTGCTGGTCACTTTGGGGTTACGAAGACTTTCCAAAATCTTCACAGAGATGTGTTCTAGCCACGTATGCAGCAGGATGTGGCTAGTTTTGTTCGAGGCTGTGGCCTTGGCAACATCTCGAAATTGGCAAACCAAAAAGTGGGTTTGTACACTCCTTTGCCAGTTCCTTCACGGCCATGGGAAAACATATTCATGGATTTCTTGGGAGGGTTGCCTAAGACCCGATGTGGCAATGACTATCTCTTTGTGGTCATTGATCAGTTTTCCAAAATGATAATTCTCATACCTTGTCGAAAGACTCACGGGAGAAGAAGCGGCTCGGGTATTCTTTCAGCACGTTTGGACACATTTCAGACTGCCGACTTTTATTGTGTGTGATCGTGATACCCAGTTCCTTAGTCACTTTTGGCGATCACTCTGGACGATGATGGACACAAAACTAAAGGGGAGTACTGCTTTTTGTCCTCAAACTGATGGTCAAACCGAGGTAGTAAATCGAACAGTCATTCATCTCTTGAGGGGCTTTAACTCTAAGCATTCGAAGACCTAGGATGAAAGCATACCATACCTGTAATTTACTTTTAATTGAGCAGTGCACGGTTCGACTGGAAAGTCGCTGTTTGAGTTCTGTTTGAGATTTCTACCACATAGTCCATTCGACATGGAGTTTGTGATCCCTACCTCAGCACAGAACAGCAAGGAAGCCTCTAATCTGGATTGAGCACAAAAGTTCCTGGTAGGTATTCAATGACTCCATGGTGAGGTTGAGCAGAACTTGCTTAAAGCTCAACTCAAGTACAACGCGCGACATGATCGGCACTAAGTTGATGCTCAATTTCATGAAGGTGATATGGTATGGTTACATACGAGTAAGGAGAGACTTAAAGGTGAAGGTAAAAAGCTTAAACCAATCCATATGGTCCTTTTCGGGTTGCAAAAAATTGGTACTAATGCTTGTCAGCTCGAGTTACCTCCATACTTGGATATTTACTCGGTTGTCAATGTTGAGCACCTCAAACTCTTTGAGGCTTAGATGCTGGATGATGAGCCGGATACAATTGTACCATCTGTTGAAGACTTGGTCTATCAACGAGAAGAACCTCTACTTGACGATGTGATCTTGGAGAAGAAGGTGACAACCACCTGCAGTGGTACACGAGAGTCTTTTTGAATCGGACAGAAAAATCAACGAGCACGCGTGGCAAAGTGATACACCCAAGAAGATGGTCAATCTCAATTTTCACATCTCCAGTTTTGATCACGTGGTCACCAACGGGGGTTGGCTCCTTCTTAACAGGGGAGTCATGATCTGGGAGGATCTTCGGGTCTTTCAGGTCGAGTTTGCAAAGGCTTCACGACCTAAACCTATTCGAGTTCAAAAAGGTTTCGCGACCTCAGAAAGGGTTCATGACTCAATTCGATCTTTGGTCGGGATTGTATTCCAATCAATATATATATAACTGAGTCCTATCTGTTTAGGTTTAGTTGCCTGAGTCTAGTACGTTTAGTTGGTTATTGAGTTTGATACGTATTCATACGATTGGACTATAAATACATTGTAATAGGATAGATAGATTATCTACCTAAGTATCTACTTTTGCATAGATCAGATCGAAGAGTTCATCAACATAGGCGAGTGCGTCCTAACGTTTGACGTGTACAAGATCCCTCTTTGAAATAAAGAGCGTGCTATCTTTTGAACTGTGTTTCCGATCAACTTGGGTTTCAGTAATTCTGAGTAAGATCCCGTTATTCTGCATATTAGCATCTGATCGAGTATAGTCAAAGCCCGTCTATACTTCAATCAGAGCCAAGCTGCATCTGGTTGAGGCTAGATCGAAACCTGGTCCAACTCGTAATCAATGCAATTTTAGTGGTAGAACATAGTAATAGAAAAACAAACCCCAAATTTACCCTGACTTAATCGATAGTTTTTTAACCTAAAATACGAATACGAATACGCTTGTTCCTCGTAGAGTTCGACCCTCAAGTGCTCAACCTCAATCATTCGCTTGCGGTTTTACTAAAACACAACCCTCAGAATAAATGTCGCCCATCGCAAGTGATATGTATTTGTCTTGGGCCTCCATCTGTCGACGAGAACGGAGACCAGTGATCAGTCAAGCTTGAAATCCTCCACTCTAGTGATCGTCTTGATGAAGGGAAGCAATTCGGAGGCCCTCAATCTTGGGATGTACCTACTATCAAGGGGCCAGGCCGCGCTAGGAGATCGAAGCCGAAAAGACTAAAACTCCTGCCCATCTCTCAAATCTCGAGACCGATGGCGATTATTGTAGTACAACTTGAGTAACTCTAGAAGGTGTGGACGATCGTGAACCATGTCTGTAAACAGAAATAATAAATTAAAAACAAGTGTAGAATAAACTACAAATTTAAATACATTACAAAGTAGAATAAAAATTACACAACATTTCAACAGTTAGCTCTAGATTGGCCGGATGTAGTTGGCCAAGCTGTCTATAGATGGAGCACTTTCGTAGTTCATCACGATCTGCCTCATGTCGTTGCTAATTCGATGTGTACACCTTTGGCCAGGGCCTTTCCGCTCCATGTATGGGAGTGGAAAATACCGTATCTCACCTAGCATGCACAAAAGATGTCTATAATGATGTTGCGTTCCCCAAATCTCATATTTTGCAATCCAGGCTTTAGCCATGTAACACCCCAAAAATCAGGGCCAGAAAATTTCACTTTCTGGAAACCAGTCCTTGAGAATTTTGACATTATCTAAATGCCTGAAAGCCTAAATTCTCCATCCATGCTGAGAATTCAGACTGTCAGCTCGACTACCTCCCCCTCAGATCATACTACATAATTGTCTTCTGCCATCAAATCAAATTCGGCTCCGAACTTCAGTTATTTGACTTTTCTCCATTTTCAAAAATACTACTATTCATTTTTACCCTAAATACTCCTTTTTCATTTTTGTGCAAATGAAACCCTAAACACCACCTATAAGCCAGAAGTATATAAATACAGGTATATATGTGCCAAGGCATTGCACTTATACTCACACTACATCAACCCTTCTTCTCTCTCCAAACATGCACCCATAAAACATATGTAAATATATACCTTACTTATACACACACACACACACACTAATATACATACATACATACATACATACATACATACATACATACACACAAATATAGAGATGCATACACAAACTGACACGCACACTATTTTCTCTCCAATACCCGCATACACGCATGCACACGACACTGCTTCCTTCTCCTTCTTCCCCTTTACCTCCAAACCAAACGCATACACACACTCACAGAGACCCCTCCTAGTTTCCTCCTCTTGTAGACAGTGTAAGTTCCCAGGCTACAGCAGCAATCATCACACTCCCTCTTTGTGCAAGTTCCAAGGATGGCCAGCTACAGTAGTTCATGTCTCTTCTTCCTCTCCTCAATTCCCTCGGCCAGAAGTATATCAACAGTAGCAGCAGAGCAATCCTTCTCCTCGAACACTTAGCCTCCGCCAGTCTTCTACCATTCCAGCTTGTCCTCCCACCAATCCTTCTCTTTCTCAGGTGGCAAGTCCAGCAGGAAGAGCCAACAGGAGCACCACCATTAGCATCTCCCTCACCAGAAGCACAAGTGATCATCTCAACCACTTCATTGGCTGCCTCATACACAAGCATACACACACGCACCCATTTCCCCCTTCTTCATTGTTTTCTCCACTTCCTTGAGTTGCCATGGACCAGCTCATGGCACCAGCTCGCCACCGGCCATCGCTAACTAAACCAACTGTCCGAAACTCTCACTCTACCCTACACTACACTCTAGGAGCAACCGTTTGAGTTCCACCGCGACAATCGCTTGAATTTTTGTATTTTTACTCCTCCGGCTATCGTTCTCTGTCGAGCTCATCGAACTATACTCCAATCATCAAAATTGGTCGAGCTAGCAGAGTAAAATATTTCCCACGATCATAGATACATTTCCCTTCAGAAGAATTCCCAAGAAGCCCAACCACTTGACAAATCCGACACTATCCTGTTCTACGACGTCTCCCCAGCGTCACCAGACCACACCGGCCGGTCTTCATTGAAATTGATCTCATCGTCGAGTTCCCCTCATCGCCCTCTAGCTTCCCTCCAACTAGATTTGACAATGAAGCCCCTAGCAAAAGTACCCATTAATGCACTTGTATCTATACTCCTTTCATAGAAATATTTAGCCGTGCGATACCAAGTGAACTCAATAATTCCAATGAGTAGAAGGACTCACACCGCCTTCAATACAAAGTTGTACATCTCGGCCATATTAGTGATCAATATGCCATACCTAGCTCCTCCCTTATCGTGCATTAGCGACCACTTCTCAGGTGCTTTATCATTGATTCATTCACTAAATTTCTTGATTCTTGACGTCCTACTGGGTCGTCTCGCCGTGTCTGAACTGCTAACAACACTATCATCACCGACCACCTACTGTTAACTACGTTCCTATATCCTTTACCTTTTATTCAAATCTAAGGTGTCCTTTTCTAACTCCCCTAGGTTTGTTCGAACTTAGTAAGCTTGTTCTAGTCACACAACTTATTAAACTTCTTCATCAAACGTCTGCTTTTGAAATGGATGAAGAAGTTTGCCGTAGAATGCCGTTTACACCACCGACAAATCAAGTCATTCCATCTATAATCAGGCTCATTAGTGGGCACCATGAAATCAATGGCACTCAGCAAACCCTTTTGTCTATCATGACTCAGACATACATTCCGTCTATCCTTTACTACAGTTTTTTTTTCAAATTAGCAAGGAACAATACTCAACTATCTATACTCTCACTTTCTACTAAGGTGCACGCCATAGGAAGTAACTAGTTGTTGGCATCTACAGCAACGACTATTATCAAAATTTCCTTATACTTTTCTATTAGAAATGTGACATTGACACAAATGACTGGTCACATATACTTGAAGACTGAGATGATTTACCCAAATGACCAAAATATACGCTCCATGTATTCAGCTCCAGAAACAATGCCACTATTTGTGTCCAAAATTGATGTAAGAACCATGTCCATCACAGTGCCAGGGTTAGTATCAATGATTTGCTGAAGGAGTCTGGACACATAGTTATATGAATCATAAAGTGATCCAAATAACAATTTAAGGCCAAGTTGTTTTGCTCTCCATGTCTTTCCATACCCAATGTTATACCAAAATGTGTCAATAATTTGAGCAACAATCTCTTTCGGTGGCATTTCAAGATTTGTATGGAGGTTGGATAAAATTACACGTGCAACAAATGTGGAGGACATATTTCTGTGGCGCTATAAGACCTGTATAACCGAACAGTCATGTTCGGTGATTTTAGAAACAATAAAATGCAAACTGTCCTTGTAACGTGCAACACGGACATAAAAATAACATCCCTCCACCAAGCACTTGGCTGCATAGAGATTTGGATTTGTTCTGTTGACCTTGAAAGACTAACAAAGGGACATGGCACACATCGCCACACCTTGTTTGGCATCCTCCTTGCTACAAAAATATTGGCGTAATGTTAATCTATCCTCCTTGGATGCCCAATCGGATCCACAATCCTTATGCACTCAAGCAGAATCAAACCCACTTCGATCCAACCATTGTCGGGGAGGCCCCATCCCATGATAATTTTCTTCTTCATTTGAGGAATCCTCATAGTCTGGATCAATCTTAGAACCTTCACTGTTCGAGATTTCTAGGCCCTCTTCTTCAGCTTCATCGAAAAATACTTCATCTCCAGGGTAGAAATGACCATCCGTTAATACTTTGTTCAGACGCTCTACAAAATTCTGTGACATAGCTACATTAATACTCATATATTTCCCTCCTTCACATACCTCGACAAACTGTTCTACCGCCCTAGTATTTATGTTCATAGGTGGCACATTATTTTTAGCCAGCACATACAGTATACATTAATCCGGTATATGGTTAGGTTCTTTCACCCTTCTAATATAAGAGCTCCAGGACCTGTCACATCTAAGTTTACACATTTCTCAACAACTTAATCCCCTAGTAGGCATCAATACCTCTATGTCAACACTGTATAAATTTTGGTCAAGATTGAAGGTGTGCAGAACTCGACTTTTAAGCTCCTAAAAATTAATAGTACTGAAGTTATCCAATTCAATTTCTATATGATGGCAACCACTCAGGTCATCTCCATATGGTCCATTTCTAATAATTTATTCTCCGTGTAATAAGTAAATTGTTCTTTCTTCGCCCATTGTCTACAATTCACTATGTCATAGATATAAACAACTTTAATACTATAATTCCTTAATTATTATATCTCCAATATAATTAGCATATCAACAAATCACATCTACAAATCATCAGATATGCAATCCATAAATTTCAGCTTAAAATGTCTACAAATCAATAAATATCATATCTCTAATATAATTAGCAGATTAACATATCAGACCTACAAATTGCACGAAATTCAAATCACATCTATAATTTCTGTCGAGACAGGGGACATGACTACAAAATGGAGGGAATAGGAGATGCGGAGGTGGAATGTGAGAGACATTAGTCAGATGATCATTTCTACTAAATATTTGGGTGAAATAGTGAAGTCTAAGCCATATATACGAATCTGATTTTTTCTGATTCGGTATCCAGATTATCCTACATTCTAAATCAATTTCAATCCTAACTCATACATAAATTATCTACAGATCAGATCTATATTTCCTAAATTTCACGTCTTGACAATATGTCACTAGTTTTTTAGCCTAATGTTACATGCCATTTTTAGCTAATCAACTTAGAAAAATAATCAAAATACCACTATCAATTGAGATTTAATCATGATTTTAAAAAAAAAGAAAAACTAGAATGCAAAATTTCAATTTTAAAAACTTTAACACAAAAAATTCAAAATTTCAAAAACTAAAAATTTTGTGTTCCGCTCTTTATATTTTTTAATATCATGATTAGGTCTCAACTGATAGTGATATTTTGGTCATTTTATGTGTTGATCAGTAAAAAATGACATAAAATATAAAGCTTAAAAAAATAGTGACACATGATCAAAAAATAAAATTTTAATGATATATTATATTAGGCACTAAAGTTCAAAAGAATAGAATCAACTTTTTCCTTAGAAAAACGCTCATTTTGTGCAAAACCTCGTTAGGGTGTTTCATCCTTCTATGTTCAAAGCAAATTTTATTTCTTATGGTCTGGACCAACACAAGGCAGCCAAGCCAATTGCCCATACCTTCCTATAATTTTGTAAGTAGCAAGTTACCCAAAGCACGTAGCTTTCCAGAGAGATTGGACTGCACCTTGCTTTCAGACATTGGCAAACAATACCCAATGCATACTGCGCTACTGGATATTGAGAAAACAAGTGGTCACTTGTTTCATCTTGCTCACAGAGATAGCATTTGGCATTACTACTCCACCCACGCTTTAACAAGTCATCTTTTGTAAGAATTGATCTTTTACTCAACAGCCATATAAGTTTACTGTATTGTTTTCTTCTCGTCCTAGCCAATCTTTTATACATTGATTTAACTGAGGACTTATCATTCAGTTTCCAGTTCCACCGAAGTTCATCCTTACCATCTAAAAGTTGCACAGTAGCATACTGTTGATGTATCTGATTAAAATCTTCTTTCAACTCTGTGGACATATGCCTTCCAAATAAAATTTTCTTTGCCCCCAATAAAACTTGGCGCATTGTTAGCTATTGTTCCATTACCGTTGAGTATAAGGTGTCATGTGTTATAGCAAAGGTTCATCTGTGATCCACCTATCCTCCCAGAATCTCACCCTACGGCCATCTCCAACTATCATTTTACACCCAGCAAAGAACATCGGCCTCATATCCATGATATCTGTCCAATAAGGGGAGTCAGTTTGTTTTTTCTTTATCTGAAACATTGAGTTACCATTCAAGTATCTGGCCTAGACAATTGAGTGCCAAATACCCGAGCTATTAAAACTCTTCCACAGCCATCTACTTAACAGGCTATGATTCATCTTCTCCAAGTATTTAACCCCCAATCCTCCGCAATCGGTCAGTTCACAGACTGACTTCCATCGCACCAGCCGATATTTTTTCTATCAAGGGCCCCTCTTGCCACAAAAATTTGGGTCTCAACCTGACTATTTTCTTAATCAGAGTCTTAGGCTGCTTGTACATTGACATTAAGTACGCAGGAATACTACTAACATAAGACTGAAATCAAGGTAACACGACCTCCCCATTGATAATGTTTTCCCTTTCCATCCATCTAGCCTTTTGCTAATTTTATCAATTAGAAACTGCCATTCCCCCACTTTCAGTCTCTTATAGCTGACAGGGGCCCCTAAATTTTCCCCTATCATTTGTTGAAAAATATTTATGAAATTTGTTAATGACGTCACTAGTTTCATTAATTTATTACCTCATGCATCATGCAAAACATATGCAAACCTAACTAGGAATGATAAATCTCAAAATAAATGGTTGTTCTATTACCTATTCCACATAGCAGTCTAACCATCAGAAAAAAATATCATTTCTGAAATTTATCGGTCATAATATGGTTCCACATGTAAATGCTCCCAAACAATCCTAGAGGCCGTTTCTAATTTTACAGAAATTCGGGAATTGCTATAGAATGCTAGCCATGAGAGTCATATGTGTGGTCAAGATCCTCACATCAATATTTTATAGTAAATCCACAAATTCTTATAGTGTTACACCGCAAATTATCCATCTGCTGCTCATATTGTTATTTTATCTGTATCCTTCTTATCTATAAAATTGACTCATACGAGGATTTCCCCCAAGATCCCATCAAAAAGTGTCTCATAGGATACGTAGTTGAAGACCCCTTAGAGACAAGGCCCCCAAAAGAGGCATTATTCCTTGGGGACTCTAAGGTCCCATTCTTCAAGAAGAGTTATAATGAAGAATTAATTATAATCTCAGTTCCCCTATCTCCTCCAAAGAATCGAGAACTCTGAGGACAGATTGTAGTTATAGGTGCTCAGAACTCCCTCAGGAACAGCTAGCTAATCCTAGTCTTCCGACTCCCCAACTCTTTGTGATCCAAGACCCACAAAATGATCCGGGACGATCTCGGGTCAACAAAAACATAGTCACTGGTTGGGCCAAGGTTACTGGATTGATCAGAATATGCCATGATCTGGGATGATCTCAGGTTAATAATAGTACATGATTCAGACTTGGTCGGTTGTCGGTTGCCAAGTCTAATACAAATATGTAATCGAGTCTGTTACGATATCGACTAGACTTGGCTATCAAGATGTAGTCGAGTCCAATACATTTTTGAGTCCGATATGTTTTCGAGCGGTTGTCCTATAAATACCTTGTAATAGGACAGACAAATCATCAAATTCAGTCATAGAACTCATAGACAGAGATCGAGATCGATCAATTGTCAGATCGACTCGACTTGTACGAGTTTCTTCTTTTTATTAAGGAATCGTTTTTCCTTTAATTCTGTGTTTGATTACCTGGTTTTGTCTTTCGAGTAAACTCCATTTTTCACATCCAATTGGGTCTAGTATTCAATCGGATCAAGTTGGTATCTGAGTGATGTCCTGTCCTATAGATGGTGAAAACTCGCCTTGACTACAAAAGTCTGGTGAGATTCCGCAAGAACTTTCTACAACTGAAAGCAAACGTTCGACGACAACGATAGTCATGTCTCCAACCATGTCTGAAGAAACCTCCGCTCAAACTAACTTGGCCGAACAAGTAGCCAAACTCTCTATCAACATGGATACCATGCTTGCTTGGATTAAGCAGCAGGCCATGACCTTGCCACCTGAAGATGATGCTTCGAAGGCAAGGATGACTGGTGTAAGGATTAGGAATAGCTCGCGCAGGCCAGTTGAAGACAACGACGTGAACGACCTTGAGCCTGACGACCACGCCAACACATCATCCTTAGCTAACGGACCGTTCAAGGTCGAAGCTAAGGTAGACATACCCATATATGATGGGGCGATTGGTGTTGAGGAGCTGGATTCATGGATCGACCATCTTGAGACCTACTTCAACCTGCGAGGTTTCAGTAGCATTCAAAAAGTAAAGTTTGCACCATTGAAGATGAAGGACCACACCAAGACATGGTGGAAGGCACTTGTCGCTAGCGGGTAAGAAGATGACCTCGTGTGGGGTCAATTCAAACAGCTCCTACAACAAGAGTTCTACTTGATGGGATATCTTGAAGAGAGATGGGATAGGTGGCACCGGTTGTATCAACGACGCGACCAGACTGTCCAGGACTACATGACTGAATTTCGGAGACAAGCGATGGTCTTTGGCATCTTGCTTTCCAACTTCCAGACGTTCACAAAATACACAGCTGGACTGCAGAAGACAATCAGTGCAGAATTGAGACTCCATGGCATCCACGATATCTCAACCACAAGCACAACTGCTTTGGCGATTGAGAAGAAGAATAAGACCTGCAACGACAAGAACGTGAGGGAGATTTCGACCACGTCGAAAGAAAAGACAAGCTCCAGAGAGGGTACCCACAGTACGGATAACACTTGTGTGCATTGTCATGTTGCTGGGCACACAAACGATAAGTGTTATAGACTTTATCCTAAACTACGACCAAAAAGAACAAGGCGGAATGAACCAAGCACACGAACAACCATGGTTACTTCTGTCAGCTCACAGAGGAAATCGTCCAGTTGGATTCGGTCGAAAAGGTGGACACAACCTTGTCTCTGATGGCCATGCCGAAGGAGACAGGCTTGGGTTCATCAATCGACCACAACCCCACAGAGGAATTGTTCACCATTAACATACAGGTGAAGCACGACGTGGTTGCAACCATCTTCGATCCCTGAAGTCAAAAGAATCTGGTTTCCGCCAGGCTGGTACAACAACTTGGTCTGAAAATGACTAATCATCCTCGACCATATCCTCTGGGATGGTTCACTTCCGACATGAGCCAGTAGATCATGAGTCAATGTACGCTAAAGTTTGCAATATCTGCTCGTTACATCGATGAGGTTCAATGCGATGTTATTCCCATCAATATCTACCAGATGATTTTTGGCAGTCCAACCTTGTATGATTGTGACACCCATTACCACCAAAGAGCTCAAGAGTACGAACTCACAAAGAATGGGGCGAAGTTCATTATTAGTAGAAACAACCACATCGACAGCACGAACTTGATGACAGCAAATCAGACAAAATGGATTGTCAACGCATGCTTAAAGTGTGTGCTGAGCATGATGCGTCCGGTTAATCAAGGGGATCATACTGCACTAACACCATAGAGCATGGAAAGTGGTGGTCGTTTGGCGAGCATGCTCGAAGAAAACAACGTTTGTTCGAAGAGGTACATGGTCGATCACCAAGACAACCAGTCAAAAACAACAAGCACTTCATTTCTACGGCGCCACTGTCCAAACCGTCCAACCGTTACAGAGGCTTTTTCCTCGGTTCCTTCAAAACCCTAGCTTTGTGGTCGGTGATAGTTTCGCCCTCAACAAGGTGAAGGCCATCCGCAAGTGGCCAAGACCACGATCCATGACGAAGGTGCAAAGCTCCATGAGCTCTTGTCCATACATTCAACCAGACGATTGTTGCATTGCTCATCGTGTGTCCGTTCCGAGACTTCCATTCGTTCTCCACATTTTCAGTTATGAGCACCAACGGGAGTTGGTTCTTCTTTTAAAAAAGGGAGTAATGATCTGGGATGATCTCGCGTCAACAAAAACATGGTCACTTGTCGGGCCAAGGTTGCTAGATCGACCAGGCCATGATCTGGGATGATCTCGGGTTAAAAATAGTATATGGTTCAGACTTGGTTAGTTGTCGGTTGCCAAGTCTAATAGAAATATGTAATCGAGTCTGTTACAATATCGACTAGAATTGGCTATCAAGATGTAGTCAAGTCCGATACGTTTTCAACTCTGATATGCTTTCGAGTGGTTGTGCTATAAATACCTTGTAATAGGATAGACAAATTATCGAATTCAGTCATAGAACTCATAGACAGAGATCGAGAGCAATCAATTGTCAGGTCGAATCGACTTGTACGAGTTTCTTCTTTTTATTAAGGAATCGTTTTTCCTTTTATTTTGTGTTCGATTACCTAGTTTTGTCTTTCGAATGAAAGCCAGATTTCACATCCAATTGGGTCCATTACTCAATCGGATCAGAAAAAGAGTTCCAATTTTTGAAGGTTTGAAGGTCCCCCAAAAGGCCAACTATGGGACCTACGCTCCGGGGCCATTGGTGTCTCGATCACCAAACTGTTTACCATGATTTCAAGTGGAGGCTGCGGAGAAGACTTGTCAGTGATCCACTACTTCCCAAATCCTTAAAAAACTACTTTGCCCTTGATCCAGAGGATTCAAGATGATTCATTGTGACATTGACACTTCATGGGGTTATAAATATCATTTGTATCATCTCGTTATAACCTAAACAAGATGTGTATTTTGGAGATTCCTCCGTAGGGGTAGCCTTCCGACTGACTCTCAATTAGAATCACACCAAGAAGAATAAAATTCTCTTGTATTTAATTTTTCTCGCTTGATTTAGAATGACCAATCGCACAGGTCACTTTAGATCCCAAAGTACTCCTAACACCTTACATCTTAGATCCCAAAGTACTCCTAACACCTTACATCTTAGTGTTGGGAATTCTATCCCTCTGACAACTCCCAGATAAAACTCTTTTATTACTTCACGTCACCCTTTTTGTATAAGCTGTTGATTTCACTGAGGGTCCGATTGTAGAAAGATAAACCAATTCATCCCCATGCGTCTCCGCTCTTCATAAATGAAACTGTAAAACGCTTATCTCTGAACCTGTTTAGGTAAATTGAAAAAAATTTTATGGAAAGATCTCATCGAGATTTGTATTAATTGAACTAGAATTTCAAAACTAGTCTATAAAAATATCCTAAAATAGATAAAAAATCATGCTTCCAAATAGGCCATAAGAAATCACATAACAAGAATTAGAGGCACATCATGCACTATTTCCTTGTAAGTTGAACATACATGAATTTTATTCATCCATTTCATGGTACAGTTAAGTTGTAGACTCAATTCATATTTCAAAAAGGAAAATGTTGTAGGCCAATAATACAATATTGAAATTGATATTCAAGCAATCTTTAAACATGTGAGCAGCATCATCTGCCTCTTCAAAACCACTGCATATGTATACATTTTAAATTTTAGGAGAAATTTTATAAACACTCCTAGAAATCACTCCTCTTTGAAAAACCCTTACACCAAAAATTTTACAATACTTTTCCTTCCACAAGTAATTCTCAGTTAAAAATCCACCTACAATTAGCTGACAATTAGATTTAACAAGAAAACACATAAAAACAAATTTAGAGTCACTAACATCTAGACCCACTAACCCGTGGCTATAATTTTAAATTTCCCTTCTCTCTCCTCTTTTCCCCCTCTCTCTCTCATCCCCTTTAGCTAGCATCTAACATTGGAGGGTCGTAGTAGTGACAATGAAGGGCGGGCCTAGGACAAAGGATGTTAAATGTGGGGCACAGCGGCAAAGAGATGGTGGTATGCGGAGATCCCAAATTTTTCCATCGCTGACACTCCTTCTTCATTGCCATTGCTATCGCATTTTGTTGCTGCCACTACCTTCTTCACCACTACCACTACCATTGATATAGAGAAGGGGAAAGAGGAGTTCGGGAGAGAGAAAGAAACACTTTGAAAATTCTAAGTCATTGACATCTGGTCTCCACATGTCTGTGACTGTAAATTTATTATTTTTTAATAATTTTATGTTAAATCTAATTATCAATTAATGATTTGATCTGATTCAAGCCTACACCAGGTTTTGATCTAACCATGATTAGATACGGTTTGCTCTGATTAAAGTATAGACGGGCTTCGACTATATTCGATCATATGCTAATATGCGGAATAGCTGAATCTTACTCGGAATTACCGAAACCCAAGTTAATCGAAAACGCAATTCAAAAGATAGCACAACTCTTTATTGAAAAGAGGGATCTTGTACACGTCGAACAATAGGACGCACTCGCCTATGTCGATGAACTATGTGTCTAAGACGTAAATAACTTCAATAATTCTTCGATGATCTAAACTAGAGCTATTACAAAGTATTTATAGTCCAATTGTATGAATACGTATCAGACTCAATAACAGACTAAACGTATTAGACTCGGACAACTAAACCTAACAGATAGGACTTAGTTATATGTATATGGATCGGAATACAATCCGACCAAAGATCGAATCCTTCCCGAGGTCACGAACCTTTCCAAGGTCGCAAAACCTTTCCGAACTTGAATTGGTCGTGAAGCCTTTCCGAACACAATTAAGGTCGCGAAGCCTTTGCGAACTTGACCCGAAAGACCCAAAGATCCTCCTGAATCATGACTCCCCTGTTGAGAAGGAGCCAACCCCCGTTGGCGACCATTTGATCAAAACTGGAGATGTGGAAAGGTTCTTCTCGTTGATAGACCAAACCTTCAACAGATGGTACTATGGTATCAGGCTCATCATCCAACATTGAAAGCTCGGAGAGTTTGAGGTGCTCAACATTGACAACCGAGTAAATATCCATATACGGATGTAACTTCAGCTGACAAGCATTATTACTAACTTTCCGTAAAATCCGAAAAGGACCATGACGAATTGGTTTAAGCTTTTTACTGCCACCTTTTAGTCTCTCCTCACTCAAATATAGCCATACCATATCACCTTCATGGAATTGAGCATCAACTCGGTACCGATCATGTCGCGCCTTATACTTGAGTTGAGCTTTCAGCATGTTCTATTCAACCTCACCATGGAGCCATTGAATACCTTCTAGAAACTTTTGTGCTCGATTCTGATCAGATGCTTCTTTACTATTCTGCGCTGAGGTAGGAATCACAAACTCCATGTCAAATGGACTCTGTGGTAGAAATCTCAAACATACCTCAAAAGTTGACTTTCTAGTCGACCAATGCATTGCTCGATTAAAGCAAACTGCAGGTACGGTATGCTTTCATCCCAGGTCTTTGGATGCTTATAGTTAAAGCCCCTCAAGAGATGAACAACCGTTCGATTTACCACCTCAGTTTGACCATCAGTTTGGAGATGAAAAGCAATACTCCTCTTTAGCTTTGTATCCATCAACGTCTAGAGCGATTGCCAAAAGAGACTAAGGAATTGGGTATCACGATCAGCAATCCGAAATGTGTCCAAACGTGTTGAAAGAATACCTGAGCCGCTTCTTCTCCCATGATAGTCTTTCGACAAGGTATGAGAATTATCAATTTGGAGAACCAATCAATGAACACAAAGAGATAATCGTTTCCATGTCGGGTCTCAGGAAATCCTCCCAAGAAATCCATGGATATGGTCTCTCCCATGGTTGTGATGGAACTGGCAAAGGAGTGTACAAACCTAATTTTTGGTTTGCCGGTTCCGAGATGCTGCAGAGACAACAACCTCAAACAAAGTCTTCGTAACCCCAAAATGACCAGCAACCTTCGATGTATGCGCTTCTCGCAACCATTTACACTACCACAGAAATAGATTTCCAGGACGGCACATCACAGACGGTTATGACCTGTTCAATGGAAAACCGTCTGCGAAGGCCTGTCAGGAGAATATGTTCAGCTGAGAACCGTCTGTGATAGATACAATCGGTTCCCAGCTGAGAACCGTCTGTGATAACTAGAATATCACAGACGGTTCGAAACTCAGAACCGATTGTGATATATACAGTCAGTTGTGAACTAAGAATCGACTGTGATAGTGTAGTTATCACAGACGGTTCTGAGGTCTGAACCGATTGAAAAAGTGCCGGCGCTTCGAATTCTCAACTGTGATCATTTCTGTCTCCGATCTTTGCGCGCGGTGCCTAGGAGAACACGAAGCATCGCTTTGGAAGTTCTATAAATTGACAATGGAAAATTGTCATTTACTTTACAAGTTTTTATAATTCTCAGACTGTTTGACTCCTTAGCTTCTCTGCGCCAATGGCATCCTCGATGGCATCGTCAGCCTCGCCCTCCCCGGTAAGAACTCTCAATCTTTTAGACTTACCCCTATATTGTTAATCCATGTTCAATACATTCTTGACCTGTTGATTTGCACAGGGAAGGGGAGCCGTGGAAGACACTGGCAAAGTCAAGGCCGAGCCGAGGGCCCTCCAGGAGGAGCACAAGCTCCTCACGGAGAAGCACACTCAGCTACGGCTTGACCTTGATGATCTCTTCCAGCGCATTCAGCGCATGAAGACGGATGGTGACAATGCTAGGGCAAGGACGAGGCGTCTTCGCGAGGAGAAGAAAGCCACGGATATGACCATCGCTGGCTGTGGTTTGACTATGAAGGATACCATCGCAAAGCTGAGGGAGGTCGCAGGCCTTCTCGACACAGTAGTAGTTGATCCTAAGAAGGACAACTTATCGCTGGAGGAGTCCTGCGTCCTGGCTGCAAGTCAAACTGACTTTATTCTAGATGCAGCCAGGGCTAAGACCACTCCTTGACCTAGCATTCTGTATTTTTACTTTTTTTTGTAACTGATGAAAAAAAATTATTGAAAACTTTGTTCTTATGTCAACTTTCCAATTTTCCAGTACATTCTTGGACTGCATGCTATCTTCCCTCTTTCTTTATCTTTCTTTAGCTTTTGTCGAACATTCAACCATACAATGGTATGTGCACTGTGTGCGATCAAGGAACGACTATCGCGATCTTTGGCTTGTGAGGGCAGTCCATCGGAGCCCTTCAAATAATATAGAAACAATATAGAAGTCGCAGGTCCCATGCATATAATATAAAAAGAATATAGAAGTTGGGCTTATTTGGCTGGATGACATTGTGGCATGCCAAACGCCTCGAGTTATATATCAACGTGCTTTGAATATCACAAACGGTTCTGAGGTAAAACATGTCTGTGATAGTCACATTACAGACGGTTTTTATGTAAGGCCCGACTGTGATAGTCCCAACAGTGTCCGCCGCCTCGAATTCTCAACTTCTTTCAATATCACAGACGGTTTTTAACTCCAAACCGTCTGTGATAGTAACATTACAGACGGTTTTTATGTAAGGACCGACTGTGATAGTCCCAACAGTGATCAACGCTTCAAATTCTCAACTTCTTTCAAATTCTCAGCGGTTCAACTGGAAGCAAAACTCCAGGGAGGGAACAAGTATTTGTAGAAGTTGAATAGTTCAATATTCCATAGGCATATTAAAGACGGTTCGGACATCAGAACCGTCTGTAATATTAAAGCATACGGTTTTGATCTCCCAACTGTCTGTGATAGTCCCAACAGTGCAATTCTATCGTGGTATTGCGAATACCCCGACAGGTTTTGTGAACGATCCTAGCGAAGAGAACGCGACGCGGGCTGACCGGGTGACCGGTCCTCCCCCACCGGACAAACACAAGAATTGACACGAGGATTTATACAGGTTCGGGTCCCGGTGGGGGCCCTAGTCCTGTCGGCGTGCTCCCGACCGGAGTCGGCTGGGGAGGCTCTCTCCGGGGGAGAGGCTTCCGGAGCACACCTGTGAGTTTTGGCTATTCCAATAAATGAATCACTTGCTTACAACTGAGGGGTACAAGGGCTATTTATAGCCCCAAAAAGAAGCAAAAAGACCTATCTACCCCGGAAGCCACCGTCGGATTGAGGGGTAGCAACGTCCTTCTCCTGGTCAAACGCCTTGGATGCTTGACAGGTGGTCGCTGATTCCCGAGGCACTCCTTGCGTGACCTGCACGTGATCAACAGCCAGAGACTTTACCTTTAGAAGGACGACGGGGCCCGGGACACGCACCGGAGGCCAGCGCCCCGGGCCAAAGGCGGCTCCCGGGACCGGCTCCGGAGGCCAGGTCCCGGGAGCCAAAAGGTGGCGCCCGGGTCAGGCACCGGAGGCCACGTCCCCGGGCAAATGGCGGCGCCCGAGGCCGGCACCGGAGGCCACATCCCCGAGCAAATGTGACGCAGCTCACCTGGACTTAGTCTCGTGGAGATTTCCCCCAACAGCAGCCCCCATGCCCCCCGGGGATGATGCTCGAGTCCTCGGTGGGAATGGTACATGTCACCGGGAAAATCTCCGAACCAAGCCACCAGAGCCGTGACGCTTCGATTCCCGTGCCGCTTCGCCATAAATGCGCTCGCGATTTGAACTGGCGCCTCGGTTTGCGCGCCAGTCCCTTCGTTTCCCGCGCACGATTTGAACTTCAACGGCCCAGATTGCTCCGCGGAGTACTACGTGGCGCTCATCTGGATCACGGCTCGGCCCTATAAATAGGGCCTTGGGGGGCCCGGGAAGTTCATTCCAAACTTCTCAACCTTAGCGCATTTAGCTCTCCCGGTAGCTCTCTCCCGGTAGCAGGCATCTGGAACATTTAGGCGTAGCCTCCTGAAACGTTAGCCACCGGAAAAAACAAACCTGATGGCACCGAAGGGTCGAGCGAAGACGACCGTGGTGCCCCCGGAGGAGGTCGCTCTGGACTTCCTCTGGGCGTCCGAGTTCACGGCCGAGGACGCAGAGTCCATGGTCGAACGCTGCGTCGTTGAGGACCCGTGAAGAAGGACGGAGCCCCTCGCCCCAGGCCCGGAGAGATCGTGGCCTTCGAGGCCTTCCTGGAGGCGGGGCTCCGGCTCCCGGTGCATCCCTTGCTCCGGGAGTTTTTGAAGGAGTATGAGGTGGCCCTAAACCACCTCACCCCGAACGCGATTGTCCGGATGGGCCTCTTCATCTGGATCTACGAGACGGCGATCGGGCGGGAGCCCACCCTATGCGCCTTCCGATACTTCTACGAACCGGAGGCGAGGAGCTCCCACCTGGTGAAGGGGGGACCCAAGTCCCCCTTTGGCTCGGTGATGGTGCAGATGCTGCCGTCCCGGGTGGCCGATTACCCGGCGGCGGCCTCCCGGGACCACTGGGCGACTGGATCCGGAGGTGGTTCTACCTTCGGGTCCGGGACAACGAGGTGGCGTACGCCCTGGAGCCCCCCTCTTACAGCAGGTCGTCCGCGCCCAAGCCTCCGGTGTGGACGGACGAGGAGGTCGAGCTCCTCGGCAAGGTGATCATCTCCCGGAGCACCCGCTCTATGCGGTACGCCGCCGAGGAGATGATGCTCCTGAGGATCTCCCCCTTCTCATGCGGGAGAAGGGGGATCGGCATGGGACCGGAGCAGCGGCCCCCGGTCAAGCCGGTGACCCGACGTAAGTCCCGGCTACCTGATGCATTGCAGTTACAAATTTTTGGAATTTTGACTAACGCTTTACCTTTTGTAGTCCGGCCGTACCCGGCGGCGCGAGAGAAGGCGGAGAACCTCCTGGGGAGGTACTTCGCCGACGAGCACGAGCGCGTCGTGTGCCTCGTGGGGGAGGGCCCTCCCCGGAACTTGGTGGCTGAGGCCTACGGGCTGAAGCTGCCGGAGAGGAAGCCCCTCCCCACCCCCGGGTCAGACAAACGGGGGAAGGACACGGCCGGGGGCTCTGAGCCTAAGAAGGCAAGAGTCCAAAAAGCCCCCGGCCCGTCGACGACACCGGCGAAGCCTTGGGACGAGACCCCCGGGACCGGGCGCGACCGGACGCCGGCCCGGAAGGAAGTAACACCCCCTCCCCCGAAGAGCCCCGTTGCGATCTGGGGGAAGGAGCTGGCCGCGGGCGGGGCGGCGTCCGATTTGGCGGACTACGCCCCGTCGCCGCCTTCGGTAGCGGCCCTCCCGGCGCCCCCGGCACCCTTGGAGCCGGAGAAACCGGAGGTGAGGTTCGCGGAGGCCTCGCCTCCGCGGGTGGTGTGGCCCGTGGACGAGGGGGGGAGCCCCTGGGTCTATGAGGTCCCCCCGGAAGTGGAGGTTCCGGGGGCCCTCCCGCCCGGGAAGGGGAAAGGTCTGATGATCCCCCCCGGAAAGGGGCCCCCTCCGAAACGTCGTCAGCCACTTCCTCGGGGGGCACTTTGGTGGCGAAGACGACGATGACCGCCACCCCGACCGAGGTCATGCCGGGCGCCCAGGTCTGGGAGCCCGTTACCGGCCGCGGCGGGACCAGCGCCGGGAGGGAGACCCCCTGCTTTCCGCAGGGGAGGTCGAGCGTTACGCGGAAGGCCTGCAGACCCCAAAGGTCCAGGCCTTCGTCGCGGAGGGGACGCTCCACGAGCGCTTCGCGGAGCTCCGGTCCCTTCAAGTCCAGGTATTCACCCGAGGCGGTTGTCGCTTTCTTTTGGCTCCCTGCATCCAAAATTTTTCTAACTCTGGAATTGTAGGGGGCGGCAATTACCTGGGGCGTTGAGTAGCGCATCATCCGGCTGCTCAAGGACGCGGAGGACAGGGCTGCCTCCTTTTTGGGTCAGCGGGACGAGGCTCTCCAGGAGTTGGCCCGGGTTCGAGCCCAGGTCCACGTCTCGGAGAGCGTCAACGGCCGCCTTCGGGAAGAGGCGAAGGCGAAGGAGGAGGCCTTCCGGGAGCTCAAGGGATCGAGCGTCCGGGCTGTGGTGGACGCGGGCCACTCCGTCCGCTCGGCCCTCGAGAGCCTTGGCGTAAGCCTAGGCTCCGGGGGTGGCTCGGAGGTGCCCCCGGCCACGCTCGCGGAGGCTGTGCGTTTTCTTAACGCACAAGTCTCCGTGATTCCAGAGGCAGCGGACGCCCGGGCGGGAGGCCGGGCGATCCCCGTCGTCGCAGCCGTGGCCGGACTCGTCGAGCACCTGGGGGTGGGCGCCCGGGCGATCGGGGGCCGCATCCCCCGGAGCTTCCCCGAGTTCTTCGAGCCCTCGCGCCTGGAGGTGGAGCAGCTCGCCGGGGGCTTCTACGACCGGATCATCCGGGTGAGGTTCCCGGCACCGGCGCCTCCGGCAGCAGATGGCTCGGCCCCGGCCCCAGCGGAAGCCCCCCGGGAGGAGGACACAAATGAAAAAGTATGAGCCTCCCCCCGGGTCTTAGTTAGGACCCTTTTTGCTTTTCTTAGGATTTTGATTCCGGTAGCTTCTTAGAAGAAGCCCCAGACACTTGTAAAAAGATATTTTGAAATTCAATGGAGTTAGAAATTTTTCTAAGTCTTGAATTGAATGCAATGTTACCAGGGTTCCTGGGAGGCTACTCCCGGGCGAAGGTCCGGGAGGGGCTCCCCGGGAGACGTCCAAGCGGCTTTAATCTTGCTAAGCCTCATCTCCGGGGAGCGCAGCGGGGACGCCATCCGGGAGCCCGTCCGGTTAAGGTGGCATCCTGAGTGGCACTTTGACAATTTTGACAATCATTGCGCCGAATTGTCTCCTCCGCGTCCGGGGTTCCGGATGGTCCCCCACTTCGCATTCTTCCACCGGCGGGCTACGAGTACTAGCCCGAGGATGTGCGCCGGGAAGCTCGACGCCGTGTACGCGCATTGTACCGGGACTTGGCCCGGGAGCTAGCGGAGGGCCTCCGGGACTATTAGGCGTAGGAGCCTTAGGATGTAGAGAATCCCTCGGGTTAGAGCCCGGGTTGTACCGTTTCCGCTGCCCACCGGAGGGGGAAGATGTCCTCCGGGTCGTGATCAATAAAGCTGTGTTGTTGCTTTCTTTGAGTCCTTTTATTTTCTTCTTGGATGGTCTGGACAACTCCTTTTGACAAGAATGAGCTAAGTTTGCTCGTGGTCGGTGTGGTCGACACCCGGGGGTTCCTTATCCCCCCGCCCACAGCGGGCCAGAGGGTAGCTCCGCGTGCTGTGGGGGTAACAAGGCCCCCGGGGTGAAGATAACCTATAGCATAAGAATTTTTCCATGTTAGAAAATTCTAAAACGAGGTTTCCGAGGGAAAGACCTTCCAGGAGACAATCATCCGGTCGCCGTGAGGACGGGGAGCCGGGAATAAGGCCTTGTGTGGAAGAAACCCAAGAAAACCTGATGAGATTTCCGGAGGCGAGTTTCCTGGGAGACGATCATCCGGTCGCCGTGAAAACGGGGAGCCGGGAATAGGGTCTCCGGGAAAGAAATGTCCGAGAAATCTGTAACTTCTTCGGGAGACAATCATCCGGTCGCCGTGAGAACGAGGAGCCGGGAATAGGGTCTCCGGGAGGCAATCATCCAGTCGCCGTGAGAACGGGGAGCCAGGAATAAGGCCAGAAATCCTGAGGAAGATTCCGGAGAAAATCCTTCCGGGAGACAATCGTCCGGTCGCCGTGAGAACGGGGAGCCGGGAATAAAGTCTCCAGGGAAAAGATATCCAAGAAAGCCATTAGGCGTCCCGCTGGGGAGAGCGTCTACTCCCGGGGGAGGAAGTGCCCGATGACGGGTTTGAGTGTTTGGGTAGGGGACTAGTCTCCTAAAGTGATTCGTTACCACGGCCACTGGGGACCGGGTTGCCACTTACACCCTCAGTCCACGAGGGCTGATCGTAAGCCACCCTACAGGAGGGACTTGCTGGGTCTGGGCCCACTTCCTCACGGAGAGGGCATCCTCACGGGGAGGGCATCCTCGCGGGGAGGGCGTCCTCGCGGGGAGGGCATCCTCGCGGGGAAGGCATCGCCGTTAGGGGCGGTAATGATAAGAAGGACCTGCAATGAGACAGTTGAAGAGCAAGATCTATTTATTGATAACAAAATGAAATAAAGCGTCTCCCCCTGCGAAGCCGCGAAGGGGGAGGGAAAAGCAAATACAGTGTCCCTCCTTCCCCTCCGGCGTGATCGCTCCGGGGGAGGGGACAGGCCCGTAAGGCTAAACGTAGAACTTGCGAAATAAACGCAAGTTCCACGTGTGCTTCAGCTCCTGCTCTTGAAGGTTGGAGAGCTTGTAGGCCCGCGAGCCCAGGACCGCGGAGATCCTGTAGGGGCCCTCCCACTTGGGGGAGAGCTTACCTTGGGCTTGGGGGTCCGTCACGCGCTTGAGGACAAGGTCCCCAAGGCGAAAAGCTCTCTCGCGCACGCGCTGGTTGTATGCGCGCGCCATCTCGCGCTCGTAGATGGCGTGGCAGAGGAGCGCTCGGTCGCGTTCCTCCTCCATGAGGTCGATTTTCAGTTGCTGGTTAACCTCATTGGCCTGGTACGCTGAGGTCGTGGCTCCGTCTAGGAGCTCGACCCGTAGCGACTGGAAGCCTATCTCTGGGGGGAGGACTGCCTCCGCCCCGTAGACCAGGGAGAAGGGAGTACGCCCCGTTGCCCGGGACGGGGTCGTGTGCATGGAGCAGAGGATGCTAGGGAGCTCCTCTGCCCATGTACCCCGCTTAGAAGTGGTTTGTTCGAGTCTCCGGTGCAATCCTTGTAGAATCACGCCGTTGACTCTCTCGACGGCCCCATTGCTCCGGGGATGGGCCACTGAGGCGAAGTGGATGATGAGCCCCAGGCCTTCGCAGAATTCCTGGAAATAAGCCGAGTTGAATTGGGTCCCGTTGTCCACAGTGATTTCCCGGGGGACACCAAAATGACAAACGACGTTTTTCCAGAAAAACCGCTGAACGGCCCGGGACGTGATGCTGGCCAAGGGTTCCGCTTCAACCCACTTTGTAAAGTAGTCGACCGCGACCACCGCATACTTGTATCCTCCGGGCGCTGGGGGGAAGGGCCCTAAGAGGTCCATCCCCCAGCGCACGAAGGGCCAAGTGATGGGGATAGTCCGCAGCGCTACAGGGGGGAGGTTCGAGCCCTTGGCCATCTTCTGGCATGCTTCGCAAGCGGAGACAAGGTCTCGCACGTCGCGCATGACCGTGGGCCAGTAGAAGCCCTGTTGGAGGGCCTTGGCCGCGATGGCACGCGGGGCTAGGTGAGAACCACAGCTCCCCCCGTGGATGTCTTCGAGAAGTTGGAGTCCCTTCGGCCGGGGGAGGTAGCGCAGGAGGGCGGAAGCCCCCCGCTTGTAGAGCCTCCCCTCCAGCAGGAGATACGCCTGGGCTTTGGCCCGGAGGCGTTTAGCCTCAGTCTCACTAGGAGGGTCCCCCTCCCCCTTGATGAAGGAGATGAGGGGGTCCATCCATGACGGAGTCCGGGTGATCTCGGCGACCTCCGGGACGCGAGGCTCGTCGCCCGTGTCCGGGGAGGCCATCGAGGACTTCGTGATGATTTCCAAGAAGGCCCCCTTGGGGAGCGATTCCCATGCGCTTGCTGCCCGGGCCAAGGCGTCGGCCCGGTCAGTGTCCCTTCGCGGGATATGCCGGGCCTCGAGGCTGTCGAAATGCCTCTCCATCTTCCGCACCTCCTGCAAATAAAGACTCAAGTTTACGTCATGGCACAGGTAAGACTTGTCCATTTGGCAAACAATGAGCTGAGAATCTCTCTTGACTAGGAGGCACCGGATCCCCAGGGAGCGCGCAAGGCGCATCCCGAGGAGCAAAGCCTCGTACTCGGCGACGTTGTTGGTTGCGGGGAACTCCAGCCGCGCGGCGTACTCGAGTTCCTTCCCCTCCGGGCTCCGGAGGACTACTCCCGCACCAGCCCCGGTGAGACACAGCGACCCATCGAACATGAGGGTCCAATGGTCACTGCGTCGGGGCGGCACAGGGAGGTCTTCGTCCCCAGAGCCGGAGGCTGGAGTCCACTCTGTGACAAAGTTGGCGAGGACCTACGACTTGATGGCGGAGCGACCTGTGAGGGACAGGGAGAAGGGGGCGAGCTCGGCCCCCCACTTCCCAATCCGGCCGGTGGCTTCTTTGTTCCGTAGTACCTCCCCCAGAGGGAGGGACGACGGGACAGTGATGGGGTGTCCCAGGAAGTAATGCCGAAGCTTCCGGGACGCCATTAGAAGGGCGTAGCAGATCTTCTCCATCTCCGTGTACCGAGTTTTGGCCCCTTGGAGGGCCTCACTCACATATTATACGGGACGCTGCTGCCCCCCTTGCTTCTTCACCAAGACCGCGCTAACGGCGATGGGGGTCGCGGCAAGGTAGAGGAGGAAGGGCTCTTCTGGAGACGGACTCACGAGCATTGGAGGGCTCGTGAGGTACTTCTTGAGGTCGTTGATGGCTTCCTGGGCCTCGGGGGTCCAGCGGAACCCCTCGAGCCCCCGGAGGATCTTGAAGAACTGGAGGCCTCACTCCCCCGACTGCGAGACGAAGCGGCTGAGCGTGGCTAGGAGGCCAGAGAGTCACTGGACATCCTTGACGGAGCGTGGCGGGGGCATGTCGAGGAATGCCCGGATCTTCTCGGGGTTTGCCTCAATGCCCCGCTGGAACACGAGGAAACCTAGGAGCTTCCCCCCGCGCACCCCGAAGGCGCACTTCTCCGGGTTGAGTTTGAGCCCAAACGTGCGGAGGTTGCAGAAGGTCTCTGCCAGGTCGTCGATGTGGGAGGCTGCGCGGGGGCTTTTGACGACCGCGTCGTCTACGTATAATTCGACGTTGCGGCCGACTTGATCTTTGAAAACCAGCGTCATAAGGCGCTGGAAGGTTGCCCCCGCGTTCTTGAGCCCGAAGGGCATATGGATGTAGCAGAAGGTTCCGAGGGGAGTTATGAAACTCGTCTTTTCCTCGTTCCCATCCGCCTTCCGGACTTGATGGTAGCCTGAGTAGGCGTCTAGGAAGCTCATGAGCTCGCACCCCGCGGTGGAGTCGACAAGCTGGTCAATCCACGGGAGCGAGAAGTTGTCTTTGGGGCAGGCGCGGTTAAGGTCGGTGAAGTCCATGCACATCCGCCACCTGCCGGCTGACTTCTTCACGAGGACGGGGTTCGCGAGGCACTCGGGGTGCAGGACCTCCCGAATGAACCCCGCCTCTCGGAGCCGGGTGATCTCCACCTTGATTGCCTCTTGGCGCTTGAGGGAGAGTTTCCTCAGCTTTTGTTTGATTGGGGGGTGACAGGGGGCCACTGCGAGCTTGTGCTCAATGACCTCCCGGGCGACGCCCCGCATGTCCAAAGGCTTCCACGCAAAAACATCAGAGTTTTCGCGCAGAAAAGCCGCAAGTTGTGCTGCATGCTCCTCGGGGAGCTTCGCCCCTATCCGGACGGTTTTGTCTTCGTCGCCCGGGGACAACAGGACCTTCCGGAGGTCCCCTTCCGGACGCGGCTTGGGGAGGGGCCTCCCGGGCGGTGGCGCAGCGACGTCTGGATCCGGGGGAGAGGCCTCCCCCCGGGCGTCTTTATGAGGTTGACGCTTGCGATTGTGGCGGCAGCGCATTCGTACAGAGCACGAGCCATGTCTTGGTCTCCCCGAACGTTGATCATGCCATGCGGCCCGGGGATCTTCATGCAGAGGTAGTTTTGATGGGTGGCAGCCCCTAGCCGGTTTATTGTGGTCCTCCCCATAATCGCGTTGTAGGAGGAGGGGAGGTCCACCACGTCGAAGCGGACTAGCTCGGTTCGGTAGTTCTCCGGGGTGCCGAACGTCATAGGAAGATCTACCTTGCCCACGGGGTGGATCGCCTTCCTCGGGACAAAACCTTGCAGGGGCCCGGCTGCGGTCTGCTGGAGCTTCTCATCCACCTGCATCTCTATGAAGGCCTTCAGGAGAAGGACGTCGGCGGAGCTCCCGCCGTCCACGAGGATGCGGGCCAGGTGGCAGTTATAGATGGTCGCGGAGACGATGAGCGCGTCGTCGTGGGGGAAGCGAACCCCTCGCGCGTCTTCCGCCGTGAAGGTGAGGGGGACGTCCGACCACTTGGGTGGCGGAGACGTGTGTAGCACCCCCACAACCTTAACCTCGTGCGCGTACTCCTTACGCTGGCGCTTAGAGTCCCGCCCGGAGGCGCACCCTCCCACGATGACGTTGATGCGGCGCAGAGAAGTTTGAAAGGGGAGAGCTTCTGAAGGCTCCCCCTCCTGCGTCTGCGTCTGCTGACCCCCCGCGGGAGCGGGAAGGGCCGGAACAGCTGGCCGAGGGAGCAAGGAGGCCGGAGTCCCCCCCTGCCCGCACTGATCGAGGAACGCCGCGAAGTGTTGCAGCAGCTAGTGGCAATCTCGGGTAGCGTGGGTACTGGACCCGTGGAAGCTGCACCACGGTCCTTCCCGCCTTCTCCCCGCGTGGCCCTCCTGGCCGTGCGAGGACTGTCCTCCCCCATGGCTTTTCGGCTTGGGAAAGGGGCGGTTGCCCCTCGGGGGGTCGCGCGAGCCGCCTCCGCCCTCGAGGACAAAGGTGTCCCGAGGCCGTGGCTCACTACGCCCCCCTGCCTGGGGCGTTTAAGGGGATCCCTAGCCCCCCGGTCGACGGGGGTGGGAGCCCCCTGGGTCTTCTTCCAGATGTCGTCTTCCTCCGCCCGAGCGTACTTTTCGAGTACGTTGAAGAGCTCATCGGCAGAGGAGGGGTAGCTCCAGGAGAGCCTTCGGTGGAGCTCCCCCGGGAGGATCCCGCTTTTGCAGGCTTCGATGACCGTAGAGTCAGGGACGTGGGCCATTTTGCTCTTCACCTGAGCAAAGCGCTTGAGGAAGCTTCTGATGGTTTCCCCAGTCCTCTATCGGACGGTGTACAGCTGCGAGGAGTCCGAGGGAAGCACGTAGTTCCCCTGGAAGTTCGCGCAGAACTCCCGCTTGAGCTGCGTGAAAGACTTGATGGAGCCAGCCTTCAGGTTGTAGAACCAGGAGCGGGCGATGCCGGTGAGTTAGAGGGGGAAGACGTTGCATTGTACCGTCTCGTCCCCCCCGGCCGCGGAGATGGCGGTGGAGTATACCTGCACAAATTCGTAAGGGTCTGCCTCACCGTTATAGTGCTCGATGTGCGGAGGGCGGTAGGGCTGCGGCCACCAGATGCTGCGAAGTCTCCGGCATAGGGGCTGGTTAGCCCCCTGCACTTCCCGGGGAGAGCCCCGGTCGCTGTCTTCTTTGACGGGGGACACACCCTCGTAATCAGAGTCTGGGAGCGGTCCAAGGGGTCCACCGGAGTGGCGGTGGCGACGCTTCTTGATGTGACACTGGGTGCCCGATCTTCTGAAAGGTACATGATAGATCGATTGGTGGAGCTTCGACGTAGAACGATCCGGCTTCAAATCAGGCACGATCTGAACCCCGCAATCGCAACACCACTACTCCGTTGGTTATCAATCTCGCGTGAGCGTGATTGACCTCGCCAAGAAGGCTTATCCCTGCTGCGAATCGAGAACACAAGCAAGAACACGGAAGAAAGCATACTGAATTGCAAATACGAATGATTAATCTCACAAGTTGGGGTCTCACAAACCGATCAAGCGGCGAAACTGTTCGAAGACAGAATAATCTAAGCAAAACCCCCATCCTAACTTGGATGACGGCTACTGAATATAAGGTGTTAGGGTCGGCCAAGGAACCCTGGACGCGCCCTAATGGGCTCCAACGAGGTACATGGGCCAACGGCCCAAAGACGGTGGCGCAGCACCCTGACAGATTCTGGACGCTGACTTGTTTCGATGATTCCCATTGGGTCCGGTGCAATTTTAACGTGGGATCAGTCCCATTGGAAAGCTTATCTCCTTAGTTTTCCAACGGTATATAAAACGTTGAAAACGGAGTCCGTATGCGTCCTGGGCGACGATTTTAGTCCAGACTGCTCCTGGATTCCGAGGTGGACTCGAACTTCGAATTGGTGACGGGATGGGCTTCAACTCCAACTCAAATTCGACGTGATTGTTGGCCTCCTTTGCTTCCTTGCGGATGGGCTTCACCTCCAACTCGAATTCGACGTGGTTGTTGGCCTCCTTTGCTTCCTTGCTGGTCTCCATGCCTGCAGTGATCCTCTCCATGATTCCTAAGTATAATAGCATCATTAAATAGCAATCCATCCTCGAAAATACAATGCGATTCACTTTGGAGCGAGTTCACCTGTTGATGAAGTAGTCGTGCTCGAGCTCTTGTTATGGGACCTTCAAGGGCCGGTTCAATTCGCGTATCTGAAGGTATGATGTCCTCATCGGACTCCCCTTCTTGAATTTGAGTCGTCCTCGACTCAAGCTCACTTTCTTCTCCCATGTATGGTCGCAAATCTGCAATGTTGAATGTGGGACTAACCCCAAAATCTGCAGGCAGGTCTAACTTATATGCATTGTCATTTATCTTTGCAAGAATTTTAAAAGGACCATCAGCACGTGGCATTAACTTAGAGTTGCACAATTCTGGAAATCTATCCTTTCTCAAATGCAACCACACTAAATCACCCGGTTCAAGTTTTACGTCCTTTCTACCTTTACTACCAGCAATCCTATATTTTTCAGTCATCCTCTCAATATTTTCCTTAGTTGCAGCATGCATCTTAAGAATAAATTCAGCACGTTGTTGAGCATCACAATTAACTCTCTCATCGGCAGGTAAAGGCAAAAGATCAATTGGAGCACGAGGAGTAAAACCATATACTACCTGAAAAGGACTTACCTTGGTGGTGGAGTGAACCGCTCTATTGTAAGCAAACTCAACATGCGGTAGACACTCTTCCCACATCTTCAAATTCTTCTTGAGGACAGCTCGCAACATGGTTGATAAAGTTCTATTAACGACCTCTGTCTGTCCGTCAGTTTGGGGATGACATGTAGTAGAAAACAGCAACTTTGTCCCCAATTTGTTCCAAAGCTATCTCCAAAGGTGGCTCAAAAATTTCGCATCGCGATCTGAAACAATATTAATAGGCACACCATGCAAGAGAACGATTTCTCTAAAAAATAAATCAGCTATGTTTGTGGCATCGTCCTCTTATGACAAGGAATAAAATGTGTCATCTTCGAAAATCGATCCACTATCACAAAAATACTATCCCTCCCCTTCTTGGTCCTAGGCAATCCTAAAACAAAGTCCATCGATATATCCTCCCAAGGCGCACTAGGAATAGGTAGAGGCATATAAAGACCATGGGGATTAAGACGGGACTTAGCTTTGTTGCATGTAGTACAGCGTGCGACGTAGCGCTCGACGTCGTGCCGCAGCCGTGGCCAAAAGAAGTGTGTGACCAGCACCTCCTCCGTTTTCTTCACGCCAAAATGTCCCATCAATCCGCCTCCGTGTGCTTCCTGCAACAACAAAAGACGAACCGAGCTAGCTGGAACGCATAGCTTGTTAGCACGATATAGAAAACCATCATGCAACACATATTTATTCCAAGTTCGTCCCACTTTGCACTGAGCATAAGCATCTTTAAAATCAAGATCAGTGTCATACAAAGCTTTGATCGTTTCTAGGCCAAAAATTCGGCAATCAAGTTGTGACAACATGGTATATCGCCTAGATAAAGCATCTGCAATAACATTGTCTTTTCCTTTCTTATGTTTAATGATGTATGGAAACGACTCTATGAATTCAATCCATTTAGCGTGTTGTTTATTCAGATTAGCTTGTCCTCTAATGTACTTCAAAGATTCATGATCAGAATGTATGACAAATTCTTTAGCCCAAAGATAATGTTGCCAAGTTTGCAAAACACGCACTAAAGCATACAATTCTTTATCATAAGTCGAATAATTCAAAGATGGACCACTCAACTTCTCACTAAAGAAAGCAACGGGTTTACCTCCTTGTATGAGCACTCCTCCAATGCCAATGCCGCTCGCATCACATTCTAGCTCGAATGTCTTGTCAAAATCAGGAAATTGTAGCAAAGGCGCCTGTGTAAGCTTCGCTTTGAGGACGTCAAAAGCATGGTCGTGCGCTGGTCCCCAACGAAAAGGAACTCCTTTCCTTGTCAATTCGTGGAGAGGTGCTGCAATGGTGCTGAAATCTCGCACAAATCGCCGATAAAATCCTGCAAGACCAAGAAAACTGCGCACCTGCGTGACAGTCGTCGGAATCGGCCAGCTAGTAATGGCTTCAATTTTCGCCTCATCCACCTCAATTCCCTGTGAAGTGACAACATAGCCAAGAAACAAGACTCGATCAGTGCAAAAGGTGCACTTCTCAAGGTTACCAAACAAGCGTGCATCACGCAAGGCATTAAAAACAGCTCGTAAATATTCAATATGTTCATCATGTGACTTGCTGTAAATGAGAATATCATCAAAGTATACCACCACGAATTTGCCAAGAAAAGCACGCAAAACTTCGTTCATCAAACGCATGAAAGTGCTAGGTGCATTAGTTAAACCAAAAGGTATGACTAACCACTCATAAAGCCCGAACTTAGTTTTGAAAGCAGTTTTCCATTCATCTCCCAAAGCCATTCAAATCTGGTGGCACCCACTACGCAAATCAATTTTTGTGAAAATAATAGAACCACTCAACTCATCAAGCATGTCATCTAACCTAGGAATAGGATAGCGATATCGAATAGTGATGTTATTAATGGCTCTACAATCAACACACATGCGCCAACTGCCGTCTTTTTTAGGAACCAAAAGAACAGGAACAGAACAAGGACTAAGGCTCTCACGTACGTACCCACGGTCCAAAAGGTCTTGGACTTGTCGCTGTATCTTCTTAGTTTCCTCGGGATTGGTCCTGTAAGCAGCACGGTTTGGCAAGCTCATCCCTGGAATCAAATCAATCTTGTGCTCAATTCCCCTCACAGGTGGCAGCCTCGGTGGAAGCTCAGAGGGAAACACATCCTTGTACTACTGCAAAAGGTTAGCAACAGCGGGGGCACCGAAAAAGACATGTCCTCAAGCGAAAACAATGCCTTTTTGCAAGCCAAAGCATAGCATATCCCATTAGGCTCATCAATTTCAGCAAGATCAATTTTATTTGCAAGCAAAGTAGGAGTTTTCAATTTAATTACTTGCTGATTTTCAGATTGTAACAGGTTCTTTTGCTTATCATTACGCGTCCTATCCTTTTCATATTGCACAATTTCAGCCGGGGACATAGGAAGCAATGTAAGTTTCTTTCCCTTATGGATAAGAGTGTACTTATTAGCTCGACCATGGTGAGTTGCATCAGTGTCAAACTCCCAAGGACGCCCCAACAAAAGGGCACAAGCATCCATAGGTACGACATCGAAATCAGCAAAATCGTGGTAGGAGCCAATAGAAAAATGCACTCTTGCTGTTTGAGTTACCTTGACCTTGCCGCTGTTGTTGAACCACTGAATGTGGTAGGGATGGGGGTGTGCTCTCGTGGTCAAGCCAAGCTTCTGGACCAAGTCGGTGTTCACCAAATTGTTGCAGCTGCCGCCATCAATGATGGTGCGGACGCGGCAGTCCTTGACGATGAGGAACATGTTGAACAAGTTGTGACACTGCAACTTGTCATCCGTCTCAACTTGGGCACTCATCGAGCGCTGCACAATGATGGTTCTGTAGGTCTCCGTTGCTGCGGTGCCAAGTACCTCCTCATCACTGCACTCCTCGTCCTCTTCTTCGCCTGCAACGTTAGTGGCGAGGGAATATTCATCTTCAACATCAGAAGCACTAACATACCCGCCATCAGCCGTAGCAATATATGCCCTTTTGCTAGGACAATCTTTCTATACATGACCCATGCCCTTGCAGCGGTGGCACACGATCCTTGTAGAACGTCCCGTGGAGGCCACCGAAACGGAGCTCGCTGCCGGTGCCTGCAAAGTCACAGATTTGCGTACCTCAGGAGGTCGCGAAGGTGATGAAGATGGTGCTGGACGCGAGGCGCTCTTGGAAGGGACAGGTGGCTGCACAGTTTGTTTGTCGCGACTGGATTGCGTAGTCTGAGGAACAAAGTTGTTGGAGAAGTTGTTCCGCTGTCTCCGGTCCGCTAAATGTCGTCCCTGCAATTCTTTTTTTGCCAACATAGCAAGCTGGAACAAACGATTGACAGTAGTATATTCTTTGTAGTCAACAATATCCTGAATTTCACGCCACAACCCCCCATAAAACCAACAAATTTTATCTTCGGTTTCCTCTTGTACCCCACAACGTATCATGCCCTTTTGTAGCTCAGTGTAATATTCCTGGACAGACATATTACCCTGCTCTAAGCGCTGCAATTTTTTACGCAAATCACATTGGTAGGAAGGAGGAACAAAACGTTCACGCATAGCTTCTTTTAACCTAGCCCATGTGTCAGGTTGTAAGCGGAGGGTAGCAAGTTCATTCCACCAGATGATAGCAAAGTCTTTAAATTCACGAGTGGCTTGCCTAACTCGATGTTGCTCAGGAACTAAGTGAGAATTAAACTTTTGCTCAACAGTCATCTCCCAATCTAAGTAAACCTCAGCATCATAGGCACCATGAAAAGGAGGGATGGAAAATTTCACCTTAGCAAAAGGATCATCATTGGCACGACCATGATGGTGGTTGTTATTACCTCCCATACTGTGCTGATTGCGGCGAAGGCGTTGACGTAGTCGTGCCTCTTGTGTCGTCTGTTGGTTCACCTCTCCATTGTCGCCATATTCAACGTCTTGATCATCGTCATGGAGGGGTGGCTGTTGTGGCTCCAAAGCTTCAATTCGTCCAGCAAGGGTGGACACATGTCTGTCGAGGCCCTCAAACTGATGCTGTGAAGCCGTGGCATGGTCACTGAGCATCTTGGCCAGCCTCTCCTCCAAACCGCCCAACAAGTCCCTAAGCTCGCTGTGCAGCACACAGTCCTCAGTAGAAACCCTGTCCTTCCCGTTGGAACTTTCTGTCATTGTGAGCAAGACAACAAAAGATAACATAAAATATTATCCCTAGCAACTACTAGGTTATGGGGAAGTGGGATCACACACTCTCCTGCGTCTTACCAAGTTCTTACTAGGTTCTTACCAAGGCGACAGGTAGCACAACTCAGAGGTATACCAACAGTATGTGAAGCGATTGCAAGACCCAATCCGTACCTGATAAGAAGATTGTGGAGCTTGGATATACAATATTTAGTAGCAAGGAATATGCAATCATCGAAATCAGAATAGCAAAGCTGAATAAATATCCAAAGTACTTGTCAAAGTTGCTGGCCTAAACTCGTTCTCACACCTAGCTCAAGCAAGCAAAACGAATGACGTAACACTGTCGATACAAATGATGCAATCACTTCTGATTTATTTTTTTATATCTTTTTTTTTCCTTGGTTTTTTTTCTTTTTTTTTTTATCTTTGTGCGGCTTCTTTTTTATGCACTTGTCTTTTTCACTTTTTTTTTTAAATATCAATAGTGCCGTATATGAGAGATTACAAGATATATACACAAACACTCAATTTTCTCTCGCTGGAAAAACAAATCTACTATGCAGAAATTTCCTATACTGTTTTCGGATTTTTGGAGGCCTCAAAAGCTAAAACGTATAACAGAAAAGTTGTAGATCGTTTCGTTCTGATCAATTTGCATATATGGAACACCAATTTTGGATAACGGATCTAGGAGATATGGGCCCCGCAATACAGTCTGTGTAGGAAATCCGAAATCAAACAGATTCACTTCCAACGAGATTTTGGACTTGAAAACGGCGTTTCTAGAATTCTCATAATGGAAAAAGTTGTAGAGAATTTTCGGAGCTACAATTTAGAATCTGAATTTGTCCAATTTGGAGTTCAGAGGAAGGAGATAAAAACAAAGTACCGAACTTGACAGATTGATACCCGATTTGGACGCGGCGGCGACGACGACGTGATGGCGTTAGACTCAACGTCAAGATGCAAGACTCAAACTAGATCAAGAACTTACTCTAAACCAGCAAGAAGACGATGACATTGGATACAAATTCAACAACGCGAAACTGAAAACAAAATCGCGAAGGGCACAAAGTGGCTTGGACGATGGATATGACGGCGAACTCAAATATTTTTGTGGGGCAATTTTCTGGACTCTAGGTGAAAGATGAATAATGAACAAAGGGGATACAAGTATACCTGACGGGCAACCTAGGCTCTGATACCACTTGATGTGACACTGGGTGCCCGATCTTCCGAAAGGTACGTGATAAATCGATTGGTGGAGCTTCGACGTAGAACGATCCGGCTTCAAATCAGGCACGATCTGAACCCCGCAATCGCAACACCACTACTCCGTTGGTTATCAATCTCGCGTGAGCGTGATTGACCTCACCAAGAAGGCTTATCCCTGCTGCGAATCGAGAACACAATAATGGGAACGGGGATGCCCGAACTTCCGTCAGGTGGAGGATAAGTCGATTAGGCGGCGCGAGACACACACGATCCGGCTTCTTGATCGGCACGATCAAAACCCCCTGCAATCGCAGCACCACGCGTCCTCTGGTTATCAACCGTGCGCTGCCCGGTTGACCTCGCCACGAAGGCTAATCCCTGCCAGTGAATCGAGAACAGAAGCAAGAACAAGAAAGATGCAACTGAATTTGCAATTGAGGATGAAACTCACGACTTGGGGTCTCACAAACCGATGAACGGCGACACTGTTCAAAGACAGAATTGATCTAAGCAAAACCCAAGTCTAAACGGCAGCCATGGCGGCCATATATATACTGTATGGGGCGGCCATGGGGTGGAGGAGGAAACCCTAGGGGTACATGGGCCTTGGGCCCAAAGTGGAGCGTCGCAGCGCACATCAGATTCTGGTCGTAATCTTGTTTTGACGATTCCTGTTGATCCGTAAGGAATTTGGACATAGGACTGGATCCGTTGGAAAGCTCTTGTCGTTCTCTTGTCCGTAGAGTCCAAGAACGTCGAAAAAGGACTTCGTATGTGGCCTGTACGTCCGTTTGAAGTTGGACTACGCGCAGATGGCCGAACTGGACTAGCGGATGAATTGAGCTCACTTGTGGGCTGGCCTTGGAGCGACGTGGCTTGTGCGACCTTAGAGGTGTAGAGGCGCCTTTCTTGAGCACGTCTTGTGTTTGGGGAGGTGGCCAAGGTGGAGGCCGAACTTGTGGCGGCGACAGCACAAAATCCAGACGACGTACGTGCTGCCAGCTTTCGCGTCCTGGCCAAGGTGGCGGACGATGACATCTTGATGACCACCATGTTGATGTCGTCTTGGTCATAACCATGATGTACATGGTCTCATCACACAAGCAAGAACACAGAAGAAAGCATACTGAATTGCAAATACGAATGATTAATCTCACAAGTTGGAGTCTCACAAAACGATCAAGCGGCGAAACTGTTCGAAGACAGAATAATCTAAGCAAAACCCCCATCCTAACTCGGATGACGGCTACTGAATATAAGGTGTTAGGGTCGGCCAAGGAACCCTGGACGCGCCCTAATGGGCTCCAACGAGGTACATGGGCCAACGGCCCAAAGACGGTGGCGCAGCACCCTGACAGATTCTGGACGCTGACTTGTTTCGATGATTCCCATTGGCTCCGGTGGAATTTTGATGTGGGACGAGTTCCATTGGAAAGCCTATCTCCTTAGCATTCCAACGGTATATAAAACGTTGAAAACGGAGTCCGTATGCGTCCTGGGCAACGATTTTAGTGCAGACTGCTCCTGGATTCCGACGTGGACTCGAACTTCGAATTGGTGACGGATGGGCTTCAACTCCAACTCAAATTCGACGTGATTGTTGGCCTCCTTTGCTTCCTTGCGGATGGGCTTCACCTCCAACTCGAATTCGACGTGGTTGTTGGCCTCCTTTGCTTCCTTGCTGGTCTCCATGCCTGCGGTGATCTTCTCAATGATTCCTAAGTATAACAGCATCATTAAATATCAATCCATCCTCGAAAATACAATGCGATTCACTTTGGAGCGAGTTCACCTGTTGATGAAGTAGTCGTGCTCGAGCTCTTGTTATGGGACCTTCAAGGGCCAGTTCAATGCGCGTATCTGAAGGTATGATGTCCTCATCACTTCTCTTCTGGACCGGGGCTGAGTTCCCGGATGTCCGGGCTCTCCTCCGGAGAGGCTGGCTCTTCAGCGGGTCTCTTCCCCCGACCGGTGCAAGAGCGAGGCTCCCCACGCCCACGGCCAGGGGGGAGTTCTTCCCCGTGCTCAGGTGAATGCATTCGCTCGACCTCCCCCCGGGTGAAACGGACCTGTCCCGCCGAGGGAGGGAGCTTATGCACTGTAGCTACCGGCCCAGAGGCTTCCGGGGCCGGCTGGGGGAGCCCCCTGCGAAGACCGCCGGGACCGGAAAGGGGGAAGCCCCTGTATTATCCGGAACCTGGGAGGGGGCGCCCACGGCGACGTTTGGAACCGAAGTGGAGGGAGCCCCCGTGGCAACGACCGGAACTGGAAAGGGGGAAGCCCCTGTAACATCCGGGACCGGCAAGGGGGGAGCCCCCGCGGTGACGTCCGGGACCGGGGAGCCGATGCGGGGGGAAGTCCGCTGAGGCACGGGAGCTGCTCTGTCGACCGCCCCCTGTGCGGTAAACGCGACGCGAGGGGCGGGACTTTCTCCTAGCGCAGGGAAGACCCCCGGCATGAAATGGGCCCTCGACCCCGGGAATGGGCCCGGAACGGGGTACCCCCTTGGTGCCACGAAGGGCCCGGGAATGAAGTAGCCCCCCGGCACTGGGACGGGCCCGGGTGCCGGGGAAGGGTCCGGACGTATATCCTGCAGGGGGAGGGAACCCCCCCGGCGGGATCATACGGGGCGGCCAGACCTCCGGAGGCCGGAGGGGCCGCCGGGTAACCCATAAACGGGGGCGTAATCCCCGGGTATGGGTACGACGCAAATGTGGGGGCCGGAGGCCGCGCCAACACGCTGAGCAGCTCATCCATAGAGCGTTGGGCGCGGAGCTGGCTTTCCACGAGAGCCTCAAGCAGGGCGTCCCGGGGAGCCGGGAGAGCCGTCGGGGGGAGACTGGTCCCGGCCGAGGTCCCCGAGGTCACCGGGAGCGACCTAGAGGTAGAAGCACCTAAGTTAAGAGGAAAGGCGGGAGGCGGTACCTGGGCCTGACCGCCTCCGGGTGGAAGCGACGGGACAGCCATGTCCCGGACGGGCGGCGCCGGGTCTCTGAGACCGGAGTCACCGGGAAGGGTGCGAGCCCTTGTTCTTGGGGGAGCCATGGCGTCTTGTCACGAGTCCCCACGGACGGCGCCAACTGTCGTGGTATTGTGAATACCCCGGCAGGTTTTGTGAACGATCCTAGCGAAGAGAACGCGACGCGGGCTGACCGGGTGACCGGTCCTCCCTCGCCGGACAAACACAAGAATTGACACGAGGATTTATACAGGTTCGGGTTCCGGTGAGGGCCCTAGTCCTGTCGGCGTGCTCCCGACCGGAGTCGGCTGGGGAGGCTCTCTCCGGGGGAGAGGCTTCCGGAGCACACCTGTGAGTTTTGGCTATTCCAATAAATGAATCACTTGCTTATAACTGAGGGGTACAAGGGCTATTTATAGCCCCAAAAAGAAGCAAAAAGACCTATCTACCCCGGAAGCCACCGTCGGATTGAGGGGTAGCAACGTCCTTCTCCCGGTCAAACGCCTTGGATGCTTGACAGGTGGTTGCTGATTCCCGAGGCGCTCCTTGCGTGACCTGCACGTGATCAACAGCCAGAGACTTTACCTTTAGAAGGACGACGGGGCCCGGGACACGCACCGGAGGCCAGCGCCCCGGGCCAAAGGCGGCTCCCGGGACCGGCTCCGGAGGCCAGGTCCCGGGAGCCAAAAGGCGGCGCTCGGGGCAGGCACAAATGGCGGCGCCCGGGACCGGCGCCGGAGGCCGGGTCCCAGGAGCCAAAAGGGCGGCGCCCGGGGCAGGCACAGGAGGCCACGTCCCCTGGAAAATGGCGGCGCCTGGGACCGGCGCCGGAGGCCGGGTCCTGGGAGCCAAAAGGCGGTGCCCGGGGCAGGCACTGGAGGCCACGTCCCCTGGAAAATGGCGGCGCCTGGGACCGGCGCCGGAGGCCGGGTCCTGGGAGCCAAAAGGCGGTGCCCGGGGCAGGCACTGGAGGCCACGTCCCCGGGCAAATGGCGGCGCCCAGGACCGGCGCCGGAGGCCGGGTCCCGGGAGCCAAAAGGCGGCGCCCGGGGCAGGCACCGGAGGCCATGTCCCCAGGCAAATGGCGGCGCCCGGGGCTGGCACCGGAGGCCACGTTCCCGGGGAAATGGCGGCGCCCGGGACCAGCACCGGAGGCCGGGTCCGGGAGCCAAAAGGCGGTGCCCGGGGAAGGCACCGGAGGCCACGTCCCCGGGCAAATGTGACGCAACTCACCTGGACTTAGTCTCGCGGAGATTTCCCCCAACAAATTCCCTACATGCAATTGTGGATAACCGCACATAATAATTGCGCAGATGAAGAGACTTATTTATTTACTTCAAATTTAATTTGCATCGAATTATGTAATCTGACACTTCAACTTCCTTACTGTTTTGCCGTGTTCCAGTTTATCTCCCGAGAAGTTATCATGACGGTATTGATCTTGAAAACAAGTAGTGCGCTCCACTTCAAATTCTCAACAGTGTGTTGTGTCTTTTCCATTTCTGATGTTTGCGCGGCGCACTAGCCTGGGAACACGAAGCGTTGACTTGGAAATTGTTTTTCATTAATGATGAAAAAATTAACTAAAAATTTGTTCTTATGTAAATTTTACAATTTTCCTGCACGTTTTTGGAGAAAGAGAAGTGGAGCGGTTCGATTGGAAGCAAAACTCTAGGGAGGGAACAAGTATTTGTAGAAGTCGAATAGTTCAATATTCCAGGCATAGTAAAGACGGTTCGGACATCAGAACCGTCTGTAATAGTCATATTACAGACGGTTCGGACATGAGAACCGTCTGTAATATTAAAGCAGATAGTTTGATATCACAACCATCTATGATAGTCCCAACAGTGCCCACGCATCGAATTCTCTACATGCAATTGTTGATAACCGCACATAGTAACTGCGCAGATGAAGAGACTTAATTATTTACTTCAAATTTAATTTGCATCAAATTATGTAATCTAACTCTTCAACTTCCTTTGCCGTGTTGCAATTTATCTCCCGAGAAGTTATCATGAATTTATTGACCTTGAAAACCAGTAGTGCGCTTTTTAAAACTCAAGGCACCCGCACATACGAAGCGTCACCTTCTGGTTCTATAAATAGCGAGGCTCCTAAATCTCTGTCTTTATTCCCTCCTCAACTCCCACCGTGATGGCGAGTCGAGATTCCAATGAGGTTATTGAAATTGAGAGTGATGAGGAAGAGATAAGGAATGAACTCGATCAGGATCTTCAGAAAGTAAGTTCTCTCTGAAACTCTAATGCAGATCTTTCTTTTATGACTTGATTACCTCGAAACAAATGCATTTCGAAATCCACAGGTGCCTGAGGAAATGCTCCCTCCAAAGAAGAGACTTAGAAATGATGAAAGATCCTCCAGTGGTGCTGCAGCGAAGACTCTAGAGGGTGCTGAGGCTTGTGTTGCCACATTGCCCCTTTCAACCCCTCCAGTTACATCGACTCCACCTTTGGAGATCCACAACAATCCTTCCAATATCCCCTCTTCAACACCTTTGTATCATCAGCTTTTCTTGGATGATCAACTTTCTGGGGTAAGGCGCACGCTTCCGCCTCCAAATCCACTCCGAAGCTTGGCAATCATCTTCACCCTCTCTGCTGGTTATGTCTTTCAAAACTAACCCATGCATGTGCAGGAGGAGAAAGCTGCCTTGTGCAGAATTCTCCAAAAAAAAAAGAGGCGCTGGAGAAGCGTTCTGAGGGGATGTCTTCTGCCATTCTGCACTTGGCAGAGTGCTATGAGTTGCAGCTTCATCTCCACCTTTGGAGATCCACAACAATCCTTCTAATATCCCCTCTTCAACAGCTTTGTTGTATCATCAGCTTTAATTTCTTGGATGATCCTACTGATGCCAAATCCACTCCTTTGTTGAGAGATGATGTAGATAGTCTTAGAGCCATTGGTAGTTCTCCTGGGGCGGCCAGTGTAGATCCTACTAATGCCAATACGTCCCTAGGAGAACTTTGTAAATTACTTTCGGAACAGGTCGACGCTAATTTGGTCGCTTGTATCCCTTATGTATGCAAAAATGGTAAGAAATAAGAAATTTCTTTTCCTTATATATCTGGTTTTTCGATTGATTATGTAACTGATAATCACCAAATGATGTTCTGTGTGAAAATGTTAACAAGAAAATACTGCTGCAATCAAGACGGTTTTTAACTCAAAACCGTCTCTGATAGTAACATTACAAACGGTTTTAATTTCAGGACCGACTGTAATAGTCTCAAAATTCTTTGAACATCCACAGACATATATATACAACAAATATGAAAAACAAGATAAAACCAAATAATCTCAACGTTCATTTTTTTTAATACTAACATTGAAAATAAGATAGAACCAAATATGAAAAACAAGTGGAACAACTGACCACTATAGTCGAACGGTTCGACTGCAAACAATCCAGGATATTATAGACGGTTCGGACCTTATCACTGTCTGTGATAGTAGAGCAGAGTGTTGATTTTATAATTATCACAGACGGTTCTGAGGTAAAAACCGACAGTGATAATCACAGACGATTCTGAAGTAAAAACCGACTGTGATAGTAAAGCGGACGGTTTTGAGCTCGAAACCGTCTGTGATATTGTAATTATCACAGATGGTTCTTAATTAAAAATCGACTGTGATATTAAAGCGGACGGTTTTGAGCTCATAACCGTCTGTGATATTTCTGTCATAGTTCTACACAAAATGCCCCGATATTACCGACGGTTTAATAAAGTGAAACCCGTCAGTGATATTCTGTTCTTCAAAAATGCACCGATATTACCGACGGTATTATATAGAACCGTCTGTATTGAACCTGGTATAAAAGGTCTTTTGGCGGATGTTTTGAGCTAGTCATACACTCTTGCTCGACATACACTGTCCAGTTCGAAGAGATTTGGGGCAAGGAAGAGCGAAATCTAGAAAAGCCGGGGGAGCATTTGGGGGCAAAAATTTGAGGATCCAAGGTTGGTACTTGCTCCCAAGGCATACACATTACTTGATTTCATCATCAATATCGATCTCCGTTGATTGATCAAAATAGAGTGAGAGGGAGGGGAAGCTACAGTAGCAAATCCTTGTTGTAACTCATTTTTGACCTGTACTGTAGCTATTTAATTACTTTATGATGTGTGTTATCCACGCCCCCAACTAATTGCTTGCAGTTCAAGTAGTAGTTAACTATTTATACCGCAAACTCCGCATCAAACACTAGTTAGCTAGATTTATATAATTTATTGTGTGTCGACCGTACATAGAGTATTACTAATTAGCATGTGTATGAATTTGATTAATTGCAGATGGTCCGAGACTGGATGTATAATGACAACCGAGTGGGTGAGGAATACATGAAAGGTGTTTTTGATTTCCAAAAGGTTGCTGAGCAAGACATTGCGAAGAAGGGTTTACCATATGTACTGTCCTTGTGTAGATTGCCAGAATCTTAAGATGTTCACCAACTCATCTCAAATTGTCGCCCACTTGATCCGACGTGGTTTCAAAAAGGGGTACACGTGTTGGGTCCACCATGGAGAAGAGCCAACTACAGAAACAAGTGCCACTCAGGTTGAGGAACAGGACATGTCGGATCCGAACAACGACTTCGACGAGGATATGCCAAAGGATGACAATTTAGATGACATGTTGCGTGATGTGGAAGGAAATTACAGTGAAAGGGAGTTTGGCAAATTAAAGTGATTGATTGAGGACTCAGAAAAGCCGTTGTTCCATGGTTGCAAGTCGAAGTACACAAAGTTGGCCTCTATGCTTGAACTGTTACAATTGAAGGCAAGTAACAGCTGGACCGACAAGAGTTTGACGGCACTGTCAGATCTTTTGGCGGACATGCTCCTGAAAGGAAACGAGTTGCCAAAAAACACCTACCAAGTGAAAAAGCTGTTGTGTCCTTTGGGAATGGAAGTAGAAAGGATACACGCATGCCCTAATGATTGCATCCTTTACCGTAACGACTACAAGGATATGCATGTTTGTCCAGTGCGCGGCGCATCCCGCTATAAGCATAAGGACCGAACCGACGACGGCGACTGCGCTGAGATAAAGCAAGGACGTCCTGCTAAGGTGTTGTGGTATTTGCCAGTCATTCCCCGCTTGCAGCGTTTGTTTGCAAACCGTAAAGAGGAAAAATTACTGCGTTGGCACTCGGAAGACCGGAAGAAGGATGGAAAGCTGAGACACCCCGCTGATTCTTCGCAGTGGAGAAACATCGATAGGGAATTTGTTAACTTCGGAGCAGAATTGAGGAATATAAGGTTCGGGTTGAGTATCGATGGAATTAATCCTTTTGGTAACATGAGTAGTCGGCATAGCACTTGGCCGGTTGTTTTGTGTATCTACAACCTTCCTCCTTGGTTGTGTATGAAGCGCAAGTACATCATGATGTCTCTACTTATCTCAGGACCAAAACAACCCGGAAATGATATTGATGTGTACCTAGCACCATTGATAGAGGATCTCCTAACAATGTGGAACGAAGGGGTGCAGGTATGGGACGCATACAAATGAGAGAACTTCATCCTACGTGCGATGATATTCTGCACCATCAATGATTTCCCTGCCCTTGGAAATTTGTCGGGCCGTAGTACGAAAGGAGCCAAAGCCTGCCCCCACTTCGAAGATGAGACTGAGTGCGTGTGGCTGAAGAATTGCAGGAAAACAGTGTACATGCGTCACCATAGGTTTCTTCCGAAGAATGACGCGTATCGTAAGAGGAAGAGGGAATTTGACGGCCACAAGGAAGATGGTTCAGGCCCGAAGCCTACGCGCGGGAAAGATGTTTACTCACGGGTGAAGGACATAGACATTGTGTTTGGAAAGGGTCGTAAATTGAAACCCCGCACGAAGAGCTCTTGGAAGAAGAGATCGATATTTTGGGACTTACCGTATTGGGAGCATTTAGAGGTTCGTCATTGCATTGATGTCATGCATGTAGAGAAGAATGTTTGTGACAGTTTAATCGGCCTATTGCTGAACATTCTGGGGAAGACAAAGGATGGCGTCAATGTGCGGCGTGACATGATCAAAATGAAAATCAGGCACGAGCTAGCACCGAGAGAGGACGATAAAGGCCATATATACCTCCCCCCTGCATGCTACACTTTGTACAAGGCTGAGAGGACAGAACTCTGTACATGTCTCTATGGTGTTAAAGTTCCATTGGGTTACTCCGCAAATATGAAAATGCTTGTGTCCATGGGCGATTTGAAATTGCTGGGTATGAAGTCTCATGATTGTCACATGTTGATGACACAAATGCTTCCTGTTGCCATCCGGAGTATTCTGCCACATAAGGTCATAGAGACGATCATGAGGTTGTGTTTTTTCTTCAATGCAATTTCTTGCAAGGTCATTGATCCCGATGGACTGGATTCTCTGCAGAGCGAGGTGGTTTGAACTCTCTGTCAGCTTGAGGTGTATTTTCCTCCATTGTTTTTTGATATCATGGTCCATCTCACCGTCCACCTTGTCAGAGAAATCAAGATATGTGGACCCGTGTTCCTACGTTATATGTATCCATTCGAGAGGTACATGGGTGTACTTAAGGCCTACGTGAGGAATCGGTCCCGGCCCGAGAGTACCATTGTCGAAGCTTATGCAGCGGATCGGAAGATGTTGTTGAGTTCTGCGTCGATTACATGGCCGAGGTAGAAGTAATAGGGGTTCCTGTGTCTCGTCACGAGGGGAGGCTTGATGGTGTTGGCACTATTGGATGGAGAGCCATCACTCCTGATTTCGATATGTACTCGAAAGCTCATTTTTGGGTCTTGCAACACATGACGGAGGTGTCTCCGTACATCGACGAGCACAAGGAGATGCTACGACAAGACAATCCGAGGTTTGGATCACGGGACAACATAACAGTCAATTCAATGCGTGGATGAAAGTGCAAATCACCGGAGAGTCCGCAAGTGAGAACCTTAAATGGTTGGCAAAAGGGCCCACGTTTACTATACAGACATGGCAGGGATACGACATTAATGGGTACACATTTTACACGAAAGCTCAAGATCGAAAGAGCACTGTGCAGAATAGTGGAGTGAGCGTAGAAGCTTTCCATGAGGAGTTCACCGAGACAGGCCCAACAAGGGTAGTACGTAGATTGAACTCGTACTACGGATTCATTGAAGAAATTTGGGAGCTCGATTACGTACTGTTCAAGATTCCCCTGTTTCGATGCCGATGGGTCCAAATCCCATAGGGTGTGAAGGTTGACAGTTACGGTTTCACTTCTGTGGATCTCGATCGAGTTTCTTATAAAGATGAGCCATTCATACTTGCAAATCAAGCCATTCAGGTCATTTATGTCACTGACCCGGCCAATAAGAAGTGGCACGTCGTCCTTCATGGCAAGAGAAGGTTTGTTGGAGTTGAAAATGTCGTAGACGAGGAGGAATACAACCAAGATGAGATTCCTCCATTTGGAGATGGCGTACAGGTCGATACTGAAGACACCGACGAAACCAGTTACGTGCGTATGGATCACCAGGAAGGGTTATACTTTAAAGGTAATCAACCGTACGTCCTTATCTCTCTGTTTCCATCGGTATAGCTTATATCTCCTATGATTCTCGTCTTTGCAGGGCCGCGGCAAGTGGAAAGTTGAGGATAACATGCCTGTGTACGTGGAAATTGTCGGTCAAAGTCCCCATTTGTATGTAACATTAACTTGAGCATGCTCCACATTGTATGTTAAATTTATTTGAGCATGCTCCACATTGTAACCAATTTTTGGATCTACGTACACTGTAACCAATTTACAGAGCATTTGGAATATCTGAGTGTTCATTTAAAACAAGTTTTTGAGCATTCAGAGTTGAAAGCTACAGATCAGTTTCAAGTTGTAAAACTTACGTTCAACAGAGATATTATCACAGACGGTTGAACTATCACAGACGGGTATGAATATAGAACCGACTGTGATATTCCCAACAGTGTCTCCGACGCTTCAAGTCTTCACGTGCACGGTCGGTTCTCAAGTTGAAACCGTCTGTGATAATCTTAGTCACAGTCGGTTCTCAACTCAAAACCGTCTGTGATAATCTCTCACTATGTAGATTAACACAGACGGTTTTTATTTGAGAACCAACTGTGATAATATTATCCCAGACGGTTATGAATATAGAACCAACTGTGATATTCCCAACAGTGTCCGACGCTTCAAGTTGTTGACGTGCACCGTGGGTTCTCAAGTCCAAACCGTCTGTGATAATCTCAGTCACAGTCGGTTCTCAACTCCAAACTGTCTGTGATAACCGCTCTGGAGATTATCACTATGGAGATTATCACAGACAGTTCTGATGTGAGAACCGACTGTGATAATATTATCACAGACGGTTGTGAATGTTGGACCTACTGTGATAATCTCTACGTGGTACATAGTTTAAGGTGGGCTTTGTCCCGCTCATTTCCAGACTTCGCAACTGTTTGCCCTAGCTCTCTCCGCCCTCGCACCGTCCGTCGCGATCACCTCCATCACCTCCCACCATCTCCCACTAGTACAGAAATGCAGTCTACTAACCCCTATATTCTATCGGTTATTAGCGATTTAGTAGAAAACCGATAGAAAATGTGACACGCGGTCATAAAAGGTCAACGGGTGTATTTTTCCTATCGGTTTGTAAGAAACTTACCGATAGAATAAACACTATGATTTACTCTAGCGGTGCTGAATATATTTCCCGTTAGAAGAGATGCATAAGTACTGACGGAGAATGTTGTGCGCCGATAGGACTGTCGACTTCTTCAAATGGACTTATTCTATCGGTACTGTATGAATCTTTCGACAGAATATCTTAAAAATTACTATCGGCAATATGTAGTGTGCCGATAGAACCGTTCGCCTTCTACAAATATTTCTATTCTATCGGTAATGTATTCTTGTACCGTTAGAATATATCGAAAATTGCTTAGAACTGTTCGTCTTCAAATATTTTTATTCTATCGGTAATGAATGTTTATACCGTTAGAAAATTGCAAAAATATTTTAGAACTGTTGGCCTTCTACAACTAGTATTATTCTATCGACAATGTACGTATATACTGATAGAGTGTGGACAAAAATTCCTATCGGTAATATGTATTGTGCCGATAGAGCCATTCGCCTTCTACAGATGTTTTGATTCTATCGGTAATTGATTTTTGTACCGTTAGAATATATATAAAATGACTAACAATATGCGGTTTTTGTACTGATAGAACTTATCTAGTACTATAAATACACGGGTATGTCTCTTTCATTCTCACAGTTCATCTGGGTCTCGTAGTCCTAACTCGTAAGCTCCATTGACGGCCGGCGCACCTCTACAGGCGACCACTGCACCCCCGCACCTCCATCGACGCCCTCTAAACTTCGGCATCCCAAGCAAGGTACGTAAATCATTCTAATCCGATTATGGCAATTATTCTGCTTTTTTTGTATCCTTCATTTTGATGTGTCTTCTTTTCAATATGATTATGATCTTTGCAGGTCCTTGGATGATGCTCATGAGGGGAAACGTATTTCACGGTTCTTCATCGCAGTACGCTACCTACGTTGGCTTGTTGGCGAAAGAAACGGTGAGGATCACCGTCGAGAGCTGGAAGGACGTGAAGGGCGAGATCTTGGTTGGCTCGGTCGACAAGATCCTTAAGCCCGGCGTGTTTCTCAAATCAGGACCTATAGAAAGCATCTTACATTTTTTTGCATGCACCAGCTTGTGGCCAGATGCTTACCTGCTTGGAGAAGAAGAATTGTTGTTATTTGCACAGCCATTCTACACCATCACTACACAGAACAACATCTTGGAAGGTTGGTTCTTTTTGTTAATGGAGTTGAGTTGAGTTGAGTTGAGTTGATCTAGTTTGAGTTCGAGGAAATCACCTATACGTACAAATGTAAGTCAACGGCAGTTCCAGCTCCTCGGGCATCTTCGAACTGAACTCCTATAGTTAAGTCCAATGTGGTTCAGACATTTGCTGTTTTGGATGAATGGATTTGTTATGTATCAGGTCTAACTTGTAGTCGCTAGTTACATTGTCGCAACCTGCAAAGGTTCTCTTTTATGTAAAATGTACGGGCCACTGGTCCTCGTCGTGATCTGTTGTTAATTTCAGACGTGGCTTTTCTAATATACATCGAATGTGTGAATTGTTGTATTTGTATATTGTTGTATATTTGTGTATCATGTATTGCTAATTGGGACATGAACTTGAATGTGTAGGGAGTATTTGTGTATTTAATTGTATTGGTAGGTAGGTGTGTATTTGTACTACTATTTCAGACATGTACCTGAATTTGTATTGGTGAACTGGCATGTGTATGTTTGTTCCTGAATTTGTGAACTGGCATGTGTAATTTCTTTGGTAAGATGAAGTCCCAAGTACCTAAGAAAAGTATTTTTGTGTCTCCAAGTTAATCCACAAAGTAGCATTTCTTGAAATATTGCTTTATCTTCTAGTTAAGATCTGTTTGATGTTACAATGATACGATTCCTTGGATGTGAGAACTGGTGTCATGTGCGTTTGGTACAAGTACCACCTCTAACGGTAAATACACATATATACCGATAGAAAACACATATATTTGCTCAATCATGCATCATCTAACGGTAAATACACAGATCTACCAATAGACAAACACATTGCTCAGTCATGCATGATCTAACGGTAAATAGACATATTTACCAATAGAACAAGGCATGTACTTGCTCAGTAATGTACATTCTCTAACGGTATATGTGTATTTTTACCGATAGAATATGTGGGAGGCAAATAACCTTAGTTAGTCTAACGGTTATTTCATGTATTTACCGTTAGAAAAAGCTCCATTATAAGGAAAATTCCACTCGACCAATGCTGAGCTGCTCTTTAATTTGTTCTGTTGCACTCTGTGTCCCTCTGTTTGTGATGAAAGTTCCACGCTCGCAGCTACACTGCTAGGGTGATCAGCGCAAGCTGGAGGGAAGTTGATTGCGCCCCTCTCTTTAAGGTATGATTAATTGTCGACTGTTATATCTCTCTCCCTCTAGATCTCCCTCCCTCTCTACTTGCAAGCTAGCTGTATTGTGTAGTTCCAAGTTTGCAGCTGTAAGCTTGGGAGCTAGGTAGCTGGAAATGCGTCATGTTTTAGGAGTTAACTAGCTTGTATTGTGTAGTTAGCTAGGTTAATTAGTGTTAATTTCGTCAGGCTAGGGTTCAACACATCTGTTGTAAGAGGCTGTACATGTACATATACATAACTTAATCGGGCAGGTTTCATGCATGCATGGCTGACTCGTTAAATTTTGTTAATTGTAGATGGACAGGAAATATTGGATGTATGGAATAAAACGTACTACTCTTGAATATTTGGATGGTGTGAATGAGTTTATTAAATTTGCTGAGCAACAAAAGGAGAGGAAGGGAGAGAAAAATATGCTCTGTCCTTGTACAGATTGAATGAACTTGAAGAGGTTTAGCAACTCTGATCAAATTAAGAGTCATTTGATTCGTCGTGGTTTTAACGCGCGATACACCCGTTGGATATGGCATGGCGAAGATCTTGAGGAAACAAGCACCACTACTACCAATCAGCAGGACTCGGATGTGGATTGCAATAATATCGATGATCATCCGAATTGTGATAATGTTCATTCCGATGTGCACGTAGATGATGATGATGACAATCTAGATGAGATGTTACGTGATGTAGAGGAAGATTACAATGAAAACGACTTCTGTGAATTTGAGAAACTGATTGCTGATTCTGAGAAGCCTCTATTCCCTGGATGTGCAACATTTACAAAACTGTCTTCTGTGCTGAGATTATATAACTTGAAGGTAGGCAACGGTTCGAGTGATAAGAGTTTCACAGCACTATTAGATCTTCTAGCGGACATGCTTCCAGAGGGAAATGAGTTGCCAAGATCTACTTACCAAGCCAAAAAACTGTTGTGTCCGTTGGGAATGGAAATCGAAAGAATACACGCATGCCCAAATGATTGTGTGTTGTACCGTAACGAGTACTCCAGTTTGCATGTTTGTCCAAGATGCGGCGCATCGAGGTATACGCGTAGGGACCAGATTGACAGTGAACGTCACGAGGTAAAGAAAGGACGTCCGGCGAAAACTGTGTGGTACTTGCCTGTGATACCTAGATTGAAGCGGCTGTTTGCAAATCCGAATGTCGCGAAGCACTTGCGTTGGCATGCTGAAGCCCGAAAACAAGACGGAAAACTGAGACACCTAGCTGATTCTATGCAATGGAGAAACATCAACAGAACATTTGCTGAGTTCGGCGGCGAACTTAGGAATATAAGGTTCGGGCTGAGTACAGATGGTATGAACCCACATGGTAATATGAGCAGTCGGCACAGCACTTGGCCGGTTCTTTTATGCGTCTACAATCTTCCTCCTTGGTTATGCATGAAGCGCAAGTACATCATGATGGCGTTACTAATCTCAGGACCTAGACAACCCGGAAATGATATTGACGTGTTTCTAGCGCCTTTAATCGAGGACTTACAGAAATTGTGGAGCGAGGGGGTGCAGGTGTGGGATGCATACAAGAAAGAGAATTTCATCTTGCGGGCCCTGATATTTTGCACCATAAATGATTTTCCGGCCTACGGCAATTTGTCGGGGTATAGTACGAAAGGAGCCATGGCTTGCCCTATTTGCCTAGATGAAACTGAGAGCATGTGGATGTGAAACTGCTGGAAAATAGTGTACATGGGTCACCGCAGGTTTCTTCCGGTGCATCACACGTACCGTAAGAAGAGGAAATCATTTAATGGGAAGCCTGAGAAGGGATCAGCTCCAGCGTTTCTGACCGGTAAGGAGATTTACTCGCGCGTGAAGGACATCAAAGCTGAGTTCGGTAAGCATTCTAAACCTCGAGAAAAAAATGTTTGGAAGAAGAGATCGATTCTCTGGGATCTACCGTACTGGGAGCACTTACAAGTTCGACATTGCATTGACGTCATGCATGTAGAGAAAAATGTCTGTGAACGTTTGATTGGTTTGTTGTTGAACATTCCGGGAAAGACAAAGGATGGTGTGAAAGCTCGTCGTGACATGGTGGAAATGGGGATAAGGACTGAGCTTGCACCTTTAGAGAATGGAAAGCGTACATACCTCCCCCCGGCCTGCTATACGTTGTCCAAGAGCGAAAAAACAGAACTCTGTCGGTGCCTGCACGGTGTTAAAGTTCCATGTGGGTACTCCGCAAACTTGAAAAAACTTGTGTCTATGAAGGACCTAAGACTCGTTGGCACGAAGTCCCACGACTGTCATGTCCTGATGTCACAAATGCTTCCCATTGCTATCAGAGGCATTCTCCCAGTTAAAGTCAGAGAGACAATCACAAACCTATGTTATTTCTTCAATGCAATATCTTGCAAGGTAAGTACGTGCACTCGTACTATAAGTTCATTACCTCCATTTGTGGAGCTTAATTAGAAGATTTTTCTGATGTGAATATTTGGCGCAACTTTGTCCTCGTAGGTAATTGATCCGGATGGACTGGACGCTTTGCAACGCGACGTGGTTACAACTCTTTGTCAGCTCGAGATGTATTTCCCTCCATCCTTTTTTGATGTTATGGTCCATCTGATTGTTCACCTTATCAGAGAAATTAAGTTTTGTGGACCCGTGTGCCTGCGCTACATGTATCCATTTGAGAGATTTATGGGTGTATTGAAGGGATACGTAAGGACTCGTCGTCGACCCGAGGGGAGTATCATGGAAGGTTATGCCGCCGAGGAGGTGATTGAATTTTGCACATATTATATGGTCAGGGTTGACCCAATTGGCGTTCCTAGGTCCCGACACGAGGATAGGCTTCAGGGCATCAGAACGATTGGATTCAAAACTATCGTCCCCGCTCGTGATGTGTACGGAAAATCACATTTTTGGGTCTTACAACACATTACGGAGGTCGAGCCATACATACACGAGCACATGGTAATGTTACGGTCACAGAATCCTTCGAAGTCAGACATTTGGGTTAGCAGAGAACATAACAGGAAATTTGCTGAGTGGATCCAAGAAAGAGTCACGCGAGCTGCCGAGGGCTCCGTAAGTGAAACTGTGACATGGTTGGCTAGAGGCCCAAGATTCACTGTAGGGACTTGGCAGGGGTACGACATCAATGGGTATTCATTTTACACAAGAGCTCAAGACGCCAAGAGTAGCACGCAATGTAGCAGAGTGACACTGTTTGCTATTTCCGAGGATGCCAGGTCAGTAAGGGCACTGAACTCATATTACGGTGCTATTGACGAAATATGAGAGCTCGATTACGGATTACTTAAGATTCCCCTGTTTCGATGCCAATGAGTCGAAATCCCTCGAGGTGTTCAAGTTGACAGTTACGGGTTTACTCTCGTCGATCTTGGTAGAGTCGACCACCAAGACGATCCATTCATCCTTGCAAAGCAAGCCACACAGGTATTCTACATCGTTGACCCGGCCAATCCAAACTTGCATGTTGTCCTCCACAGCTAGAGACGTATTGTTGGGGTCGAAGATGTTGTCGACGAAGAGGAGTATAACCAATTCGATGAAGTACCTCCATTTTTACAGGACATTCAATCTATCCCTACTGAAGATATCGACGAAACAACGTATCTGCGAGATGACCACGAAGAAGGATTATGGGTTGAGAACCATTGATGATTAATTTATATTTCAGGGATAAATGCCAAGCAAACAGCCCACAAGTTCTGCAGCAATGTGAGGAACTTATCATTAATACATCAGGCTGTACATTTTTCTTTTGAACTTAATGATAAGATAGTTCACAGCATTAATATATCTCAATTTTACTCCACAGCATGAGTTCTAACATGTACAGTACCTTTATCCTGTAAATACTTAATTCTTCCCTTCAAATAGCACTTGCAAAAATCTCATTGCAGCCTCTTGCTTCTTCAAATTAAGCTCTCCAAAAATCAATTTTTCTGACGGTATTTTGTTATTTCTACCGATACAAAAGGACATCCACTACTTTAATGTTTCACTGCGAAAACTTTACTTATTCTATCGGTATTATTATATTTTACCGTTAGAATAAATTCATTAGTTCACAGTATTTTGTTGTCTGACGGTTTTTTGTTCTTTGTACCGATAGAAAAATACACTGGCGCTTTGAATTCTCAACCGTGTCGCCATGCGTCCCCTTGGAAATTCTATAAGTACCTCGCCATGCGTCGCGGTATTTTGTTGTTTTTCTAATTCTCGAACGCTTCGACTCCTCATTTTCTCTTTCACAATGGCAACCTCCATGGGATCGTCAGCCACGCCCTCCCCGGTAAGAACTCTAAATCTCCTGGGTTTACCCCTGTATTGTTAATCCATGTTCAGTACATTCTTGACCTGTTGGTTTGCACAGGGAATGGGAGGCGTGGAAGACACTGGTAAAGTGAAGGTCGACCTGAGGGCCCTCCAGGAGGAGCGCAAGCTCCTTACGGACAAGCACACTCAGCTACGGCTTGACCTTGATGATCTCTTCCAGCGCGTTCAGCGCATGAAGACGGATGGTGACAATGCTAGGGCGAGGACGAGGCGTCTTCGCGAGGAGAAGAAAGCCGCGGATATGACCATCGCTGGCTGCTGTTTGATTATGAAGGATACCATAGCGAAGCTGAGGGAGGTTGCAGGCCTTCTCGACGCGGTAGTAGTTGATCCTAGGGACAACTTGTCGCTAGAGGAGTCCTGCATCCTGGCTGCAAGTCAAACTGACTCTATTCTACATGCAACCAGGGCTAAGACCACCCCTTGACCTAGCATTTTAGGTTTTATTTTTTTTTATAAGTGATAAAACAACAATGAATGAACAATTTCTTTTTATGTCAATTTTCTAATTTTTCGGCTATCTTCCCTCTTTCTTTATCATTCTACAGCTTTCAATCACGGTAAGTTTGATGTTAAATTGTTTGTACCTTTTCATTTTCTGACGGTAATTTGTTGTTTTTACCGATAGAAAAATGGCACACAATACTATAATCTCAGGAACTTAATTAAAAATTTTTTCTGGGGAAAATTGGTCTCACGGGATTTTATTGTTTACACCGATAGGAAAAAGGAATCCACTATTTCAAATATTTTTCCGGGAAATTTACTTTTTCTATAGGTATTATTTTTTTGTACCGAGATAAACGGACATAATTCTACCGGGATTATTTTGTTTTACCAATAGAAAAGGTCGTCCACCACTTTATTACTCGTACACGGCCCTTGAGTTTCCCTCCAGTCGAACAGTTCCAACTTAGAGCACTGCATCTTTTCGAGAGCGAAGAAAACCACAACATCTGCCGTGACCACTCACTTCCTCTCCCACATGACGATCGCCGGCTGGACACTGGTTCGCCACTGCCACCGATTCTTATTTTCGTCCTTTGCCGGCCGCCGCTGCGTTCTACACCGCCTCTCCATCACCACAACTGATCGCCGTAAATACCCTAATTCGTCGTTCTATTTCCAGCACCTTCCTTATTTGATCCTAGTGTTTTGTACGTACTAATTCTTCGAGTTTTGAAATTACACTAGGGTTCCCTATTGTGTTGGATTATGTACATTCCGCAGGCAATGTTGATTTAAATTAGGGTTGACATAATTTGTTCCACTGCTGTAATGAACCTATTTTGAGATTTTAACTTATCTATACTGCTGTATGTGTGATCAATTGTATGCAACTGCCATGTAATGCACATTATATGTTGGAGGGTTTCTTACACATATTCTATCGGTATCTCCTGTATTTGCCAATAGAAACAATTTGTCTGCTCTATCGGCAGCTCTTGTGTTTACCGATAGAAAATATTTCTGAACAAGTATTAAAACTTTGGTTGGGAATTTTTACTCACTTGGTATGAATATATGGAAATGTGGATGGGTCTTCGATGTATATGTTTCAAATGCATATACATATATGACTTTTCCCAAACTAATAGATGTGATGAAGTCCTGATGACTTGCATACAGGTAATGCTAAAGATAACCAAGAGAGGGTGCTATAGACCATATTATTCCTTTTTTGGTTGTGACCTACTTTCTGTGCTACTTCAATATCTTTATATTCTATTAGCATTAGGTTTGTCAGATTATGCACAGTGGCACTTAGATGCTTGTGTGTATATTTACGTGTGAAATAATAATGCTGGCCCATGAATATTAGTATAGAAAATCATTGAGAATGTTATGTGATGACAGTGAATAGTGGCTTATCAACAAAATTCCATATATAGAAAACATTGTTATTTTCTATCAGTATCTCACGTGTTTGCCGATAGCAAAATTGTTATGTTCTATCGGTAAATCATGTGTTTACCGATAGAAAATATTTCTGAACAGTTTAGGAAGTTATTTCTTTTAGTATTATTTTCTTCGGACATCCCTTTTGCAGCCCTAATTAGTCTCCAGTCCTAGGCTGAGTTATGGAATTCCAAGAAGAATTAATTGCCATATGTTGCCTGCTTCCTATATGAAAATGTGTAGACGAAAACGCTGAGAAATAGAATCTTATCTTGTATTGCATGGTAGCTTTTGTGTTTACCGATGGAAAAAATATTTAAAATAGGTCCTTTTTTCTTTGTAAAATGATTTGGTTTGTGTTTCCATTAAATTTTTGATGGTTTGTTGATGGTTTTGTAGGGAAAGACATGTCGTTGTCTTCATCATATGGTACTAGTGGTTCGACTAGGGCCAACCCCAATGTAACTGAAGATGTAGCTGTTACATCCCAGCGCAAGAGGGTGGGGTGAGGCGTGACGACGTTGGGCCGTTTGGCCAAACGCACGGATCTTTCTCGTGAGTTCAACCAATTTGGGAGGCCGATTGGATGCTGGGAAGTACGCGGCCTACGTTGGGCTGTTGGCGAAAGAAAGGGTGAAGATCACCGTGCAGAGCTGGAAGGACGTGACGGCGGACGAGAGGGATAGGTTGTGGGCGGAAGTGAAGGTTAAATTAACTGAAATCGCTGAACTCTTTCGTAATCACGTTCTCTTGGCTTGTACTAAAGTTTAACTAACTCGTGATTAATGGTATGCATTTTTTGAAAACAGGCTAAGTGGAACATCCCCGACGATACACCAAGGACGGCCTGCTTGAAGGACATGAACGGAACATGGAAAACCTTTAAGAGCTGGCTTGTCAGTAACTTCCTCGCTGCGGGGAAATCTCCTTCCGAGAAGTACCCCTTCATATCGGAGGAGGTATGGGAGGAATTCACCAAGCAAAAGGGGACTGAGGAGTTCAAGGCCCTTAGCGAGAAGAATAGGGCGATCCAGAAAAGGAACGACCACCCGCATCGGCTCGGATCCCTGGGCTTTGCGGGGAAGGAGGAGCAGTGGAAGAACGAAGACGAGCAGAATCCTGTCATCGACACCCCTGAGTTGCCGCTCTCCGAGATCTGGGATGAGAGGTGCAAGCGATGGTGGAGGGGGAGGGGGTCCGTGTCATCCACGGGGTCTGTGTAGTTCGCAACCCCTGGGGACGTCGACGTTGTGAGGCGAATGGTAAGTTGGCTAACCTCGTAAACTATGTGCGCACAAATCTATATAAGGCAATTTGTCTCACAAGGTACCTTTAAATGTAACAGATCTCTTTTGAGAAGGAGGCAGTGGAGGGATTGTTTACCCCACAGAGGGAGAACGACATCCTCACCCGGGCTCTAGGAAATAAGGAGCATCCCGGGCGGACACGGGCCGTGGGAGCCATTGTGTCGTGGAAGGCTGGTTTCGCAGATCTGGCTCCACAGAGGAAGAAGGCTCGCTCCTAGAAGGAAAAGGAAGCGGAGCTCTCCGATAAGATACGGGCTGAGGTGTAGTCTGAGGTGTAGTCTGAGGTCGCACAAATGAGGGAAGAGTTTGCAAGGTTGAGAGATGCATTGCTGGACAAGAGTGCAGATGCGGATCCCCAGGGCGACGGTACCCCGCGGGGTTGGATAAGCAGTTGCCGTTCGAAGGTCCTCGCGGATCCAGTGGATCTACTTGAGGTACTGCAAGCCTTCATCTGTGCACTTAAGTTGATGCCACTCCCATTCTGTTAGAGTTGTTTCGCTAACCTGTTTTAATATTTACAAATTTGCAGAAGCCGGAGGGTTGCATCCTACTGAGTCACCTAGGCAACAAGTAGGAAGTGGTTGGACACGGCTTCGTATATCCGTCTGGGCCGGATGTCCGGGTCCACTGCGTACCTCTGCGGTTGGGGTTTGCAAAAGTACAGGTGGACATGGCCATGCCGGGCTACAACGATTCTTCGTTGCCAGTCCCAATAGAGGAACTGCAGACACTTGCTGAGGCAGTGGGCTCCTACGTATAGTGGCCCAAGAAGTGTCTTCTAATACAACCGGTAAATACTACACATTTTAGATTACATCCTACTCTGTACACTCAACTTGCAAAATCTAACATACGTGCTCATTAATTGAAGTGGCCTGCCGTCGGGCTACCAGGGGACTGCGTCCCCAGCTCGGGGCATGAGGCCTGATCTGGTGCGAACATGGACACATCAAAGATGGCCTCGACCCTACCTAGCGCATCCACGCCTTCACCTCAGAAGAAAGCCGCCATCACCTCGCCCTTGCCTTCGAAGGTACGAACTCAGTCCCCGGCAAAAGGCAAGGGCAAAGGCAAGGGCAAAGGGCGACAGGGACAGCCGGAGAGGTTCAGGAACGGGTTCCCACTCATGTCGGACGCAGCTTTTCGCAAATTGGATTGATGAACCAGAGACCTCCACGAGTGGTACCTACACCGAGCTCGGCGCAATCTAAACTTCTTAGTTCCCTACAGGCCTAGGCAGTTCCACCGTGAGCCCGGGAGTATATCCGTGGCACACGAGGATCTGTTCGACCCCTACAACTGGCGGGAGCTCGATATGTCCATCATACGGACTGGAGTCCTGTGAGTTTGCTGATGCTATGTATTGCTGTTTTCTAACTCTGTTTGCTAACTTTGCATTGTTGTAGTTCATTTGAAATGTAGTAACTTTCTGTGCAATATTAATGTCGTCCTTTGCATGCAGGTGCATGTACAGGCTAGCATCGGAGGCTGCGTGTGACAAGGTGGGTTTCCTTGACTCAGAGAAAATAAGCCTCACGATGCTAGAGCACGACGCCGCGCACACTGAGCAGTACATATCCAAGGCGCTGATGGCGCAGCAGGACAGGGAGTTCATTCTGGTGCCGTACCACCAAAGGTTAGTACATTTTGTACTAATTTAACTCAATCTTGTATGTTACACCTGACATATACTTTGAGCTAGCGGTCCTCTTTTACGTACAATGCAGGGGCCACTGGATCCTCATCGTGATCTGTCCGCCGAGGAACGAGGTGTACTACCTCGATTCGATGCGTGACAGATTATCGATCGAATATGTGGTCAAGGGGAATATGGAGGCGTAAGTAACTTATATGTTTGATTTAAATTTTGACCTCACTAGCTAATGATAATACATTAATCGGCAATACTAACTGAAATGCAGGGCTTTTGTTAAATATGTGTCCGCTGGAGGGAGGCATGCCGCACCGCAGGGCTCCCTACTAGCTTGGAAAGAATATGAGGTACTCACGAGACTTTTTGTTTATGCTTAATTAGTTTATGGAAACAACACCTAACATGTCTTCGCACATGCAATTATCTCAGTGCCATCAGCAGCCGCAATAGTGGGAATGCGGGTTTTATGTGCTGCGTTACATGTACGACCTAGTGCGGACAAACTTTGCCCAATTCCCCCAGGTAAGAATCGATAGCTAACTCAAATTTGAAAATTGGGTGTCACGTTCTAAATTAGGAAGTTATTTACTCAGTATTCACACATGCTTGCAGATCGCCATGTCGAAAGACCAATATGAAAATGCAAAGATTAGAGATCTTCGACAAATCTGGGCTCAATATATCATGGTGGAAGTTGCGCCCAACCATCCGCCATGACAATTTTCTCTTTTTCGTGTACTCTGTGCATAGACTGTTTATATACATGTGAATAAATATATATGTGAATAAATGTCCACATTGAATTGCAATTTGTATTTGTCCATATATATGTGAATAAATGTGAATAACTGTCTAATGTGTCAATCTGTTCTGTGAATTTACTGTACTGTATTATGTATCCAATCTATACTGTATTGCATCTGTACTGTACACGTGAATGTATTGTATTGTGAATAACGTACTGTATATGTGAATGTTCTATCGGTAAATTCATTCACAACCGAGAGACTACTTTTGTTTTTTCTATCGGTACACTAGAAATTAACCGTCAGAAGAGTTCAACTTTTCCTGCCGGTGAACTCACACACCCGAGAGACTACTACCACTTTTCCTGCCGGCGAACTCATCGACAACCGAGAGACTACTATCGTTTTTTCTATCGGTACACTCAAATTAACCGTTAGAAGCGTATGATTTTTCCTGCCGGTGAAGTCTTTTGCAACCGAGAGAGTATGATAGTTTTTTCTATCGGCAAACTTATTTCTAACCGAGAGAGTACTAAGCTTTTTTCTATTGGTAAACTTGTAATTAACCGTTAGAATAGTGTTACTTTCCCTGCCGCTTAACGTAAGACTACGACGAGTTTTCTATCGGTACACTCATAATATGCTGATAGAATAGTGAAGTTCTTCTATCGGTTATTTACCGATAGAAAATGTTCTGGCTTGTTCTATCGTGTCTATCTCTATCGGTACAAAAACCGATAGTAAAAGGGTATTTTTTACCGATAGAAGAAAGCTTTTCCGTGCTAGTGTCCTCCTTTCCGTCCGTCGCGATCACCTGCATCGCCTTTCCACCGTCAGGCGCGATCACCTCCATCGCCCTCCCGCCTTCCGACGCGATCACCTCCATCGCCTCCCCACCGTTTCTGTCATTCTTGGTTAATTATAAGTATATGGGTTTTGTTATAGAATTATTAGTTGCAGATTTACTTAAACTGTTCTCTCTTTCACTTATGTTAGGAACTGATATGTCTAGTGACGAAATGCACCACTCGGGGAGTCAGAGTGACCTCGCTGGCGATGAGACGCCTGGGCCAGAGGTCGCCGCTTCCGCCGTGACCTAGCAGCAGAAGAGAAAAGGGCGAGGCCGAACGACATGCGCGCGTCTGGACAAGCGGGAAAAGCAGCACGTCCAGTTCGACGACAATGGTGTGCCGAAAGCTCCGGACAAACTTGTTGGTCAGTACCGCTCACTATGCGGCAAAGTGGCAAGGGAGCGGGTGCCCATCACCACTCCGACTAGGGTCAATTGCCCCTAGAGTGCAAGGATGCGCTGTGGGAAGAAATGCAGGTGGCGTTTCACATTCCCGAGGATCACCACTTCACCATCCGTCGGAGGACACTGATGTCAATAAACAAGGTGTGGAGGAACTTCAAGAGCCACCTTGTCAGGCTCTATGTGAAGGAGTCGAAGACCCCCTTCGATGACTTCCCTTTCGTGACTCCCGAGGCATGGCAGCAGTTCATCGAGATGAAGGCCAAGCCAGAGTTCCAGGAGCTTAGTGCGAAGGGCCAGGCTAACCAGGCCAAGAATACCCACCCACACAGACTAGGCAGTGGTGGGTATGAGGGGAAGAAGGCGTTGTGGAGGAAGCAGGACGAGGAGACTTCCCAGTCTTCGGCCGGTAGTCCTTATGTGGGCATAACGGACGTGCACGCCCGCAATTGGTGCCGAAAAAGATCGACGATGACCTCCTCCGGACAGGGAAGTGATCGACCGGCTGGTAAGATTGTCCGATCACGTACTATCCTCGTAACACTCATGCAATGGGTTGTATTGCTAAGTTCTCCTGTTGCAGGTGACGCTGACTGTGCAGGCAGCATCCGAAGAGTTCAACCCGAGGAGGGACAGGGATATCCTCACAGCGGCGCTAGGAAACAAGGAGCATCCAGGCCGTGTGCGCGGCCTCGATGCCACTGTGCCTTGGAGGCATGGTTTCCCTGATGATGAGGAGGCGGCTAAGAGGAGAAAGAGATCCCACCAAGCCCGCGATGAACAGCTCAAGGAGGAGATGCGATCGGAGTTCGCTGTTCGGGACAAAGCACTCCTGCAGCAGTTGTCGGAGATGCGGTCCATGTATGAAGAGCTAAGAAAGGTGACCCAGGGCACCCCCCTTCTAGCAGCGGAAGTATCGACCCTCATTCTTGGCCACCGTAGTAGCTGCGTGTCTGTGCCGGGGTCTTCGTAGACGGAACTCTCTCTAGAGTATCCAGTGGACTTTCTGCATGTAATGACCGTTTGTTTATGTTAATTTATTCGAAAGTGAAAAGCGGTGAAATTCAATATGTTAATGCGCACTGTCTGTAGGAACCCGCCTCCTGCAAGCTTATGTGCTGGCCGGTCTCTTCCTGATCGAGGCTGGCCGTGGGATGGCGCAACCATGCATGGTGGGGGCCACAATCCACAGTGCCCCTCTATGTGAGGGTTTTGCACGGGTCCAGGTGGACAGTGTCTTTGACCATTGCAAGGGTTTTTCGTTGGAGAAGCCGCCGAACGACGAGATTACCACTCTCGGGGATGCGGTGCACACGTTCGTGCAATGGCCCAAGAAAGACATCGTCTTGGATGAGGTAATTCCCCCACCAGTTTCATAATTCGTACTGTAATAATAGCCCTCAGAGTTAGTGTCCTAATACCTAGGTTCTTACATCACAGACATCACAGACCGACACACAGCCTACTAGCCAGCCGACCCCTCCAATGATGAAGCTGACTCCGAATAGGAGGCAGCCATTCAAGAAGTTGGCTAGTAGGGGAAAAGAAAAGAAGAGCCCGGCGAAGGAGAGCGAGAAGAGTGCGCCAGCTCTCATGCGGTTCACTCGGGGGATACCCATGGCCTCTGATACCGCAATTTTGAGCATGGGGTTGGCATGCGAGAGCCTGCATGCATGGTACATGAGGAGGACAAACCAGACTAGGACGCAGCGTTCGATGCACATCATAGTCAAGTCACTACTATAGAAATGCTTTTTACTATCGGTTAAAAATCCACACTACTATCGGTTCTCTTACCGATAGTGGTCGGCACGATAGTAGAGGGGCAGCACACTTCTATCGGTTCAAAAACCGTTAGTAAAACATCTACATTCCCAACATTCACTAATCGCTATCGACTATTTCTTCTATCGGCTCGGATTTAAACCGATAGTATGGTATACATTTTTTTTATCGGCTCGTATATAAACCGATAGTATTGTGTAGGTTTTTTCTATCGACTAGGATCTAAACCGATAGTAATATAAATGTTTTTTTGTATCGGCTCTTATATAAACCGATAGTATTGTGTGGAGACAGTTAGTACTGGAAACTTTATTCTATCGGTTGTTATATATAAACCGATACTATTGTGTAGATACAGTTAGTACTGGAAACTTTATTCTATCGGTTGTTATATATGAACCGATAGTACTGAAGTGTTTATTCTATCGGTTAGATTATATAACCGATAATATTTTGTAGACACGTTTAGTACTGGAAACTTTATTCTATCGGTTTCAGCATATGAACCGATAGTACTGTAATATTTGTTCTATCGGTCGTAGTATATAACTGATAGTAATATTAGTTTTTCCTATCGGTTATGTAGTGGCATAGTTAGTACTGGAATCATGCATATATACATACATCAATACAGAGATACATTGGATCATTCACAAATACACCAATATTTACAAATATTCACCAATATTCACATATTGAATTTGTTCACAAATACACTAATACAGTAACATACACATGCATTGGACAGATTGAATTTATGCACATATTGATCGAGCTTATTCACAAATACATCAATGAATCTATTCACATATTGAGTTTATTCACAAATACAGCAATCAACACATTCAATATATATTCACAAATACAGCAATCAACACAAGTCAGTTACTATCGATTGTTGATAGCCACTTCTTCCATGACAAATTGAGCCCAAATTGTTTGCAGCTCCTTCAATTGAGGCAACTCATATTGCTCTTTCAACATGGCGTTCTGCATATATGCGTGTATGAAGTTAGGATCGTACGTCACATCCAATTAAAGTTCGACTTTGAGTCAGGAAAAATGGTTACCTTAGGGAATTGGGCAAAGTTTCTCCTGATCAGGTCATACATGAATCTCATGACATAGAAGCCACATTCTCACGATTGTGGCTGCTGATGGCACTGGAAAAATTGCATATGCAAAGACATAAACCCACATTAACTCGAAAGAACTAATTAAGCTTAAATTAAAAGACTCATCATGAGTACTTCCATCCGTATTAATTACCTCATATTCTTTCCAAGAAATTGATGTGCCCTTCGACACGTCATGCCTCCCTCCAGCACTAGCATAATTTTTGAAAGCCCTGTATTTAATTTAGCATTGCCGGTTAATAAGTTATCATTAATTAGCTAGTCAGAGAAAAATTTAAAACAACTATGTTACTTACGCGTCTATGTGCCATGTGAGGGTGAAAACATGCGCCACCTTGTCACTCATCAAATCGAGGTAATAGACCTGATTCATCCATGGGCAAATGATGGCGAGGACCCAGTGGCCCCTACATTGCATATATAAGCGAACCGTTTCATACATATGTTAGGCGTAACATACAAGAATGAGTTAAATTAGTAGGAAATGCACTAACCTTTGGTGGTACGGCGCAAGGATGAACTCTCGGTCCTACTGCGCTAGTAGTGCCCTTGATATGTATTCCTCCGCATGTGCTTGGTCGTGCTCTAGCATCGTGAGGCTTATTTTCTCTGGGTCGAGGCAACCCACCTTGTCACATGCCCTCATCGACGCCAGCCTATACATGCACCTGGATGCACAGTAGACATTAGTAAGTAGTGCATACAAAGTGATTAGATTTATGAAACGAACTCTGATAACTTCAGACAACAGCAAACTCACAGGACTCCAGTCCGTATATTGGACATATCAAGCTCCCGCCAGTTGAGGAGGTCGAACAAATCCTTGTGGGCCACCGATATGCTCCCGGGCTCACGGTGAAAATGGGCTGGCCTGAAGTGAACCAAGAAGTTGATGTGGCACCTAGACCGGGTCAGGTACCACTCGTGGAGACTTCTGGTTATTTGATCCATATTGCGCAGAAGGTACTCCGACACGAGTGGGGACCCGTTCTTGAACGTACCCAGCTGGCTTTGTTTGGCCTTGCCTTTGGCCTTGCCCTTGCCTTTGGGCGGGGAGCGAGTGTAAACCTTCGAAGGTTGGGGTGTGGTGCCGCCGGCCTCATTTGATGGCGAAGGGTTTGAGGCCGTCGGAGGAGGCATGGGGGCCGAAGGAGTTCGCTCATGCGTTGTGGCGGGGGTGGTGTCCTCAGGAAGTGAGCTGGTACCCATCGTCCACTTTAAGTACAAACGCATAAGTTAGATTTTGCAAATTGAGTATATTAACTGAGTTGTAAGCTAGAATGGCTAGGGTTTACCTCCTGTAGTCTAACACCCTTCTTGGGCCACTGTATGTACGAGCCCAATGCCTCACCAATTGTACGCATTTCGTCCGTTGGGACGGGCAACGGAAAAGAGCTGTAGCCCGGGAGGGCCATGTCCACCTGTACCTTTGCGAATCCAGGCTCCAGAGGTACGCAGTGGATCCGGACATCCTCCCAAGACTGGTATACGACCCCGTTTGCAACCGCAACAGGTTTGTCGCCTATGTTGATCAATAGGCTATAGCTCTCCGGGTTCTACAATTTGGAACAATTATAACAGGTTAGTGAAACAATTCTAACGTAACGGGAGTGGCATCAGCCGAACTGCATATATAGCTCAAGAGTTGCAATACCTCGATCAGGTCCACTGGATCCACGTGAACCTTCGAGCCGACACTACTCGGCCTGGCAGCGTCGACCTCGGCAGCTGGATCTAAACCCTTGGACTGCACAACTCGGCTGAGGCGTTCATACTTCTCGTTCATTTGAGCGAACATGTCTGCGAATTGTGCAGTCACATCTGCCCGTATCTTCTGAGATAGCTCCACTTCCCTTTCCTTCCAGCTGCCAGCCTTCTTCACCTTTTGCCCGGACTCTGAGAAGCCTTCCTTCCATGGCACCACAGCCCCCACGGTTCGCGTCCGCCCTGGATGCTCCTTGTTCCCTAGAGCCCGGGTAAGGATGTCATTCTCCCTATGGGGACTGAACAATCCCTCGGTCGCCTCCTTCGAGCAAGAGATCTGTTACATTGAAAGCTCTCCATTGTGAGGAAGAAACATATACAAACTTGTGCGCACACTAGTGATCATAGTTAGCCAACTTACGAGTCGCTGCACGACCTCGACGTCCCTGGGGTTTGGGAACGCCACAGTCCCCGTGGCCGACACGGTCCCTCTGGCCAGCCACCAGCGCTTGCATCACTGATCGCAGATCTCGGAGAGTGGTAGGTCAGGGGAGTCGACGAAATTCGACGCCTCGTCTTCACCCTTCTTCCACTGCTCCTCCTTCCCCGCATAGCCGCGAGAGCCGAGCCGGTGTGGGTGGCCGTTCCTCCTCTGGATTGCCTTGTTCTTCTCACTGAGGGCCTTCGTACCAAAAACAAGAAAATTAATGCACCGCTGCTTACTGCATACAATGGTGTAACCAAGCAAAGGAACCATACATACCTTGAACTCAGGAGTCCCCTTCTGTTGGGCAAATTGCTCCCATACCTCCTCCGTTATGAAGGGGTACTTCTCGCATGGAGATTCACCTTTAGCGAGGAAGGTACTGACGAGGACGCTCTTGAAGGTTTTTGTCGCGCCCCGAAACTGGGACTACGACTACTCCTGAAGAGACCTAGCTCGCTGCAGCTAGTCCCATATATGCATAGCAAACACATACCCTTGACTTCCCAGGATAAGTCAAGCACAGGAGTATTGTCGACGATTCGGACTCGGAGTCCTCAGCCGAACTTATGCAGAATTTGTAATAGTGGGACCTTTCAAGATGACCCTTCGGGAAGGTATGCTGAACAATGGTGAACAGGAGCACAGAGAATTTAGACAGGTTCGGGCCCTCGATGGTGGGAGTAAAAGCCCTACGTCCTGTTGAGATTTTACTAAGTATGGTGAAAGGTTTACAAGTGGGGGAAAAATCCTCACAGGCGAGGATTTTTCCTGTAAAAGTGTACAAAGATAAGCTAAAGAAGACTTATAAAAAATGTTATATGAGGTGTGCCGTAGACTTGGCTAACTTGGATCCCCCTCTGATTGATGCTTCATGCCATCCTTTTATACTGCTTGAAAGGGTGCCATGTGAAGGAAACTGCATCAATCGGTTGCACGGACGGTTGGATACGGTTTTTGAAACTTCTCTTAACCTCCACGTAAGTTAAACACGTGTTATTCATGGATAACTGTACGTGTTAACCTCCTGACGGTTGATTCTCCACGTGTAGGAATCTTCAGGATACTTAGAATATCCTGTCGTATGGGCAACCGAATAGATAGATCCCAGGTATCCTGATCGGCAGATGTTCTGACCGCGGGATTCGGCTGACCGCGTAATATCCCGAATGTGTAGTTCGCGTATAGCCCATGAACTTCTGACCGCGCAAGGCTTACGGTCTGACCGCGTAAAGCTGCGACCTGATCGTATAAAGCTTGCGACCTCGTGGTGATGCCTCTCAGAATAGCTTGAGCTCGCATCTCCAGACACATGTCTGGTTCGAACCTGTCTTAAACCAGAAGTTTATTAGAAGTGACCCGGGTGTCAATCCTCGTCAGCTAGCCCCCAAATTCGAAGAAAACGAAGAGACGTGTTTATTTCGAATTTAAAAAACCGTGCATTGGATTTTTAACCCGGCCCTTTAACTTCTCCACTTAGTGGCGCACTAAGTGAAAACGGTTGGTTTTTCAAGACGGGTTCTGACATTACGTGACGGGCAATGATGGCGCCGTAGAGATTTTTATCTCGAGGTAAAATTGTAAATGTCTTAACGAAACCCGAGGTGTCTGGGAGGCGAACCGTCGACCTGGCGGCTATTAAATACCAGACCCCTAGACATGTAAAGATCTACAATTCCTCTCTCACGCCTAAGTCTTTTTCTTGTTACCTGGCCTCCTTCTTTTTCACTTACTCTTCCCAATGGCAGATCACGAAATCATCGAGATTGAGAGCGATGAAGGGGAAATTGTCGAACAAGGGTCTCAAACGAATGAAGTCATGTCTCCCTTAAGGAAGAAACCTAAGGTTGATGAAGGATCTTCCAGTGGAACAAAGGTGAAGAATGTAGCGAGTTTCTTTCTTCCTTCAGTTCCTTTGACCCTCCCCGTTCATGCATCTCGACAAGTTAGGCCTTTATCCTTAGAGAAAGATCCCTTCACATCCAATTCCCCCATCCTTTTGGGTGATCAACATCCTGGTCGGCAAGCGGTGACTATCCCTCGACCAGATGATTGCCATATTGGGTTGGCGAAGCAATCTTCTTCTGGGAAGGTTGCACTTCCACCATATGATGATCTTCCTCCCAAGATGGGTGTATCAACGGGTTATGCACCGGGACAGGTAACAATTCTTCTCCCTTTTTGCTGATAATTTTAGTTAATATGACTAACTTTTGCAAAATGCAGGAGGTAGGAGGCCCCAGCGATCAGCCTTCTGCTGCTCCATCTCTTCCTTCCGGACAGACTCTTCTGGAAGAGAATAATGCCCTGGAGAAGAAGACCGAGGAGATGGCCTCGAAGATTCTGCGTTTAGCAGAATGTCTTGATCGATCCCGAGAAGAGGTGCACCATTTCCGTCGAGAGAGGGACTTCGCTCAGCAACAGCGAGAACTCTCTGACTTGATTAGGGACAATAGTGCGTCTGTTGTTAGGGACGATATAGATAGACTTAGAGTAGTTGCTAGTTCCTTGGGGGTTGTCAGTGTAGATCCTACTGACAACAATATGTCCCTTGGGGAACTTTGTAAACTTCTTTCGGAACAAGTCAATGCTTTTATCGACCGCATTCCTTTTGTATGTAAAGAATGTAATAAATAAAGTTTCTTTTATTCATATGAACATTCTTCATACCTTCTGTGCGAAATTATGGCTAAAAGCTTAGTCCGCGACCATTCATACACAGGAAATTTCAGTTCTGCGATTAGAATCGCGCTTTTAAAAGATCACCATGACCTGTCCTGATGCTGCGATCAGACTTAAGGCCGCGGTTAGAACTGAATTGCGACCAGAGTTGAACATCCGGTTAGACTATTACTTCGATTAGAGACGAAGTTTTAGCCTAGAACATGATTTCGATAAAACCATAACCCAATTAGAAACACTTCAGTACGTTAAAAATTGGGTTACGTGATTTTTTCGAACAAAATGTTCAAAGGAAAAAACGTCCTCTGAAAAGTACTGGAAATTTTTCAGTCCTTTTACACTTTCAGTTTCCAAAACAAAGAAGTCTTTTTGTTTCAGATCCGACGCCTGAGTACTTTATCGGGTCCATCAGAGACAGTATCCATTATGGGAAATGAATAAAGCATTTAATGGAACGTTTGAAACGAGCCGTTTACTCATTAATGTGTCGCCTTGGGTCTATAAAAAGCAGTAGGTAGCTTCTTGAGGAAGCTACTCAGCCGCGAAAAAACCCTTAGAATTCCCGCCGCTCAAAACCCTCACTTTCTTCAGCCTTCATCTTCCCCAAATCGCCAGCTTCCCCTTTGATTCTACACCATAGATGGCGTCCTGGAGCAGATCCATTCATCATTCTGAGGAGAGCCTGATGGCGCTTGAGAAGGAGGAGATCCTTTCTCCGCGGCTGCTCATTAACTGGCGACCTGCGGAGAAGGACCAAGAAACCCCAACTGTCCAAGAAGGCGAGTTGGTAGTTTTCGAGGAGTATTTTCGTTGCGGGTTCCGATTCCCTGAGAGTCGGTTCCTTAAGGATATCTTTGAACATTACGGGTGGGAACTAATCAACCTCCACCCCAACGCGATGCTGATTCTTGCAGTATTCCAGCATCTCTGTGAAGCCTTCGTCGGAGTATATCCCAATGTGGATCTTTTCCGACGATTCTACTTTTCGGCGTGGTCGAAGAGCACCAACGCCGCCGGATGCATCTACTTCCGGCTGAGGGATAAAAAGGAGTATACCTCCCCACCCCTGCGAGACTCAGTGCACGGGTGGCACCAGAAATGGTTTTATTGCACCCCGCCGACCGAGAGCGGGCTGTGGTTTGAGAACTCGCGGCCGGAGAAAACGAGCGAGTTGGATACTCTCCCGGCGATGAACGCGGAGTTCATGAAGCATGCCGAGGTGATCCTTCACTTAGTCGAACAAGGGCTGACGGCACGTGACGTCATCCGAGACTTTGTGAAGAATCGGGTGAGCCCCCTACGTGAAAGAGCTCATCCGGCTTGGGAGATCAAGTCCATGGCGGACACTACCCTGGACTATAACGAAGGTACTCATTTCTGACATTGAAATCCTTTTGTCATTTTTGAAATGTATCAATTTAACTCGTATCTGGGAACAGTCCTGCCCTCAGCTGAGATTGAGAGGCGGACTAACTACCTCCTCAGGGCGTACAACGCCGAGGTAGAGGGCCCCAAGGGATCGCCTCGCCCCCAAAGCTTGATTCATGCTGGCGACGACCTTAAACAGGAGCGCCGAAAGGTAAACTTTCCACTTGGCCTCTGTTTTTCAAGTCTCATGTATATCCAGCACTAATCAATCCCATTGGAATGAGAATAGCTCCTAGGGAGGTTTGCGGATGCAACATTCCCAAGTGAAAATGTCGGCTCTCTGAAGAAGCCGACGGCGAGGAACGTGAAGAAAGTCTCTCAGAGACCCAGGACAAAGAGTCCTGCCTCTAAGAAGACCAAGCTGAACCCTGGAGAGGGGTCTTCACGAAGCGTTCCTCGTCTCGCAAGAAAGACTGCGGTAAGATATCGCATTCCTGCTACTTTTTCAGGCGCGACATGGAATCACTTCTTCGTCGTACAGGGAGAGGGGAGCGAGGAGGAAGAGGATGACGTTCCTCTGATCCTTCGAAGGAGGAAGATCGCGGATCTTCCATCCAGCGATGCCCCAAGCTGCCCCGCAGAAACCACAGCTGCCGAAGAGGTGGCCGTGGCTGACCCTGCGACCACCGAAGATCTTGTGGTCGCGGGTGACCTTCCAATTCCTGAAGCCCCCGAGGTTTCAGGATCAATCATCTCTGCTTCCCTGGTCGAAGGGACGACTAAGGTAAAGGATCTTTTCGATTATTCCCTCCATGACTCTTTCTGCGCATTTGACAAGTTAATGTACATACAGGAAGGAGAGCTTCCCCCTGGGTCCACTGGGGATTCCAGGGAGGAAAATCCTCCTCCTCCGCGGACAGAGGAGGAGGTAGACGAACAAAGGCCGGTTGTGACGGTTCCAGCAACTCAGGAATCACCAAGGCCTTCAGATGCAGCCCCACCAGTTAGTCCGGTGGCCCAGGTAAAGACCTATGTGTTTTTACTTGTTCCCTAAGAATATGCTTGTAACGTGACATTTGCAGGGGGGTGCTGTCTTATTTACCATAAGGAAGGCAAGAACCAGAGACGGTTCTCCTTCACAAGGGGAATTTTCCCAGAAGTCCCAGGAACGAATGGGATTTCGAATAAGGTAAAAACTCTTACTTGACAGTAATCTTAGATAAAAGCTGTCTGACCCATTCTTCCTGTTAGGCAAAAGAAGACAGCGCCTATATCTTCAACCGCCACTGGGGAGGTTGAAGCTAGGGCTAATGAGGGAGCCTCTAACGAAGAGTGCTCTACTCCCGTGGTTCAGGAAGTCGTCCGGACCGCGGGAGGTGAAACAAGTGCATGGACTAGGTCACCACCAGTGGCCTCTGGGGGTGGCATCCGGCCGGCACTCCCATCAACTGTCCCCGTCGCAGGCACTTCAGGTGCGCTAGCAAGGATTCCTGCTAGCATGGATGATGCCGCTTTGAATAAGTTTATGAAGGTATGATCACCTCTGTTTCGGCGCTTGAATCGCCTTTAGAGCATACTTGACTCTCTTGCTTTGTGTCACAGGGCTTGTCATGGGTGACGAGCCAGTCGCATGCTGCAATGGCTAGCATGGCGGCTGTTCAAAAAGATCGTGACAGCTTGCGCAAGTGAGGATCGTCATTCAGTCTGAGAAGGCTGGTAAGTCGATCCTCAATTTGGGAAGACTTAAAGCCGTTTCTTGTTTAATAACCTCTTTTCTCTGTACAGCGCAAGCAGGTCACATTACACAGCTTGTCAAGGACAAGATGCTTTTTGAGTCCTCGCTCAACCATACTAATCAAGTGGTCAAAGAGTTGAGCCTACTGGTCTTCGAAAAACTGAAGGCCATAGCCAGCCTCTTGAATACCAACGTGGTTGAGTTGAGGAAGGATGACCCAAATGTCAGCGATTGGGCATCACTGCTTACAACTCAAGCAGAATCACTGCTCGAATATCTCCCTGGAGATTTACGGCGACGTGAAGAGACAATCAGGACGAGAGTCCGATCAGCCGCTTCTGCCGTACTCAGCCGGGTTCGACTTCACCATGGCCCAGATGCGAATCTGAGCGCGCTGGTGGGACCGGTTGAGGTCGAGAGTGAGGAATTGCTTGACGCCGTTATTGAAGAAGTTAAGCCCTTCGTTGACAAACTTTTGGCTGAGCTGAGGATCGAATGATCCTTACATTTTGTAACCAAACAATTGTAATTACAATGCTAGGTATGTAAAACTATTTTTTCCAAAGAAAGTGCATATTCACATCATAAGTTTCATACTATAAGTATATTCCTCTAGCCCCCGCCTCTGTTTTATGAATACTAAAGCCTTAGTATTTTAAGCAGAGGGGAAAACATAAGTATGATGAGCAGGGATATGTGCTTCAAGCCGATGGTCAAGATTAAAGTAACATTTTAACCTTATTGCAAACTGGTAGCCACCCAAATGACCGAAAACTAGCCAGATAGTCCCGTGTGCGTTGAGAAACGGCTTATTTAGGAGTGACTTGTCTGGAAGTGATCATGGGATCGACCAGCGAATCCGATTTAATAATGCTGTAATAACCTAACCGCCGGCGATCAGCCCCCATGTCGAATTTGTATAATTTAGGCTTAAAGAAAAACACTCATTGTATGAAAACAAGACATGCTTTTTATGAAAAGATGCTAATTGAATAGGAAAAAAGTGATTGGAATACTTACACGTAAAACTTGCGAAGTTGATCGATGTTACAAGTATTGGACAAAATCCGACCATCCTCCATGGCTAACCGCGCAGATCCTGGCCGCGGCACTGAGGCAACAGTGTATGGTCCCTCCCACTTTGGGGAGAATTTATTGCGGTTGGACTGGTCTTGAATTTTTCGTAAAACCAAGTCGCCCACGTTGAGATCACGTGGTCGCACCTTTTTACTGTGATACTTGCGTAGAGCCTGCAAGTATACCGCGGACTTAATCAGGGCGCGATCACGCCGTTCTTCCAGGAAGATGAGATCTTGCGATCGCTGTTCGGATTGGTTGACCTGTTCGAATTGATTCGTGCGAACAGATCCAATACTTACTTCCATAGGCAACACAGCCTCGGCCCCATAGACCAAATGGAAGGGTGTCTCACCGGTGGCTCGACTAGAGGTAGTCCGTAGTGCCCATAGAACAGTATAGAGCTCGTCTGCCTAAGCCCCCGAGCGGGTCTTGAGGCGATCAAAAACACGTTTTTTGATGCCTTGCAATACTTGCCCATTGGCCCGTTCTACGGCACCATTGCTTTGTGGATGTGCCACGGAAGCAAAGCACACTTTAGTCCCAATCTGATCGCAGTAGTCTAGGAAAAGACCGCTAGCGAATTGAGAACCGTTGTCTGTGATGAGACGGTTTGGAACACCAAATCGTGCCACAATGTTCTTGTGAAAGAACTTTTGTGCGGCTAATGCAGTAATATTTCGTACTGGTTCGGCCTCAATCCACTTTGTGAATGTATCAATGGCTACGAACAAAAACTTGTATCCATTGACCGCTTGTGGCATAGGACCGACGATGTCTATTCCCCAGATCGCGAAAGGCCATGCGAGAGGAATAGTTTGCAATGCATAAGCAGGTTGATGAACCTGTCTTACATGAAACTGACACTGTGGACACATCTTGACCATAAGCTTGGCATCATCGAGTGCCGAAGGCCAGTAGAATCCCTGTCGAAAAACTTTTCCGACCAGTGTTCGGTATGACGCGTGTGCACCGCATACACCGTCATGTATTTCTTTCAAGAGGGATTTCCCTTCCTCCTGAGATATGCAGCGCATGAATACTCCTTGAGTACCCTTTCTGTACATAACCCCATCTATGAGTTTGTACAGACGCGCCTTTCGAATTAACCGATCGCTTTTGGTTTCATCCTCGGGTAGGGTCCCATGTTCAAGATAGACCCTCAATGGATGAGTCCAATCTTGTTCCTGACCGAGGGTGGCAACGAAGGCTATTGCCGGATCATCCTCGACCGAAGTCATGATCGAAGGATGGTCCAAGTGTTCAATGAACACTCTTGCCGGAGCGGATGAGCGTGAGGATCCAATTTTGGATAATTGGTCTGCGAGAATGTTGTCCTTTTGCGGGATGTATTGGACTTCGAAGTGACTGAAGTGTTTTTCCAATCTCCTCACTTCCCCCAGGTAATGAGCCATTGTCTCATCGGAGGTGCTGTACTCCTTGTTTACCTGGTTTACGACCAGCTGTGAGTCCCCCCTCACCACTAATCGACGGACTCCGAGGAATTTTGCTGCCCGGAGCCCTGCAAGAAGACCTTCATACTCTGCTGCATTGTTGGTTGCAACAAAGTGTAGTTGAATGACATCCTTAAGCTGTTCGCCCTGAGGCGTAACTAAGACCACTCCAGCCCCCGAGTGTTGAAAACTACAGGAGCCGTCAAAGTACATTGTCCAATAATCGGGGCACTCCAGTTCCTTTGCCAACTGCACGGGTGGCTCAGGGTTGGTCCATTCGACCACAAAGTCGGCCAAAACCTGAGACTTAACCGCCGTGCGAGGGGTGAAATGGATCTCAAAGGCACCGAATTCGACCGCCCATTTGGCGATTCGACCAGATTTTTCTGGATTTCGGACAATATCCCGTAAAGGAAAAGAGGAGGGTACTGTGATCTTGTGTGCTTGAAAGTAATGTCGTAGCTTACGGGAAGCCATCAGTAGCGCGTAAAGTATCTTCTGGACCTCAGGGTAGCGCTCCTTAGGACCATGAAGTACTTCGCTCACATAGTAGACGGGTCTGTGCACTCCTTCCCTTTCCGCGATCAGAACTGCGCTGACCGCGTGTGGGGTGGCCGCCAAATACAGAAGTAATGGTTCATCCTTTTCAGGAGACACCAATACTGGCGGACTGGATAGATATGTTTTTACCTCCTGAAACGCTTTTTCGGCCTCGTCTGACCACGCGAAGTTATGATGTTTCCGCAAGGCTTTAAAGAAAGGTAGTCCCCTTTCGCCTAATCGCGATATGAAGCGACTTAAAGCCGCCATGCGACCAGCCAGGCGTTGAACATCCTTCATGGTCGAGGGCGACCTCATTTGTTCAATAGCTCTGATTTTCTCAGGATTAACCTCAATGCCCCTGGAACACACAAGAAAACCAAGAAGCTTTCCTGAAGAAACCCCGAAAGAACATTTCTCCGGGTTCAATTTTATTCCAAAGCGATTCAAGTTACAGAAGGTTTCAGCAAGATCGTCCAAATGAGACAATCTTTTGGTACTCTTTACAACCAAGTCGTCTACATATGCTTCGAGATTACGCCCTATCTGGGAAAGAAAGGTCTTTTGCATCAAGCGCTGGTACGTGGAACCAGCGTTCTTGAGACCGAACGGCATTCTGACATAGCAGTATGTGCCGAACGGGGTGATGAAGGCAGTTTTCTCTTCATCGTCTTCTGCCATGCTAATTTGATGATATCCCGAGTAGGCATCCAGAAAACTCATCAGTTCGCAACCCGCAGTGGAGTCAACCAGCTGGTCGATGCGGGGAAGGGGAAAGTCGTCCTTCGGACAGGCACTGTTGAGGCTAGTATAGTCGACGCACATGCGCCACTTGCCATTTGACTTGCGGACCATGACCGGATTGGCGAGCCAGTCCGGGTGATTCACTTCACGGATAAACCCGGCTTGTAAGAGTTTGTCTAACTCTTCTCGGATGGCTTCCTGTCGGTAGGTGGCAAAACGCCTGAGCTTTTGCTTTATTGGTCGTTGTCCAGGTCGAATTGCTAACCTGTGCTCAATTACTTCCCTTGGGACACCGGGCATGTCGGACGGTTTCCACGCAAACACATCTGCGTTAGCCCGGAGGAAAGCAACGAGGTCGAGTTCCTATTTGTCATCCAGGGCTGACCCAACCCGAATTGTCTTGGATGGGTCATCTGGGTACAAAGGAACTTGTTTGAGTTTCTCATCTGGTCGAGGAGCAGCCCTGATCGCATCGGTGGCGACGGTGGCGACCTGAGCGTCCCGGAGGGGAAGTTGATCGACCATCTCCAAAGATAGCCGGTCGCACGTGAGCGCCACGTTGCGACTTCCTCGGACCGAAATGACACCTTTGGGGCCAGGCAATTTCCCGCACTGATAAGCATAGTGCGTTGCCATCATGAACTTAGCAAGAGTCGGCCTGCCAAAGATTGCATTATAAGCTGAATCACAATCGATTACATCGAAAGTAACCAATTCTGTTCGAAAGTTATCTGGTTCTCCCAGAGTGACCGGGAGGACCACTTGTCCCAATGGCATCATGGAGGGGCCTGGGATTATCCCATAAAACGGATGGATTATGGGCTTGATCTTCGAACGAGGAATTTGCATCTCGTCGAGTGTTTTGACCAATAAAAGATCAAGGGAACTTCCTCCATCGATCAGGACCCTTTCGACTCTCGCGTTACTGATGATTGGGGTAATAACCAGAGGTAACCTCAATGGTCTAGTTAGCCCCGCAGGACAGTCAGCGCGATCGAACGTCAAAGGCATATCCGACCAACGGGGATATTGAGGTTCACCAAGGGATGTCTCCGTTTGGTTAACCTCTCGGCAAAAATTTTTAAACTGCCTTTTGGAAACGAAAGAGGAAGAACCTCCGAAAATGACATTAACATGATTTTGAGGTACCTGGTAAGCCATTTCTTCGTCTCCATCGACGTCTCTAACCCCGCACGCCTGCTCTTTGGGCGGTAAGGTTGGAATTGGCCCAGCTCCTTGGTAGAAATCGTCCAGCTGTTTCAACCAACTCCTGCAGTTTTTGAGATTGTGGCCTGCGGAATTGTGGAGTGGACACCACCTTTTGCCCTCCTGCGGATTAGTTGATTTTTCTGGCTGGTCGGAATCCCGGCCACCAGAAGCAGTTTACTTTTAAAAGAAGACTTATTACCTTTGGTCGAAGGTGGTTTCTCCGCGACTGCGACCTCACGGTACTGTCCAGAGCGGTTCCTCTTCGACTTTTTTGACTTCCCGCCCGGTGAAGACTCCGGCTTTTTGCTTGAATCTTCTTTCTTGGCATCCTTGAAGCCTGGTTGGGGCGGTAGGTCCCCCTTGTCAACCATTCGGTTCCATTCGACTGCCTCGGCTGCATCGGAGTATCGATCAGCCATATCGAACAGATCGGCCACTGATCGAGGAGGGTGGATGAGCAAGTCTTCAGTGAATCTCCGGTATCGAACGGCATGCTTAAATGCCCTGATTACGGAGCCATCAGATATGTTCGGGATGGTATTTCTTACCCCGACAAACCTCTTGACAAACTGCCGAAGCGTTTCGGTCGAAGTTTGCCGCAATCTATGCAAGTCGTCCTCCTTACCCGGCTTTTGGTAACAGTTTTGGAAATTGCTGAGGATGGCATCGCATAGCATTTCCCAATTGTAGATAGAACCCTCAGGCTGATTGAACAACCAGGTTCTAGCCGGTCCTACGAGGACTGTTGGCAGGTAGTTAGCCATGACCTTGTCATCGCCTCCTGCTGCTTGGATGGCAGTAATATAGATCTGAAGAAACTCGGATGGGTTCTGAGTTCCATCAAACCTCTCAATGGCCCCTGGTTGAAACTTATCGGGCCAAACGACTGCTCGTAGGCCAGGCGAGAAAGCTTTGCAACCAACATAAGGACCGTGAACCGTCCTGCGACTTTCGGTCGGGTTTCGAGCAAACTCACTTAATGGCGAGGTTACTCGGGGTCCCAAACGAGAATGAACGGGAACTCAATTCCTAGCACGAGAGTCCTGCATTCGCCGATATTTGTCCTGTAGGGACGGTATAGGCGGCGGGTAATCCCGTCGGCCAGAGCCAGAATGAGGACCATCTCGTTCATGGGAATGTGTCACTGAGCGGGAAGAGGCTGTCGGGGTCGCCTCGGATGCGACCTCATCCAGTCTTTCCGCCAGGATCCTGAAAAAGGCCGGTCTCTGCGCATCCGTGACCGTAGGAGGAAAATTGCGCATGACTTCCGCGATAGAATGAGGACCATGGGTACTTCTCCTAGGGGCACCAGGTGTTATTGTTTCCTCGTCCACTGGGAAATGCTCCGGTGGTAAGGAAGGAGTCTGGTCACGTCGGCGACCACGCGACCGTCGAGAAGAACTCGGGGCAGCATCGTAACGAGCCTGCGCATCTTGAAGAGCCTCTAGGGCAGTTCTGCGTAGTTCGTTGTTTTGTTGCTCGAGATCTTGCTCCTCCTTCTGTTTGCGATCTTGTTCTTCCCTGGCAGCCTGTTGATCGGGAGTTTCCTCCGACAACGCAGCAAACTGCCTAGGGAGAGAGGTCGTCGATGGGGAGAACATCTCGGTTTGTTCCGAGTCGGACTCGAAATCAAAGAGACGGTGAAGGTTATCAGGGTCGAATCTTCCTGGGCTAATTTCAGGGTCACCATCATATTTTCCCTCAGCGGGATCGTACGATGGGCCGGACTCATCACCTAGCACATTAAGAACCTCTGTGGGTTCTGACCTTGTGCCAGTTACCTCTTGGTCGATTAACATGACTTGGGGAGATGATTCAGCCTGGGGACGATTCTGGCCTTCGACCTCTTCCATCGGAACAGGATCACTTGGAGAAGGCATTGGGATATGAGCATAATCCTCGAGATCGAAATCATTCTCGGAATCATATGCTCCAGCCATGTTTCGGCGAACCTTCGAATTTCAATTAGGACGCCTTGAGAAAGGCCCCACGGTGGGCGCCAGCTGTCGACGATTCGGACTCGGAGTCCTCAGCCGAACTTATGCAGAATTTGTAATAGTGGGACCTTTCAAGATGACCCTTCGGGAAGGTATGCTGAACAATGGTGAACAGGAGCACAGAGAATTTAGACAGGTTCGGGCCCTCGATGGTGGGAGTAAAAGCCCTACGTCCTGTTGAGATTTTACTATGTATGGTGAAAGGTTTACAAGTGGGGGAAAAAGTCCTCACAGGCGAGGATTTTTCCTGTAAAAGTGTACAAAGATAAGCTAAAGAAGACTTATAAAAAATGTTATATGAGGTGTGCCGTAGACTTGGCTAACTTGGATCCCCCTCTGATTGATGCTTCATGCCATCCTTTTATACTGCTTGAAAGGGTGCCATGTGAAGGAAACTGCATCAATCGGTTGCACGGACGGTTGGATACGGTTTTTGAAACTGCTCTTAACCTCCACGTAAGTTAAACACGTGTTATTCATGGATAACTGTACGTGTTAACCTCCTGACGGTTGATTCTCCACGTGTAGGAATCATCAGGATACTTAGAATATCCTGTCGTATGGGCAACCGAATAGATAGATCCCAGGTATCCTGATCGGCAGATGTTCTGACCGCGGGATTCGGCTGACCGCGTAATATCCCGAATGTGTAGTTCGCGTATAGCCCACGAACTTCTGACCGCGCAAGGCTTACGGTCTGACCGCGTAAAGCTGCGACCTGATCGCGTAAAGCTTGCGACCTCGTGGTGATGCCTCTCAGAATAGCTTGAGCTCGCATCTCCAGACACATGTCTGGTTCGAACCTGTCTTGAACCAGAAGTTTATTAGAAGTGACCCGGGTGTCAATCCTCGTCAAGTATATCACATTGCAACAGAGTCACTTACAAAATATTTAAGCAGTGTGGCCTGCTGGCCTTAATATTACATAAGGGGATTACAATGACTTCGCGGCATACATGGTTTAGCAAAATAACATCTACACAGCAGAAGGTAGGTGACCCACCCACAAAGAGAAGTGGACGGCAGAACAACACACATCAGGGCTCTGGCGGGACTGACGCTCCTCCTTCTGGATCCAAGAAGTCCTCCATGCCTTCGTCTTGGTTGTAGAACGCTCCATCTACTGAATTGTAGGTTGCAAGAGTGAGTACTTACGTACTCAGCAAGTCATAGGTAAGAGTAGATACATATAGTAGTGATGATATGAACCTAGACTAGTCAAGAATTATGGATGTTTATAAAATAATCTTTTACTTTCATACCTCATCTCATGGCAGCACCTTTCATAATATAACATCATCATTCATGTTCACAAGATTATAGCACTACCGTGACACGTCGACACACGACAGCCCACGGTAGCACTCCTTATCATGACAACACATGTCATTTGGGTAATCTTGATTTAACACATTTTATTTAGAAAATAGTACTTGTGTCACACCCCGTGAATTTAATCCACCGCAGCAGACTCCTATAAACCCGGGAGCTTAGAGTATTCGAATACGTTTTCAACTCTGCAGAGAGGTACCAATTTACCCGCAAGATATTCCACTTTCAAACCTTTCCTATCATAACAAAATGATTGGACCCCTGACTCACTTCATATTGTGAGCGGCAAGGTGGAAATAACAAGAACTTTTGTTATGTATCACTCACAATTCACCCCCGACCCTGTGGATCTCTCGCGAAACACAGTTGTGGCGGGCTATCCCCCACCCTTACTCATTTCCCCATTGCTGGGTCAAATGTCAGATCACCTTCAGTGATAGTGGGAGTCAGCCTCCATATCAATCATCACAACACATCTCATGCAGGGGTTTCATGTGCGATCCACATAAGTACTTGTTCAGGCCTGTCCCATACCAGGCTTGCGGTTAGCACGTTGTTCATGCCACTAGACGCACAACACAAGATTCTAGTCCTTATATGCCAGTGACCAGACCATGCACAACCCTGCACCTTTAGTGCCTGCATTCCTTCGCAGCTTAGCACCTCCAGTGCTTCCGCCATTCCATACCATTTTTCTGGTCACGGCTAGGAGTTTTATTTCATGAATATAAGTATAATAATACATATAATAGTTCATGGCTCAAAACTTGTTTATTTCACATTTCACAGATAACTAGTCTAGTACTGCCAACTCATAAATCAACCATTCTCAATCTTTCTCATGCAATATTATCTATATTCAAGGTTATGTTTTAGCAACATTTAAAATATAGGTTCAAGATGACCAAGGATATGACTTGCCTTCCGCGTCATAAGATACAGCAGTTGATGACGGGTCAACAGCGAAGTCCTTGAACTTGATTTCTGGATCTGCTCGGCGACAAACAAACAATACACACAAATATTACTTAATATATTAAAATGATTTATGATCTATATGCAGATATGCTCAACAAGAATGATTGAACGATACTGGGGATAGTTGAGATTGCAAGTTGAACTGAGTCGAGAGTCTAGGGTTTCAAGGAATTGGCTAAGGATGGGTGTTAGATGCTCTTAGGATCTCAAGGTTGCAATAAGAACATCAGTTTTGCGGTTGGTTGGATCAAAAACAACGAATGGCAGTAGATTGACATTCGGATCAAGGTTCTGACATAACTTCAAGGAAAACTAGAGAGCTTATCTCAAGTTATGATAGTAGAAGAAAGTGTAGATCATAACTCTACAAATTCAGTGGACAAAGTGGCTTTCAAAATGCACAATCAGAAGTGGGTAAACAAGGACAATGCCATTGGCTGGCATGCACTCAGGCAGTGTCAAAAATTAGGGTTTAGCGGCAAATATAATTCAAGGGCTCAAATCAAGCTGTGATAGAAGAAGAAAATGCTGATCACAACCTCAGGAATCTAAGGGACAAAGTCATGCCCAAAATGCACATCTGGAAGGAAGTGAAAAGGGCTAATGCCACTGACTGACATAGTCTAGCATTGATCTTGACAATGCCAAAAACTAGGGCTTGGCATAACTTTTGATCTAGAGATCCAAATGATGCACCACTTTGTCTGGAAGGTAGGCATTGATAACAGGAACAATTAAGTCAACAGGATCTAGGGCAAGAAATGGCTGGAAAGCAAGAAACTCAGTGATGAACTAAGGTGAACTAGCTGCACTGGAGCAGTTCTGGACAAGATCTTGGCATGGCTATATCTTTTGATCTAGGCTGATCTAGGTGTCGGGCTAGAAGACAAAAATGTTCAGGGGATTGAGGCACACACACTGGACAAAGTGATTTGGGCTGAAACGGCTGGGAAAAGTTTTCCGGTGATCAGCGCCGGAGAAGAAGACATAGGATTTGGGGGTTTTTGCTGTAGGGGGTTTGAACTTAATTCCAAGCTCAGGGAGTATCTGTGGAGTATAAGGGAGCTACTAGGATGGTCAATTTTGTTAGAGGATGGCTGGAGAAGCCTGGCGACGATCGCCGGCAACGGGTGAAGTTCAAAATTGGTGAAAGCTTCGATGGAAGCTCAATCTAGAGATCTAAGTACACAGGCTTGCTGGAAATGGCTCACTGATCAACTTCTTCTACAGAATCGAGAGCTAATTCGAGGTAATTTGGCCTGCATTGCCGGAACAGGGCATTCTTCGAATTTTAGCCATTTCCGGCGATCACCGGCGTTAGAGGTCACCGGGGAGCAATTGGATGATATCACATAAAGAGAATGAGTAGGGAAACTCACTGGTGTTGTTAATTTGGCAGGAGATGATCTGTAGAGTGCTGGCACCGTGAAGCCTCCTGCTGGACTCGCCGGAGAAGAAGACGACGGCGAGGAGATTTGTAAATTTGGCTAAGTTCTCGTGATGAGGAAGTGACACAAGGTATGGCTGTTTATATAGACCAGTGGGCGATGCTTGCAAGGTGTAAACAACAATGAATTTGGCGTCAGTTGACAAGATTTGCCGGGCGCAGATGCAACAACGGCGAGCGGTGAAGCGACGGCGCTCAGGCGAGGTGACTACTGCTCAGCTTGTCGGCTCTTTGGAACTCCACATTGTCGGGCGGTGCAAGCAGTGGTAACAGGAGCTGGCAATGCAAAGCAACGTGGCGCGGTGTTTCTGACAAAAGCTTGTTGCTGGTCGCGCATAGGAGCAATTGCTGTCGTCGGTGCTGCCACGGCGTTGCCACGGCGAAGGCTAGGACACGGACATGTGCGCACAAGCATGCACGGTCACAATTTCAGGCGAGGCTTGGCCGGCGGCGAGCGATCACGGTGCAAATGCACGGCGATGTTCTGGTCGTGCACTGGCTACTGCCCTGGTCGAAATTGGGCTGATTTGCAATATTTGATTTCTTGATTTGGACTGAAATGTAAATCTGATGATTCGGGAGGTTTGATCTGACTTTGATTGTACTGATCTGGTAGACTTGATTCAACAGATGATTTGGCACAGATAGAAGATAAAATTTGAGATGTTCGGATGATTTTTGATATGAACTGAAAATAGGGTATTTTAGGGTAATTGAAATCTGAATTTCAATTGATTTTGAATTCTGGGATTTAGAATGAGATTTTGGAATCTGAACAGAAGAGAAACTTGTGACAAATAGCATTTAGAAAAGATTTGCTGAAGAGATTTTGAGTTTGAAGTTAATCTGGAGATTTTAGCCTTTTTGGGTTTCCAGATATCAGGTAAAGGACTAATTTGGAATAACTCTTGGACTGATTTGCGAAAAAGGTTTAGATGGTGAAATCTGGCTGCCAACTTTTTAGATTAAGGTATTGGCATACCCTTGATCATAATCCAAGAATAATCTGGTCTGAACTTGGCTAAGATTTTGATTAAATCTGGATTTCTGAAACTTAGGGTAAAATGTATTCTGTTTTCGAAAACAGAAAGGAGTTGATAAATCTGGAAGTTAGAGATAGAATTGAATTTGGGTTCTGAAGGCTTTTAGGTTTAGGATAACTGATAGATCAAATTTGGAAAGTCAGATCTTGACTTGGGGTCACAGGATAGATTTTGGAGATTTTAGGGCTAGAACAGAATAAAGCTGAGGCTGATTTGGTTGATCTAGAAGAGACATATGCATGCATGATTTTTAAGAAAGAAACTTTTCACCCCAAAACTCAGGATGTTACAGTTTTCCACGTGTTGTTCATGTCCTTCAAGCAAGCTATCTTGGGACCATCGTCGGGGATGTTCCACTTGGCCTGTTTCAAATGGTGCATATAAGTAGGACTTACCTAATCTCTGGGATAAACCAAGGGAATGTGATTAATTACTCAAGAGTTCAGTGATTTTGTTTAATTTTACCTTCACTTCCGTCCACAGCCTATCCCTCTCGTCGGCCTTGACGTCCTTCCAGCTCTGGACGGTGATCTTCACCCTTTCCTTCGCCAACAAGCCAACATAGGCAGTATAGTGGCCGGCGTTCTTCCCGATCGGTCTCCCGAACTGGTTGAACTCACATGAAAGATCCGCGCTTTTGGCCAAACGACCCAACATCGTCGGGCCTCGCGCCTTCCTCTTGCGCTGGGACGAGGCAGCGCCATCTACGTTCGCCCTCGCCGAATCACTACTATCAGCCGAGGAAGATGCCGACATGGCTTTACCTAAAATTCCATGAACAAACCATCAATTGATATGAATAAAGGTACATGACAAAGTTCATAACTAAAATTGTTGTGCCCTACGCTAGTCTCTCTGCATGAACATAAAGTCTGTTGAAATTTAAATGAACCAAAATTTCAAATGAACATTAGAAATTGGGAAGTAATTAATAGAAAATTCAGATTAGCAATGCAAACTAAGACATACTCTATTTCCTATCGGTTTTGAAAGGAAAACCGATAGTACTAAGGTTTGTATTCAGGAAAATTTAAAAGATTAGCAGTGCAAACTATGCTAATCTCTCTACAGGAAAATAAAGTCTGTTAAAATTTAAATGAACCTAAACTTTAGATGAACATTAGAAAATGGGAAGTAATTCACAGAAAATTCAAATTAGCAGTGCAAACTATGATATACTCTATTTCCTATCGGTTTTCCAAGTCAAACCGATAGTAATCAAGTTTGTATTTAGTAAAATCTATAAGATTAGTAGTGCAAACTATGCTAGTCTCTCAGCAGGAACATAAAGTATGTTAAAATGTAAATGAACCAAAATTTCAGATGAAAATTAGAAAATGGGAAATAATTAACAGAAAACTCAGTTTAAGGTATTTACTATCGGTTCTAAATAAGAAACCGATAGTGGACTACACTGTACGACAAATTGCTAGTGGTTTTCATCAATTCTGTCATTCTCATAGCTATCAAGTTTGTAGTTCATGAATTTTACTCTAGGTTTATATTTGTAATCCATTGAACGGGATATGAACCATTGCATACAAACTTAAGCAATACGCGCGAGCGATTTGGTCAAGAACACTTACAATCGATCGTGGAGTGGGCGGAGGCGGTGGCGCAATGCAGTGCCGGAGGAGGTGGAGAACCATATTCTGATCGGCAATGGTGGCGCAGAGGAGCGAAGAAGCGATCGTCGGGGAATCTAGGGTTTTCCGCGCGAGTATTTGGAAATTGGAATGTGATCAGTTGCACTGGAGGGAAAATCGTGCAAGGTTATAACCTAATGTATGAATATTTACTATCGGTTCATAACCACCAAACCGATAGTACAAACATGTAAGTTAGGGTTTTCCGTATGGGCACTTTTCACTATCAGTTTTATTACACCAAACCGATAGTAAACTAAGAACAGGGGCTCATAACACAGTACAAATCACTATCGGTTTTAAACAATAAACCGATAGTAAAAACATTTAAGTTAGGGTTTTCAGTGTTGGCACTGTTCACTATCTGTTTTATTATACCAAACCGATAGTAAACTAAGAACAGGGGCTCGTAACACAGTATAAATCACTATCGCTTATGAACGATAAACCGATAGTATAGTTTAATTTCATATCAGTTTCACAGTTAAAACCGATAGTAAAATACAATGTTATTGACCCTAAAGGATTTTCCTTAGAAGAATTACAGATGATCTCAGCACATCATTTTGCATTCTATTTTACTATCAGTTTTATGAAAATAAACTGATAGTATATGTTAATTTCATATCGGTTTGGAAGTTGAAACCGATAGTAGAATACTGTTAAATTGATCTAAAGGTATTTCCTGAGAACAATTACAGATGGGTCTCAGTACATCATTTTGCACTTGTAAAGACACCTGAAACCCCATGCAAATGACTTCCAATAATTTTGAAATAAATTAACAGTAAAGACCAATCATGGAATGAAAATTTGCAGTTTTCATATTGATTTGTGAAAAGAATCAATTATTGCTCAAATCAAGTATATACTCCAATTGAAATGAAAATTTGAATAAATGATTCTCAATGCATCACGTATGTTTTCCCAAAGAATTTTTGAAAAATGATTTGAAGAATTCTTCGATTAAAGATCCAAGTAATATACGTCACTTACATATTGCAAATTAGTCAAGAATGGTTGTCCACCCATAATCCTTCTTTGTGGTCGTCTCGCAGGTAACTTGTTTCGTCAATATCTTCGGGAGGGACAGATTGAAGGATTCCATCTAAAAATGGAGGTAGTTCGTCGAACTGATCGTACTCTTCTTCATTCACAACGTCTTCGACCCCAACAATACGTCTCTTACTGTGAAGGACAACGTGCAACTTTGGGTTGGCCGGGTCAACGATGTAGAACACCTGTGTGGCTTGCTCAGCAAGTATAAATGGATCATCTTTGTGTGCGACTCTACTGAGATCGACGAGAGTAAACCCATAATTGTTGACTTTAACACCTCGAGGGATTTTGACCCATTGGCATCGAAACAGAGGAATCTTAAGTAATACATAATCGAGCTCCCAAATTTCCTCAATAACACCGTAATATGAGTCGAGTGCCCTTACTGCCCAGGCATCCTCCGAAATAGCAAGTAGTGTCACTCCACTACATTGCAAAGTACTCTTGTCCTGAGTTCTTGTGTAAAATGAATAGCCGTTGATGTCATACCCCTGCCAAGTCCCTACAATAAATCTAGGCCCTCTGGCCAACCATGTAACATCTTCATCTACGTCGCCCTCAGAAGCTTGCAGGACTCTATTTTCGATCCACCCAGCAAACTTCCTATTATGTTCTCTGGTGACCCAAATCTCTGACTTCGAGGGATTCTGTTTCCGTAACATTTCCTTGTGCTCTTGTATGTATGGCTCCACCCCCGTCATGTGCTGTAAGACCCAAAAATGGGCTTTTGCATACAGATCACTCGAGGGGACGACTGCTTTAAATCCAATCGTTCTAATGCCCTGAAGCCTGCCCTCATGCCGGGATGTAGGAACGCCAATTGGGTCAACCCCGGCCATATAGTTGGTGCAAAATTCGATCACCTCCTCGGCGGCATAACCTTCAATGATACTGCCCTCAGGCTGATGTCGATTCCTTACATATCTGTCGTGCCCCGAAACTGGGACTATGACTACTCCTGTAAAGACCTAGCTCGCTGCAGCTAGTCCCATACACACACCTTTGACTTCCCAGGATAAGTCAAACATAGGAGTATATTACATTGCAACAGAGTAACTTACAAAATATTTAAGTAGTGTGGCCTGCTGGCCTTAATATTACATAAAGGATTACAATGCCTACAAGGCATTTAGGGTTTAGCAAAATATTAACTACACAGCAGAAAATAGGTGACCCTCCCACAAAAGAAGTTGACGGTAGAACAACACACATCAGGGCTCTGGTGGAACTGATTCTCCTCCTTCTGGATCCACGAAGTTCTCCATGCCATCATCTTGATCAAAGAACGCTCCATCTACTGAGTTGAATGTTGCAAAGGTGAGCACTTACGTACTCAGCAAGTCATAGGTAAGAGTAGATACATATAGTAGTGATGATATGAACCTAGACTAGTCAAGAATTATGGATATTTATAAAATAATCTTTTTCTTTCATACCTCATCTCATCTTATTTCATGGCAGCACTTTTCATAAAATAACATCATCATTCATGTTCACTAAATTATAGCACTACCACGACACGTCGACACACGACAGCCCACGGTAGCACTCCTTATCATGACAACACATGTCATTTGGGTAATCTTGATTTAACACATTTTATTTAGAAAATAATACTTGTGTCACACCCCGTGGATTTAATCCACCGCAGCAGACTCCTATAAACCCGGGAGCTCGGAGTATTCGAATACGTTTTTAACTCTGCAGAGAGGTACCAATTTACCCACAAGATATTCCACTTTCAAGCCCATCCTATCAAAATGATTAGACCCCTCCTCACAACCATGTGTGAGTGGCAAGGTGGAGATAACAAGAACTTTTGTTATGTCTCACTCACAATTCACCCCTGACCCTGTGGCTCTCCGCGAGACACAGTTGTGGTAGGTTGTATCCTAACCTCCACCCCTTTGCTTATTCCCATTACTGGGTCAGCGTGCTTGATCACCTTCAGTGATATGTGTGGGAGCCATTCTCCGTGCTTATCGTGCATCACTACACATCTCATGCAGGGGTTTCATGTGCGATCCACATAAGTACTTGTTCAGACCTGTCCCATACCAGGCTTGCGGTTAGCACGTTGTTCATGCCACTAGACGCACAACACAAGGTTCTAGTCCTTATATGCCAGTGACCAGACCATCCACAACCCTGCACCTTCAGTGCCTGCATATCCTTTGCAGTTTAGCATCTCCAGTGTTACCACCATTCCATACCATTTTTCTGGTCACAGCTAAGGGTTTTATTTCATGAATATAAATATATAAATACATATATAATAGTTCATGGCTCAAAACTTATTTATTTCACATTTCATAGATAACCAATCAAGTACTGCCAATTCATAAATCAACCATTCTCAATCTTTCGCATGCAATATTATCTCTATTCAAGGTTATGTTTTAGCAATATTTAAAATATAGGTTCAAGATGACCAAGGATATGACTTGCCTTCCGCGTCGTAAGATACAGCAGTTGATGACGGGTCAACAGCAAAATCTTCAAAGTCAGCTTCTGGATCTGCTCGACGACAAATAAACACACAATGATTACTTATAATACTAAAATGTTTTATGACTTAAATGCAGAAATGCTCAACAAGAATGATTGAACTATACTGGAGATAATTTGAACTGTAAGCTGAACTGAGTCGAGATTCTAGGGTTTCAAGGAATCTGGGCTAAGGATGGTGATTAGATAATCTTAGAGTTTCAGGATTATAACAAGGATAACAATTTTGTGGTTGGTTTAATCAAAACAGCGAATGTCAACAGATCGACATTCGGATCAAGGCTTGGACATAGCTTTAAGAAAAGCTAGAGTGCTTATCTCAAGTTGTGGTAGTAGAAGAAAATGTAGATCACAACTCTACAAATTCAGTGGACAAAGTGGTTTTCAAATTGCACAACCAGAAGTGGGTAAACAAGGCCAATGCCACTGGCTGACAAGCTCTGGCATAGAGCTGACAATGCCAAAAACTAGGGCTTAGCATAAAATGCTGTTCAAGGGCTCAACTGATGTGCTAACTTTGTCTAGGAGGTAGGCTTGAGTAACAAGAACAAAAGTTACAATAGGATATATGGCTGAAAATTGCTAGACAGCAAGAAATTTTGTGATGAACTGTAGTGAACTCACTGCACTGGAACAGTTCTGGACAACAAACTTGGCAAAGCTGTAACATCCAATCTAGGCCGATCTAGGTGTCGGGCTAGAAGACAAAAATGTTCAAGAGATCAAAGCATACACACTGGACAAGGTGGTTAGGGCTGAAACGGCTGGGAAAAGTTTTCTAGTGATCGGCGCCGGGGAAGAACACTGCCAATTGGGGGTTTCTGCTACAGGCCAAAAGAACTTAATTCCTTGCTTGGAGAGTATCTAGGAGGTAAAAGAAAGCTTCTGGTAACATCAAATTGACCGGAGGATCACCGGAGAAGCCTGGCGACGATCGCCGGTTTCTGGTGAAGCTCGGGTTAGGGAAAAACTTCGATTCTTGCTCAATTTCGAAATCTAACTTCACATGCTTGCTTGATTTGGTTCACTGATCAATTTTGTTTACAGAATCGAGAGCTAATTTGTACTGGATTGAGCCACATTACAGGAACAGGGCAAACGGCAATTTCCGGTGATCGCCGGCGTTAAAGGTCACCGGGGAGCAATTAAATGATATCACACAGGGAGGATGAGTAGGGGAACTCACTTATGTTGTTAATTTGGCAGGAGATGATGTGTAGAGTGCTGGCACAGTGAGCCTCCTCGACGGCTCGCCGGAGAAGATGACTGAAACACAGATATTCGGAATTTGGCTGGTTTCTGGTGAAGTGTGAGGGAATTGCTGAGCACAGGAGTGCTTAAATAGGCCAGGTGAAGTTTGCAAGGAGGAGACAACGAAGTAATTGGCAGCTATGATGAGATGGATTGCGTGCTGAGCATCAGCGGCGAAGACACAGCATTAACCGATGATGCGACGGCGACAACGGCTCTGCAGCTGATCATCATGTCGGTTTATCGGGACATTGCAAGGCTGGAGCAAGCGGTGGCGACAATAACTGGCGCGGCAAAGCAACGTGGCGGGGAGTTGCTGACAAAAAGCTACAGGTCGCGCGCGGGAGCAGGCGCTGGTCGTCGACGTTGCAACGACGTTGCCACGGCATGGGCTGAAGCGAGGACACGTACACACAACATGCACGGTCACGAGCGCGGCGAAACTTGGCCGGCGGTGAGCGTGCACGGCGCAAGGAAACCACGGCTAGCTCTGGTCGTGAACAGCTAAGTTCTTTGGTCGAATTGGGCTGAGTTGCAATTTCAAATTCTTGATTTGGACTGATCTGTAAATCTGATGATTTAGAGGGTTTAGACTGAAATTGATTTCACTGATCTGGCAGATTATATTCAAGAGGATATTTGGCAAAGATGTTTGATAAAATTTGGCACATTTGAATAGTTTTTGATACAAACTGAAAATAGGGTATTTTAGGGTAATTGAAATCTGAATTTCAGTTGATTTCGAATTCTGGCATTTAGGATGAGATTTTGAAATCTGAACAGAAGAGCAACTTGTGTCAATTAGCATTTTGAAAAGATTTGTTGAAGAAATTCTGAAATTAGAGTTACTCTGAAAATTTTGGCCTTTTTTGGGTTTCCAGATATCAGATAAAGGACTAATTTGTAATAACTCTTGGACTGATATGCCAAAAGAGTCTAGATGATAAAATCTAGCTGCCAACTTTCTGGTTTAAGGTATTGGCATACCCATGATCATATTCCACGAATAATCTGGTCTGAACTTGGTCAAGATTTTGATTAAATCTGGATTTCTGAAACTTAGGGTATTTAGGTAATATAAGATATTCTGTTTTCGAAAACAAAAAGGAGTTGAAAAATCTGGAAGTTAGAGATAGAATTGAATCTGGGTTCTGAAGGCTTTTAGATTCAGGATAACTAATAGATCACATTTAAACAATCTGATCTTGATTTGGGGTTCACAAGAAAGATTTGGAGATTTTAGGGCTTAAGATAGATACTGATCTGGCTACTACTACTGATACATGCATGCATGCTATTTATGAAAAAGAAAGTTTTCACCCCTAAACTCAGGGTGTTACAATATCCCTTCAAGATACCCATAAATCTCTCAAATGGATACATGTAGCGCAGGAACACGGGTCCACAAAACTTAATTTCTCTAACAAGGTGAACAATTAGATGGACCATAACATCAAAAAAGGATGGAGGGAAATACATCTCCAGCTGACAAAGAGTGGTAGCACATCGCGTTGCAAATCGTCCAGTCCATCCATATCAATTACCTGCAAGGACACAGTTGCAGCAAATATTCAGATCCAAAAAATCTGACAAGTTCCACGAATGGAGCTAATTAACTTGCTAGGAGTACACACTTACGTATCTTGCCAGATATTGTGTTGAAGAAATAACATAGCTTTGTAATTGTCTCTCTGACTTTGACTGGGAGAATGCCTCTGATAGCAATGGGAAGCATTTGTGACATCAGTACATGACAATCATGGGACTTCATACCAACCAGTTTCAAGTCTTTCATGGACACAAGTTTTTTCAAGTTCGCAGAATACCCGCATGGAACTTTGACACCATGTAGGCACTGACAGAGTTCTGTTTTTTCTCTTTTTGACAAAGTATAGCAGGCCGGGGGGAGGTATGTCTGCTTTCCCTTCTCCAACGGTGCAAGCTCAGTCCTTATGCCCATGTCGAGCATGTCACGGCGAACGTTGATGCCATCTTTCGTCTTTCCTGAAATGTTCAACAACAAACCAGTCAAACTGTCACAAACATTTTTCTCTACGTGCATGACATCAATGCAATGTCGAACTTGTAAGTGCTCCCAATATGGCAGATCCCAAAGAATCGATCTCTTCTTCCAAACATTTTTTCCTGGAGGTTTAGAACATTTACCGAACTCAACTTTGATGTCCTTCACACGCAAGTAAAGCTCCTTACCAGTCACAAACACTGGGGCTGATCCTTTCTCAGGCTTCCCATTGAATGATTTCCTCTTCTTACGGTAGGCGTGATGCATCAGAAGGAATCTGCGGTGACCCATGTAAACTGTTTTTCTGCAGTTCGACAACCACATGCTTTAAGTTTCATCCAGGCAAATAGGACAAGCCTTGCCTCCTTTCGTACTATACCTCGACAAATTTTCATAGGCCGAAAAATCATTTATGGTGCAAAATATCATGGCCTGCAACATGAAATTCTCTCGCTTATGTGCATCCCACACCCGCACCCCTTCGCTCCACAATTTATGTAAGTCCTCGACTAACGGTGATAGAAACACGTCAATATCATTCCCGGGTTGTCTGGGTCCTGAAATTAGTAACGACATCATGATGTACTTGCGCTTCATACATAACCAAGGAGGAAGATTGTAGATGCATAAAAGAACCGGCCAAGTGCTATGTCGACTGCTCATATTTTCGTGTGGATTCATACCATCCGTACTCAGCCCAAACCTTATATTCCTCACTTCGCCGCCAAACTCACCGAATGTTCTGTTAATGTTTCTCCATTGAATGGAATCAGCTGGATGTCTTAGTTCTCCGTCTTGTTTCTGACCTTCAACATGCCAACGCAAGTACTTCACATCTTTCGGATTTGCAAACAGCCGTTTCAATCTGGGAATCACAGGCAAATACCACACAGTTTTGGCCGGAGGCTCTTTCTTTACCTCATCACATCCATTGTGATAAATTCTGTCCCCATGCTTATACCGCGATGCACCGCATCTTGGACAAACATGCAAATCCTCGTACTCTTTACGGTACAGAACACAATCATTTGGGCATGCATGTATTCTTTCAATTTCCATTCCCAACGGACACAATAGTTTTTTGGCCTGGTAAACCGATCTTGGCAACTCATTTCCCTCTGGAAGCATGTCCGCTAACAGATCCAATAGCGCCGTGAAACTATTATCGCTCCAACCGTTGCTTGCCTTCAAGTTATATAATCTCAACACAGAAGACAACTTTGTAAATTTTGCACATCCGGGGAACAAAGGCTTCTCAGAATCAACAATTAATTTCTCAAATTTAGCTAAATCGTTTTCGCTGTAGTCTTCTTCTACATCATGTAACATTTCATCTAAATTGTCGTCATCTACATGAACTTCCGAATGAACATTACCAATGTTCTGATCATGATCATCATTAGTGCAATCCACTTCCGGGTGCTGCTGAGTGGTAGCGGTGCTCGTTTCCTTAAGATCTTCACCATGCCATATCCAACGGGTATAGCGTGCGTTAAAACCACGACGAATCAAATGACTCCTAATCTGATCAGAGTTGCCGAAACTTTTTAAGTTCATACAATCTATACAAGGACAATGCATATATTTCTCTCCCTTCTTCGCCTTTTCTTTCTCAGCAAATTTAATAAACCCATTCACACCCTCCAAATACTCAACAGTAGTACGTTTTATTCCATACATCCAATATTCTACGTCCATCTACAATTATTTCACAAAATTGACAAATTCAAATAAATAATTAATGACTCAGGGCATGTATATATGCATGAAACATAATTAGCTAGGCCATATGTGTGTACATGAGCTGCTTAATTACATTAAATGGATTTGTATAAATGAAACCCTAATTAACTTGATGCATGCATTAATTGGAAGAGCCAGCTAGCTAGCTGCTTAAATTCAGCAAGCTATAGCTAGCTAGCCAACCTAGCCTTCTAGCTAGTTTGGAGATACATGTATCTAGTTTACTGAATTGCAAGTAGAGAGAGAGAGGGAGAGTGCATGTGAAAGAGTGATCGAGAGAGAGAGAGGTGATGAGAAGATGACAATACCGAGGGGGGGATGGAAATATGATCAACCTCTCAGCTAGCTTCTCCAGATCACTCTAGCTTGGAGTCGTGCGCGGCTAAAATGATTCCAGCATGTAGAGCGCAGAGCAGGGGTCGACCTAATTAAGTTGTCCAATTTTACTATTGGTTCAAAAAAACAAACCGATAGTAAAATAAGGTCCCCACTGTCATAACCATTAGTGTATATGAAGTCATTTTACTATCGGTTTGTTTTATATAACCGATAGTACTATTTCATATATTGTATCGGTTAGTACAGTAATAACCGATAGTAAAAAGTCAGTAGTTTCACTATCAGTTACGCGAGAAAAATCGATAGTACTATGTAATATATTATATCGGTTGGTACAGTATGAACCGATAGTATAAAGTGAGTAATTTTACTATCTGTTATGAACAAAAAACTGATAGTACTGTTTTAATATATTATATCGGTTGGTACAGTAATAACCGATAGTATAAAGTGCGCAATTTTACTATCAGTTAAAAGTGGAAAACCGATAGTACTATTTAATATATTATATCGGTTTGTACAGTAATGACCGATAGTAAAAAGTATTTGCATTTCACTAACGTTGGACTAGTGTGTAACCGATAGTAAAATGCCTCTTTTCCGCCGCTGTCGTCCTATTCTATTGGATTTTTCCCAGATTGCTTATAACCGTTAGAAAATATGGGTTAGTGGAATGCACTTCTGTAGTAGTGAGTACACCGTGGCAGAGTTCCATAATGACGTTGGGTCCTACCCGGTGACCTTCGAAGACCTGCACAATTTACTGAACAAAGATGCGCTCGACTTGTCAATCCTACGGTCTTGGGTGCTGTAAGTATCCTACTATCCTACACCTGTTCGTGCATATACGGATATATGTCATTTATTAATTGGTTACTTCCGTGCAGCTGCATGACCAGATATGCCAAATCTAAGGGCATACTTGTTGGTTTCTTGGACCCCCAGATGGTCGCCGAGGTGATGTTTGGGACCAACGCAGACTTCGTTGTCGACTACATCAAAAGAGGGTTGCTTGCTCAGGTCAACAAGGAGTACATACTTGTACCCTACAACCAGAGGTGAGTGCTTTCATCAGTACTTCACCTGTAGATTAGTGTCTCCATGTGCACACCCCCAAACTTAGATTAAATTTTTAATTCTTTACGTGTAACATGTAGCTACCACTGGATCCTGCTGCTACTTATTCCGAAAAGGAACAAGGTGTTCTACCTTGATTCATTGCAGAGGAAAGGGTACTCGTATTGCAGCGCACGAGATGTATTCGAAAGGTGATGATATTCATGTGGACCTGTCTTGCATGCATCTAGATTTACTGTCCTCAAATTGTCAATTTTTACTATCCTCAAACTGTCAATTTTGACTATCTACAGGGCTTTCACGAACTACTTTGCCGAGGGAGGGCGACAACACGAGCGGCGAGCTGATAAGTTTCAGTGGTTACAATTTTCGGTACAAATTTCAGTTGGCATCTGTTTTACTTTATAACGTGTCCCCAGCTAACTCTCGGTCTGTAAATTGGCAGTGCCATCAGTAGCCGGACGACAATACATGTGGGTTCTACGTGATGCGCCATATGTATGACCTGATCATCACCCCTCACCGCCCAGATTTCCCCGAGGTATACAATTGCTCCCCTTTGTATCGATTTGGCAGAATTTACAATTGCATTGAGCTAATTTTTCTGTACCAACTCTTGCTGTAGGGGGTCAACTTCCCTTCGGAAAGCTTTGACCCTCGGGAGATTGGTATTGTCCGAGGGACCCTCGGGAGAACCGTCTGAGATTATAACAGTCACCGATAATGACACTATCATAGATGGTTTTGACCTAAAAACCGTCTGTGATATCACACTATCACTATCACAGATGGTTTTGACCTCAGAACCGTCTGTGATATCACACTATCACAGATGGCTTTGACCTAAAAACCGTCTGTGATATCTCACTATTACAGATGATTCTGAGAGTATAAACCATCTGTGATAAGGAAACAATCACAGATGGTTCCAAGATTGCCATCGTCGCTGATAATGACAATATCGCAGATGGTTTTGACCTCAAAGCCGTCTGTGATACTCTAAATACACAGACGCTTCTGAAACAACCGTCTGTGATAAGGACGCTATCGCAGACAGTTCTGAGGTCATAACCGTCTCTGATAATTTGAGTATCACAGATGTTTTTGATCTCAGAACCATCAATAATAATGTGAGAATCCCAGATAGTTTTGACATCAGAACCGTCTGCGATACTCATATTATTACTGACGGTTCTGAGATCAAAACCGTCTGTGGTAGTATGAGTATCTCAGACGGCTTTGATGTTATAACAGTCTGTGTATTAGGAGTACCACAGACGGTTCTGAGGTTATAACCGTCTCTGATAATATGAGTATCACAGATGGTTCTGAGGTTATAACCGTCTCTGATAATGTGATTATCGCAGACGGTTATGATCTCAGAACTGTTAGTAATAATGTGAGAATCCCAGATGGTTTTGACATCAGAACCGTCTGCAATACTCATATTATTACTGACGGTTCTGAGAGCAAAACCGTCTGTGGTAGTATGAGTATCTCAGACGGCTTTGATGTTATAACAGTCTGTGTATTAGGAGTATCACAGACGGTTCTGATGTTATAACAGTCTGTGTAGTATGAGTATCACAGACGGTTCTGATGTTATAACAGTCTGTGTAGTATGAGTATCACAGACGGTTTTGATCTTATAACAGTCTGTGAAGGGAAAGATCACAGACGGTTCAAAATCGTCTGTGATAGTACATGATTATCACTGACTCGAATATCACTGACGGGTAAGAACTGTCTGTGATGACTATTTTGACCCGACTGTGATAATGAATTCTGTAGTAGTGTGAATTCAAGGTGCTCCCCAAGGTATACAAAGTAAATTGCCCTTGTACTACAGTCCTTGTCGCCGAACAAACTCTGGGGCATTGCAGAGGACAAACGGCATGACCAGCCATTCGAACAGACCTTGTTGCATTTTAAACACGGTTTTCCAAGTATCCTCCTCTCTGATGCTGACTTGATGATACCCTGATTTTACGCCTAATTTTGAGAAGACAGCAGCATGCTTCAATTGGTCTAGCAGGTTATCAATACGAGAAAGGTGGTACCGGTTCTTGATGGTGATCTTGTTGAGTGCTCAGTAGTCGATGCACATACGCCAAGTCCCATCTTTCTTTGGCACTAACACCACAGAAGATCCACAAGTTGAACTACTTGGTTGGATGACACCATCATTCAGTTACTCACCAAGTTGTCTTTTGATCTCTTCATTCTCCAATATAGAGTTGCGATACATACTCAGATTGGGAAGTGTAGCATCAGACACAAGCTGAAGTCTGTGCTCGACTGGATGTTTCGGCGGACAACCCTGGGTACTTTCGAATAGATCACTGTATTTCGAACAGCAGTACTAACAAACGACCAGAATCTTCTCGGCACGCCAACGACAGCGCTGCTCGAGTACTATCACTTTGACCAACTTGTCAAATCATAACAAGCACATATTTATGACATGCATTGACGATTCTTTTGGCCTGGTTTGTGGTAATCAAGTTCAAAGTGTTGATGTGGGCGTCTCTACCGATCACAAACTTAACTCTGTCTTTAGTGAGCTCGTACTCTTGCACTCATCGATGGAAGTGGGCATCACGATCATACAGATACTGACTCCTAAGGATCACCTAACAAATATCGATAGAACTAACATCACATTGAACCTCGTCGATATATTGAGCAGAGATCGCATATTTCAACACACAGTGACTCGTAATCTGTTGGTTCACATCGGATGTAAACCAACCAAGCGGATATGGTCACGGGTGTGTGATTGTCTTCAAACCAAGTCATCGAACCAGTCCAGTGGAAACCAAATTCTTCACCTAGATGTTGATAGTGAACAAGTCCTCCATTGAGTGATGGTCGTCAAGTGAATTCGAACCCTTCTCCTTCGGCATTGCCATCAGAGACAAGGTCTTATCCGCCTCATCGACCGAATTCACTCGGACAACTCCTTCTTTGGGTGTAGCTGTATTAGCTGTAGCTGTTCTTTTCCCTGGTCTGTTTCTCTTTGGTCAAAACTCAGGATGGAGCTTATAGCAGTTATCCTTTGTATGCCCAGCAACATGACAATGATCACAAGACATGCACACACTAAACTTTAGAGTACTCTTCTTTAGACTCAACTTTCCTTTTGACGAGGTCGAATTCTCTTCCTTGTCCTTGTCGTTGCGGGGCTTGTTTTTCTTCTCGATCGCCATAGCAGTCGTGCTCGCGGTCATGATGTCTTGGATGCCGAACAAGCTTAACTCAGCATTGATTGATTTTTGAAATCCAGACGTGTATTTTCGGAACACTTGAGGATCAAAGAGCGAGATGCCAATGAACATTGCTTGTTTCCGAAATTCTGTCGTATAATTGATTCGGGAGGATCTTCCTGTCCTTCAGGTCGAGTTCGCAAAGGCTTCATGACCTAGACCTATTCGAGTTCGGAAAGGCTTCACGACCTTGACAAGGCTTCACAACCTCAGAAGGGTTCACAACCTTGACAAGGCTTCACGACCTTGGAAGGGTTCGCGACCTTGGAAAGGGTTCACGACACGGGTCTGATCTCTGGTCCGATTGTATTTTGATCAATCTATATATAACTAAGTCATATCTGTTAGGTTTAGTTAGTGTCTGAGTCTAATACGTTTAGTCAGTTATTGAGTTTGATACGTATTCATACGATTGGACTATAAATACCATGTAATATGATAGATAGATTATCTACCTAAGTATCTACTTTTGCATAGATCAGATCGAGTCTAGTTCATCGATGTAGGCTAGTGCATCCTAACATTCGATGTGTACAAGATCTCTCTTTGAAATAAAGAGTGTGCTATCTTTTGAACTGTGTTTTTGATCAACTTGGGTTTCGGTAATTCATAGTAAGATCCCATTATTCTACATATTAGCATCCGATTGAGTATCGACTAAGCCCGCCTATACTTCAATCAGAGTAAAGTAGCATCTGGTCAAGGCTAGATCGAAACCTGGTCTAGCCTGTAATCAGATCAAGTTGGTATTAGAGTAACTATCATGTCCTGTGGATGGTGAAGACTCTCGAAGGTTACAAAACCTCCGGTGAAACACTAGGTGATCATTTGACAGTTCCTACAGTCGTGTCACCGAAGATGTTTGACGATACCTCCGTTCAAGCTAACCTAGCCGATCAAGTGGCTAAGCTTTCCGTCGACATGCATACCACACTCGCTTGGATTAAGCAGCAGGCCATGGCTGTACCTTTTGAAGTTGATTCTTCAAAAGGCAGGGTTAAGGGTGTGAAGATAGCTAGACGAAGACGACCATAATGCCGATGACCTCGCTAACACCTCCTTAGCTGTTGGATCTTTCAAGGTCGAAGCTAAGGTTGATATACCCATATACGATGGGGTGATAGATGACAAGAAGCTAGATTCTTCAATTGACCAGCTTGAGACCTACTTTGACCCACGAGGGGTTCAGTAGCACTTAAAAGGTGAAATTCGCACCTTTGAAGATGAAGGACCACGACAAGACATGGTGGAAGGCCCTTATCGCCAATGGTGAAACAGACGACCTTGCATGGGGTCAGTTCAAATGGCTCATATGACAAGAATTCTACCCGATGGGTTATCTGAAAGAGAGATGGTATCGTTGGCACAAATTGTATCAACGCCACGACCAATCCATCCAGGATTATACAACGAAATTTCGGAGATAAGTAATGATCTTTGGCATCTTGCTTTCTGATCCTCAAGTCTTTCAGAAATACACATCTGGATTTTAGAAAACAATTAGTGCTGAGTTAAGCCTGTTCAGCGTCCAGGATATCACGACTGCGAGCACGACTGCTATGGCGATTGAGAAGAAAAATAAATCCTGCAATGACAAGGACATGAAAGAGAATTTGACCTCGTCAAAAAGAAAGTTGAGTCCGAAGAAGAGTACTCCGAAGTCTAGTATGAGCATCTCTATTGATCATTGCCAAGTTGTTGTCATTTGAAGGATAAGTGCTATAAGCTCCATCCTAAGCTTCGACCAAAGAGAAACGGACCAAGAAAAAGAACAACTATAGTTACTATGGCTCCACCTGAAATAGGAGTTGTGTGAGTACATTCGGTTGATGAGGCGAATACGACCTTGTCTTTGATGGCAATGCCAAAGGAGAAAGATTTGGATTCACCTGACGACCGTCACTCAATGGAGTACTTGTTTACTATCAATATCTAGGTGAAGCACGAAGTGGTCGCAGCAATATTTCGATCCCAGAAGTAAGAAAAATTTGGTTTCTGCTGGACTGGTTTGATGACTTGGTTTGAAGACGACCATAGACCCATGACTGTATCCACTAGGTTGGTTTACATCTGACGTGAAGCAACAGATTACGAGTCAGTGTGTGTTTAAATTTGTGATCTCTGCTCGATATATCGACAAGGTTCAATGTGATGTTGTTCCTATTGATATTTGTCAGGTGATCCTTGGGAGTTCGATCTTGTATGATCGAGACGCTCACTTCCATCGATGAGCGTAAGAGTTCAAGCTCACTAAAGACAGAGTTAATTTCATGATCAGTAAAGACGTCCACGTCAACACCTCGACTTGATTACCGCAAATCAGGCCAAAAGAATCATCAATGCATGTCAGAAATATGTGCTTGTTATGATTCAACCAGTTGGTCAAAGTGATCATACTCGAACAGTGTTGTTATTGATGTGCTAAGAAGATTTTGGTCGTTTGTCAGGAATGCTTGAGAAATACAGTGATCTATTCGAAAATACCCAAGGTCGTCCGCCAAAACGTCCGGTCGAGCACGAAATTCACTTTGTGTCCGATGTGACACTTCCCAATCTGAGTATGTATCGCAACTCGGTATTGGAGAATGAAGAGATCAAAAGACAACTTGGTCAGTGTCGCGCCCCAAAATTGGGACAACGACTACTCCTGTAGAGACCTAGCTCGCTGCAGCTAGTCCCATTCTCACAAACCTTTGACTTCCCAGGATGAGTCAAACACAAGAGTATATTACATTGCAACAGAGTACTCACAAAATATTAAGCAGTGTGGCCTGCTGGCCTTAAAATTACATAAAGGATTACAATGCCTACAAGGCATTCAGGGTTTAGTAAAATATTTAACTACGCAGCAGAAGATAGGTGACCCTCACACAAAAGAAGTTGACGGCAGAACAACACACTTCAGGGCTCTGGCGGAACTGATTCTCCTCCTTCTGGATCCACGAAGTACTCCATGCCATTATCTTGATCAAGGTAGGCTCCATCTATTGAGTTGAATGTTGCAAGGGTGAGCACTTACGTACTCAGCAAGTCATAGGTAAGAGTAGATACATATAGTAGTGATGATATGAACTAGACTAGTCAAGAATTATGGATATTTGTAAAATAATCTTTTTCTTTCTCATCTCATCTTATTTCAGCTCATGGCAGCACTTTTCATAATATACATCATCAATCATGTTCACTAGGTTATAGCACTACCGCGACACGTCGACACACGACAGCCCACGGCAGCACTCCTTATCATGACAACACATGTCATTTGGGTAATCTTGATTAAACATATTTTATTTAGAAAATAGTACTTGTGTCACACCCCGTGGATTTAATCCACCGCAGCAGACTCCTATAAACCCGGGAGCTCGGAGTATTCGAATACGTTTTTAACTCTGCAGAGAGGTACCAATTTACCCGCAAGATATTCCACTTTCAAACCTTTCCTATCATAACAAAATGATTGGACCCCTGACTCACTTCATACTGTGAGCGGCAAGGTGAAAATAACAAGAACTTTTGTTATGTTTTACTCACAATTCACCCCCGACCCTGTGGCTCTCAGCGAGACACAGTTGTGGCAGGTTGTATCCAAACCTCCACCCCTTTGCTTATTCCCATTACTGGGTCAGCGTGCTTGATCACCTTCAGTGATATGTGTGGGAGCCGCGCTCCATGTTTATTGTGCATCACTACACATCTCATGCAGGGGTTTCATGTGCGATCCACATAATTACTTGCTCAGGCCTGTCCCATACCAGGCTTGCGGTTAGCACATTGTTCATGCCACTAGACGCACAACACAAGGTTCTAGTCCTTATATGCCAGTGACCAGACCATCCACAACCCTGCACCTTCAGTGCCTGCATTCCTTTGCAGTCTAGCACCTCCAGTGCTACCACCATTCCATACCATTTTTCTGGTCACGGCTAGAAGGGGTTTTATTTCATGAATATAAGTATATAAATACATATAATAGTTCATGGCTCAAAACTTGTTTATTTCACATTTCACCAATAACCAGTCTAGTACTGCCAATTGATAAATCAACAATTCTCAATCTTTCACATGCAATATTGGCTATATTCAAGGTTATATTATGGCAACATTTAAATTATAGGTTCAAGATGACCAAGGATATGACTTGCCTTCCGCGTCGTAAGATACAGCAGTTGATGACGGGTCAACAGTAAAATCTTCAAAATCAGCTTCTGAATCTGCTCGACGACAAACAACACACAATGATTACTTATAATATTTAAAATGTTTTATGACTTATATGCAGAAATGCTCAACAAGAATGATTGAACTATACTGGAGATAATTTGAACTGCAAACTGAACTGAGTCGAGATTCTAGGGTTTCAAGGAATTTGGGCTAAGGATGGTGATTAGATAATCTTAGGGTTTCAGGATTACAATAGGGATAACAATTTTGTTGCTGGTTTAATCAAAACAGCGAATGTCAACAGATCGACATTCGGATCAAGGCTTGGACATAGCTTTAAGAAAAGCTAGGGTGCTTATCTCGAGTTATGGTAGTAGAAGAAAATGTAGATCACAACTCTACAAATTTAGTGGACAAAGTGGTTTTCAAGTTACACAAACAGAAGTGGGTAAACAAGGTCAATGCCACTGACTGGCAAGCTCTGGCATAGAGCTGACAATGCCAAAAACTAGGGCTTAGGATAACTTTTGATCTGGAGCTCCAAATAATGCACCACTTTGTTTGGGAGGTAGGCATTGATAACAGGAACAATTAAGTTAACAGGATCTAGGGCAGGAAATGGCTGGAAAGCAAGAAATTTGATGATGAACTGAGATGAACACACTGCACTAGATCATTTCTGGACACAAACTTGGCATGGCTATAACTTTTGATCTAGGCTGATTTAGGTGTCAGGCTAGAAGACAAAAATGCTCAGGAGGCTAAGGCACATCTAAAAGACAAGGTGATTTGGGCTGAAACGGTCGGGAACACTTTTCCGGTCATTGGTGCCGGAGAAGAAGCACTGCCAATTGGGGGTTTCTGCTACAGGCCAAAAGAACTTAATTCCTTGCTTGGAGAGTATCTAGGAGGTATAAGGAAGCTTCTGGTACAATTAGATTGGCCGGAGGATCATTGGAGAAGTCTGGCGACGATCGCCGGTTTTTGGTGAAGCTCGATTTAGGGAAAAGCTTCGATTCTTGCTTAATTGGGGATTCTAAGCTTATAGGCTTGCTTGAAATAACTCACTGATCAATTTTGTTTACAGAAACGAAAACTAATTTGAATTGAATCGGGCTGCATTGCCGGAACAAGGCATTTAGCAATTCCGGCGATCACCGGCGATAAGGTGCAAGGTAACCCAATTAGATGGTACAGCACGATGAGAGTGGTGAGGGAAACTTACTAGTGCTGTCAATTTGGTGGTTGAGGCTGCGGTTGAGGCTGTCACCGTGAGGCCTCGAGCTGGTCTCGCCGGAGAAGAAGACTAAGACAGAAAATCTGAGACTTGGATGATTTCCAGTGAGGTTTGAGGGAGCTGCTGAGCACAGGGATGCTTAAATAGGCAGGCGAAGCTTGCGAAGAGGGAACAATGAAGAGATTGGCAGCCGGTGACTTGACTGGTTGCGTGCAGGAGCAATAGCGGCGAAGAAACAGAAAGGAGCGGTGATTGCGACGGTGACAAGTCTGTAGCTGATCACAGTGTCGCCTCATCGGGACCTGGCAAAGCTTGTAGCAAGCGGTGGCGACAAATACTGGCACGGCGAAGCGACGTGGCAATGAATTGCTGACAAAAGCCGTTGATCGCGCGCGGGAGCAGGCACTGGTCGTCGACGTAGCAGCAACCTTGCCACTGCACTGGCTGGAGCGAGGACACGTGCGCACTGGCATGCACGGTCACAAGTGCGGCGAAGGTTGGCCGGCGGCGAGCGTGCACGGCGCAAGGAAACCACGGCGAGCCCTGGTCGTGCGCACAGTAAACGGCCTGGTCGAATGCTTGCTGCTGTCCTGGTCGAAAATGGACTGAACTGCAGTTTCAATTCTTTGAGTTTTGGACTGAAATGCAAATCTGGAATTCTGGAAGGTTTAGACTGAAATTGATTTCACTAATCTGGTAGATTATATTTAACAAGGTATTTGGCAAAGATGGTTGCTAAGATTTGACACATTTGAATAGTTTTTGATACAAACTGAAAATAGGGTAAATTAGGGTAAAGTAGAATTTGAGTTTTGTCGATTTCGAATTCTGGCATTTAGGGTTTGATTTTGATATCTGCACAGAAGAGAAACTTGTGGCAAATAGCATTTTGAGAAGATTTGCCGACGAGATTTTGAGTTTGAAGTTAATCTGGAGATTTTAGCCTTTTTGGGTTTTCAGATATCAGATAAGGACTAATTTGCGATAACTCTTGGACTGATTTGTGAAAAGAGTCTAGATGATGAAATCTGGCTGTCAACTTTTTAGATTAAGGTATTGACATACCCATGATCATATTCCAGGAATAGTCTGGTCTGAACTTGGTCAAGATTTGGATTAAATCTGGATTTCTGAAACTTAGGGTATTTAGGTAATATAAGGTATTTCTATTTTCGAAAACAGAATAGAGTTGATAATTCTGGGAGTTAGAGATAGAATTGGATCTGGGTTCTGAAGGCTTTTAAGTTCAGAGTAACTGATAGATCACATCTGAACAATCTGATCTTGATTTGAGGTCACAGGATAGATTTTGGAAATTTTAGGGCTTGAGATAGATACTGATCTGGCTATTACTACAAATACATGCATGCATGCTATTGATAAAAAGGAAGTTTTCACCCCTAACTCGGGGTGTTATAGTCAGTTGCTGAATGATGGTGTCATCCAACCAAGTAGTTCACCTTGTGGACCTCCTGTGGTGTTAATGCCAAAGAAAGATGGGACTTGGCTTATGTGCATCGACTACCGAGCACTGAACAAGATCACCATCAAGAACCGGTACCCCCTTCCTCGCATTGAAGACCTACTATACCAATGAAGCATGCTGATGTCTTCTCGAAATTGGATCTTAAGTCAGGATATCATCAAGTCAGCATCCAAGAGGAGGATATCGCTTTTAAAACACGACAAGGTCTGTTTGAATGGCTGGTCATGCCATTTGGCCTCTGCAATGCCCCGACTACTTTCATGCGTCTCATGAATGATGTATTGCAACAGTTCATCAACGACTTTATAATCGTTTACCTCGACGACATACTGGTCTATAGTCGTTCGTGGGACGAGCACCTAGTTCATGCGGAAAAGGTGTTCAAATAACTTTAGCAACATCAACTACGCCTCAACCGTAAGAAGTTCGAGTTCAGTCAGCAAACTCTACTGTACCTGGGATTTGTGATCGGCAATGGTATGTTGCAAATCGACCTGGATAAGGTAAAAGTGATTCACAAGTGGCCGCGACCGCGAACAGTTATGGAAGTGTGTACTTTTGTGGGAGCATGCCAATACCTTCGGATGTTCATTCGACACCTCTCGATTGTGGCTTCTCTATTGCATGCATTAACCAGGATTGATCAGATTCGAGTGGACAGGGAAACATGAAGACACATTTCTCTTGCTGAAGAAAAAGATTAGTGAAGCTCCTGTTTTAGCTTTGCCTAATCTACAGAAACCATTCGAGCTAGAAACCGATGCCTCAGGTTATGCAATGGGCACAGTACTCATGCAAGAAGTTCGACCAGTAGCATATCACTTCGAGTTATTCCAAGGAGCTCGGAAGAACTATCTGACTTACGACAAGGAGTTATGTGCACTCCATCAGGCCGTAAAACATTGGCAGTGTTACCTTTTGGGTAAAGCGACCATTGTCCACATCGACCACCAACCTTTACAATATTTTAAAACTCAATCGAAGCTACAGTAAGCTCGACATATGAAGTGGATGTTGATTAAATACAAGAAGGGCGTACACAACAAACTGGTTGACATGTTGTCACGACCACTAGTTACAACTCTCTGCTTATCAGTGTTTATGCAGATCGAGCCCTCGTGTCATGATGACTATGCCACAATGTACAGTGAAGATCCTGATTTTCGATCAATACTGACTTAGCTTGAAATAGAGAAACCTACAGAGTTTGTTTAGTGAAAAGAACTCTTGTACAAGGGCAGTTTACTTTTCTATATCTTGTGGAGCACCTCGAATTCAATGGCTGCAAGAAGCGCATACATCAAAGGTTACTGGTCACTTTGGGGTTATGAAGACTTTGCAAAATCTTCATCGACATGTGTTCTGGCGGTGTATGTAGTAGGATATGTTTAGTTTTGTTTGAGGCTGTGGTCTTTGCAGCATCTCGAAACCAGCAAACCAAAAATTGGGTTTGTACACTCCTTTGACAGTTCCTTCACGATAATGGGAAAGCATATTCATGGCTTTTTTGGGAGGATTGCTTGAGACCCGACGTGGCAATGACTATCTCTTTGTGGTCGTTGATCGGTTCTCAAAAATGATAATTCTCATACCTTGTCGAAAGACTATCATAGGAGAAGAAGTGCTCGGGTATTCTTTCAGCACGTTTGGACACATTTCAGACTGCCGATTTCTATTATGTGTGATTGTGATACTTGGTTCCTTAGTCACTTTTGGTGATCGCTCTGGACAATGATGGACACAAAGCTAAAGAGGAGTACTACTTTTCATCCTCAAACTGATGGTCAAACCAAGGTGGTAAATCGAACAATCGTTCATCTCTTGAGGGGCTTTAACTCTAAGCATCCGAAGACCTGGGATGAAAGCATACCATACTTGCAGTTTGTTTTTAATCAAGCAGTGCACGGTTCGACTGGAAAGTCGCCGTTTGAGTTCTTTTTGGGATTTCTACCACTGAGTCCACTCGACATGGAGTTTGTGATCCCTACCTTAGCACAGAATAGCAAGGAAGCCTCTGATCAGGATCGAGCACAAAAGTTCCTGGCAGGTATTCAATGACTCCATGGTGAGGTTGAACAGAACTTGCTGACAGCTCAACTCAAGTACATAGCGCGACATGATCGGCACCAAGTTGATGCTCAATTCTAAGAAGGTGATATGGTATGGTTATTGTCGACGATTCAGACTTGGGGTCCCTAGTCGATCTTACGCAGATTTGTGAGTTGTATGTGAGACCTTCAGGGTGCCCTCAGGTAAGTTAAGACAAGTGTCAATCAAGGATGTGAGGAATTATACAAGTTCAGGCCTCCAATAGGATTGAGTAATAGCCCTACACCCTGTTGTGGTTTTCACTATGTATGAGAGAATTTACAAGGTAGAGAGATTGTTGTAGAGACTAAACAATCTCTGTCTAAGTATTTGGTCACTTCTGTCTTCTTATCCGTCCTCGGATCTCCCTTCATACTGTATCTACCATCCTTTTATACTAAACGAAAGGATGCCAATGTGAGGCAGTTCTTGACAGTTACCATAGTGCAGTTTGAATAACTACACCAACCTCTTTGCCGATTAAGCACGTGCAATTATAGATACCCGCACATGCTAACCTCCTGGTGGTTGACTTCACACGTGGTAGAAGAAGTTATCTTTAGACTCGGCAACGTGTCTGGAAAAGCTCAAACACACTCAAGTCAGCTTGGTCGTGCATAATCTGCGACCTCAAGGTTGTGCAAGTACTGCGACCATAGATTGATCCTGTCCACCCACGACCTTCTGGTATGCAGGAAGCTATCTTCTGCGACCATAGTGGATGCTAGGGCACAGGGTTACATATCACATCCAGACTTAACTTGAATATGATATTAATAAACTAGCTCAGGTGATAATTCTTGTCAGCTAACCCCCAAATTTGAAGAGATAAAAAGATTATAACTTCAAATTTTAATCTGGATCAAATATAGAACCCGACACTTCGCCTTCTTTAGTTTTCACTGTACGTCGTGTGGCGGTTTGTTTCCCCAAGAAAACCTTTGGATTTATCTTGACAGGCAATTATGAACTTATTGACTGCTTCAACCAAGGAGAAAACTGTAAGTGGGTTTAAGAACTCGAGGCATTCGCCAATGCGAACCGTCGCTTCCAGGCTCTATAAATAGTGAAGCCTTTTAGTTCTAAAACTCACTAGCTTTTCTTGGCTAAGTCCCTTAGAATCTGTTCTCATCTTCATACTTCCCGTTCCCTCTTCTACTCTCATCTCAATGGCGAACCAAGACTCCAGAAAGATTGTTGAGAGTGATGAGGACGAAATAGAAATAGGAGATAAGGTTGAACAGGATCTCCAGAAGGTAGCTCTCTTTTGAATCATCTGTGTAAAAAAATTTTCTTCGCAGCTTGAACATTTCCAAAGTAATGCATTCCGGAACTTACAGCTACTTGAGGAAAATGATCCCTCCAAAGAAGAGGTCCATAAATGGCGAAGGATCCTCCAGTGGAGCTTCATCCAAAATGCTTATGGGTGCAGAGGTCTGGGCAGCCACACTACCCCTTCATTTGCATCCTCTAGTTCCTTCCGCCCTTGCAACCCATCCAGTTGCAAGTTCAACACCTTCTTTGGATTCATCCTCTGGGGGATTAGTATTATTGCGCATGCAGGTCCTTTCCGACTAAGTCCCCTTCCATCCTCAACTTTTTCCTCTGCTTCCCAGGTAACTATTTTCATCCTCTCTGTTGGTTACATGTTTTAGGAACTAACCCATGCATGTACAAGAGAAGAAGGCAACTAGGGCTCCCAGCGATTAGCTTGTTGAGATCCAGGCTCTTCTTAGGGAGAAATCTGACTTGGTCAGAACCCTCAAAGAAGAAAAAGAGGTGCTGGAGGAGTGCCTTGATAAAATCTTCCCGATCACTCTGCACCTGGCAGGGTGTTATGATGTAGCTCACGAAGAGGCGCACAAGTTCCACTTGGAGAGGGATCATGCCTGAGAGCAGCTAGACCTCTCTAATGCAATTAGGGACAACTGTTTCTTTGCAATAAGAGACGACATCAATAGGCTGAGGGACGTCGCAAGTTCTCTTAGGGCAGCTAGTGTTGAGCCTACTGAGGCCAATCTGACCTTTGGAGAACTTTGTAAATTACTCTCGGATCAGGTCAACATTTTGGTTGCCTGCATCCCTTTTTTTGCAAAGAATGCAAGAAATAGTCTCTTTTCTTTACATCTTGACTCCTTAATGATCATATATATTCTATAATCATCAATTGGAGTTCTTCAAATTCTCTGTGTGAAAATTGGTTACAGGTCAATACCTCTGCGACCAAAACATACACAGGTAGTAAGTCCTCTGTCCGAGATCAACTCAGGACAATACTTAGGTCTCAGAATAGCATTGAGGCCACAAAGAGTATTGCAGTCACAGAACAGCATTGAGACCACACGTAGCACTGTGGTCACAGAATAGCGTTGAGACCATATATAGTACTGAGACCACAGAACAACATTGTGACCATACATGGTACCAGGTTTAACGATTCTAGCAGGGTTTAACGATATGATACTGGGTTCCATTCAAGAAAATACCCGTTATGAGAAAATTTAAAATAATTAACCTGGCGAGTAGTGGCCTTGGACAGATAAAAGGAGAGGTACCTTGCTTGAGAAGCTTCAGAGAAAACCCTCTTTTTTCCTTAGCCATTTTCACCGCAAAAAACCCTCTTTGCGCACCTCGCTCTCATCACCACCAAAGTCATCGTTTCTCCACCAATCTCAACAGCAATGGCATCTTGGAGCCGATCAATCCACCACAATGAGGAGAGCTTGATGGCTCTAGAGAGAGAGGAGATCCTTCCCCCGCGGCTGCTAATCAACTGGCGGCCGACAGAGAAGAATGAGGAAACTCCAGTCGTTCATGAGAACAAACTAGTAATCTTTGAAGAGTTCTTGCGATGTGGATTTCAACTCCCAGAAAGCAAGTTCCTTCAAGATATCCTGGCACATTTTGGGCTAGAACTGGTGAATCTTCACCCCAACGCCATTCTGATCCTGGCGATTTTCTAGCATCTCTGTGAAGCCTTCGTCTGAGTACTACCAATCGTAGATCTCTTCTGACATTTTTTATCAGCATGGTCGAAGAGTGCCAGTGCCGCAGGATGTATATATTTCTGCATCAGGGAGAATAAAGATTATCCCTTTCTTCCTCTATGGGATTCTGTGGACGGGTGGAACCAGAAATGGTTCTACTGCACCCCTCCATTGGAGAGTAGTCTTTGGTTCAAGAATCATCGACCGGAGAAGAGCAGTGAGATGGACACCATTCCTGCTTTGAGCCAAGAGTTGAAAAGCAGGCCCAAGCAATTATTCACTCAATTCACCAGGGGTTAACTACACGGGATATCATCTGTGACTTCGTGATGAACAGGATAAGCCCCCTGAGAAAGAGGGAACATCCTGCTTGGGAGGTGGAATCCATGGCGGACAGCACCTTGGATTATAATATTGGTATGTTCTTTGATCCACAAAAAGTACTGATGAAAAATTTCATATCAAGTAATGTTGCCTTTTGTGATGCAGTTCTGTCCTTGTCCGAAATCAAGAAAAGGACAAATAATCTACTAAAGCCATACAATGTGGCTACAGAAGGAGGTTGAGGATCACCCCGGCCTCAGAGCTTGATCAACAGTGGTGACAATCTAAGACAAGAACGTCAAAAGGTAAATCTTTTTTCGAGGAACGTGTCCAAGAACGCTTGTTTATCAAATCGCATTTTCTTGAAATGATGTAGTTGCTGAAGGGGCGAATCATCGGGACAAAACATCCTAGGGATGATGCTGGGGCTTCTAGGAGGTCAGCATCGAAGAGAGTAAAAGTAATCTCTTCCAAAGGCAAGAAGATGAAGGATCCCACTCCTGGAACATCCAAACCAAAGACCATAGGAGGGTCTTCATCTAAAGCGAAGAAGAATACTGCAAAAACGGTTGCGGTAAGATTTTCTTTTCCCTCAGTTATACCAAGTATGAATAGGAGTCACTTCTTAATCGTACAGGGTGAGGGGAGCGAGGATGAGGAAGACGAAGTTCCTCTCATCTGTCGCAGGAGGAAGGCAACAAACCCTCTAGAGACTGACATTCCAGAGAGGCCATCCTCTCCCACCATTGCCGACATACTATCGTCCATGGAGGAGGCGATTGTGGTGGCAATGGATCACGTGGCCACAAAAGAACTTGTGGTCACAATGGAAACTCCCAACCCTGAGACATGTATTCCAATTACCATGGTCGCAAAGGATTCTGGGGCCGTGGTTTCAACTACCTCGGGGCTGGTAACACCTCCTTCGAATACTGAAGGGATTACTGTGGTAAGAACTTCATAGTTTCTGAGCTTTCACTCCATTACATGTGCCAATTATATTTTGAACATGCAGGAGGAAAGGGCCACTGTCCTGTTCAAGAAGAGGAAAACAAGGACAGATGTAGATGACACTTCAACAGGGGCAACCAGTGGGCTTCTTTCTCCCCAGAGCACATCACCGAAACCCAAAGCAGTGAGGGGGTTTCGACTCAGGTAAGGATATCGCATCTCGCCACAGCATGTTTACTTACAAATAGAAATGTCACAAGTCATGATATTCCCAAGAATCCTGTGTCTGGCATTCTGCCGACCTCCTTTAGAACCGGTGCAACACCTACCGTGGAGGTTGAGGGAGACACAGGTGCGAGCATAATGCCTGAGGTAATCCCTCAGGCCATTGTGGAGGAAATGATTGCAGATCTCCAATCTCATGGGATGGAAACCGCAGTCTCGACCGCAGGAGTGAACCAGCAAGAACAATCATTTGCTACCACTAGTACAGAAATGCAGTCTACTAACCCATATATTCTATCGGTTATTAGCGATTTAGTAGAAAACCGATAGAAAATGTGCCTCGCGGTCATAAAAGGCCCACGGGTGTATTTTTCCTATTGGTTTGTAAGAAATTTACCGATAGAAGAAACAATATGATTTACTCTAGCGGTGATGAACATATTTGCCGTTAGAAGAGATGCATATGTACTGACGGGAGAATGTTGTGCGCCGATAGGACTGGTCGACTTCTACAACTAGACTTATTCTATCGGTACGGTAGGTGTCTACCGACAGAATATCTGAAAAATTCCTATTGGTAATATGTAATGTGCCGATAGAACCATTCGCCTTCTACAGATGATTTTATTCTATCGGTAATTTATTTGTATACCGTTAGAAGATATATAAAATTACTAACGGTATGAGGTTTTTTACCGATAGAATGTATCTAGTACTATAAATACACGGGCATGTCTTCTACATGCGACCGCTGCACCTCTGCACCTCCATCGACGCCCTCTAGACTTCGGCATCCCAAGCAAGGTATGTAAAATTTTGGCAATATTGTTAGATTATTCTAATCCGATTATGGCAATTATTCTGCAATTTTTGTATCCTTCATTTTGATGTGTCTTCTTTTCAATATGATTATGATCTGTGCAGGTCCTTGGATGATGCTCATGAGGGACAACGTATTTCACGGTTCTTCATCGCAGTACGCTACCTACGTTGGCTTGTTGGCGAAAGAAACGGTGAAGATCATCGTCGAGAGGTGGAAGGACGTGAAGGGTGAGATCTTGGTTGGCTCGGTCGAGAAGATCCTTAAGCCCGTCGTGTTTCTCAAATCAGGACCTATAGAAAGCATCTTACATTTTTTTGCATGCACCAGCTTGTGGCCAAATGCTTACCTGCTTGGAGAAGAAGAATTATTCTTATTTGCACAGCCATTCTACACCATCACTACACAGAACAACATCTTGGAAGGTAGGTTCGTTTTGTTAATGGAGTTGAGTTGAGTTGAGTTGATCGAGTTTGAGTCCGAGGAAATCACCAATACAAATGTAAGTCGACGGCAGTTCCAGCTCCTCGGGCGCCTTCGAACTGAACTCCTATGGTTAAGTCCAATATGGTTCAGACATTTGCTGTTTTGGATAAATGGATTTGTGATGTATCAGGTCTAACTTGTAGTCGGTAGTTGCATTGTCGCAACCTGCAATGGTTCTCTTTTATGTAAAATGTACGGGCCACTGGGTCCTCGTCGTGATCTGTTGTTAATTTCAGACGTGGCTTTTCTAATATACATCGAATGTGTGAATTGTTGTATTTGTACATTGTTGTATATTTGTGTATCCTGTATTGCTAATTGGGAGATGAGCTTACCTTAGTTAGTCTAACGGTTATTTCATGTATTTACCGTTAGAAAAATGTCCATTATAAGAAAAACCCCACTCGACCATTGCTGTGCTGCTCTTTAATTTGTTCTGTTGCACTCTGTGTCCCTCTGTTTGTGATGAAAGTTCCACGCTCGCAGCTACACTGCTAGGGTGATCATCGCAAGCTGGAGGGAAGTTGATTGCGCCCCTCTCTTTAAGGTATGCTTAATTGTCGACAGTTATCTCTCTCTCCCTCTAGATCTCCCTCCCTCTCTACTTGCAAGCTAGCTGTATTGTGTAATTCCAAGTTTGTAGCTCTAAGCTTGGGAGCTAGGTAGCTGGAAATGCGTCATGTTTTAGGAGCTAACTAGCTTCTATTGTGTAGTTAGCTAGGTTAATTAGTGTTAATTTTGTCAGGCTAGGGTTCAACACATATGTTGTAAGAGGCTGTACATGTACATATACATAACTTAATCGGGCAGGTTTCATGCATGGCTGACTCGTTAAATTTTGTTAATTGTAGATGGATAGGAAATATTGGATGTATGGAATAAAACGTACTACTCTTGAATATTTGGATGGTGTGAATGAGTTTATTAAATTTGCTGAGCAACAAAAGGAGAGGAAGGGAGAGAAAAATATGCTCGGTCCTTGTACATATTGTATGAACCTTAAGAGGTTTAGCAACTCTGATCAAATTAAGAGTCATTTGATTCGTCGTGGTTTTAACGCGCGATACACCCGTTGGGTATGGCATGGCGAAGATCTTGAGGAAACAAGCACCACTACTACCAATCAGCAGGATTCGGATGTGGATTGCAATAATATCAATGATCATTCTGATGTGCACGTAGATGATGATGATGATGATGACAATCTAGATGAGATGTTACGTGATGTAGAGGAAGATTACAACAAAAACGACTTATGTGAATTTGAGAAACTGATTGCTGACTCTGAGAAGCCTCTGTTCCCTGGATGTGCATCATTTACAAAACTATCTTCTGTGTTGAGATTATATAACTTGAAGGCAGGCAACGGTTGGAGTGATAAGAGTTTCACGGTACTATTAGATCTTCTAGCGGACATGCTTCCAGAGGGAAATGAGTTGCCAAGATCTACTTACCAAGCCAAAAAACTGTTGTGTCCGTTGGGAATGGAAATCGAAAGAATTTGTCGCGCCCCGAAACTGGGACTACGACTACTCCTGTAGAGACCTAGCTCGCTGCAGCTAGTCCCATATATGCATAGCATACACAAACCCTTGACTTCCCAGGATAAGTCAAGCACAGGAGTATATCACATTGCAACAGAGTAACATACAAAATAGTTAAGCAGTGTGGCCTGCTAGCCTTGATATTACATAAGAAGATTACAATGCCTTCACGGCATACATGGTTTAGCAAAATAACATCTACACAGCAGAAGATAGGTGACCCACCCACAAAAGAGAAGTGGACAGCAGAACAACACACATCAGGGCTCTGGCGGAACTGACGCTCCTCCTTCTGGATCCAATAAGTTCTCCACGCCTTCATCTTGATTGTTGATCGCTCCGGCTATTGATTTGTAGATTGCAAGGGTGAGCACTTACGTACTCAGCAAGTCATAGGTAAGAGTAGATACATATAGTAGTGATGATATGGACCTAGACTAGTCAAGAATTATGGATGTTTATAAAATATTCTTTTTCTTTCATACCTCATCTCATGGCAGCACCTTTCATAATATAACATCATCATTCATGTTCACTAGATTATAGCACTACCGCGACACGTCGACACACGACAGCCCACGGCAGCACTCCTTATCATGACAACACATGTCATTTGGGTAATCTTGATTAAACATATTTTATTTAGAAAATAGTACTTGTGTCACACCCCGTGGATTTAATCCACCGCAGTAGACTCCTATAAACCCGGGAGCTCGGAGTATTCGAATACGTTTTTTTTTACTCTGCAGAGAGGTACCAATTTACCCGCAAGATATTCCACTTTCAAGCCCATCCTATCAAAATGATTAGACCCCTCCTCACAACCATGTGTGAGTGGCAAGGTGGAGATAACAAGAACTTTTGTTATGTCTCACTCACAATTCACCCCTGACCCTGTGGATCTCTCGCGAACCACAGTTGTGGCAGGTTGTATCCAAACCTCCACCCCTACTCATATCCCCATCGCTGGGTCAAATATCAGATTACCTTCAGTGATAGTGTGGGAACCGTCCCTTATGTCAAACATCACAACACAACTCATGCAGGGGTTTTATGTGCGATCCACATAAGTACTTGTTCAGGCCTGTCCCATACCAGGCTTGCGGTTAGCACGTTGTTCATGCCACTAGACGCACAACACAAGGTTCTAGTCCTTATATGCCAGTGACCAGACCATCGACAACCCTGCACCTTCAGTGCCTGCATTCCTTTGCAGTCTAGCACCTCTAGTGATACCACCATTCCATACAATTTTCTGGTCACGGCTAGGGGTTTTATTTCATGAATATAAGTATATACATACATATAATAGTTCATGGCTCAAAACTTGTTTATTTCACATTTCACAGATAACCAGTCTAGTACTGCCAATTCATAAATCAACCATTCTCAATCTTTCACATGCAATATTGCCTATATTCAAGGTTATATTATAGCAACATTTAAAATATAGGTTCAAGATGACCAAGGATATGACTTGCCTTCCGCGTCGTAAGAAACAGCAATTGATGACGGGTCAACAGCGAAGTCCTCAAATTCAGCTTCTGAATCTGCTCGACGACAAACCAAACAATACACACAAATATTACTTATATATATTAAAATGATTTAGGATCTATATGCAGATATGCTTTACAAGAGTGACTGAACGATACTGGAGATAATTGAGATTGCGAGCTGAACTGAGTTGAGATCTAGGGTTTCAAAGAATTGGCTAAGAATGGTGTTAGATGCTCTTAGGATCTCAAGGTTACAATAAGAACATCAGTTTGTGGCTGGTTTGATCAAAAACGGTGAATGTTAGCAGATTGACATTCAGATCAAGATTCTGACATAACTTCAAGGAAAACTAGAGAGCTTATCTAAGTTATGACAGTAGAATAAAATGTAGATCACAACCTCAGGAATCTAAGGGACAAAGTTATGCTCAAAATGCACATCTGGAAGGAAGTGAAAAGGGCTAATGCCACTGACTGACATAGTCTGGCATTGATCTTGACATGGCCAGAAACTAGGGCTTGGCATAACTTTTGATCTAGGGCTCCAAATGATGCACCACTTTGTCTGGGAGGTAGGCATTGATAACAGGAACAAATCATTCAACAAGATCTAGGGCAGAAGATGGCTAGAAGGTGATGAAATTCAAAGGAGAAGTGTGGTGGCGACACGACACAGTGAAGCTACTGGCCAAAATTTTGGCATGGCTGTATCTGGAATTCTGGACAGTTTCAAAGATCGAGCTAGAAGACAATTATGCTCAGGAAGTTGAGGCGCACCTGAAAGACAAAGTAGATGAAGCTGAAACGGCCAGGAATAGGTTTCTGGTGATCGACGCCGGAGAAGACGACATGAGATTTGGGCCTTTTTGATTTAAGCCGAATGAACTCGATTCCAAGCTTGGGAAGTGAAAGAGAGATAAGAGGAAGCTACCTGCACGATCAATTTGGCCGGAGGATGGCCGGAGAAGCCTGGCGACGATCGCCGGTTTCTGGAGAAGCTCAAAATTGGGGAAAGCTTCGATTGAAGCTCAATCGGGAGATCTTGATGCATAGGCTTGCTGGAAATGAGTCACTGATCATTTTCTTCCACAGGATCGAGAGCTAATTTGGGCTGAATTAAGCTACATTGCAGGAACAGGGTAATCGGCAATTCCGGTGATCGCCGGCGATAGTAGGCAAGGAAATCCAATTAAGTGGTACAGCACGATGAGAGAGATAAGGGGAACTCACTGGTGCTGTTAATTTGGCAGGAGATGCTGCGGTTGAGGCTACCACCATGAAGGTCCTCGATGGCTCGCCGGAGAAGACGACTGCAGTGAGAGAATTTGCAAAATTGGCTAAGTCCTGGTGAAGAGGAGATGATACAAGGCACTGGTGGTTTAAATAGAGCAGTGGGCGTAGCTTGCAAGGATTTACAGCATTGAATTTGTGTCAGATGACAAGATTTGCCGGGCACAGATGCAACAACGGCGAGCGGTGAAGCGACTGTGCACTGGCAAGGCAAAGCTGTGCTACATCGGGTCTCATCAATGTCGGGTGGTGCAAGGAAGTGGCGACAAAGGCTGGTGAAGCAAGTAACGTGGCAAGAAGACACTGATAATGGTTGCTGCTGGTCGCGCACAGGTGTAGATGTTGTTCAATGGCGCTGCCACGGCGAAGGCTAGGAGACGGACACGTGCGCACATGCAGATTCAAGTGAGCACGAGCTCAGGCGAGGCGAGGCGTGGCCGGCGGCGAGCAAGCGCGGCGCAAACGCAAGGCGATCTCTGGTCGTGCACAGCAGCTGCTGTCCTGGTCGAATTTGGGCTTGATTGCAATTTCAAATTCTTGATTTGGACTGAACTGTAAATCTGGAGATTTGGAAGGTTTGATCTGGAATTGATTCTGTTGTTTTGGTGTACTTAATTCCATAGATGATTTGGCACAGCTAGAAGATAAAGTTTGAGACATTTGGATGACTTTTGATATGAACTGAAAACAGAGTAGATTAGGGTAAAATAAGTCTGAAACTTATTGATCTCGAATTTTGGGATTTAGGGTTTGATTTTGAGATACTCATAAAAGAAGAATTTGTGTTGAAAAGCATTTGGGAGATGTTCCCTGAATTAGATTTGAATTTGAAGATGATTTGCAACATTTTGCCTTTTCTGGCTTTTAGAAAATCTGGAAAAAGGACTGATCTGCGATACTCTTGGACTGATTTGCGAAAAAGGTTCAGATGGTAAAATCTGGCTGCCAACTTTTTGGATTAAGGTATTGGCATACCCTTGATCATAATCCAAGAATAATCTGGTCTAAACTTGGCTAAGATTTTTATTAAATCTGGATTTCTGAAACTTAGGGTAAAAGGTAATAACAGATATTCTGTTTTCGAAAACAGAAAGGAGTTGATAAATCTGGAAGTTAGAGATAGAATTGAATCTGGGTTCTGAAGGCTTTTAGATTTAGGATAACTGATAGATCAAATCTGGGAAGTCAGATCTTGACTTGAGGTCACATGATAGATTTTGGTGACTTTAGGGCTAGAACAGAATAAAGTTGAGGCCGATTTGGTTGATCTAGAAGAGACATATGCATGCATGATTTTTAAGAAAGAAACTTTTCACCCCAAAACTCAGGATGTTACAGAATACACGCATGCCCAAATGATTGTGTGTTGTACTGTAACGAGTACTTCAGTTTGCATGTTTGTCCAAGATGCGGCGCATCGATGTATACGCATAGGGACCGGATTGACAGTGAACGTCACGAGGTAAAGAAAGGACCTCCGGCGAAAACTGTGTGGTACTTGCCTGTGATACCTAGATTGAAGCGGCTGTTTGCAAATCCGAAAGTCGTGAAGCACTTGTGTCGTGGTATTGCGAATACCCCGGCAGGTTTTGAGAACGATCCTAGCGAAGATTACGCGGCGCGGGTTGACTGGATGACCGGTCCTGCCCTGCCGGACAAGCACAAGAAATGACACAAGGATTTATACAGGTTCGGGTCCCGGTGGGGGCCCTAGTCATGTCGGTGCGCTCCCGACCGGAGTCGGCTGGGGAGGCTCTCTCCGAGGGAGAGGCTTCGGGAGCACACCTGTTAGTTTTTAGCTATTCCAACAAATGAATCACTTGCTTCCAACTGAGGGGTACAAGGGCTATTTATAGCCCCAAAAAGAAGCAAAAAACCTAAACTACCCCGAAGGCCACCGTTGGAATGAGGGGTAGGAACGTCCTTCTCCTGGTCAAACGCCTCGGATGCTTGACAGGTGGTCACTGATTCCCGAGGCGCTTCTCGCGTGACCTGCACGTGACAAACAACTCGAGACTTTACCTTTAGAAGGGCGACGAGGCCCGGGACCGGCGCCGGAGGCCAGGTCCCAGGGGCCAAACGACGACGCCCCGGGGGGCACCGGAGGGCAAGTCCCCAGGCCAATGGCGGCGCCCGGGACCGGCTTCGGCGCCCGGGACGGCGCCGGAGGCCAAGTCCAGGGGGCCAAAAGGCGGCGCCCGGGACGGCGCCCGGGGAGGGGCCGGAGGCCACGTCCCCGGACACATGGCGGCGCCTGGGACGGCGCCGGAGGCCAAGTCCCGAGGGCCAAAAGGCGGCGCCCGGGGAGGGGCCGGAGGCCACGTCCCCGGACACATGGTGGCGCCCGGGACGGCACCGTAGGCCAAGTCCCAGGAGCCAAAAGGCGGCGCCCGGGGAGGGGCCGGAGGCCACATCCCCGGACACATGGGGACGCCCCAGAGGCCATGTCCCTGGGCAAATGGCGGCGCCCGGGACGGCGCCGAAGGCCAGGTCCCGGGGGCCAAAAGGTGGCGCCCGGGGAGGGGCCGGAGGCCACGTCCCCGGACACATGGTGGCGCCCGGGACGGCACCGGAGGCCAAGTCTCAGGAGCCAAAAGGCGGCGCCCGGGGAGGCGCCGGAGGCCGCATCCCCGGACACATGGGGAGGCCCCGGAGGCCATGTCCCTGGGCAAATGGCGGCGCCCGGGACGGCGCCGAAGGCCAGGTCCCGGGGGCCAAAAGGCGGCGCCCGGGGAGGGGCCGGAGGCCACGTCCCTGGGAAAATGGCGGCGCCCGGGACGGCGCCAGAGGCCATGTCCCGGGGGCCAAATGGCGGCGCCCGGGGAGGGGCCGGAGGCCACGTCCCTGGACACATGGTGGCGCCCGGGATGGCGCCGGAGGCCAAGTCCCGGGGGCCAAAAGGCGGCGCCCGGGGAGGCCCCGGAGGCCATGTCCCCGGGCAAATGGCGGCGCCCGGGACGGTGCCGGAGGCCATGTCCCGGGGGCCAAAATGCGGCGCCCGGGGAGGCCCCGGAGGCCATGTCCCCAGGCAAATGGCGGAGCCCGGGACGGCGGCGGAGGCCATGTCCCGGGGGCAAAAAGGTGGCGCCAGGGGAGGCCCCAGAGGCCATGTCCCTGGGCAAATGGCGGTGCCCAGGGAGGCCTCGGAGGCCATGTCCCGGGGGCAAAAACGCGGCGCTCGGGGAGGCCCCGGAGGCCATGTCCCCGGGCAAATGGCGGCGCCCCGGACGGCGCCGCAGGCCATGTCCCGGGGGCCAAAAGGCGGCGCCCGGGGAGGCCCCGGAGGCCAGGTCCCCGGGCAAACGTGACGCAACTTACCTGGACTTAGTTTCACGGAGATTTCCCCCCAACGGCAGGCCCCCATGCCCCCCGGGGATGACGCTCGAGTCCCCGGTGGGTATGGCACATGTCACCGGGAAAATCTCCGGACCAAGCCACCAGAGCCGTGACGCTTCGGTTTCCGTGCCCCGCACTTAAGGCCGCGCCATTTCGCCATAAATGCACTCGCGGTTCGAACCGATGCCTCGATTCACGCGCCAGTCCCTTCGTTTCCCACTCGTGGTTTGAACTTCAGTGGCCCAGATTGATCCACGAGGTGCCACATGGCGCCCATCTAGATCATGGCTCGACCCTAGAAATAGGGCCTTGGGGGGGGCCCAGAAGTTCATTCCAAACCTCAGCCTTAGCGCGCTTAGCTCTCCCAGTAGCTCTCTCCCAGTAGCCCTCTTCCCGTAGCTAGCGCCCGGTAGCGAGTATCCGGAACCTTTAGACGTAGCCTCCTAAAAAGTTAGTCACCGAAAAAACAAACCTGATGGCACTGAAGGGTCGAGAGAAGACGACCGAGGTGCCCCCGGAAGAAGTCGCTCCGGACTTCCTCTGGGCGTTCGAGTTCACGGCCGAGGACGCCGAGTCCTTGGTCGAACGCGGCGTCGTCGAGGACGGGGACATTCGAGTCCCCGTGAAGAAAGACGGAGCCCCCCGCCCCAGGCCCGGAGAGGTCGTGGCCTTCGAGGCCTTCCTGGAGGCAGGGCTCCGGCTCCCGGTGCATCCCATGCTCCGGGAGTTTCTGAAGGAGTAAGGGGTGGCGCTCAACCACCTCACCCCGAACGCCATAGTCCGGATGGGGATCTTCATCTGTCTATTCGAGACGGCGACCGGGAGGGAGCCCACCCTACGCGTCTTCCGGTACTTCTACGAGCCGGTGGCGCGGAGCTCCCACCTGGTGATGGGGGCGCCCAAGTCCCCCTTCGGCTCGGCGATGGTGCAGATGCTGCTGTCCCGGGTGGCCGACTACCCGGCGGCAGCCTCCCGGGACCATTGGGGCGACTGGATCCGGAGGTGGTTCTACCTCCGGGTCCGTGACGACGAGGTGACGTACGCCCCGGAGCCCGCCTCTTACAGTCGGTCGTCCGCGCCGAAGCCTCCGGTGTGGACGGACGAGGAGCTCGAGCTCCTCGGCAAGGTGATCATCTCCCGGAAGACCCGCTCTATGCGGGACGCCGCCGAGGAGATGATGCTCCTGAGGATCTCCCCTTCGCGCGTGGGAGGAGGGGGCCCGGCATGGGCCCGGAGCAGCGACCGCCGGTCAAGCCGGTGACCCGACGTAAGTCCCGGTAACCTGCTTTATTGCATTTACAAATTTTTGAAAATTTGACTAACTCTTTACCTCTTGTAGTCCGGCCGAACCTGGCGGCGCGGGAGAAGGCGGAGAACCTCCTCAGGAGGTACTTCACCGACGGACACGAGCGCGTCGTGCGCCTCGTGGGGGAGGGTCCTCCCCGGAACCTGGTTGCTAAGGCCTACGGGCTGAAGCTGCCGGAGAGCAAGCCCCTCCCCACCCCCGGGTCGCACAAGCGGGGGAAGGACGCGGCCGGGGGCTCTGAGCCTAAGAAGGCCAGGGTCCAAAAAGCCCCCGACCCGTCTACGACGCCGGCGGCGACACCGGAGAAGCCCCGGGACGAGACCCCCGGGACCGAGTGCGCCCGGGCGCCGGCCCGGAAGGAAGCAACACCCCCTCCCCCGAAGAGCCCCGTTGAGGCTCGAGGGAAGGAACCGGCCGCGGACGGGGCGGCCTCCGACTCGGCAAACTACGCCCCATCATCGCCTTCGGTAGCGGCCCCGCCAGTACCCCCGGCCCCCTTGGAGCCGGAGAAGCTGGAGGTGAGGTTCGCGGAGGCCTCGCTTCCGCGGGTGGAATGGCCCGTGGACGAAGGGGGGAGCCCCTCGGTCTACGAGGTCCCACCGGAAGTGGGGGCCCCAGGGGCACCTCCGCAACGAAGACGATGACGACCGCCACCCCGACCGAGGTCGTGCCGGGCGCCCAGGTCCAGGAGCCCGTTACCGACCGCGGCGGGACCAGCGCCGGGTGGGAGACCCACCTGCTTTCCGCAGGGGAGGTCAAGCGTTACTCGGAAGGCCTGCAGACCCCGAAGGTCTAGGCCTTCGTCGCGGGGGGGACGCTCCACGATCGCTTCGCGGAGCTTCGGTCCCTTCAAGCCCAGGTATTGACCTGGAGCGATTGTCGCTTTCTTTTGGTTCCCTGCATCCAAAATTTTTCTAACTCTGGAATTTATAGGGGGCGGTGATTACCTGGGGCGTTGAGCAGCGCGTCGTCCGGCTGCTCAAGGATGAGGAGGACAAGGCTGCCGCCTACCTGGGCCAACGGGACGAAGCTCTCCGGGAGCTGGCCCGGGTTCGAGCCCAGGTCCACGTCTCGGAGGCCATCAACGGCCGCCTCCGGGAGGAGGCGAAGGCGAAGGAGGAGGCCTTCCGGGAGCTCAAGGCGTCGAGCGTCCGGGCGGTGGTGGACGCAGGCCGTTCCGTCTGCTCGGCCCTCGAGAGCCTTGGCGTGAGCCTAGGCTCCGGAGGTGGCTCAGAGGCGCTCCCGGCCATGCTCGCGGAGGCTGTGCGTTTTCTTAATGCACAAGTCTCCATGATCCCGGAGGCAGCGGACGCTGGCACGGGGCCAGGCGATCCCCGTCGTCGCGGCCGCGGCCAGGCTCGTCGAGCACAGGGGAGTGGGCGCCTAGGCAATCGGGGGCCGCATCCCACGGAGCTTCCCCGAGTTCTTCGAGCCCACGCGCCGGAAGGTGGAGCAGCTCGCCGGGGGCTTCTACGACCAGATCATCCGGGTGAGATTCCCGGCACCGGTGCCTCCAGCAGTGGACGCCCCGGCCCCGGCCTCGGAGGAAGCCCCCCGGGGGAGGACGCCAATGACAAAGTATGAGCCTCCCCCCGGGTCTTAGTTAGGATCCTTTTTGTTTCTTAGGACTTTTGATCCCGGTAGCTTCTTAGGAGAAGCCCCGGACACTTGTAAAAAGTTATTTTGAATGCAATAGAGTTAGAAATTTTTCTAAGTCTTTGAATTGAATGCAATGTTACCAGGGTTCCCGGGAGGTTACTCCCGGGCGAAGGTCCAGGAGGGGCTCTCCGGGGGACGCCCAAGCGGCTTTAATATTGCTAAGCCTCATTCCAGGGAGTGCAGCGGGGGTGTCGTCCGGGAGCCCGTCCGGTTAAGGTGGCATCCGGAGTGGCACTTGGACAATTTTGACAATCATCGCGCTGAATTGTCCCCTCCGCGTCCGGGGTTCCGGATGATACCTCCTCTCCGGATACTTCCACCGGCGGGATACGAGTTCTGGCTCGAAGATGTGCTCCGGGACGCTCGGCGCTGCGTGCGCGCATTGTACCGGGACTTGACCCGTGAGCTAGCGGAGAGCCTCCGGGAGTATTAGTCGTAGGAGCCTTAGGATGTAGAGGATCCCCCGGGTTAGAGCCCTGGTTGTACCGTTTCCGAAGCCCACCGGAGGGGGAAGATGTCCTCCGGGTTTGACAATCAATAAAGCTGTTCGCTTGCTTCTTCTTTCATTGTCTTTTTTATTTTTTCTTCTTGGATGGTCTGGACGACTCCATTTCACAAGAATGAGCTAAGTTTGCTCGTGGACGGTGCGGTCGACACCCGGGGCTTCCTTATTCCCCCCGCCCACAGCGGGCCGGAGGGTAGCTCCACGCGCTGTGGGGGTAGCAAGGCCCCCGGGGTGGAAGTGACCTATAGCATAGGAATTTTTCTAAGTTAGAAAATTTTAAAACGAGGTTTCCAAGGGAAAGACCTTCCGGGAGACAATCGTCCGGTCACCGTGAGAACGGGGAGCCGGGAATAAGGCCTCGTGTGGAAGAAACATCCAAGAAAACCCGATGAGCTTTCCGGAGACGAGCTTCCTAGGAGATGATCGTCCGGTCGCGGTGAGAACAGGGAGCCGGGAATGGGGTCTCCGGGGAAGAAATGTCCGAGAAATCCGTAACTTCTCCGGGAGACAATCGTCCGGTCGCCGTGAGGACGGGGAGCCGGGAATAGGGTCTCCGGGAGGCAATCATCCGGTCGCCGTGAGAACGGGGAGCCGGGAATAAGGTCGCCGGGAGGCAATTATCCGGTGGCCGTGAGAATGGGGAGCCTAGAATAAGGTCTCCGGGGACCAAATATCCAAGAATGCCATTCGGCGTCCCACTGGGGAGAGCGTCTACTCCCGGAGGAGGAAGAGATATCCATGAAAGACATTAGACGTCCCACTGGGGAGATCGTCTACTCCGGGAGGAGGAAGTGCCCGAAGACGGGTATTGAGTGTTTGGGCAGGGGACTAGTCTCCCAAAGTGACTCGTTACCGCAGCCGCTGGGGACCGGGTTGCCGCTTACACCCTCAGTCCACGAGGGCTGATCGTAAGCCGCCCTACAGGAGGGACTTGCTGGGTCTGGGCCCACTTCCTCGCGGGGAGGGCATCCTCATGGGGAGGGCATCCTCACTGGGAGGGCGTCCTCGCGGGGAGGGCATCCTCGCGGGGAGGGCATCGCCGCTAGGGGCAGTAATGAGAAGAACCTGCAAAGAGGCAGTTGAAAAGCAAGACCTATGTATTGCTAATAAAATGAAGTACAGTGCCTCCCCTTGCGAAGCCGTGAAAGGGGAGGAAAAGTAAATACAGTGTCCCTCCTCCCCCTCCGGCGTGATCGCTCAGGGGGAGGGGACATGCCCGTAAGGCTAAACATAGAACTTGCGAAGTAAACGCAAGTTCCACGTGTGCTTCAGCTCCTGCTCTTGAAGGTTGGAGAGCTTATAAGCCCCCGAGCCCAGGACCGTGGAGATCCTGTAGGGGCCCTCCCACTTGGGGGAGAGCTTACCCTGGGCTTGGGGGGCCTAATGCGCTTGAGGACAAGGTCCTAAAGGCGAAAGGCCCTCTCGAGGTGACGGCCGAGACCGGAAAGGGGGAAGCCCCTGTAATATCCGGGACCGGCAAGGGGGGAGCCCCCCGCGGCGACGACCAGAACCGGAAAGGGGGAAGCCCCTGTAATATCCGGGACCGGCAAGGGGGGGAGCCCCCCGCGGCGACGACCGGAACCGAAAGGGGGAAGCCCCTGTGACGACGACCGGAACCGGAAAGGGGGAAGCCCCTGTAATATCCGGGACCGGCAAAGGGGGAGCCCCCGCGACGACGTTCAGGACCGGGGAGCCGATGCGGGGGGAAGTCCGCTGAGGCACGGGAGCTGCTCTGTCAACCTCCCCCGGTGCGTTAAACGCGACGCAAGGGGTGGGACTGGCTCCCGGCGTAGGAAAAACCCCCGGCATGAAATGGGCCCCCAGCCCCAGGAATGGGCCTGGAACGGGTACCCCCCTGGTGCCATCGAAGTGCCTCTGCACCTTTCGCACCTCCTGCAAATAAAAGACTAGAGTTTGCGTTATGGCATAGGTAAGGCTTGTCCTTCTGGCAAACTACGGGCTGAGAATCTCCCTTCAGTAGGAGGCGTCAGATCCCCGGGGAACACACGCGGCGCAACCTGAGGAGCAAAGCCTCGTGCTTGGCGACGTTGTTGGTTCCGGGGACAGCAGGACCTTCCGCAGACCCCCTTCCGGACGCGGCTTGGGGAGGGGCCTCCCGGCAGGTATCACTGTGACGTCTCGTTCCAGGGGGGAGACCTCCCCTCCGGACGCCTCAATGATGTGGCGGCAGCGTGCTCGTATAGAGCACGGGCCATGTCTTGGTCTCCCCAGACGCTGATCACGCCATGCGGCCCGGGGATCTTCATGCAGAGGTAGTTTTGATGGGTGGCAGCCCCCAGCCGGTTGATTGTGGTCCTCCCCATAATCCCGTTGTAGGGGGAGGGGAGGTCCACTACGTCGAAGTGGACCAGCTCGGTCTGGTAGTTCTCCGGAGTGCCGAATGTCACAGGAAGATCTACCTTGCCCACGGGGTGGATCGCCTTTCCTGGGACAAAACCTTGTAGGGGCCCGGCTGCGGGCTGCAGGAGCTTCCCATCCACCTGCATCTCTTTGAAGGCCTTCAGGAATAGGACGTCGGCGGAGCTCCTGCTGTCCACAAGGATGCGGGCCAGGTGCCAGTTGTAGATTGTCGCGGAGACGATGAGCGCGTCGTCGTGGGGGAAGCGAACCCCTCGCGCGTCTTCCGCCGTGAAGGTGAGGGGGACGTCCGACCACTTAGGTGGCGGGGACACGTGTAGCACCCCCACAACCGTGACCTCGTGTGCGTACTCCTTACACTGGCGCTTAGAGTCCCGCCCAGAGGCGGACCCTCCCACGATGACGTTGATGTGGCGCTGAGAAGTTTGAAAGGGGAGAGCTTCTGAAGGCTCCCCCTCCTGCGTCTGCGTCTGCTGACCCCCCGCGGGAGCGGGAAGGGCCGGAACAGCCGGACGAGGGAGCAAGGAGGCCGGAGTCCCCCCTGCCCGCACTAATCGAGAAATGCCGCGAAGTGCTGTAGTAGCAGGCTGCAGTCTCGGGTAGCGTGGGTACTGGACCTGTGGAAGCTGCACCACGGTCCTTCCCGCCTTCTCCCCGTGGGGCCTTCCCGGCCGCGCGAGGACTATCCTCCCCCATGGCCTTTCGGCTTGGGGAAGGGGCGGTTGTCCCCCGGGGGGTCGCGTGAGCCGCCTCCGCCCTCGAGGACAAAGGTGTCCCGAGGCCGTGTCTCGCTACGCTCCCCCTGTCTGTGGCGCTTGAGGGGATCCCTGGCCCCCCGGTTGGCGGGGGCGGGAACCCCCTGGGTCTTCTTCCAGATGTCGTCTTCTTCTGTCCGAGTGTACTTTTTGAGTACGTTGAAGAGCTCGTCAGCGGAAGAGGGGCAGCTCCGGGAGAGCCTTCGGTGGAGCTCCCCCGGGAGGATGCCACTTTTGCAGGCTTCGATGACCGTAGAGTCGGGAACGTGGGCCACTTTGCTCTTCACTTGGGCAAAGCGCTTGAAGAAGCTTCTGATGGTTTCCCCAATCCTCTGCCGGACAGTGTAGAGTTGTGAGGAGTCCAGGGGGCGCACATAGTTCCCCTGGAAGTTCGTGCAGAACTCCCGCTTAAGCTGCGTGAAAGATTTGATGGAGCCGGCCTTCAGGTTGTATAACCAGGAGCATGCGATGCCGGTGAGGTAGAGGGGGAAGACGTTGCACTGTACCGTCTCGTCCCCCCCCCCCCCCCCCCGCCGCGGAGATAGCTGTGGGGTAAACCTGCACAAATTTGTAAGGGTCTGCCTCACCGTTATAGTGCTCAATGTGCGGAGGGCGGTAGGGCCTCGGCCACCGGATGCTGCAAAGTCTTCGGCACAGGGGCTGGTTAGCCCCCTGCACTTCCTGGGGAGAGCCCCGGTCGCTGTCTTCTTTGACGGGGGGCACGCCCTCGTTGTCTGAGTCTGGAAGCGGTCCGAGAGGTCCGCCGGAGTGGTGGTGGCGACGCTTCTCCTCCGGACCGGGACTGAGTTCCCAGACGTCCGGGCTGTTCTCCAGAGAGGTTGGCTCTTCATCGGGTCTCTTCCCCCAACCGGTGCGAGAGCGAGGCTCCCCGCGCCCGTGGCCGGGGGGGAGTTCTTCCCCGCGTTCTGGTGAATGCATTCGCTCGACCTCCCCCCGAGTGAAACGGACCTGTTCCGCCGAGGGAGGGAGCTTATGCACTGTAGCTGCCGGCCCAGAGGCTTCCGTGGCCGGCTGAGGGGAGCCCCCTGGGAAGACCCCCGGGACCGGAAAGGGGGAAGCCCCTGTAACATCCGGAATCGGGGAGGGGGCGCCCGTAGCGACGTTTGGAACCGAAGTGGAGGGGGCCCCAGTGGCAATGACCGGAACCGGAAAGGGGGAAGCCCTTGTAACATCCGGAACCGGCGAGGGGGGAGGCCCAGCGGCGACGTCCGGAACCGGGGAGCCCATGCGGGGGGAAGTCCACTGAGGCACGGGAGCTGCTCTGTCAGCCACCCCCGGTGCGGTAAACGCGACGCGGGGGGCGGGACTAGCTCCCGGCGTAGGGAAAACCCTCGGCATGAAGTGGGCTCCCGGCCCCGGTAATAGGCCTGGGACGGGGTACCCCCAGGTGCCACGAAGGGCCCGGGCATGAAGTAGCCTCTCGGCACCGGGACGGGCCCGGGTGCCGGGAAGGGTCCGGACGTATATTCCGTAGGGGGAGGGAACCCCCCGGCAGGATCATACGGGGCGGACAGACCCCCGGAGGCCGGAGGGGCCGCTGGGTAACCCATAAACAGGGGCATAGTCCCCGAGTACGGGTGCGACGCAAATGTGGAGGCCGGAGGCCGCGCCAACACGCTGAGCAGCTCATCCATTGAGCGCTGGGCGCGGAGCTGGCCCTCCACTAGAGCCTCAAGCAGGGCGTCCCGGGAAGCCGGGGGAGCCGTCGGGGGGAGACTGGTCCCGGCCGAGGTCCCCGCGGTCACCGGGAACGACCTGGAGGTGGAAGCACCTAAGTTAAGAGGGAAGGAGGGAGGCGGTACCTGGGCCAGGCCGCGTCCGGGCGGAAGCACCGGGATAGCAGTGTCCCGGACGGGCGGCACCGGGTCTCCGATACCAGCGTCACCGGGAAGGGTGCGAGCCCATGTTCTTGGGGGAGCCATGGCGTCTTGTCACGAGTCCCCACGGATGGCGCCACTTGTCGTGGTATTGCGAATACCCCGGCAGGTTTTGAGAACGATCCTAGTGAATATTACGCGGCGCGGGTTGACCGGATGACCGGTCCTCCCCCGCCGGACAAGCACAAGAAATGACACAAGGATTTATACAGGTTCGGGTCCCGGTGCGGGCCCTAGTCCTATCGGTGCGCTCCCGACCGGAGTCGGCTGGGGAGGCTCTCTCCGAGGGAGAGGCTTTCGGAGCACACATGTTAGTTTTTAGCTATTCCAACAAATGAATCACTTGCTTACAACTGAGGGGTACAAGGGCTATTTATAGCCCCAAAAAGAAGCAAAAAACCTAAACTACCCCAAAGGCCACCGTCGGATTGAGGGGTAGGAACGTCCTTCTCCCGGTCAAACGCTTGGATGCTTGACAGGTGGTCGCTGATTCCGGAGGCGCTCCTCGCGTGACCTACAGGTGACAAACAACTCGAGACTTTACCTTTAGAAGGGCAACGAGGCCCGGGACCAGTGCCGGAGGCCAGGCCCCGGGGGCCAAACGACGACGCCCGGGGAGGCACCGGAGGGCAAGTCCCCGGGCCAATGGCGGCGCCTGGGACCGGCCCCGGAGGCCAGGTCCTGGGAGCCAAAAGGCGGCGCCCGGGACGGCGCCAGAGGCCAAGTCCCGGGAGCCAAAAGGCGGCGCCCGGGGAGGGGCCGGAGGCCACGTCCCCGGACACATGGCGGCGCCCGGGACGGCGCTGGAGGCCAAGTCCCGGGGGCCAAAAGGTGGCTCCCGGGGAGGCCCCGGAGGCCATGTCCTCGGGCAAATGGCGGCGCCCGGGACGGCGCCGGAGGACAGGTCCCGGGGGCCAAAAGGCGGCGCCCGAGGAGGGGCCGGAGGCCATGTCCCCGGGGAAATGGCGGTGCCCGGGACGGTGTCGGAGGCCACGTCCCCGGGCAAATGGCGGCGCCCAGGACGGCGCCGGAGGCCATGTCCCGGGGGCAAAAAGCCGGCGCCCGGGGAGGCCCCGGAGGCCATGTCCCCGGGCAAATGGCGGCGCCCAGGACGACGCCGGAGGCCATGTCCCGGGGGCCAAAAGGCGGCGCCCGGGGAGGCCCCGGAGGCCAGGTCCCCGGGCAAACGTGACGCAACTTACCTGGACTTAGTTTCGCGGAGATTTCCCCCCGACAACTTGCGTTGGCATGCTGAAGCCCGGAAACAAGACAGAAAACTGAGACACCTAGCTGATTCTATTCAATGGAGAAACATCAACAAAACATTTGCTGAGTTCGGCGGCGAACTTAGGAATATAAGGTTCGGGCTGAGTACAGATGGAATGAACCCACATGGTAATATGAGCAGTCGGCACAGCACTTGGCCTGTTCTTTTATGCATCTACAATCTTCCTCCTTGGTTATGCATGAAGCGCAAGTACATCATGATGGCATTACTAATCTCAGGACCCAGACAACCCGGAAATGATATTGACGTGTTTCTAGCGCCTCTAATCGAGGACTTACAGAAATTGTGGAGCGAGGGGGTGCAGGTGTGGGATGCATACAAGAAAGATAATTTCATCTTGCGGGCCCTGATATTTTGCACCATAAATGATTTCCCGGCCTACGGCAATTTGTCAGGGTATAGTACGAAAGGAGCCAAGGCTTGCCCTATTTGCCTAGATGAAACTGAGAGCATGTGGATGTGAAACTGCCGGAAAACAGTGTACATGGGTCACCGCAGGTTTCTTCTGGTGCATCACACGTACCGTAAGAAGAGGAAATCATTTAACGGGAAGCCTGAGAAGGGATCAGCTCCAGTGTTTCTGACCGGTAAGGAGATTTACTCGCGCGTGAAGGACATCCAAGCTGAGTTCGGTAAGCATTCTAAACCTCGAGAAAAAAATGTTTGGAAGAAGAGATCGATTCTCTGGGATCTACAGTACTGGGAGCACTTACAAGTTCGACATTGCATTGACGTCATGCATGTAGAGAAAAATGTCTGTGATAGTTTGATTGGTTGTTGTTGAACATTCCGGGAAAGACAAAGGATGGTGTGAAAGCTCGTCGTGACATGGTGGAAATGGGGATAAGGACTGAGCTTGCATCTTTAGCGAATGGAAAGCGTACATACCTCCCTCCGGCCCGCTATACGCTGTCGAAGAGCGAAAAAACAGAACTTTGTCGGTGCCTGCACGGTGTTAAAGTTCCATGTGGGTACTCCGCAAACTTGAAAATACTTGTGTCCATGAAGGACCTAAGACTGGTTGGCACAAAGTCCCACGACTGTCAGGTCTTGATGTCACAAATGTTTTCCATTGCTATCAGAGGCATTCTCCCAGTTAAAGTCAGAGAGACAATCACAAACCTATGTTATTTCTTCAACGCAATATTTTGTAAGGTAAGTACGTGCACTCATACTATAAGTTCATTACCTCCATTTGTGGAGCTTAATTAGAAGATTTTTCTGATATGAATATTTGGTGCAACTGTGTCCTCGTAGGTGATTGATCCGGATGGACTGGACGCTTTGCAACGCGACGTGGTTACAACTCTTTGTCAGCTTGAGATGTATTTCCCTCTATCCTTTTTTGATGTTATGGTCCATCTGATTGTTCACCTTATCAGAGAAATTAAGTTTTGTGGACTCGTGTGCCTGCGCTACATGTATCCATTTGAGAGATTTATGGGTGTATTGAAGGGATACGTAAGGACTCGTCGTCAACCCGAGGGGAGCATCATGGAAGGTTATGCCGCCGAGGAGGTGATTGAATTTTGCACAGATTATATGGCTGGGGTTGACCCAATTGGCGTTCCTAGGTCCCGACACGAGGGTAGGCTTCAGGGCATCGGAACGATTGGATTCAAAGCTATCGTCCCCGCTCGTGATGTGTACGCAAAATCACATTTTTGGGTCTTACAATACATGACGGAGGTCAAGCCATACATACATGAGCACAAGGTAATGTTACGGTCACAGAATCCTTCGAAGTCAGACGTTTGGGTCACCAGAGAACATAACAGGAAATTTGCTGGGTGGATCCAATGAAGAGTCACGCGACCTGCCGAGGGCTCCGTAAGTGAAACTGTGACATGGTTGGCTAGAGACCCAAGATTCACTGTAGGGACTTGGCAGGAGTACGACATCAATGGGTATTCATTTTACACAAGAGCTCAAGACGCCAAGAGTAGCACGCAATGTAGCGGAGTGACACTGTTTGCTATTTCCGAGGATGCCAGGTCAGTAAGGGCGCTGAACTCATATTACAGTGCTATTGACGAAATATGGGAGCTCGATTACGGATTACTTAAGATTCCCCTGTTTCGATGCCAATGGGTCAAAATCCCTCGAGGTGTTCAAGTTGACAATTACGAGTTTACTCTCGTCGATCTTGGTAGAGTCGGACACCAAGACGATCCATTCATACTTGCAAAGCAAGCCACACAGGTTTTCTACAATGTTGACCCGGCCAGTCCAAACTTGCATGTTGTCCTCCACAGCATGAGACGTATTGTTGGGGTCGAAGACGTTGTCGGCGAAGAGGAGTATAACCAATTCGATGAAATACCTCCATTTTTAGAGGACATTCAATCTATCCCTACTGAAGATATCGATGAAACAACGTATCTACGAGATGATCACGAAGAAGGATTATGGGTTGAGAACCATTGATGATTAATTTCTATTTCAGGGATAAACGCCAAGCAAACAGCCCACAAGTTTTGCAGCAAGGTGAGGAACTTATCATTAATACATCAGGCAGTACATTTTTCTTTAGAACTTAATGATAAGCTAGTTCACAGCATTAATATATCTCAATTTTACTCCACAGCATGAGTTCTAACATGTACAGTACCTTTATCCTGTAAGTACTTAATTCTTCCCTTCAAATAGCACTTGCAAAAATCTCATTGTAGCCTCTTGCTTCTTCAAATTAAGCTCTCCAAAAATCAATTTTTCTGACGGTATCTTGTTATTTCTACCGATAGAAAAGGACACCCACTACTTTATTGTATCTCAGGCACTTCAAAAGTTCCGCTGCGAAAAATTTACTTATTCTATCGGTATTATTACATTTTACCGTTAGAATAAATTCGTTAGTTCATGGTATTTTGTTGTCTGACAGTTTTTTGTTGTTTTTACCGATAGAAAAATACTCTGGCGCTTTGAATTCTCAACTGTGTCGCCATGCGTCGCCTTGGAAATTCTATAAGTACCTCGCCATGCGTCGCGGTATTTTGTTGTTTTTCTAATTCTCGAACGCTTCGACACCTCATCTTCTCTTTCACAATGGCAAGCTCCATGGGATCGTCAGCCTCGCCCTCCCCGGTAAGAACTCTAAATCTCCTGGGTTTACCCCTGTATTGTTAATCCATTTTCAGTACATTCTTGACCTGTTGATTTGCACAGGGAATGGGAGCCGTGGAAGACACTGGCAAAGTAAAGGCCGACCTGAGGGCCCTCCAGGAGGAGCACAAGCTCCATATGGACAAGCACACTCAGCTATGGCTTGAACTGGACGATCTCCTCCGGCGCATTCAGCGCATGAAGACGGCTGGTGATAATTCCAGGGTGATGACGAGGCGTCTTTGCGAGGAGAAGCAAGCCGCAGATATTACCATCGCTGGCTGCGGTTTGACTATGAAGGATACCATAGCGAAACTGAGGGAGGTCGCAAGCCTTCTCGACGCGGTAGTAGTTGATCCTAGGGACAACTTGTCGCTAGAGGAGTCCTATGTCCTGGATGTAAGTCAAACTGACTCTATTCTACATGCAGCCAGGGCAAAGACCACCCCTTGACCTAGCATTTTGGGTTTTATTTTTTTTTATAAGTGATAAAACAACAATGAATGAACAATTTCTTTTTATGTCAATTTTCTAATTTTTCGGCTATCTTCCCTCTTTGTTTATCATTCTGCAGCTTTCAAGCACGGTCTGTTTGATGTTAAATTGTGTGTACCTTTTCATTTTCTGACGGTATTTTGTTGTTTTTACCGATAGAAAAATGGCACACAATACTATAATCTCAGGCACTTAATTAAAAAAATTTTCTGAGGAAAATTGGTCTCACGGGATTTTATTGTTTATACCGATAGAAAAAAGGAATCCACTACTTCAAATATTTTTCCCCGGAAATTTTCTTTTCTATTGGTATTATTTTGTTGTACCGATATAAATGGACATAATTCTATCGGTATTACATTCTTTTACCGATAGAAAAGGTCATCCACTACTTTATTACTCATACACGACCCTTGAGTTTCCCTCCAGTCGAACAGTTCCAACTTAGAGCACTGCGGCTCTTCGAGAGCGAAGAAAACCACAACCTCTGCCGTGACCACTCACTTCCTCTCTTCCACACGATGATCGCCGGCTGGACACTGGTTCGCCAGTGCCACCGGTTCTTATTTTCTTCCTTCACCGGCCGCCGCTGCGTTCTACACCACCTCTCCATCACCACAACTGATCGCCGTAAATACCCTAATTCATCGTTCTATTTCCAGCATCTTCCTTATTTGATCCTAGTGTTTTGTATGTACTAATTCTTTGAGTTTGCAATTACACTAGGGTTCCCTATTGTGCTGGATTATGTACATTCCGCAGGCAATGTTGATTTAAATTAAGGTTGACATAATATGTTCCAGTGCTGTAATGAACCTATTTTGAGATTTTAACTTATCTATACTGCTGTATGTGTGATCAATTGTATCCAACTGCCATGTAATGCACATTATATGTTGGAGGTGTTCTTACACATATTCTATCGGTATCTCCTGTATTTGCCGATAGAAACAATTTGTCTGCTCTATCGGCAGCTCATGTGTTTACCGATAGAAAATATTTCTGAACATGTATTAAAACTTTGGATCTGGAAGCACATGAGCCATGCAATGTACTAGTTTGGTTGGGAATTTTTACTCACTTGGTATGAATATATGGCAATGTGGATGGGTCCTCGATGTATATGTTTCAAATACATATACATGACTTTTCCCAAACTAATAGATGTGATGAAGTCCTGATGACTTGCATACAAGTAATGCTAAAGATAACCAAGAGAGGGTGCTATAAACCGTATTATTCCTTTTTTGGTTGTGACCTACTTTCTGTGCTACTTCAATATATTTATATTCCATTAGCATTAGGTTTGTCAGATTATGCACAGTGGCACTTAGATGCTTGTGTGCATATTTACGTGTGAAATAATAATGCTGGCCCATGAATATTAGTATAGAAAATCATGGAGAATGTTATGTGATGACAGTGAATGGTGGCTTATCAACAAAATTCCATGTATAGAGAACATTGTTATGTTCTATTGGTATCTCACGTGTTTGCCGATAGAAAAATTGTTATGTTCTATCGGCAGCTCATGTGTTTACCGATAGAAAACATTGTTATGTGTGAAATAATAATGTTGGCCCATGAATATTAGTTTAGAAAATAATGGAGAATGTTGACTTAAACCAAGATTATGTGATGCCAGTGAATGGCGGCTTATCAACAATATGCCAGAACAATATGTTATATCGGTATCTCGTATCTTTGCCGATGGAAAACATTGTTATGGTCTATTGGCAGCTTAGGTGTTTACCAATAGAAAATATTTCTAAACAGTTCAGGAAGTAATTTATGCATGTATTTCTTTTAGTATTATTTTCTTCGGACATCCCTTTTGTAGCCCTAATTAGTCTCCAGTCCTGGGTTGAGTTATGGAACTCCAAGAAGAATTAATTGCCATATGTTGCGTGCTTCCTATATGAAAATGTGTAGACGAAAACGCTAAGAAATAGAATCTTATCTTGTATTGCATGGTAGCTTTTGTGTTTACCGATGGAAAAAATATTTTGGTCCTTTTGCTTTGTAAAATGATTTGGTTTGTGTTTCCATTAAATTTTTGATGGTTTGTTGATGGTTTTGTAGGGAAAGACATGTCGTCGTCTTCATCGGATGGTACTAGTGGTTCGACTAGGGTCAACCCCAACGTAACTGAAGATGCAGCTGTTACATCCCAGCGCAAGAGGGTGGGGCGAGGCGCGACGACGTTGGGCCTTTTGGCCAAACGCACGGATCTTTCTTGTGAGTTCAACCAATTTGGGAGTCCGATTGGAAAGAATGCTGGGAAGTACGCGGTCTACGTTGGGCTGTTGGCGAAAGAAAGGGTGAAGATGACCGTCCAGAGCTGGAAGGACGTGACGGCTGACGAGAGGGATAGGTTGTGGGCGGAAGTGAAGGTTAAATTAATTGAAATCGCTGAACTCTTTCATAATCACGTTCTCTTGGCTTATACTAAAGTTTAACTAACTCGTGATTAATTGTATGCATTTTTTGAAAACAGGCTAAGTGGAACATCCCCGACGATACACCTAGGACGGCCTGCTTGAAGGACATGAACGGAACATGGAAAACCTTTAAGAGCTGGCTCGTCAGTAACTTCCTCGCTGTAGGAAAATCTCCTTGCGAGAAGTACCCCTTCATATCGGAGGAGGTATGGGAGGAATTCACCAAGCAGAAGGGGACTGAGGAGTTCAAGGCCCTTAGTGAGAAGAATAGGGCGATCCAGAAGAGGAATGACCACCCGCATCGGCTCGGATCCTGGGGCTATGCAGGGAAGGAGGAGCAGTGGAAGAAGGAAGACGAGCAAAATCCTGTCATCGATACCCCTGAGTTGCCGCTCTCCGAGATCCGGGATGAGGGGTGCAAGCGATGGTGGAGGGGGAGGGGGTCCGTGTCGTCCACGGGGCAGTTCGCAACCCCTGGGGACGTCGACGTTGTGAGGCGAATGGTAAGTTGGCTAACCTTGTAAACTATGCGCACAAGTGTATATAAGGCAATTTGTCTCACAAGGTACCTTTAAATGTAACAGATCTCTTTTGAGAAGGAGGCAGTGGAGGAATTGTTTACCCCACAGAGGGAGAACGACATCCTCACCCGGGCTCTAGGAAATAAGGAGCATCCCGGGCGGACACGGGCCGTGGGAGCCATTGTGTCGTGGAAGGCCGGTTTCGTTGATCCGGCTCCACCGAGGAAGAAGGCCCGCTCCAGGATAAGATACGGGCTGAGGTGCAGTCTGAGGTGCAGTTTGAGGTCGCACAAATGAGGGAAGACTTTGCACGGTTGAGAGATGCATTGCTAGCCAAGAGTGCAGATGCGGATCCCCAGGGCGACGGTACCCCGCGGGGTCGGATAAGCAGTTGCGCTTCGAAGGCCTCGCGGATCCAGTGGATCTACTTGAGGTACTGGAAGCCTTCATCTGTGCACTTAAGTTGATGCCACTCCCATTCTGTTAGAGTTGTTTCGCTAACCTGTTTTAATATTTACAAATTTGCAAAAGCCGGAGGGTTGCATCCTACTGAATCACCTAGGCGACAGGCAGGAAGTGGTTGGACACGGCTTCGTATATCTATCTGGGCCGGATGTCCGGGTCCACTGCGTACCTCTGCGGTTGGGGTTTGCAAAGGTACAGGTGGACATGGACATGCCGGGCTACAACGATTCTCCGTTGGTAGTCCCAACAGAGGAACTACAGACACTTGCTGAGGCAGTGGGCTCCTACGTACAGTGGCCCAAGAAGTGTCTTCTAATACAACCGGTAAATCCTACACATTTTAGATTACATCCTACTCAGTACACTCAACTTGCAAAATCTAACATACGTGCTCATTAATTGAAGTCGCCTGCTGCCGGGCTACCAGGGGACAGCGCCCCCAGCTCGGGGCATGAGGCCCGATCTCGTGCGAACCTGGACACATCAAAGACGTCCTCGACCCCACCCAGCGCATCCACGCCTTCACCTGGGAAGAAAGCCGCCATCACCTCACCCTTGCCTTCGAAGGTACGCGCTCAGTCCCCGGCAAAAGGCAAGGGCAAAGGCAAGGGAAAAGGGCGACAGGGACAGCCGGAGAGGTTCAGGAACGGGTTCCCACTCATGTCGGAGGCAGCTTTGCCCAAATTGGATCGATCAACCAGAGACCTCCACGAGTGGTAGCCACACCGAGCTCGGCGCAATCTGAACTTCTTAGTTCCCTACAGGCCTGGGCAGTTCCACCGTGAGCCCGGGAGTATATCCGTGGCACACGAGGATCTGTTCGACGTCTACAACTGGCGGGAGCTCGATATGTCCATCGTACGGACTAGAGTCCTGTGAGTTTGCTAATGCTATGTATTGCTGTTTTCTAACTCTGTTTGCTAACTCTGCATTGTTGTAGTTCATTTGAAATGTAGTAACTTTCTGTGCAATACTAATGTCGTCCTTTGCATGCAGGTGCATGTACAGGCTAGCATCGGAGGCTGCGTGTGACAAGGTGGGTTTCCTTGACCCAGAGAAAATAAGCCTCACGATACTAGAGCACGACGCCGCGCACGCTGAGCAGTACATATCCAAGGCGCTGATGGCGCAGCAGGACAGGGAGTTCATTCTGGTGCCGTACCACCAAAGGTTAGTGCATTTCGTCCTAATTTAACTCAATCTTGTATGTTACACCTGAGATATACTTTGTGCTAGCGGTCCTCTTTTATGTACAATGCAGGGGCCACTGGATCCTCATCCTGATCTGTCCGCTGAGGAACGAGGTGTACTACCTCGATTCGATGCATGACAGATTATCGATAGAATATGTGGTCAAGGGGAATATGGAGGCGTAAGTAACTTATATGTTTGATTTAAATTTTGACCTCATTAGCTAATGATAATACATTAACCGCAATACTAACTGAAATGCAGGGCTTTTGATAAATATGTGTCCGCTGGAGGGAGGCATGCCGCACCGCAGGGCTCCCTACTAGCTTGGAAAGAATATGAGGTACTCACGAGACTTTTTGTTTATGCTTAATTAGTTTATGGAAACAATAGCTAACATGTCTTCGCATATGCAATTATCTCAGTGCCATCAGCAGCCGCAATCGTGGGAATGCGGGTTTTATGTGCTGCGCTACATGTACAACCTAGTGCAGACAAACTTTGCCCAATTCCCCCAGGTAAGCATCGATAGCTAACTCAAATTTGAAAATTGGGTGTCATGTTCTAAATTAGGAAGTTAGTTACTCAGTATTCACTCATACACAACCGAGAGAGTACAATAGTTTTTTCTATCGGTAAACTCATTTCCAACCGAGAGACTACTAAGCATTTTTCTGTCCGTAAACTTGTAATTAACCGTTAGAATAGTGGTACTTTCCCTGCCGCTAAACGTCAGACTACGACGGGTTTTCTATCGATACACTCCTAATATGCCGATAGAATAGTTAAGTTATTCTATCGGTTATTTACCGATAGAAAATGTTCTGTCTTGTTCTATCGTGTCTATTTCTATCGGTACAAAAACCGATAGTACAAGCCTGTTTTTTACCGATAGAAGAAAGCTTTTCTGTACTAGTGTACTCCTGTTGTCAAGGAAAGAACTGGTCACGAGGTTCAACCTTTGAATGAACCTGAGAATACTTCTTTCAGCAATTTCATAGTGGTAAGTACAACTCTTTTACCTCCTCTAGAATTTGAAGACCTTAGGGATGTTCAAGTTTAAATAGCAGGTATGACTGTGTTTCAAGATCTGACCCGCGTGGCGACCAAGTCAAAAGCTCTAGCAGAACATATTGAGATCACACAACGGGAGATCAGCCGGCTACAACAGTAAGCATCGTACCTTTGTTTATACCAACTTGAACTTCATCTAAGTATAACAACTGCCTTTCTTGTCACAGGAAAAATGCCTCCTTGACAAAGAGTGTGGCTGATCGGAAAGACCAGGAGAAAACTACAGCCATGAGACTTTCTTTCATGGAAAAAGAACTCAACGAGGTGCGGTCTAAACTTTCCTATAAGTATGCTTCCGACCAAAGGTAGTTATTTCTTTACATTAACTACCGTAAATTCAATTACTTTGCTCATGCAGTACAAGAGGATTACATAAGCACTCTTTCGAAAGAGAGGAACGACCTTCGTGCGACCATCGAGCTCCAAAGCTCAAAAATTGACACTCTCTGCGAAGAGAATGGAACTTTAAAGGCGATAATCTCATCTTGCAGCAGCGTTCAATCAGAAATCTTCGAAAAACTGAAGATGGTTGAAAATTTGCTGAAGGCTGATATGATCGAGCCTCAAAAGGACAAATTAAGCCTCAACGAATCATGCAAACTAGTCGTGGCACAAGCTGAGCCACTTCTTGAGTATATTCTTGAAGATACTAAATGACAGGAAGAGGCCATGAAGACCAATGCAAGATTGTAACCTCTGCCATTCTATGCAAATTAAGACATCACCACGGCCCAAATTTGGATTTGAATCCGGTGGTGGGAGATGTAGAAATTGAGAGTGAAGATGATCTTGAAACCATCCTGGAAGAAGTCAAGCCTCTCATTGAAGGTCTTTTGGAAGAACTTAGCTTATTGTGATTCATTATAATAAACAATGATCCTCTGTGTTAATTGTACCTATGTATATGCAATTATAGTAGGAGATATGCAAATGCATGCCTTATATTTTTTGGAAAGATGTACTTGATTTCATTTTATATTATGCTCATATTCCTCTAGGCCCCTCCTGAGATCATACATACTGAAGGCATTGTATTATAATATCAGGAGAAATATGGGTTATTGATGATCAGGAGATACTGGTGAGTTCCTTATACATTTAGAAACAGCTTATAAAGGAATGTCTCGGCCTAGATACAATCATCTGGTCGCGCCAATACTAATCTTAATATAATACCAAAGTTTATTACGAACTGGCAGCCCCTCGAATGATTAGGAACATGCTAGTAAGTCCCGTATGCGTTGAGAAACGGCTTATTTAGGGATGTCTTATCTAGATGCGACCACAAGATCGGCTAGTGAATTCAACATGGTTATCACAGTAAGATGATCATTGGCGACCAGCCGCCGAGCTTGGCTCGGTCAGGATGGGACAAAAGAAATCAAACCATAACATAATGAGAAGGAAAGTACACATAATTTTTTAACAAAATCATGCTAATTAAAAGGGATAAAGAGATGGAAAACTTACACATAGAACTTGCGTAATTGATCTATATTCCAAGTATCGGACAAGATCCTTCCATCCTCAACCGCTAATCGGGTTGATCCTGGTCGCGATACTGAGACCATAGTACAAGGGCCTTCCCACTGAGGGGAGCATTTGTTGCGATTAGACTGGTTTTGTATTTTTCGTAAAACCAAGTCGCCCACGTTAAAACTACGAGGCCGCACCTGTTTACTGTGATATTTACGTAAAGCTTGTAAATATACTGCAGACTTGATCAACTTCAGATCACGTTTCTCCCCAAGGAGGGTCATATCTTGGGCACATTGTTCGTGTTGATTAGAATGATCAAATTGATTGATACGAACAGAACCAATGCGAATTTCCGCGGGTAAGATAACCTCAGCATCGTATACTAGTTGAAAAGGCGTGTCACCCGTAGCTCGGCTACAAGTAGTGTGTAGTGCCTATAGAACGGAGTAGAGTTCATCTACCCAAGGCCCCGAGCACATCTTAAGGTGATCAAAAACATGTTTCTTGATGAGATACAGAGGCAAAGCACACTTTGGTCAAAATATCGTCGCAATAGTCCAAAAAGAGACCACTAAAGAACTAGGAACCGTTGTCGATAATAGGATGACTTGGAACACCAAATCGTGTAAGAATATTCTTATGAAAGAATTTCTTCGCCGCAGCGGTGGTAACGTTGCGGACTAGTTCAGCTTCAATCCACTTGGTAAATGTGTCAATGTCTACGAATAAGAACTTATACCCATTGACGGCTTGTGGCATAGGACCCACGATGTCTATTCCCCAGACCGCAAAAGGCCATGTTAGAGGAATAGTTTGTAAGGCATATGCAGGCTGATGAACTTGCCTTGCATGAAATTGATACTATAGGCATGTCTCGACCAAATACTTGGCATCATCAAGTGCCGAAGGCCAGTAAAATTCCTGTCGAAATGCTTTTCTGAATAGTGTCTGATATGATGCATGTGCACCACATACACCGTCATGAATTTCTTTCAAGAGAGATTTACCTTCCTCTTGAGATATACAGCACATGAATACTCCTTGAGTATCCTTTCTATATAAAACTCCATCAATGGTTTTATACAAACGCGCTTTTCGAACTAACCGATCACTTTTGGTTTCATCCTTGGGCAAGGTCCCATGTTCGAGATAGATTCGCAATGGTCGGGTCCAATATTCTTCATGTCCAAGGTTGGCGACATAAACTGTCACTGAGTCGTCCTCGATCAAAGCCATGATCGAAGGGTGTTTTAAGTGCTCAACGAACACTCCTACCGGAGCGGATATGCGTGAGGACCCAATTTTTGATATTTTGCCTACGAGTATATTGTCCTTTCGCGGGATATATTGGACTTAGAAATGGCTGAAGTGTTTTTCCAATTTCCTCACTTCCCCCAGTTAATGAGCCATTGTCTCATCAGAAGTGTTGTACGTACTCCTTGTTTACCTGGTTTACAACTAGTTGTGAGTCTGCCCTCACCACTAGCCGATGGACTCCGAGGAATTTAGCTGCCCGAAGCCCTGCAATAAGACCTTTATACTCTACTGAGTTGTTGGTCGCAACAAAGTGTAATGGAATGACATATTTGAGTTGGTCGCCCTGAGGCATGATTAAGACCACTCCAACCCCCGAGTGTTGAAAACTGCGAGAGCCGTCAAAATACATCGTCCAATGGTCGGTGCATTGTAAATCTTTAGATTCTTGTGCAGAAGGGTCGGGATTAGTCCATTCGACCATGAAGTCTGCAAGAATTTGAGATTTAACTACTATGCGAGGGGTGAAATGGATATCAAATGCTCCAAGTTCCACTGTCCACTTCGCAATGCGACCAGATTTTTTCAGATTCCAGACAATATCTCCCAATGGGAAGGACGAAGGCACAGTTATCTTGTGCGCTTGAAAGTAATCGTAGCTTACGGGAAGCCATCAGAAGTGCGTAAAGTAACTTCTAGACCTCAGGGTAACGCTCCTTTGGTCCATAAAGTACCTCGCTTACATAGTAGATTGGTTGTTCTACACCTTCTCTCTTCGTGACCAGAACTGCGTTGATTGCGTGAGGGGTGGCCGCCAAGTAAAGGAGTAGTGGCTCCCCTAAATTTGGAGGGACCAGTACTGGCGGACTAGAGAAATATGCTTTGACCTCTTGAAAGGCTTTTTCGGCTTCATCAGACTAGGTAAAACCATTGTGCTTGCGAAGAGCCTTAAAGAAAGGCAATCCTCGTTTGCCTAGTCATGATATGAAACGGTTTAGAGCCGCCATGCGACTTGTTAGGCTTTGCATGTCCTTCATGGTTGAAGGAGATCTCATTTGCTTAATGGCCCTGATTTTTTTAGGATTAACCTCAATGCCTCGCAAACAAACAAGGAAACCCAAAAGTTTACCAGAAGAAACTCCGAAGGCGCACTTTTCAGGGTTTAACTTTATTCCATGCTTATTCAAGTTACAAAAGGTTTCAGCAAGATCATCTAAGTGACTAGAGCTTTTTAAGCTCTTTACAACCAAGTCATCGATGTAAGCTTCTAGATTACGCCCCAACTGGGAAAGAAAGGTCTTTTGCATCAAGCGCTGGTATGTGGAATCGACGTTCTTGAGACGAAATGGCATTCTGACGTAGCAGTAGGTGCCAAATGGTGTGATGAAGGAAGTTTTCTCTTCATCTTCTTCTGTCATGCTAATTTGATGGTACCCTGAATAAGCATCCAAGAAGCTCATCAGTTCGCAACCCGCGGTACAATCGACCAACTGATCGATGCGGGGAAGGGGAAATCATCCTTCAGGAACGCACTGTTTAGGCTAGTGTAATCGACGCACATGCGCCACTTACCATTTTACTTTAGGACCATGACTGAGTTTGCAAGCCATTTAGGATGCTCGACCTCGCGAATAAATCCCGCCTTCTAGAGTTTTTCCAACTCGGAATGGATAGCTTCTTGCCAATCAATAGCAAAGTGTCTGAGCTTTTGCTTTATTGGCTGCTGTCCAAGCCGAATTGCTAGCCTGTGCTCAATTACCTCCCTTGGGACTCTAAACAAGTCGGATGGTCTCCACGCAAACACATCTGTGTTAGCCTGGAGGAAAGTAATGAGCTCGAGTTCCTATTTGTCGTCCAGGCCTGATCCAATCCAAATGGTTCTAGATGGATCATCTGGGTACAATGGAACTAGTTTTAGCTTCTCATCTGGTCGCGGGGCAACTTTGATCTATTTGAGGTCGTGGTCGCAATCTTAACGTACCGAAGGGGAAGCTGATCCACCAACTCTAGAGATAGCCGATCACAAGTAAATTCCGTGTTCCGGCTGCGTCAGACCAAAATAACACCTTTGGGGCCCGGTAACTTGGCGCATTGATAAGCATAATCGTTGCCTCCATGAACTTAGCAAGAGTTGGCCTGCAAGAAGCTATCCGTTCGGCGTCCCTAACCCCGCAGGACTATTCCTTTTTTGGTATGGTCGGCATAGGCCCAATTCCTTGGTAGAAGTCATCCAATTGCTTCAACCAATTGCGGCAATTCTTGAGATCGTGTCCCAAAGAATTGTGGAACAGGCACCACTTCTTGTTTCCCTGAGGGTTAGCTTGTTTTCCCGAATGGTCGCTATCGCGGCCACAAGCAGGAGGTTTACTTTTGAATGAAAACTTGTCCTTTCGTTGGTAACGGTTTCTCTGCGACGTCGATATCTCGGTACTATCCATTCTGATTCTTCTTGGATTTCTTGGATTTCCTACCTGATGATTGAGGCTTCTTGCTACATTCATCCTTATTGTCATCCTTGAGACCTGGTTGAGGTGGAAAATTACCCTTATCCACTATCCTGTTCCATTCCACGGCCTCAGCCACATCGGAATAGTGGTCAGCCATGTCGAAAAGGTCGGCCACTGACCGGCGTGGGTGGATAAGTAAATCTTCGGTGAACATCTGGTATCGCACGGCATGTTTGAATGCCTTGATAACGGAGTTGTCAGAGATGTTTAGAATGGTATTTCTCACTCCAACAAATCTCTTGACAAACTGCCAAAGAGTTTCTGTAGAGGTCTGGCGTAGACAATGAAGATCATCCTCCTCGCCAGGCTTCTGGTAACAATTCTGGAAATTGTTGAGTATCGCACCACACAACATTTCCCAATTGTGAATCAATCCCTCTGGTTGATTAAATAACCAGGTCCGTGCTGGTCCTTCAAGAACCATTGGCAAATAATTTGCCATTACGCGGTCATCTCCACCTGTCTCTTGAATGGCATTGATATAGATTTGGAGGAACTTAGATGGGTTCTGAGTTCCATCAAATCTCTTGACCGTTCCTGGTTTAAACTTGTATGGCCTGACCACAGCACGGAGGCCTGGTGAAAATGCTTTACAACCAAAATAGGAACTGCGGAGGAATTTGCGACCTTGGACATGATTGTGGGCGACATCACCTTGAGGAGATGTACCTCGCGAACCCAGGCGAGAATGAACTAGTACACGATCTTGATCAAGGGAACTTCCAATTCGCCTGGCCTTATCATGCCGAAGTGATCCTGATGGCAATCGATTACGCCTGCCATGACTAGAGTGAGAGTGATCTCTCTCACGGGAGCGAATCGTAGAGCGGGAGGATGCTATTGGTGTTGCAGCAGATGCAACTTCGTCAAGCGTGTCCGCCAGGATTCTGGCAAAAGTTTGCCTATCCGCATTCTCGACATCAGGAGGTGGGTTACACAGGGTATCTATGATTGCACGAATTCGATCTTGTGTACTCCTCCTAGGTGCCGCAGGCATTTCCGTTTCCTCAACCGCCGGAGGATAATCCAGGGCTAAAGAACGTGTCTGGTCGCCCCTGTGACCATGCGAATGACGGGAGGTACTAGGAGTGGCATCATAATGAGATTGTGCGAGATCCAGGGCTTCTTTAGTGGCCCTGCGAATCTCGTTTTCTCACTACTCGCGATCCTGATCCTCCTTTTATTTTCGTTCCTGTTCCTCCCTAGTGATTCATTGCTCAGGAGTTTCCTCCGATAAAGCAGCAAATTCTCTGGGGAGCGAGCTCGCAGATGGAGAGAACATCCTTGTCTGTTCCAAATCAGATTCGAAATCAAAGAGGGACTGGAGGTTGTCCGGGTCAAACCTCCCAGGACTAAACTCTAGGTTACCATCATCCATGTCGCGCCCGGAAACTGGCACTACGACTACTCTCGTGGAGACCTAGCTTGCTACAGCTAGTCCCATATAATCATACCTTTGACTTCGCAGGATAAGTCAAGCACAGGAGTATATTCACATTGCAGTAGTAAAACTTACAAAATATTAAGCAGTGTGACCTGCTGGCCTTAATATTACATAAAAAGATTACAATACCTTCGCGGCATTCAAGGTTTAGTTTAAGCAAAATAAAAGCTTCTACATAGCGGATGATGGGTGTCCCTTCCACAGTAAGAAGTTGATGGCAGAACAACACATCAGGGATTTGGTGGATCTGGCTCTCCTTCATCTTGGACCAAGAAGTTCTCCACGCCTTCCTCTTGATCTTGGTACGCTCCATCTTCTGGGTTGTAAGTTGCAAGGGTGAGTACTTACGTACTCAGCAAGTCATAGGGAAGAGTAGATACATATAGTAGTGTTGTTATGAACCTAAACTAGTCAAGAATTATGGATGTTTGTAAAATAATCTTTTCTTTCATATCTCATCTCATCTCATCTCATGGCAGCACTTTTCATAACATAGCATTGCTATTCATGTTCACTAGATTATAGCACTACCGCGACACGTCGACACCCGACAGCCCACAGCAGCACCCCTTATCATGACAACACATGTCATTTGGGTAATCTTGACTTATCAAATTTTATTTAGAAAACATACTTTTGCCACACCCTGTGGACTTAATCCACCGTAGCAGACCCCTATAAATCCGGGAGCTTGGAGTATTCGAATACGTTTTTAAACTCTGTAAAGAGGTACCAATTTACCCACAAGATATTCCACTTTCAAGCCCATCCTATCAATATGATTAGACCCTTCCTCACAACCATGTGTGAGTGGCAAGGTAGAGATAACAAGAATTTTTGTTATATTTTACTCACATTTCACCCCCGACCCTGTGGATCTCTCGCGAACAACAGTTGTGGCGGGTTGTAGCCAAACCCCCACCCCTACTCATATTCCCATTGCTGGGTCAGCGTGCAAGATCACCTTCAGTGATATGTGTTGGAGCCATTCTCCGTGTAAATCGTACATCACTACACAACTCCTGTAGGGGTTTCATGTGCGATCCACATAAGTACTTGTTCAGGCCTGTCCCATACCAGACTTGCGGTTAGCACATGTTTCATGCCACTAGACGCACAACACAAGGTTCTAGTCCTTATATGCCAGTGACCAGACCATCCACAACCATGCACCTTCCATGCCTGCTATCCTCTGCAGTTAAGCACCTCCAGTGCTACAGCCATCCATACCAAAATACTGGTCACGGCTAGGGGTTTTATTTCATGAATATACATAAGTACATATATAATAGTTCATGGTTCACTATTTGATCTTTTCACATTTCACAAGCATCCAGCTTGTACTGCCAAAATATATCTCAACCATTCTTTCACATGCAGTATTACTTATATTCAAGGTCATATCATAGCAACTCATAAAATATAGGTTCAAGATGATCAAGACTATGACTTGCCTTCCGCGTCGTAAGAGACAGCAGTTGACGTAGGATCAGCAGTGAAGTCCTCGAACTCTGGCTCTGGATCTACTCTCCAATCAAATAAGCAACCAAGAATCACAACCTTTTCAATACATTATTATACTACATGCAATGATGCAAAGATGAAATGTCTCGATGATTCTGAAATGACTGGGTTTAGATACCATAGAAGCCGATTAGGGTTAAATTATGGAAACCAAGGTTAAGGTTAGTTGTCAAAGGTTTACAAGGTTCCAAATGTCTCAAAATATCAGAATGATATCAAGGTTGCGACTGGTTCGCTCAAAAACAGCGAACGTCTTTAGGTCGACATTCGGTTCAAGGCATCGTCATAGGGTCGATGGATGACAGAGGGACTATCTCAATTTGTGGCAGTAGAATAAAATGTAGATTACAACACCACAAGTCTAAGGGACAAGGTTATTTTCAATTTGCACAACTGGAAAGAGGTGAAAAGAGCTAATGCCACTGGCTGACAAGCTCTGGCATAGGGCTGACAATGTCAAAATCTAGGGCTAAGCATAAAATAGAGTTCAAGGGCTCAAATCAAGTTGTGATAGAAGAAGAAATTGTAGATCACAACATCAGGAGTCTAAGGGACAAAAGTCAGGCTCAAAATGTATATCTGGAAGGAACTGAAAAGGGCTAATGCCACTGGCTGACATAGCCTGGCATTGAACTGAATGGCCAGAAACTAGGGCTTGCCATAACTTTTGATCTAGGGCTCTAATTGATGCACCACTTTGTCTGGGAGGTAGGCTTTGATAACAGTAACAAATGATTCAATAGGTTCCAAGGTTGAAGATGACTGGATGATGATAAAAATCAGTGGAGAAGTATTGTGGCGACACGGCACAGTGAAGCCACTGGACAAGATCTTGGCATAGCAATAACTGGGATATCTGTGTAGATTCAGGGGTCGAGCTAATAGAGGAAAATGTTCAGGAGATCAAGACGAAGATGCTGGACAAGGTGGCATCGATGGCGATGGCCAGCGACGACCTGGTGGCACACTGGTGGCACGGCAGTGAAGGGTAAATCATTCAAACTACAATCTGGTGCTGTGTTGCTGAAACTTGGCGTTGCTGGAGCTAGCTAGGGCTAAGTGATACTTTTTGAAGCATTGGGCTCAACTGGAGATGGCACGGCAGTGAACGGTGACGAGCTGCGCCGGAGAAGAAGACGGCTTCAACGGCAACAGAGCGATGCAGTGATTCGAACTCCAATTTGAAGGCACAATTGAGTTCCTGGATAGCTTCAGATAGTATAAATGAAGGGAATTGGCCTAGAGCGACGTTGGCGTGGAGATCAACAGCGTGGCCGGAGAAGAAGAAGGCTTAAATTGGGCGAAACTGATACATGGCCTTAGAGCTCAATTGCTCGCTGTGAGAGTAGTAGGGAGGTGAGGTGAAGCTTCTGGTTACAGCAATTTGGCCGGAGGAATGGTGGTGCGCGAGAAAGGGGGAAATTCCAATTTGAACTTAATTTTGAAATCTTGATGCTTAGGCTTACTAAGATTCCACTGATCATTTTATTCTACTATCACGAAAATAAATTTGAACTGGAGTAGATGCAATTGCTGGAACAGGGCATTAGAGGACTTCGGTGATCGCCGGCGTTAGAGATCACCGGATCTCAATTGGATGCTAACACATGATAAGGGAGATGAGAGATACTCACTAATGGTGTTAATTTGGAGATTGGAGTAGTGGTTGAAGCTGCCACAGTGAGCCTTCGTGCTGAGCTCGCCGGAGAAGACGACTGCAGCGAGGAGGATTTTGGTAATTGCTTGAGAGCTTTGGCGAGCACTGCAAAAGATGAAGAAGCTGCTCTGGGGTTGCTATTTATAGGCATAGCAAAGCATAACGAAGCTTAAGCTCACTGCTTGAAGATTATGAAGCTTGCGCCGGTGGAGACTTCGAGTTGAAGCAACGGCGAGCAACAAGCTTCTCTCTGGCTTGCAGCTGATGGTGAGCTGGACAAGGTTTTCCACAACAAGGACTGAGGTGCAAACACGTGTGCGCATGCAAAGGCGGTTGCGAGAAAAACACGGCTAAAGCGGTGCTGCTCGGTGGCGAAACACGGCAACAAATGCTCCTGGTCGCGGTTGAGGTCGAAGCAACACTGTGCAATACGGTTGAAATCGCCGTGCACTATTGATTTGGTCGCAAAGATTGGTGAGGTCAAAGAAGCTGATTCCTGGTCGTGAACTACAGGTGAGGTCGTGAACAGCGGCTGAGGTCGAACCAGGGACCTAATTGTAATGATTTTTGATTGAATTCTGGACTGATTTGTAATTTCTGACTTGGAGATAGTTGATTTGCAATCTGATTTCATAGATGAGTATAAACTTATACCTTATACTCATCCAGCAAGAAGTTTGGTAAAATTTGGCTTGATTTGATAGTTTCTGATATAAACTGAAAATAGGGTACTTTAGGGTAAAATAATATCTGAGTTTTGTCGATTTCGAATTCTGGCATCTAGGATGTGATTTTGTAATCTAGACAGAAGGAAAAATTGTATCAAATAGCATTTAGAAGAGATTTGCTGAAGAAATTCTGAATTTGGAGTTGATCGGAAGATTTCAGCCTTTTTGGGTTTCCAGATATTAGATAAGGGACTAAATTGCAATATAATTTGGACTGATATGTGAAAAAGACTTAGATGAAGAAATCTGACTGCCAACTTTCTAGATTAAGGTATTGGCATACCTATGATCATAGTCCAAGAGTAATCTGGTCTAAATTAGGTCAAGATTTGACTAAATCTGAGTTCTGAGTATTTAGGGTAATTAGGATAGTAATTAGAATTTCTCTTTTCGAAAACAGAAAAGGATTGATAGATATGGGAGTTAGAGATGGAATTGAATTTGACTTCTGAAGACTTTTATACTCAAGGTAACTGATAGATCTCATCTGAAAAATCTGATCTTGATTTGGGTTCACAGGGAAGATTTTGAGATTTTAGGGCTTAAGATAGATACTGATCTGGTTACTACTATAGATACATGCGTGCATGATGTTCATGAAAAGGAAGTTTTCACCCCTAAACTCAGGGTGTTACAATCCACATCCTCTGAAACGATGTGTTGTGGTACATATTCAGTCTCCAATGTGGCAGAACTCACATGAGGCATTTGTTCTGTCTCTTCTGTCTCTTGGTCGATGGACATGACCAAGGTCAAAGAAGATGCATCCTCAGGATGTTCGCCAAGAACATCCTCGCGATCAACCTCTTCCATAGGAATGGGATCGTCGGGTGAGGGCATTTGAATATGAAAATAATGATCGAGATCGAAATCGTTCTCAGAATTATATTCCCCAGACATGACTTATCAGAACTCCTGATAACAAAGAACACCTTGAGAAAAGCCCCACGGTGAGTGCCAGCTGTCGACAATTCAGACTCGGGGTCCCTAGTCGATCTTACACAGATTTGTGAGTTGTATGTGAGATCTTTCAGCGTGCCCTTAGGTAAGTTAAGACAAGTATCAATCAAGGATGCGAGAAATTATACAGGTTTAGGCGCCCAATAGGATTGAGTAATAACCCTACATCCTGTTGTGGTTTTCACTATGTATGAGAGAATTTACAGGGTAGAGAGATTGTTGTAGAGATTAAACAATTTCTCTTAGTACTTTTGTCTAAGTGTTTGGTCACTTCTATCTTCTTATCCGTCCTCGGATCTCCCTTCATACCGTATCTGCCATCCTTTTATACTGAATGAAAGGATGCCAATGTGAGGCAGTTCTTAACGGTTGCCATAGTGCAGCTTGAATAACTACACCAACATCTTTGCCGGTTAAGCACATGCAATTATAGATAAACGGACATGCTAACCTCCTGGTAGTTGTCTTCACACGTGGTCGAAGAAGTTATCTTTAGACTCGGGAACATGTCTAGAAAAGCTCAAACACACTCAAGTTAGCTTGGTCGTGGATAATTTGCGACCTCAAGGTCACGCAAGTACTGCGACCATAGATTGATCCTGTCCGCCAGTGACCTTCTGGTACGCAGGAAGCTGTCTTCTACGACCATAGTGTCTGCTAGGGCACAGGGTTATATATCACATCCGGACTTAACTTGCATATGATATTAATAAACTATCTCGGGTGATAATCCTCGTCAGTTATATCTGAGTAAAGGTGAAGGTAAAATGCTCAAACCCATCCGCTATGGTCCTTTTTGGATTTTGTGGAAAGTTGGTACTAATGCTTGTCAGCTTGAGTTACCTCCATACATGGATATTTACTCAGTTATCAATGTTGAGCACCTCAAACTCTATGAGCCTTCGATGCTGGATGATGAGCCTGATACATACCATATGTTGAAGACTTGGTCTGTCAACAAGAGGAACCTTTACATGACGACGTGATCTTGGAGAAGGTAACAACCACCCGCAGCGGCACATGCAAGTCTTTTCGAACTGGACAGAAAGATCAGCGAGGACGCGCGGCAAAGTGGTACACCTGAGAAGATGGTCAAGTTCAATTTCCACATATCCAATTTTGATCACATGGTCGCCAACGGGGGTTGGCTCCTTCTCAACAGGGGAGTCATGATCTGGGAGGATCTTCGGGTCCTTCAGGTCGAGTTCGCAAAGGCTTCGTGACCTAGACCTATTCGAGTTTAGAAAGGCTTTGCGACCTCGACAAGGCTTTGCGACCTCGGAAGGGTTCACGACCTTGGAAAGGGTTTGCAACATGGATCAAATCTCTGGTCGGATTGTATTCTGATCAAGCTATATATAACTAAGTCTTATCCTTTAGGTTTAATTAGTGTCCGAGTCTAATACATTTAGTCGATTATTGAGTCTGATATGTATTCATACGATTGAACTATAAATACCTTGTAATAGGATAGATAGATTACTACCTAAGTATCTACTTTTGCATAGATCAGATCGAGTCTAGTTCATCAACGTAGGCAAGTGCGTCCTAATGTTCGATGTGTACAAGATCTCTCTTTGAAATAAAGAGCTTAATATCTTTTGAACTGTGTTCTCGATCAACTTGGGTTTTAGTAATTCTAAGTAAGATCCCGTTATTCTGCATATTAGCATCTGATTGAGTAGGGATGAAGCACGTCTATACTTCAATCAGAGCAAAGAAGCATCTAGTCAAGGCTAGATCGAAACCCGGTCTAGCCCGTAATCAAATCAACAATCTTGGACGGACTGGTCACGCTGTTGATACAATCTATGACAATCCCATCTCTCCTTGAGATAACTCATCGGGTAGCATTCTTCTCGTAGGAGTCATTTCAACTGACCCCACACAAGGTCGTCAGCTTCACCATTGGCGACAAGGGTTTTCCACATTATCTTGGCGTGGTCCTTCATCTTCAAAGGTGCGAATTTCATCTTTTGAGAACTACTGAAACCTCATAGGTCAAAGTAGGTCTCAAGTTGGTTGATCCAAGAATCCAGCTTCTCAGCATCGATCACCCCATCGTATGTGGGTATGTCAACCTTAGCTTTGACCTTGAAAGATCCAACAGCTAAGGGGGTGCTGGCGAAGTCGTCGGCCTTATAGTCACCTTTGCATTCATCTTCGTTTACCATGTGCAAGTCTTCACTAATCTTCACACCCTTAACCTTACCTTTTGAAGCATCAGCTTGAGAAGGTACAGCCATGGCCTGCTGCTTAATCCAAGCAAGCATCATATCCATGTCAGTGGAGAGCTTAGCCACTTGTTCGGCTAGTTTAGCTTGAACAGAGGTATCATCAGACATCTTCGAAGACGTGACTGTACGAACCGTCGAATTATCGCCTAGAGTTTCACCGAGGGTTTTGTAACCCTGGCGAGTCTTCACCATCCACAGGATAGCATAGTTGCTCTGATACCAACTTGATCTGATTGAAGCCTAGACTAGGTTTTGATCTAGCCTCGATCTGATACGGTTAGCTCTGATTGAAGTATAGACGGTCTTTGACTATATTCAATCAGATGCTAATATGCAGAATAACGGGATCTTACTCGGAAAAACCAAAACCCAAGTTGATCGAAAATACAGTTCAAAAGATAGCACAACTCTTTATTGAAAAGAGGGATCTTGTACACATGGAACAATATGATACACTCACCTATATCGATGAATTATATGTCTAAGACATAAATAAGTTTAATGATTCTTTGATAATCTAAACTAGAGCTATTACAAAGTATTTATAGTCTAATAGTATGAATACATATCAGACTCAATAACCGACTAAACGTCTTAGACTCAGACAACTAAACCTAACAGATAGGACTCAGTTATATGTATATGAATTAGAATACAATCCGACCAAAGATTGAATCCTTCTTGAGGTTGCAAACCCTTCCGAGCTCGCGAAACCTTTCCGAACTCGAATTGGCCCCAAAGCCTTTCTGAACTCATCCCGAGGTCACAAACCCTTCTGAGGTCGTGAAACCTTTCCAAACTCGAATTGGTCGTGAAGCCTTTCTGAACTCGATTAAGGTCATGAAGCCTTTGCAAACTTGACCCGAAAGACTCGAAGATCCTCCCGGATCACGATTGGTTGGTTTTTAAACAAGAAAAATTCTTGGGGGAGGCAATGTATTGCATAATTTTGCTGGGAGGATTTTTGAAAATAGGAGTAACTTGTGAGGTGTTTACAAAATTCCTCTACATTTTATGAAATCTCACTATGAAACAAAATATCCATGCATGTCTAAATAATCAGTTATATTACAACAATATGTGGGGTGCCTGTTACTCCCTCTATTCACAAATAGATATTATTCTAGTCTTCTTATTTTGTTTCTAAATAGATGTCATTGTACAATTTTGATACATGTCTCAGCAAGCGGTTATATCACACAACAACGTGTGGGGGAAGCCTACTACTCTCTCTATTTTCAAATATGTGTCATTTGAATCTTCTTATTGTTTGTTCAAATAGATGTCATTCTAATATTTTGAGATAACTTTATATAATGTTTTCCTTACATACACTTCTTTAATAATACAATCAATAATTGAAATTACTTTCTCAAAAAGATTGTCCACCAATATTACAACATATTAATGCATGGAGGTGATGATAAATAAGTTTTTAATATATGATTTAGAGAGTCAAGAGAGACAACAATAAAATGTATTACCACCGTTTTCAAATAGTTATCATTTATCTTTGAATTCCGATAACCAAGCAGTCATGATCTTGGTATTATATGTCAAAATGCCCTTATTAACTCTGAGTAATAACTACTCACAAAAGACACATCCACCCGAACTAACAAATAAGAGCCAATGAAATTTCTATATACCTCCGTTTTGAGAAAGAGTATTAAATAGGTGTAATAAGAGAAATATTCACCTAGAAAATATAAAATTACAATTATTTGTGAATAAAATTTATTATTGTTGGGGAAATCCTGGACGTTCCCCGGGATTTGTCCCAGACGCCTCCCGTGGAAAGTCCCAGAGGGCTATCGGTGAAAGTCTCGGACGCCTCTTGTGGAAGGTCCCGGAGGGCTACCGTGGCGAACCCCGGATGCCTCCCGTGAAATATCACGGAGGCCTCCCGGGAAAACCCACAGAGGGCTCCTGTAGAAGACCATGGGAACGTCCCGTGGAAAGTACTGAAGGGCTACCAGGGAAAATCCCAGATGCCACCAGTGGAAAATCCCGAAGGGCTCCCGTGGCAAACCCCACATGTCTCCCGTGAAATCTCACGAAGGCCTCCCAAGAAAAGCCACACAGGGCTCACGTAGAAGACCACGGGAACCTCTTCAAGCCCGAACGTATCCCGTGGCAAACCCTGGAAGCCTCCCGTGAGATACCACGGAGGCCTCCCGAGAAAAGCCACAGAGGTCTCCCCATGCAAGGCACGTGCGGGTGACATCAGGAGCGCCTCAGGAACTAGCATCCAAGCCCTTCGGCAGGTGAAATGGTGTCAACGCCCCTCAATCTGACGGCTGTAGCTAGGGCTTTTTAGTCTTTTGCATCTTTTGGGGCCAATATATACCCCCATGTATACCATTTGTAATAGATCCAAATTTCATTTTACACATACAAACAACAGGCATCCTTTGGTGACCTCTCTCCATGAGAGAGCACCTCCCTAGAGGACTCACGTTCGGAGGGTGCCGACAGGACTACGGCCCCCACCAGGACCCAAACCTATATAAAACTTCTTGTGTAAATCTCTATGTTGCCCAGCGGGAGGTGACCGGTCGCTCGGTTAGCTCACGACATTGTACGCATGTCAAACAAACTCTAAAAATCTAATGGTGGCATATTTTATACCGCAACAGTTCACATCGTCCGTGGGGAGACGCAACGATTCGCAATGGCTCCCCCAAGAATGCTCAAGCTCCCTCCCTTTCCCGTGGTGCCGGTCCCAGTGACCTGGTGCCGCCCCCGCAAGTTGCTGCTGTCACGACCCTACCGTCTGGGGACACTCGAACAGAGGTACCACTTTCTTCTCCAATAGTCTCTAGTAGAAGTGCTCCCGTTCCTAGCCCGGCGACCGCGACCACGCTTGCGGGGCCTAGCGCCCCCAGTCGACCCCGTGCTTGGGGCTTTGGTTGAGGGCCAACTCTGTGCCCAGCACACGCTAGAGGAGTTGTTGCTCGTCTTAGTGTGGCCCCCAGCTCCATGTTACCCGTCCCTATACTCGTTTATGGGGGTGCACTGTCTCCGTTCTTCGTGGGGTACCTGGCTGCCTTCCCGCGTCGAGAATGTTCCCCGCGCCCAGGGGCTTGCTTGTGCCCGGCACCTTCCCTACGCCGGGAATGTTTCCCGCGCCAGGAGGCCGACCCAGGATCGGAACCTGGGATGTCCACAAGCGGCTGCCGTTGTGCCGGGAACCCTCCCCGCGCCAGGGGTCCCCCCGGCGCCGGGAGCCTTCCCCTCGCCCATGGCTGGCCATGTGTCCGGAGGCGTCCCCGGGTCAACACCTGGGGCCGCGCCAGTGTGAGAGCTGGTGGTTGCTCCGGGAACCCTCCTCGCACCAACTGCCGCCGCCGCCCCGGATGCTCACCCGGTGCCGGGCCAGTCCCACACGCCGGTGTTGTCCTCTGGGCCGGCGACTAGCGCGCATCAACTCCCTCCTCCCCCGGGACCGCCCTTGAGGGATCCCCCAGTGGATCCAACCAGTTTCACCCAGGAGGAGGTAGAGCGCATGCACACGGCAAAATCCGTCGAGGCTCCCTTCCGCTACCGATCGGAAGTCCTCCCAGCCCGCATTTCTGGTGAGCCATGCTCCCAGCCCGACTGTGGGAAGAGACCGATCGAAGAAGCTACTGCCACATCCGAGGGTTACCCGGAGATTCAAGAGGTCAGCTCGACTAGCCCCAAGGAGAAGAGGCGCTACCATCGCGCCGGTGGACCGTTGGGACCCCCTCCTGACTTCGACAATGAGCGTGCGTCTCCTGTTAAAGGGGATAGCGACCAGGAATCTCCCCGAAAGGTTGAGGGGGCCAACCAGCCGCTATGCCGCCGCCTCCAGTGCTTCCCCTAGCCGCGGCCCTGCCGCCCGCCGCACATCGAACACTACAACGGTGAGGCCGACCCTTATGAATTTGTGCAGGTGTACTCCACAGCCATCTCGGCGGTTGGGGGAAAGAGACCGTGCAATGCAACGTCTTCCCCCTCTACCACACCGGAATTGCCCACTCAAGGTTTTACAACCTGAGGGCCAGTTCCATCAAGTCCTTCGCGCAGCTCAAGCGCGAGTTCTGCACAAACTTCCACCGTCTGGTAGAGGACGGGGGAGACCATGCAGAGTTTCTTCAAATGCTTCGCTCAGGTCAAGAGCAAAGTGGCTCACGTCCCTGACTCCATAGTCATCGAGGCGTGCAAGAGCGGGATACTCCCAGGGGAGCTCCACCAGAGGCTCTCCTGGAGTTGTCCCTCCTCTTCCAACAAGCTCTTCACCGTGCTCGAGAAGTACGCTCGGGCAGAGGAGTATGACCTCTGGAAGAAGAACCAGGGGGTGCCTACCCCCGCTGACCGGGAGGCGAAGAACACCCACAACAAACGTCCGAAGAGGGGCAACCGCAGTGAGCCACAGCCTCGGGAGACCATTGTCCTCGAGGGCACAGGTGGCTCATGTGAAACCCCCAAGGGCAACCGCCCCTTCCCCAAGTCGAAAGGCCACCGGGGGGCAGTCGTCCCGCAGCCAGGAAGGCCCCACGATGGGAGGCAAGGAAGGCACAGCCAATCTAAGGTGTGCCTTCCACAAGTTCAATACCCACGCTACTCGGGAATGTCACCAGCTTCTGCAGCACTTCGCAGCATTCCTCGACCAGCGTGGGCAAGGGGGAGCCCTGCCTCCTTGCCCTCTCCGCCAACTTTGCCGGCTCTCCCTACTCCCTCTAGGGAATAGCCGAGACAGGCATAGGAAAGGGGCACAGCCGAAGAGCTACCTTTCCAAACCTCCCAAAGGCGTGTAAACATCATTATGGGAGAATCTGCCTCGGGGCGGGACTCCAAGAGCCAGCGCAAGAGCTAAAGGTTGTGGGGAAGTTGAACACATCTCGGCCTCCAAAGTGGTCAGATGTCCCCCTCACCTTCACTACAGAAGACGCGCGCGGGGTTCACTTCCCCCATGACGATGCGCTCATCATCTCTGCTACCATCTACAACTGCCAGCTAGCACGCATCCTCGTCGACACAGCATGTGCTGTGGACATCCTATACTTGAAGGCATCCAGGGAAATGCAGGTGGACAAAAAGCTGCTACAACTCGCAGCCAGGCCCTTGCAGGGCTTCATCCCGGGGAAGACCATATACCCAGTGTGGAAGGTCGACCTCACCATGACCTTCGGCGCCCCAGACAACTACTGGACAAAGATTGTCTGGTTTGACGTAGTGGATCTCCCATCTTTGTACAATGCGATTATGGGGAGAACCACGATCAACCGTCTGAGGGTGGCGATCCACCAGAGTTATCTCTGTGTGAAGATTCCTGGGCCTCACGGCGTGATCGCCACCCGAGGAGACCAGGACGTGGCACGTGCTCTTTACGAGCGCGCCGTTGCGATGATCGGGAGCGCCAACCTGATCAAGGCTCTGGGGGGGAGACCCCCCCCCCCCCCCGCGGTTTCGGACATCCCAGCCGTCCCCTCTGGGAAGTTTCTCTCGAAGCCACGCCCGTAGGGAGACCTCCGGAAGGTCCGACTATCCCCGAAGGACGAGGAAAGGATCGTCAAGATCGGGGCGGACCTCCCCGAGGAGCACGCAGAACAAATCGCGGCCTTCTTCCACAAAAACTCTAACGTCTTTGCCTGGAAGCCCGCCAACATGCGGGGCGTCGCCCGGGACATTATCGAGCACAAGCTCACTGTAAAGCCCGGACGACCCCGGTAAAGCAAAAGTTGAGGAAGCTCTCCCTCTAGTGCCAAGAGGCCATCAAGGCCAAGATTGCCAGGCTCCGAGAGGCGGGGTTCGTTCGGGAGGTTTTGCACTCGAATGGCTGGCGAATCCCGTCCTCGTGAAGAAGTCGAGCGGCAAGTGGAGGATGTGCATGGAGTTCACTGATCGACCAGCTGGTGGACTAGTTGGTGGACTCAACCGCAGGGTGTGAGCTCATGAGCTTCCTGGACGCATACTCGGGCTACCACCAAGTCTGGATGGCTAAGGAGGACAAGGAAAAGACGAGTTTCATAACCATCCAGCACCTCATGTCACTGGTCTTCAAGGACCAGATCGGCTGCAATGTAGAGGTCTATGTTGACGATGTGGTCGTCAAAAGCCTCCGCGCGCCGATCACCTCGACAACTTAGCGGTGACCTTCCGCAGCCTCAGTGAGTACGGGTTGACACTCAACCCAGAAAAGTGCGCCTTTGGCATATGCGGGGGGAAGCAGCTCAGCTTCCTTGTGTCCCAACGGGGCATATAGAAGCCAACCCCAAAAAAATTCGGGCCCTACTGGACATGCCCCTGCCGCGCTCCGTGAAAAACGTACTGCGGCTTACTGGCCGCTTGGCCGAGCTAAGCCGCTTCGTGTCGCGGTCGGGGGAACGCAGCCTGCAATTCTTCAAAATCCTCCGGGGCCTCGAGGGGTTCAAGTGGACCCCCGAGGCCCAGGCGACCTTCGACAACCTGAAGAAATACCTCACAAGCCCTCCTATGCTCGTGAGCCCATCTCTGAAAGAACCCCTGCTCCTTTACCTCGCTGCCACCCCGGTCGCTGGAAGCGTAGTACTGGTAAAGGAGCAGGATGGGCAGCAACACCCCATGTACTACATGAGCGAAGCCCTCAAAGGGGCTAAGACACGGTACACAAACGTGGAGAAGATCTGCTACGCCCTCCTGATGGCGTCCCGGAAGCTTCGCCATTACTTCCTGGGACACCCGATCACAGTCCCGTCTTCCCTCCCCCTGGGGGAGGTGCTACATAACAAAGAGGCCACTGGCCGGATTGGGAAGTAGAGAGCCAAGCTCGCTCCCTTCTCCCTCTCCCTCACGAGCCGTTCCGCCATCAAATCACAAGTCCTCGCTGACCCGTCACGCCGCCCCGACGCATCAACCATTGGACGCTCATGTTCAATGGCTCCTTGTGTCTCGCCGGGGCCATTGCAGGGGCCATCCTCAAAAGCCCCGAGGAAAGGACACTGGAGTATGCAGCGAGGCTCGAATTCCCCGCTACGAACTATTGAATCTTGAGCCCTAATTAGGGTTTTGGTGATTAATGACATCCGTGAGATATGCGACTAACCTATGTGTGTGAGACTCATGTTAGTCGGAGGAGAAAGCATCACGAAAGTGCAAATCAAGATTATCAAGACTCCATGAAGCAAAAATGATGAAAACCCCGACAAAAGTACAAGTATCTAAACCTAGCGCTTTTTTTTTGAAATTTTCTAGGTTAGATGGTCGTACTATTAAGAGGGGTCTTAGCACAGGTCATTTGATCAACCTTGAAGTCTTTGGAAACATATTTGCATATGCATCTAGCTCCTAATTGAATTTGATTAAAATTCAGCAATTCTGTTTTCGTTTTGAACTGGCCGGACAGTGTCTGAAGTGACCGGACAATGTCCGGCCAATACAAATGTCTTCTGAAAATTGCAAAACGTTAAACAGAGACAAATAAACTTGTCCAGAGCTTTTGTCCGATTTAGGCCGGACATTGTCCGAAATGATCGGGCAATGTCCGGCCAGTACATTTTCAAATGACAAGTTTAAGTTGAGACAAATGAATTTGTCCGGGGCATTTGTCCGGCCTATACAATTTCTGAGAAGTTGAAAATACGAGGTTTAATAGAGACGTATGCATTTGTCCGGACAAATCACATACGTCCGGCCTATATAATTGGTGTGATGTTTTAAGCCAAGTGTCAACAGAGACGTATACATTTGTCCGGACGTTTTGTCTGGACAAATCGTATTTGTCCGGCGTGTATATGTGCTGTTAAACATGAGTGTTAACAAAGACATATACATTTGTCTGGACGTTTTGTCCGGACAAATCCATCCGTCCGGCCATCACAAAAATTCTCAAACGGCTACTAACACTTGAAAATCTCGTGAACAACTGTCAATTTATTTTTACTGACCGAACATTGTCCGAAGTGACCGGACAATGTCTGGCCAGTACAACTTTCGCCCAATTTTCTTGAAAACGACCGTTCTGCTGAGACTATATAAACCCTACTGTTTGTAGAAGCTGCACATACACGAAATTCATCTCTCAACCTTTGTGTAACAGCTTGCAAATCCTCTCACACTCATACTCTTGCATTTGAAGTCAAATCTTTAGCAAAACATTGAGTGCTAGTTGAGAGAAGTTGAAATTGAGCCATTTGCATTTGCATATTTGTTCTTCAAGCCTTGAGGTTGATCAAGCAAGGTGCTAGGCTCATTACTGTTGGTGATTGCCGTCACCTAGACGACCCGGGAGGTCCGGCGATCTCTCCATCGATGGTGTGTGTCAGAGAGGCCTGGCGATTGGTTGTAAAGGCTCGGAGCTCGCCTATCTAGAGAGGAGAAGGGCTACCCCTAGTGGAATCGAAGCATAAGCTCTAGTGAAGAGTGCTTCAATGACGATTCGTGGAAATCGGCAAATTTCTGAGATCTCGGGAAAAACTCGATCTCTTCGGTTACTTCTATTACTTGCTTTATACTTCTAGAGATTGAATTGTTGCTCTTAACTCTTTAGCAATTGCAAAACTTGCCTTGTGTTGTCATTCATATCATTTGAGTATTGTTATTGCAATTTAGGTTGTTAATCACTAGATTAAAAGAAAAATTAAAAAACCGCATATTCACCCCCCCTCTAGTCGGCATCCTTCGATCAACACGAACAACGTCGCCGAGTATGAGGCCTTGCTTCTGGGGCTGCGGCTCATGTGCTTTCTAGGGATCCGCCGCATGCTAGTCAAGGGAGACTCCCAGCTCATGATTTGCCAAATGGAAAAATCATACTTGTGCCATGACACTAACCTGAGCTTCTACTTGGGGGAGGTGTGCAAGATGGACAAGTACTTTGAGGGCCTAGAGGCCCAGCATATCCCCCGAAGGGATAATGACCGCGCCAATGCCTTGGCCCGGGTGGCTAGTGCCCGGGAAGCTCTACTTGGGGGCGCCTTCCTGGAGGTCATCGCGAAGCCCTCGGTGACCCCTGCGAGTGCGGACCAAGTCCGACGGCCCGAAGGTCTTTGAGATCGTTTGGGCCGCATAAGGGGGGAGGGGCAGCCCAAGGTCTCATCTCCTACATAAGGGGGGAGGGGCAGCCTCCCAATGACGCCGAGGAGAAGCGCCTTTGTGCCAAGGCGCGGGCATATCTTCTACTAGAGGGAAAACTCTACAAGCGGGGGGCCTCTGCTTTGCTCTACTGCCTCCCGCGGGCAGAAGGGCTCTGGCTCCTCAAGGACATCCACTCGGGGAGCTGCGGTTCTCACCTGGCCCCGCGTGCAGTCGCAGTGAATGTTCTTCACCAAGCCTTTTATTGGCCAACTATGGTGTGCGATGCGCAAGACCTTGTCTCGTCATGCAAAGCCTGCCAGAAAATGGCGAAGGGCTCCAAACTGCCTCCATGATGCTGCAAACCATCCCCATCACTTGGCCCTTTGCGCGCTGGGGGATGGGCCTCCTCGGTCCCTTCCCCCCAGCTCCCAAGGGCTATAAGCATGCGGTGGTCTTCCTGGGGGCTATAAGTATGAGGTGGTCGTAGTGGATTATTTCTCCAAGTGGGTGGAAGCTGAGCCCTTGGCCAATATCACCGTTGACAACGAGACCCAATTCAACTCAACATACTTTCGGGAATTCTGCGAGTGCTTGGGGACTACCCTCAACTTCACCACCGTAGCTCATCCCCAAAGCAACAGAGCCGTCGAAAGGGTCAATGGTGTGATCCTACAGGGATCACGCCGGCCACTCGAGCAAATCGCCTCCAGGCGGGGCGATTGGGTGGAGGAGCTTCCGAGCCAGGCAACAGGGCGCACCCTCTTCTCGTTCGTGTACGGGGCTGAGGTAGTCCTCCCCTTGGAGATCAGTTTTTGGTCGCTGTGGGTCAAGCTGCTAAACGAAGCCACGGCCGCAGCGTACCAATACAACGAAGCAAATCAGTGGCTGGAAGTCAACCTCATCGAGGAAGAGCGCGACCAAGCGTTCCTCCACCACGCCATCTACGAGCGTGAAATGGCACGCGCGTACAACTGGTGTGTCCACACGAGAGCTTTCTGCCTTGGCAACCTTGTCCTCAAGCGCATGACCGACAACCAAGCCCAAGGAAAACTTTCCCCTATGTGGGAAGGCCCATACAGGATCTCTACGGTCCTGGGCTCTGGGGCTTATTAGCTCTCCAACCTTGAAGACCAGGAGCTGAAGCATACTTGGAATGTACACTTGCTCCACAAGTTCTACATCTGGCCTCTAGGCTCACTCCCTCCCCCGTCGCGACTTCGCAGTGGGAGGCACTGTACTTACCATTCCCTCCCCCACTGTGGTTCCGCGGGGGGAGGCGTTGTATTTATCTTCATTAATACAAATGGTTTTTTGTTCAACTCTGGGATTTTTGCAGATTCTTGACTTACCGCCACCAAGGCGATGCCCTCTCTGAGGATGCCCTCCCCGTGAGGACGTAGGCAGTCGCAGCCTAAATGTCCCTACGATAGGAGCCCCGCTTCCATAGGGCAGCGTACAGTAACCCCTGGTGGACTGAGGAGGTAAGCGGCAACCCAGATCTCATGAACTACGGTAACGAGTCAATTTGAGAGACTAGTCCCCCCTCAAACACTCAAGCCCATCATCAGGCTCACCCTCCTCCGGGACTGAGTTTCCCCCTTTGTGGGTCATGAAATTCCCGGTTGTCTCGGAATTCTTGACTGGCTCCCCATTCTCACGGCGACCGGGGGAATATTCTACCGGGTCTCGGAATTTTTCGACTGGGAAATTCTTGATCGGCTCCCCATTCTCACGGTGACTGGGGGAATTTTCTACTGAGTCTCGGAATTTTTCCGGCGATCGGGGGAATTTTCTACCAGGTCTCAGAAATTTTCGACTGGGAAATTCTTTACGGGCTCTCCATTCTCAAGGCGACCGGGAGGATTTTCTATTGGGTCTCAAAATTTTTCGACCGGGAAATTCTTGACCGGCTCCCCATCCTCATGGCGACCAGGAGAATTTTCTACCGGGTCTCGGAATTTTTCGACTGGGAAATTCTTGACCAGCTCCCCGTTCTCACGGCGACCAGGGGAATTTCGCACCGGGTCTCGGAATTTTCGACCAGACCTCGGGATTCTTTCGGCCGGAAAAATCCATGGCCACATCAAATTTCTTGACCAGCTCCAGTTTTCACACCGACTTGGGGAAATTTTTGACCGGGGCCTAGAATTTTTCGACCGGGAAAACCCACGGTCCTGTGTCAGGAAAATTCACGGTCATTTTTGACTGGCTCCCGTTTTCACGGCGACCGGGAGAGATTCCGCCTTTTATCCCTTCGACTGGGGGCTATGTGGCTCCCGGTATCTATTGACGCTCGGGACTTTTGTTCCTTAACCGCAGCACGCGGTGCTAAACGGCACCCCACTGTGGGGGGGGGGGGGGAGGGGATAACCCGGACCCAGACAGAAGATAATAATTTTCGGGAAAAAGTTGAAAGGACAATTCTCAAGCAAATTCAAACGGAAATTCTTTATTGATTGAACATTGAATCGGGGGACAACGCACCCCCCCAGTGGGGTAAGATGTCCCTGGGACAACAATGCCCGGGCACAAACATGATAAACTGGGGGAGTTAGGCTCCCGCGGGAAACTACCCCGGAGGACAACCCCCTCTGATGAGCAACTACATCTAATATTCTCGGAGGCCTTCCTTCAGCTTCAGGGAAAGATTCTTGTACAAGCTCCTAACCCTCCGGAAGGACCTCCAGAGAAGCTCCTCCGGCCAACACTCGTAGCCAGCTGGGGGGCGTATCTGAAGCGGCGTGACCCTCGGGGGCCCCAGTCTTGGAGGGGGACAGCTTGGCTCGACAATTGTCAAAATTGTCCAAGTGCCACTCCGGGAGCCATCGCAGCCAAACTGGCTCCCAAAGAGCACCGTCTGATGCGCCCCCTAAAGGAAGCCTGGGGGCTGGGCCACTAGCACTTCCCCCGATGGCGAGGCTCAGTAGGGTAGAGGCCACTTGGGCACTCCCCAGGCTACGCCACCCGGGGCTCGGGAACTCCCTATCGGGAGTTAGGTCACGGAACACCTGCTCGCAACCGGACAAGATTTAGCAAAAAGGCCTTTCATTTCATTAATTAATCAAAGGTTCACAATTTTCTTGGGCTTCTTCTAAAGAAGCTACCGAGAGCAAAAATCCTAAAAACGCAAAGCCTATCTAAAAGCCGGGGGAGAGCTCATACTTGCCAATTTTTGTCCCTCCCTCCCTCCCCCCCCGGGGGGGGGGGGGACGTCCGCCACTGCTGCCTCAACCGGGCGCGCGCCCTCCGGCTGTAGCTTCTAGGCCCCTATAGAGTGTTTTAATAATTAATGACAACTACAAATGCTATACTAACGTTACCTGCCTAGTTGTATCAATAAGATACTTAAAAGACAGGTTAATGAAAGGCAAAGAAAGAGCCACAGGATGAAGAAAGGGCGCATTGATCAAAAAGGCAAAGGTACGGAATAGGGTCTTTTCCTTTTTTACCGGTCTAAGGTGATCAGAGAAGAATTTTGACCAGATTTTAGGATAGTTGCCGTACTATTAAGAGGAGCATGTGGTGTATCACAAAATACTTCATCAATGTGCCACAAATCATAAAATCAACTTGCATTGCATACTAGAAGGTCACATCCTTTGAAAATGCTTGTTTCAGCTCATTTCTGCTCAGCACTGTCTCAGTCGGTCTCACCGTTTGTTGGACCGGTCTGACCGAATCCACGGACTGACCGATTAGAATTCTCAGACTGACCGACATTATGTGATAGTATAGTATATACCTTTATAAGGTCGGTCTGTCCGTAGTTTAAACCTAAGTCAGTCTCCTGGAACTTCATGAACTATCTTTCTGTTGTTTTGAGCTATTACGGTCTGACCGTTTTGTCAGACCGGTCTGACCGTGAAATCGGTCTGACCGTGTTTTTGTACTACGGTCTGACCGTATGGCCGGTCTGTCCGTATATATCGGCCTGACCGTATAAGGTGTCCAGAAACTAGGTCGTCTCTGGACAGCTTCACGGTCTGACCGAAATAGTCTCCGGTCTGACCGTGTGTGTGCCTGACAAGGGCAGTTGAGCATTTATTGCGCCTGTTTAATGCCGTTGCAATTGCGGCGGTCTGACCGAGCTTGTGCCTGCGGTTTGACCGCCAGGTGATCTTTTCCTCCCAACGGCCTGTAACGGCTATATTAATTGTGGGGGGTATATATACTCCCATGCATGGCCCTATTCACAACTTTTGGCAAAATCTTGAGCATTGTCATCATCCTTGAGAGCCTAAGCTAGTTTCATACACTCTAGGGTTCAAATTCTCGAATTTGTGAGAGTGTGCATTTGAGATCTTCTAGTGCATTGCATTTAGATCATTCAATCAATCTTGTGGCACTAGAAGAAGGCTAAGTGATCATCACCGACTTATTACTCTTGGAGCTTGCCGGCTCCTAGACGGCTAGGAGAAGGGTTTTGGAGAGCTCTTCAAAGAAGATTGTGGAGAAGCCTCAAAACGTCTTGTGAAAGGGTTGAGCACACCTTGCCGGAGCGGTAAAGTGCATCCTTAGTGAAAACGAGGTTTGGATAACTCATCACACTAATCCGGCTCAAGATCTAGGTCACTTCTCGAGAGAAGATTGACTAGATAGAGGAGCGGTTAGAGATTTGAGTTTGCCTTAACGTGGATTAGGGGTGATCGGCAAATCACCGAGACCACGGGATATATCCTTGTGTTGGAATTGTGCTTTATTCATATTGTGTTGTTTATTTTCTCTCATTATCTATAAATTGTTTGATTATTTGCTAAATTGCTAAAATCGCCTATTTACCCCCCTCTAGTCAATATCCTAGATCCCTTTCAATTGGTATCAGAGCAAGGACTCCATTTTAGAGGATTTAACCATCCCGGAGTAGGATAAGAATGGCTAGTGATGGTCGGATCAATATTGGTAAACCACCACTCTTTGATGGATCTAACTATAATTATTGGAAAACTAGAATGATGGTCTATCTTAAAGCCATGGGTGGAAAGATTTGGAAAGTGGTGGATGAGGGGTTTGCAATTCTTGATGATGATGACATGACCAACTTAGATAGAGATAATGCCTTAGCAAATGCTCAAGCCATGAATGTTCTTTATAGTACTCTAAATCTAGGTGAATTTAATAGAATTTGTAAACTTGAAACGGCCCATGATATTTGGTATGGATGTCACAAACGTGGAGTTTTGTCATAAGTTTCTTAGAGCTTTACCTTCTAAATATGATACAATTGTAACCTTACTTGTGCGTTCGAACTTGAAGAGTGTAACTCCGTTGGAAGTCTTGAGTGAGATTCTCACTCATGATATATTCAAGAAATCTCAAGAAGAAGTGAAAGATGAGGCTTCCGACTCCAAGAAGAAGAACATTGCACTCAAAGCTCAAGTCTCCAAAAGGGAAGACATTGAAGAGGAAAGTGATGAGAAAGACACCGATGAGGAAATGGCTCTCTTTGTGAGAAGGTTCAAGCGGTTCATGAAGAAGAGATATCAAGGAAAGTCCTTCAAGAAAGGACAATCATCCAAGAGGAACCCATTTGAAGAGAGAAGATGCTTCGATTGCGGTGAAAAGGGTCACATCTCCACACAATGCAAAAATAAGGAAGAAGAAAAATCAATGAAGAAGAAGAAGTACGAAAAAGAAGGAGAAAGCAAGAAGAAGGTTTTCAAATTGGGTGCTCGATAGTGGATGCACTCAACATATGACCGGTAATCACAACATGTTCTCCTCTCTAAATAACGAAGGTGCGGAATATGACAAGATTACGTTTGGAGACAATAGCAAAGGAAAGGTAAAAGGTTTAGGTAGAATCGCCATCTCAAACGACCTCTCCATATCTAATGTATTGCTTGTTGAATCTCTAAATTTCAACCTCTTATCCGTAGCTCAACTTTGTGATCTTGGATTTATATGTGCATTTTATCCAAAAGAGGTGATTATCATTAGTATTGATGATAATAAGTTGATTTTCAAAGGTTTTAGACATGGCAACCTCTATTTAGTTGATTTCAATTCAAATGATGCTAATCTTGGTACATGCTTGTTTACTAGATCTTCTAAAGGTTGGCTATGGCATAGAAGGCTTGGGCATGTTGGAATGAAACAATTAAATAGACTAGTTAAACATGATTTAGTTGTTGGATTAAAAGATGTAAAGTTTGAAAAAGATAAATTGTGTAGTGCTTGTCAAGCCGGAAAACAAGTTGAAAACTCACACCCAACTAAAAGCACCATGTCAACTTCTAGTCCACTTGAATTATTGCATATGGATTTATTTGGACCAACTACTTTTGTGAGCATTGGTGGCAATAGTTATTGCCTTGTCATTGTAGATGATTTTTCTAGATATACATGGATATTCTTTTTACATGATAAGTCAATTGTGTTTAACACTTTCAAAAGCTTTGCTCAAAGGGCCGAAAATGAATTTAGCTTCAAGATCAAGAAAGTGAGAGGTGACAATGGCTCCGAATTCAAGAATATCAAGGTTGAAAATTGGTGTGATGAAAAGGGCATCAAACACGAGTTTTCGGCCAAGTATACACCGGAGCAAAATGGAGTAGTCGAACGAAAGAACCGGACATTGATAGATATGGCAAGGTCTATGCTTTCGGAGTACAATGTTTCGGACACCTTTTAGGCCGAAGCAATCAACACCGCGTGCCATGCATCAAATCGTCTTTATTGTCATCGATTACTAAAGAAAACTCCTTATGGGCTTCTCATTGGAAGGAAGCCAAACATAATGGGAACGGGGATGCCCGAACTTCCGTCAGGTGGAGGATAAGTCGATTAGGCGGCGCGAGACACACACGATCCGGCTTCTTGATCGGCACGATCAAAACCCCTGCAATCGCAGCACCACGCGTCCTCTGGTTATCAACCGTGCGCTGCCCGGTTGACCTCGCCACGAAGGCTAATCCCTGCCAGTGAATCGAGAACACAAGCAAGAACAAGAAAGATGCAACTGAATTTGCAATGGAGGATGAAACTCACGAGTTGGGGTCTCACAAACCGATGAACGGCGACACTGTTCAAAGACAGAATTGATCTAAGCAAAACCCGCCTCAACCCTAGCGGCGGCTACTGAATATAAGGTCTAAGGGACGTCCTAGAGACCCTAGACGCGTCCGTGATGGGCTCCAACACGATACATGGGCCAACGGCCCAAATTGGTGACGCAGCACCCTGGGACAGATTCTGTCCACCAACTTGCAACGTGAATTCCCGTCGACTCCGAAGTCCAAATGACCTGAAACCGACTCCATTGGAAAGGTTATCTCCTTAGCTTTCCAGGCATATGTGGATCATTGAAATCGGAGCCCGTTTCTGGCCTGGGCGACGATTTTAGTGAACACTGCTCCTGGTGGCCGAGGTAGTCGACTCCGAGATGAATTGGCCTCCAACTTGACTTGGACGCCCTCCTTGCCTCCCTCCTGGCCCTTGCTGGTTCCCAAGGCCTTCATGATCCTCTCCAAAGTTCCTAAGTACAATATAATCAATAATATCATTAGGTAGCATACCATCCTCCCAAGTATATGCACGGGCACTTAGGAACGAGCTCACCTGTTGATTCAATTGCCGTGCTCGTGCTCTTGTGATGGGTCCTTGCATCACAACTGGAGGAGTCTCGGGCGTATGCATAGGAGTGATGTCCTCATCAAAACATTTCCTACTTCCGTGTGTTTGGGTGTAAGTGCTATATCTTGCGGAAAGGTACACGCTTATCTAAATTTCAAAGTAAATGTGATGTAGGATTTTTGTTAGGATACTCATCAAATAGCAAAGCATATCGTGTCTACAACCAAAACTCCGGTTTGGTTGAGGAGACACATGATGTTGAATTTGATGAGACTAACGGCTCTCAAGAGGAGCAAGACAATTTAGATGATGTAGGTAATGAAGGGTTGAGAGTGGCAATGAAGAACATGACCATTGGGGATATCAAGCCGAAAGAAGATAGTGATCAAGATGAAGATCCATCCACTCAAGCTATCCCCTCTTCATCAACTCCTCAACATGAAGATCAAATAGTTGAAGTGGTCAATGTGGAAGACTCCTCTCAACAACAACCGGAAGTACCTTCTACATCTACTTCACAAATCCCGGTTGACCATCCAAGAATTCATCACTCAATTTCCAAAGATCACCCCGTCGATCAAATTGTTGGTGACTTGTGTAAGGGTGTTCAAACTCGTTCTCGTCTTGCTTCATTTTGTGAAAATTACTCCTTTGTTTCCTCTTTTGAGCCCACACTTGTAGATGAAGCATTAAAAGATCCGGATTGGGTGAATGCTATGCATGAAGAATTAAACAACTTCACCCGCAACAATGTTTGGGAATTGGTAGAAGAACCAAATCCGGATGAGCATAATGTCATTGGAACCAAATGGATTTTCAAGAATAAACAAGATGCAAACGGAGTGGTAGTGAGAAACAAGGCAAGATTGGTGGCTCAAGGATACACTCAAGTTGAAGGTTTGGACTTCGGTGAAACCTTTGCTCCCGTTGCTAGACTTGAGGCTATTAGAATCTTGCTTGCTTTTGCTTCATCTCATAATATTAGACTATATCAAATGGATGTCAAAAGTGCTTTTTTAAATGGAAAAATTAATGAGTTAGTATTTGTTAAACAACCTCCCGGATTTGAAGATCCTACAAAGCCGAATCATGTGTATAAACTCTCCAAGGCTCTTTATGGTCTTAAACAAGCACCTCGTGCTTGGTATGAAAGACTTAGAGACTTTTTAACTTCAAAAGGCTTTAAAATTGGGAAAGTTGATACCACCTTATTTACTAAGAAAATTGGGAATGATTTCTTTGTATGTCAAATTTATGTTGATGACATCATATTTGGATCCACTAACCAAGATTTTTGTAAGGAATTTGGTAATATGATGTCTAGGGAATTTGAGATGTCTTTGATAGGTGAACTAAGTTTCTTTCTCGGACTACAAGTCAAACAACTCAAGGAAGGAACTTTCATCAGTCAAAGCAAGTATGTAAAGGACCTACTCAAGAAGTTTGGACTTGAAGAAGCAAAGCCAATCAAGACACCAATGGCTACAAACGGTCACCTTGTCTCTGACGAAGGAGGTAAACCGGTAGACTCAAAACTTTACAGATCTATGATTGGTAGTCTATTGTATCTTACTGCTTCTAGGCCCGATATTATGTTTAGTGTTTGTATGTGTGCAAGATTTCAAGCCTCTCCTAAAGAAAGTCACGTAATGGCCATTAAGCGCATTTTGAGGTATTAAAAATATTCATCTAGCATAAGGTTGTGCTATCCTAAAGGTGCAAAATTCGAATTAATTGGATATTCTGATTCCGATTATGCGGGATGTAAAGTGGATAGAAAAAGCACCTCTGGCAGTTGTCAACTGTTAGGAAGATCTTTAGTATCTTGGTCCTCTAAGAAACAAAACTCTGTAGCTTTATCAACCGCCGAAGCGGAATATGTTTCCGCGGGTAGTTGTTGTGCACAATTGCTTTGGATGAGGCAAACATTGTTGGATTATGGAATAAAATTTGAAAAAGTGCCTCTTTTGTGTGATAATGAGAGTGCGGTGAAAATAGCCACAAATCCGGTTCAACACTCTCGGACCAAGCATATAGATATCCGACACCACTTTCTTAGAGATCATGTTAGCAAAGGTGATATGGTGGTGGATAATGTGAGAACCGAAGATCAATTAGCGGATATTTTCACTAAGCCCTTAGATAAAAGTCGTTTTTGCAAACTTCGAAATGAGCTTAACGTCATTGATATCTCAAATGTGGCTTGAAATGTTGAACTCATATGAAATGTGCTTAGAGTATCACTTGGTTGCTTGAACTTCCTCTTTTAGAGCTTTTTAGGCTCCCTTTTTGGCAATTGAGTGAAATGAACCAAAATTATGTTAAGTTGTAAGATAAATACTTCCCCTTTGGTGATATTGTCCATATCTTACTTATAATCATCTTATAGTTATATATCTCTCTATCCAAATCTCTTGAGCTTCAAATCAATCAAAATCCTCCAAGAATTTTAGTCCTTCCAGCGGTCTGACCGAACAAATTGCGGTCTGACCGAATGAATCTCCAGAGAGCATCTTAGATTTCTGCTTCCAGCGGTCTGACCGGTATCTTTTCTACGGTCTGACCGAAAATCCATGACCAGAGACCTTTTTATCCTGAATCTCCTGTCCTTTTTCACCTTCTTCCCCACCTGTCTCCTTCACATGCGCCTCAAATCTTTGGATTCTTTCTCTCCGGTCAAACCCTCATCAAGCTCGGACAAACCGTGGTTCAAGATCATCACCAAATCATGTCTTCTAGGTACATTGCTCAGATTCTTCTTCGTTTTTCCTTTTTCTCTTCTGTTCATCTTCAGGGTTAGGGCAAATATGGTGAATCTTGTTTAAATTCAGTCAACATCCTGAAATTGATTCATCCAGTTAATGCAATGAGTATTCTCTCACATATATCTGTCTACATTGCACCCTAAAATCAAGTAAATCTCAGGAATCATGGCAAACCCTATCTCTTCAGTTGCTCCGGTCTGACCGCCCCTGTATCGGTCTGACCGAATGCAACAGCAGAGACAGGTTGTACTGTTCTGTTGTCGTATCTTTTCTCGTCATGCTCTCCTGTTTTCCTGTACCTTACCTGCTGTATATCTTCCAAATCTTCTAGTGGTCAAGGTGTTCAAGGCACTGCCTCCATTAGGACAAACAAGAAGAAATTGGCTAAGCGGCCAAAAAGGGCTCTACTCTCGAGTAGCAGCGACAGTCACGATGATGATTGGGTGCCCTCGATCGGTGATTCAGAGACAGAACAGTCGTCTCATCATGGTGGATCTTCTCACAGGGGCATGGACATAGAGAGTGAGGACGATGAAATAAACGTCCACGCTTATCAAGGCCCAAAGAGGAATTGGACCTCAAGCGACTATACAAAGGCTAGGACTATCTATGCCTACAATCATGAGAATGACGCCTCTACTCCTCATTTCCACACGATGACATAGCAGGATGCCTTCTACGGTCATTTGGTCCACAAGAATATCTTCGAACACAAATGGATCGAATGGGCTTATGTTGTGAATCAGCCCATTATGGCTCCCTTGGTGCAGATCTTCAAGGATATAGGGTTGTATGACTTTGTGGAGCACAAGTGCCCCTGGAACGCCACTGCCATCAGATAGTTCTATGCTACAGTCGAGATCAGATGGGCGGACCAGTAGATCATATGGATGACAGGTTCTAGGCGCTATGAGGCCACCTTTGAGGAGTTTGCTGCGGCAAACAAGTTAAACTATGAGGAGATGAAGGAGGGGATCGATATGGAGGATGAGGATTACCTCCATGAGGACGACTGGCTCCAGTTTTATGAGCAGCCGGGAGGTGGACAGCGGATTGTACCTGGCACTGTTACAGGTCTCAAAGTCCTCCCTGCTGTCGTCAACAAGATCGTACGAGCCACGATCCATCCAAAGAGTGGAAACCGAGAGGCGGTCCGGGATTACTACTGGAACGTCATCGACCACATCCTCAAGAGTCATCGGATCAACATTGTCTCTTTTATATTGAAGACAATTGAGGATGTCTCGGCGACCACTCTGCCGAATCTCTACTATGCTCCGTTTATCATGTCCTTGCTGCTCCAGAAGACAAAGTTTCCTCGCGGTTCTTGCGACATCAGACATCTCGGCTATAAGCCGTTTAGTGTCAACCCGCGTGTCTTGGCTCGAGGCCACGGAGCACAGCAGCAGCAGCAGGCTCAGCCTATGCCTCCTCCTCCTCCACCTCAGGCTCAGCAGGCAGCTCAGTCTAGCCAAGCCCCCGCCTGGTTCACACAGTTCCAGCAGCAGTTCCATCAGCCGATGATGGATCAGTTTGCTACTCTTCTCTAGGGGCTTGAGCTCGCTCGCTCGGACTTGGCGGCATTGCATGATCAGTTCCAGACTTTCTCGTCGCGCCAGGATCAGTTCGAGCAGCGCTTCGACTCCTTCTCCGCTCACTTCTACACCCGTTTCCCTCAGACTCCTCCTCATCCTGATGATGATGCTCCAGCCGCTCCTTAGCTTTTATGGCAATTGATGCCAAAGGGGGAGAGAGAAGAGAGTAGAAGAATAGGAGAGATGTTGAGAGATGAACCTTAGATGAAATTTTTTTTTGTTGAAAACTTTTGGTGTAAAGTTTTAATTAACTTGTTTAGCTGAATATCTCTTTTATGATCTATGTGTATGAGAGTATTACTTCATGATATATGAGATATGCTTATGTTATTCTCATATGACCTTGTGATAATGATATCATGTGTAGAATTGAATGTCTTATTTGTGATACCTCATGCATATATAATGAATGGATCAAGATAGCTCCTTATTCACATGTTTAAACTCCACTAAAATGCCAAAATTCTCTTATTCATACATTTAGGGGGAGTGTCTTATTCTTCAATGCTTATTGTAAAATTCCCTTTTATGCTTAAAACTCCTTCATCTACTCTTTATGTTGTCATAAAAAGGGGGAGATTGTAGCTTCTAGGCCCCTATAGAGTATTTTAATAATTAATGACAACTACAAATGCTATACTAACGTTACCTACCTAGTTGTATCAATAAGATACTTAAAAGACAGGTTAATGAAAGGCAAAGAAAGAGCCACAGGATGAAGAAAGGGCGCATTGATCAAAAAGGCAAAGGTACGGAATAGGGTCTTTTCCTTTTTTACCGGTCTAAGGTGATCAGAGAAGAATTTTGACCAGATTTTAGGATAGTTGCCGTACTATTAAGAGGAGCATGTGGTGTATCACAAAATACTTCATCAATGTGCCACAAATCATAAAATCAACTTGCATTGCATACTAGAAGGTCACATCCTTTGAAAATGCTTGTTTCAGCTCATTTCTGCTCAGCACTGTCTCAGTCGGTCTCACCGTTTGTTGGACCGGTCTGACCGAATCCACGGACTGACCGATTAGAATTCTCAGACTGACCGACATTATGTGATAGTATAGTATATACCTTTATAAGGTCGGTCTGTCCGTAGTTTAAACCTAAGTCAGTCTCCTGGAACTTCATGAACTATCTTTCTGTTGTTTTGAGCTATTACGGTCTGACCGTTTTGTCAGACCGGTCTGACCGTATGGCCGGTCTGTCCGTATATATCGGCCTGACCGTATAAGGTGTCCAGAAACTAGGTCGTCTCTGGACAGCTTCACGGTCTGACCGAAATAGTCTCCGGTCTGACCGTGTGTGTGCCTGACAAGGGCAGTTGAGCATTTATTGCGCCTGTTTAATGCCGTTGCAATTGCGGCGGTCTGACCGAGCTTGTGCCTGCGGTCTGACCGCCAGGTGATCTTTTCCTCCCAACGGCCTGTAACGGCTATATTAATTGTGGGGGTATATATACTCCCATGCACGGCCCTGTTCACAACTTTTGGTAAAATCTTGAGCATTGTCATCATCCTTGAGAGCCTAAGCTAGTTTCATACACTCTAGGGTTCAAATTCTCGAATTTGTGAGAGTGTGCATTTGAGATCTTCTAGTGCATTGCATTTAGATCATTCAATCAATCTTGTGGCACTAGAAGAAGGCTAAGTGATCATCACCGGCTTATTACTCTTGGAGCTTGCCGGCTCCTAGACGGCTAGGAGAAGGGTTTTGGAGAGCTCTTCAAAGAAGATTGTGGAGAAGCCTCAAAACGTCTTGTGAAAGGGTTGAGCACACCTTGCCGGAGCGGTAAAGTGCATCCTTAGTGAAAACGAGGTTTGGATAACTCATCACACTAATCCGGCTCAAGATCTAGGTCACTTCTCGAGAAAAGATTGACTAGATAGAGGAGCGGTTAGAGATTTGAGTTTGCCTCAACGTGGATTAGGGGTGATCGGCAAATCACCGAGACCACAGGATATATCCTTGTGTTGGAATTGTGCTTTATTCATATTGTGTTGTTTATTTGCTCTCATTATCTATAAATTGTTTGATTATTTGCTAAATTGCTAAAATCGCCTATTCACCCCCCTCTAGTCGATATCCTAGATCCCTTTCACCTGTTCCATTGCCCTGGAGACCCGGTCAAAGAGGGTCCTGGCCAGCTTCTTGAGCTCTTCTCGCCAGGCCTCGAAGTGGCCGGGTAAGTCCCGCGGGAGCAGCTCCCCGATGACATAGGCGCCCTCCCCGCGGTGCTCCCCAAGAGCAGCCGCAAGGGCTATCGCAGGGATGGCGAGGCCCCGGATCTGGACGTCCGCCGCCACCGGAATCATGGAGACCTGCGTATCGTCAAAATACGTGGCCTCCAGGATCAACAACAAGGATGGGTCAGAGCTACCCTCCAACGCAAGCTCGAGCCCGAGCTCCTCCAGGGCGGAGCGGATCATCTTCCCGCCCAGAGATGTCCGCGCGAGAGCCCAAGGCCTCCGCCTCCTAGAGGTCGTCCCGCCCCACATGCAACTCCTTCTGGAGACAGGAGGCGGCATCCTCGATGGTCGCCAAGAGCACCCGGGTTGCTGCCAACTCCCCGAGCACCCTGTCCTTCTCGGAGAGATCGGTGAGGGCGGCCTCCTTAGCGGCCGCTAGGTCCCCGAGCACCTTTTCCTTCGCAGAGCACTCGGAGGCTAGGGCCCCCTTGGCGGCCTAGAGGCGCTCAGAGACCCGAGCCTCAAACTCCCGGACCAATGCCACGGTTTGAAAAAAGAGGCGTTAGACAAAGCGAAGCACGAAGGCTAAGGCTTCGGTAGGTGGTACTTACTCGGAGCCCAGTGGAAATAGTCTCCTCGCAGCCTCCCCCCGGAGCGCCCTGGGGATGGCTCCACCGGGAGACCTCTCCGCCCGCCGCCGCATCATCCTCCGGTATTCCGCCTTCGGAGGAGTCAGACAACAGGTCCATCGGCAGGGCCGGGACTCTGGGGCTGATGAACAGTCCCTTGCCCTTCTCGGGCGGGGGAGGCGCCGACGCCGCCGGGGGGCGAACCTACGGGGCCGTGAAGGAGGTCATCAGGAGGACCCCCGGTGTCCTAAATCAGACGAAGACCCCTCCGCGTGGCATTAGTGGGCGAGCCTCCGGGGCCACTGGTGCCATGAAGGAGTGGGAGCATACATCTCCCAGTCCGACTCCTCGCTCTCCCCGGCCACTACACCCCCGGATGGCCCGGAGGGACCCGCATCCGGGGATGCGGCCACTGGGGTCATCGGTAGCGCCATCGGGGATGCAGCCACCGGGGTCGCCGGTAGCGCCATCGGGACACGGCCGGTGCCCTCACCGGCGTCTTCACAGGAGCCCCCGCCGAGGGGCCCGGGGGCTTCGCCCGAGTCTTTGCGGGGCTCTTTTGCGCGCAAGCGCGTTTCGAAGGCCCCCCAGCTGCCACTTCCCCCCTCTTGTGCGAGCTAGTGGTGGGGAGGGGCACCCATGATGAAGAGACGTATGCCCAATCTGGTGAGAGAGATAACTTCGATTTGATGGAGAGTGACCTTGGCGATCCGGCTATCAACCAAACAAGACTGGACGCCCTGGCAATAGCTAAATCACTCTCACGAGTCGTTATCAACCGTGCCAAGATGCGGCTGACCTGATCACAAGGATCGACTCTTGCAAGAAACCGAAGAACAAGCAAAAACAAGATAAAAGCAATCTCAAATTGCAAATATCGATGAAGCACACAATAAATTTGATGTTGTGCAGCTTGTAGTTGTTGATCTAGCCGACACAAGAACACAAGGATGAAGTTTCACAGATGGGAAAAACTAATCTAAACAAAACTTGAGGAAGAACGGGAACGGTGACGGCCATATGTAATAGGGGTGGCAGCCAAGGTGGTGGACGTGAAACCCTAGGGGCACGGGCCCAAGGTGGAGGTGATGTGGCACCCGGCAGGTTCTATCCGTGGATTGTTTTATTTATTGCGGATGATACAGAAGGAATTTCGCTGTGGGACCAATTCTGTTGGAAAGGTGTCATCGTGGGCTTCTCCGTGAAGTACTCATTTGCCCCAAATGGACTCTGTAAGTGGCCTGGGCATCTGTTTGAAGTTGGACTACTGCTCGATGGCTGAGCTGGACTCGCGAACGAGTTGGACTTGATCTTGGGCTGGGCTTGATGCGTCATGGGTTGCTCCACCTTTGATGTAGCTTGCTGATCCTCCAGTGTGGGTGTAGTGAATGGCTCGGCACATGGATTCATGCCGACTCGCCGTTCTCCTTGATCTTCTCGTGGCGGTGAGGAAGTAGTGGAAGTAATGGAAGGAGTGGATGGAGCCTTTTTCATATCTGAGATAGTGATGTCCTCATCATTCTCCCCTTCTTGAATTTGAGTTATCCTTGACTCAAGTATAATCTCCTACAAAAGGTTAGTACCAACACGAGGCAAAGCAACATGCATATAGTCCCCTTCTTGAAAGCTATCATGTAGGTTCAAAGGAAAACTAGAGGAACTTGACGTGAAATGATTGGTGCTATTGCAATCCTCTAGTTGATCACATTGTTGCACAACAAAAGGAGGTTTCAGATTTGAACATATGTAAACTATATGCACCATATACTCTCCTTTATCACTAGGTTTGCCAATGACATGAAACTTATTTGTAGATAACCATGGCAAATCAGAATGGATAAAAAGTCTCTCCTCTAAACTATTTAGATCACACAGAACATCAAATTCAATATAACCCAAAGTATTTAAAGAAGACAACAATTTCAGCTCATCTTTTTCACTAGCAATGTGAAGAACATGTCTATTTTCAGCACAAATGTTTGGTTCAAAAACAGAAATAACATGTTCATCCACTAGGGTTGGCATGGAAATAACTGAAGCATGATCACACAACTCTTCTTTATGACAAGAAATAGCAAGCAAATCATCTTGTGACAAAGGAAAATCATCAATGGGTTCCATTAATGGTTACTCTACAATAGCGTGATTGGTGGAAAGTTTCAACACATCAAAATTATTCTCACCATGAGTAAGTGTAGCACCATTCTCAATACCTTCTAATTCCTCTTCAGCTGATGTAGGTGCTTTATCCATTGTTGGATCTTGAGTTACACATGGAACAACAAGTACTTCTCTCTCCATCTCATCCTCCTCCTCTTGCTTGTTATCATTTTCCTGCAAAAGATTAGTCACAAGTGGAGACAAGGCAAGAGGCTGTTTTTCCAAAGAAAATTCTTCACCCTTGCAATTATAGACATTAATTTTAGATATATGTCTTTTATGTTCAATTTGATTTTCAGCTTCACAAGCAAGATTAAACAATTGAGACAAAGAATTATATTCCTTATCAACAAAAATGTCCTGAATTTCCGTATCAAGCCCACCTATGAATCTAATCTCCTTAGCTTCCTCGGTTTCCTCTAAACCACAACGCAACAAGCATGTTTCTAATTCTTGGTAGTATCCTTTTACAGTGTTATTACCCTGTTTTACATGTTGTAGTTTCTTAAAAAAAAATTCAGCATAGGGTTTACTAACAAGTCTATCTCTCATAAGCCTTTTCATGTCTTTCCATGTTTGAGGTAACTTATTACATGCACACAAATTCTTCCACCACATTGATGCAAAAATAGTTAAAGCACTAGCGGCACTCCTAATCTTTCGTTTATCATAGATTTTATATCGAGCAAAATTTTGTCTACTGCTATTTCCCAATCAATATATGCATCAGAACGAAATCCGTTATAAGAAAGATGGGTTGGAATGATTTTACCCTTACTCATGGGGAAAGATGCAGCAATGGTGGTGTGGCTCTCTTGCAATCTCTCCCTGTGGCGGAACATATCAATTTGTGTTTCAATCTCCTTCTTAAATTCATCACGTGCCATTATTAGTAGAAAACAAGAAACACACAAGAGTATATTTCCCTATCAACTACTAGGTGGCGGACAAGAAACAAAAGTCACTCTTGCTCAAGCTTCTTACCTAGCCCTTACAAGTTCTTACCGAAGCAAACAGGCGGTGCAACCGGTGGCTGGTTCGTGATAACTTAAACTCGAGTGTGAGCAAAGCGATTGCAAGGTGTCGTACCTGTATGGTTAGTAGATGGTGGAGCTTAGATAGGCTATTATATGTGTAGCAAAAATTCAAGATCAATAATGCAAGATTAAAAATTAGTCCAAAGTAATAGTTAATTTGTTGGACTAGCCTAGACTCAGACCTAGCTCAATCAAACAACTAGCAACACAAAGGACTAGAACCAAAAGATTCACCACAAAAGATTCTCCTCTTTTGCTGCACACATTTTTCTTCTCTAATTTTTTTTGTGTGGCTCTTTTTTTTGCACTTGCCTTTTTCTTACTTCTTTTCTTTTTGTGAACAGTACAGCTTTTGTTGCACTTTGCCCTTTTCTTTTCGGCTGCACAACTAAGACAGAAACGTTGGTTAGGAATTTTTGGCCCCAAGAACTCCAAATTAGAGAATCTGGTAAACACCAAAGTTATAGAGGATCATCTTATATTTCCAAAATATATAAGAACGTCAAAAACGGTGTTGGAAATCAAAAGATATGTCAATTTTACCGAAACTGTCTCAGATTGAGCAATTCGAATCTGAATTGGACTAGAGTTTGCCAAAATTTTAGCATGACGAAAGCGGCCGAATTTGAAGATTACCCCAACTAACTTTTTGTGGGATTTGTTGTAACAATTCCAGAAAGTATAAATTTATCCCAATCCGAGTTCGGATGAAAGAGTTATAATGAAAACACCGAAACAGATCTATTAGATTCAAACTATATGCTGTTGACATTAATGGCCCAATATCTCATAGATAGAAGCCGAATCTGACTTCGACCTCAACAAAAAAGTTGTAGAGCACGATCTGAGGTTTCCTGAAAGTACAAGAATGTGAAAATCTGAGTTTTTATGAAGAAAATATGATGAAAACAACAAACTAGACAGCGGCAGATTAGAATTGGACGCGACGACGAGGCGATCGACGTGGAATTTGACTCCACGACAAGATGCAAGACTAAAACTAAGAACCAGCACTCAGACAACGATGGATGAAAATTCAAAGATGCAAACTGACAAGAACGATGCAAGGCTAATGACAATGGTTTGGACAGCGGAAAATAAATATTTTTGTAAGGCAATTTTCTGGACTCTAAGTATGAAATCAATCTACTAAACTAAGATAGATAAATTCTCACCAGTCAACCTGAAGCTCTGATACCAACTGATGAAGACACGTATGCCTGATCTTCTAGTGAGAGGGATAACTTTGATTTGATAGAGAGTGATCTTGGTGATCCGGCTACCAACCAAACAAGACTGGACGCCCTAGCAATCGCTAAACCACACTCACGAGTCGTTATCAACCATGCCAAGACGCGGTTGACTTGATCACGAGGATCGACCTAATCACAAGGATCGATTCCTGCAAGTAACCAAAGAACAAGCAAGAACTAGATAAAAACAATCTGAAATTGTAAATATGGATGAAGCACACGATAAATTTGAGGTTGTGTAACTTGTAGTTGTTAGTCTAGCCGACACAAGAACACAAGGATGAAGTTTCACACATGGGGAAAACTAACCTAAACAAAACCTGAGGAAGAACGGGAAGGGTGACGGCCATACGTAATAGGGGTGGCAGCCAAGGAGGTGAATATGAAACCCTAGGGGTACATGCCCAAGGTGGAGGTGATGTGGCACCCGACAGGTTCTGTCTGTGGATTGTTTCGTTGATTGCAGATGATACAGAAGGAATTTCGCTATGGGACCAATCCCATTGGAAAGGTGTCATCGTGGGTTGCTCCACCTTTCATGTAGCTCGCTGATCCTCCGGTGTGGGTGTAGTGAATGGCTCGGCACATGGATTCATGCCGACTCGCCGTTCTCCTTGATCTTCTCGTGGCGGCGAGAAAGTAGTGGAAGTAGTGGAAGGAGTGGATGGAGTCTTGTTCATATCTGAGCTAGTGATGTCCTCATCAACCCGGACAGGGAGTTGCAGGCCAAAGGTCTCCGCCACGATGTTGTGGGGAGGGCCCTCCCCGATGACGCGCACGACTCGTTCGTGCTTGTCCTCGTAGTACCTCCCGAGGAGGTTGACCGCCCCCCCCCCCCCCCCCGGGAGCCATCGTAGGACCGGACTGCAAAAGGAAAGAAGTTAGAAAAAAGGCTACCTCCTCCCCGTGGGATCAAGCCCGGGAACTTACACTGATCCACCGTCGTTCCGGGCGGGCGGTGAGCCGCGCTCACCCCTGTTCCCCGGCGGAGGCTGAAGGACGCCACCCAGAGGAGCGCCAATTCCTCTGCATGGACCACCAGATTTGGACCTCCGCCATTTGGGTGAGGAGGTCCATCTACCGCTCGGTCTAGTTGGGGGCCACCGGGCCGATCGACCGATAGTAGGATGATGGCTCTGGGAAGTAGGTGACCTCCGGGTCACTTATCTGGAGGTAGAACCACCTTCGGAGCTAGTCCCCCCAATGGTCCCGAGAGGCCTAGACCAGGTACTCGTCCGTTTGGCCGGGCATGAGTTGAATCATGACCGAGCGGAAGGCGGACTTGGAACTGCCCTTTGTCACCAATGGGCCCCTCACCGAGGGCTCGTAGAAGTACCGGAGAAGTCGGAGGGTGGGCTTCTCCCCGGTGGCTATCTCGCACAGCCACACAAACAACCCCATCCGGACGAGGGTGTTTGGGGTGAGGTGGTTGAGGGAGAGGCCATACTCCCGGAGCAGTGGATGCACCTGGAGCCGGAGCTCGACCTCTACCAAGGCCTCAAAGGCCACCACCTCCCCCTCCCGGGGGCTCGGCACTGCCTCCTCCAGCCCGGGGATCCTGATGTCCTCGGTCGTGAAGAACTTATGGTCGAGGAAGAACTCGAGTTCCCGGGGGGAGAACTCGGTAGCCCCGAGGAAGTCAGAGGTCACCTCCTTCAGGGGCAGTTCGGATGCCTTGTTTCAGCTTTTCAGTGCCATCACTGGGAAGTGGAAGTGTCTGGCAAAGACAAAAAAAAGAAGGAAGCTACCGGGAAATCAAACTACAGGGAGAACAAAGTGTGCTACCGGCAGAGTAAGGGTTTGAAGGAGGGAGTTGTGTCCCGGGCTGGGGCCCCCTTCCTTCTATTTATAAGCGATTGAGGGGGCCTCCGATGGACGCGAATATCAAAGAGTGGCACAAAGGTCGATGAGCCATATGGTGCGCGCGCGTGAACCGAGGGTTCGCACGGGAGAATAGCCTGGGAGCTGAAGCGTCGCGCGCGTCTCGGGGCATGTCCCGGAAGGCAAAACGTTGTCTGGGGCCGAGTCCTAGGCATACCCTCCGGGGCCACTCCGTGTCCCTGGGGGTCTGGAGGGCTACTATTGGGGGGAATCGCGGACGTTCCCCGGGATATGTCCCGGATGCTTACCGGGGAAAGTCCCGGTGGGCTATCGGGGAAGTCCTGAAGGGCTCCGGTAGCGAACCCCGGATGCCTCCCATGAAATATCACGGAGGCCTCCCGGGAAAAGCCATGAAGGGCTCCTGTAGAAGACCACGGGCACCTTCCGTGGAAAGTCCCAGAGGGCTACCAGGGAAAATCCCGGACGCCTCTAGTGGAAAATCCCGAAGGGCTCCCGTGGCAAACCCCGGATGTCTATTAGGGGAAATCGCGGATGTTCCCCGGGATATGTCCCGGACTCTTACCGGGGAAAGTCCCGGATGCCTCACGTAGAATGTCCTGGAGGGCTATCGGGAAAAGTCCCGGACGCCTCCTGTGGAAAGTCCTGGTGGGCTACCGGGGAAAGTCCTGAAGGGCTCCCGTAGCGAAGCCCGGATGCCTCCCATGAAATATCATGAAGGCCTCCCAGGAAAAGCCATGGAGGGCTCCCGTAGAAGACCACAAGCACCTCCCGTGGAAAGTCCCAGAGAGCTACCAGGGAAAATCCCGAACGCCTCTAGTGGAAAAACCCGAAGGGCTCCCGTGACAAACCCCAGACGTCTCCCGTGAAATCTCACGGAGGCCTCCGGGCAAAAGCCACGGAGGTCTCCTCATGCAAGGTCACGTGCGGGTGACGTCAGGAGCGCATCGGGAACTAGCAAGGACACTTGTCAAGCATCCAAGCCTTTCGGCCGGTGAAATGGCGTCAACGCCCCTCAATCCGACAGCTATAGCTAGGGCTTTTTAGTCTTTTTGCATCTAACAGATGCGAATATCATTTTACACATACAAACAACAGGCAATCTTTGGAGACCTCTCTCCCCGATAGAGCACCTCCCCAGCGCACTCACATCTGGAGGGTGCCGACAAGACTAGGGCCCCCACTGGGACCTGAACCTGTATAAAACTTATCATGTCAATCTCTGTGTTGCCCGGCGGGAGGTGACCGATCGCTCGGTCAGCTCGTGTCGCTGTACGTGTGTCACACACACCCGAAAAATCTGTCGGGTGGTGTATTTTATACCACGACAATTATGAAAAAGACAACTATTTAAGAATGAAAATAATATTAAATAAGGTTATCATAGTTTTTTCTTAATATTTTATTTCAAATGCTAGATGTTAGAATGATGTCTATTTGAAAATTATCTTAAAAGAGGGAAGAAATTACTAAAGTGATAAACGGCAGCTTCTACCAGCACTGCGATTTTACAATAAAATATGGCTCCATTATTGTCCCCTTCCCCTGTAGAGTGCCGCTTCCACCAATAGGACAAAGACTGTATAATTCACTTTAGAATGGAACGGACATCTCAATACTTCCATGAGGTCATTTTAGAAAAGGGAACCAAAAGTGATAGATGCACTCTTCACTGCTTTTTAAGAAAAGAAACTGGTCAGAACAGCTACCTAGCTAGTAGAGGAAAATAGGGACAAAGAGAAAAGGGCACTAGCAAATGGAATTTTTTTTATAAATAACTCAATAATATTATAAAAATAATTTACACTAATTATTTTTTTTACTTTTGACTTGCCATGGATGCAGAGCCGCCAAAGGCTTGTCGTGTAAACGCAACAAAGTTTTCTAAGTATAACTTATACATCAAAAAAAAAAAATTTCAGAATCGATATTTTTTTATCTATAATTTGGATTGACAATCCATTTTAACCAATAAAATTTTGAGGCCAAAATAATAATATCAATACAAACCGATCATCAACTAAAGTTATAAATGATATATCAATTCTGGAAGAATAAAAAATTTCTAAATAATTTAATTGGAAAGTTTGAGTTTAATTTTTTTGATTTTTTTGAGACCAATATTTTTTTTACCTATAATTGTTGGGAGAAATCTCCGCCCGATCTATCCCGGTGAGAAGCAACCTGGTGACCCGCGTCCCGGACGCCGTCACCGTTCCGATGACCCCATCCCGGGCTGTAACACCCCTGTTTTCCCAACCCTAGCCTGCCTTGACTATCTGCATATCAGGATGAGATCTTGGTAATGTCAGAGTGTTACTCTAAGAAGTTGGCAGCCAAACTCCTTCATTCAAGTCGTTTTCGCAGATCAGTCCAAAAGATTCACAAATTAGTCCTTTTCAGATATCTGAGGAACCCCAAAAAGGCTAAAAGTCACAGATCATTTCCAAATCCCGATTTAATTCAGTGAACATCTTCCCTTCACTATTCTGGACATTTTTCCCTTCTGGAAGAATTTCCAAATCTTGCCCGAAACCCTAGTTTCAGCCTTGTCAAATTTCTAAAATCAGATTACCCTAATTACCCTGTTTTCAGTTCATCTCAAAACTTGCCTAAATCTCCAAAATTTTGTCATCCCTAGCTGCTGATCAATATCTTAGACCTTGTGGATTAATTTAGCAAAGTCAAGACTCTTTCTACCTAAGCCAAATGCCAGATTTACAGATTGGTCCCTGGAATCAAGAATCAGTAATTGCAAATCAGCCCTCCTATTCTTTTTCTGCTGTTTTCGACCAGCGCCTGGTCGTGCCCTCGACCAGTGCTGCATCGCCGGAGCCGCGCCGCGTTTTCTCTCCGCCAGCCACCGCCTCTTGTCACCTGCGCTTGTGAGCAAATGAGCCACCTCGCGCGCACGTGCCAGCAGCCAGTACCTCGCCATGTCCAGCGGTTAAACACCCGCGCTCCAGCACTGTCTTCGCGCGCGCAACCGTTGCCGTGCCAATTGCATGCGTTACGTGTCCAGGAGCTGAAAGAGGATATGAAGCTCGGTAACACAATCAATTTCAGAGAAGATGAACAAGGGATTTTATGGCACCATAATCGAATCTGCGTTCCGGATAATAAGGAAATCAAAGATGCAATTTTACATGAAGCTCACCATACCCTGTACTCAATCCACCCGGGTAGTACAAAAATGTATCGAGATCTGAAGAGTCAGTTTTGGTGGAGAAAGATGAAGAGAGAAATCGCTTAGTTTGTAGCATCTTGCGACACTTGTCAAAGGGTGAAAGCAGAGCACCTGAAGCCAGCAGGACCGCTACAACCCCTACCAATCCCAGAATGGAAATGGGACAAAATCGGAATGGACTTCATAACAGGATTACCGAGGACCAGAAAAGGTTACGACTCTATATGGGTCATAGTAGACAGGTTGACAAAAGTAGCACATTTTCTACCAGTGAGAACCCAGTACTCAACCAAACAATTGGCAGAACTATACCTTTCAAGAATTGTTAGCTTGCATGGAGTGCCAAAAGCAATAGTCTCTGATAGAGGACCCCAGTTTGTATCAAAGTTCTGGGAGGAACTGCAAGAAATCTTGGGAACCAAGTTAAAGTTCAGTACCGCTTATCATCCGCAGACTGGAGGACAAACTGAAAGAGTGAACCAAGTTTTAGAGGATATGCTAAGAGCTTGTACGTTGGAATATGGAGATTCTTGGGAATCATTCTTGCCATATGCTGAATTCACATACAACAACAGCTATCAAGCAAGTATAAAGAAGCACTCTACGGAAGGAGATGCCGTACCCCACTATACTGGACCGAAGTGGGTCAAAAGCAATTTTTAGGACCACAACTAGTGGAAGAGGCCACAGCTCATGTGAAGATCATTCAGGAAAGAATGAAAACGGCTCAGTCTCGACAGAAAAGCTACGCCGACCACAGAAGAAGAGAACTATCATTCGAAGAAGGTGATTACGTCTATCTTAAGGTAACACCTTACAAAGGAGTGCGTCGATTCCAAATGAAAGGAAAATTGAGCCCGAGATATGTTGGACCTTATAAGATTCTGGAGATGCAAGGAGAGGTAGCATATAAGCTAGAACTACCACCTGAGTTGGCTGGAGTACATAATGTCTTCCATGTGTCTCAACTGAGGAAATGTCTGAAGAGGCCAACAGAACAGATATCTCCCAGAGAAGCAGAAGTACAACCAGATTTGTCATATCAAGAGTACCCCAGCAAGATACTTGAAATCAACGAAAGGAGACGAAAATCAAGGACCATCAGATTCTGCAGAGTCCAATGGAACAACCATTCAGAGGAAGAATCAACTTTGGAAAAGGAAGAAGAGCTACGCCGAAACTTTCCATACCTGTTCTCAGACCTACCAGAATCTCGAGGACGAGATTGTTTTTAAGGAGGTTAGGTTGTAACACCCCTATTTTTCCCAACCCTAGCCTGCCTTGACTATCTGCATATCAGGATGAGATCTTGGTAATGCCAAAGTGTTACTCTAAAAAGTTGGCAGCCAAACTCCTTCATTCAAGTCATTTTCGCAGATCAGTCCAAAAGATTCATAAATTAGTCCTTTTCAGATATCAGAGGAACCCCAAAAAGGCTAAAAGTCATAGATCATTTCCAAATCCTGATTTGATTCAGTGAACATCTTCCCTTCACTATTCTGGACATTTTTCCCTTCTGGAAGAATTTCCAAATCTTGCCCGAAACCCTAGTTTCAGCCTTGTCAAATTTCTAAAATCAGATTACCCTAATTACCCTGTTTTCAGTTCATCTCAAAACTTGCCTAAATCTCCAAAATTTTGTCATTCCTAGCAGCTGATCAATATCTTAGACCTTGTGGATTAATTTAGCAAAGTCAAGACTCTTTCTACCTAAGCCAAATGCCAGATTTACAGATTGGTCCCTGGAATCAAGAATCAGTAATTGCAAATCAGCCCTCCTATTCTTTTTCTGCTGTTTTCGACCAGCGCCTGGTCGTGCCCTCGACCAGTGCTGCATCGCCGGAGCCGCGCCGCGTTTTCTCGCCACAGTTGCTCGCCGCCAGCCACCGCCTCTTGTCGCCTGCGCTTGTGAGCAAATGAGCCACCCCGCACGCACGTGCCAGCAGCCAGTACCTCGCCATGTCCAGCGGTTAAACACCCGCGCTCCAGCACTGTCTTCGCGCGCGCAACCGTTGCCGTGCCAATTGCATGCGTTACGTGTCGTTGCCGGAGCTGCGCTGTTGCCTCCGCATCTGAGCCATCACTGGTGAAGTTCCAATGCAACCGGCAAAGCCTGCAGCGCTGCTACATCGCCATCGCTCCTTCACATCGCCGGTCACCGCTGTCGCAGCTGCACCCGGCCGGTCTCGTCCCCGGCACAAGTTCTCTCGCCGTTTCCCCTCGCAAGGTCCGCCTCAGCGCCTATTTAAACCCCCTCAGTGCTGTGAAGAAGACACAACTCCAGGACTTAGCCAAATTCTCAGATTTTCATTGTTTCCCTTTCTTCCCCGACGAGCCGATTTTGAGGCCATCGTCGCCAGAGCAAACCACAGCCCCTCTCTCCAATCCAAGCTCACCAGTAAGATCCCCACACCCATCTTCCCGTGTCCAAGCAAGCAATTGCATCCTAGTGCTCTTCATCGCCGGTGATCGCCGGAAAACCAGAAGACCCTTATTCCAGAAATTAAACTCGTTCCAGTGCTTTTCATCACTCACTCCAGTAGAATCAAATGATCCTTAGCCCTTTCTTACCAAGCCTGTTCAGCCAGTTTTCAAATAGATGCAGTGCTGTGTGTTTTCCCAAATTTCGCGCGCCACCGTGGACGTCTCACGTCGCCGGCGTGCCTCGCTGCAGCTCTCCCCAAAATGAAGCCACCTACACCTTCCCTGTAACCCCTAGATGGTGTAGCCCAAAGCTTATAGCCTGCATTGCTGTGTGGAGCCAGTTCGTCGTTCACCGTCTTCTCCAACTCTGGTGATAACGTCGATGAGCTCGCACGCTTAACCACTGCCCAATTTCTCTCTCTAGAACAATCCACACCACCCCAGAAGTGTTTCCCCTCGGTCAATTTGGAGTTTAGCTAACTCCAGTTCTCTGTCACCGTGACTCGTCCTTGTCTCAGGCGGCCGAAGATTTCAACCTCGCCGTTCGTCGCCGATAAGCCACCCCAGCCAAATTCCTTCCACCAGCAACCTTGTCTTGATCCCGCCTACCTCCCTGACATGTTTGGCGAAGCAATGCATGCGTGATTCGTCCAGACGCATGTGCCCTAGTTCGCTGTTGTACAGTGGCATTCGATTTCCTGTGTCCTGAGCTTTGCTGTGAATTTCTGTTAATTCAAGGGCTTTTCTGAAAAGTTCACTTTGTCATCTAGGTCCCTCACAGCATTTGGCACACAATGCCACCTCTTGCACCACTTTTGATCATCTAGAAGCCCCAAATCATTCTTGTGTCCTTCTCAGACATTGTCTGTTCGCGAACCGAATGCCAACCCTAGGCTTTCGTCGCAATCGAGTCTTGTCCAGTGAACCTAACCCTAGAATCCTTTTCTCCGCTGTTCTGTTTCTGCCCAATCTCCCTCATTTGCATTCATGTGTATATTTTACTTATGTTTTGTATAAGGCCTATTTTCTGGATGCTTATGTATTGTATGTGTTGTGTGTGCTCTCGTGCGAATGCAGAGCAAGGAGCGGAAGATTTGGAAGGAACGTTTGAAGATCCAGAAGATTTCTTAGACCCAACTTGGCAAGGCAAGTCGTCACCCTTGATCATGTCTCACCCAGTATTTTGAAATAAAGTAGATTCACTGTTTTAAAGATATATGCATGCTGAATATTTGATAGAACTATGTTTAGAAACATGTGAATAGATATGACCCAACTTTCATGTGGAAACCCCTTTTTGATATCGAATCATCATGCAACCATGTCACCCTAGGATACCATGCTTAGGCTTTAATCTTATTTAAGTATACATGTTGGATGTGAAATGGCTAATATGTGAGAAATGGATTTGAAACCCCTTTGCTGAAATGAAATGTCAAATTAGTATTGATAGTGAGGATTGGTTTGTATGGAGAGGGTGCGGTGCGCACCAGGGAATGTGGATGGCTCCTCACTATTAATTCATAAGGACTAGAACCTTGTGTTGTGCCTCTATGCGGCATGAAAAAGTACCAACCACTTGCCTGGTATGGGACAGGCACGACTTAGTAGCTTTTTGGTATTAGCAGTTCCCTGCATGGTTTGTCGGTCTGGTTTCTCACGTGGAGAAACTGGTTGGGCGCAGTTCGTCCGTGAGTGATGTGAGTTCAGAAAAAGTATGAGAGGAAAAGGTGCAAAGAAGGAAGACGCCCTATGCCTCCGATTAAGCCGTGCGCGGTTGTAATCGTGACGGTCAGATGTCTCGCGTGGACAGACCAAGGCTATGTGTCCTGCGGGAGCATAGGCCAAAGGCTAGGAAGTAAGGCAGTGGGGAGGACCCACAACGGTACTTGAGACTTAATTGTCTATTTACCGGGCGGGGATACTGTTAATACTGAACTGCAAAAGCGTTGTGTGATCTCGGCCTTGTCACATGTCTATAAGTCACATGGAGTTGGCCCGACTTGAAAGTCGAGTGAAGAAGTGGATTTAAAAAGAGGTACACCTTTGCAAAGCGTAAGAAAAGTATCGGATACTCTGTACTCCCAGTTCATGGAGTATGTTCGCGGTGGATTTATCCATGTGGTTCAACACAAGTAACTATTTGGAATGTTTTCATAATATGGTTAATTCAAATGGTGGATCACGGAGGATCGCCATTCACAATATTTTCTTAAAGTCTATTATAAGGTTTTCAAAAACCCCGCTGTTGAAAATAAAACCCTTATTTGAAAGATCAAAGGATTGAAATCTATGCTATTTATGATTATAAGACTTAACCCCTTTTCTTGATCACTCCTCATCTACATAATTACATTTGTAAATAAACGACTTGCTGAGCATTGTGTCAAAACATGCTCACCCTTGCCTTTTCAAACAAATCAGAAGAGGGATTCGCCGATCCCGATTCGTTTGGTTCTGAAGATGAAGCAGAGGATGGGAACGCCCCAGATGATTCGGAGTTCTAGGAGGGTCTCGCGCCGAGTTGAGTCCGATGTGGAGGAAGCCCTACCGGAACCGTTGCTGCCAGAAGTGAAGATCTTTGTTGTTGCTGTCTGCCTTGTTTTGTGTGTTCGGTATTTTGATGCCGACTCTTCTATGGATAAACCTGTTATTTTCATAGCAACTCTAAGTAGCGTCATTCTGGGCGCTATGTTAATGTAATATTGGTCCTTGTGACCTCGTACCTGTTTAATTATGTTTTATGCTATAGTTGCTTTCCGCTTGTTGTGAGTTTTGTAGTGGTCCAACCTGTGTGCAATCCACCTGGGAGGTTGCCACGGGATTCCTCAAATGGGGGTCCCACACGGGCGGCCCCACCAAACCGGTGACAAGCGCCCCGGGGACCCTCGTCCCGAGCGCCGCCACTGGCCCGGTGAGAGGCGCGTCGAGCACCACCGTCCCGAGCGTCGCCCCGCCGCCACCGGCCCGGTGAGAAGCGCCCCAGGCACCCGTGTCCCACCGCCACCGGCTCGGTGAGAAGCGCCCCAGGCACCCATGTCCCGCCGCCACCCACCATCATCCCAGGTGCCGCCACCGGCTAGGTGAGAAGCGCCACAAGCACCACCGGCCCGAGGATAAGTGCCCCAGGCACCTGCGTCCCGGGCGCCGCCACTGGCCCGGGGACAAGCGCCCCGGTGACCCCATCGCAGGCGCCGCCATTGGCCCGGGGATAAGTACGCCCGTCACCTGTGTCGTGGGCACAGCCATCAGCCCAATGACAAGCACCCCGGTGACCCCGTCCCGGGCGCCGCCATTGGCCCAGTGATAAGCGTTGCGGGCAACACCGTGCCGGGCGCCGCCACCGGCCCGGCGAAAACCGCCCCAGGCACCCGCGTCCCGGATGCCGCCACCGGCCCGGTGAGAAGCGCCCTGGGCACCTGCGCCCCGGTGATCCCGTCCCAGGCGCCGCCACGGACCCAGTGACAAGCGCCCCCGTGATCCCGTCCCAGTGACCAGTATCCCCGTGTCCCGGGGAAGGTCGCAGAGGTTTCCCGTGCAGGGTCACGCGTGGGTCACGTGAGGAGGGCCTCGGGAATTGGCAAGGACACTTGTGAAGCATCCGAGCCCCCTGGCCAGTAGAATGACGTTGATGCCCCTCAATCCGACGGCCGCAGTTTGGGTAGTCTAGTAATTTGCATCTTTTGGGCCTATATATGCCCTTGTATCCCTCTTTTGTAACCGAGGACAACTCATTTGCATCCAATACAAAAACTAAAAAGGCATGCTTAGGAGCACTCTCCCCGTGAGCGAGCTCCCCTAGCTGACTCGTGTCGGGAGCACGTCGGCAAGACTAGGGTCTCCACTAAGGCCCAAACCTTATAAATCCTTGTGCCAATCTCTGTGCTTGCCCGACGGGAGGTGACCGATCACACGGTCAGCTCGCGTCTCTGTTTGTTTGCTAGGAATTTGCGTAAAACCTGCCGTGGTATTCGCAACACCACGATAGTTGGCGCCGTCTGTGGGGACCGTGACGAATCGCCATGGTTCCCCCCAGAACCAGAGCTCAAGCCCTCTCTCTTTCCGCAAGATGATGTTGTCACGGCCCTGTCGTTCGGGGACACCCGAGGGGAGGGACATCCCCTCCCCCCGCGGTCTCTAGTAGGAGGGTTCCCATTTCCATCTTGGTGACCGGAACTGAGCTTGCGGGGCCTAGCGTCCCCCAACTCTCCGTCCCGGTCTCTGGAGACCCCCTGCTGGGGGCTTTGGTTGAGGGCCAACTCCGCGCCTAGCACACGCTGGAGGAGTTGTTACGCGTCTTGGCGTGGCCCTCAACTCCGGTTTACCCACCCCTATACTCGTATATGGGGGGACCAGCACTGTTCTTCATGGGGCTCCCGGTCACCTTCCCCATGACGGGAATGTCCAGAGCCTTCCCCACGCCAGGAACGTCTGGAGCTTTCCCTGCGCCGGGAATGTTTCCCGCGCCAGTGGGCTTCCCGACGCCCGGGGCTTTCCTCGCGTCGGGGATGTTTCCCGCGTCAGGAGGCCGGTGCATGTCTGGAACCTTCCCCGTCGCGGGAGGTTATCTGGCACCGGGTCCAGAGCCTCCACAGCTGGCTATGCCCGCGCGGGGGTTCCCCCCGCGCCGGGAGCCTTCCTTGCGCCGGTAGGCACCCAAGAGACCAGGGACATCCCCGAGTCGATGTCCAAAAATGTTCCGGCACCAAAGTCGGTGGTCACCCCGGGAGTTCTCCCCGCACCCACTCCCGTCGCTGCCTCATACACTCTGTCGCGCCCCGACCTAGGGACTACGACTACTCCCGTGGAGACCCAGCTCGCTGTAGCTGGTCCCATATATGGATGCTATTGACTTCCGAGGATAAGTCAAGAACATGAGTATATTCACATTGCAGCAGAAAAACTTACAAAATATTTAAACAGTGTGGCCTGCTGGCCTTAATACAACATAAGAAGATTACAATGCCTTCGCGGCATACATGGTTTAGCATAATAACAACTACACAGCAGAAGATAGGTGACCCTCCCACAGTGAGAAGTTGACGGTAGAACAACACAAATCAGGGCTCTGGCGGAACTAGCTCTCCTTCATCTGGGTCCAAGAAGTTCTCCACGCCTTCATCTTGATCATGGAACGCTCCATCTACTAGATTGTAAGTTGCAAGGGTGAGTACTTACGTACTTAGCAAGTCATACGTAAGAGTAGATACATATAGTAGGGATGATATGAACCTATGCTAGTCAAGAAGTGTGGATGTTTGTAAAATAGTCTTTTCTTTCATATCGCATCTCATGCAGTACTTTTCATAACATAGCATCGCTATTCATGTTCACTAAATTATAGCACTACCACGACACGTCGACACACGACAGCCCACGGCAGCACCCCTTATCATGACAACACATGTCATTTGGGTAATCTTCACTTACCAAATTTTATTTAGAAAACATATTTGTGCCACACCCCGTGGATTTAATCCACCGCAGCAGACTCCTATAAACCCGGGAGCTCGGAGTATTCGAATACGTTTTTAACTCTGCAGAGAGGTACCAATTTACCCGCAAGATATTCCACTTTCATGCCCATCCAATTAAGATGATTTGACCCTTCTTCACAACCATGTGTGAGTGGCAAGGTGGAGATAACAAGATCTTTTGTTATGTTTCACTCGCAATTCACCCCTGACCCTATGGATTTCTCGCGAACCACAGTTGTGGCGGGCTAAACCCCCATCCCCAAGCCTCTTCCCATTACTGAGTCAGTGTGCATGATTAGATCACATTCAGTGATACGTGGAGGAGCCGCACTCCGTGAAATTAGTGTATTGTTTTCCATCTCATGCAGGGGTTTCATGTGCGATCCGCATAAGTACTTGTTCAGGCCTGTCCCATACCAGGCTTGCGGTTAGCACGTGTTTCATGCCACTAGACGCACAACACAAGGTTCTAGTCCTTATATGCCAGTGACCAGATCATGCCACAAACCTTGCACCTTCAGTGCCTGCTCATCCTTTGCAGTTAAGCACCTCCAGCGCTACCACCATTCCATACCAAAATTCTGGTCACGGCTAGGTGTTTTATTTCATGAATATAAATAAGTACATATATAATAGTTCATGGCTCACTATTTGATCATTTCACATTTCACAGATAACCAGTCTAGTACTGCCAATTCATAAGTCAACCATTCTCAATATTTCACATGCAATATTATTTATATTCAAGGTTATGTTATAGCAACTCTTAAAATATAGGTTCAAGATGATCAAGACTATGACTTGCCTTCCGCGTCGTAAAAATCAGTAGTTGATGTCGGGTCAACAGTGAAGTTCTCGAACTTAGCTTCTGGATCTGCTCGGCGACAAACAAGCATACAATAATTACTAACTATGTTAAAATGATTTATGATTTATATGCAGATATGCTTAACAGAATAACTGAACGATACTGAAGATAATTGGGATTGAAAGCTGAACTGAGTCAAGATTCTAGGGTTTCAAGGAATCTGGGCTAAGGATGGGTGTTAGATGCTCTTAGGGTCTCAAGGCTGCAATAAGGACATCAAGTCCGCGGCTGGTTTTTTCAAAAACAGCGAATGTCAGCCGATTGACATTCGGATCAAGGCTCTGACATAGCTTCAAGGAAAGCTAGAGAGTTTATCTCAAGTTGTGACAAAAGAAGAAAATATAGATCACAACTCTACAAATTCAGTGGACAAATTGATTCTCAAATTGCACAACCAGAAGTGGGTAAACAAGGCCAATGCCACTGGCTGGCATGCACTGACAAAGTCCCGACAATGTCAAAAACTAGGGCTTAGCAGCAAATGCAATTCAAGGCTTCATCTGCTGCACCAATTATGTCTAGGAGACAGGCTCAAGTAATAGGAACACAATGCAAGTGGTTTCAAGACCTAAGATGGCCGGACGGTGATGAACGGCGGTGAGGAAAGACGGTGGGGACACGGCAAGACAATAGCACTGGACAAAATCTTTGGCATAGCTATATCTTGCGATCTGGATGGTTTCAGAGGTCAAGCTAGAAGAGAAAAGTGCTCAGGAGATCACGGCGAAGATGCTAGACAAGGTGGATTCGACGGCGGTGGCCAGAAATAGATTCCGGTGAACGGCGTCGGAGAAGACGACACTGAATCTGGGAGTTTTTGCTACACAAGTTTATAGGTCGATTCCTTGATGTGAGAGTGGAAGGGAGGTGTGAGAAATCTACTGGCATGGTTAATTTGGCTGGACGATCACCGGTGTGGCCTGGCGACGTGAGCCAGTTTCTAGTGAAGTTCAAATTTGGGGAAAGTCTTGATTCGAGCTCAATTGGTGATTCTAGGTTCACAGGAATACTCAAAACAACTCTCTGATCATTTTATCTACAGGTTCGAAGGCTAATTTGGGATGAATCGGGCTGCATTGCCGAAACAGGGCAAATCGAGGATTCCGGCGATCACCAGCATTAGGGTTCACCAGAGCACGATTAGATGCTACAGAACGATGAGGAGGATGAGAGATACTCACTGGTGGTGTCAATTTGGCAAATGGTGCAGTGGTTGAAGCTGGCACCGTGAGCCTCCAAGCTGGGCTCGCCGGAGAAGAAGACGAAGGTGAAGGAAATTTGGGACTTAGTTGATTTCTGGTGAAGTGGAGATGATACAGGGTGTGGGATTGCTTAAATAGGCCAGGGCGAAGCTGGCGAGGAGGGAAAAGCAAAGAAAGTGGCGCCAGGGACATCACTGGCCGAGCGCAGGCGTGACAACGGTGAAGAAACAGCGGCAAAGACGGGACGGTGAACAGGCGGCTCTGCACTGCTCAATTTGTTGATTCATTGGGACTCGACAACGCTGGCTGGTGCAAGCGGTTGCGACAAAACTGGCACAACGAGGCAACGTGGCGTGGAGTTGCTGACAAAATGCTGTTGTTGCTGCTGCTGGTCGCGCACGGGAGCGGTTGCACAGGCACAAGCGCAAGCGAAGCTTCACCGGCGATGAAGGATGTAGTGGCGCGGCACAGCTGATCGCGGTCAAAAACGGCGAGATCGAATGGAGTTGCTCCTGGTTGAAACAGCAGGCTGGACTGAAATGCAATTTGCTGATTCTTGGCTTTGGGCTAATTTGTAAATCTGGAGATTTAGATGGTTAGGGTTGAATTTGATTTTACTGATTTGGCAAACTTAATTCAACAGATAATTTGGCACAGATAGAAGATGAAATTTGAAACATTTGAATGTTTTTGAATGAAATTGATAATAGGGTAAATTAAGGTATCTGAAATCTGGATTTTGTCAAATGCTGAAATTCTGGGATTTAGGATTTGATTTTGAGATACTCATATAAGAAGATTTTGTGTTGAATGGCATTTGGGAGGTGTTCCCTAAATCAGATTTGGATTTGGAGATGATTTGTAACATTTTGCCCTTTCAGGCTTCTGGAAAATCTGGAAAAGGACTGATCTACGATACTCTTGGACTGATTTGCGAAAAGGGTTTAGATGATGAAATCTGGCTGCCAACTTTTTGGATTAAGGTATTGACATACCCTTGATCATCATCCAAGAGTAATCTGGTCTGAACTTGGTCAAGATTTTGATTAAATCTGAATTTCTAAATGTTAGGGTATTTGGGGTAATATAATATATTTCTGTTTTCGAAAACAGAAAGGAGTTGATAAATCTGGAAGTTAGAGATGGAATTGAATCTGGGTTCTGAAGGCTTTTATACTCATGATAGATAGTAGATCAAATCTGAAAATTCAGATCTTGATTTGGGTCTACACGATAGATTTTAAGATTTTGGGCTTAGGATAGAATCACTAGTACAGAAATGCAGTCTACTAACCCCTATCTTCTATCAGTTATTAGCGAAACAGCACAAAACTAATAGAAAATGTGCCTCGCGGTCATAAAAGCCCAACGGATATATTTTCCCTATCGGTTTCTAAGAAACTTACCGATAGAATAAATAGTATGATATACTCTAGCGGTGATAAACATATTTGCCGTTAGAAGAGATGCATAAGTACTGACGGAAGAATGTTGTGCGCCGATAGGACTGGTCGACTTCAACAACTAGACTTATTCTATCGCTACTGTATGAATATACCGACAGAGTATATTAAAAATTCCTATCGGCAATATGTAGTTCGCCGATAGAATAGTTGACCTTCTACAAATATTTTTATTCTATCGGTAATGGATTCTTTTACCGTTAGAATATATAGAAAATTGCTTAGAACTGTTCGTCTTCTAATAGTTTTATTCTATCGGTAATGAATGTTTATACCGGTAGAATATTGCACAAAATATCTTAGAACTGTTGGCCTTCTACAACTAGTAATATTCTATCGGTAATGTACGTACACACCGATAGAGTATGTACAAAAATTCCTATCGGTAATATTTATTGTGCCGATAGAACCATTCGGCTTCTACAGATGTTTTTATTACTAATGGTATTCTGTTTTCTTACCGATAGAAAATATATAATTGTATAAATATACGGGTATGTCTCTTTCATTCTCATAGTTCATTTGGGGCTCGTAGTCCTAACCCGTAAGCTCCATGGACAGCCGGCGCACCTCTACAGGGGACCGCTGCACCTCCGCACCTCCATCGACGCCCTCTAGACGTCGGCATCCCAAGGAAGGTACGTAAAATTTCTGCAATATTGTTAGATTATTCTAATCCGATTATGGCAATAATTCTGCTTTTTTTGTATCCTTCATTTTGATGTGTCTTCTTTTCAATATGATTATGATCTGTTCAGGTCCTTGGATGATGCTCGTGAGGGGCAACGTATTTCACGGTTCTTCATCGCAGTACGCTGCCTACGTTGGCTTGTTGGCGAAAGAAATGGTGAAGATCACCGTCGAGAGCTGGAAGGACGTGAAGGGCGAGATCTTGGTTGGCTCGGTCGAGAAGATGCTTAAGCCCGGCGTGTTTCTCAAATCAGGATCTATAGAAAGCATCTTACATTTTTTTGCATGCACCAGCTTGTGGCCAGATGCTTACCTGCTTGGAGAAGAAGAATTGTTGTTATTTGCACAGCCATTCTACACCATCACTACACAGAACAACATCTTGGAAGGTAGGTTCTTTTTGTTAATGGAGTTGAGTTGAGTTGAGTTGATCGAGTTTGAGTCCGAGGAAATCACCAATACGTACAAATGTATGTCGACGGCAGTTCCAGCTCCTCGGGCGTCTTCGAACTGAACTCCTATGGTTAAGTCCAATGTGGTTCAGACATTTGCTGTTTTGGATGAATGGATTTGTGATGTATCAGGTCTAACTTGTAGTCGGCAGTTGTATTGTGGCAACCTGCAAAGGTTCCCTTTTATGTAAAATGCATGTATGGGCCACAAGGTCCTCGTCGTGATCTGTTGTTAATTTCAGACGTGGCTTTTGTAATATACATCGAATGTGTGAATTGTTGTATTTGTATATTGTTGTATATTTGTGTATCATGTATTGCTAATTGGGACATGAACTTGAATGTGCAGGGAGCATTTGTGTATTTAATTGTATTGGTAGGTAGGTGTGTATTTGTACTGCTGTTTCAGACATGCACTTCAATTTGTGAACTGGCATGTGTATGTTTGTACCTGAATTTGTATTGGTGAACTGGCATGTGTATGTTTGTACCTGAATTTGTGAACTGGCATCTGTAATTTCTTTGGCAAGATGAAGTCCCAACTACCTACGAAAAGTATTTTTGTGTCTCCTAGTTAATCCACAAATTAGCATTTCTTGAAATATATTGCTTTATCTTCTAGTTAAGATCCGTTTGATGTAAGATCTGTTTGATGTTACATTGATATGATTCCTTGAATGTGAGAAATGGCATCTGCATGTTTGTCCCAGTTTGGTAACAGTACCTCCTCTAATGGTAAGTACACATATTTACCGATAGGAAAACACATATATTTGTTCAGTCATGCATATTCTAACGGTAAATACACATATTTACCGATAGGAAGCACATATATTTGTTCAGTCATGCATATTCTAACGGTAAATGCACATATTTACCGATAGAAAAATACATATATTTGCTCAGTCATGCATATTCTAACGGTAAATACACATATTTACCGATAGGAAGCACATATATTTGTTTAGTCATGCATATTCTAACGGTAAATGCACATATTTACCGATAGAAAAATACATATATTTGTTCAGTCATGCATATTCTAACGGTAAGTACACATATTTACCGATAGAAAAATACATATATTTGCTCAATCATGCATAGTCTAACGGTAAATGCACATATTTACTGATACAAAAACTAATGCTCGAGTGTCATGCATCATCTAACGGTAAGTACACATATATACCGATAGAAAAACTCATGTGCGTGCTGTGTCATGCATGATCTAACTGTAAGTACACATATTTACCGATAGGAAAACACATATATTTGCTCAGTAATGTATATTCTCTAACGGTATGTGTGTGTTTTTACCGATAGAATATGTGAGCGGCAAATTACCTAAGTTAGTCTGACGGTTATTTCATGTATTTACCGTTAGAAAAATGTCCATTATAAGGAAAACCCCACTCGACCATTGCTGAGCTGCTCTTTAATTTGTTCTGTTGCACTCTGTGTCCCTCTGTTTGTGACGAAAGTTCCAGCTACACTGCTAGGGTGATCAGCGCAGGCTGGAGGGAAGTTGATTGCGCCCCTCTCTTTAAGGTATGCTTAATCGTCGACACTTATCTCTCTCTCCCTCTAGATCTCCCTTCCTCTCTACTTGCAAGCTAGCTGTATTGTGTAGTTCCAAGTTTGTAGCTCTAAGCTTGGGAGCTTGGTAGCTGGAAATGCGTCATGTTTTAGGAGCTAACTAGCTTGTATTGTGTAGTTAGCTAGGTTAATTAGTGTTAATTTCGTCAGGCTAGGGTTCAACACATGTATCTATTGTAAGAGGCTGTACATGTACATATACATAACTTAATCGGGCAGGTTTCATGCATGGCTTACTCGTTAAATTTTGTTAATTGTAGATGGACAGGAAATATTGGATGTATGCAATAAAACGTACTACTCTTGAATATTTGGATGGTGTGAATGAGTTTATTAAATTTGTTGAGCAACAAAAGGAGAGGAAGGGAGAGAAAAATATGCTCTGTCCTTGTACAGATTGTATGAACTTGAAGAGGTTTAGCAACTCTGATCAAATTAAGAGTCATTTGATTCGTCGTGGTTTTAACGCGCGATACACCCGTTGGATATGGCATGGCGAAGATCTTGAGGAAACAAGCACCACTACTACCAATCAGCACGACTCGGATGTGGATTGCAATAATATCGATGATCATCCCAATTTTGGTAATGTTCATTCCGATGTGCACGTAGATGATGATGATGACAATCTAGATGAGATATTACGTGATGTAGAGGAAGATTACAACGAAAATGACTTCTGTGAATTTGAGAAACTGATTGCTGACTCTGAGAAGCCTCTGTTCCCTGGATGTGCAACATTTACAAAACTGTCTTCTGTGCTGAGATTATATAACTTGAAGGCAGGAAACGGTTGGAATGATAAGAGTTTCACGGCACTATTAGATCTTCTAGCGGACATGCTTCCAGAGGGAAATGAGTTGCCAAGATCTACTTACCAAGCCAAAAAACTGTTGTGTCCGTTGGGAATGGAAATCGAAAGAATACACGCATGCCCAAATGATTGTGTGTTGTACCGTAACGAGTACTCCAGTTTGCATGTTTGTCCAAGATGCGGCGCATCGAGGTATACTCGTAGGGACCGGATTGACAGTGAACGTCACGAGGTAAGGAAAGGGCCCCCGGCAAAAACTGTGTGGTACTTGCCTGTGATACCTAGAATGAAGCGGCTGTTTGCAAATCCGAAAGTCGCGAAGCACTTGCGTTGGCATGCTGAAGCCCGGAAACAAGACGGAAAACTGAGACACCCAGCTGATTCTATTCAATGGAGAAACATCAACAGAACATTTGCTGAGTTCGGCGGCGAACTTAGGAATGTAAGGTTCGGGCTGAGTACAGATGGTATGAACCCACATGGTAATATGAGCAGCCGGCACAGCACTTGGCCGGTTCTTTTATGCATCTACAATCTTCCTCCTTGGTTATGCATGAAGCGCAAGTACATCATGATGGCGTTACTAATCTCAGGACCCAGACAACCCAGAAATGATATTGACGTGTTTCTAGCGCCTTTAATCGAGGACTTACAGAAATTGTGGAGCGAGGGTGTGCAGGTGTGGGATGCATACAACAAAGAGAATTTCATCTTGCGGGCCCTGATGTTTTGCACCATAAATGATTTTCCTGCCTACGGCAATTTGTCGGGGTATAGTACGAAAGGAGCCAAGGCTTGCCCTATTTGCCTAGATGAAACTGAGAGCATGTGGCTGCGAAACTGCCGGAAAACAGTGTACATGGGTCACCGCAGGTTTCTTCCGGTGCATCACACGTACCGTAAGAAGAGGAAATCATTTAACGGGAAGCCTGAGAAGGGATCAGCTCCAGTGTTTCTGACCGGTAAGGAGATTTACACACGCGTGAACGACATCAAAGTTGAGTTCGGTAAGCATTCTAAACCTCGAGAAAAAAATGTTTGGAAGAAGAGATCGATTCTCTGGGATCTACCGTACTGGGAGCACTTACAAGTTCGACATTGCATTGACGTCATGCATGTAGAGAAAAATGTCTGTGACAGTTTGATTGGTTTGTTGTTGAACATTCCGGGAAAGACAAAGGATGGTGTGAAAGCTCGTCGTGACATGGTGGAAATGGGGATAAGGACTGAGCTTGCACCTTTAGAGAATGGAAAGCGTACATACCTCCCCCCGGCCTGCTACACGTTGTCCAAGAGCGAAAAAACAGAACTCTGTCGGTGCCTGCATGGTGTTAAAGTTCCATGTGGGTACTCCGCGAACTTGAAAACACTTGTGTCTATGAAGGACCTAATACTGGTTGGCATGAAGTCCCACGACTGTCATGTCTTGATGTCACAGATGCTTCCCATTGCTATCAGAGGCATTCTCCCAGTTAAAGTCAGAGAGACAATCACAAACCTATGTTATTTCTTCAACGCAATATCTTGCAAGGTAAGTACGTGCACTCGTACTATAAGTTCACTACCTCCATTTGTGGAGCTTAATTAGAAGATTTTTCTGATATGAATATTTGGCGCAACTGTGTCCTCGTAGGTAATTAATCCCGATGGACTGGACGCTTTGCAACGCGACGTGGTTACAACTCTTTGTCAGCTCGAGATGTATTTCCCTCCATCCTTTTTTGATGTTATGGTCCATCTGATTGTTCACCTTATCAGAGAAATTAAGTTTTGTGGACCTGTGTGCCTGCGCTACATGTATTCATTTGAGAGATTTATGGGTGTATTGAAGGGATACGTAAGGACTCGTCGTCGACCCGAGGGGAGTATCATGGAAGGTTATGCCGCCGAGGAGGTGATTGAATTTTGCACAGATTATATGGCCGGGGTTGACCCAATTGGTGTTCCTAGGTCCCGACACGAGGGTAGGCTTGAGGGAATTGGAACGATTGGATTCAAAGCTATCGTCCCCGCTCGTGATGTGTACGCAAAATCACATTTTTGGGTCTTACAACACATGACGGAGGTCGAGCCATACATACACGAGCACAAGGTAATGTTACGGTCACAGAATCCTTCGAAGTCAGACGTTTGGGTAAGCAGAGAACATAACAGGAAATTTGCTGATTGGATCCAAGAAAGAGTCACGCGAGCTGCCGAGGGCTCCGTAAGTGAAACTGTGACATAGTTGGCTAGAGGCCCAAGATTCACTGTAGGTACTTGGCAGGGGTACGACATCAATGGGTATTCATTTTACACAAGAGCTCAAGACGCCAAGAGTAGCACGCAATGTAGCGGAGTGACACTGTTTGCTATTTCCGAGGATGCCAGGTCAGTAAGGGCGCTGAACTCATATTACGGTGTTATTGAAGAAATATGGGAGCTCGATTACGGATTACTTAAGATTCCCCTGTTTCGATGCCAATGGGTCGAAATCCCTCGAGGTGTTCAAGTTGACAGTTACGGGTTTACTCTCGTCGATCTTGGTAGAGTCGGACACCAAGACGATCCATTCATACTTGAAAAGCAAGCCACACAGGTATTCTACATTGTTGACCCGGCCAATCCAAACTTGCATGTTGTCCTCCACAGCAAGAGACGTATTGTTGGGGTCGAAGATGTTGTCGACGAAGAGGAGTATAACCAATTCGATGAAATACCTCCATTTTTAGAGGACATTCAATCTATCCGTACTGAAGATATCGACGAAACAACGTATCTGCGAGATGACCACGAAGAAGGATTATGGGTTGAGAACCATTGATGATTAATTTCTATTTCAGGGATAAATGCCAAGCAAACAGCCCACAAGTTCTGCAGCAAGGTGAGGAACTTATCATTAATACATCAGGCAGTACATTTTTCTTTAGAATTTAATGATAAGCTAGTTCACAGCATTAATACATCTCAATTTTACTCCACAGCATGAGTTCTAACATGTACAGTACCTTTATCCTGTAAATATTTAATTCTTCCCTTCAAATAGCACTTGCAAAAATCTCATCGCAGCCTCTTCAAATTAAGTTCAGCAAAAATCCCTTTTTTCTGACGGTATTTTGTTATTTATACCGATAGAGAAGGACATCTTCTCTCAGGCACTTCAAAACGTTTTCTATCGGTATTGTTCTATTTTACCGTTAGAATAAATTCGTTTGTCTCACGGTATTTGTTGTCTGACGGTTTTTTCCTGTTTTTACCGATAGAAGAAGACTCTGCCGCTTTGAATTCTCAAACGTGTCGCCATGCGTCGCCTTGGAAACTCTATAAGTACCTCGCCATGCGTCGCGGTATTTTGTTGTTTTTCTAATTCTCGAACGGTTCGACTCCTCATCTTCTCTTTCATAATGGCAACCTCCATGGGATCGTCATCCACGGCCTCCCCGGTAAGAACTCTAAATCTCCTCGGTTTACCCCTGTATTGTTAATCCATGTTCAGTTCATTCTTGACCTGTTGATTTGCACAGGGAATGGTAGCCGTGGAAGACACTGGCAAAGTGAAGGCTGACCTGAGGGCCCTCTAGGAGGAGCACAAGCTCCTTACAGACAAGCACACTCAGCTACGGCTTGACCTTGACGATCTCTTCCAGCGCATTAAGCGCATGAAGACGGATGGTGACAATGCTAGGGCGAGGACGAGGCGTCTTCGCGAGGAGAAGAAAGCCGCGGATATGACCATCGCTGGCTGCGGTTTGACTATGAAGGATACCATAGCGAAGCTGAGGGAGGTCGCAGGCCTTCTTGACGCGGTAGTAGTTGATCCTGGGGACAACTTGTCGCTAGAGGAGTCCTGCGTCCTGGCTGCAAGTCTAACTGACTCTATTCTACATGCAGCCAGGGCTAAGACCACCCCTTGACCTAGCATTTTGGGTTTTATTTTTTTTTGTAAGTGATAAAATAACAATGAATGAACAATTTCTTTTTATGTCAATTTTCCAATTTTCCGGCTATCTTCCCTCTTTCTTTAACATTCTGCAGCTTTCAACCACGGTCTGTTTGATGTTAAATTGTGTACCTTTTCATTACTCTGACGGTATTTTGTTGTTTTTACCGATAGAAAAAGGGCACACAAATCTCAAGCACTTAATCAAAAAAATTTTCTGGGGAAAATTGGGCTCACGGGATTTTTTTGTTTATACCGATAGAAAAGGGCACCTTTTCATTACTCTCACGGTATTTTGTTGTTTTTACCGATAGAAAAATGGCACCCAATCTCAAGCACTTTAAAAAAATTTTCTGTGGAAAATTGGTCCCACGGGATTTTATTGTTTATACCGATAGAAAAATGCATCCACTAATTCAAATATTTTTCCGGGAAATTTACTTTTTCTATCGGTATTATTTTGTTGTTTCGATAGAAAATTACATAAGTCTATCGGTATCATTTTGTTATACCGATAGAAAAGTTCCTCCGCTACTTTATTACTCGTACACGGCCCTTTAGTTTCCCTCCACTCGAACAGTTCCACCTTAGAGCACTGCGTCTCTTCGAGAGCGAAGAAAACCCCAACCTCCGCCGTGAGCACTCACTTCCTCTCTCCCACACGACGATCGCCGGCTGGACACTGGTTCGTCACTGCCACCGGTTCTTATTTTGGTCCTTCGCCCGCCGCTGCTGCGTTCTACACCGCCTCTCCATCACCAGAACTGATCGCCGCCGTAAATACCCTAATTCGTCGTTCTATTTCCAGCATCTTCTTTATTTGATCCTAGTGTTTTGCACGTACTAATTCTTCGAGTTTTGCAATTACACTAGGGTTCCCTATTGTGTTGGCTTATGTACATTCCGCAGGCAATGTTGATTTTAATTAGGGCTTACATAATATGTTCCAGTGCTGTAATGAACCTGTTTTGAGATTTTAACTTCTCTATACTGCTGTATGTGTGATCAATTGTATCCAACTGCCATGTAATGCAGATTATATGTTGGAGGTGTTCTTACACATATTCTATCGGCAGCTCATGTGTTTACCGATAGAAAATTTTTCTGCACAAGTAGTAAAACTTAATTTGGATCTGGAAGGACATGAGCCATGCAATATACTAGTTTGGTTGGGAATTTTTACTCACTTCGTATGAATATATGGCAATGTGGATGGGTCTTCGATGTATATGTTTCAAATGCCTATATACATGACTTTTCCCAACCTAATAGCTGTGAAGTCCTGATGACTGACATACAGGCTAGGCTAAAGATTATGCACAGTGGCACTTAGATGCTTGTGTGCATATTTACGTGTGAAATAATAATGCTGGCCCATGAATATTAGTGTAGCAAATCATTGAGAATGTTATGTGATGACAGTGAATGGTGGCTTGTCAACAAAATTCCATATGTAGAGAACGTTGTTATGTTCTATTGGTATCTCACGTGTTTGCCGATAGAAAAATTGTCTTGTGTGGAGGTAATTGTTATGGTCTATCGGCAGCTCATGTGTTTACCGATAGAAAATATTTCTGAAGAGTTCAGTAAGTAATTTATGCATGTCTTTCTTTTTGTATTATTTTTCCTTTTGCCGCCCTAGTTAGTCTCCAGTCCTGGGCTGAGTTATGGAACTCCAAGGCGAATTAATTGCCATCTATATGGTTTGTTGAAGGTTTTGTAGGGGAAGACATGTCGTCGTCTTCATCGGATGGTACTAGTGGTTCGACTAGGGCCAACCCCATCGTAACTACTGAAGATGGGGCTGTTACATCCCAGCGCAAGAGGGTGGGGCGAGGCGCGACGACGTTGGGGCGTTTGGCCAAACGCACTGTAACACCCTAGTTTTGGGGGTGAAAAGTTTTGCATAAAAACCCTGCATGCATGTATCTCTGTAGTAGTAGCCAGATCAGCTGAACTCTAATCTCTCCCAAACCCTAAAAATCCCCAAATCTATTCTCTAGATCCAGATCAAGATCTGACCATCCAGATTTAACCTACCAGTTACCCTGAAAATAAAAGTTTTCAGGAGCCAGATCAAATTCTGACCCTAACTCTCAGTACCTAAGCCTCTCTCTGTTTTCGAAAACAGGAAAATTCAGATTTACCCTAAGTACCCCAGTTTCCAGATGATTGAATTATTCTGATTTAACCTTATCCAGACTCAAGTAACCCCTGGAATATGTTCCTAGGTTCATCCTCAACTCACTTCAAAAAGTTGGGAGCCAGATTAATTCATCTAAACACTTTTCGCAGTTTAGTCCAAATTTTACTGCGAATAAGTCCTTTTCTGTTTACCTGGAAGCCTGAAAAGGCTAAAATCCACAAATCAATTCCAACTTCAGAATTTCTTCAGGAAACACCTTCCAAATACTATTTGATACAGATCTCCCTTTTGATCAGACTTCAAAATCTCCCTCCAATCACCAGAATTCGAGATCGACAAAATCTAGATTTAGTTTACCTAATTTTACCCTATTTTCGAAAATAGGTGAAATCCCTCAAATCTTATCAAACTTTCTCCAAATTTGAGCTAGATGAGTATTAATAGAAATGTTATACTCAGCCATGAAATCAATCCTCAAATTAACCATCTCTAAGACAGAAATTGCAAATCAGTCCAGATTTCAAATAAGAATCCTTGCAATTTGGTCCTTGGTTCGACCAGAGACACTGTGCACGACCAGCAGCTGTGCACGACCGCGACCACCGCACTGCCACGCCAGGAGCTTCGTCGCCGGTGAAGCCCCGTGGTCGCCACCCCTTCTACCGCGTTCCTGCCACGTGTGCGCACGTCGTTCGCCACCGTGGAGCCACCGCGGCCGCACCAGCATCTCCAATTTTGCCCGCGCGCGCACGCCATCGCTGCAGCCACTGCAGAAGCTCGGTGCCACGTTGCAAGCATGCCGGAGGAGCCCGTCAGTTCGCCGTTGCATCACCCGGGACAGCGCACGCCAGCCTGCAAAGCCGGCACGGCCGCTGGAGCGCGTCACTTCGCTGCTGTCCCGCCCGACCGGTCAACTCGCCATCGATTCGAGCTTCACTTCCCCGTGCAATTCCAGCCGTTGCAAGCCCCTTGCTGTGCCTATAAAAGCCGCCCCAGCCCAGCACGAAGGCACTCACACCAGAACCACCCAAAATCCCCAACCACGCCGTCGTCTTCGTCTTCTTCGGCGAGCTCGAGAAGAGGCTCACGGTGCCAAGCCTCTACACTGCTTCCTCCTCGATTCCAGCTACTTCAGTAAGCTCCTCTTACCTCCCTCATCATACTCGAGCATGTAATTGACTTCAAACCTCTCCAGTCGCCGGCAATTTCCTTTTCTCTCCAGCAACTCCGGTGAGCAATTAATCCTTAACCAAGTCAAATTAGCTCTCGAGCCTGTAATCAAACATGATCAGTGGACTGATTAGAACACATCTAAGCAACCAGAATCGAAGAATTTGCTAAAGTATGAAAAATCCCAACTTTGCACCTTGCATGTAAGCTGGAGCTCGCTGTTAAGCTTCTCTGGTGTTTCCCCAGCCAATCCAACTTCACACCTAGCTTACTTATGCCCCAGAGACCATCCTCAAGCAAGGAATTAAGTTTATTTGCCCTAAAACAGAAATGCCCAATTTTGGTGTCTTCTTCCCTAGCTCCGGTCGCCGGATTTTGTTCCCGGCCGTTTCAACCCCAACCACCTTGTCTAGTAGATGTGCCTCGACCCCAGGAGTATTTTTGCCTTCTAGCTCGACACCTGGATCGGCCCAGATGAAGAAATATCGCCATGCCAAAGTTTTGTCCAGAAACTGTTGAGAACAGCTCGGCCACCGTGTTCTTCGCCGGTTTTCATCACTTTCCGGCGATCTCCTGCCCTAGATCCTGTTGAGACATTTGTTCCTGTTACAAATGCCTAACCACCAGATAAAGTGGTGCATCATTTGGAGCCCTGAATCAAAAGATATGGCTAACCCTAGTTTCTGGCCGTGTCAAGCCTATGCCAGGCTATGTCAGCCAGTGGCATTGAGCCTTTTCACCCACTTCCAGCCGTGCACTTTGAAAATAACTTTGTCCCTTAGACTCCTGATGTTGTGATCTACACTTTTCTCTACTGTCACAACTTGAGTTGAGCCCTCTATCACCCATCGACCTTATGTCGATGCCTTGAACCGAATGCCAACCTAAAGACATTCGCTGTTTTTGGGCGAACCAGTCACCACCTTGATATCACCCTGATATTTTGGAACCTTGTAAACCTTAACAACTAATCTTAACCCTAGTTACCGTAGCTAAACTCAAATCGCCTTCAAAACCTTGTATCATCAGAGTATTTTCTCCTTGCATCTTTGCATGTAGTAGATTAGTAAGAATAGGATTGATTGTAATGCCTGTTTGCTTGTTTGATCTTGTTCAGAGCAAGAGTCCGGGGTTGAAGATCTTGTCGCTGAACCGTCATCGACTGCTGATACTTACGACGCGGAAGGCAAGTCATACTTTGATCATATTGAAACCCATATTTTATGAATTGCTATGCTATTCCATGAACAGATATCTCATTAATATTGCATGTGTTGAGATCAATGATATTATGGCAGTGATAGATTGAATACTTGAGGAATGTGAACTTGATAAGATAGTAAGCCACGAACTAATAAAAGTATAAACATGTACATTTATATTCATGAAATAGAACCCCTAGCCGTGACCAGTATTTTGGTATGGAATGGTGGTAGCACTGGAGGTGCTTGGCTGCACGGGTTGTGCAGGCACTAAAGGTGCATGGTTTGTGGTATGATCTGGTCACTGGCATGTAAGGACTAGAACCTTGTGTTATGCGTCTAGTGGCATGAAAAACGTACCAACCACTTACCTGGTATGGGACAGGCGCAACCTAGTAGCTTTCTTAGTATTATCAGTTCCCTGCATGGCTTGTCGATCCGGTTTCTCGCGTGGAAACTGGTGGGACGCAGTTCGTCCATGAGTGATGTGAGATCAGAAAAATTATGAGAGGATAAGGTGTAAAGAAGGAAGACGCCCTACGCCAGATTAAGTCGTGCGCGACTGTAATCAAAAGAGGTTATGTGTCCTGCGGGAACATAGACCCAGGCTAGGAAGTAAGGCAGTGGGGAGGACCCACAACGGTACTGGGGCGGTATTGTCCATTTACCGGGCAGGGATACTGTTAATACTAGACTGCAAAAACGTTGTGTGATCTCGGCCTTGTCACATGCGTTTAAGTCGCATGGAGTTGGCCCGACTTGGAAGTCGAGTGAAAAAGTGGATTTAAAAAGAGGTACATCTCTGCAGAGTTTAAAAATGTATTTGAATACTTCGTACTCCCGAGTTTTAGGAGTATGCCGTGGTGGATTAAATCCATGGGGTGTGACACAAGTATTGTTTTATAAACTAAAATTTGTTAGTTCAAGATTACCCAAGTGACATGTGTTGTCACGATAAGGGGCGTTGCCGTGGGCTGTCATGTGTTGACGTGTCGCGGTAATACCATAATATATAGAGATCATATGATAATTAAGAGGCATGTGGTTTATGCCCTAAGTTATGAAATACTGTTATGAGTATAAGATCGAAAGGCTTGAATAAAGATAATGTGGTATGAGGATATATCGCCTTGGATATGGGAAATATGTATCACCATCAATATGATTTATTTACTGCCATGGGTATGATCAGAAGTTGAGTAAGAATTGAGAAAGAAATGTATTTTGGGGAAACCTTTCACTCTTTCCCCAATAGCATAGGTTCATGTCATATATATATATATATATGTATCTCTACCTTCCCTATGACTTGCTGAGTACGTAAGTACTCACCCCTTGCAACAACTCATCAATAGATGGAGCGCTCTACGACCTTGGAGGATACCCTGAAGATGCTGCAGACCCAGGAGAAGATGAGCAGTTCCCTTCGGAGCCCTAATGTGGTGCTGTCTTGCTGTCAACCTCTGTTTCCTGTGGATTGCTTTTGGGCCTAGCTTCCGCCGACTAGATGTGTTATTTTGTTAGACCCTTGTGCCTTGTAAGGCACTGTACCTCGTTTTGTACTAAGGCCTGATGGCCATACATTTATGACTACTGTATTATTTTGCTGCTGCAATGTAATCCTGTGATTGACTCATCCTGGGAAGTCAAGTGGTTTATGGGACCAGCTGCACCGAGCTGGGCCCCTCACAGGTGATGTCACAGTCGTGGCAGACGCGACACGCACTGATCTTTCTTGTTAGTTCAACCAATTTGGGAGGCCGATTGGAAAGAATGCTGGGAGGTACGCGGCCTACGTTGGGCTCTTGGCGAAAGAAAGGGTGAAGATCAAAGTCCAGAGCTGGAAGGACGTGACGGCGGACGAGAGGGATAGGTTGTGGGCGGAAGTGAAGGTTAAATGAACTGAAATCGCTGAACTCTTTCATAATCACGTTCTCTTGGCTTATACTAAAGTTTAACTAACTCGTGATTAATTGTATGCATTTTTCGGAAACAGGCTAAGTGGAACATCCCCGACGATACACCTAGGACTGCCTGCTTGAAGGACATGAACGGAACATGGAAAACCTTTAAGAGCTGGCTCGTCAGTAACTTCCTAGCTGCGGGGAAATCTCCTTGCGAGAAGTACCCCTTCATATCGGAGGAGGTATGGGAGGAATTCACCAAGCAGAAGGGGACTGAGGAGTTCAAGGCCCTTAGCGAGAAGAATAGGGCGATCCAGAAGAGGAACGACCACCCGCATCGGCTCGGATCCCGGGGCTATGCGGGGAAGGAGGAACAGTGGAAGAAGGAAGACGAACAAAATCCTGTCATCGACACCCCTGAGTTGCCGCTCTCCGAGATCCGGGATGAGAGGTGCAAGCGATGGTGGAGGGGGAGGGGGTCCGTGTCGTCCACGGGGTCTGTGCAGTTCGCAACCCCTGGGGACGCCGACGTTGTGAGGTGAATGGTAAGTTGGCTAACCTCGTAAACTGTGTGCGCACAAGTGTATATAAGGCAATTTGTCTCACAAGGTACCTTCAAATGTAACAGATCTCTTTTGAGAAGGAGGCAGCGGAGGGATTGTTTACCCCGCAGAGGGAGAACGACATCCTCACCCGGGCTCTAGGAAATAAGGAGCATCCTGGGCGGACACGGGCCGTGGGAGCCATTGTGTCGTGGAAGGCCGGTTTCGTAGATCCGGCTCCACCGAGGAAGAAGGCCCGCACCTGGAAGGAAAAGGAAGCTGACCTCTCCGATAAGATACGGGCTGAGGTACGGGAGGAGACACGGGCGGAGATGCGGGCTGAGATACGGGCTGAGGTACAGTCTGAGGTGCAGACCGAGGTCGCACAAATGAGGGAAGAGTTTGCACGGTTGAGACAAGCATTGCTGGCCAAGAGTGCAGATGCGGATCCCCAGGACGACGATACCCCGCGGGGTCGGATAAGCAGTTGCGCTTCGAAGGTACTCGCGGATCCAGTGGATCTACTTGAGGTACTGCAAGCCTTCATCTGTGCACTTAAGTTGATGCAAGCCTTCATCTGTGCACTTAATTGTTACAAATTTGCAGGGGCCGGAGGGCTGCATCCTACAGAATCACGTAGGCGCCGGGCAGGAAGTGGTTGGACACGGCTTCGTATATCCGTCTGGGCCGGATGTCCAGGTCCACTGTGTACCTCTGCGGTTGGGTTTCGCAAAGGTACAGGTGGACATGGCCATGCCGGGCTACAACGATTCTCCGTTGCCAGTCCCAACAGAGGAACTGCAGACACTTGCTGAGGCAGTGGGCTCCTACGTACAGTGGCCCAAGAAGTGTCTTGTAATACAACCGGTAAATCCTACACATTTTAGATTACATCCTACTCAGTACACTCAACTTGCATAATCTAACATACGTGCTCATTAATTGAAGTGGCCTGCCGCGGGGCTACCAGGGGACTGCGCCCCCAGCTCGGGGCATGAGGGCCGATCTCGTGCGAACCTGGACACATCAAAGATGGCCTCGACCCCACCCAGCGCATCCACGCCTCCACCTCGGAAGAAAGCCGCCATCACCTCGCCCTTGCCTTCGAAGGTACGCGCTCAGTCCCCGGCAAAAGGCAAGGGCGGCAAAGGCAAGGGCAAAGGGTGACAGGGACTGCCGCGGACGTTCACGAACGCACTCCCACTCCTGTCGGAGGCATCTTTGCGGAAATTGGATCGATCAACCAGAGACCTCCACGACTGGTACCTACATCGAGCTCGGCGCAGCCTGAACTTCTTAGTTCCCTACAGGCCTGGGCAGTTCCACCGTGAGCCCGGGACTATATCCGTGGCACACGAGGATCTGTTCGACCTCTACAACTGGCGGGAGCTCGATATGTCCATCGTACGGACTGGAGTCCTGTGAGTTTGCTGATGCTATGTATTGCTGTTTTCTAACTCTGTTTGCTAACTCTGCATTAATGTTGCAGTTCATTTGAATACTGAGTAACTTTCTGTGAAATTAATATTAATCTCGTCCTTCGCATGCAGGTGCATGTACAAGCTAGCATCGGAGGCTGCGTGTGACAAGGTGGGTTTCCTCGACCCAGAGAAAATAAGCCTCACGATGCTAGAGCAGGACGCCGCGCACGCTGAGCAGTACATATCCAGCGCGCTGATGGCGCAGTAGGACAGGGACTTCATTCTGGTGCCGTACCACCAAAGGTTAGTGCATTTCGTACTAATTTAACTCAATCTTGTATGTTACACTTGAGATGTACTTTGAGCTAGCGGTCCTCTTTTACGTACAATGCAGGGGCCACTGGATCCTCATCGTGATCTATCCGCCGAGGAACGAGGTGTACTACCTCGATTCGATGCGTGACAGATTATCGATGGAATATGTGCTCAAGGGGAATATGGAGGCGTAAGTAACTTATATGTTTGATTTATATTTTGACCTCACTAGCTAATGATAATACATTAACTGGCAATACTAACTGAAATGCAGGGCTTTTGATAAATATGTGTCCGCTGGAGGGAGGCATGCCGCACCGCAGGGCTCCGTACTAGCTTGGAAAGAAATGAGGTACTCACGAGACTTTTTGTTTATGCTTAATTAGTTTATGGAAACAATATATAGCTAACATGTCTTCGCATATGCAATTATCTCAGTGCCATCAGCAGCCGCAATCGTGGCAATGCGGGTTTTATGTGCTGCGCTACATGTACGACCTAGTGCGGACAAACTTTTCCCGATTCCCCCAGGTAAGCATCGATAGCTAACTCAAATTTCAAAAATGGGTGTCACGTTCTAAATTAGGATCGAAGTTAGTTACTCAGTATGCACACATGCTTGCAGATCGCCATGTCGAAAGACCAATATGAAAATGCAAAGATTATATATCTTCGACAAATCTGGGCACAATATGTCATGGAGGAAGTAGCGCCCAACCATCCAGCATGACAATTTTCTCCTTTTCGTGTACTCTGCATAGACTGTTTATATACATGTGAATAAATATATATATGTGAATAAATGTCCACATTGGATTGCAATCTGTATTTGTCCATACATATGTGAATAAATGTGAATAACTGCCTAATGTGTCAATTTGTTCTGTGAATTTACCTTGCATCTGTACTGTATTGTGTATCCAATCTATACTGTATTGCATCTGTACTGTATTGTGAATGCAAATAAAGTACTGTATATGTGAATGCTCTATCGGTAAATTCATCAACAACCGAGAGACTACTGTACTTTTTTCTATCGGTACAATCAAAATTAACCGTTAGAAGAGTGTGACCTTTCCTGCCGGTGAACTCATACATATCCGATAGAGTACTAAGCCTTTTTCTGTCGGTAATATTGTAATTAACCGTTAGAATAGTGGTACTTTTCCAACCACTGACGACGAGTTTTCTATCGGTACACTCCTAATATGCCGATAGAATAGTATGATTTTTTTCTGTCGGTAATCTTGTAGTTAACCGTTAGAATAGTGGTACTTTTCAATCCGCTAGCGACGAGTTTTCTATCGGTAAACTTGTAAGATGCCGATAGAATAGTATGATTTTTCCTATCGGTAAACTTATAATTAGCCGTTAGAATAGTGGTACTTGTCCAACCGCTGACGACGAGTTTTCTATCGGTGAACTCATACATATCCGATAGAGTACTAAGCTTTTTTCTGTCGGTAAACTTGTAATTAACCGTTAGAATAGTGGTACTTTTCCAACCGCTAACGACGAGTTTTCTATCAGTACACTCCTAATATGCCGATAGAATATTATGATTTTTTCTGTCGGTAATCTTGTAATTAACCGTTAGAATAATGGTACTTTCCCTGCCGCTGGACGTAAGACTACGACGGGTTTTCTATCGGTAGATTCATAATATGCCGATAGAATAGTGAAATTCTTCTGTCGGTTATTTACCGATAGAAAATGTCCAGTCTTGTTCTATCGTGTCTATCTCTATCGGTACAAAAACCGATAGTAGAAGGGTGTTTTTTACCGATAGAAGACTGCATTTCTGTACTAGTGAATAAAGTTGGGGCGGATTTGACTGATCTAGAAGAAACATATGCATGCATGACTTTTTATGCAAAAGAATTTTCACCCCAAACCCAGGGTGTTACACGCTCGCCCGGCACTGGACCCCTCTCGCACGCCGGTGGCCTCCCCCGGGTCGCCAACCATCGCGCATGAGCCCCCTCCTCCCCTGGGGCCACCCTTGAGGGCTCCCTCGGTGGACCAGACTCGCTTCACTCGGGAGAAGGTCGAGGGAATGCGTACTGCGAAATCTAGGGAGGCCCCCTCCCGCTACCGATCAGAACTTCCCCTGGCTTGCGGCTGTGGTGAGCCATGCTCCCATCCCAACCGGGGGAAGAGACCAACCAAGGAAGTGACTGCCACCTTCGGGGGGTACCCGAATATCCAAGAGGTTAGCTCGACTAACTGTGAGGAGAAGAGATGCTACCGTCGCGCCGACAGACCACTGGGACCCCTCCCCTATTCCGACAATGAGCATGTGTCCCCCGTTAAAGGGGACGGCGACCAGGACTCCCCCCGGGAGGTTGAGGGGTCCAACCAACCGCTGTGTCATCGACTTCGATGCATCTGCTGGCTGTGACCATACCGCCGGCCACACATAGAACATTACAATGGTGAGGCCGATCCTTATGTGTTCGGGCAGGTGTACTTCCCGGCCATCGTAGCGGCTGGGGGGGATGAGACGGTGCAATGCAACGCCATCCCGCTCTACCTCACCGGGATCGCCCGCTCATGGTTTTACAACCTGAGGGCTGGTTCCATCAAGTCCTTCGCGCAGCTCAAGCGATAGTTCTGCGCGAACTTCCAAGGGAACTACGTGAGTCCCCTGGACTCGTCCCAGCTCTACACCATTCGGCAGAGGATGGGGGAGACCATCCGCAGCTTCTTCAAGCGCTTCGCGCAGGTTAAGAGCAAAGTTGCTCACGTTCCTGACTCCACGGTCATCGAGGCGTGCAAGAGTGGGATCCTCCCCGGACGGCTCCATCGGAGGCTCTCCCAGAGCTGCCCCTCCTCCACCGTCGAGCTATTCACTGTGCTTGAGAAGTACGCTCAGGCAGAGGAGGATGACCTTTGGAAGAAGAACCAGGGGGCCCCCGCCCCGTCGATCGGAAGGCTAGGGACCCCCTCAAACATCCCAAGAGGGGCAACCGCAATGAGCCACGGCCTCGGGATACCTTTGTCCTCGAGGGTGGAGGCGGCTCGCGCGATGGCCGCAAGGGCAACCGCCCCTTCCCCAAGCCAAAAGGCAATGGGGGGGACAGTCATCCCACAGCCGGGAAGGCCCCGCAATGGGAGGCAAGGAGGGCATAGCCAGCATGTGGTGCGCCTTCCACAAGTCCAATACCCACACTACCCGAGAATGCCTCCAGCTTCTCCAATACTTCACCGCATTCCTTGACCAGCATTGGCAGGGGGGAGGGAGCCCTACCTCCCTATCCCCTCTGCCGGCCTTGCTGGCTCTCCCTGCTCCCTTGGGGAGTAGTAGAGGCAGGCACGAGAAGGGGGCTCAGCCGAAGAGATCCCCTTCCAAACCTCCCAAAGGTGTGTAAATGTCATTACGGGGGGATCCTCCACTGAACGAGACTCTAAGCACCAACGTAAAGAGTATGCACGAGAGGTAAAGGTGGTGGGGGTGCTACACTTGTCTCGGCCACCAAAGTGGTCGGACGTCCCCCTCACCTTCACAGTGGAAGACGCGCGCGGGGTTCGCTTTCCCCATGATGATGCGCTCATCGTCTCCGCCACCGTCTACAACTACCAGCTGACACGTATCCTCGTCGATGGCAGGAGTTCCGCCGACATCCTATACCTGAAGGCATTCAAGGAAATGCAGGTCGACAAAAAACTGCTGCAACCTGCAGTCGGGCTCTTGCAAGGCTTCGTCCCGAGGAAGACCATCTACCTGGTGGGGAAGGTTGATCTCCCCATGACCTTCAGCTCCCCGGACAACTACCAGACCGAGATGGTCCGATTCGATGTAATGGACCTCCCCTCCTCATACAACGTGATAATGGGGAGGACCACAATCAACCGTCTAGGGTGGCGATCCACCAGAGCTATCTCTGCTAGAGAGCACGGACCACATCCTGGTCGCCTCAGGCGGTGATTGCGCCCCGGGAGCGTCAACCTGATCAAGGCCCCAGGGGGATAGAACCCTTCCCCGGCGTCGGACGCCCCAGTCGTCCCCACCGGGAAGTCCCTTCCAAAACTGCGCCTGGAGGGGGACCTCCTGAAAGTCCAGCTGTCCCAGGAGGACGGAGAGATGACTGTCAAGATTGGTGCAGACCTCTCCGAATAACACGCAGAGCAACTCGCGGGGTTCCTCTGCAAAAACTCTGATGTTTTTACGTGGAAGCCCACCGACATGCGAGGTGTTGCCCGGGACGTTATCGAGCACAAGCTTGCTGTAACTCCCGGTCGCCCCACAATCAAGTAGAGGCTGAGGAAGCTCTCCCTTGAGCATCAAGAGGCCATCAAGGCCGAGGTCGCCATGCTCCAAGAGGTGGGGTTCGTTCGGTAGGTCTTGCACCCCGAATGGCTAGCGAAACCCGTCCTAGTGAAGAAATCAAGTGGCAAGTGGCGAATGTGTGTGGACTTCACAGACCTTAACAAGGCTTGCCCAAACGACAACTTTCCACTCCCGCAGATCGACCAGCTGGTTGATTCAACCATAGGGTGCGAGCTTATGAGCTTCCTGGACGCGTATTCGGGCTACCATCAAGTCTGGATGGCTAAGGAGGACGAGGAAAAGACGAGTTTTATAACTCCCCTCCGGGGCCTCGAGGGGTTCCGGTGGACTCCCGAGGCCCAAGCGGCCTTCGACGACCTAAAGAAGTACCTCACGAGCCCTGCAATGCTCATCAGCCCGTCTCCGGAAGAACTCCTGCTCCTTTACCTCGCTGCGACCCCGGTCGCTGTAAGCGCGGTGCTGGTAAAGGAGTAGGACGGACAGCAGCGCCCCGTGTACTACGTGAGAGAAGCCCTCCAACGGGCCAAGACTCAATACACAGAAGTGGAGAAGACTTCCAATGCCCACCTTATGGCGTCCCGGAAGCTACGCCACTATTTCCTGGGACACCCGATCAGGGTCCCGTCGTCTCTCCCCTTCGGGGAGGTGCTGCGAAATAAAGAAGCTACCGGCCGGATCAGGAAGTGGGGAGCCCGTGGTAGTCTCTGACTCCCTCCAACTCAATCAATATCAAGAACATGTCGTGAGCATGGGGGTTTGGCCGACTACTAAACTATACTATTGGCTAGGGCTAGGCTAGTTATAGCTTCTATAGTGAGTGGCCCTTCCGCTTTGATCTAGTTGTAGTTTGTATTGTACTAAATTGAACACATATCAAAGAAAGGCGATCAATCAATAAGTAGTTGCCCTTCTCCGGCCTGGGAAAAGCAGCGAACTCGTTAAACTAGGGGCTTTTTTATTCATGGTCACTACGAGCTTGCTCCTTTCTCCCTCTCCCTCACAGGGCGTTCCGCCATCAAGTCACAAGTCCTTGCCAACTTCGTGACTGCATGGACCCCCATCCCTGGGATGGAGGGGGAGAATTCCCCCGAGCCACCCCGGTGCAACGACCATTGGACGCTCATGGTCGATGGCTCCTTCTGCCTCGCGGTGTCGACGATTCGGACCAAGGGGAGAACGCAGGAGTACGCGGTGTCGACGATTCGGACTCGGAGTCCTCAGCCGAACTTATGCAAAATTTGTATTAGTGAGACCTTTCAAGATGACCCTCCGGAAACGTATGTAGAAAAATGGAGAACAGGAGCACAGAGAGGTTTATACAGGTTCAGGCCCTCGATGGTGGGAGTAATAGCCCTACGTCCTGTTGGGATTTCACTATTTGTGGTAAAGATTTACAAGATGGCAGAAAAAGACCTTCACAGGCGAAGGTTTTTCCTATGCAAATGTACAAAAAGAAACCCTAGGAGGCTTGTAAATATAATCTAATCTGGGCCGTTGACTTGGCTGTTTGAGTGGTTGAGATGGTTCGATCTTTTGATCCTTCGATCTCCCTGTTCGATGCATTTTGCTACTCCTTTATACTGGTCGAAAGGGTGTCATGCCATAACTGCATCAAACAGTTGTTCGGACGGTTGGATGCGGTTTTTAGAGAACCGCTCATAACCTCCACGCAGGTTAAACACGTGTTATTCATGGATAACTGCGCATATTAACCTCCTGACGGTTGATCTTCCACGTGGAGGAATCTTCAGGATACTTGGAATATTCTCGCCATAGGGGCAGCCGGACAAATGAACCCCAAATACCCCCGTCAAAAAGTACTCTGACCGCGGGATGTTGGCTGACCGCGCGACATCCTTGATATTCTGTTCGCGTATAGCATACGAACTCCTGACCGCGCGAAGCCTGCGGTCTGATCGCACAAAGCTTGCGACCTCGGACTGATGCTTCTCAAAATGACTTGAGTTCGCACCGCCGGGCACATGTCTGGCTCGAATCTGTCTTGAACCAACAGTGTATTTATTTCAACTAACTCGGGTGTCAATCCTCGTCACACGGCGAGGCTCGACTTCTGCTCTACGAACAATGTCGCCGAATATGAGGCCCTCCTCCTGGAGTTGTGCCTTGCGCGCTCTCTGGGGATCCGCCGCCTCCTCGTGAAAGGAGACTCCCAGCTCGTGGTTTGCCAACTGGGAAACTATTACTTGTGCCATGACGCAAACCTCAGCCTATACTTGGGGGAGGTGCGCAAGATGGAGAAACACTTCGAGGGCCTAGAGGCCTGACATATCCCCCGGAGAGACAATGACCAAGCTGACGCCTTGGCCCAGGCGGCCAGCAACCGGGAACCTCTTCCTGGGGGCGCTTTCCTTGAGATCATCGCAAAGACCTCGGTGACCACTCCGGGCGCGAACTCTGAGTCTTGCACCCCGGAGGTCTCCAAGAACGCCCAAGCCGTGTCCTGGATGGATCCCCTCATCTCCTTCATAAGGGGGGAGGGGGATTCTTCTGTCGACGCTGAGGCAAAGCGTCTCTGTGCCAAGGCACAGGCATATCTCCTGCTGGAGGGGAAGCTATACAAGCGGGGGGCTTCTGCCCTACTCCGCTGTCTCCCACCGGCGGAAGGCCTCCGACATCTCGAGGACATTCACTCGGGAAGCTGTGGGTCTCACTTGGCCCCACGCGCGGTCGCAGCAAAGGTCCTCCGTCAAGTCTTTTATTGGACTACTGTGGTCCGCGATGCGCGAGACCTCATCTCCGCATGCGAGGCCTACCAAAAAATGGCAAATGGGTTCAACCTGCCCTACGCAACGCTGCAGACCATCCCCATCACTTGGCCTTTCACGCGCTAGGGGATAGCCCTCCTTGGTCCTTTCCCCCAGTGCCCTGGGACTACAAGTATGACGTAGTCACGGTGGACTACTTCTCCAAGTGGGTGGAGGCTGAGCCCTTGGACAGCATCACCTCCTGAGCAGCACAACGGTTTTTCTGGAAGAATATCGTGTGTCACTTTGGGGTCCCTCGAGAAATCACCGTCGACAACAGGACCCAATTCGACTCAGCGTACTTCCAGGAATTCTGCGAAGGCTTGGGGACTACCCCCCACTTTGCCTCCGTAGCTCACCCCCAGAGCAACGGAGCCGTCGAAAGGGTCAATGGCATGATCCTATAGGGGTTACGCTGGCAACTCGAGCAGGGCGCCACTAGGCGGGGCGCATGGGCAGAGGAGCTTCCAAGCATCCTCTGCTCCATGCGCACAACCCCGAGCCGGGCAACGGGGCACACCTACTTTTCACTCGTATACGGGGCTGAGGCAGTGCTCCCCTCGGAGATCAGTTTTCGGTCGCTGCGGGTCGAACTCCTAGACGGAGCCACGACTGCAGTGTTCCAAGCCAATGAAGCAAACCATCAGTTGGAAGTCGACCTCGTCGAGGAGGAATGCAACCGACCGCTCCTCCACCACGCGATCAATGAGCGCGAAATGACGCGTGCGTACAACCAGCGCGTCCGCGAGAGAGCTTTCCGCCTTGGGGACCTGGTCCTCAAGTGCGTAGTCGACCCCCAAGCCCAGGGCAAACTCTCCGCCAAGTGGGAGGGACTGTACAGGATCTCAGCGGTCCTGGGCTCGGGGGCTTACAAGCTCTCCAATCTCGAAGACCAGGAGTTGAAGCACACTTGGAATGTAGGCTTGCATCGCAAGTTCTACATCTAGCCTCCGGGCTCACTCTCCCCCATCGCAATTTCGCAAGGGGAGGTGCTGTAATCACTATTCCCTCCCCCACTACGATTTCATGGGGGGAGGCGCTGTATTTCGTCTCCATCAATACAAATGGATTCTCAATCAACTCTGGGATTTTTTGCAAAATCACTGTTCCCTCCCCTGCTGCGGTTTCGCAGGGGGAGGTGTTATATCTTGTATTCGTTGGCAAAAAATGTCTTTTTTCCCAACTTGAGTTTTTGCAAATTCCCACCTTACCGTCTCCGGAGATAATGCCCTCCTGGTGAGGATGCCTTCCCCGTGAGGATGTAGCCTATTGCAGCCTAAAGTCCCTACGACGGGAGCCCCACTCCCGTAGGGCAGCTTACACTAACCCCTCATGGACTGAGGGGGTAAACGGCAACCCAGTTCTCACGAACTGAGGTAGCAAGTCACTTTGAGAGACTAGTCCCCCCTCAAACACTTAGGCTCACCAACGGGCTCATCCTCCTCCGGGAGCTCCCCCCGCTGTGGGCTATTAAACTCCTCCCCCCTATGAGGGCCTTGGAATTCTCGATCGTAGGAATTTTTGATGGTCTTCGGAATTCTTGAACCGGGAACTTCCTTACCGGCTCCCCGTTCTCACGGCGACCGGGGGAATCTTTGTCGTCCTCAACTTTTGTCGGGTGATCTACTTTCTGGGGGAAACACTTCATCCTCCCATCCAATCTTACCGCGAGGATTGGTAATTATTTTCATTTCCTCTGCTGGTCGTTTTATCTTGTAAAACTAACACATACATATGCAGGAGACGAAAATTTCTGGAGCCCCCAGCGACCTGCCTGCTGAGATCCAACCTCTTTCCCTCTAAAAAACACTCCATAAGGAGAAAGAGGCTCTGGACAAGAAGACCGAAGAAATGTCTTCGACCATTCTATACCTGGCAGAATGTTATGACAACTCCCATGAAGAGGCGCACCAATTCCTCTTGGAGAGGGACTACGCTCGACAGCAGCGAGAACTCTCCGATACGATCAGGAATATTAGTGCTTCTTTGATTCGGGATGATGTAGATAGGCTTAGAGCCATAGTCAGTTCACTAGGGGCAGCCAGTGTTGATCCCACTGATGCTAATATGTCCCAAGGAGAACTTTGTAAACTTCTCTCAGATCAGGTCGATGCTCTGGTCGCCTGTATCCCTTTTGTATGTAAAGATTGCCATAAATAAAAAATTCTTTTACCTTACACATCGTAATTTCTCAAGAAGGATCAAGTAAAACTTATAATCCTGAGTTAAAGCTCTTCACAATATCCGTGCGAGAACATGGTCACAAGAAATGCCTTTGCGACCAAACATACTCAAGTAAATCCTTATCCGAAGTATGGCTTCGCAACAACTTTTCTGATCATAAATGCATTGATGTGCTATACTGCGACCAGTAATGGTATCACGATCCGAGCTGAAGCCGCGATCTGAACTGAAGCCACGATCGGAACATAATACCATGATCGAATGATAATCGTATATGTTGCAATTACCCACTTGCAGCGATCACATAATTGCATTGCGATCAACATGCAAATCTTGAGACGATCACAAAACTGCATTGTGATCAACACATAAGAATTAATTTACAAAAGACATGAGGGATCATTTCCTTCATAATCTTTGCAAAATTTTCATGTTTTTATGTGCACCCTAGCCCCCGAATTCGAAACAAAAAATAATGAAAATATATTTTATTCCAGATTCACTGTAGGGAGTGCATAACTGGTTTCCAGAGAGAAGGCACCCATTATGGGAAATTAATAAAGTATTCGACGAAGGGTTGTCTCGGGCATATAAAAGGGGAAGGTAGCTTCCGGAGGAAGCTTCACAAGCCAAAACCCTTCATTTGCCTTAGAGTTTCTCGTCGCACCAAACCCTCTTTTGCATTCCGCATCTCCGTCGCCTCCAAAGTCACCACCTTTCTTCCCAATCCTTCGCAAGAAATGGCATCCTGGAGCCGATCCGTCTACCACACAGAAGAAAGCCTGGTGGCGCTAGAGAAGGAAGAGATTCTCCCTCCGCGGCTGCTGATCAACTGGCGGCCAGCGGAGCAAGATCAAGAAACGCCAATCATCCAAGAGGGTGAATTGGTGATCTTCGAGGAATACCTGCGCTACGGGTTCCGATTCCCAGAGAGTGGGTTCCTGCGTAGAATCTTGGAACACTATGGGTTGGAGTTAGTGAATTTCCACCCCAATGCAGTTCTCATCTTGGCAATTTTCCAGCACCTCTGCAAAGCCTTCGTCGGAGTGTTTCCAAGCGTGGAGCTTTTCCGACGCTTCTACTTCTCGGCATGGTCGAAGAGTGCCAATGCCGCCGAGTGCATCTACACCCGTATAAGGGAGAAGAAAGAGTATCCCTTCCCGCCCCTACGGGACTCTGTACATGGGTGGTACCGGAAATGGTTCTACTGCACCCCTCATTCGGAGAGCGGACTATGGTTCGCGAACTCTCGACCGGAGAAAGCGAGTGAGTTGGACTCCCTTCCCACTCTGAGCGCAGAGCAGAAGAAACAAGCCCAAGAGATTCTTCACCTAGTCTAGCAAGGCTTGACTGCGCGCGACATCATACGTGACTTTGTGAAGAATCGGATAAGCCCCCTGCGTCAAAGGGCTCATCTAGCTTGGGAAATCCAGTCCATGGCGGACAGTACCCTAGACTACAATAATGGTATGTCCTTTAATCGACAAAACATACTTTTTTATTGACCAAAAAATGTTCTATTTGTTAACATGCTTGTTTGTGACACAGCTCTTTCTTTGTCCGAGATCTAAAAACAAACAAACTACCTCCTTCGGGCGTACAACGCCACTGTGGAGGGAGCTAAGGGATCGCCTCGCCCCCAGAGCCTAATTAACGCCAGTGACGATCTTAAACAAGAGCGCCGAAAGGTATGACCTTTCCTAACAAGCTCTATTGGAACAATACAGCTTCTGGGAAAGTTTGCTGAGGCGATACGTCCAAGCGAGGATGTTGGTCCCTAGGGGAGACCAGCTGCAAAGAGGGTTAAGAGGACCCCTTCGAAGCATGAAGTGAAGGACCCTGCTCCCAAAAAACCCAAGAAGATCCTGGGAGGGGCTTCTTCACAAAAGAAAATCACAACCGCAAAAAAGACTGCGGTAAGATATTCAGTACCCCCTGTAACCCCAAGTACGAGTAGAAATTACTTCTTCGTCGTACAGGGCGAAGGGAGCGAGGATGAGGAGGATGACATTCCTCTGGTTCGTCGTAAGAGGAAGGCGATTGACCTTTTGCGAACAAGCATGCCAGAGAGGTCGGCTTCCCCTCAAATCGGTGAAGTCTTTTCTCTGACTGCAGGGACAGAGACGGCTACAATGGGCCCTGTGACCACCGATAATCTTGTGGTTACGGGTGAAACCCTAGTGCCTGAAGCTTATGAAGCCTCAGGACTTACAACACCTCCCCTCCTGATAGAAGGAGCGATTGTGGTAAGATTTCTTACAATCCTGCATGTTTCCATTCCTCTGTGCACATCTATTAAGTCATGTTCATACAAGGAGAGGAAGACGACATTCCTCTTATCCGCCGCAGAAGGACTCCTGCCAGTCTTGGGGCGGTGAGTACTCCACTCCTGACGATAGGAGTGGGGATGGCTGTACAGGATCCCGTGACCACTACTGATCTCGTGGTCGCGGACGAAGTTCCAGTGCCAGCGGTCCAAGATGCTCCAGGACCAATGGCTTCAACTTTACCAACATAAGATGTTACTCCAGTAAGGACCCTTACAATCTTAGTTTCCACCATTCCTGAGGTGTGTTCTTATAGACTTGCATGCACACAGGGAGAAAAGGTCAATGTCCTATTTAGGAAAAGGAAGACCAGGACAGATGATGACTGTCCTCTTTTTCCCTGGGAACCATCCTCGAAATCCCAAAAATGGGCAGGGTTTCGAGTAAGGTAAGGATCTCTCCCGTTTAGACAGGGTCATATCGAAGCGATCGATTGAAGACATTCTAACCGATGATTCTCTTGTTTGCTTAGGAGCAGAGATGCAGCACCAAGCGCCCCAGTGACCTCTACAAGTGTTGAGGCTCCTCCTACTATGGAGGTCACGGGCGAACAAAGTCCCATCCCCAGGGCCGAGGATGTTCTTCGTGCCATTGTAGAGGGGATGGCAACAGAAGTCCAATCGCAGAGATTGGAATTTGTAACCCCAGCTATGGAGGAGGCTCAATAGGCAAATTCATCTGCCACTGTAGCTGGGGATAAGGCAAGTCTAGAGACTCAGCCTTTGATTGAATTGGACAACAACTCGTTTAGCGAGTATATTGAGGTATGAAGAATACCTCTTGTGATTTTTAAGTTTGCATTTGCATAGGAATATCCAGGCTCTAAAACTAATCTCCTTCCATATCATAGGAACTAACTCGTGTGGCAACCAAGTCGATCGCTATTGCAAGGCATATCGAGGTCGCCCAACAGGAAACGAGTCGCCTGCAACGGTAAGGAAGATGTTTCCTAATTTGCCTGAATTTTAGTCCCATTTTAACAATAGTCTCTTTTGTCACAGAGAAAATTCCTTTCTGACCAACAGCATAGCTGACTGGGAAAGCCAGGAGATCAGGGCAGTTGCCAAGATCTCTTGCTTGGAGAAAGAACTCCAACAACTGCGGTTGCAACTCTCCTGTAAGTGCACCTCTGACCAGAAAGAATTAATTTGTTATGCGAACTGTTTGTGATGGTCTCTTATTACAGCATGAGAGGACCAAATAAGCCAACTCTGCCAAGAGAAGAAGGATCTCCAGGCAACCATCAAGTTGCAAAACTCGAAAGTTGACTCTGTCTGCAAGGAAAATGAGGACTTGAACGCGTCACTCTCAGCATGCAGCAGTGTTCAACAAGACATCTTCGAAAAACTGAAGATGGTGGCTGGTTTGCTGAAAGCTGATGTGGTCGAAACCGAAAAGGACAACCTTAGCCTTAGCGACTGGACAACACTGGTCGCGACCCAAGCTCAGTCACTCCTCGAGTATCTTCCTGAAGATACTGTTGAATCTTAAGTCCTGATTAGGGTTTCGGTGATTAATGACATCCATGATATATGCGACTAATCTATGTATTTGAGACTCAGGTTAAAAAGAGGAGAAAGCATCACAAAAGTGCAAATCAAGATTATCAAGACCTCATGAAGCAAGAATGACGAAAAACTCCGACAAAAGTACAAGTATCTAAACCTAGCATTTTTATTTCTGAAATTTTCTAGTTTAGATGGTCATACTATTAAGAGGGGCTATAGCACAAGTCATTTGATCAACCTTGAAGGCTTTGGAAACATATTTGCATATGCATTTAGTTCCTAATTGATTTTGGGTAAAAATTCAGAAACTCTGTTTTCGTTTTGAACTGGTGCATCAAGTCTAAAGATGAAGCATCTAAACTTGTCTGGTGCATCTGTCCGATTTAGGCCGGACATTGTCTGAAATGGCCGGACAATGTCCGGCCAGTACAATTCTCATGGCAAGTTTAGTTGCAAACAACAGAGACAAATGAATCCATCCGGGGACTTTTGTCCGGCCTATATAAAATTTTTGTGAAGATGTAAACATGTGTTAACAGAGACGTATGCATTTGTCCGAACATTTTGTCCGGAAAAATCACATACGTCCGGCCTATATATTTTTTGTGAAGTGCTAATGAGAGTGTTAACAGAGACATATGCATTTGTCCAGACTTTTTGTCCGGACAAATCACATTTGTCCGACCTGTACATGTGCTGTTAAACATAAGTGTTAACAAACACATATACATTTGTCCAGACCATTTGTCCGGACAAATCCCATCCGTCCGGCCTTCACAAATACTTTCAAACGCCTACTGACACTCAAAAATCTCGTGAGCAACGGTCACTTTATTTGTACTGACCGGACATTGTCCGAAATGGCCGGACAATGTCCGGCCAGTACACCCTTCGCCCAATTTTCTTGAAAATGACCGTTTTTCTGAAACTATAAATACCCAACTGTTTGGAGAAGCTGTATACACACGAATTTAATCTCCTAAGCTTAGTGACGAGGATTGACACCCGAGTCAGTTCAAATAAATGCAATGTTGGTTCAGGACAGATTCGAGCCAGAGACATGCCTGGCGGTGCGAACTCAAGTCGTTCTAAGAAGCACAGCCCGAGGTCACAGGTTTTGCGCGATCAGACCATAGTTAGTGCACGGTCAGGAGTTCCTGTGCTATATGCGAACAGAACGATGGAGATGTTGTGCGGTCAGCCAACACCCCGCGGTCAGAGCACTTTCGACCAGGGGATATGGGATTCACCTGTCCCTATGGCAGGAATATCCCAAGTATCCCGAAGATTCTTCCACGTGGAGGAATAACCGTCAGGAGGTTAATACGTGCAGTTATCCATGAATAACATGTGTTAAACCTGCGTGGGGGTTAAGAGCGGTTCTCTAAACCGCATCCAAGCAACTGTCTGATGCAGTTACGTCATGGCACCCTTTCGACTAGTATAAAAGGGTGACAAGATGCATCAAACAGAAGAAGAACCAGAAGAAGAAGAGAGATCAACGTCTCTTATAAAAGTGAGATACAACACATCTCAAGCACTCAAACAGCCAAGTCTACGACCTAGATTAGAAGTTTTTATAAGCCTCCCTGGCTTCTTTCTGTACACTTACATTGGAAAAACCTTCGCCTGTGAAGATCTTTTCCCGCCATCTTGTAAATCTTTACTACGTATAGTGAAATCCCAATAGGATGTAGGGCTATTACTCCCACCATCGAGGGCCCGAACCTGTATAAACCTTTCTGTACTCCTGTTCTCCATATTCCTACATACCTTCCCGGAGGGTCATCTTGAAAGGTCTCCCTATTATAAATTTTGCATAAGTTTGGCTGAGGACCCCGAGTCCGAATCGTCGACACTTAGTGAAACAGCTTGCAAAGCTCCTCATACTCATTCTCTTGCATTTGAAGCCAATTCTTGAGCAAAACATCGAGAGCTAGTTAAGAGAGGTTGAAATTGAGCCATTTGCATTTGCATACTTGTTCTTCAAGCCTTGAGGTTGATCAAGAAAGGTGCTAGGCTCATTACTCTTGGTGATTGCCATCACCTAGACGACCCAGGAGGTCCAGCGATCTCTCCATCGATGGTGTGTGTCGGAGAGGCCCGGCGGTTGGTTGTAAAGGCTCGGAGCTCACCTATCTGGAGAGGAGAAGTGCTACCCCTAGTGGAATCGAAGCAAAAGCTCTAGTGAAGAGCGCTTCAATGAGGATTAGTGGAAATCGGCAAATTTCTGAGACCTCGGGAAAAATTCGATCTCTTCGGTTACTTCTATTAATTGCTTTATATTTCTAGAAATCGAATTATTGTTCTTTTCTCTTTAGCAATTGCAAAACTTACTTTGTGCCATCATCTATAACATTTGTGTATTGATATTGCAATTTAGGTTGTTAACCACTTAATCAAAATTAAAATTAGAAAAACCGCCTATTCACCCCCCTCTAGTCGGCATCCTTCGATCAACACGTGGTATCAGAGCACTAGGTCTCTCATTTTAGGCTTAACCGTCTAGAGAGAGGATGTCGTCGATCAAAGAAAACTATAATGGAAAGGTCCCTTTCTTCATGGGAGATAATTATTGCTAGTGGAAAATTAGGATGGCGGTTTACCTTGAATCCATTAGTCTTGATGTTTGGAGGGTCACTAGAGACGGTTTTAGAGCTCCCATTGATTTAGAGAATCTGACACCTCTAGAAGCAAAAAAACTCCAAGCAAATGCTCAAGCAAAAAATGCCATATTTAATGGACTAGACTTAAGTGAGTTCAACCGCATTAGTAATCTTGACACATCTTATGAAATGTGGAAAACCTTATAAGTAATTCATGAAGGTACCTCTAAGGTCAAAGAAGCTAAGCTAATTAAATTAACTAGAGAATATAATTCTTTCTTCATGCTTGAATCTGAAAATGTGAGTGATATGTACACTCGACTCAATCTTTTAATCAATGATCTTAAAGGCTTAGGTACAAAGTTTGAAGATATTGATGTCGACGATTCGGACTCGGCGTCTTCAGTCGAACTTATGCAAAATTTATAAATAGTGAGACCTTTCAGGGTTATGGAGAACTAGAGCATAGAGAAGTTTATACAGGTTCGGGCCCTCGATGGTGGGAGTAAAAGCCCTATGTCCTGTTGGGATTTCACTATATGTGATGAAGAGTTACAAAGTAATGGGAAAAGACCTTCACAGGCGAAGGTTTTCCCTATGTAAGTGTACAAAAGGAAGCCCAGAAGGCTTATGGAAGCTTTCTAATCTAGGCCGTAGTCTTGGCTGCTTGAGTCTGCTAGATGTGTCGTATCTTGTTGTGATCTGAGATGATGATACCCCCTGTTTAATACACCATGCCGCCCTTTTATACTAGTTGAAAGGGCGCCAAGTCTTAACTGCAACAAACGGTTGCTTGGATGCAGTTTGTAAAACCGCTCTTAACTCCCACGCAGGTTTGACACGTGTTATTCGTGGATAACTGCACGTATTAACCTCCTGACGGTTGATCCCCCACGTGGACGAATCTTCGGGATACTTGGGATATTCCTGTAATAGAAGTAGATTAATCCCACGTTCCCTGGTCGAAAGTGCTCTGACCGCACGATGTTGGCTGACCACGCAACATCTTTATCCTTCTGTCTGCGCACAACATACGAACTCCTGACCGCGCACTAGTTGCAGTCTGATCACGTAAAGACTGCGATCTGATCGCGCACAGCCTGCGACCTTAGGCTGATGCTTCTCGGAATGACTTGAGTTCGCACCGCCAGGCAGGTGTCTGGCTCGAGTCTACCTTGAACCAGTTGTGCACTTATTTTGTACTGACTCGGGTGTCAATCCTCGTCAGCTAGCCCCCAAATTCGAAGAAAACGACGGGACGTGTTTATTTCGAATTTCAAGACATGTATCGGATTTTTAACCCAACACTTCAAATCCCCCACTTAGTGGCACACTAAGTGTGACGGTTGGTTCCCCGAGATGGGCTCTGGGTATTATGTGATGGGTAATGATGGCGTTGTTGAAACGTTTTTTAACCCGGGGTGAAATTGTAAATGCTTTTAAAAACCCGAGGCGTTCGGAAGGTGAATCGTCACCTTGGCGGCTATAAATACCGAAGCCTTCGAATTTACAAAACTCCACAAATTCTTCTCACGGCTAAGTTTCTTCCAAAGCTACCTTCATTCTTCTTTTCATCCACTCCCCGATGGCAGATCATAACATCATCGAGATTGAGAGGGATGAAGAGGAAGTTTTCGAACAAGGGCCTCAGATGCCCGAAGACCCATCTCCTTCAAGGAAGAAACCCAAGGTTGATGAGGGATCCTCCAGCAGAGCAAAGGTAGAAGACGCAACGTCATTATTTCTCCCTTCTGTTCCTCATGCTCCTAGGCAAGTAGAACTTTCATCTCCACCTTTGGAGGGACGTTCTCCTCACTTTCCTCCATTTCATCCCAATGTTCCCCATTCTTGTTTGGATGATTGATTTTCTGGTCGGCAAGCGGTCACTATCCGACCTGAAGACCCTCCTCTTGTGTTGGGGAAGCACTCTTATGGTGGGAAAATCGCACTTCCACCATATGATGATCCTCCTCGACATTTATCGGGTGATCTCCTTTCTGGGATGCTTATACCAACCTGTCGCTTGCTAGGATTGGTAATCACTCTTGTCTCCTTTTGCTTGTTGGTCATAGTGTAAGAAAACTAATATCTGCAAATGTAGGAGATGAAAATTGTTGGAGCCCCCAGTGACCAGCCTGCTGAGGTTCCACCTCCTTCCCTCGGACAGTCTCTCCAAGGGGAAAAAGAGGCCCTGGAGAAGAAGATCGAAGAGATGTCTTCGGCGATTCTGCATCTGGCAAAATATTTTGAAAGATCCCATGAAGAGGCGCACCAGTTCCATCGAGAGAGGGATCACGCTCAGCAACAGCGAGAACTCTCCGATTTGATTAGGGACAATAGTGCATCTCTTGTTAGGGATGATGTAGATAGACTTAGGTTAGTTGCTAGTTCTCTGGGGGTTGTCAGCGTAGATCTTACTGACAACAACATGTCCCTTGGAAAACTTTGCAAACTTCTTCCGGATCAGGTTGACGCTTTAGTCGCCGGTATCCCTTTTGTATGTAAAGAATGCAAGAAATAAAATCCCTTTCTTTACATCTTTTGTGCGAAATCATGGCCATAAGCAATGTCTTTATGACCATTCATACACAGGTAAACTCCAGCTCTACGATCAGAATCGCGTTTTCATAAGAGTATCGCGACCAGCACTGATACCGTGATCAGACTTAAAGCCGCAGTTAGAACCGAAGTTCAATTTGAAAGATTGCTGCGATCAGAACCGAACCTCGATCAGACCGCCACTTCGATTAGAATCGGAGCTTAGTCGAAAACATGGTTCCGATCATACCACAACCCAATCAAAACAAATCCGTACGTCCAAAAATTGCGCCATAGGATTTTTTCATGAAAATTTACAAGGCACATGAAGGAAAGCGTCCTCCGAAAACCCCTGAAAAACTTTTCATGCTTTTGTACCTTCAAACTCTGAAACAAAGAAGTCCTTTTGTTTCAGATTCGACACCAGGAATACTTTAACGGGTCCGCCAGAGATAGTATCCATTATGGGAAATGAATAAAATACTCAGTGGAACGTTACTCACATTAGTGTGCTTCCTCGAGTCTATAAAAGGAGCAGGTAGCTTCTTGAGGAAGCCACACAGCCAAAAACCCTTAACATTTCCGCCGCACAAAACCCTCATTCTTCTCAGCCTCCATCTTCCTCAAAATCGCCAACTTTTCTTTCGGTCTTTCACAAAAAAGGGCGTCTTGGAGTAGGTCGATCCACCATTCTGAGGAGAGCCTGCTGGCACTGGAGAAGGAGGAGATCCTTCCTCCGTGGCTGCTAATCAACTGGTGGCCCGCAGAGAAGGACCAAGAGACCCCAGTCATCGGAGAGGGCGAACTGGTGGTTTTTGAGGAATACCTACGCAGCGGGTTCCGATTCCCTGAGAGTCGGTTCCTGAAGGACGTCCTCGAGAATTATGGGTTGGAGTTGATCAACCTCCACCCAAATGCAGTCCTGATCCTGGCGGTATTCTAGCATCTGTGTGAGGTGTACGTCGGAGTGTATCCCAGCGTGGATCTCTTTCGACGCTTCTACTATTCGGCGTGGTCGAAGAGCGCCAACGCCGCCGGATGTATCTACTTCCGGATAAGGAAGAAGAAGGAGTATCCCTTCTCACCCCTGCGCGATTCAGTGCACGGGTGGCACCAGAAATGGTTCTACTGCACCCCGCCATCTGAGAGCGGGTTGTGGTTCGAGAACTCGCGGCCGGAGAAGCCGAGCGAGTTGGACTCTCTCCCGGCGATGAACGCTGAGTTCATGAAGTATGCCGAGGTTATTCTTCACCTAGTCCAACAGGGGTTGATGGCTCGCGACGTCAGCCGTGACTTTGTGAAGAACCGGGTGAGCCCCCTGCGTGAAAGGGCTCATCCGGCTTGGGAGATCAAGTCCATGGCAGACAACACCTTGGACTACAATGAAGGTATCTGTCTTTGGCACTGAAATCTCTTATTTTTGCAATGCATTGTCTAACTTGCATTCGGGGAACAGTCCTGCCCTCCTCCGAGAACGAATTATCTCCTTAGGGCCTACAATGCCGAGGTGGAGGGCCCCAAAGGATCGCCTTGGCCACAGAGCTTGGTTCACGCCGGCGACGACCTCAAACAGGAGCGCCGAAAGGTATGTCATCTTTTACTCAGTTTTTGTTTGTAGGTCTTATGTATGCCCAGCGTTAACGATTTCGTCGGAATGAAACAGCTCCTGGGGAGATTTGCCGAGGCGACGTTCCAGAGCGAAAACGTCGGTTCCCTGGAAAAACCGACAATGAAGTACGTGAAGAAGGTTTCCTCGAAGCCCAGGGCGAGGAACTCTGCCCCCAAGAAAGCCAAGCAAAATCTTGGAGAGCGGCCTTCACAGAGCGTCCCTCCTACCACAAGGAAGACTGTGGTAAGATATCACGTTCCTTCTGTTTTTCCAGGTGCAGACTGGAATCACTTCTTCGTCGTACAGGGGGAGAGGAGCGAGGAGGAGGAGGAAGATGATGTCCCCCTAATCCGCCGGAGGAGGAAGATAGCGGGCTCTCCATCCGGCGACGCTCCAGTTCATCCCGCAGAAATAGAAGAAACTGTAGTGGACCCCACAGCAACTGAAAATCCCGTGGTTGTAGGTGAAATCCCTGCCCCTGAAGCCCCCGAGGCTTCAGGGTCTGTTGCTTCTCCTTCCCTGACCGAAGGGGTGACCATGGTAAGATTTCTTCATGGTCTTATTTTCTCAATTCCCTCTGTATACTCGTTTATTGAATTAACGCTTATTCAGGGAGAAGAGCTTCCCCCTGCGACTCCTGTGAGTCCCAGGGAGGAAAATCCTCCACTCTTGAGGACAGGAGAGGAGGTGTCCTAACAAGGCCCCGTGAGAGTCGCGGATGCAGTGCCGGCTCCAGAGGCACAGGAGCCATCCAGGCCTGCGGACATAACCCTGCCAACCGGACAGGTTGCACAGGTATGAACTCTCACTATTCGTCGTCATCTTCCCTTATGAATGTACATACAGGAGAACACACATAGGGGGAAAAAAACCTTGTTCACCAAGAGGAGGACTAGGACAGACTACGACTGTCCCCTTTCTCAGGGAGAGCCTTCCCTGAAATCCCAAAAGCTGATGGCATTTCAGATAAGGTAAGAACCCTATCCTGGTTATATTGAATTGAATTGCGGTGATTACCAACGTAATCGTTGGTCCCTTTTTTCTTGGCAGGCGAAAAGAAGTGGCACCAAGCCCTTCAGCCGCTCCGAGGAGGGTTGAAGTCGCTACAAGTGCCGGAGCCTCCAGTGAGGAGCGCTCCGTCCCTCTAGTCCAAGAAGGCATCCGGACCGTGGGAGATGAATCAGGCGCGGGGACCCAATTGCAAGCAACAGCAACTGGTAAGGATGCTGCCCAGCAGGTACATCCACCTGCTGGCTCCGTCGCGGTCGCAACGGGTTCCTCGACGAGACCTCCTGCCATTCTGGAGGATGTTTCATTCCGGGAGTATACAAAGGTATAATGAACTTCTCTTTTGGTACCTGAATTGTGCATAAGATACCCTTAATTTCTCTTTGTATCGCAGGAATTATCATGGATGACGGCCAGGTCGATCGCTATGGTAGCAAGCGTCGAGGCCGTACAAAAAGAATGAGACAACTTGCGCAGGTAAGGATCAATACCCTCCAATTTGTATAGATACAAATTTGTTATGACCACTTCTTTTGTTCTGTCACAGAGAGGTGGCGTTTCTGAAGAAGGAAATGGCCACGGTCAAGCTCCATTCGATCTCTGTGCTCTCAAATCAAGAGATCGAACTTAACCGGCTGCGGTCAGAACTTTCTGGTAAGTCAATTCCTGACTAGGAAGACTTAAGTTCTTAATGTATGAGTAACACTTCCTCTTACTGCAGTGCAAGCAGGTCAAATAAAACAACTTAGTCAGGACAAGGTGATCCTCTAGCGCTCCATTGACTCCTCCCAGAAGGCGAACAGAGATCTGAGCCAGTCCATCTTCGAAAAGCTAAAAATGGTGGCTCGTCTCCTGAGGGCTGATGTGGTTGAAACCACAAAAGACGACCTCAGTGCCAATGATTGGTCCACGCTAGTCATTGCCCAGGCGGAGTCACTTCTCGAGTATCTTCCTGAAGATACACGGCGACGTGAAGAGGCGATCAGAACGAGGGTTCGATCAGCAGCTTCCGCCATTCTCAGCCGGTTTCGTCTCCACCATGGCCCAGATGCGGATCTGAATCCACTGGTGGGACCGGTTGAGATCGAGAGTGAGGAACAATTAGACGCGATCATGGAGGAAGTCACCCCCCTTGTAAATAAGCTCCTAACTGAACTCGGGATCGAGTAATCACTATATCTATACAGAAATAACATGTAGAATGCAAATGTATGTACAAACTGATTTTGAAAGAAAGTAAATATACTTTTGTTTTTCGTTGTTTCATATTATAAGCATATCCCCCTAGCCCCCGCCTATGATTATAGATACTGATGACTTAGTATTATAAACACAGGAGAAATATAAGTGTAATGACCAGGGGTGTGCAATCAGGCTAGCGATTATGATCAATGTAACGCCTAACCATATTGCAAACCGGCAGCCACTCAGATGACCAAGGACTTATCAGAAAGCCCCGTATACGTTGAGAAACGGCTTATTTAGGAGTGACTTATCTGGAAGTGGTCATGAGATCAGCCAGCGAATCCAATTAGAACGTTGTAGTGATCTAACCGCCGGCGACCAGCCCCCGAGTCGAGTTCACAACACATGGGCATGAAGGGAAATGTTTATCGTATGAAACCAAGATACTTTTTGTTTTGTTAAACAATGCTAATTGAACAGGAAAAGGGATCGAGTACTTACACGTAGAACTTGCGTAGTTGATCGATGTTCCATGTATTGGACAGAATTCGGCCATCCTCCATGGCTAACCGCGCTGATCCTGGTCGCGGCACTGAGACAACAGTGTAAGGGCCTTCCCACTTTGGGGAGAATTTTAGGCGATTAGACTGGTCTTGAATTTTTCGTAAAACTAGATCGCCCATGTTAAGACTACGTGGTCGCACCCTTTTGCTATGGTACTTGCGCAAAGCTTGCAAGTATGTCGCGGACTTGATCAAAGCGCGATCACGCCTTTCTTCTAAGAGAATGAGATCCTGTGATCGCTGTTCGGCCTGATCAATTCGATCGAATTGTTTTGTCTGAACAGATCCAATACTAACTTCCATAGGCAGTATAGCCTCGGCCCCATAGACCAGATGGAAAGGCGTCTCACCGGTTGCTCGACTAGAGGTAGTTCGTAGTGCCCATAAAACGGTATAGAGCTCGTCTGCCCAAGCCCCCGAGCGAGTCTTAAGGCGATCAAAAACACGTTTTTTGATGCCTTGCAATACCTTCCCGTTGGCCCGTTCCACGGCACCATTGCTCTGTGGATGTGCCACAGAAGCAAAGCACACCTTAGTCCCGATCTGATCGCAATAGTCCAAAAAAAGACCACTGGCGAACTAAGAACCATTGTCTGTGATGAGACGGTTTGGAACACCAAATCGAGCAACAATGTTCTTATGGAAGAACTTTTGTGCTGCTGATGCGGTAATATTTTGTACCGGTTCGGCCTCAATCCACTTTGTAAACGTGTCAATGGCTACGAGCAGAAACTTGTACCCATTGACCGCTTGTGGCATATGATCGACAATATCCATCCCCCAGACCACAAAAGGCCATGCGAGGGAAATAGTTTGTAACGCGTAGGCATGTTGATGAACCTGCCTCACGTGGAATTGACACTGAGGACACACCTTGACCATGTGCTTGGCATCACCGAGTGCCGAAGGCCAGTAGAATCCTTGTCGAAAAGCTTTTCCGACCAGCGTCCGATATGACGCGTGCGCACCGCATACACCATCATGTATCTCTTTCAAGAGGGATTTACCTTCCTCCTGAGATATGCAGTGCATAAATACTCCTTGAGTACCCTTTCTATACAAAACCCCCTCTATGAGTTTGTATAGACGCGCTTTTCGAATCAATCGATCGCTTTCGGTTTCATCCTCGGGTAGGGTCCCATGTTCAAGATAGACTCTCAATGGATGAGTCCAATCCTGTTCCTGACCGAGGTTGGTAACACAGGCTGTTACCGGATCATCCTCGACCGAAGTCATGATTGAAGGACGGTCCAAGTGTTCAATGAACACTCCTGCCGGAGCGGATGTGCGTGAGGATCCAATTTTGGATAATTGGTCTGCGAGAATGTTGTCCTTTCGCCGGATGTATTGAACTTTGAAATGACTGAAGTATTTTTTCCAATCTCCTCACTTCCCCCAGGTAATGAGCCATTGTCTCATCGGAGGTGCTGTACTCCTTGTTTACCTGGTTTACGACCAGCTGTAAGTCTCCTCTCACCACTAATCGACGGACTCTGAGGAATTTTGCTACCCGGAGCCCTGCAAGAAGACCTTCATACTCTGCCGCGTTGTTGGTCGTGACAAAGTGTAGTTGGATGACATACTTAAGCTGTTCGCCCTGAGGCATAACTAAGACCACTCCAGCCCCCGAGTGTTTGAAACTACGGGAGCCATCGAAGTACATTGTCCAGTGATCAGGGCATTCCAATTCCTCGGACACCTGCACGGGTGGCTCAGGGTTGGTCCATTCGACCACAAAGTCGGCCAAAACCTGAGACTTAACCGCTGTGCGGGGCGTGAAATGGACATCAAAAGCACCGAGTTCGACCGCCCATTTGGCGATTTGACTAGATTTCTCTGGATTTCAGACAATATCCCCCAAAGGAAAGGAGGAGGGTACTGTGATCTTGTGAGCTTGGAAGTAGTGTCGTAGCTTACGGGAAGCCATCAGTAGTGCGTAAAGTATCTTCTGGACCTCAGGGTAACGCTCCTTAGGACCATGAAGTACCTCGCTTACATAGTAGACGGGTCTGTGTATTCCTGCCCTATCCGCGACCAGGACAGCGCTGACCGCGTGCGGTGTAGCCGCCAGGTAAAGCAGCAATGGTTCTCCTCTGTCGGGAGACACCAACACTGGCAGACTGGATAGATATGTCTTTACCTCCTTAAACGCTTTCTCGGCCTCATCGGACCATGTGAAATTGTGATGCTTCCGCAAGGCTTTGAAGAAAGGTAACGCCCTCTCCCCTAGTCATGATATGAAGCGACTTAAGGCTGCCATGCGACCAGCCAGGTGTTGAACATCTTTCATGCTCGAGGGCGACCACATTTGTTCGACAGCCCTGATTTTCTCAGGATTGATATCAATGCCTCTGGAACAAACAAGGAAACCAAGAAGTTTTCCCGAAGAAACCCCAAAGGAGTATTTCTCCGGATTCAATTTTATTCCAAAGCAATTCAAATTACAGAAGGTTTCAGCGAGATTGTCCAAATGAGACAATCTCTTGGTATACTTTACAACCAAGTCGTCTATATATACTTCGAGATTACGCCCTATCTGCGAAAGAAAGGTCTTTTGCATCAAGCGCTGGTACGTGAAACCTGTGTTCTTGAGACCGAACGGCATTCTAACATATCAGTAGGTGCCGAACGGGGTGATGAAGGCAGTTTTCTCTTCATCTTCTTCTGCCATGCTAATTTGATGATATCCTGAGTAAGCATCCAGGAAGATCATCAGTTCGCAACCCGCAGTTGAGTCGACCAGCTGGTCGATGCGGGGAAGGGGAAAGTCATCCTTCGGACAGGCACTGTTGAGGCTAGTGTAGTCGACGCACATGCGCCACTTGCCATTTGACTTGCAGACCAAGACTGGATTGGCGAGCCATTCCGGGTGATCGACTTCATGAATAAACCCGGCCTTTAGGAGTTTGTCCAACTCCTCTCGGATGGCTTCCTGTTGGTCAACAGCAAAAAGCCTGATCTTTTGCTTTATTGGTCGTTGTCCAGGTCGAATTGCTAACCTGTGCTCGATTACTTCCCTTGGGACACTGGGCATGTCGGACGGTTTCCACGCAAACACATCTGCGCTAGCCCGGAGGAAAGTAATGAGCTCGAGTTCCTATTTGTCATCCAAGCCCGATCCGACCCGAATTGTCTTGGATGGATCATCTGGGTACAATGGAACTAGTTTGAGTTTCTCATCTGGTCGAGGAGCAGCCTTGATCGTGTCGGTGGCGACGGTGGTGACCTGAGCGTCCCGGAGGGGAAGTTGGTCGACCATCTCCAGAGATAGCCGATCGCAAGTGAGTGCCACGTTGTGACTGCCTCGGACCGAGATGACACCTTTGGGGCCAGGCAATTTACCGCAATGATAAGCATAGTGCGTTGCCATCATGAACTTAGCAAGATTTGGCCTGCCAAATCTTGCATTGTAAGCCGAATCACAATCAATTACGTCAAAAGTAACCAATTCAGTTCGGAAGTTATCCGGTTCTCCCAGTGTGACCGGGAGGACTACCTGTCCCAATGGCATCATGGAGGGACCAGGGATTATCCCATAAAACGGATGGATTATGGGTTTAATCTTCGAACGAGGAATTTGCATCTCGTCGAGTGCCTTGACAAATAAAATGTCAAGGGAGCTCCCTCCGTCGATCAGGACCCTTTCTACTCTCGCATTACTGATGATCGGGGTAATGACCAAATGAAGCCTCAATGGTCGTGTAAGCCCCACAGGACAATCAGTGCGATCAAACGTCAAAGGTGTATCCGACCAACGGGGGTACTGAGGTTCACCAAGGGATGTCTCCATTTGGTTAACCTCTCGGTAAAGGCTTTAAACTGCCTTTTGGAAACAAAAGAGGAGGAACCCCCAAAAATAACATTAATGTGATTATGAAGTACCTGGTAAGACATCTCTTCTTCTCCATCGGCGTCTCTAAGTCCGCATGCTTGTTCTTTAGCCGGTAAGGTCGGCATTGGTCCAATTCCCTGGTAGAAGTCATCCAACTGCTTCAACCAACTCCTGCAGTTCTTGAGATCGTGGCCCACGGAGTTGTGGAGTGGACACCACTTCTTGCCTTCCTGCGGATTAGTCGACTTTTCTGGCTGGTCGGCACTACGACCACCAGAAGCAGTTTTATTCTTAAATGAAGGTTTGTTACCTTTGGTCGAAGAAGGCTTTTCTGCAGCTGTGACCTCGCGGTACTGTCCAAAGCGGTTCCTCTTCAACTTTTTCTTCCCGCCCGACGAAGATTCCGGCTTCTTGCTTGAATCTTCTTTCCTAGCGTCTTTGAAACCTGGCTGAGGCGGTAGGTCACCCTTATCGACCATCCGGTTCCAGTCGACCGCTTCGGCCGCATCGGAGTATCGGTCGGCCATATCAAAAAGATCAGCCACCGATCGCGGAGGGTGGATGAGCAAGTCTTCGGTGAATCTCTGGTATCGAACGACATGTTTAAATGCCCGGATAACGGAGCCGTCAGATATGTTTGGGATGGTATTCCTCACCACGACAAATCTCTTGACAAATTGACGAAGGGTTTTGGTCGAAGTTTGTCATAGTCGATGAAGATCGTCCTTTTTACCCAGCTTTTGATAACAGTTTTGGAAATTGCTGAGGATAGCGTCGCACAACATTTCCCAATTGTAAATGGAACCCTCGGGCTGATTAAACAGCCAGGTTCTAGCTGGTCCTTCGAGGACTGTTGGCAGGTAGTTGGCCATGACCTGGTCATCGCCTCCTGCCGCTTGGATGGCAGTGATATAGATTTGAAGGAACTCGGATGGGTTCTGAGTTCCGTCAAACCTTTCTATGGCCCCTGGTCGAAATTTATTAGGCCAGACGACCGCACGAAGGTCAGGCGAGAAAGCTTTACAACCAACATAGGGACCGTGAACTGCCCTGTGACCCTCGACCGGATCACGAGCAACTTCACGCAACGGTGAAGTTATCCACGGTCCCAAACGAGAGTGGACAGGGACTCGATCCCTACCACGAGAATCCTTTGTCCGCCTGTACTTGTCCTGGCGGGATGGTACGGGCGGAGGGTAACTTCGTCGACCAGAACCAAAGTGAGAACACTCTCATTCGCGGGAACGTGTTACCGACCGGGAAGAGGCAGTTGGGGTCGCCTCAGATGCCACCTCATCCAATCTTTCCGCCAGGATTCTGGTGAAGGCCGGTTTCTGCGCATCCGTGACCGTAGGAGGGAAATTACGCATGACTTCCGTGATAGATCGCAATCGACCATGTGTACTTCTCCTAGGGGCACCAGGTGTTACCGTTTCTTCGTCCACCGGGAAACGCTCCGGAGGCAAAGAAGGGGTCTGGTCACGTCTGTGACCACGTGATCATCGGGAAGAACTCGGAGCAGCATCGTAACGAGCCTGCGCATCTTGAAGAGCCTCTAGGGCAGTTTTGCGCAGTTCGTTGTTTTGTCGCTCGAGATCTTGATCCTCCTTCTGTTTCCGTTCCTGTTCTTCCCTAACAGCCTGTTGATCGGGAGTTTCCTCTGATAAGGCAACAAACTGTCTAGGGAGAGAGGTTGACGATGGAGAAAACATCTTGGTTTGTTCCGAGTCAGACTCAAAATCAGAGAGACGGTGGAGGTTGTCAGGGTCGAATCTCCCCGGGCTGATTTCCAAGTCGATATCATCCTTCCCCTCGGCGGGGTCATATGACGAACCGGACTCACCCTCTAGCGCATTAAGAACCTCAGTGGGTTTCGACCTTGCGCTAGTCGCTCCCTGGTCGATGGACATGACTTGGAGAGATGATTCGACCTCTGGGAGATTTTCGCCTCCAATTTCCTCCATCAGAACAGGATCGCTTGGAGAAGGCATCGGAATGTGAGCATAATCCTCGAGATCGAAATCGTTCTCGGAATCATATACTCCAGCCATATTTCAACGAACCTCTGGATGAAGATTAGGATGCCTTGAGAAAGGCCCCACGGTTGGCGCCAGCTGTCGACGATTCGGACTCGGGGTCCTCAGTCAAACTTATGCAAAATTTATAAATAGTGAGACCTTTCAGGGTGACCCTCCGGGAAGGTGTGTAGAATTATAGAGAACTAGAGCACAGAGAAGTTTATATAGGTTCGGGCCCTCGATGGTGGGAGTAAAAGCCCTACATCCTGTTGGGATTTCACTATATGTGATGAAGAGTTACAAAGTAATGGGAAAAGACCTTCACAGGCGAAGGTTTTCCCTATGTAAGTGTACAAAAGGAAGCCCAGAAGGCTTATGGAAGCTTTCTAATCTAGGCCGTAGATTTGGCTGCTTGAGTCTTTTAGATGTGTCGTATCTTGTTGTGATCTGAGATGATGATCCCCCCTGTTTAATACACCATGCCGCCCTTTTATACTGGCTAAAAGGGTGCCAAGTCTTAACTGCATCAAACGGTTGCTTGGATGCGGTTTGTAAAACCGCTCTTAACTCCCACGCAGGTTTAACACGTGTTATTCGTGGATAACTGCACGTATTAACCTCCTGACGGTTGATCCCCCACGTGGAAGAATCTTTGGGATACTTGGGATATTCCTGTAATAGAAGTAGATTAATCCCATGTTCCCTGGTCAAAAGTGCTCTGACCACGCGATGTTGGCTGATCGCGCAACATATTTATCCTTCTGTCCGCGCACAACATACGGACTCCTGACCGCGCACTAGCTGCAGTCTGATCGCGTAAAGACTGCGATCTGATCACGCACAGCCTGCGACCTTGGGCTGATGCTTCTCGAAATGACTTGAGTTCGCACCGCCAGGCACATGTCTGGCTCGAGTCTACCTTGAACCAGTTGTGCACTTATTTTGAACTGACTCGGGTGTCAATCCTCGTCAATTGACATTGTACTAAAATGCTTATGATTTTACCATCGAGCTTTGACACAAGTGTGACAATGCTTATCAATGGTGATCTCACATCCACAACTCCAACCGAGCTCTTGGGTACTCTTATTACCCATGAAATGCAAAAAGAGGAGAAGAAAGGAATTGCGGAAGCCTCCGGATCAAAGAAGAAAAATTTGGCTTTTAAAGCAAATGTCGAGGAGGCCAAGGAGGATAGCTCGGATGAGGGTTCCGATGGTGATCTAGCTCTCCTTGTGAGAAAGACCCGAAAGCTCCTAAACAAAATTAAAAAGAAAGGGTTTGATTTTGACACAAGGCGAGGACCGCACAAGAAAACCGGATTCATGAACATTACATGCTATGAGTGTAATGAGAACGGACATTTTGCCTCAAGATGTCCAAACAAGAAGAGTGATCATCAAAGATCACATGAGAGGAAGATGACGGTGAAGGCTCAAAAGGTAAAAAGAAGCTCTTTAGGAAGTTCTACAACAATAGAAGCAAGGGCCAAGCTTATATTGGTGAATGGTACTCCGGATCGGAGGAATCCGACTTGGATGATGAAGTCCCATCAACTCCCAAGAAGATGGCGGGGATTGCTATTGGAGAGGCCTCTTCTCTCAAAAATGAGTCTTCATTTTGTCTTATGGCGAGTGATGATGCAAAGGTATCGGATCTCGAACCTTCTTATGAGGAACTTGTTGATATGGTTATGGAATTAAATGAGGCACTAGGTAGGTTAACTAAGGAGAATAAAATGCTTAAAAAGGAATATTCAACACTTGGCGATTTATATACCGAACTAAATGACTCGCATGAGGCACTTCTAGTTAAGGAAATTATAGATTCGAAACAAACTAGTGATATAAGAATTACTTGTGATATTCCAGATGAATCATCTCATATTGTCTCTCATTCAAAATCAGCCACTTATAATGATTTAGAAATTAATCATGAAAATACTTGTGATGAAATTGTTGATAATGACTCAAATTTAATTTTAGCAAAATTTAGAACTCAAAGCACAAGTGGAAAAGTTAAATCTAGGATTAGCAAAATGTTTTAAAGGAAAAGAAATCTTAGACAAACTTCTTAGTGAGCAACGATGTTCATTTAGGAAGGAAGGTTTAGGATATGAACCAAACAAAAGAAAGAAGTTGAGTACTAAAGTGACTTTTGTTAAGGCCACTAATATGTTTTGTCACAAATGCCATGATGTAGATCATTTATCGAATAACTATCCCTCAACTTCTAGAGCTAAAGAAAATGAGTCTCACTCCCATTACATGCTTAAGAAAAACAAGTATGGAAAAGTAATTGCTAAATTTATTGGTTTACCTTACCTAGATTTGGGTTCCAAAAACCCTTGTTGCTAACTTCCAAGGACCAAAACAAGTTTGGGTACCTAAAAGCGTCTAACCTTTCTTTTAGGTGAACTACAAAACCGGTGGGAGGCATTGGGTGCTTGATAGCGGGTGCACTCAACACATGACCGGTGATGGAAGTCGTTTCTCCTCATTTGAGAATGGTTGCAATGACATTGACAAAATCACGTTTGGTGATAATAGCAAAGGAAAGGTAGTTGGGTTAGGTAAAGTTGCAATCACAAACAACCTTTCCATCTCAAATGTATTACTTGTTGAATCCTTGAACTTCAATTTGCTTTCAGTTGCAAAAATTTGTGATTTGGGTGTTCGATGCATTTTTGAACCAAATGGAGTTATCATTGAAAGCTTAGAAGAAAAATATCTAATATTCAAAGGTTTTCGATATGGAGATTTGTATTTGGTGGATTTTGGTTCAAAAGATTCTTGCATTTCAACTTGCTTGGTTGCCAAATATTCTTTGGGATGGCTTTGGCATCGTCGTTTGGCTCATGTTGGGATGCATCAATTGAACAAGCTTTTAAAAAGAGATTTGGTCTTGGGTATGAAAAATGTAAAGTTTGAAAAGAATAAACTTTGTAGTGCTTCTCAAGCGGGAAAACAAGTTGCTAGTACTCATCCCGCTAAAAATGTTGTATCAACATCTAGACCACTTGAGATTTTGCATATGAATTTGTTTGGTCCATCAGAAACTCAAAGTATCGGTGGTAGCAATTATTGCTTTGTCATTGTTGATGATTTCTCCCGATTTACTTGGATTTTCTTCTTAAATCATAAGTCCGATGCTCCAAGTGTATTTAAAAGATTTGCAAAACGTGTTGAAAATGAATTTCAATTCTCCATCAAGAAACTTCGAAGTGATCATGGTGGGGAGTTTCAAAATTCAGAATTTATTGAGCTTTGTGATGAATCTGGAATTAAACACGAATTTTCCGTGCCATATACTCCTCAACAAAACGGTGTTGTGGAAAGGAAAAATCGAACATTAATCGAAATGGCTCGAACTTTGTTGGATGAATATAAAACACCCACTAGGTTTTGGGCCGAAGCAGTCAATACTGCTTGTTATGCTATAAACTGGCTTTACACTTATCCATTGTTAAACAAAACTCCCTACGAGCTAATTGTTGGAAGAAAACCAAATATTTCATATTTTCGAGTTTTTGGTTGCAAATGTTACATTCTTAAAAAACGCATGCATCTTGGAAAATTTCAAAGACGTGTTGATGAGGGTTTTCTTGTTGGATATTCATCAACTAGCAAAGCTTAACGTGTTTTTAACACTATAACCGAATGCATTGAGGAAACTTGCAATGTTGAGTTTGATGAAACTAATGGCTCTCAAGAAGAGTATGAAGATCTTGAGAATGTAGGAAATGAGGAACTACGAGAAGCTATGAAGAACATGACGATTGGGGACATCAAGCCTAAAGATGAAGATTCAAAGTCACCCGATCAAGAAAATGAAGTAGCTTCTATGGTTCCGGAGGCTACTACTCAAGTTGATCTTAATCCGGCGATGAAGGAAAATGAAGATCAAGCACTGCAAAATCCAAGACTTCATCAAACCATCACTAAGGATCACCCCGTCAACCAAATAATAGGTGATGTTGGTAAATGTGTTCAAACTCGCTCTAGAATCGCACCTTTTTGTGAGCATGCATCTTTCATTTGTAGTCTTGAGCCCAAATGCATTGATGAAGCACTAGCAGACCCGGATTGGGTAAATGCCATGCATGAGGAATTGATCAACTTTACTAGAAACAATGTTTGGAAACTTGTAGGAAAACCTCTTGATCACAATATAATTGGTACAAAATGGGTTTTTCAAAATAAGCAAGATGAAAATGGCATAGTTGTAAGAAATAAAGCTAGATTGGTAGCACAAGGTTATTCTCAAATTGAAGGATTAGATTTTGATGAAACTTTTGCTCCCGTGGCTAGACTAGAAGCTATTCGTATCTTACTTGCATTCGCATCAAGTTTTGAAATCAAACTATTTCAAATGGATGTTAAAAGTGCTTTCTTAAATGGTGAAATTTCAGAACTTGTATTTGTAAAGCAACCACCGGGCTTTGAAGATCCAAAATATCCTAATCATGTCTATAAACTCTCAAAAGCCCTTTATGGTCTTAAGCAAGCCCCTAGGGCTTGGTATGAACGATTACAAAATTTTCTAATATCACAAGGTTTTAAGGTTGGAAAAATTGATACAACTCTCTTTACCAAAATCATAAATGATGACTTCTTTGTTTGCCAAATCTATGTCGATGACATAATTTTTGGTTATACTAATGAATCGCTTTGTCAAGCCTTTGGTGAAACCATGTCAAAGGAATTTGAGATGTCCATGATAGGTGAATTAAGCTTTTTCCTCGGACTTCAAATTAAGCAAATCAAAGAAGGAATATTCGTGAGTCAAAGCAAATACGTAAAGGATTTACTCAAGAGATTTGGCATGGATGATGCAAAGCCAATCAAGACTCCCATGGCTACAAATGGTCATTTGGACTTGGACAAGGGAGGTAAACCGGTAGAACTTAAATTATATCGTTCTATGATTGGTAGCTTGTACCTTACTGCTTCTAGGCCGGACATTATGTTTAGTGTATGCATGTGTGCTAGGTTTCAAGCTACTCCTAGAGAATGCCACTTGACTGCAGTAAAAAGAATTTTTAGATACTTAAAACATACACCAAACATAGGCCTTTGGTACCCCAAGAATGCTAGCTTTGATCTTCTAGGATATTCGGATTCTGATTATGCCGGTTGTAAAATTGATAGAAAAAGTACGTCCAGTGGATGTCAACTTCTAGGAAGATCATTAGTCTCATGGACTTCTAAGAAACAAAATTCGGTTGCACTCTCAACCACCGAGGCGGAATATGTTTCGGCCAGTAGTTGTTGTGCACAACTATTATGGATGAAGCAAACTTTGCTAAATTATGGCATAAAAGTCAATTGTGTTCTACTTTTATGTGATAATGAGAGTGCCGTTAAAATTGCTAACAATCCCGTTCAAAACTCTCGAACTAAACACACTGACATTAGACATCACTTCCTAAGGGATCATGTATCAAAGAGGGATATAGTGATCAGTCATGTTTCAACCAACAATCAATTAGCGAACTTATTCACTAAACCCTTGGATGAGTCAAGATTTAGCAAGTTAAGAAATGAATTGAATGTTATTGACATGTCAAATGTTATTTGATCGCTTGCTTGTTTTGGAATGGTCTTTAGTATGATCTTTGCTAGCATGTATACTATTACTTATACATATGTATATATATATATATATATATATATATATATATATATATATATATATATATATATTCAATCAATGTAGGCATCTATGCCAATCACTTCCTATTTTGAAAAAAAGACCAAAAGTTCACCTCTTTATCTCTTCTCAACAAAACTTGGATGACACATTAAGGGGGAGAAACTTCAAGCTCATTGAATACTTGTATACCCCTAAAATTGTGTACAAAAATGAAAATTATGCATGTCTTTTATTAAAAGGGTCATTTTCAAATCAAAAGGGTGAAAAAGTGCTCAAATTTTCAAAATATGTAAAAATAACACAAAACCTTCAAAAATACCTTTCAAATATGTTCTCAAAGGTTTTGAAAGTGAAAAGAAAGGATTTCGAGCTAAAATGTAGAATTTCGACAAAATTGAAGATATATGGATCTTGTTTTGGGCTAAAATGACTTATTTCCATAAATTAAGATCGGTTGAGTTTTGACAAAAACTTTCTACATGAAACACTTAGAGCTCAATCATTCGAAGATAGTTCATGTTGAACTTTTTCTCAAAAGACCTATGGTTTTCAAGTTATCACATTTTCCAAGTCTCCCGAAAATGACCCTTGACACGAAAATACCCAAAACATGCATTTCGTGAATTTCGCTGTTTGAGCCAAAATCTCTTCCATGTTTTGGGTTGAAATAGTATTTTAAATTCATACAAGTCCAAATATTTCAGAAAAATCCAAGTTTCATTGAGATTTCAAGATTTGGTGAAAATTTGTTTGTTATACCCGTTTTACCCAAAAACATCTTTTGAAGGCTCATATCAAGATCTTCTTGTCTCATATCAAACTCAATGCTATCTATCTCTATTCCCAACATGGCATTTGAGTTCATTTTGGAATTAAACTTCTGTTTGTAACAAAATTGTGATAATCTCAATATTTCAGAACTCTCAGGAACATCTCTGAACTAACCGGACTTTGTCCGCCCAGTTCGGACTCTGTCCGCCCATATCGGACATTGTCCGGCGTGTGCACATCTGTTCGGTTATTAAAATTTCCCGAAGTCTTCTTCTTCCCCAAATCGACTAATTCTTGGTTTTTGCTCTCCTGTTCCTCTCTCTCACCCCATCTCTCATCTCCTCACCGGACACAAGGATCCGTCCGACCTCATCTCGTCCAGCTTCAGATTTGGGCTCCTGTGCCTCTCCTCCTTTCCTTGCTTGGTTAGTTTTCTTCTCTTCCTCTCTGATTCATGCATTGCATCTCATTTCATTCTAGGGTTTTGGAATTATGTTTCTGATTTTTCATGTCTAAATTGATAAGAATTTCATGAAATTGACTTCTAGGATTAGTCTAATCTCAGTTGGCTTTCGCAAAATTGGATCATTTCATAGACATGCATGACATGAGTATCAAGATGCTTTCTAGGGTTAGAATATGTGACACAATCTAGTATAGCTCTTTTGCAAACGTAATAAACTTGTATATTAACTGTTGAAACATAGATTCTCATAAAATTTATGCAAATTCATTCTAGTTCTATGACATGCATAATATGAGTATATAGAATTTGATTATATTGGCTTGCACTAGATGTTCAACATGAACCGAGCTAAATGACTAGGGCTAAAATTGAATCAAATCACAACTAAATTGCAGAAAGTGATAATATGAAATCTAAGCAAGCCTCTGTTAGTGAATGCATAAATGTGGTATAGTTCAAATCGAGTCAAATGAGCTTTCATATACACATGAGGAATAGTTCATGCATCTCATGGCATTCTCGCAACATCTCATCGAATCATATCTTTATCAAATTCTATATCTATCTCTCTCTCTCTACCAGAGTCAGCATGTCAGGACGAGTAAAACATACTAGCTGTCACCATGGCCCTGGATCTTCCCAACAGGCGCAACCCATTGATTGGGATTCTTTGGCAGTAGATGAGGACGATGCCGCTCCAGCATCTCCCATAGGCTCTCCCATTGCAAACTCAGACTCAGATGACAGCAGCAGCAGCAGCGATGATCAGCAACCCAGGGGCATCAGACTTTCACTGCTAGTGCGATTCGGCGGCTTCGTCGAAAGAATCCTTATGAGCATCCGAGGACTTGCACTGAAAGGAACTTCTGGAATGCTTTTCAGATGTCACAATAGTACACCCGTTTCTCCTGCGCCAAAGTCTTCGAGCATCAAGCCATCGACTGGAATTTGATTGAGAGCAAAGTGAATTATCCATTGAGGGGCAAATTCCTGGCTATCAATATGTACTCTTTCACCGAGATGAAGGAAGACTAGAAATGGAATGTGGACATCATCCGATCCTTCTTTGCATCTCTTCATGTTGCCTCGGATCGATCTCACATAGTCTTCATGAACAACAACTCAAAGAGAACACTCACGAAGGCACAGTTCGAAGAAGCTCTACAGATTGAGCATGTTGATAACAGTCTGTTTGCCTTCGATGAAGTTCGAGTCGAAGACATCGTCCATCTCTTCGACAATCCAGATCCCAACATCGGTAAAGTCTCTCAACTGATCCCTCCGGTTGCAATTCTTGAAAAGCTCAACCGTATGACTATTTTGCCGAAAATCGGAGATCGCGGGGCCGTCACTTCTACCATGTTGCATCTGCTGAAGGCCCAAGTTGATGAGACCCCTTTTGACATCATTGAGTTCTTGTTCCACGAGATGCAGGAAGTTCAGATGGACTCGAAGAGGCTCTTGCCCTTCGTACCCTTCATAGCTCACACATTGACATATTTTGGTCTGCATCGAGCATCTCATCCTTCTTCAATGGAGTAGTACCGAATGAAGAGCTTGGGGATCCTTATCCGCTATGAAAATCAAGTAGGATCACCAGCTAATGAAGATGAGCACATGTCTCCGGTAGTGGGAGCGCCTTCTCCTCTCCAGTCCTATTCCATATCTCCTATCCTTGATGTTTCGGCTCCATACATGATGATCATGGAGCGTCTCGATCAGATGTCTATGCGCTTCGACACCCGCTTTGATGAAGTTGACTCCAGACTGAGCTCCATCGATCATCGGCTCAATGTCATCAAGCCTCGTATAGATTCTATGAGTCAAGACATATCTGAGCTGCGGGGGCATTTTGATGCAGGCCAGTATCAGCGTCGTCGTCGCGGTGATTCTTCCTCCGACCATCCTCCGCAGTCCTAGATCCTTTTGATTGTTTGGCTTGTCTGTATATATATCTATGCTACTTATGTATGTTTTTCTCCCTTTATGGATGTTTGATGACACAGGGGGAGAGTTATGTTTGAGTTATGTTTGGATATGTTATGTTGGATATGTGTATGGATTATGTGTATTGGATGTTATGTTATGGATGTTGGATATGTGTTTGGATGGGTTGATATGTTGATATGATCTTATATATCTTTGTTATGGATATGTTTATGTGTTTGGTTATCGCTTTGTTGATATGGTCTCATATACGCTATGTTGATACGCTATGTTTGTCGACGATTCGGACTCAGGGTCCTTAGCCGAACTTATGCAGAATTTGTAAATAGTGAGACCTTTCAGGGTGACCCTCCGGGAAGGTATGTAGAATTATGGAGAACTGGAGCACAGAGAAGTTTATACAGGTTCGGGCCCTCGATGGTGGGAGTAATAGCCCTACGTCCTGTTGGGATTTCACTATATGTAGTAAAGAGTTACAAAGTGACGGGAAAAGGCCTTCACAGGTGAAGGTTTTCCTTGTATGAATGTACAAAATGAAGCCTGGAAGGCTTATGGAAACTTATCTAATCTAAGCCGTAGCCTTGGCTATTTGATTCTTCAAGTGAGATATTTTGTCTTCTATCTCGTGATCCTCTCCCCTGTTTGATGCCCCATGCCGCACTTTTTATACTGGTCAAAAGGGCGCCAAGTCATAATGGCATCAAACAGTTGCTTGGATGCGGTTTAGAGAACCACTCTTAACTCCCACGTAGGTTTAACACGTGTTATTTGTGGATAACTGCACATATTAACCTCCGACGGTTGTTTCTCTACGTGGAAGAATCTTCGGGATACTTGGGATATTCCTGTAGTAGAAATAGATTAATCCCACGTTCCCTGTTAGAAAGTTGTTCTGACCGCGCGATGTTGGCTGACCGTGCAACATCTTCAGCCTTCTGTTCGTGCACAGCATATGAACTTCAGACAGCGCATTAGCTGCAATCTGATCGCGTAAGGACTGCGACCTCGGGCTGGTACTCCTCAGAATGTCCTGAGTTCGCACCGCCAGGCATGTGTCTGGTTCGAATCTATCCTGAACCAGTTGTGCATTCATTTGAACTGACTCGGGTATCAATCCTCGTCAGCTAGCCCCCAAATTCGAAGAAAACGAAGGGACGTGTTTATTTTGAATTTCAAGACATGCATAGGATTTTTAACCCGACGCTTCAAATCTCCCACTTAGTGGCGCACTAAGTGGGACGGTTGGTTCCCCGAGACGGGCTCTGGGTATTACGTGACGGGTAATAATGGTGCTGTTGGAATATTCTTTAACCCGAGGTGGAATTGTAAATGCTTTTAAAAACCCGAGGCGTTCGGAAGGCGAACCGTCACCTTGGCGACTATAAATACCGAAGCCTTCAAATTTCAAAGCTCCACAACTTCTTCTCACGGCTAAGTTTCTTCCAAAGCTACCACCTTCATCCTTCTCTTCATACTTTCTCCGATGGCAGATCACAACATCATCGAGATTGAGAGTGATGAAGAGGAAGTTTTCGAACAAGGACCTCAGATGCCTGAAGATCCATCTCCTTCAAGGAAGAAACCCAAGGTCGACGAGGGATCCTCCAGCAGAGCAAAGGTAGAAGATGCAACGTCGTTCTTTCTTCCTTCTGTTCCTCATGCACCTAGGCAAATTGAACTTTCATCCCCACCTTTGGAGGGACGTTCTCCTCAATCTTTTCCATTTCATCCCAATGCTCCCAATTTTTGTTTGGGTGATCGATTTTCTGGTCGGCAAGCGGTGACTATCCGACCAGAAGACCATCAACTTGTGTTGGGGAAACAATCTTATAGTGGGAAGGTTGCACTTCCACCATCCAGTGATCATCAGCTTTTATCGGATGATCTACCTTCCAAGATGCATATATCAACCTGTCGCTTGCGAGGATTGGTAATTGCTTCTGTTTTCTTTTGCTTGTTTATCATAGTTTAAGAAAACTAACATTTGCAAATGTAGGAGACGAAAATTGTTGGAGCCCCCAGCGACCAGTCTGCTGAGATTCCACCTTCTTCCCTCGAACAAACTCTCCAAGTGGAAAAAGAGGCCCTGGAGAAGAAGACCAAAGAGATGTCTTCGGCAATTCTGCACCTGGCAGAATGTTTTGAAAGATCCCGTGAAGAGGCACACTAGTTTCGTCGAGAGAGGGACCACGCTCAGCAACAGCGAGAATTCTCTGATTTGATTAGGAACAATAGTGCATCTCTTGTTAGGGATGATGTTGATAGGCTTAGGTTAGTTGCTAGTTCTCTAGGGGTTGTCAGTGTAGATCCTACTGACAACAACATGTCCTTAGGAGAACTTTGCAAACTTCTTTCGGATCAGGTTGACGCTCTGGTCGCCGGTATCCCTTTTGTATGTAAAGAATGCAAGAAATAAAATTCTCTTTTTCTTCATATAAACATTCTTTACATCTTCTGTGCGAAAATATGGCCATAAGCAATGTCTTTACGACAACTCATACATAGGTAAACTTCAGTTCTGCGACCAAAATAGCATTTTTATAGTAGTACTGCGACCAGCACTGATACCGCGATCAGATCTAAAGCCGCGGTTAGAACCAAAGTTGAATTTGAAAAATCACTGCGATCAGAACCGAAACTCGGTCAGACCATCACTTCGATTAGAATCGAAGCTTGGTCGAAGACATGGTTCCGATCATACCGCAATCTGATCAAACATATCCGTACGTCCAAAAACTTGGTCATAGGATATTTTCATGAAAATTTACAAGGCACATGAAGGAAAATGTCCTCCGAAAACCCTTGAAAAACTTTTCATGTTTTTCTATCTTCAAACCTTGAAACAAAGAAGTCTTTTTGTTTCAAATCCGATACCAGAAATACTTTAACGGGTCCGCCAGAGATAGTATCCATTATGGGAAATGAATAAAATATTAAGTGGAACGTTTGAGTGGAACGTTACTCACATTAGTGCACCTCCTCAGGTCTATAAAAGGAATAGTTAGCTTCTTGAGGAAGCCACACAGCCAAAAACACTTCCTCCTTACTTCCGCCGCACAAAACCCTCATTCCCCTCATCCTCCGTCTTCCCCAAAGTCGCCAACTTTTCTCCCGATTTCTCACAAGAAATGGCGTCTTGGAGCAGATCGATCCACCATTCCGAGGAAAGTTTGCTGGCGCTGGAGAAGGAGGAAATCCTTCCTCCGCGACTGCTAATCAACTGGCGGCCCGTGGAGAAGGACCAAGAAACCCCAGTCGTCGGAGATGGCGAACTGGTGGTCTTCGAGGAGTACATGCGCTGCGGGTTCTGATTCCCCGAGAGTCGGTTCCTCAAAGACATGCTCGAGCATTATGGGCTGGAGTTGATCAACCTCCACCCAAATGCGGTCCTAATTCTGGCGGTGTTTCAGCATCTATGCGAAGCATACGTCGGAGTGTATCCCAGCGTGGATCTCTTCCGGCGCTTCTACTATTCGGCGTGGTCGAAGAGAACCAATGCCGCCGGATGTATCTACTTCCGACTAAGGGTGAAGAAGGAGTATCCCTTCCCACCCCTGTGGAATTCGGTGCACGAGTGCCACCAAAAGTGGTTTTACTGCACCCCTCCATCTGAGAGCGGGTTGTGGTTCGAGAATTCGCAGCCAGAGAAGCCGAGCGAGTTGGACTCCCCCCCGGCGATGAACGCCGAATTCATGAAGCACGCCGAGGTAATTCTCCACCTAGTTCAACAGGGACTGACGGCTCGAGACGTCATCCACGACTTTGTAAAGAACCGGGTGAGCCCCCTGCATGAAAGGGCTCATTCGGCTTGGGAGATTAAGTCCATGGCAGACAATACCTTGGACTACAACGAAGGTATGTGATTTTGGCACTGAAACCTCATACTTCTGTGATGTATTGTCTGATTTGCATTCTAGGAATAGTCCTACCCTCCTCCGAGGTCGAGAGGCGGACAAACTATCTCCTCAGGGCCTACAACGCTGATGTAGAGGGCCCCAAGGGATCGCCTCGCCCCCAGAGCTTGGTTCACGCCGGCGATGACCTCAAACAGGAGCGACGAAAGGTATGTCATCTTCCACTCGACTCCTATTCGCAGGTCTTATGTATGCCCAGCGCTGACGAACTTGTCGGAACGAAACAGCTCTTGGGGAGATTTGCCGAGGCGACATTCCCGATTGAGAACGTCGGTTCCCTGGGAAAGCCGACGATGAAAAACATGAAGAAGATCTCCTCGAAGCCCAGGACGAGGAATCCTGCCCTCAAGAAACCCAAGCAAGCTCTTGGGGAAGGGTCTTCACGGAACGTTCCTCCTGCCGCAAGGAAGACTGCGGTAAGATATTGCGTACCTCCCGTTCTTCCAGGTACAAACTGGAATCACTTCTTCGTCGTACAGGGCGAGAGGAGCGAGGAGGAGGAGGAAGATGATATCCCCCTGATCCACCGGAGGAGGAAGATAGCAGACTCCCCATCCGGCGATACTCCACCTCGTCCCGCAGAAACGGAAGTAACTACAGCGGACCCCACCGCCACCAAAGCCCCTGAGGCTTCAGGGTCAGTTGCTTCTGCTTCCCTGACCGAAGGGGTGACCACGGCAAGATTCCCTCATGGTCTTATCTTCTCAATTTCCTCTATACACGCGTTTATCGAATTAACACTTATACAGGGAGAAGAACTTCCCCCTGCAACTCCTGTGAGTGTCAGGGAGGAAAATCCTCCACTCCTGCGGACAGGAGAGGAGGTGTCCGAACAAGACCCCGCGAGAGTCGCGGATGAAGTGCTGGCTCCAGAGGTCCAGGAGCCCCCCAGGCCTTCGGACATAACCCTGCCAACCGATCAGGTTGCACAGGTATGAGTTCTTACCACAAGTCTTTATCATCCCTTATGAATGTACTTACAAGAGGACATATATAGGGGGAAAAAGAGCTGTTCATAAAGAGGAAGACTAGGACAGACAGTGACTGTCCCCTCTCTCAGGGAGAGCCTCCCCTGAAATCCCAAAAGCTGATGGGATTTCAAATAAGGTAAGAACCATATTCTGGTTATACTAGATTGGATTGTGACGATCATCAACGTAATCGCCAGTTCCTCTTTTCTTGGCAGGCGGAAAAAGGTAACACCGAGCCCTTCAGCCGCCCCAGGGAGGGTTGAAGTTGCTACTGGTGCAGGAGCCTCCAGTGAGGGGCGATCTGTCCCTCTGGTCCAGGAAGTCATCCGGACCGTGAGGGACGAATCAGGCGCGAAGACCCAGCCACAGACCACAGAACCCACGACTGAGGCCTAGCAGGCACATCCTCCTGCTGCTCCTGTCGAGGCTGTGACAGGTCCCTCGCCCAGACCTTCCACCATCCCGGAGGATATTTCATTTCGGGAGTATACAGAGGTATGATGAACTTCTCTTTTGGTACCTGAATTGCCCATAGGACACCTTTGACCTCTCTTTGTTTCACAGGAATTATCCCGGATGACGGCCAGATCGATTGCTATGGTAGCGAGCGTCGAGGCCATACAGAAAGAAAGAGACAGCTTGCGCAGGTAAGGATCAATATCCTCCAATTTGCATAGATACAAATTTGTTATGACATCCATTTCTTCTGTCACAGGGAGGTTGCATCTCTGAAGAGGGAGATGGCCGCGACCAAGCTCAAGTCGATCTCTTTTGTTTCGAAGCAAGAGGTCGAGCTTAATAAGCTGCGGTCAGAACTCTCTGGTAAGTCGATTCCCGACTAGGAAGACTTGAATTCATAATTTGTGAGTAACACTCTTCTTACTGCAGCGCAAGCAAGTCAAATAAAACGACTTGGTCCAGACAAGGTGGTCCTCCAGTGCTCCATTAACTCCACCCAAAAGGCGAACAGAGAGCTGAGCCAATCTGTCTTTGGAAATCTAAAGATGGTGGCCCGTCTCCTGAGGGCTGATGTGGTTGAGACCACAAAGGACGACCTCAGTTCGAGTGACTGGTCCACACTAGTCATGGCTCAAGCGGAGTCACTTCTCGAGTATCTTCCTGAAGATACACAGCGACGGGAAGAGGCGATCAGAACCAGGGTTCGATCAGCAGCCTCCGCCATTCTCTGCCGATTTCGTCTCCATCATGGCCCAGATACGGATCTGAACCCACTGGTGGGACCGGTAGAGATCGAGAGTGAAGAGGAACTGGAGGCGATCATGGAGGAGATCACCCCCCTTGTAGAAAAACTCCTGACCGAGCTCGGGATTGTATAATCACTACAACTATACAGATATAACATATAGAATGCAATGCATGTACAAATTGATTTTTGAAAGAAAGTAAATATATTCTTGTTTTTTGTTGTTTTATATTATAAGCATATCCCCCTAGCCCCCGCCTGTGATTATAGATACTGAAGGCTTAGTATTATAAACACAGGGGAAATACAAGTGTAACGACCAGGGGTGTGCGATCAAACCAGCAATTATGATCAATATAACGCCTAACCTTGTTACAAACCGGCAGCCACTCAGATGATCAAAGACTTACCAGAAAGCCTCGTATGCGTTGAGAAACGGCTTATTTAGGAGTGACTTATCTGGAAGTGGTCATGAGATCGGCCAGCGAATCTAACTAGAAAGCTGTAGTGATCTAACCGCCGGCGACCAGCCCCCGGGTCGAGTTCGTACCACATGGGCACGAAAGGAGATGTTCAACGTATGAAAAAAAAACCTTTTTGTTTTATTAAACAAATGCTAATTGAACAGGAAAAGGGATTGAGTACCTACACGTAGAATTTGTGTAGTTGATCGATGTTCCAAGTATTGGATAGAATTCGGCCATCCTCCATGGCTAACCGCGCGGATCTTGGTCGCGGCACTGAGACAACAGTGTAAGGGCCTTCCCACTTTGGGGAGAATTTGTTGCGATTAGACTGGTCTTGAATTTTTCATAAAACCAGATCGCCCACGTGAAGACTACGTGGTCGTACCCTTTTGTTATGGTACTTGCGCAAAGCTTGCAAGTATGCCGCGGACTTGATCAAAGCACGATCACGCCTTTCTTCTAAGAGGATGAGATCCTGTGATCGTTGTTCGGCCTGATCAACTCAATCGAATTGTTCTGTCCGAACAGATCCAATACTAACTTCCATAGGCAGTACAGCCTCGGCCCCATAGGACAAATGGAAGGGCGTCTCACCGGTGGCTCGACCAGAGGTAGTTCGCAGTGCCCATAGAACGGTGTAGAGCTCGTTTTCCCAAGCCCCCGAGCGAGTCTTAAGGCGATCAAAAACACGTTTTTTGATGCCTTGTAGTATCTGCCCGTTGGCCTGTTCTACGGCACCATTGCTCTGTGGATGCGCCACAGAGGCAAAGCACACCTTGGTCCCAATCTGATCGCAGTAGTCGAGAAAAAGACCACTGGTGAACTGAGAACCATTGTCTGTGATGAGACGGTTTGGAACATCGAATCAAGCAACAATGTTCTTATGGAAGAAGTTTTGTGCTGCTAATACAGTAATATTTCATACCGGTTCGGCCTCAATCTACTTTGTAAACGTGTCAATGGCTACGAACAGAAACTTGTACCCATTGACCGCTTGTGGCATAGGACCAATTATATCCATCCCCCAGACCACAAAAGGCCATGCGACGAGAATGGTTTGTAACGCATAGGCAGGTTGATGAGCCTGTCTCGCGTGGAACTGACACTAAGGACACATTTTGACCATGTGCTTGGCATCATCGAGTGCCGAAGGCCAGTAGAATCCCTGTCGAAAAGCTTTTCTGACCAGTGTGCGATATGACGCGTGCGCACCACATACACCGTCATGTATTTCTTTCAAGAGGGATTTACCTTCCTCCTGAGATATGCTGCGTATGAATATTCCTTGAGTACCCTTTCTATACAAAACTCCCTCTATGAGCTTGTACAGACACGCTTTTCGAATCAACCGATCGCTTTCGGTTTCATCCTCGGGTAGGGTCCCATGTTCAAGATAGACTCTCAATGGATGAGTCCAATCTTGTTCCTGACCGAGGTTGGTAACGCAGGCTATTACCGGATCATCCTCGACCGAAGTCATGATCGAAGGATGGTCCAAGTGTTCAATGAACACTCCTGCCGGAGCGGATGTGCTAGAGGACCCAATTTTGGATAATTGGTCTGCGAGAATGTTGTCCTTTCGTGGGATGTATTAGACTTCGAAATGACTGAAGTGTTTTTCCAATCTCCTCACTTCCCCCAGGTAATGAGCCATTGTCTCATCGGAGGTGATGTACTCCTTGTTTACCTGGTTTACGACCGGCTGTGAGTCTCCCCTCACCACTAATCGACAGACTCCGACGAATTTTGCTGCCCAGAACCCTGCAAGAAGACCTTCATACTCTACTGCGTTGTTGGTGGAAACAAAGTGTAGTTGGATGACATACTTAAGCTGTTCGCCCTGAGGCATAACTAAGACCACTCCAGCCCACGAGTGTTGGAAACTATGAGAGCCGTCAAAATACATTGTCCAGTTATCGGGGCATTCCAATTCCTCAGGCACCTGCATGGGTGGCTCAGGGTTGGTCCATTCGACCACAAAGACGGCCAAAACCTGAGACTTAACCGCCGTGCGGGGCATGAAATGGACATCAAAAGCACCGAGTTCGACCGCCCATTTGGCGATTCGACCAGATTTCTCTGGATTTCGGACAATATCCCCCAAAGGAAAGGAGGAGGGTACTGTGATCTTGTGAGCCTGGAAGTAATGTCGTAGCTTACGGGAAGCCATCAGTAGTGCGTAAAGTATAATCTGGACCTAAGGGTAACGCTCCTTAGTACCATGAAGTACCTCGCTTACAGAGTAGACAGGTCTGTGTATTCCTTCTCTATCCGCGATCAGAACGGCGCTGACCACATGTGGGGTGGCCGCCAAATAAAGAAGCAATGGTTCTCCTTTGTCGGGAGACACCAACACTGGCAGACTGGATAGATATGTCTTTACCTCCTGAAACGCTTTTTTGGCCTCATCGGACCATGTGAAATTGTGATGCTTCCGCAAGGCTTTGAAGAAAGGTAGTCCCCTTTCACCTAGTCGCCATATAAAATGACTTAAGGCCGCCATGCGACCAGCCAGGCGTTGAACATCTTTCATGGTCGAGGGCGACCTCATCTATTCGATGGCCCTGATTTTCTCAGGATTGACCTCAATGCCTCTGGAACAAACAAGGAAACCAAGAAGTTTTCCTGAAGAAACCCCGAAAGAACATTTCTCTGGGTTCAATTTTATTCCAAAGCGATTCAGATTACAGAAGGTTTCAGCGAGATCGTCCAAATGAGACAATCTCTTGGTGCTTTTTACAACCAAATCGTCTACATATGCTTCGAGATTACGCCCTATCTGGGAAAGAAAGGTCTTTTGCATCAAGCGCTGGTACGTGGAACCTGCGTTCTTGAGACCGAACGGCATTCTGACATAGCAATAGGTGCCGAACGGGGTGATGAAGGCAGTTTTCTCTTCATCTTCTTCTGCCATGCTAATTTGATGGTATCTTGAGTAAGCGTCCAGGAAGCTCATCAGTTCGCAACCCGCAGTTGAGTCGACTAGCTGGTCGATGTGGGGAAGGGGAAAGTCATCCTTCGGACAGGCACTGTTGAGGCTAGTGTAGTCGACGCACATGCGCCACTTGCCATTTGACTTGCGGACCATGACCGGATTGGCGAGCCATTCTGGGTGATCGACCTCGCGAATAAACCCAGCTTTTAGGAGTATGTTCAACTCTTCTCGGATGGCTTCCTGTCGGTCAACAGCAAAACGCCTGAGCTTTTGCTTTATTGGTCGCTGTCCAGGTCGAATTGCTAACCTGTGCTTGATTACTTCCTTTGGGACACCGGGCATGTCGGACGGTTTGCACGCAAACACATCTGCGTTAGCCCGGAGGAAAGTAATGAGCTCGTGTTCCTATTTGTCATCCAGGCCTGATCCGATCCGAACGTCTTAGATGGATCAGCTGGGTACAATGGAACTAGTTTGAGTTTCTCATCTGGTCGAGGAGCAGCTTTGATCGTGTCGGTGGTAACAGTGGTGACCTGAGCGTCCCGGAGGGGAAGCTGGTCGACCATCTCCAGAGATAGCCGGTCGCATGTTAGTGCCACGTTGCGACTGCCTCAGACCGAGATGACACCTTTGGGGCCAGGCAATTTGCCGCACTGATAAGCATAGCGCGTTGCCATCATGAACTTAGAAAGAGTTGGCCTGCCAAAGATCGTATTGTAAGCTGAATCACAATCAATTACGTCAAAAGTAATCAATTCTGTCCGGAAGTTATCCGGCTCTCCCAGTGTGACCGGGAGAACCACCTGTCCCAACGGCATCATCGAGGGACCAGGGATTATCCCATAAAATGATGGATTATGGGCTTAGTCTTCGAACGAGGAATTTGCATCTCGTCAAGTGCTTTGACCAATAAAATGTCAAGGGAGCTCCCTCCGTCGATCAGGACCCTTTCGACTTTCACATTACTGATGATCGGGGTAATGACCAGAGGGAGTCTCAATGGTCGAGTAAGCCCCGCAGGACAATCAGTGCGATCAAATGTCAAAGGTGTATCCGACCAACGGGAGTACTGAGGTTCACCAAGGGATGTCTCCGTTTGGTTAACCTCTCGGTAAAAGGCTTTAAACTGTCTTTTGGAAACAAAAGAGGAGGAACCTCCGAAAATAACATTAATGTGATAATGAGGTACCCAGTAGGACATCTCTTCGTCTCCGTCAGCGTCTCTCAATCCGCATGCTTGTTCTTTAGCCGGTAAGGTCGGCATTGGTCCAACTCCCTGGTAGAAGTCATCCAACTGCTTCAACCAACTCCTGCAGTTCTTGAGGTCGTGGCCGGCGAAGTTGTGGAGTGGACACCACTTCTTGCCTTCCTACGGATTAGTCGACTTTTCTGGCTGGTCGGCACTACGACCACCAGAAGCAGTTTTATTCTTAAATGAAGGCTTGTTACCTTTGGTCGAAGGAGGCTTCTCTGCAACTGCGACCTCGCGGTACTGTCCAGAGTGGTTCCTCTTCGACTTCTTCGACTTTCCTCTCGACGAAGATTCCGGCTTCTTGCTCAAATCTTCTTTCCTAGCATCCTTGAAACCTGGTTGGGGCGGTAGGTCACCCTTATCGACCATCCGGTTCAATTCGACCGCTTCGGCCGCGTCGGAGTATCGATCAGCCATATCGAAGAGATCGGCCACTGACCGAGGAGGATGGATAAGCAAGTCTTCGGTGAATCTCCGATATCGAACGGCATGTTTAAATGCCCTAATAACGGAGTTGTCAGATATGTTCGGGATGGTATTTCTCACCCCGACAAACCTCTTGACAAACTGACGAAGAGTTTCGATCGAAGTTTGTCATAGTCGATGGAGGTCGTCCCCTTTCCCTGGCTTTTGATAACAATTTCGGAAATTGCTGAGGATAGCGTCGCACAGCATTTCCCAATTGTAGATAGAACCTTCGAGCTGATTAAATAGCCAAGTTCTAGCCGGTCCTTAAAGGACTGTAGGCAGGTAGTGGGCCATGACCCGGTCATCGCCTCCTGCCGCTTGGATGGCAGTGATATAGATTTGAAGGAACTCGGATGGGTTCTGAGTTCCGTCGAACCTTTCTATGGCCCCTGGCCGAAACTTGTCAGGCCAGACGACCGCACGAAGGCTAGGCGAGAAGGCTTTACAACCAACGTAGGGACCATCAACTGTCCTGTGACTTTCGACTGGATCACGAGCGACTTCGCGCAATGGTGAAGTTATTCGTGGTCCTAAGCGAGAGTGGACAAGGACACGATCCCTACCACAAGAATCTTGTGCCCGCCTGGACTTATCCTGGCGGGATGGTACAAGCGGCGGGTAACTTCGTCGACCAAAACTAAAGCGAGAACACTCTCGTTCGTGGGAACGCGTTACTGACCGGGAAGAGGCTGTTGGGGTCGCCTCAGATGCGACCTCATCCAACCTTTCCGCCAGGATTCTGGTGAAGGCTGGTTTCTGCGCATCCGTGACCGTAGGATGGAAATTACGCATGACTTCCGCGATAGATCGCCGTCGACCATGAGTACTTCTCCTGGGGGCACCAGGTGTTACCATTTTTTGGTCCACCGGGAAACGATCTGGGGGCAAAGAAGGGGTCTGGTCGTGTCTGCGACCACGTGATCGTCGGGAAGAACTCGGAGCAGCATCGTAACGAGCCAAGTCATAATGGCATCAAACAGTTGCTTGGATGCGGTTTAGAGAACCACTCTTAACTCCCACGTAGGTTTAACACGTGTTATTTGTGGATAACTGCACATATTAACCTCTGACGGTTGTTTCTCTATGTGGAAGAATCTTCGGGATACTTGGGATATTCCTGTAGTAGAAATAGATTAATCCCATGTTCCCTGTTAGAAAGTTGTTCCTCAGAATGTCCTGAGTTCGCACTGCCAGGCATGTGTCTTGTTCGAATCTATCCTGAACCAGTTGTGCGTGCATTTGTACTAACTTGGGTGTCAATCCTCGTCAATGTTGATATGGTCTCATATATCCTGTTTACTGCATGTACACGTACGATTCAGGAGGAGCACTATATGCTTATGTCTATTTTTGATATCCCTGTTGTTGGGGGAATCCCCAGCGGTCCCACGAAGTCCCAAAGAGCCCCCGGTGAAACCCGGTGAGATCCGGAGGGTCACCGGGCACCCGGTGAGATCCGGAGGGTCTCCGAAAACCCGGTGAAACCCGGTGAGACCCGGAGAGTCACGGGCCCCCGGTGAGATCCAGAGGGTCACCGGGCACCCGGTGAGATCCGGAGGGTCTCCGGAACCCCGGTGAGACCCGGAGAGCCTCCGGGCTCACAAGGAGCTGTTGCTGACCGTGGGGCCTCTAGGAAGCCCGTGGCGCCACGTGTCGAGCATCCAGGCCGTCCGTGAGGCCAAAGGACGTCTTCGCCCTTCCATCCAACGGTCGCAGCGAGGGCATTTTTCGTCTTTTGCATTTCTTGGGGGCTATATATACCCCTCTTGTACCCTTTTTCAGGGATTCCAATTCTTTTATATTAACTCAACATTTGGTTCTCTCGGAGACCTCTCCCCGAGAGCTCACCTCCCTAGCGGACTCGCGTCCGGAGAGAGCCAACAAGACTAGGGCCCCCACTGGGACCTGAACCTGTATAAACCACTGTGTCACTTTCTGTGTTGCCCGGCGGGAGGAGACCAGTAACTCGGTCTGCTCGCGCCGCTGTACTTGTGCTGCGCACGTCCAAACCTGCCGGGGTATCCGTAATACCACGACAGTTGGCGCCGTCCGTGGGAAATATTAAGTAAATAAGTCATGCATGCAGGGGAAAAGGTTAGGGCAAGGTCACAAGGGCTCTGGTCGAAGAAACGGCTAAAAAGGATTGAACGTCGAAGGGTCGACATTCAGTTCACGGCTTTGGCATAGCTTCAAACTGGTATTAGGATGGTTTTCTGGAGAAGTGACAGAAGGGAAAGATGTAGAACACAACTTCAGGAATCTAGGGGACAAAGTGACATTTCCATTGCTCAACCAGAAGGGGTCAAACAAGGCTAATGCCAGTGGCTGACATGCACTGACATAGTGCAGACATTGCCAAAAACTAGGGCAAAGCTTAACCTTTGATCCAGGGCTCCAATTGATGCACAACTTTGTCTGGGAGATAGGCCTTGATAACAGGAACAAGATACTCAACAGGAACAATGGCTGAAAGTGGCTGGAAGGTGATGGAATTCAGTGATGAACTGTGGTGACTTGGACATGAACTGGGCTTCTGGACAGTGATCTTGGCAAGGGCATAACTTATAATCTAGGCAGATCCAGATGTCGAGCTAGTGGAAGAAAATGCTCAGGGAGGTGAGGCAAAGCTAAGGGACAAAGTGGTGTCGGCTGAATCGGCCGGGAAGCAAATTCCGGTGAACTGTGCCGAAGACGACGACTTTGAAATTGGGGATTTTTGATACAAGGCGAATGAGCTCAATTCCAAGCTTGAGGATGATCTCTAGGGCACAACAAGACTACTGGACGGGTTAATTTTGCTGGAGGATGGCCGGAGAAGCTCGGCGACGAGGTCCAGCAAACTGATGAACTTCCAGATCGGGATTTCTTCGATTTGGGCACAATTGAAGGTTTTGATTCCACAGGCTTGCTCTACTAAGCTCACTGATCCCTTTTCTCTACTAACACGAAGGCCAATTTGGGATGAATCGAACAGCATTGGGGAAACAGGGCAAATGGGCTTTTCCGATGATCGCCGGTGTTAGGGATTGCCGGGATGCAATTGGCTGCTATGACACAGAGAGGGGGAAGAGGGGAACTCACCGGTGGCTTCGGTTTAAAGGATGGTGCAGCGAATTGGGCTGGCACCGTGAGCTCCAGAAATTGCTCGCCGGAGAAGAAAGCGAACTCGGCGGCAGTGAGAAATTAGTCGGTTTCTGTTGCTGGGAACTGAAGCAATACACTGAGGGGTATTTATAGATGCTGGAGCAATCCTCTGGTCGACAAATTGGGGAACAGCGGCGACGAATTTGACCGCGAAGCGACCGGACACGGCGGGGACTTGTGCCGGCGATGATGGCGAGGCACTGGCGTGCAGCGGTGCAGGCTTTTGGCAGTGTATGGCATAGGCGCAAGCGGCGAGGGAACGGCGAAGTGATAGCTCCATCGACGCGTGGCCGAGACGTGTCGAACGGGCGAAGCTGGACTTAATGGTTCGCGGGCTCGCGCGCGGGGAAGAAATTGTTTGTGCTGGCGCGGCCGAGGTGGCGTTCACGGCGGTGCCACGAGTGCGCACGGGTGTCAGCTACGTGGTTGAGGTGTTGGCACGGCAGGAGGTTCACCGGCGGCGAAGAACACGGCGATGCACTGCGGCGGGTTCTGCTGAGACACGGCCAGGGGCCTAAATTCAATAAAAGGACCGATTTGCGATGATCTTTCTTTGGAGTTTGGACCTGATTGCAATTCTGGAGATTTGGGGTCCAAATTGAACTTTGATTTCGCAGCTGAGTGATACTAAAATGCTGGGACTCATCTGGCAGGAAATTTGGTGAAATTGAACAAGATTTGAGGGTTTCGACAAAAATCCGAAAACAGAGTAATTAGGGTAAAACAGGGTAATTAGGGTTCCAAAAACGGGAAAGGTCGAAACTCAGGTTTAGGGTAAGATTTGGAAATTCTTCCAGAAGGGAAAAATATTCAGAATAGTGACAGGAAGGTGTTCACTGAATCAGATCAAAGTTTGGAGATGGTCTGAGACTTTTAGTCTTTTTGAGCTTCTGACATTCTGAAAAGGGCTGATTTGTGATACATTTGGGCTGATTTGTGAAAAGGTCTGAACAAAAGAGCTTGATTGCCGACTTTTTGGGGTAAGCTGCTGGCACAACAGGGATCTCATTCTGATATAGGGAGGGACGAGGTAAGCCAAGATTTGGGAAAAATCGGGGTGTTACAAATCTAACCTCCTTAAAAACAATCTCATCCTCGAGATTCTGATAGGTCTGAAAATTGATAAGGGAAATCTTGATGCAGTCCTTCTTTCCTTTTTCCATATCGACTCATCTTCTGAGTGGTTGTTCCATTGAATTTTGCAGAATCAAATGGTCCTTGATTTCATTCTTCTGACCTCAAATATCTTGATGGGGTATTCTTGGTAGAATGAGTCTGATTGGACCTCTACTTCCTTGGGAGATGTCTGCTCTGTCGGTTATCAGCATAACTCTTCTTGTCTGGACTATGCAGTTTTTGACCTCTTCTTAATGATCCGTACATGAGCTTCTATATCTTGAGCTATTTCTGAGCTGATTAGTTGCCTTTCTCCAATTTCTGACTAATATAAAGGCATTCTGCACTTGCGGCTGTATAGAGTCTCAAGTGGAAACATCTGCAAACTAGTATGGTAGCTACTGCTGTGGGTGAATTCTGTGTATGGCAGTATAACTCTCCTGAAATTCCATATTTGAGCACACAGGTTTGCAACTTATCCTCCGGTATTTGATTCACTGGTTCTGTCTATTCTCTAGTCTGAGGGTGGTAAGCTGTGCTGAAGTTCGAAGTTGTGCTGAAGTTCAACCTTGTTTTTGTAGCTTCATGCAAACTTTTCCAAAATCTTGAAGTGGGTTGTGCTCCGCGATCTGATACAATCCTCTTGGCATGTGTCACACTTTACCGCTTACTCGGCAATCTCTGTCCATGTGACTTCACCAAAATTGATTCTTCGAGTCCTAACACATCCGAGTACTTCCGGGGTGAATATAGTATGGAGTGTTATGAGCTTCTTTCGAAGTTAGTGTCTTGATCTCCTTAACCTCTGGAACACACATCCTTTTATCTTGCTAAATTGCACCTTGCTCATCTTCCCAAAATTCTACTGCCTTTCCGATCCTCATATCCTCTTTGATCTTCCGAGTTCCTTCATCACTTGTGATTTTCGAATCTCTTCTTCTAAGGTAGGTGTAACTAACAACGTACATGGTCACAGAACCTTAATCTACTGATTTAATCATTTGCCGATGCAATCCTCCATTAATTCTGGTGCAACAATGGTGCTGCAGTAAACCTTTCTGCTCAAGGTGTCTGCAATGACATTAACTTTACCAGAATGGTAATGCATGTCTAGGCCATAGTTCTTTATTAACTCTAGCCATTGATGTTGCCTCATGTTCAAATTCTGCTAGGCAAAACCTACTTTAAGTTCTTGTGGTCTGAGTGGATCGCACATCGATTCCTTAGTAGATAATGTCTCCAAATCTTGAGTCCGTGAATCATTGGTGCTAACTTCACGTCACGGTTCGGGTAATTCTTCTCACGCGACTGCAGTTATCTCGATGCAGATGCGACTGTTCTTCTTCCTTGCATTAAGACACAACTCAGTTCATGCCTAGATGCATCACGCTACATCTCATAATTCTTCCTATTATCAGGGAGTACTAGGATCGGTGTGGTTGTTAGCCTTCGTTTCAACTCTTCGAAGCTCTTCTGACAATCTTCTGTCCACTCAGATTGGACATCCTTTTTAACAAACTAGTGGGCGGCTTGGCTAGCTTGGAAAAATCCTTCAATGAATCGGTGATAGTGCTCAGCTAATCCAAGAAAACTTCTGACCTCAGTCACTGATTCTGGTTGTTACCACTCTTTCACGGTCTCGACTTTTAACTCGATTCACTTGCACTCCTTCGGCTGTCGTCAGGTGACCTAAAATGAAATTTCCTGTGTCCAAATTCACACTTATCCGGCTTAGCATAAAATTGTTGCTCCTTTAGTTTATCCAAGACTTTTCGTAGGTGGTCAGGATACTCCTCTTGGTCTTTGACTGACATCTGATATGGCATTTTTGATACGGTGCCGTCCTAGGTTTCAATTCAACATTGAGTTCAAAACCTTAATCAGGGCACTTCTGGTAACTCTTTTGGAAACACGCTTGGGTATCTTCCAACTTCAGGGATCTGGTTTACCTCTTTCTTCGAACTGTGCGGATTTTGGGCTGGGTGTTCTACTAACATCCTCTCAGGGTTGGAACAAAACTTCTTTTCCATTAGGACTAGTAAGGGCAACGGCCTTACACTCACAATCCATTTGTCCTTCATGCTTCGACAACCAGTCCATTCTAGGTGTAACATCTCAATCCCTGTAGTTCTAGTGCCAGTAGTTTAGCAGAGAACTCCTTTCCACTTATATTAAATTTTGCTCCTTTGCACACTGACTTTACTGGCAGCCTAGAGTCGGGAAACTGAGTAGTGATAGGGTACTCTAGATACGTCATATTCAGTCCACTTTAAATAGCAAAAATTTTTGTCTGATGATCCTCCTTCTTCTTCTGATGTGACATAGTTGAGTCTGCCTTGAGTTGGTACCGGGTTTTCCTCTACTTCTTCCATGGTTAGTTGGAAATCTTTCTCTTGCAGCTGGAGCTTCTTATCCATACTGTTGTGTTGGGGCAGGCATTGGGATTAGTGTCTGAACTGCAGGCTGTTATTGACCTTCACTTCTTCTCTTGGCTATTGGATTTGACAGATTCCTCTAGGGGATTTCTCTTGACAATGACCAAATTGTCCACAATGATAGCAGTGTGGGGACAATCACGCTGATAGTGGCTTCTGTGACAAGCCAGGCACTTGGCTGTCATGGGTCTTGGGTACTGTAGACTTGACTGATATTGTGGTGCTGCTTGGGTCTTTAATGAATGCATGAATATTCCTTCACTTGATATAATGTGGTCTAAGAAAGAATCTTTTTCAACCAGAGAGTACACTTATCAATCTTGGCGTACAATTGGTGATATGCTAACCTCCTTAGCACTAAACTTAGATGCTGATTATGCTCTTCCTCGTTCTCGGGGAAAACATGGGAATATCGTCCACAAACACGATAATGAACTTGCCTAGATATTCCATGAGAACTTTTCCCATTAAGTTCATGAACATTGCCGGTGCATTCATTTGTCCGGATGACATTACTATAAACTCATATAATCCATATGTTGTCATGAATACAGTCTTTGGGATATTCTTTTTCTTTTTTTTTTTTGATCTCTTCAACACTGTTCAAGCTGTCCATATGGTCAATTAGTGGAGATCTTTCTTTTCTTTTCTTCTTCTCTTCTTTTCTGTTCTGTTCTGCTCTGTTCTTTTCTGTTCTGCTCTTTTCTTTTCCATTCTGCACAGAACATGACTTGTTCTCCTTCGACGTTGGTTAGAATGACGGTCTTCTTCTTACAATCTATCTGACCTTTGTGTTTTTGGCTAGCCGATTCATTCCAAGAATGATGTCTAACTCTTGAAGATTCAGAACTAGCAAATCTGCTAGGAATCCTAGGTTGCCGATACAAAAGGCAATATTTCTACAGATGGATTTGATTGGGATTCTCACTGCATCCATATTAACATATCATTGATATTTCCTCCTTATGACATGGGGGTTGGTGATCCAGGTTGATCTTAATTGGTACAGGCTCTTCTTTCAGATGTGTTCCTTATGTCACTGGTATCTTCCTCGGGTTCTATTCCATGAGATCTTCCTCTTGAGTTAACCAATCTACTCTAACAGACGGTCAAAGAAAAGATTGCTGATTCAGAGGGAAACACAGATAGTGTACAAGCAGAAAGCTGGTATCAATCCGTGAGACAAGGATTGGAAAGTGCAAGATGCTTTTCATAAATTAGATTTTTATGAAATACATAGTTTTGCCTCTACAGCTTATAGGAATACTTAGCAACCAACACACATCCAGACAAGCAACTATTACACAAAAGATCTAACGTCTGCTGTGGTTAGGCACAAAAGGTTAAACCAGGGGAAAGTCTGGGATCACACGTCGGTATTGGAAGAACCGTGAGGCTCTACCTCTTCTGAGTCCTCCTCCTGATCTTCATCTGCGCCCATCAGGTTCAATTCCAAGTTCTGGGATTTCGTAGACTACCACTGAAGCACGAAAGCTATCTAAGGAGACATAACGCAAAAACGCCTAAAAGTTGGAAATAATGTTTAAAGCTTTTTCAAATAATCAAAAAGGATAACTACATAATATATTTTTCTTAGACAAATTAGATTTTCGTAATTAGATTTTTGTCAAATAAACTAACGATTTTCTTTCTAGGGACGCCAGTGTCTATAGAAGGGTCACGACCTACAGTCGAGCCTTTGCTCTGATACCATTCTCTATGAGACCCCCATTTGAGGGTCACCTTGGCAACCGCCCAGGTAGATTGCGCACAGAAAGGTACATCACAAGATCACAACAACAGGATTCACTTTAAATAATAAAGCTGGTAGATAAAGCAAGTACAAGGTCACGAGGACCACTATTACAATATCATAATACCAAGGGTGGCACTAATTAAAGTTGATACAAAAGTAGAGAGTTTTTCAAAATCAAAAATCGGTATTGAAGTACCAAACACAGAAAAACAACACAAAAAGGCAACCACAAAGGTCTTCACTTCCTTCTGCAGCGGCTCTGGAAGGGCTTCCTCCACATCGGACTCAACTTGGCTCATGACCCTCCTAGAAGCTCAAATCGTCTGGAAAGGCTCTTTCCTCTTCTTGGTGCTCAAGGCCAGGGGAATCGGGGTTCTCAAATCCTTCTTCTGAATTTGTTTGCAAAGGCAAGGGTGAGCATGTTTTTACATAATGCTCAACAAGTCTCGTTACAAAAATGTAGGTATATAGATGAGGAGTGATCAAGAAAAGGGGTTTTGGTTTTATATATATATATATAAATAGAGTAGATTTTCACTCTAAAATCATAATGAAAGGCTTTTAGTTTCCAAGAGTAATACTTTAAAATCTTAATTTATACTTTAGAAATCGTTAAGTGATGGTCTCCCATGAGTCATCATTTTTATTAACCCATATTATGAAAACATTCCAAATCATTACTTGTGCTATAACCCATGGATAACATCCACTACGAAAAGACTCCAGAACCTGGGAGTACAGAGTATCTGATACTTCTTTTACACTTTGCAAAGATGTACCTCTTTTTAAATCCACTAGTTCACTCGGCTTTCAAGTCGGGCCAACTCCATGTGACTTATACACATGTGACAAGGCCGAGATCACACAACGCTTTTGTAGTTCAGTATTAACAGTATCCCCGCCCGGTAAATAGACAGTTAAGTCTCAAGTACCGTTGTGGGTCTTCCCCACTGCCTTACTTCCTAGCCTCTCTGGTCTATGTTCCCGCAGGACACATAGCCTTGGTCTATGTCCACGCAAGACATACGACCATTTATGATTACAACCGCTCACGGCTTAATCAGGTCTAGGGCGCCTTCCTTCTTTTACACCTTTTCCTCTCACTATTTTTCTGAACTCACATCACTCATGGCCGAACCTTGGCCTACCAGTTTCCACACGAGAAACCAGATCGACAAACCATGCAGGGAACTGCTAATACCAAAAAGCTACTAAGTTGTGCCTGTCCCATACCAGGCAAGTGGTTGGTACGTTTACAATTCGCATAGAGACACAGCACAAGGTTCTCGTCCTTATGAACCAATAGTGAGGAGCATTCACATTCCCTGGTGCGCACCGCACCCTCTCCATACAATCCAATCCTCACTACTGATCCCTTTTATCAGTTTCCTTGACAAAACGGTTTTCATTATAACTTCTCATGTATTTGACCATTTCGAGTTTAATGTGGATATTCAGTATATGAGTCCTAGGGTGACAAAAGCATATATATGAAGGTTCAATAACAAAAAGGGGTTTCATGATTCATTAGGTAATATCTATTCATGTCATTCAAACATAACTTGTATCTCAAATAAGTATGCATAGTAAGAAACAGTGAATATACTTCATATGAAAATATTGGGTGAGACATGATCAAAGGAATGAGGCTTGCCTTGCACTGCTGGGTCTAATTACTTAGACGGATCTTCAAAGACTTCTTCCGCTCCTTCAGCTTCGGGCTCTGCGGCGGACACAAGCAATACAACACATACGCTACATAAGCATACATAAAATAGTTTCCATAGGAAATATTAATTAAATAAGTCATGCATGCAGGGGAAAAGGTTAGGGCAAGGTCACAAGGGCTCTGGTCGAAGAAACGGCTAAAAAGGATTGAACGTCGAAGGGTCGACATTCAGTTCACGGCTTTGGCATAGCTTCAAACTGGTATTAGGATGGTTTTCTGGAGAAGTGACAGAAGGGAAAGATGTAGAACACAACTTCAGGAATCTAGGGGACAAAGTGACATTTCCATTGCTCAACCAGAAGGGGTCAAACAAGGCTAATGCCAGTGGCTGACATGCACTGACATAGTGCAGACATTGCCAAAAACTAGGGCAAAGCTTAACCTTTGATCCAGGGCTCCAATTGATGCACAACTTTGTCTGGGAGATAGGCCTTGATAACAGGAACAAGATACTCAACAGGAACGATGGCTGAAAGTGGCTGGAAGGTGATGGAATTCAGTGATGAACTGTGGTGACTTGGACATGAACTGGGCTTCTGGACAGTGATCTTGGCAAGGGCATAACTTACAATCTAGGCAGATCCAGATGTTGAGCTAGTGGAAGAAAATGCTCAGGGAGGTGAGGCAAAGCTAAGGGACAAAGTGGTGTCGGCTGAATCGGCCGGGAAGCAAATTCCGGTGAACTGTGCCGAAGACGACGACTTTGAAATTGGGGATTTTTGATACAAGGCGAATGAGCTCAATTCCAAGCTTGAGGATGATCTCTAGGGCACAACAAGACTACTGGACGGGTTAATTTTGCTGGAGGATGGCCGGAGAAGCTCGGCGACGAGGTCCAGCAAACTGATGAACTTCCAGATCGGGATTTCTTCGATTTGGGCACAATTGAAGGTTTTGATTCCACAGGCTTGCTCTACTAAGCTCACTGATCCCTTTTCTCTACTAACACGAAGGCCAATTTGGGATGAATCGAACAGCATTGGGGAAACAGGGCAAATGGGCTTTTCCGATGATCGCCGGTGTTAGGGATTGCCGGGATGCAATTGGCTGCTATGACACAGAGAGGGGGAAGAGGGGAACTCACCGGTGGCTTTGGTTTAAAGGATGGTGCAGCGAATTGGGCTGGCACCGTGAGCTCCAGAAATTGCTCGCCGGAGAAGAAAGCGAACTCGGCGGCAGTGAGAAATTAGTCGGTTTCTGTTGCTGGGAACTGAAGCAATACACTGAGGGGTATTTATAGATGCTGGAGCAATCCTCTGGTCGACAAATTGGGGAACAGCGGCGACGAATTTGACCGCGAAGCGACCGGACACGGCGGGGACTTGTGCCGGCGATGATGGCGAGGCACTGGCGTGCAGCGGTGCAGGCTTTTGGCAGTGTATGGCACAGGCGCAAGCGGCGAGGTAACGGCGAAGTGATAGCTCCATCGACGCGTGGCCGAGACGTGTCGAACGGGCGAAGCTGGACTTGCTGGTTCGCGGGCTCGCGCGCGGGGAAGAAATTGTTTGTGCTGGCGCGGCCGAGGTGGCGTTCACGGCGGTGCCACGAGTGCGCACGGGTGTCAGCTACGTGGTTGAGGTGTTGGCACGGCAGGAGTTTCACCGGCGGCGAAGAACACGGCGATGCACTGCGGCGGGTTCTACTGAGACACGGCCAGGGGCCTAAATTCAATAAAAGGACCGATTTGCGCTGATCTTTCTTTGGAGTTTGGACCTGATTGCAATTCTGGAGATTTGGGGTCCAAATTGAACTTTGATTTCGCAACTGAGTGATACTAAAATGCTGGGACTCATCTGGCAGGAAATTTGGTGAAATTGAACAAGATTTGAGGGTTTTGACAAAAATCCAAAAACAGAGTAATTAGGGTAAAACAGGGTAATTAGGGTTCCAAAAACGGGAAAGGTCGAAACTCAGGTTTAGGGTAAGATTTGGAAATTCTTCCAGAAGGGAAAAATGTTCAGAATAGTGACAGGAAGGTGTTCACTGAATCAGATCAAAGTTTGGAGATGGTCTGAGACTTTTAGTCTTTTTGAGCTTCTGACATTCTGAAAAGGGCTGATTTGTGATACATTTGGGCTGATTTGTGAAAAGGTCTGAACAAAAGAGCTTGATTGCCGACTTTTTGGGGTAAGCTGCTGGCACAACAGGGATCTCATTCTGATATAGGGAGGGACGAGGTAAGCCAAGATTTGGGAAAAATCGGGGTGTTACACGCGGAGGGGGACGATCTTTGGAAAAAGAACCTGGGGGCTCCTGCCCCCGCCGACCGGGAGGCCAGGGACCCCTCCAGCAAACGTCCCCGAAGAAGTGATCATCGCGAGCCATGGCCTCGGGACGCTTTCGTCCTCGAGGGCGGAGGCGGCTCGCGCGACAGCGCCAAAGGCAGTCGCGCCCCTCCTAAGTCAAAGAGTTACGCGGGAGGACAATCCTCCCGCGGGCGCGAAAGCCGCGCCAAGGAGAGCAAGGAGGGCACAGCCAACGTGTGGTGCACCTTCCACAAGTCGAATACCCACGCTACTCGACCAGCGCGGCCAGGGGGGAGGGGGCCCTGCCTCCTTGCCTCCCCCGACAGCTTTGCCCGCGCGCCCCGCTCCCGCGGGTGAGCACCAAAGGCAAACGCAAGAAGGGAGCCCGGCTCAGGAGCTCCCCTTCCAAACCTCCCAAAGACGCATAAACGTCATTGTCGGGAGCCGGGAGCCCACTTCTTGTCGGGGGTTTACCCTGCGCCGGGAGCCAGTCCCGCCCCCCGCGTTGCGTTTCCCGCACCGGGGGCGGTCGACCGAGCAGCCCCCGTGCCGCAGCGGACTTCCCCCCGCATGGGCTCCCCGGTTCCGGACGCCGCCACCGGGGCTCCCCCCTCGCCGGTTCCGGGTGTTACAGGGCCTGCCCCCTTCCCGGTTCCGGTCGTGGCCACTGGGGCCCCCTCCACTTCGATTCCAAGTGTCGCCGCGGGCGCCCCCTCCCCGGTTCCGGACGATACAGGGGCTTCCCCCTTTCTGGTCCCGGGGGTCGTCGCAGAGGGCTCGCACCAACCGGCTCCGGAAGCTACAGCGCACGAGCTCCCTCCCTCGGCGGGACAGGTCCGTTTCGCCCCGGGGGAGGTCGAGCGAATGCGTTCACCGGAGCGCGGGGAAGAACTTCCCCCCGGCCGCGGCCGCGGGGAGCCTCGCTCTCGCACGGGCCGGGGGAAGAGACCCGCTGAAGAGCCAACCTCTCCGGCGGAGAGCCCAGACGTCCGGGAACTCATTCCCGGTCCGGAGGAAAAGCGTCGCCACCGCCATTCTGGCGGACCTCTCGGACCGCTTCCAGACTCAGACAACGAAGGTCCCGTGAAAGAAGACAGCGACCGGGGCTCTCCCCGGGAAGTGCAGGGGCTAACCAGCCTCTGTGCCGAAGACTTCGCAGCATCCGGTGGCCGCGGCCCTACCGACCGCCACACATCGAACATTATAACGGCGAGGCAGACCCTTACGAGTTTGTGCAGGTCTACTCCACTGCTATCTCCGCGGCCGAGGGGGACGAGTCAGTACAGTGCAACGTCTTCCCCCTTTACCTCTCCGGCATCGCCCGCTCCTGGTTCTACAACCTGAAGGCCGGCTCCATCAAGTCTTTCTCGCAGCTCAAGCGGGAGTTCTGTGCCAACTTCCAGGGGAACTACGTGCGTCCCCTGGACTCCTCGCAGCTGTATACTGTCCGGCAGAGGACTGGGGAGACCATCAGAAGCTTCTTCAAGCGCTTTGCCCAGGTGAAGAGCAAAGTGGCCCACGTCCCCGACTCTACGGTCATCGAAGCCTGCAAAGGCGGCATCCTCCCGGGGGAGCTCCACCGAAGGCTCTCCTGGAGCTGCCCCTCTTCCGCCGACGAGCTCTTCAACGTGCTCGAAAAGTACGCTCAGGCGTAGGAAGACGATATCTGGAAGAAGACCCAGGGGGCTCCCGCCCCTGTCAACCGGGGGGCCAGGGATCCCCCCAAACGCCCCAGACAGGGGGGGCATAACGAGCCACGGCCTTGGGACACTTTTGTTCTCGAGGGCGGAGGCGGCTCGCGCGACCCCCCGAGGGGCAACCGCCCCTTCCCCAAGCCGAAAGGCCTTGGGGGAGGACAGCCTTCGCACGGCCGGGAAGGCCCCGCGGGGAGAAGGCGGGAAGGACCGTGGTGCAGCTTCCACGGGTCCAGTACCCACGCTACCCGAGACTGCGACCAACTACTGCAGCGCTTCCCGGCATTCCTCGACCAGCGCGGGCAGGGGGGGAGACTCCGGCCTCCTTGCTCCCTCGGCCAGCTGTTCCGGCCCTTCCCGCTCCCGCGGGGGGTGAGCAGGCACAGGAGGGGGAGCCTTCAGAAGCTCTCCCCTTCCAGACCCCTCAGCGCCGCATCAACGTCATCGTGGGAGGGTCTGCCTCCGGGCGGGACTCCAAGCGCCAGCGCAAGGAGTACGCGCGTGAAGTTAAGGTTGTGGGGGTGCTACACACGTCCCCGCCACCAAAGTGGTCGGACGTCCCCCTCACCTTCATGTCAGAAGACGCGCGGGGGGTTCGCTTCCCCCACGACGACGCGCTCATTGTCTCCGCGACAACCTACAACTGTCACCTGGCACGCATCCTTATGGACAGTGGGAGCTCCGCCGACGTCCTATTCCTGAAGGCTTTCAAAGAGATGCAGGTGGATGAGAAGCTCCTGCAGCCCGCAGCCGAGCCCCTACAAGGTTTTGTCCCGGGGAAGGCGATCCACCCCGTGGGCAAGGTAGATCTTCCTGTGACCTTCGGCGCCCCGGAGAACTACCGGACCGAGCTGGTCCGCTTCGACGTAGTGGACCTCCCCTCCTCCTACAACGCGATTATGGGGAGGACCACCATCAACCGGCTGGGGGCTGCCACCCATCAAAACTACCTCTGCATGAAGATCCCCGGGCCGCATGGCGTGATCAGCGTCCGGGGAGACCAAGACATGGCCCGTGCTCTGTATGAGCGCGCAGCTGCCACGATCGGAAGCGTCAACATTATTGAGGCGCCCAGGGGGGAGGCCTCCCCCCTGGAACCAGGCGTCGCGGCAATACCCCCCGGGAGGCCCCCCCCCCCTCAAACCGCGTCCGGAAGGGGGCCTCCGGAAGGTCCTGCTGTCCCCGGGGCCAGCAGTGCCGCCAAGTACGAGGCTTTGCTCCTCAGGTCGCACCACGTGCGTTCCCCGGGGATCCGACGCCTCCAACTGAAGGGAGATTCTCAGCCCATATTTCACCAAAAGCACGGGCCTTACCTGTGCCATAACGCAAATTCTAGTCTTTTATTTGCAGATGCAAAAGATGCAGAGGCACTTCGATGGCACCAAGGGGGTACCCCGTTCCTAGCCTATTCCCGGGGCCGGGAGCCCACTTCATGCGAGGGTTTACCCTACGCCGGGAGCCAGTCCCGCCCCCCGCGTCGCGTGTACCGCACCGGGGGCGGTCGACAGAGCAGCCCCCGTGCCGCAGTGGACTTCCCCCCGCATGGGCTCCCCTGTCCCGGACGTCGCCGCGGGGGCTCCCCCCTCGCCGGTCCCGGGTGTTACAGGGCCTGCTCCCTTCCCGGTTCCGGTCGAGGCCATTGGGGCCCCCTCCACTTCGATTCCTGTCTTCGCCACAGGGGCTTCCCCCTTTCCGGTCCCGGTCGTCGCTGCTTGAGGGCCTTTCGCCTTAGGGACCCTGTCCTCAAGCGCATTAGGCCCCCCAAGCCCAGGGTAGGCTCTCCCCCAAGTGGGAGGGCCCCTGCAAGATCTCTGCAGTCCTAGGCTCGGGGGCTTACAAGCTCTCCAACCTTTAAGAGCAGGAGCTGAAGCACACGGGGAACTTGCGTTTACTTCGCAAGTTCTATGTTTAGCCTTACGGGCACGTCCCCTCCCCCGGGGCGTTCACGCCGGAGGGGGAGGAGTGACGCTGTATTTTCCTCCCCTTTCGCGGCTTCGCAGGGGGAGGCCCTGTACTTCATTTCATTAGCAATACATAGGTCTTGCTTTGCAAACTGTCTCATTGCAGGTTTTTCTCATTACCGCCCCTAGCGGCGATGCCCTCCCCGCGAGGAAGCCCTCTCCGCGAGGATGCCCTCCCCGCGAGGATGCCCTCCCCATGAGGATGCCCTCCCCACGAGGAAGTGGGTCAGCCCCAACAAGTCCCTACAACGGAGCCTGCACTCCCGTAGGGCGGCTTACGATCAGCCCTCGTGGACTGAGGGTGTAAGCGGCAACCCGGTCACAGTGGCCGTGGTAACGAGTCACTTTGGGAGACTAGTCCCCTGCCCAAACACTCAAGTCCCGTCTTCGGGCATTTCCTCCTCCGGGAGTCGACGTTATTCCCGGCTCCCCGTTCTCACGGCGACCGGAAGATCAGTCCCTTCAGCCCCTTGCGGCTTGATTGGATCTATCTTCCTCCTCCGGGAGTCGACGTTATTCCCGGCTCCCGTTTTCACGGCGACCGGAAGATCAGCCCCTTGCGGCTTATTTGGATCCATCTTCCTCCTCCGGGAGTCGACGTTATTCCCGGCTCCCCGTTTTCACGGCGACCGGATGAATGCCTCCCGGAGACCCTATTCCCGGCTCCCCGTTCTCACAGCGACCGGACGATTGTCTCTCGGAGAAGTCGGATTTCTCGGGCATTTCCTTCCCCGAAGACCCTATTCCCGGCTCCCCGTTCTTACGGCGACCGGACGAGTGTCTCCCAGGAAGCTCGCCTCTGGAAATCCCATCGGGTTCTCTTGGACATTCCTTCCGCTTAAGGCCTTATTCCCGGCTCCCCGTTCTCACGGCGACCGGATGATTATCTCCCGGAAGGTCTTCTCCTTGAAAACCTCGCTTTAAAATTTTCTAAGAAAATTTCCTATGCTACAGGTGTCTTCCTTCCCGGGGGCCTTGTTACCCCCACAGCACGCGGAGCTATTCTCCGGCCCACTGTGGGCGGGGGGGGATAAGGAACCCCCGGCTGTCGACCGCACTACCCACGAAGAAACTTAGCTCATCCTTGTTAAGATGAGTCGTCCAGACCATCCAAGAAGAAGAAAATAAGGAGGCGCAATAAAAGGAAACAATGCGCTTTATTGATCAGCAAACCCGGAGGACATCTTCCCCCTCCGGTGGGCTTCGGAAACGATACAACCCGGGTCCTAACCCAGGGGATTCTCTAAGCCCTAAGGCTCCTACGCCTAATACTCCCGGAGGCTCTCCGCTAGCTCCCGGGTCAAGTCCCGGTACAGCGCCCGCACGCGGCGCCGAGCGTCCCGAAGCACATCTTCAGGCCAGAACTCGTATCCCGCCAGTGGAAGTATCCAGAGGGGAGGGATCATCCGGAGTCCCGGTCGCAGAGGGGACAATTCGGCATGGTGATTATCAAAATTGTCCAAGTGCCACTCCGCACGCCACCTCAACCGGATCGGCTCCCGGACACTATCCTCGCCGCGATTCCCGGAGAGAAGGCTTAACAAAATCAAAGCCGCTTGGGCGTCCCCCGGGGAGCCCCTCCCTGACCTTCGCCCGGGAGCAACCCCCCGGGAACCCTGGTAACATTTCATCGCAAGACTTAGAAAATTTGAAATATATTCCATTGCAAAATGATTTTTGTACAAGTGCTCGGGGCTTCTCCTAAGAAGCTACCGGAATCAAAATGTCTAACAAAAATAAAAAGGGGTCCTAGCTAAAGACCCAGGGGAGGCTCATACTTTAGCATTGGGGTCCTCCCCCCGGGGAGCTTCCTCCGTGGCCGGGGCAGGGGCATCCGTGGCCGGGGGCCCCGGTGTCGGGAACCTCGTCCGGATGATCCGGTCGTAGAATCCCTCCGCCAGCAGCTCCACCTCCCGGCGCGTTGGCTCGAAGGCCTCCGGGAAGCTCCGGGGGATGCGCCCCCCGATCGCCCGAGCGCCAACCCCCCAATAGTCGACGAGCCCCGCGGCGGCCGCGATGACGGGAACCGCCCGGCCCCGCGCCCGGGTGTCCGCAGCCTCCGGGATGGCGGAGACTTGCGCGTTATGGAAATGCACAGCCTCCGCAAGAGTCTCCGGAGGTGCCTCCGGGCCGCTCCCCGAGCCCAGGGTTATGCCCAGACTCTCAAGGGCTGCCCGGACGGAGCGGCCCGCGTCCACCATCGCCCAGACGCTGGAGCCTTCGAGCTCCTGGAGCGCCGCCTCCCTCGCCTTGGCCTCCTCCCGGAGGCGGCTGTAGGCGCCCTCGGCAAGGTGCACCTGGGCCCGGGCCAGGGACAGCTCATCGAGAGCTTCGTCCCGCTCCCGGAGGGCCGCCTCCCGCTGCTCTACGCAGGCCGCGGCCCGGCTCTCCGCCTCCTTGAGCAGCCGGGTGACCCGCTGCTCGAGGCCCCAGGTAACAGTCGCTACCTACAAAATACATAAAGAGTTAGAAAAATCTTAAGTGCAGGAAAAAAGCCGAAGTATTAAGAGCTCGGGTTACCTGGGCTCCGAGGGACTCGAGCCCCTCAAAACGCTCGTGGAGCATTCCTCCTGCTACGAAGGCCTGCACCTTCCAGTTGTGCAGGCCCTCCGCGTAGCGGGCCACCTCCCCCGCGGGAAGTAGGGAGGCATCTTGCCCGGCCCTCCCGTCGCGGCCGGGAGAGGGCCCCCGGACCACGGAATCCGGGAGCACGGCCGGCGTCGCCGGCGTCTTCGTCGACGAAGTTTCCTCCCAAGACGAAGAAGAAGATTGGGCGGGGTTCTCCGCCCGGGGGGGGATCATCGGGCCTTTCCCCGCCCTAGGCCGAAGGGCCCTCGGGGCCTCCTGCTCCGGGGGGACCACGTAGACCGAGGGGCTCCCCCCCTCGTCGTCCACCGGCCAGAGGCACGGAGGCTCCGCCTCTGAGAACCTCACCTCCAGCCTCTCCGGCGCCAATGCCGCCGGGAGAGGCGAGAGGAGCGCCACTCGAACTGGCGACGGGGCGTAGTCCGCGAAATCGGACCCCGCCCCGCCGATAACAACCTCCTTCCCCCGGGCCTCGACGGGGGCTTCCGGGGGCGGAGGCGTCGCCTCTGCCCGGGGCGCCGCCCGGGCATGTTCGGCTCCGGGAGCCGCGTCCCGGGCCCTCGCCGGCGTCGTCGTCGGGGCGGGGGTCTTTTGGACCCGGGGCCTTTTGGGCTCCGAGCCACCGGCCGCATCCTTCCCCCGCTTATGAGACCCGGGGGTGGGAAGGGGCTTCCTCTCCGGAAGCCTGAGCCCGTAGGCCTCGACCACCAGGTTCCGGGGAGGCCCCTCCCCCACGAGGCGCACGATGCGCTCGTGTTCGTCGGCAAAGTACCTCCCCAGGAGGTGCTCCGCCCTGTCCTTCGCGGCCGGATACGGGCGCACTGCAAGAGGTAAAGAGTTAGTCAATTTTCATAAAAAATCATAAGTGCGAAAGTGCAGGGTACTTACGCCGTGTCACCGGCTTCACCGGAGGCCGCTGCTCCAGGCCCATGCCGATCCCCCTTCTCCCGCATGAGAGGGGGAAAGCCGCAGGAGCGCCAGCTCCTCCGCGGCGTCCCGCATCGAGCGGGCCTTCTTCGTCAGCACCACCTTCCCGAGGAGCTCGAACTCCTCGTCCGTCCACACCGGCGACTTCGGTGCGGATGACCGGCTGTAGGTGGGAGGCTCCGGGGCATAGACCACCGCCTCGTCCCGGACCCGGAGGTAGAACCACCTACGGAGCCAGTCCCCCCAGTGGTCCCGGGAGGCCGCCGCCGGGTAGTCCGCCACCCGGGAGGGCAGCATTTGGACCATCACCGAGCCGAAGGGGGACTTCGGTCCTCCCTTCACCAGGTGGGAGCTCCGCGCTGCCGGTTCATAGTGTTGGATCTAGGTAGATCTTAGTATCTAGGTTTTGATGATTAATGACGTTTTGGATAAATCCATGATGATTAAAGTTAATATGCAAATATCAGATTTGATGATTAAATGACAATTTATATAAATCCTTATTTAGTACAAGTAAATTGAATTGATTATCGGTAAATCCTGAATTGGATGTTTTTCTCGATTGCGGGTTTGATATTGATGCATATGTAGAGGATGAGCTCGGTGGTTACATCAAGCTTGTGCTGATTGATTGATCAAAATGTAATACGTTAAATCTGAGACTGATGACTCCAGTTGTGGATTTTATATCGATGCACATGTTGAGGGCGAGCTCATCACTTTGGTCATCTAGGTTGATTGATATCATGATATGAGTAGTATAGATCGTGTGCGTATGTGTTTATCATCTACGATCTATATGATTGTATTTTATCTTATACTCATTTGCTACTCGTTGAATATAATTTGTCATGTCATTTGAAAGAGAAACCGTTGAGCTAACTCCTGTGTGGAGTAGCTTCTCTGGAGGTGATTAATGACGACTTATATATGAGACTAATGTTGTGCATTGAGTGTACGTATTGTAGTCTCAGTTTGATTACAGGATAAAAGCGAGCAAGGGTGTGAAGAGGATGAAGTTGATATGAGACATCTCGAGCGAGGTCGAGCTTAGCAAGGTCGAGCTTTGCGAGGACAAGTGTCAAACGGTCGAGCTTCGCGAGGTCAAGCTTAGCGAGGTCGAGCCTTGCGGGGACAAGCGTCTAGCGGTCGAACTTCACGAGGTCGAACTTCACCTAAGGTAAAATCCAAGATTAAGGATTGTTTTCTTAGGGTTTTACCGGTCTCGGTGTTTGGAGACAGACCGGGTTGATAGGTTTCTTTTTACTAGTTTGACCGTACTATTAAGAGGGGTCGGAAACTAGTAGCTTGAATCTATCTAGTGCGGAAGCTCAGATGCATTCATATCATCTTGCACTAGTGTCTTGCATTGCTAGTGAGTCTAAGTGTAGTTCACGTGCATTAGATTAAATGTTTTGAAAACTGCACTTAGTCGTGATCGCCAGCTGTTTAAATTGGTTTATTTATCTAGAGCTGGTCGTGGTCGTATTTGCATATTCTGATCGTATCAGTGTTGATACGTGGTCGTGGTCGTGTCGCTTGTTTGGCGGCTTTCTGTTTAGGGTTTGGGCGTGGTCGTAGGAGTTCGGACTGGTCGTACCAGTCTTCGACTCGCTTGCGTACGCTCGACCAAACCCTATCGACTACCTGTTTTCGATCGGATGTCAAGACCTGTGTGGTCGTGGTCGTTGCTAAGTGACACAAATCACATCCGTGAGAAAACGGCAAATCCGTATGTGCAAATACTTTAAAATTGCATTTGAGATGATTTTGGCTTGAACATTTTGACAGCAGGAAAGTTTCTGAGTTTTCTAGAAGTTTCTAGACCTTTCTAGATCTTGCTCCTGTTGACAAAATTGTAGAGCTCTGAGTTATCTTTCCAACAAGCCAAAAATTACCTCAATCAGATCTCTGGATCAAAAGTTATGGTTGTTTTACTGTCAGTGTGCAGTGGCCGGACAAATGCATCTGTCCGGGGCTATTTGTCTGAACTGGCCGGACATTGTCCGAAATGGCCGGACATTGTCCGGCCAGTACAAATTTTTTGAGCCGAAAAATGGAACGGACAAATGCATCCGTCCGGAGCTAATTGTCTGTTATGGGCGGACTTTGTCCGAAATGGCCGGACATTGTCCGGCCTGTACAAGTTTTTTGAGCCGAGAGTTAACAGAGACATATCCATCTGTCCGGACGTTTTGTCCGAACAAATGGTATCCGTCCGGCCTTCACAAATTTCGCCCAACGGTCACTGACACATTTGCAACGGCTGAAATTTTTGTACTGGCCGGACAGTGTCTGAAGTGGCCGGACAATGTCCGGCCTGTACAACTTTTGGCCCGGTTTCTTGCAAACGGCTAGTTTTTCGTTGAGGCTATAAATACTTCGTGTTTGGCTTCATTTGTGGCTGCTCAAAGACTTCATTCTTCAGCTGAAAACCTAGCCAATTGAGTTGCTTATGTGTTATAGCATTTAGAGGCTAGAATTGAGCCCAAATCTTGAATGGATTTGAGAGAGAGCTTGAGGGAGATTGTGTGAGTGTTTAGTGCACTTCATCTCCATTAGATTGCTAGTGCTGGAGTGTTGAGCATCTCATTTGCATCATTGAGCTTCTAGCACGTGGTTGATTCAAGTGAAAGTGCATCCGGCTTGTTACTCTTGGCGATCGCCTTCGCCTAGACGGTGCCGAAGGAGAGCCGAGATCTCTCCATTTGAAGGTTGTCGGAGAGGCCGGCAAAGGATTGTGAAAGGTGTGGTGCTCGCCTATCCGGTGTGGAGAAGGAGCAACCCTAGTGAGATATCCTTCGTGGATATAGAAGCGAGGCTCCGAGTGAGCGCTTCAACGAGGAGTAGGGGAGACCGGGCGAGTCTCCGAGACCTCTGTAAAAATATTGTGTCAAATTGCGTATTTCATATTTGCTTTACATTCATCTTGACACAATTGCTATATTTACCATTGTTGCATGTCTTATTGAATAGTTCATTTGATTGAATGCAACTAGTTGATTAAATTCCTTTTAAGCCTCATTGTATAATTTGGGTCTCTCAATTATTCTTTAAAATTGCTTAATTGAAAAGAAATTTTAAAAGCCTCCTATTCACCCCCCCTCTAGTCGGCATCCTTGATCCTACACATAGAAGTACCGGAAGGCGCGGAGGGTGGGCTCCCGCCCGGTCGCTGTCTCGTAGAGCCATATAAAAAGGCCCATACGGACGAGCGCGTTTGGGGTGAGGTGGTTGAGAGCCACCCCGTACTCTTTGAGAAACTCCCGGAGCATCAGATGCACCGGGAGCCGGAGCCCCGCCTCAAGGAAGGCCTCGAAGGCCACGACCTCTCCGGGCCTGGGGCGGGGGGCTCCGTCCTTCTTCAGGGGGACCCGGATGTCCCCCTCTTCAACGATGCCCTTCTCGACCAGGGACTCCGCGTCCGAGACCGAGAACTCGGAGGCCCAGAGGAAATCCACGGGGATTTCCTCCGGGGGCACCTCCGTGGTCTTCGCTCGACCTTTGGGCGCCATTAGGTCAGTTCTTTCTTTTTTCGGTGGCTAACTTTTCAGGAGGTTGACTAAAGCTCCCAGACGCTCGCTACCGGAGGAAGCTACCGGAAATGCTACCAGGAGAGCGCTACCGGGAGAGCTGAAGCTGGAGTTGGAAAATTTGGAATGAGCTACCGGGGCCCCCTAAGGCCCTATTTATAGAGGCTTGCCGTGATCTAGATGCGCGCCACGTGGCCCCCTCGGAGCAATCTGGACCACTGAAATTCAAACCGTGCGTGGGAAACGAAGGGACAGGAGCGTAAATCGAGACGCCGGTTCGAACCGCGCGTGCATTTATTGCGAAAACGGCTCGGCCATAAAGCGCCCGGCACAGAAACCGAAGCGTCGCCGGGGGTCCGGTGATTTTCGTCCGGAGGTTTCGCCCGGAGATTTTCCCGGTACCGTAACCATTCCCTCCAGGGGCTCAAGCTTCGTCCCCGGAGGGCATGGGGGGCTGCTGTTGGGGGAAATCTCCACGCGGTCAAGTCCAGGTAAGTTCATGATTGCCCGGGGACAGTGGCCTCCGGTGCCTGCCCCGGGCGCCGCCATTTGGCCCCCGGGACCGTGCCCCCCGGGCGGGTCCCGGGCGCCGCCATTTGCCCGGGGACAGTGGCCTCCGGTGCCTGCCCCGGGCACCGCCGTTTAGGCTCCCGGGACCGTGCCTCCGGGGTATGTCCCGGGCGCCGCCATTCGCCCGGGGACAGTGGCCCCCGGTGCCTGCCCCGGGTGCCGCCTTTTAGCTCCCGGGGCCTCACCCCCCGGGCGGGTCCCGGGCGCCGCCATTTGCCCGGGGACAGTGGCCTCCGGTGCCTGCCCCGGGCGCCGCCATTTGGCCCCCGGGACCATGCCCCCCGGGCGGGTCCCGGGCGCCGCCATTTGCCCGGGGACAGTGGCCTCCGGTGCCTGCCCCGGGCTCCGCCTTTTAGGCTCCCAGGGCTGTGCCTCCGGGGTATGTCCCGGGCGCCGCCTTTTGGCTCCCGGGACCTTGCCCCCCGGGCGAGTCCCGGGCGCCGCCATTCGCCCGGGGACAGTGGCCCCCGGTGCCTGCCCTGGGCGTCGCCTTTTAGGCTCCCGGGACCCTGCTCTCCGGAAGGGGTCCCGGACGTCATCGCCCTCCTAAAAGGTAAAATCCCTGTTTGTTTATCACGTGCAGGTCACGCGAGGGACGCCTCGGGAATCAGCGACCACCTGTCAAGCATCCAAGACGTTTGACCGGGAGAAGGACGGTCCTACCCTTCAATCCGACGGTGGCTTCCGGGGTAGTTTAGGCTTTTTGCTCCTTTTTGAGGCTATAAATAGCCCTTGTACCCCTCTGTTGTAAAGGATCAGCTCATTATTATTTGGAATAGCTAAGCTCACAGACGTGCTCCGGAAGCCTCTCCCCCGGAGAGAGCCTCCCCAGCCGGCTCCGGTCGGGAGCGCGTCAACAGGACTAGGGCCCCCACCGGGACCCGAACCTGTATAAATCCACGTGTCAATTCTTGTGTTTGTTCGGCGGGGGAGGACTGGTCACCCGGTCAACCCGCGCTGCGTAATCTCCGCTAGGATCGTCTTCAAAACCTGCCGGGGTATTCTTAATACCACGACACTACCCTCCATTTTGCCACCGTGGCCCATCCCCAAAGCAACGGGGCCGTCGAAAGAGTCAACGGCATGATCCTGCAAGGCCTGCGTCGACAGCTCGAACAGACCGCCTCCAGGCGAGGCGCGTGGGCAGAAGAGCTTCCAAGCATCCTCTGCTCCATGCGCACGACCCCTAGCCGAGCAACAGGGCGCACGCCTTTTTCGCTCGTCTACGGGGCCGAAGCAGTTCTCCCCTCGGAGATTGGTTTTCGATCGCTGCGGGTCGAGCTCCTCGACGGAGCTCCGACCGCGGCGCATCAAACCAACGAGGATAATCAACGGTTGGAGGTCGACCTCATCGAAGAAGAACGCGACCGAGCGCTTCTCCACCACACCATCTACGAGCGCCAGATGGCATGCGCGTACAACCAGCGCGTGCGCGAAAGGGCCTTCCGCCTTGGGGATCTGGTCCTCAAGCGCGTGACAGACCCCCAAGCCCAGGGCAAACTATCCCCCAAGTGGGAGGGCCCATACAGGATCTCCGCGGTCCTGGGCTCGGGAGCCTACAAGCTCTCCACACTTGAAGACCAAGAGCTGACGCACACCTGGAACATAACCTTGCTCCGCAAGTTTTATGTTTAGCCTCCGGGATCACCACCTCCTCCGCCGCGCTCCCGCGGGGGGAGGTTTATGTACTTAGTTCCCTCCCCGGCCGCGCTTTCGCGGGGGGAGGCGTCGTATCTCATCGCATGTTAATACAAGTGGATTTTGTGCTCAACTCTGGAATTTCTACGTCTTCATTAAATTGAATGGCTTTTTTCTACTTCACCGCTGGAATTCTTTTACAGGAGTTTTTCTTCCGCCTAAAAGGCGACGTCTCCTCTATAAAAATCCCCTCTCCGTGAGGATGCCCTCTCCGTGAGGAAGTGGGCTACCACAGCCTAAAGTCCCTACGACAGGAGCACAGCTCCCATTGGGCGGCTTACAGTAACCCCTCGTGGACTGAGGGGGTAAGCGGCAACCCAGTTTTCACAAACTGCGGTAACGAGTCACTTCGAGAGATTAGTCCCCCCTCGAACACTCTACACCCGCTACCGGGTTACGGAACCCTCCTAAGGGAATATACGTTGCCTTCCGCGGCAGACGGAGAACTCGGCTTTCGGAGTTTGCTCTCTCAAAGCATAGTCCCTCCTCGGTCGCGCACCATCCATAAGCCCCCGGGACTCCCGCCGGGGAACCGCTGAAGGAGATCCTTGTACAAACTCCTCATAGGCCGAAGAGCCCGCCGAAGGAGATCCTCCGGCCAATATTCGTAGCCGGCCGGAGGGAGTATCCTGAGCGGGGGGACTTTTAGAGCCCCCGACCTCGGTGGAGACAACTCGGCGTGACAATCGTCGAAGTTTCCCAAGTGCCACTCCGGGAGCCAACGCAGAAGGGCCGGCTCACCGGAGACACCTTCCTTCGCGAAGTCGGCAAGAACGGGCTCGGAGTCTAGCCCGAAGGATGCTCCCCTGGCCGCCAGACTTAGTAAAATCGAGGCCGCCCGGGCACCACCTGGGCTAGACCCCCCCGGCGACCCTCGATCGCTCTCCAAAAGATGGTCTTCAGGGCAAGAAAGCCCTAGAAAGGCGACGTCTAAAGATACCTGTCGACAAGTTTGATACATTTAACGAAAGAACTACTTTATTCCAGTTGAAAGATATTTACAAGTTTCTGGGGCTCTTTCTAAGAAAGCCACCCGGAGCAAAAAAGACCCAAATGTAGAAGCCTAATCTAACCGGGGGGGGAGGAGCTCATACTTGCCCGTCCTTGTTCCCCCCCGGGGGGACGTTCGTGCTGGCCGACGCGCCCTGAACCGAGCGTCGCCCACCCGTCTCCATGGCGCCGGTGATCCGGTCGAAGAGGGCCTCGGCAGACCGCTCCAGCTCAGCCCGCCGAGGGTCGAAGAAGGCGGGAAAGCTCCGGGGGACAAGCTCCCCGATGACTCGGGCACCCTCCCCGCGATGCTCAACGAGGGTCGCCGCCAAGGCGATCACCGGGACGGCGAGGCCTCGCGCCCGCGCCTCCGCAGCGACCGGGATCAAGGCGACCTACGCACCATGAAAGTGCGCGGCCTCCCCGACCGACGTCGGAGCCGGGTCAGGGCCTGCCCCCCGACTGAGCTCGATCCCGAGCTCCTCAAGGGTAGTGCAAATCGCCCTACCCCCCGTGACCATGGCCAGGACGCCCGAGGCTGCGGCCTCTCGCTCCACTTGCAGCTCCCTCCGTAGCCGAGAGGCCGTGTCCTCAGCGGCGGTGAGCCGAGCCTGCATCGCGGCGTGCTCCCCGAGTGCCCGCTCCTTCTCAGAGCGCTCCGAGGCCGCATCCCTGAGCGCCTTCTCCTTCCCGGCACGCTCATAGGCCGCTATGTCCTCGGCGGCCCGGAGGCGCGTGGTGAGCCAGGCCCTGAAGCCCCGAGCTAAGGCGACCGTCTGCATAGAAACCATAATCAGGATGCAACTAACGAAGGAGCATGAGACTCAAGTAACTTACCCGAAGCCCGGAGGCGATGACCGCGTCGACGTCGCCCTCGTCGCCCCCCGGGTTGCTCCCTCGGGAGGCCTCCCCACCGGGCAGAGCACCCTCCGAAGTCCCACCGTCGAAGGAGCCGGAAGCCTGATTCGGCGGCGCCGGAACCCCGGGGCGGACGAACAGGCCCTTACCCCTCCCGGGTATAGGGAGCGTCGCTGTCGCAGGCCGAACCGCCGACGAACCTGTCTCCGGGGCCAGAATCGAGGCCATCGGCAAGCCGCCCGGCATCCGAAACCGGACGGAGACCTTACTAGACGAGGGCTGCTGCCGGATCCCCGAAGGGGCCGGAGGCGGCGAAGGACTCGGGGCGTACATCTCTGAGTCCAAGCCCTGACCCTCTCCGGCCGGGACGCCGCCCATGGGATCCAGCCCACCCGGGGTGTCGGGAGTGGCGCCGGATGCCCCGGCAATTGCCACCGCAGTCTCCTTCGCGGGAGAAGGTGGAGGAGAAGACCGGGGCCTCACGGGACTCCAGGCTCGGGACCCCGCGGGGCTGCCAAACGGACGAGGCCGCTTCGAGGGTCCGCCGGCGGCCTCCTTCCCCCGCTTGCGTGAAGCACGGGTAGGCAGAGGGGCCCAGGCTGGGAGCCTCAACCCGAACGCCACCGCGACGACGTTTCAGGGAGGGCCCTCCCCGATGACGCGTAGCACCCTCTCATGCTGGTCCTCGTAGTACCGGCCAACGAGGGTCGCCGCAACCTCCTTGGCCCGACCATAGGACCTAACTGCAAGAGCAAAAAATGAAGCAAATGTTAGGAAGAATCCCCCGGCGGGGAGAAAGAGTCCGAATACTTACGGTCCGCCACCACCATCCGGGGTGGTCTGTGCGCCGGCGACATTCCCCTCCCTCGACGGGTGTGGAACGGTACCACTCAGAGGAGGGCCATCTCCTCCGCGAGATCCCGCATGGACCGCCGGGATCGAGCCTCCGCCATTGCGGAGAGGAGACTCATCTCCGCCACAGTCCACTCGGGAGCCACCGGGCCACTAGATCGCGAGTATGTCGATGGCTCCCGAGAGTAGGTCACCCCCGGGTCTCCTACCCGGAGGTAGAACCAATGCCGGAGCCAGTCCCCCAGTGGTCCCAGGAGGCCAGCACCAGGTACTCGTCGACGCGCCCCGGAGTCAGCTGGATCATGATGGAGCCGAAGGCCGACCTAGGGCCGCCCCTCCTCACCACCGGGCCCCTCGCCGCCGGCTCGTAGAAGTACCTAGGAGCCGCATGGTGGGCGTCACGGTGGTCGTCTCGTACAACCATATAAACAAACCCATCCGAACAAGGGTGTTCGGGGTGAGGTGGTTGAGCGCGAGGCCATATACTTGCAGGAAGTCGCGTAGCAGCGGGTGCACTGGAAGCCGAAGGCCAGCCTCCACGAAGGCCTCGAAAGCCACCACCTCCCCGTCTCGGGGGCTCGGCACCTGCTCCGTTGGGCCAGGGATCCTGATGTCTCCCGCCTGGAAGTAGCCGCGCTCCAAGAAGGCCTCAAGGGCCCCTGAGGAAAACTCGGTGGCCCCGAGGAAGTCAGAGGTCACCTCCTCCGCAGGCAGCTCGGAGACCTTGGCGCGACTCTTCAGCGCCATCAGGAACGAACTTTGAAGAAACTACCGGAAATTATTGGAAACCACCGGAAATTACCGGAAACCACCGGAAATCATCGGGAACCACCGGGCGCTTCTGGACAAAAGTCACCGGAAACTACCGGGAGTTTCCGGACAAAGTCACCGGAAACTACCGGGCGCTTCCGGACGAGGTCACCGGAAACCACCGGAAATCACCGGGAGACAACTGGAGTTTGTGGGATTTCGAGGGCTTGTGGGCGTGCTCAAATTGAGCGCCCCTCCCCCCTATTTATAGGCGATGGGGGGGCCCGGATGCCCGACACGTGTCCACAAAGCCATCAAAGTCGCGGAGCTGAACCGTCACACGCAAAACGAGCCGACGCGGGCTTGGGCGCATCGAAACGATGCGTCGGTTCATGGATAGACGCGTCCCGCGGAGGAGCGGTTAGGAAGCCGAAGCGCTGCTAGGAGCGTAAAGGACTTCATGGAATATGAAGCGTCACAGTTTGGAGATTCACATACCCATCGGAGGCACCAAGGGCCCCCAAGGGCCTGGGGGGCTGCTGTTAGGGGAAGCCCCAGCGGTCCCACGAAGTCCCAAGGAGCCCCCGGTGAAACCCGGTGAGATCCGGAGGGTCTCCGGGACCACGGTGAGATCCGGAGGGTCTCCGAAAACCCGGTGAAACCCGGTGAGACCCGGAGAGTCACCGGGCCCCCGGTGAGATCCGGAGGGTCACCGGGCGCCCGATGAGATCCGGAGGGTCTCCGGCGCCACGATGAGACCCGGTGAGATCCGGAGGTTCTCCGGGACCCCGATGAGACCCGGTGAGACCCGGAGGGTCACCGGGCGCCCGGTGAGATCCGGAGGGTCTCCGGAACCCCGGTGAGACCCGGAGAGCCTCCGGGCTCACAAGGAGCTGTTGCTGACCGTGGGGCCTCTAGGAAGCCCGTGGCGCCACGTGTCGAGCATCCAGGCCGTCCGTTAGGCCAAAGGACGTCTTCGCCCTTCCATCCAACGGTCGCAGCAAGGGCATTTTTCGTCTTTTGCATTTCTTGGGGGCTATATATACCCCTCTTGTACCCTTTTTCAGGGATTCCAATTCATTTATATTAACTCAACATTCGGTTCTCTCGGAGACCTCTCCCCGAGAGCTCACCTCCCCAGCGGACTCGCGTCCGGAGAGAGCCAACAGGACTAGGGCCCCCACTGGGACCCGAACCTGTATAAACCACAGTGTCACTTTCTGTGTTGCCCAGCGGGAGGAGACCAGTAACTCGGTCTGCTCGCGCCGCTGTACTTGTGCTGTGCACGTCCGAACCTACTGGGGTATCCGTAATACCACGACACCTGTGCTTTGTGTATAACGGTTGTCATCAATCTCCAAAAAGGGGGAGATTGTTGAATCTTAAGCCCTGATTAGGGTTTCGGTGATTAATGACATCCGTGATATATGCGACTAATCTGTGTATTTGAGACTCAGGTTAAAAAGAGGAGAAAGCATCACAAAAGTGCAAATCAAGATAATCAGGACCTCATGAAGCAAGAATGATGAGAAACTCCGACAAAAGTACAAGTATCTAAACCTAGCGTTTTTATTTTTGAAATTTTCTAGTTTAGATGGTTGTACTATTAAGAGGGGCTATAGCACAAGTCATTTGATCAACCTTGAAGGCTTTGGAAACATATTTGCATATGCATTTAGTTCCTAATTGATTTTGGGTAAAAATTCAGAAACTCTGTTTTCGTTTTGAACTGGCCGGACAGTGTCTGAAATGGCCGGACAATGTCCAGCCAATACAAACTTCTTTTGAAAATTGGAAAAATGAAAACCAGAGACAAATAAACTTGTCCGATGCATCTGTCCGATTTAGGCCGGACATTGTCTGAAATGGCCGGACATTCTCCGGCCAATACAATTCTTATGGCAAGTTTATTTGCAAACAACAGAGACAAATAATCCGTCCGGGGGCTTTTGTCCGGGACGCACCGGACATTGTCCGAAGTGACCGGACAATGTCCGGCCTATATAAAATTTCTATGAAGATGTAAACGTGTGTTAACAGATACGTATGCATTTGTCCGGACATTTTGTCCAGACAAATCACATACGTCCGGCCTATATATTTTTTGTGAAGCTCTAATGAGAGTGTTAACAGAGACATATGCATTTGTCCGGCCTGTACATGTGCTGTTAAACATAAGTGTTAACAAAGACATATACATTTGTCCAGACCATTTATCTGGACAAATCCCATCCGTCCGGCCTTCACAAATACTTTCAAACGGCTACTGACACTCGAAAATCTCGTGAGCAATGGTTACTTTATTTGTATAGACCGGACATTGTCCGAAATGGCCGGACAATGTCCGGCCAGTACAACCTTCGCCCAATTTTCTTGAAAACGACCATTTTTCTGAAACTATAAATACCCTACTGTTTGGAGAAGCCGTATACACACGAATTTCATCTCCTAAGCTTAGTGAAATAGCTTGCAAAGCTCCTCATACTCATTCTCTTGCATTTGAAGCCAATTCTTGAGCCAAACATTGAGAGCTAGTTGAGAGAGGTTGAAATTGAGCCATTTGCATTTCAATACTTGTTCTTCAAGCCTTGAGGTTGATCAAGCAAGGTGCTAGACTCATTACTCTTGGTGATTGCCGTCACCTAGATGACCCGGGAGGTCTGGCGATCTCTCTATCGACGGTGTGTGTCAGAGAGGCCCGGCGGTTGGTTGTAAAGGCTCGGAGCTCACCTATTCGGAAAGGAGAAGGGCTACCCCTAGTGGAATCGAAGCAAAAGCTCTAGTGAAGAGTGCTTCAACGAGGATTAGTGGAAATCGGCAAATTTCTAAGACCTCGGGAAAAATTCGATCTCTTCGATTACTTCTATTACTTGCTTTATATTTCTAGAAATCGAATTATTGTTTTTGTCTCTTTAGCAATTGGAAAACTTACTTTGTGCCATCATCTATAACATTTGTGTATTGATATTGCAATTTAGGTTGTCAACCACTTAATCAAAATTAAAATTAGAAAAACCGCCTATTCACCCCCTCTCTAGTCAGCATCCTTCGATCAACAGATACAAGGCGTCAAACAAAAGCCATAAAGACAAAAGTGCAATCCGCAGCCTCTGCCATCCTCTGCAGACTTCGTCTTCACCATGGCCCGGATCTTGATCTAAATCCAGTGGTGGGAGAAGCAGAGGTCGAGAGTAAAGACCAACTTGCGGTTATAATGGAGGAAATCAGGCCTCTAGTTGAAAATCTCTTGACAAAACTTGGCTTATTGTAAATTTTGTACCTGTATAGATATAACTACACAATGCATATGTATGCCTTAATTTTTGAAAGAAAAGCACTTGTTTTTGTTTCATGTTGCGACCATATTCCCCTAGCCCCCTCCTGAGATTATGTATACTGAAGACTTAGTATTATAAGCGCAAGAAAAATATGGGTGTAACGACGACCAAGAATACCTAAAGAGTACTGTGACTTTAGGTATTAATATCCGACCAGACCGATAATCATGTTTGATACAACACCCAACCTTATTGCAAACCGGCAGCCACTCTAATGACCAAGGACATGCCAGCAAGCCCCGTGTGCGTTGAGAAACGGCTTATTGAGGGGTGTCTTGTCTGGAAGTGATCACGAGATCAGCCAGCAAATCCGGTCGAGGTATTATAGTGATATAATTATCGGTGACCAGCCCCCAAGCCAGACTCCTAACATATGGGCAAAAGGAATAATTATCACATGAAACAACTAAAAATACTGATTTTGTTAAATCATGCTAATTGAAAAAGAAAAGGGGTTGAGAACTTACACATAAAACTTGCGCAGTTGATCAATGTTTCAGGTATTGGATAAGATTCGACCATCCTCCATCGCTAACCGAGCCGATCCTGGTCGCGGCACCGAAACAACAGTGTAGGGACCTTCCCATTGAGGGGAAAATTTATTGCGATTAGTTTGGTTTTGTATTTTACATAAAACCAAATCGCCCACGTGAAGGCTACGTGGCCGCACCCTTTTGTTATGGTATTTACACAAAGCTTGCAAATACACCGCGGACCTGACCAAAGCTCGATCACATTTTTCTTCTAGAAGGATTAGATCTTATAATCGTTGTCCATTCTGATCAACTTGTTCGAATCGATCTGTTCGGACATAACCAATACTAATTTCCATGGGTAACACAGCCTCAGCTCCGTATACCAGATGGAAAGGTGTCTCACCAGTGGCTCGACTAGAAGTAGTACTAGTACCCACAGAACGGTATAGAGCTCGTCTACCCAAGCCCCCGAGCGTGTCTTAAGGCGATCAAAAATGCGCTTTTTGATGCCCTACAATATTTTCCCGTTGGCACATTCAACGGCACCATTGTTCTGCGGATGAGCTACAGAGGCAAAGCACACCTTGGTTCCAATATTGTCGCAATAGTCCAGAAAGAGACCACTAGCGAATTGGGAACCATTATCGGTGATGAGATGATTTGGAACACCGAATCGAGTCACAATGTTCTTATGGAAGAACTTTTGTGCAGCAGCAGTAGTGACATTGCGTACTGGTTCAGCCTCAATCCACTTTGTAAACATGTCAATGGCTACGAACAAGAACTTGTACCCATTGACCGCTTGTGGCATAGGACCAACAATATCCATCCCCCAAACCGCGAAGGGCCATGATAGAGGGATAGTTTGTAGAGCGTAGGTAGGCTGATGGACCTGTCTCGCATGAAATTGACACTGAGGACATGTCTTGACCATATTTTTGGCATCATCAAGTGCCGAGGGCCAGTAAAATCCTTGTCGGAAAACCTTCTCAACCAGTGTTCGGAATGACCCGGGCGCACCGCATACACCGTCATAGGTCCGATCCCCTGGTAAAAGTCATCCAACTGCTTCAACCAACTCCAGCAATTCTTGAGGTCGTGGCCCGCTAAATTGTGGAGTAGACACCACCTCTTGGCTTCCTGCGGGTTAGTCGACTTCTCTGTTGGTCGGCACTATGACCACCAGAAGCAGTTTTACTTTTAAACGAAGATTTGTTACCTTTGGTCGACGGAGGTTTCTCTGTGACCGCGACCTCTCGGTACTGTCCAGTTCGACTCCTTTTCGATTTCTTCGACTTCCTGCCTGATGAAAATTCTGGCTTTTTGTTCGAATCCTCTCCCTTTATGTCCTTGAGACCTGGTTGAGGCGGTAAGTTTCCTTTGTCCACCATCCGATTCCATTCAACGGCCTCGAACGCATCAAAATATCGATCAGCCATATCAAATAGATCAGCTACTGATTGAGGGGGTGGATGAGCAAATACTTCGTGAACCTCCGATATCGAACGGCGTGTTTAAATGCCCTGATAACGGAATTATCAGATATGCTCGGGATGGTATTTCTCACCCCGACGAATCTCTTGACAAACTGACGAAGAGTTTCAGTCGATGGAGGTCGTCCTCTTTTCCCGGCTTCTAATAACAATTCTGGAAATTGTTGAGGATGGCATCGTACAACATTTCCCAGTTATATATGGAACCCTCGGGCTGGTTGAACAGCCAGGTTCTCACCGGTCCCTCAAGGACTGTAGGAAAATAGTTGGCCATGACAAGGTCATGGCCACCTACTGCCTGAATAGCAGTGATGTAAATTTGAAGGAACTCCGATGGGTTCTGAGTTCCGTCAAATCTTTCTATGGCCCCAGGTTTAAACTTGTCTGGCCAGACGACCACACGAAGGCCGGGCGAGAAAGCTTTGCAACCAACATAAGGACCTTGAATGGCCCTGCGACTCTCGACCTGCTCTCGGGTGACCTCACATTAAGGAGAGGCCACGCGTGGTCCCAGGCGAGAGTGGACAGGAATTCGTTTTTGATCACGAGAATTCCCCACCTGTCTGGCTTTGTCATGCCGAGACGGCACTTGCGGTGCACAATTCCATCTACCAGAACTATAGTTAGAGTACTCTCTGTCATGGGAACGTATCGCTAACTGGGAAGATGCTGTTGGGGTCGCCTCGGATGCGACCTCGTCTAACCTCTCCGCCAAGATTCTGGCGAAGGCGGGTTTCTGCGCATTTGTGACAGTAGGAGGAAAATTACGCAGGACCTCTGCGATGGATCAAAGTCTGCCATGCGTGCTTCTCCTGGGTGCGCCAAGTGTCACTGTTTCCTCGTCCGCCGGTAAATGTCCCGGGGAAAAGATGGTGTATGGTCACATCTGCGACCACGCGGTAGACGAGAGGAGCTCGGAGCAGCATCGTAATGAGCTTGCGCATTTTGAAGAGCCTCTAGGGATGTTTTGCGGAGCTCATTATCTTGCTGCTCACGATCTTGATCCTCCTTTTTTCTGCGCTCTTGCTCTTCCTTTTGCTTGTGTTCCTGTTCTTCCCTAGCAACCCGCTGATCGAGAGTTTCTTCCAATAAGGCAGTGAATTGCCTAGGGAACGAGGTCGGGGATGGAGAAAACATCTCTGTTTGTTCCGAGTCGGACTCGAAATCAGAGAGACGGTGGAGCTTATCACGATCAAACCTCCTTGGGCTAAATTCCTGATCAACATCGCCCTTACCCTCAGCAGGGTCGTGCGATGGACCGGATTCAACCTCTAACGCAGTAGAAACAACAGTGGGTTCCGGTTCTGCATCTGTTGTCTCCTGGTCGATAGACATGACCTGAGTGGTCGAATCGACCTCCGGGACGTCTTCGCCTCCGGTTTCCTCCATTGGAACAGGATCACTAGGTGAAGGCATCTGGATGTGGGCATAATCCTCGAGATCAAAGTCGTTCTTAGAATCATATGCCCCAGACATGGCTCACTGAACCTCCAGATAGGAATAGAACGCCTTGAGAAACGCCCCATAGTGGGCGCCAACTGTCGACGATTCGGACTCGGGGTCCTTAGTCGAACTTATGCAGATTTTTGTGAGTTGTGAGACCTTTCGGGATGTCCCTCTGAAAAGGGATGATGAGCAATGTTAGTTAGGGCACAGAGAGATTTATACAAGTTCGGGCCCTCGATGGTGAGAGTAATAGCCCTACGTCCTGTTGTGATTTCACTATGTATGGGAAAAAAGATTTACAAAGTTGGAGAAAAGATCATCACATGCGAAGATCTTTTCTGTGTGATTGGCTAAAAAACGACTAAACTAACTTATGAAAGCTTGTCCTTGATCTGTCGTCGTCTCTTTGTGTTGTACATTCGCTCACCCTTTTATACTGGTCAAAAGGGCGCCAATGCACAACGGCTTTGAACGGTTGCTTGGGTGCAGTTTTGATAACCGCACTTAACTTCCACGCAGGCTTAACACGTGCAATTGAGGGATAACTGCACATGTTAACGTCCTGGTAGTTGTCTTCATACGTGGAAGGATCTTCGTGATTCTCGGGATATGCTTGTTGCAGGGCTTAAGCAATCTCAAGTCATCCTGGTCGAGAGTAGTCAACGACCTTCTGACCGCGCACTGTCTGCGGCCTGCTGACCGCGCATCGTCTACCGCCTCCTGACTGCGTAGCATCTGCGATCTCATGATTGCGCAAAGCCTGCGACCATGTGTCCATGCTTCTCAAGTCGTCTGAGATCATAGCAACGGACCTCCGGACACTTGTCTGGTTCGAATATGTTTTGAACCATATGTGCATTACTCCTAACTAGCTCGGGTAACAATCCTCATCAATCTTTTACCGGTCTTCGAAATTTTTCGATCGGGAACTTCCCTACCGGCTCCCCGTTCTCACGGTGACCGGGGGAATTTCTCATTGGGCTTTGAAATCCCTCGACCATGCTTTGGAATTTTTCGGTCGGGAGGATTCATGATCGCAACTCGGAAGTTTTGACTAGGGGCTTTGTGACCACGGTAATCATCAATGTCCAGTTCTCTTTGTTCCTTACCCACAGCGCGCGGAGCTGAGCTGCACCCCGCTGTGGGGGGGGGTAACTCGGGGCCGAACAGGTGAATATTTTAAAAATTTTTGAAGAAAAGCAACCTCATGAAAATATTAAGGAACAAACAAGCTCATAGCTTTATTGATACAACATTTAACCTGGGGACATCCCCCCTGGTGGGCCAAGACGTCCCGGGGACAACAAGCCTCGGGCATGTACAAGATACTACCCGGGGAGTTAAGCCCCCACGGGAAACTACTCCGGAGGACAACCCCCTCCAGGGGGTGGCTACATCTAGTATTCTCGAAGGCCTTCCGATAGCTCCCGAGAAAGGTCCCGGTATAGGCTCCTTATGCGTCTCTGAGCTTCTCGAAGCAACTCCTCTGGCCAATACTCGTAGCCGGGCGGAGGGCGTATCCGAAGTGGTGGAACCTTCTATGACCCCTGCCTTGGAGGGGGCAGCTCGACGCGACTATTGTCAAAATTATCCAAGTTCCACTCCGGGAGCCACTGTAACCGGATCGGCTCCCGGGAAGCACTCTCACCACGCCCCCCCAGTGGTGAGGATTAACAAAGTTAAGGCCACTTGGGCATCCCTCGGGCTACGCCCCCCAGACCTGGGAATCCCTCCTCGGGAGCAAACTCCCGAGCCGCCGAGGAGCTCCCCGAGCTAGTGCGCTCGAGCCTCGGGAACTCTCCTATGGGAGCAAGCTCCCGGGGTGCCTGCTCATGACAGGACAAGACTTAGCAAAATCATGTTTTCATTTCATTGAGTAAAAATATTTACAATTCTCCGAGGCTCCCTCTGGAAAGCTACTGGGAGCAATAAAACTAACAAAATAAAAGGACCTATCTAAAGGCACGGGGGGGTTCATACTTGCTCATTGCCGTTCCCCCCCGGGAAGTCTACCTAGGCGTCGGGGCGTCCGTCCTCAAGGGCGCCGGGGCCGAGAACCGAACTCGGACGATCCGGTCGTAGAAGCCCCCCGCCAACTCCTCCAACTCCTGCCACTGGCCTCGAAGAAGTCGGGGAAGCTTCGAGCGAGCCGGCCTCCTATTACCCGGGCTCCGGTCCCTTGGTGCTCCACGAGAGCCGTGGCTGCGGCCACGACCGGGACCGCCCGGCCCCTGGCCCGGGCGTCGGCGGCCTCTGGGATCACGGAGACTTGCGTATTGAGAAAGCACATAGCCTCCGTGAACGTAGCCGGCACCGCGCTGGAGCCTCCTCCCGAGCAGAGGCTAAGCCCGAGCCCTTCGAGGGCTGAGCACAGAGAGCGGCCCGCCTACGCGACCAATCGGGGGCTGGAGTCCTCAAGCTCCCGGTGGACGCTCCCCTTTGCCTTCGCCTCCGTCAGGAGATGGGTGTTGGTGTCCTCCGAGGCGAGGAGCTGGGCTCAGACCCTAGCCAGCTCCCCAAGGGCTTCGTCCCTCTCGGTGCAAAAGGCGGCGGCCTTGTCCTCCGCCTCCCTCAATGCCTCTTCGAAGTGCACCTCAATGCACCGAGAGAGGGCCGCCCCCTGCAAACCGAAGAGTTAGACGTCTAAAGCGCAAGTAAAACCCTTCGGGAAAAAGTTATCAGACGCCTTGGTAGTGGACTCACCTGGATGTGGAGAGAGACCAGCTCGGAGCACCACTCGCCGATCGTCCCCTACCGGACATAAGTCCGGACCTTCGGGGTTTGGATGCCCGCGGCAAACCCCCGGGCCTCGCTCGGGGACAGTAAGGGGGTCTCCCTCCTGACGACACCGAACCAGTCCCCATCGGTGGGCCCCCTCCAGCCGTCCCGGGAGTGATGTGGACCTATTCGACCCCGGTCACAGCCCCCGTCGTTGGAGACTCGACCCCTGAGGAGTCGGAAGACGAACTCCCGGAGGGCACATGGCCCTTGGGGGGGATTAGGAGCCCCTTGCCCCTCCCGGGCTACGGAGCCCCCAAGGTCACTTGGACCGGCCCGGCTGAGGGGCTCACCCCCTTGTCCACCGGGCAGTCCAAGCGCAGAGGAGACGTCTCTGCGAACCGCACCGCTGGGCGCTCCACGCTCAGTGGCTCTGGAACCTCTGGAGGCATGGCCACCGGAGAGGGCGAGGGGGCATAGTTCACTGAGTCAGAGTCTCCCCAGTCGTTCGTCGCCTTCCCCTTCTCGCCCGATCCGGTGGGCGCGTCGAGGAGGCGCACGAACTCTGCCGTCGTCCTGGGACCGGTGGAGGGTTCCCCCTCCGGGAGGGGCCACATCACCCCGCGTCTCGGGGTGGCTCACGCGCGCCCTAACCCGGGGGCCACCTCCCGAGCCTTCGCAGGCGTAGCGCCCGGCGTCATCGTTGGGCCCGAGGTGGCCTCCTTTCCCCGCTTATGAGAGCCGGGGGTGGGGAGAGGCACCCTCGCCGGTAGCTTCAGCCGGAAGGCTTCCGCCACCAAATTACGAGGAAAGCCCTCCCCGATAACACGCACAACGCGCTCGTGCTCGTCGGCGTAGTACTTCCGGAGGATGTTTTCCGCCTTCTCTCGAGAGGCCAGGTACGGCCGGACTACAAAAAATGAGTGTTAGCCAAAATATCAAAGACTAAGAAACGGGTCACCGGATACTTACGTTGGGCCACCGGCTTCTGAGGGGGCCGGTGCGCTGGGCACATCCCGATCCCCCTCTTCCCATGCGAGAAGGGGCACATCTTCAGGAGTGCCAGCTTCTCTGTGAGGTCCCTCATGGACCTCCGGCCCCGAACACCCACCATCTTGCTGAGGAGCTTCAACTCCTCGGTGGTCCAAACTGGGGGCTTGGGGCCGGACGACTAGCAGTAGGAGGGGGGCTCCGGGGAGTAAGCGATCCATGAGTCTCGGACCCGGAGGTAGAACTATCTCTGGAGCCAGTCCCCCCAATGGTCCCGGGAAGCCGCCACCGGGTATTCCTCCACCCGGGCCGGTAGAACCTGCATCATTATTGATCCGAAGGCGGATTTCGGCCCTCCCTTGACCATGTACGAGCCCCTCGCCGAGGGCTCGTAGAAGTACCGGAGCAGCCGAAGCGTCGGCTCCCGTCCGGTGGCTGTCTCGCACAGCCAGATGAATAGGGCCATCTGGACGAGGGTGTTGGGCGTCAGCTGGTTAAGCTCCACCTCGTACTCCCGGAGGAACTTCCGGAGCAACGGGTGCACCGGGAGCCAGAGGCCGGCCTCCGTGAAGGCCTCGAAGACTACCACCTCTCCAGCCCGGGGCGAGGCGCTATCTTCTTCGGGGGCATCCGGACGTCCCCATCCGTGAGGACCCCCCGCTCCACGAGGGACTCCAAGTCCCCCGAGGTGAACTCGGACGCCCTGAGGAAGTCCGCAGTGACCTCCTCCGGGGGCATGTCAGCGGCTTTGTTGTGGCCCTTGGAAGCCATCTACTGGGAAAAAATTACCAGACGGAGGTTACCGGGGTTAGGTTCCGAAATAGTCTCGAAGCGCTGCTGAGAAGTTTGAGGCTAGGGTTTCAATGTGAGCTCTCCAGGCGCCCTGAGGCCCTATTTATAGAGCCCCGCGCGGCCCCAATGGGCGACACGTGGCCCCTCGGGAAACGGCGCAAATTGAAGGGGTACGTGGGAAACGGCGCAACGAAGTTCGAACCGCACGAGGCCATGATGGCCGATGGTGCACACTAATCGAGGCCAAGCGGCGTCATAATTAGTGGCGCCACCATGAAGGCGGGGCACGGAAGTCGAAGCGTCTCTAAGCTCCGGAGGCTCCCTCCAGGGGAGATGTTCCCGGTGATGTAAACCATCCCATCCGGGGACTTAGGGCATGTCCCCGGAGGACATGGGGGGCTGCTGTTGGGGGAAATCTCCGCTTGATCTATCCTTGTGAGAATCGCCCCGCTGACGCGCGTCTCGGACACCGCCACCTCTCCGATGACACCGTTCCAGGCGCCGCCACCGGCCCGGTGACAAGCGACTAAGGGACCCCCGTCCCGGGAGCCACCACCGGCCCAGTGAGAAGCACCCCCGGCACCAACGTCCCGGGCACCGCCACCGGCCCAGTGACAAGCGCCCCGGGCACCATCCTCCCGGGCGCAGCCACCAGCCTGGTGAGAAGTGCCTCGGGCACCCGCGTCCCGAGCGCCGCCACCGGCGCAATGACAAGTGCCCCAGTGATCCCGTCCCGGGTGTCGCCACGGGCCCAGTGACAAGCACCCCTAGCACCCGTGTCCCGGGCGCCGCCACCGGCCTAGTGACAAGCGCCCCGGTGTTCCGTCCCGAGCGCCGTCACGGACTCGGTGACAAGTGCCCCGGTGATCCTGTCCCGGGCGTTGCCACGGACTCGGTGACAAGCGCCCCGGTGACTCGTCCCAGTGACTAGTATCCCCGCGTCCCGGGGAAGGCCGTATAAGTTTCCCGCGTCACGCGTGGGTCACGTGAGGAGGGCACCGGGAATTAGCAAGAACACTTGTCAAGCATCTGAGCCCCCTGGCCAGCAGAATGACGTTGATGCCCCTCAATCCGACGGCTGCAGTCTGGGTAGTCTAGTAATTTGCATCTTTTGGGCCTCTATATGCTCTTGTATTCCTCTTTTGTAACTGAGGACAACTCATTTGCATCCAATACAAAAAACTTAAAAGGCGTGCTTAGGATCACTCTCTCCTCGAGAGAACTCCCTTAACCGACTCATGTCGGGAGCACATCGACAGGAATAGGGTCTCCACTGAGGCCCGAACCTGTATAAATCCTTGTGTTACTCTCTGTGCTTGCCTGACGCGAGGTGACCAGTCGCACGGTCAGCTCGCGTTGCCGTTCGTTTGCTAGGAACTTTCATAAAATCTGTCGGGGTATTCGCAATACCATGACAATAATTTCGATTGACGATCAATGAATCATCAATCAGACTTATATATCTCAGGATATAACAAGATATGATATCTTGTGATATACATATAATCCATTTATATTGATCTGATCGTTTTGGACTCACGATTTCACTAGTTGAAACAGATTACTCATCCGAGTTATAGATCAAAAGATATCGATGCCAAAAAGATCAAAATTTTGATATATAAACTAAATTCAAAAAGCTTTGCGTGGTCGTGTGGTAGTCGGCTTGTCGGCCGTGATACTCGACAAACAATTGTCGAGTTTCCATTGCTTGACAAGTCACCACTCGACATAGACATATGGTAGGTCAAAAACGTAATGGTAAGTGTAGATTCTTTTAATAATTTTTTTCTTGTAGGTTATTTATAAAAAAGTTTCCTAGGAAATACATAGTATTTCTAAGATTCAAGTTTTATGTTTAGTGCTTGCAATGGCGCGAGCATTCTGTTTGTATAATCTTGTTTTAGAAAAGATATTAACTGAATTATAATTTCGATTTTGAATTTCTAGAACCAAATTAGCATAATTCAAAATCAGATAATTTGGTCAGTTTGTCCGGTTTTATTGTTTATGTAACATTGATACTTCATATGATATTAATTCAATTAGATACTTCATTTAGTATGCAAATGCAGAGAGTAATTTACATGTATCATATTAATTACTAAACTATATTAGTTACGTAAAGAGAAAGCAAAATACAACATAAATCCACTTAATTAGTGATTTCTGTCAAGTACAAATACCTCTCTATTATTAAAATATACTAAATTTCATCCAAAAAAAAAAATCTAATTTAGTTATTTGGCTCTTCCGGTTTTCCAAAATCAAAACCGAATTAAACTGCGAACTGACCAAAAATGTTGGTTATTCTAATTCTACTAGATTCAAGTATATAGTTTGATTATGTCAGTTTTTGCTCACCCTTGTTCTGCCATAGTTAAAGACCAAGCTGGAACGGTTAGATAGATAGGTGCACCAATGTAAGTAACTGACAAGTATATGGAGAGATATGGTGAGTTTGGGCTTTGAGTGTTGCATGGAGAGAGATCAAAGTCTGCACTTTACACCATAAGAGATACGACAATCAAGGCCAAATGGAGACTGTCTCAGCTCGCGTTTTGTGCTTGTTTGTTCTCTAGTTGCACCACTTAAATTTTGATTGTGCTACTTGAATTCTTAATTGCATGATTAGTCTTTTAATATTCTCAGTAACACTCTACGCACAACAGCCCATACTAACATTTAAATGTTTATCCTTACTTAATTTAAAAGAATTAAACTAATTAGTATGACTAGTTCTCTCAGATTTGTATATAGTTATTTCTTAAGTTGATCCGTTGATACGTGACTAACACATGTACTACTAGACCTTTTGCACAAAATTAGATGATGGTATTAAACTTTGGCGAGAAAAAATCTTAGATCCACCAGTGTGATTTAATACCCCTCAAATTTCCGTTTCTTATTATTAGGGGTGGAACAAAACTAAGACTCATGAGGAGCTCAAATTCAGCTTGAAAAGAAAACAAGCCGAGTTCAAGATGATTCCACAACTTGGTACTGTTAACAAGTCGAGCCGAGCCACACCCAACTCGCTTGGGCTCAACATGTTTTGTATGGTTTACAAAAAGACCATCCGATTTTCTTGGAATTTCTCACAAAGGCCCAATCCATGAGTAACCACCTCCTCGTCCCTCGTCTCTCCTCCCACGGAAATAAACACCCACCTATGAATCCAAACCCACCGCCCAAAAGCCACACCGTCTGCAAGAACTCGCATTGCTGCCAGCCATGATTGCTCTTGGTAGCATTCATGACAAGATGATGCACACGAAGGAGATCCTGTTGGAATCAAATGCCAATCAAAGAGGTGCTATCTTCTGATGATTTTGAGTTAGTGATCTACTCGCCAACAAGGTTTTCCGACTATGGTTCATCATCAAGTGCGACAGTAGCTAGTGGAGTTGGACGAGACCGTCACACGTGACTTCATCGTGTTAGGCGCCTAGTCTCAAGCTGTACTAGGCATCTCATGATATCTGATTTTGTAGGGTTTTTGATTCTGTATATTTGTTGATTTTATTTGTTTGAAACAAACCAAAATAACTTGCAAGCTCGTAGACAAGTCGAGTTTGAGTTAGTGCGTGGGCTCATGACTTTAACCAAGTCGTTTCGGCTGAATCCCTTAACTGACTGAAAGCAAACTAGACTTAACTCACTCAAATTTCAACTCGTTTCCGCATCTACTTATGATGCATGAGTTGTGCCATGTTTATGCCGGTTTGGTTCCTTTGCACACATTCACACGAAACTAAAGTGAAAATTAAAAGGCAGAGGCGGTGCAGTGCCAAAACTATACGATTCTTTTTCTCTCCTTTTTGGGAAGGGAGCTGCCAAGCTGGTTGTAAAAGGCGTCGAGTGGCTTAAGCATTGAAAAGAAAGGCATTAGTGCGCACATCCTATGTTTGTTCCTTCACTTTGATCGTTTATTCTTTCAACTTTTACTCTTAATGCAACTTATTAAAGTATATAAGTCAGGGATGGAAACGGGTCGGGTAATATTTAAATTCATATCTGCATTCACATCTTTCTTTCAGATATGGATACAGATGTAGATGGTATGCGGATGCGGATATGGATATGAAAGAAACAGATACGGATACATAGTGGATATTTTGCAGACACGAACACGGATATTAATCGGATTCGTAGCAGATACAGACACGGATATTAAACGGATTCGTAGCAGATAAGGACATGGATATTAAACGGATTCAAAGTAGATACGGACACGGATATTTGCAAAATAAATTGATTATGAAAAAAAAACAAAAATAACATAATAAAAGTTTTTTTTTTATTTTCTTCAGTTTGTTTCGCAGTTTTGAAGAACAATCAAATGAACTAATTTATGCCGTTGTTAAATTCAAACAAACAATTGAAGCCCAATGAACACACTATAGGGGCTCAAAGATAAACAATTGAAACATGTGTATCGACATGTAAAGAATTCATTGAAGCAATACTTCACCCAATAGGTTTTTTGTCTAATTTCTGTATTAGAAGAAAAATGATTGTTCAGTAAAAAATTAATAAGATGATTAAAATTTTCTGCATAAAGAACAAAAATAATACAGGCCTATTCAAGACATTCGCAAACAATGCAACAATCTTTCGCATCTTCTTGCTCCTTAGATGCGGCGAGGGTGCAGGCTGGGGATATGCTGCCCTTGCCAATCAGGCAAACGAACATGATATTCTCGGCGCTTTTCGCGGCGTCACTGGCGTACCTGATGCTGCGGTGGCGGGAGAAGATCCACTCGTCGACGCCGCTCCACGTGGCGGGTCTCGCTGAGATCGGCCATCTTCGGCCTCGTTGCCTTGCTCAGCTACCTTCTCAGCTTCTTCATCATCGCCTTTGTTTAGTTCATCATGTCCTCCAACGACGAGGACGAGAACTTTCTCATCAGGGTTGGCCAGGGCGTGGTTGCACCGGCCCCAGGGCACATACTAGCCCAGTGCGTGCTGCTGGGGAGCCTTGGCGTGGCGCAGGAGAAAATGTCGGAGGAGGACGAGGAGATTGTGGCCTCAGAATTGGCTAGGAAGATCTCATCCTACGTGCTCGAGACGAAGCTTGGCGACTGCCGGAGGGCCACTGGGATTCGGCGGGAGGCGCTGCGGCGGATCTCGTGGAGGCAGATCAAGGGCCTCCCGCTCGACGGGTTCGACTACGCGTCGATTCTAGGGTAGTGCTGCGAGCTACCGGTGGGGTACGTGCAACTGTTGGTGGGCGTCGCTTGGCTGCTCCTACTTGACGGCCACGGGTTCTATGTGTCGATGGTGACCACCGAGGGTTGCCTCGTCGCTAGCACCAACTGCGTCTGCGAGGCCATAAATGAGTCCGGCGGTGCCACCAGCATTGTGCTCTGAGACGGCATGATGTGCACTCCCTTTGTCCAGTTCCCCTTGGCCCGCCGTGCCGCCAAGCTCAAGGGCTTCATGGAGGACCTTGCCAACTTGGACACCCTCACCAGTCACCATGGTCTTCAACAGGAAGGGGCAAAGTATGTGGTGTTGCGGTGAGGGACGAAGGCGGTAGCGACGGCGAAGGACCGATGTCAGATCTAGGGTCTGGGTTGCTGGGTTAAGTTGTGATTGGGTCTTGGATATGTGATTGGGTCTTGGATACATATGTCACATAGATACGGATCCGGATTTAACCCTGTTGGGGGAAATCTCCACGCGGTCAAGTCCAGGTAAGTTCACGATTGCCCGGGGATAGTGGCCTCCGGTGCCTGCCCCGGGCGCCGCCATTTGGCCCCCGGGACCGTGCCCCCCGGGCGCGTCCCGGGCGCCGCCATTGGCCCGGGGAGAGTGGCCTCCGGTGCCCGCTCCGGGCGCCGCCATTTGGCCCCCGGGACCGTGCCCCCCGGGAATGTCCCGGGCGCCGCCTTTGGCCCGGGGACAGTGGCCTCCGGTGCCGGCCCCGGGCGCCGCCATTTGGCCCCCGGGATCGTGCCCCCCGGGCGCGTCCCGGGCGCCGCCATTGGCCCGGGGAGAGTGGCCTCCGGTGCGCCCCCCGGGCGCCGCCTTTGGCCCGGGGACAGTGGCCTCCGGTGCCGGCCCCGGGCGCCGCCATTTGGCCCCTGGGACCGTACCCCCCGGGCGCGTCCCGGGCGCCGCCATTGGCCCGGGGAGAGTGGCCTCCGGTGCCCGCCCCGGGCGCCGCCATTTGGCCCCCGGGACCGTACCCCCCGGGCATGTCCCGAGCGCCGCCTTTGGCCCGGGGACAGTGGCCTCCGGTGCCCGCCCCGGGCGCCGCCATTTGGCCCCCTGGACCGTGCCCCCCGGGCATGTCCCGGGCGCCGCCTTTGGCCCGGAGATAGTGGCCTCCGGTGCCCGCCCCGGGCGCCGGCATTTGGCCCCCGGGGCCCTGCTCTCCGGAAGGGGTCCCGGACGTCATCGCCCCCCTAAAAGGTAAAACCCCTGTTTGTTTATCACGTGCAGGTCACGCGAGGGACGCCTCGGGAATCAGCGACCACCTGTCAAGCATCCAAGACGTTTGACCGGGAGAAGGACGGTCCTACCCTTCAGTCCGACGGTGGCTCCCGGGGTAGTTTAGGTTTTTTGCTTCTTTTTGGGGCTATAAATAGCCCTTGTACCCCTCTGTTGTAGGAGATCAGTTCATGATTATTGGAATAGCTAATTTCACAGACGTGCTCCGGAAGCCTCTCCCCCGGAGAGAGCCTCCCCAGCCGACTCCGGTCGGGAGCGCGTCGACAGGACTAGGGCCCCCACTGGGACCCGAACCTGTATAAATCCTCGTGTCTTTTCTTGTGTTTGTCCGGCGGGGGAGGACCGGTCGCCCGGTCAACCCGCGCTGCGTAATTTCCGCTAGGATCGTCTTCAAAACCTGCCGGGGTATTCTTAATACCACGACAAACCCGTATCTGCATCTGTATCCGAGATATTTAGGTTTAACCCGTATCCCAACCCGAACCTGAATGTTTCAATAAAAATAAATCCGCATCCGAATCCGGATTGGATCCGAATTTTCCTATCTGTATCTTGTTTCATCCAAATTCGGATCCGGGTTGAACCTGATCCGATATGACTCTGTTTCCACCCCTGTACCCAGTTTTTTCGTGACAACTTTCTTCTTTCTTTTTTAATTCTTCTGCAAGACTGGAGCTACATGATCCCAACAGTTACGGATCCTTTACACTACTGTAGATAATACATGGTTTGCATTATTTCAAATCCAGACCACTCATCTAGCCGGCCCACTTGTTTGCTGTCTTCTACTTGTCTTGCTTGACTAGCAGTTGCTGCCACCACCACCGGAGAGTTTCATCTAAATCTACCGCACAGCTGTCCCTCTCCTCGGCCAAACACATCGCTCACTTCACGACAGCCACATGGCCCTGGCCGCCTCTGACCCTAATTGCCGCCTCGCCATGGGCACCCACTTCTTGGAGCTCGCTAAGGACCCTTGTCACTGCTCTCTCTTGCTTGATTTGGAGCTTGTTGCATAGAAGGCTCTGTGCAAGATATGTCCTACTTGCTTGATTTTTGACGGATTGTGCTTTTTACACATGCCATTGTACAGGGATTATGTTCGTCAGCCTCTTTTGTAGAGGCTCCTAAATTTTGCAATCCAAGCTTCACATTAGGATTGGAAAACTAAACGATTTGTTTCCCGTCTCTATTCTAAGAAAAAGAGCCCAACTGAAGAAGCAGATGCCCAAAAGACAGAATCGACGAACCCCAGACTGCTTGCTTCCCCTCTACTTTTTTAGTTTTTACATTATTCTTCAATACAAAATATGGGTCATTAAATAGGTCATAGAAGAAGAACCGTTCTTTTTGGATGAGTGGTTGCGATCTAGAGTAATACAACATATCCTTCGAAAAGAAAAAAGAAAAATTTCCCCGACTTCCCCATGACCTGTTGGAGATCTCAACCCTTATGCATTCATATTCCCCTCCTACTCTCATCTTTAGTTCTCTCTAGTTTTTTAGTGAGATACGTACCTTCCCCATTAATCAAGAAATGGAATAATGCCACCACCTCTGTCCTCCGCACTAAGAGTGTACTTAGATATTGATCAAATCATATTCGTATATATATTTTGAAGTTAGATTTTGATTCGAATTTAGTTATACCTATATTTGAATTTAGATCAAACAGGTTCAAATGTAAATTTGGATTCTACTGATGTTTTTAAATGTCATTCTTTTCTTAGTAGAAAATTTAAACGTGACTCGTTTTAAATCAATATATAGCATAATTTGGAAGAATTTGTTCAATATTTCTAGTATTCATGTAAGGATTTGATTACATACATAGTTCCTATAACAAAAATTTATACAAGTATTTTTTATACAAATAAAATTCAAATTTGAACTCAGCTGTGCAAGTATTCAATTTGTCATATTGTCAGATTTTATCAAATTCAGAAATGGATACAGATCCACATAGAAAAAATGATTTTACTCGGATGGAAAATTTCTAACCAAATTTATGTGTTGTTGGATTCAATAATCAAATAATTCAAATATTCCAAATCTGGTTAACACCCTTACTCCATCACCCCAACTCTACTCAATATTTCCTATCCTGCATCAATTGAATCACAAATGTACAAATTTCTCGAATTGAGAGTCTGTACAAAACAATTTTATTAGATAAATCACTTGCTTCTAACACTTTAGCTATCCTTCTTCACGTACATTAATACTGCATGCAAATCAACAGGAGACATGGTTGCTCTAGAGAACTCCAGCAGTTTCACGCTATGCTAAAACAATTCTATATATCTATGGCAGGGGGTAAGGATGAAATCAGATCAAATTTAGTTCGAATATTGATCAAATTATATTTGTATCTATATTTTTAAGTAGTATTCAGATTCCAATTCGGATATGATAAATATCAAATACGGAGTCAGTTTGGATTATTATATTTCAGATCGGATTTCAGATTCTATGGGATACTATTAATATTCTTTTGATTTTATTATTTTATTTGTACAAAATTTAAAATTAACTTATTTTAAATCAAGAAATAATATATTTGAATGAATTCATATAACAATTTTATTATTCATGTAAGAATTTGATCATAAGTTGGTATATCGCAAATTTAGACAACCATTTTCTTAATAGAAATAATATTCAAATTTGAATTCAAATATACAAATATATTATTTAGAAGTAACATGCCCTATTTTTAATTTCTTTTTTTCATGTATTTACAACTCCTTGAATTGAGAACAGGTAATGGTAGGATGTATATTATGAAACAAAGGCAGCTAGTGTATGTTCGGAGAGAGCATTGACTATGCATTCCTCTCCATGTCATGGTGAGGGACATAAGGCCAAGTAACTTGGACTAAAATAGGCACATATTTTATTTAGAGTTGTTAACGGATAGGTATCTATTTTTTCTTATCTTACATACACCATTTTCACTTTTGAATAAAATTTTCTCCTTAAATCTAATTTTCTAAAGTTTACCGAATTGCTGCTTAATTTCTCTAATGGCAAAAACTTGACAACGAGAAGAGGTGGGGTAGCGAGGTGGCAATGGCATCTCCGACTACAGGTGGAGGTGATGTGAGATGGTGGTCACATAGGAGACAGTGATGGAGGGGGTGCTGGTTCGACGGTAGTGTGGTGAGGTGATGGTGATGACACTGACTTGAGCGGCGGTCGTTGTACTGACCTTGGCTGCGGTGGCCAATAGGGGCGAAGATGTGTGTGGTAGTGGTGCAAAGGGATTGGTGTGATAATTTTGCAAATCACATAACACTGGTACTTAAAAGTTACTACTTCAAAATTATACATAACCAAAGACTGCTAAAAAGTATTAATCTCAATTCTCTCTAACAGTGGTGAATGAAACAAATACTAATGTTTGTTATTCCTAAAACATGAAAAATTAAAATAAATTGAAACTGAGGCAAAACCTTGTATCTATTAAAATACAATTTTTTTTCATCAAAATAAGTGTATTTTATAATATCGATATAAAACAATTGATATCTTCCAAAATTATACTACTTGTCTAATTTAATACATACATCATTGTAGGAGACAATAATCACTTGAATCATCAATTCGCATGTACTCCCACCAAAACCATTTTTTTTTTACCCATGTTTAATAAGGGTAGGACAGTAAATTTGAATTATCCTTTATCTAAAACTCTGTTAAAAAGATATGGAGGCGTCAAGTTTTGCAGACCAGGGCGATCATATGAAATGAGCCAGGTGAAGTGCAAGCGGCAGCAAAGGGTAGCCTAATGAAGAACTACGATGCAATGCATGAAGAAGTTCTGGCTTGTGTGTTTGCACTCAACCTTGTTATGGAGACCGGTATCGGAAATATAATTATTGAGATTGATGTGAGTGACCTGAGTGTTGCATTGAAAGAAGAAGCACATAACAGGGATCGCCATGATATAGTCGTTCATGTGGCAAAAACCTTGATTTTCATGTACTTTGAGATACGTAGGATTACTCACTATAATCAAGAGTGTAATTCAGTTCTTCATGAACGGCCAAGTTTAGTATTTGACATAAGTGCAAGCATCTCACGTCTGATTTTCAATGGCTTGACCAATGATTTGAATGGGTCACTCGCACGAGACTATTTCCAATAGTATTTGGCTCTTGATAGACTCTAGGAGAATAATCAATTAAAACCTTCTTAAAAACATACAAACAATGCTCATAATACATCATCGAAATAATATCCCAGCATGCTCCAATGCAGCTTGAAGGTCAACCTGCTGTACGAGACCCATACATTTGTCCGATCATCTCTGTGTGTTTATGAGGTTGCCATCAGGTCGAGTTAAACTGACGTGGTGTGATACCTAAAGATGAAAATCAGTTCCTTCTTAAAAATAAATAAATAAAGCACATATGATTTTATATCTCTTCACCCTACTCTACAGTAAACACCCCCTCACTCCTATGAATTAAGTGTTTGATCAAGTTTCGAGTCTTAATTGACGGATAGAAGCTAGAGCTACCTAACTAAACATCCCAGTTCTAGTTTTGGGCTTTTGGATTGCTATAGAATATTATAGGGCTCATTTTTAATAGCTTCTTTGGCTCCAGAAGGTTGAATGTTATATTTGAGAACACAACAGTAACAATGTATATGGGTTGTCATCTGTTATAACAATCAATATTATATATTTTATCAGAGGATTAAAAATACAGGTACAACTTTAAAGTAAAAAAGTTAGAGTTACTGATCAAACAAAAAATTGGGAATGGAATTTGGCCGCTCCTCAGACATTAACCTAAAGAAAACTTTGCCTTTTTACAAGATATGTCCAAAATTTAAGATGAGATGAGACAAACAAACAGGGTAGACAACCTACAATATATACCACTCCCAATGGTAGTAATTTCAGTAATGATCTTTAAGCTAAAATATTTTTAATTTACATTTGATCTTTATGTTGTACAGCTACAACAGCAGGCACTGCAGAGACTACAATTAAATACACTTACTATAGTGTGTAGATTAACAATACTTCAGTGTACAACAATATGAGTAAATATGCTGCCAAAAGTTTACATCCATGTGAATTGTGAATGCCATTTCATGTTCTAATTCATGTTTAATCATTAAACACAATCCCATATCCATGGAGGGCAATCTAAAGGTCATGAAACATGGAAATGCTTCGGTATGCCTCGTTATACTTGTAGTCGTCCTTCCAATTCACCAATGCTTGCCTCCATCTTGACCCAGGTGTGTATTGATTGAACTCTAGCAGATGCTATCTGATTCTATTGAGTACTGGACTTAATTGGATGTGAAAACTGGTTTTTACTCGAAAGACAAAACCAGGGAATCAAATACAGAACTAAAAAAATGATTCCTTAATAAAAGGAAGAAACGCGTACAAGTCGAGTCGACCTGACAATTGATCGCTCTCGATCTCTGTCTATGAGTTCTATGACTGAATTCCATGAATTACCTATCCTATTACATGGAATTTATAGACAATTTCTAATATATAGCTATGATGAGTCCAAAACTTAGTCTGGTACAATATCGTATCATACTCGTATACAGACAACTGACCAAGTTGTATCATGCTCATGTTGTAGTCTTATACAATATCATATCGTACTCGTATACAGACAACCGACCAAGTCATATTGTACTCGTATACAGAAGACCGACCAAGTCTGAACCATCTACTATTATTAATCCGAGATCGTCCTGGATCATTACTCCCTTTTTTTAAAAGAACCAACTCCCGTTGGTGCTTATAACTAAAAATGTGGAAAACAAATGGAAGCCTCGGAATGGACACATGATGAGCAATGCAACAATCGTCCGGTCGAATGTATGGATAGGCGCTCATGGACCTTTGTACCTCTGTCATGGATCGTGGTTGTGGTCACTCGCGGGTGGACTTTACCTTGTTGAGATCGATACCATCACCGACCATGAACCTAGAGTTGCGAAGGTTAGACAATGGTATCATAGAAATGAGCTGCATGTCATTTTTGACTGGTTGTCTTGGTGATTGACCACGTACCTCTTCGAACAGCATATTGTTTCCTTTGAGCAGGCTCGCCAAACGACCACCACTTTCCATGCCCGATGGTGTTAGTGCAACACAATCCCCTTAATTCACTGGACAAATCACGGTTAGCACACACTTTGAGCATGCATTGACAATCCGTTTTGCCTGATTTGCTGTTATCAAGTTCCTGGTGTTAACGTGGTCGTTTCTACTGATGATGAACTTTGTCCCATTCTTTGTGAGTTCGTACTCTTGAGCTCTTCGGTGGTAATGGCCTTCACAAGCGTACAAGAACGGACTACCAAAGATCACCTGGCAGGTATCGATGGGAATAATATCACATTGAACCTCGTCGATGTAACAAGCAGAGATTACAAACTTTAGCGTACACTGACTCGTGATCTATTGGCTCATGTCGGAAGTGAACCCTCCCAGAGGATATGGTTGAGGATGATTGGTCGTTTTCAGACTAAGTCGTCGTACCAACCCGTGGAAATCATATTCTTTTGACTTTCAGGGTCGAAGATGGTTGCAACCACCTCGTGTTTCACTTCACTACTACAGAGATACTTTTCACTATCGGTTTAAAATTGACTCTACTATCGGTTCTCTTACCGCTAGTGATCGACACGATAGAAGATACGTAGCACACCTCTATCGGTTAAAAACCGATAGTAAAATACCTACACTTCCAATGTTTCAGTAATTGTTAACGACAATTCTTCTATCGGCTCAATGATCTCAACCGATAGTGATGTTTTATTTCTTGTAACGGTTATTCACTGGAAACCGATAATAATGTATAGTTTTTTCTATCGGTTAGGTACTCGACACGGTTAGTACTGGAAACTTTCTTCTATCGGTTGTAGGATATGAACCAATAGTATTACAAAGAAGCATTACCAGATACAACAATACAGAGATACACACATTGGACAGATTGAATCTAATTATTCAGAGATTTAATTTATTCACAAATATACTAATACAAAGATATACACATGCATTGGACAGATTGAATTTATTCATATATTGAGTTTATTCACAAATACACCAATGAATTTATTCACATATTGAGTTTATTCACAAATACACCAATACAAGTACACACATACACCAATCAACACATTCAATATATATTACACAAGTCATTTACGATCGATCGTTGATAGCCACTTCTTCCATCACATATTGAGCCCAAATTGTTCGCAGCTCCTTCAATTGAGGTAACTCATATTGGTCTTTCAACATGGCACTCTGCATGCGTGTATGAAGTTAGGAACGTACGTCACATCCAACATTCAACTTTGAGTCATTAAAAATGGTTACCTTAGGGAATTGGGCAAAGTTTGTCCTGATCAGGTCATACATAAATCTCATGACATAGAAGCCACATTCCCATGATTGTGGCTGCTGATGGCACTAGGATAATTGTATATGCAAAGACATAAACCCACATTAACTCGAAAGAACTAATTAAGCTTAAATTAAAAGACTCATCATGAGTAGTTCCATCCATATTAATTACCCCATATTCTTTCCAAGAAATTATTGTGCCCTTCGACGCGTCATGCCTCCCTCCAGCAGTAACATAATTTTTGAAAGTCCTGTATTTAATTTAGCATTGTCGGTTAATATGTTATCATTAATTAGCTAGTCAGAGAAAAATTTAAAACAGCAGTGGTACTTACGCATCTATGTGCCACGTGAGGGTGAAAACATGCGCCACCTTGTCGCTCATCGAATCGAGGTAATAGACCTCATTCATCCATAGGAAAATGATGGCGAGGACCCAGTCGCGCCTACATTGCATATATAAGCAAACCATTTCATACATATGTTAGCCGTAACATACAAGAATGAGTTAAATTAGTAGGAAATGCACTAACCTTTGGTGGTACGGCGCATGAATGAACTCTCAGTCCTGCTGCGCTAGTAGTGCCCTTGATATGTATTCCCCCGCATGTGCTTGGTCGTGCTCGAGCATCGTGAGGCTTATTTTGTCTGGGTCAAGGAAACCCACCTTGTCACATGCCCTCATGACTCCAGCCTATACATGCACCTGGATGCAAAGTAGACATTCGTAATTAGTGCATGCAAAGTGATTAGATTTATGAAATGGACTATGATAACTTCACACAACAGCAAACTCCCAGGACTCCAGTCCGTATGATGGACATATCAAGCTCCTGCCAGTTGAGGAGGTCGAACAAATCCTCATGGGCCACCGATATGCTCCCGGCCTTACGGTGAAAATGACCTGGCCTGAAGTGAACTAAGAAGTTGATGTGGTGCCTAGACCGGGTCAGGTACCACTCGTGGAGACTTCTGGTTATTTGATCCATATTGCGTAGAAGGTACTCCGACACGAGTGGGAACCCGTTCTTGAACATACCCAGCTGGCTTTGTTTCGCCTTGCCTTTGGCCTTGCCCTTGCCTTTGGGTGGGGAGCGAGTGTATACCTTCGAAGGTTGGGGCGAAGGGGCTTTCTGAGGAGGCGTGCATCCTTTGGATGGGTTTGAGGCCGTCAGAGGAGGCATGGGGGCCGAAGGAGCTCGGTCATGCGTTGTGCTGGGGGTGGTGTCCTCAGGAAGTGAGCTGGCATCCATCGTGCACTTTAAGTTACGAACGCGTAAGTTAGATTTTGCAAATTGAGTATATTAACTGAGTTGTAAGCTAGAATGGCTAGGATTTACCTCCTATAGTCTAACACCCTTCTTGGGCCACTGTATGTATGAGCCCAATGCCTCGCCAATTGCCCGCATTTCGTCCGTTGGGACGGGCAACAGAAAAGAGCTATAACCCGGGAGGGCCATGTCCACCTGTACCTTTGTGAATCCAGGCTCCAGAGGTACGCAGTGGATCCGGACATCCTCCCAAGACTGATATACGACCCTGTTTGCAATCACTACATGTTTGTCACCTATGTTGATCAATAGGCTACAGCTCTCCGGCTTCTGCAATTTGCAACAATTATAATAGGTTAGCGAAACAATTCTAACGTAACGGGAGTGGCATCAACCGAACAGCATATATAGCTCAAGAGTTGTAATACCTCAATCAGGTCCACTGGATCCACGTGAACCTTCAAGCCGCAACTACTCGGCCTGGCAGCGTCGACCTCAGCAGCTGGATCTAAACCCTTGGACTGCACAACTCGGCTGAGGCCTTCATACTTCTTGTTCATTTGAGTGAACATGTCCGCGAATTGTGCAGTCACATCTAACCGTATCTTCTCAAACAGCTCTGATTCCCTTTCCTTCCAGCTATGAGCCTTCTTTGCCTTTTTCCCGGGCTCTGAGAAGCCTTCCTTCCATGGCACCACACTCCCCACGGTTTGCGTCCGCCCTGGATGCTCCTTGTTCCCTAGAGCCCGGGTAAGGATGTCGTTCTCCCTATGGGGAGTGAACAATCCCTCGGTCGCCTCCTTCGAGCAAGAGATCTGTTACATTCAAAGCTCTCCATTGTGAGGAAAAAATATATATAAACTTGTGTGCACACTAGTGATCATAATTTTTTCTACCACACTCTATGATTCCAACCAGGAAGTTAGCCAACTTATGATTCGCTGCACGACCTCGACGTCCCTGGGGTTTGGGAACTCCACAGTCCCCGTGGATGACACGGTCCCTCTGGCCAGCCACCAGCGCTTGCATCGCGGATTGCGGATCTCGGAGAGCAGTAGGTTAGGGGAGTCGACAAAATTCAGCGCCTCGTCTTCAGCCTTCTTCCACTGCTCCTCCTTCCCCGCATAGCCGCGAGAGCTGAGCCAGTGCGGGTGGTCGTTCCTCCTCTGGATTGCCTTGTTCTTCTCGTTAAGGGCCTTCATACCAGAAACAAGAAATTAATGCACCGCTGGTTACTCCATACAATGGTGTAACCAAGAAAAGGAACCATACATACCTTGAACTCAAGGGTCCCCTTCTGTTGGGTGAATTGCTCCCATACCTCCTCCGTTATGAAGGGGTACTTCTCGCATGGAGATTTGCCTTTAGCGAGGAAGGTACTGACGTGGACACTCTTGAAGGTTTTCCACGTGTTGTTCATGTCCTTCAAGCAAGCTATCTTGGGACCATCATTAGGGATGTTCCACTTGGCCTGTTTCAAATGGTGCATATAAGCAGGAATTACTTAATCTTCGGGATAAACCAAGGGAATGTGATTACTCAGAGCTCAGGGATTTTGATAAATTTTACCTTCACTTCCGCCCACAGCCTATCCCTCTCGTCGGCCTTAACGTCCTTCCAGCTTTGGACGGTGATATTCACCCTTTCCTTCGCCAACAAACCAACATAGGCAGCGTACTGCCCAACGTTCTTTCCGATCGGTCCCGAACTGGTTGAACTCACATGAAAGATCTGCGCGTTTGACCAAACGGCACAACATCGTCGCGCCTCGCGCCTTCCTCTTGCGCTGGGACGAAGCAGCAACATCTACGTTGGCCCTCCTCGAATCACTACTATCAGATGAGGAATATGCCGACAAGACATTACCTAAAATTCCATGAACAGACCATCAATTGATATGAAGAAAGGTACATGACAAAGTTCATAACTAAAATGGAATGGCAATGATGAACCACCTCTTTTTGTTAAAATGTCAAATTTTCATTCAAAAGGCCAAAAATCATCAATTCCTATCAACATGGTCTTCAAAATGTATTTAAAAGGTTTTTAGAGGCTTTCGACTATCTTGTTTTTTAACCAAATCAGTTTCGAGTGCTAATCAAAATCTATTTGAATTGTGCCAAAACTTGTTTTATAAAAGTTCTAGATATTATTACCCCGAAGAAGTTCGAAATTGAAAACTTTCTCAAAATAGTTTCCCACCGGAAAACTTGCTTTGACTCGAAATATCTTATACATGCAAAACATGAGCTTTGGCTGTTTCTATGGTCTTTACACGTGACCTTCGGCTCAAAATGATATGAATAACTGATTCAAGCTCTTTCATATCAAAAATCTCATGAAAATCAAATTTGAACTCAATTTGCAAAAGTTGTCGAACTTCAACTTTCTTGCTTAACATAAAGATCATTTGATCACAACTCTTGATTGTAAAATCCTATTTGGACAATTTTTTCAGAAAATATATTTCATGCAATGAAAATCATTTCGGTAAATTTTCATTTCAAATTTATTTGATTTGAGCAATAGTTGATTCTTTTCACAAATCAAATATGAAATCTGTAAAATTCAGACTTCTAATGGTTTTGCAAAATTCAGACTTTTCAAATGTACTATCATTTGAAAATAAGAAACCGATATAAGATACTGTATTTCCTATCGGTTTGACAATTAAAACCGAAAGTATTCAAGTTTATATTCAGGTATAAGGTCGACTATGTTACGAAACATTCTTACTGATGTTCATCAAGTTTGTAATTCTCATATCTATAAAGTCTATAACTCCAATATTTATTTGTAATGTTTTTATCATAAGCCAGAATTTACCAATCATGATAATTTTGTTATTTGATATGACCAGTTGGACCATCCCAAATCAAGATAATGCAAAAGAATATCAATTTAAGAAACTGATTTCATTTCAATTACTCTTTCCTAAAGACTGCCTGGTTCTAATTCGAGTTCAATATTTTCATTGAAAGAAAAAGGGGTATACTGGGTTAAAGTTCATACAATAAAAACTCCCAGCATGCTACAGAGTACCTAAGAAAAAAAAGAAAGCACCACTACTTTTTACACAAAATTGGATAATAGATAAGATTAGCAGTGCAAACTATGCTAGTCTCTCTGTAGGAACATAAAGAATCATGGCTTTGTGATGAAAATTTAAATGAACCAAAATTTCAGATGAAAATTAGAAAATGGGAAATAATTAACAGAAAATTCAGATTAGGGTCTTTTACTATCGGTTCGAAATAAGAAACCGATAGTGGACGACTATGTAACGAAATATTATTAGTGATTTTCATCAAGTCTGTAATTCTCATATCTATCAAGTTTGTAATTCATGCACTTTTCATCTAGTTTTATATTTGTTATACATTGAACCACATATGAACTATTCAATATAAATTTAAGAAATTGACGCGAGCGGCAAGATCAATGATACTGCGGTTTGGTCTAGAACACTTATAGTCGTTCGTGGAGTGGCCTATGATGGCGCGATGCAGTGGCCGGAGGCGGTGGAGAACCCAAATGCGAGCGGCAATGGTGGTACTGGAGCGAAAAAGGGAACGTCGGGGAGGCTAGGGTTTTCCGCATGCGAGTACACACTTATTTGGAAATGTGATCAGTTGGACTGGAGGAAAAATGTAACATCCCAGATTTTGCTACCTCTTTGGCTTGCCAGTCAACATATCTTCATTGGATTCTCGGATGTCTCAACCCCATTTTTGATCTCTTATCTCAGAATCATGATTTTAGGTATGCCACTACCTTAATTTTAAAAGTTGGCAGCTAAACTCCACCTTTCAGACCATTTTCGCATTTTAGTCCAAAAGGATTTCGGATTGATCCTTTTCCGATTTTCTCAGAAGCCTGAAAAGGCTAAAAGCCACAAATCAGCTCCAAACCTTGATCTAATTTAGGGAATGTCTCCCAATCGCTATTCTGAATAGAATCCTCTTTAGACAAATTCTCAAAATCTCATCCTAAGCCTCAGTTTTCAGCCTCGCCAAAATTCAGATCCTAATTACCCTAATTACCCTAATCTTCCTGTTTTCATCTTGCTCAAAACCTGATTATACCTGCTTGTTGAATTTAGTAAACCCATTTGGCAAAATCAGTTTCAGCCGAAACCAAGAATATCTCCAGATTTACATTTCAATCCAAGAAACAAGTTCTAGAAATTATAGATCGGCCCAAGACTTCTTTTTCAGCCCTTCCTTCAACCAGCTGCTGCTACTTCGACCAGGTCGTTCGACCATGACCAGACCAGCAGCCATTTCGACCGCGACCAGGGCCGCTCGCCGTGATTCACCGCCGTGATCTCCACCGCCAGCTAGCATCCGTCTCCACCTATGGTCGTGTTCGACATGTCTGCGCGTGGTGCTCACGTCGCACCAAGGCCCTCCACCGTGGCGACGAGCTATGACAGCCAACAGCGCCGTTCGTTTTGTGCGCGCGCGTGCCTGCCACTGTCAGAAACGTTTTGCCACTTCGCCGCCATGCCGAAGCCAGCCACCCCGTTGCTCTGCTCCAGCCAGATTTGGCGCAATCTTCTCCTCTGGCAGAGTCGCTGCCGCGTCCCAACGCCGTGCACGCCGTCTCGATCCTGCTCCGGACCCAGTCACGCGTATCCCGTTTCGATCCGCTTCAACTCTCGAGAGCCCTAGCCACTGCCTATTTAAGCCCTCCCCCTCGCCCAGAGTTCTTCACACCACTCCAGCAGCCACAAAGCTTCAGCTCTCGTGCTTCTTCTTCGTCTCTGGTGAGCTGTTTCTGGAGCTGACGGCGCCAGCTTCACCCGTTGCTTCCCTCTTCTGTCCGAACTTACCAGTAAGCTTCCCTTATCCCCCTCTTTGTATCATAGCGCTTAATTGGACCCTGGCGAACCCTAGCGCCGGCGATCACCGAAAATGCCTAAAACCCCTGTTTCTCCAATGCCATTTGATTTAGCCCGAATTGGCCTTCGTGCTTGTAGGATAAATTGATCAGCACATCACCCTTAGCAAGCTTGTTAGCCTGGATTTCAAATTGCAGCAACCCTTGTAGCTTTCCCCATTTTGTGCGCCATTAGTGACCGACCTTACGTCTCCAGGCCACACCGGCGACCCTCCGGTCAAATTGGCCGTGTCCATAGCCAAAACCCCCAAATCCAGCGCATTCTTCTCCTGCGCCGACCACCGAATTTTATCCCCGGCCGATCTAGCCAATGCCACCTTGTCACTTAGCGAGGCCTCAGCCCCCTGAGCATTTCATTTCACTAGCCCGACCTCTAAATCTGCCCAGATAGTGAGCTATGCTCTTGCCAAGTTCTTGTCCAGAGCTGTGCCTGTGCCGTGTCGCCGCCATAGTTCATCGCTGCAGTTCGTCGTCGTCCGGCTGCCTCAACCCCTAAAAGCACTGCCATTGTGTCCCTGACATCCATGCCTACCTCCTAGACATAGTTGGCGAAGTGCTTGAAGCCCAGAACCAGGATTGCCTCTCTGCCCTAGTTTTTGACAGTGTCAGTGCATGTCAGGCACTGGCATTAGCCTTGTTTGACCCCTTCTGTTTGAGCAATTGAAATGCCACTTTGTCCACTAAGTTCCTGGAGCCATGTTCTACAATTTTCTCTACTATCACATCTCCAAAAAACCCACCTAGAGCCAATCTAAAGCTATGCCTAGCCGTGAACCGAATGTCGACCCTTCGACGTTCGACCTCTTTGAACCTATCTCTTCGAGCAGCGCTCAAGTAACCTTGTCCAAAGCATCTCCCCTGCATGCATGTTATATTTTACTTATTAGAAACTATTTTCTGTATGTTTCTGTGGTGCGATGTGTTGATTTGCCCCGTTGTTGTGTGCGGAAATAGAGCAAGGAGCAGAAGAGTCAACAGAAGACTTCGAAGAATCGTCTGAGAACCTAGACCCCTCACTTCAAGGCAAGTCTCAAACCCTTGATTATGTCTCGCCTAATATTTTGAAATGAAGTATGTTAGTTGTTTTCAAATATATGCATGCCTTACATTCAAATGAGAATTATGTTCAAATAAAGTGGTTAGATATGACCTAAATAATTGTGAAGCCCCTTTTGTGATTGAATATCCATGCACCCTTGTCACCCTAGGATATCATGCTTTGGCTATGCTTATGCTCAAGATTATATGTTAAATGCTAACTGGTCACATGTGCGGAAAGCATGTTCAAAACCCATTTGTGAAAGAAAATGTGATTGGAATCGATAGTGAGGATGGTTTGGTTGGTTGGTGCTGTGTGCGCATTGGGAATGTGAAAGACTCCTCACTAAATATTCATAAGGACAAGAACCTTGTGTTGTACTTCTATGTGGCATGAAAAACGTACCAACCACTTGCCCGGTATGGGACGGTGTAGCTTCTAGGCCCCTATAGAGTGTTTTAATAATTAATGACAACTACAAATGCTATACTAACGTTACCTGTCTAGTTGTGTCAAAGAAAGTACTTAAAAGACAGGTCAATGAAAGGCAAAGAAAGAGCCCCATGATGAAGAAAGAGCATTGATCAAAAGGGCAAAGGTACGAAATAGGATCTTTTCCATTTTTACCGGTCTAAGGTGATTAGAGAAGAATTTTGACCGGATTTTAGGATAGTTGCCGTACTATTAAGAGGAGCATGTGGTGTATCACAAAATACTTCATCTATGTGCCACAAAGCATAAAATCAACTTGCATTGCATGCTAGAAGGTCACATCCTTTGAGATTGTCTATTTCAGCTCATATCTGTCTCAGTCGGTCTGACCGTGAGTTAGACCGGTCTGACCGATTTATCGGACTAACCGTTTAAGATCTCGGACTGACCGATGTTGTGTCTATGCATCTTGTATTTATGTTTAAAGTCGGTCTGTCCGTAGTTAATTTCTCGGTCAGACTCCTGGAACCTTTTGTGTTATCCCTCTGTCATTTTGAGCTATTACGGTCTGACCGTTTGTTAGACCGGTCTGACCGTGAAATCGGTCTGACCGTGTTTTTGAACTGCGGTCTGACCGTTTGGCCGGTCTGTCAGTATATTTCGGCCTGACCGTATAAGATGTCCAGAAACTATGTCGTCTCTGGACAGTTTACGGTCTGACCGAAATAGGCTCCGGTCTGACCGTATGTGTGCCTGACAAGGGCAGTTGAGCATTTATTGCGCCTGTTTAATGCCGTTGCAATTTCTGCGGTCTGACCGAGCTTGTGCCTGCGGTCTGACCGCCAGGTGATCTTTTTCTCCCAACGGCCTGTAACGGCTATATTGATTGTGGGGGGTATATATACTCCCATGCACGGCCATGTTCAGGACTTTTGGCATAATCTTGAGCATTTTCATCATCCTTGAGAGCCTAAGCTTGTTTCATACACTCTAGGGTTCGAATTCTCAAATTTGTGAGAGTGTGCATTTGAGATCTTCTAGTGCATTGCATTTAGAACATTGAATCAATTGTGTGGCACTAGAAGAAGGCAAAGTGATCATCACCGGCTTGTTACTCTTGGAGTTTGCCGGCTCCTAGACGGCTAGGAGAAAGGTTTTGAAGAGCTCTTCAAAGAAGATTGTGAAGAAGCTTCAAAACGTCTTGTGAAAGGTTGAGCACGCCTTGCCGGAGCGGTAAAGTGCATCCCTAGTAAAATCGAGGTTTGGATAACTCATCACACTAGTCCGGCTCAAGATCTAGGTCACTTCTCGAGAGAAGGTTGACTAGATAGAGGAGCGGTTAGAGATTTGAGTTTGCCTCAACGTGGATTAGGGGTGATCGGCAAATCACCGAGACCACGGGATATATCCTTGCGTTGAAATTGCTCTTTGTTCTTCTTGTGTTATTTAAATTGCTCTCATTTACTTCAAATTGTGTGATTTATTGTAATTTGCTAAAATCGCCTATTCACCCCCCCTCTAGTCGATATCCTAGATCCTTTTCAATTGGTATCAGAGCAAGGACTCCTTTTTAGAGGATTTAACCATCCCGGAGTAGGATAAAGATGGCTAGTGAGGGTCGGATCAATATTGGTAAACCACCACTCTTTGATGGATCTAACTATACTTATTGGAAAACTAGGATGATAGTCTATCTTAAAGCCATGGGTGGAAAGATTTGGAAAGTGGTGGATGAGGGGTTTGCAATTCTTGATGATGATGACATGACCAACTTAGATAGAGATAATGCCTTAGCAAATGCTCAAGCCATGAATGTTCTTTATAGTGCTCTAAATCTAGGTGAATTTAATAGAATTTGTAAACTTGAAACGGCCCATGATATTTGGAGAAATCTTATGGATATTCATGAAGGAACCTCGATGGTCAAGGACGCTAAACTATTTATCCATAAGGGCCAATTTGAAAAGTTTGCCATGTTGCCCAATGAAGATGTATCGGAGATGTTTAACCGATTAAATAACATCGTAAATGAGTTAAAAGGGCTTGGTATGGATGTCACAAACGTGGAGTTTTGTCATAAGTTTCTTAGAGCTTTACCTTCTAAATATGATACAATTGTTACCTTACTTGTGCGTTGGAACTTGAAGAGTGTGACTCCATTGGAAGTCTTGAGTGAGATTCTCACTCATGATATATTCAAGAAGTCTCAAGAAGAAGTGAAAGATGAGGCTTCCGACTCCAAGAAGAACATTGCACTTAAAGCTCAAGTCTCCAAAAGGGAAGACAATGAAGAGGAAAGCGATGAGAGAGACACCGATGAGGAAATGGCTCTCTTCGTAAGAAAATTCAAGCGATTCATGAAGAAAAGATATCAAGGAAAATCTTTCAAGAAAGGACAAACATCCAAGAGGAACCCATTTGAAGAAAGAAGATGTTTTGAGTGCGGTGAAAAGGGTCACATCTCCACACAATGCAAAAATAAGGAAGACGAAAAATCAATGAAGAAGAAGAAATACGAGAAGGAAGGAGAAAGCAAGAAAAAGGTTTTCAAGAAATATTATAAGAAGAAGGATGGGCAAGCTTACTTCATTGAGTGGGATTCGGATGCTTCAAGTTCCGATTCCGATGATGAGGATGAAGCGTCACCCAAAGGACTTGCCGGAGTAGCTATCAAGGAAGCTCCATCTCTATTCTCCACTCCTCATTGCCTCATGGCTAAAGGAGAATCAAAGGTATCTTGTGATGAAAATGAATATACTTATGATGACCTAGTTGAGATGATCACTGATTTTGATGACTATATGAGTAAGGAAAAAGAAAAATTCAAGGAATTGAAGAAGAGATACAAAGCTCTTCAAAATTCCTATGAGGAACTAAACACATCTCATGAGAGTCTCAAAGAAACTCATGAGATGCTCAAGGAAGCTCATGACTCTCTAATTACTCATAAAGCCAACAAATCGAGTAATGACATAGGCATCACTTGCAATATGTTGAATGATTTGCCCATGATGTCTACTTCTAGCATTTCTACTTCTTGTGAAGACTTAAATGAATTCCCTACTAGACCTAAAATTGAAGATAATGTGCTTAGTCTTGAAAACAACGAACTTAAAGAAGAAATTGAAAAACTAACCAATGACCTAGCAAAATGCTATGTAGGAGAATCAAAATTAAGACATCTTCTAGATAGTCAAAGATTTTCCTTAAGAAAAGAAGGACTAGGTTTCATTCCCAAAAAGGGTAAACATGCTTTTGTTCCAACTAAAACCGTTTTTGTGAAAGAAAAAGGATATTGTAACAAATGTAAAAGTTTAGGTCACATTGAAAAGAATTGCCATGCTAACAAAAGCATTTCATCCCCTATATTCAATTCTTGCTATGTATTGAAGAAAATGACAAATGGCGATATTAAAGCCAAATTTGTTGGAACCCCGATCATTGGTGCCAAAAAGAAAGCCATTTGGGTTCCAAAATCCTTGGTAACTAACCTCCAAGGACCCAAAAAGGTTTGGGTACCTAAAAGGACCTAACTTTGTTTTGTAGGTAAATTACAAAGCGGGAGGACAACATTGGGTGCTCGATAGTGGATGCACTCAACACATGACCAGTAATCACAACATGTTCTCCTCACTAAATAACAAAGGTGCGGAATATGACAAGATCACGTTTGGAGACAATAGCAAAGGAAAGGTAAAAGGTTTAGGTAAAATTGCTATCTCAAACGACCTCTCCATATCTAATGTATTGCTTGTTGAATCTCTAAACTTCAACCTCTTATCCATAGCTCAACTTTGTGATCTTGGATTTATATGTGCATTTTATCCAAAAGAAGTGATTATCACTAGCATTGATGATAATAAGTTGATTTTCAAAGGTTTTAGACATGGCAACCTCTATTTAGTTGATTTCAATTCAAATGATACTAATCTTGGTACATGCTTGTTTACAAAATCTTCTAAAGGTTGGCTATGGCATAGAAGGCTTGGACATGTTGGAATGAAACAACTAAATAGACTAGTTAAACATGACTTGGTTGTTGGATTAAAAGATGTAAAGTTTGAAAAAGACAAATTATGTAGTGCTTGCCAAGCCGGAAAACAAGTTGCAAACTCACATCCAACTAAAAGCACAATGTCAACTTCGAGTCCACTTGAATTATTGCATATGGATTTATTTGGACCAACTTCTTTTGTGAGCATTGGTGGCAATAGTTATTGTCTTGTCGTTGTAGATGATTTTTCTAGATATACTTGGATATTCTTTTTGCATGGTAAGTCAACTGTGTTTAACTCTTTCAAAAGCTTTGCTCAAAGGGCCGAAAATGAATTTAGCTTCAAGATCAAGAAAGTGAGAAGTGACAACGGCTCCGAATTCAAGAACACCAAGGTTGAAAATTGGTGTGATGATAAAGGCATCAAACATGAGTTTTCGGCCAAGTATACACCAGAGCAAAATGGAGTAGTCGAACGAAAGAACCGGACATTGATAGATATGGCAAGGTCTATGCTTTCGGAGTACAATGTTTCGGACAACTTTTGGGCCGAAGCAATCAACACCGCGTGCCATGCATCAAATCGCCTTTATTGTCATCGACTACTAAAGAAAACTCCTTATGAGCTTCTCATTGGAAGGAAACCAAACATTTCCTACTTCCGAGTGTTTGGATGTAAGTGCTATATCTTGCGGAAAGGTACACGCTTATCTAAATTTCAAAGTAAATGTGATGTAGGATTTTTGTTAGGATACTCATCAAATAGCAAAGCCTATCGTGTCTACAACCAAAACTCCGGTTTGGTTGAGGAGACACATGATGTGGAATTTGATGAGACTAACGGCTCTCAAAAGGAGCAAGACAATTTGGATGATGTAGGTAATGAAGGGTTGAGAGTGGCAATGAAGAATATGACCATTGGGGATATCAAGCCGAAAGAAGATAGTGATCAAGATGAAGCACCATCCACTCAAGCTATCCCCTCTTCATCAACTCCACAACATGAAGATCAAATAGTAGAAGTGGTCAATGTGGAAGACTCCTCTCAACCACAACCGGAAGTACCTTCTACCTCTATCTCACAAATCCCGGTTGACCATCCAAGAATTCATCACTCAATTTCCAAAGATCACCCCGTCGATCAAATTGTTGGTGACTTGTGTAAGGGTGTTCAAACTCGTTCTCGTCTTGCTTCATTTTGTGAAAATTACTCTTTTGTTTCCTCCTTTGAGCCCACACTTGTAGATGAAGCTTTAAAAGATCCGGATTGGGTGAATGCTATGCATGAAGAATTAAACAACTTCACCCGCAACAATGTTTGGGAATTGGTAGAAGAACCAAATCCGGATGAGCATAATGTCATTGGAACCAAATGGATTTTCAAGAATAAACAAGATGCAAACGGAGTGGTAGTAAAAAACAAGGCAAGATTGGTGGCTCAAGGATACACTCAAGTTGAAGGTTTGGACTTCGGTGAAACCTTTGCTCCCGTAGCTAGACTTGAGGCGATTAGAATCTTACTTGCTTTTGCTTCATCTCATAATATTAAACTATATCAAATGGATGTCAAAAGTGCATTTTTAAATGGAAAAATCAATGAGTTAGTATTTGTTAAACAACCTCCCGGATTTGAAGATCCTACAAAGCCAAATCATGTGTATAAACTCTCCAAGGCCCTTTATGGTCTTAAACAAGCACCTCGTGCTTGGTATGAAAGACTTAAAGACTTTTTAATTTCAAAAGGCTTTAAAATTGGGAAAGTTGATACTACATTGTTTACTAAGAAAATTGGAAATGACTTCTTTGTATGTCAAATTTATGTTGATGACATCATATTTGGATCTACTAACCAAGATTTTTGCGAGGAATTTGGTGATATGATGTCCAGGGAATTTGAGATGTCTTTGATAGGTGAATTAAGTTTCTTTCTCGGATTACAAGTTAAACAACTCAAGGAAGGAACTTTCATCAGTCAAAACAAATATGTCAAGGATCTACTCAAGAAGTTCGGACTTGAAGAAGCAAAACCAATCAAGACACCAATGGCCACAAATGGTCACCTTGTCTCTGACGAAGGAGGTAAACCGATAGACTCAAAGCTTTATAGATCCATGATTGGTAGTTTACTATATCTAACTGCTTCTAGGCCCGATATTATGTTTAGTGTTTGTATGTGTGCAAGATTTCAAGCCTCTCCTAAAGAAAGTCACTTAATGGCCGTTAAGCGCATTTTGAGGTATCTAAAATATTCATCTAGTATAGGGTTATGGTATCCTAAAGGTGCAAAATTCGAATTAATTGGATATTCCGATTCCGATTATGCGGGATGTAAAGTGGATAGAAAAAGCACCTCTGGCAGTTGTCAACTATTAGGAAGATCTTTAGTATCTTGGTCCTCTAAGAAACAAAACTCTGTAGCTTTATCAACCGCCGAAGCGGAATATGTTTCCGCGGGTAGTTGTTGTGCACAATTGCTTTGGATGAGGCAAACTTTGTTGGACTATGGAATAAAATTTGAAAAAGTGCCTCTTTTATGTGATAATGAGAGTGCGGTGAAAATAGCCACAAACCCAGTTCAACACTCTCGGACCAAGCATATAGATATCCGACACCACTTCCTTAGAGATCATGTTAGCAAAGGTGATGTGGTGGTGGATAATGTGAGAACCGAAGATCAATTAGCGGATATATTCACTAAGCCCTTAGATGAAAGCCGTTTTTGCAAACTTCGAAATGAGCTTAATGTCATTGATATATCAAATGTGGCTTGAATTGTTGGACTCATATTGAATGTGCTTATAGTATATCTTGGTTGCTTAAACTTCCTCTTTTAGAGCTTTTTAGGCTCCTTTATCGGCAATTGAGTGAAATGAACCAAAAACTTGTTAAATTGTATGAAAAATTCTTCCCCTTTGGTGATATTGCCTATATCTTTCTTATGATTATCTTATAGTTATATATATCTCTCTCAAAATGTCTTGAGCTTCAAATCAATCAAAATCTTCCAAGAAATTCAATCTTTCCAGCGGTCTGACCGAAACATATGCGGTCTGACCGAATGCATCTCCAGAGAGCATCTTAGATTCCTGCTTCCAGCGGTCTGACAGGTCTCTCTTCTATGGTCTGACCGAATTTTCATGACCAGAGACCTTTTAACCCGAATCTCTTGTCCTTTTGTCCTTCTTCCCCACTTCTGTCTCTTTCACGTGCGCCTCAAATTCTTGGATTCTTCCTCCCCGGTCAAACCCTCATCAAGCTCGGACAAACCGTGGGTCAAGATCGTCATCAAATCATGTCTTCTAGGTACATTGCTCAGATTCCTCTCTGTTTTCCTTTTTCTCTTCTGTTCTTCTAGCTGTTTAGGGCAAATGTGATAAACCTGGTCCAATTGTGATTGTCTCTTGAAATTGATTCATCCTGTTGATGCAATGTGTAGTCTCACACATATATCTTTCTGCATTGCACCCTAGAATCAACAAAATCCCAGAAATCATGCCAAACCCTAACTCTACGGTTGCGCCGGTCTGACCGTCCCTGTTTCGGTCTGACCGACTGTAACAGCAGAGCTAGAGTGTGCAGTTCTGTTATCGTCTCGATTATCGTCATGCCTTTCCTGTTTCTTGTATCTTACCTGCTACATATCTTCCAAATCGTACAGTGGTCGAGGTACTCAAGGCGCTGGCTCCACTCGGACCAACAAGAAGAAATTGGCCAAGCGGCCGAAAAGGGTTCTACCCTCGAGTAGCAACGACAATCACGATGACGACTGGCTACCCTCGGCCGGTGACTCAGAGACAAAGCAGTCGTCTCATCGGGGTGGATCGTCTCATGTGGGCATGGACGTCGAGAGTGAGGACGATGAGATAAACGTCCACGCCTATCAAGGCCCAAAGAAAAATTGGACGTCGAGCGACTACACGAAGGCGAGGACCACCTATGCCTACGATCATGCCAATGATGCCACGACGCCTCACTTCTACACGATGACGCAGCAGGATGCCTTCTACGGTCATTTGGTCCATAAAAACATTTTCGAACACAAATGGATCGAATGGGCCTATGTGGTGAATCAGCCCATCATGGCTCCCTTGGTGCAGATCTTCAAGGACATAGGGCTGTATGACTTTGTGGAGCACAAGTGCCCATGGAACGCCACCGCTATCAGACAGTTCTATGCTACAGTTGAGATCAAATGGGCAGACCAGCAGATTATTTGGATGACAGGGTCTAGGCGCTATGAGGCCACATTTGAGGAGTTTGCTGCAGCAAACAAGTTGAACTATGAGGAGCTGAAGGAGGGGGTCGATATGGAAGAAGAGGATTACCTTCATGAGGACGACTGGCTCCAGTTCTATGAGCAGCCGGGAGGTGGACAGCGGATTGTACCCGGTACTGTTACCGGTCTCAAAGTCCTCCCCGCTGTAGTCAACAAGATTGTACGAGCCACGATCCATCCGAAGAGTGGAAACCGAGAAGCGGTCCGGGATTACTACTGGAACTTCATCGACCACATCCTCCAAAGTCATCGGATCAACATAGTCTCCTTCATTTTGAAGACTATTGAGGATGTCTCGGCGGCCACTCTGCCAAATCTCTACTATGCTCCATATATCATGTCTCTGCTGCTCCTGAAGACAAAGTTTCCTCGCGGGTCTTGCCACATCAGGCATCTCGGCTATAAGCCGTTCAGTGTCAACCCGCGCGTCTTAGCTCGAGGCCAAGGAGCACAGCATCAGCAGCATCAGCAGCAGCCGGCTCAGCCTATGCCTCCTCCTCCTCCACCTCAGGCTCAGCAGGCACCTCAGCCGAGCCAAGCCCCCGCCTGGTTTTCTCAGTTTCAGCAGCAGTTCCATCAGCCCATGATGGATCAGTTTGCTACTCTTCTCCAGGGGCTTGAGCTCACTCGTTCCGACTTGGCGGCCTTGCACGATCAGTTCCAGACTTTCTCTTCGCGCCAGGATCAGTTCGAGCAGCGCTTCGACGCCTTCTCCACTCATTTCTACACTCGTTTCCCACGGACTCCTCCTCACCATCCTCCTGATGATGATGCTCCAGCTGATACTTAGCTTTTTATGGCAATTGATGCCAAAGGGGGAGAGAGAAGAGAGTAGAAGAGTAGGAGAGAGATAATGAACCTTAAATGTTAATGTTAAATGTAAAATGTTAATGTTAAATGTAAATGAAAACTCTTGGATGAAACTTGGTTGAAAGAACTTTTGGTGTGTAGAAGTTATATGTTAACTTTTTTAGTTGGATATCTCTTTTATGATTTATGTGGATGTTATGTGGATGACATTTATGATTGGATGACTCTTGTATGAGATTGTTACTTCATGATATATGAGATATGCTTATGTTATTTTGATAACATGTGTAGAATTGAATGTCTTATTTGTGACACCTCATGCATATATAATGAATCGTTTAAGATAGCTTCTTATACACATGCTTGAACTCCACTAAAGTGCCAAAATTCTCTTATTCATACATTTAGGGGGAGTGTTTTATTCTTCGATGCTTATTGTAAAAATACTCCTTATGCTTAAAACTCTTTCATCTACTCTTTATGTTGTCATCAATTACCAAAAAGGGGGAGATTGTAGCTTCTAGGCCCCTATAGAGTGTTTTAATAATTAATGACAACTACAAATGCTATACTAACGTTACCTGTCTAGTTGTGTCAAAGAAAGTACTTAAAAGACAGGTTAATGAAAGGCAAAGAAAGAGCCCCATGATGAAGAAAGAGCATTGATCAAAAGGGCAAAGGTACGAAATAGGATCTTTTCCATTTTTACCGGTCTAAGGTAATTAGAGAAGAATTTTGACCGGATTTTAGGATAGTTGCCGTACTATTAAGAGGAGCATGTGGTGTATCACAAAATACTTCATCTATGTGCCACAAAGCATAAAATCAACTTGCATTGCATGCTAGAAGATCACATCCTTTGAGATTGTCTATTTCAGCTCATATCTGTCTCAGTCGGTCTGACCGTGAGTTAGACCGGTCTGACCGATTTATCGGACTAACCGTTTAAGATCTCGGACTGACCGATGTTGTGTCTATGCATCTTGTATTTATGTTTAAAGTCGGTCTGTCCGTAGTTAATTTCTCGGTCAGACTCCTGGAACCTTTTGTGTTATCCCTCTATCATTTTGAGCTATTACGGTCTGACCGTTTGTTAGACCGGTCTGACCGTGAAATCGGTCTGATCGTGTTTTTGAACTGCGGTCTGACCGTTTGGCCGGTCTGTCAGTATATTTCGGCCTGACCGTATAAGATGTCCAGAAACTATGTCGTCTCTGGACAGTTTACGGTCTGACCGAAATAGGCTCCGGTCTGACCGTATGTGTGCCTGACAAGGGCAGTTGAGCATTTATTGCGCCTGTTTAATGCCGTTGCAATTTCTGCGGTCTGACCGAGCTTGTGCCTGCGGTCTGACCGCCAGGTGATCTTTTTCTCCCAACGGCCTGTAACGGCTATATTGATTGTGGGGGGTATATATACTCCCATGCACGGCCATGTTCAGGACTTTTGGCATAATCTTGAGCATTTTCATCATCCTTGAGAGCCTAAGCTTGTTTCATACACTCTAGGGTTCGAATTCTCAAATTTGTGAGAGTGTGCATTTGAGATCTTCTAGTGCATTGCATTTAGAACATTGAATCAATTGTGTGGCACTAGAAGAAGGCAAAGTGATCATCACCGGCTTGTTACTCTTGGAGTTTGCCGGCTCCTAGACGGCTAGGAGAAAGGTTTTGAAGAGCTCTTCAAAGAAGATTGTGAAGAAGCTTCAAAACGTCTTGTGAAAGGTTGAGCACGCCTTGCCGGAGCGGTAAAGTGCATCCCTAGTAAAATCGAGGTTTGGATAACTCATCACACTAGTCCGGCTCAAGATCTAGGTCACTTCTCGAGAGAAGGTTGACTAGATAGAGGAGCGGTTAGAGATTTGAGTTTGCCTCAACGTGGATTAGGGGTGATCGGCAAATCACCGAGACCACGGGATATATCCTTGCGTTGAAATTGCTCTTTGTTCTTCTTGTGTTATTTAAATTGCTCTCATTTACTTCAAATTGTGTGATTTATTGTAATTTGCTAAAATCGCCTATTCACCCCCCCTCTAGTCGATATCCTAGATCCTTTTCAGACGGGCGCAACATAGTAGCTTTCTCAGTATTAGCTTTTCCCTGCAATGGTTGTCGGTCCAGTTTCTCGAGAGGAAACTGGTGGGCCACAGAGGGCCATGAGTGATGTGAGATCAGAAAAATAAGGAGAGGATAAGGTGGAAAGAAGGAAGGCGCCCTACTCCTGGATTTTGAGTCGTGCGCAACTGGGTCCATAGGCTATGTGTCTTGCGAGACAATAGGACAAGGCTAGGAAGAATTGGCTGTGGGGAAGTACCTACAATGGTAATGAGGACTGGAATGTCTATTTACCGGGTAGGGAATTGTTAATGCTAGGATTGTAAATTGTTGTGTGATCTCGGCCTTGTCACATGTGTAAAAGTCGCATGGAGAGGTACTAACTTGAAAGCTGAGTGATCGTTGGATTAAGGTGGTACACCTTTGCAAAGTTATAAAAAGTATCGGATACTCTGAGCTCCCAGGTCATGGAGTCTGCGCGCGGTGGATTCTATCAACGTCGATGCAGCACAAGTAGCTTTTGGGAAAGTTTTTCATAAAATGTGAATAAAGTGGTGACTCATGGAAGACCGCCACGCATAACATCTTCTGAAAATCTAGTCTAGGATTTTGAAAGCCCCGCTTTTGAAAACAAAAACCTTTTCTTCAAAATTAAGAGTGAAAAACCTATTATATGAGCCAAAGAGCCATCCTTTGGAAATTTCCCCCTCATCTATATGCCTGCATTCTTATTTGGGACTTGTTGAGCACTATGTGGACAATGTGCTCACCCTTGCTTTTGCAAACAAAAATTTAGAGGAAGGATTCATTGATCCTGAGTCCTATGGTCTTGAACCCAACATGGAAGAGGAAGAAACCGCTCCAGAAGACCTAGCCTACTAGAAGGTCACTCACCAAGTTGAGTCCGATGTGGAGAAAGCCCATGCAACGCCGCTGTAGTTGAAGATGAAGATTGTTGAAGTCCTTTTGCTTGTTGTTGCTGTTTTATTCATAATCGCCTTGTGCTAGAAAACTCCTTAATTTTGTATCAACACTAAATTGCGTCATTTTGGGCGCTATGTTATTGTAATGTTGGTCCTTATGATCAGCGCTTGTTTTATTTACTTGCATTGTTACACTAGTACAGAAAAGCTTTCTTCTATCGGTAAAAAAAACCCTTCTACTATCGGTTTTCGTACCGATAGAGATAGACATGATAGAACAAGACAGAACATTTTCTATCGGTAAATAACCGATAGAAGAAATTAACAATTCTATCGGCATCTTAGGAGTGTACCGATAGCAAAACCGTCGTAGCCTGATGATTAACGGTGGGAAAAGTACACTATTCTAACGGTTAATTACATGATTACCGACAGGAAAATATTACTATTCTATCGGCACCTTATGATTGTACCGATAGAAAACCCGTCCTCGTCTGACGTTTTAGCGTTGGGAAAAATATATCTATTCTAACGGTTAATTATAAGTTTACCGACAGAAAAAAGTGTAGCACTCTCTCGGTTGGAAATGACATTATCGATAGAAAAAATCACAGTAGTCTCTCGGTTGTGGATGAGTACACCGGCAGGAAAAGTAACTCTATTCTGACGGTTAATTTCAAGTTTACCGATAGAAAAATGGGTAGTAGTCTCTCGGTTGTGGATGAGTTCACCGGCAGGAAAAGTCACACTATTCTGACGGTTAATTTCAAGTTTACCGATAGAAAAAATCACAGTAGTCTCTCGGTTGTGGATGAGTTTACCGATAGAAAAAACCACAGTAGTCTCTCGGTTGTGGATGAGTTCACCGGCAGGAAAAGTAACTCTATTCTGACGGTTAATTTCAAGTTTACCGATAGAAAAATGGGTAGTAGTCTCCCGGTTGTGGATGAGTTTACCGATAGACAAAACCACAGTAGTCTCTCGGTTGTGGATGAGTTCACCGGCAGGAAAAGTCATACTATTCTGACGGTTAATTTCAAGTTTACCGATAGAAAAAACTACAGTAGTCTCTCGGTTGTGGATGAGTTTACCGATAGAAAATTTGTAGTGGTCTGTCGGCTGTGAATGAATTTGCCGATAGAACATTCACATATACAGTACATTATTTGCATTCACAATACAGTACAGATGCAATATATTATAGATTGGATACACAATACAGTACAGATTGACACATTAGACAGTTATTCACATTTATTCACATATATATCAACAAATACAAATTGCAATCCAATGTGGACATTTATTGACATATATATTTATTCACATGTATATAAACAGTCTATGCACAGAGTACACGAAAAAGAGAAAATTATCATGGCGGATGGTTGGGCGCAACTTCCTCCATGACATATTGAGCCCAGATTTGTCGAAGATCTCTAATCTTTGCATTTTCGTATGAGTCTTTCGACATGGCGATCTGCAAGCATATGTGAATACTTAGTAACTAACTTCCTAATTTAGAACGTGACACCCAATTTTCAAATTTGAGTTAGCTATCGATGCTTACCTGGGGGAATTGGGCAAAGTTTGTCTGCACTAGGTCGTACATGTAGCGCAACACATAAAACCCGCATTCCCACGATTGCGGCTGCTGATGGCACTGAGATAATTGCATATGCGAAGACATGTTAGCTATTGTTTCCATAAACTAATTAAGCATAAACAAAAAGTCTCGTGAGTACCTCATATTCTTTCCAAGCTAGTAGGGAGCCCTGCGGTGCGGCATGCCTCCCTCCAGCGGACGCATATTTATCAAAAGCCCTGCATTTCAGTTAGTATTGCCCGTTAATGTATTATCATGAGCTAGTGAGGTGAAAATTTAAATCAAACATATAAGTTACTTACGCCTCCATATTCCCCTTGACCACATATTCCATCGATAATTTGTCACGCATCAAATCGAGGTAGTACACCTCGTTCCTCGGCGGACAGAGCACGATGAGAATCCAGTGGCCCCTGCATTGTACGTAAAAGAGGACCACGTGCACAAAGTATATCTCAGGTGTAACATACAAGATCGAGTTAAATTAGTACGAAATGCACTAACCTTTGGTGGTACGGCACCAGAATGAACTCCCTGTCTTGCTGCGCCATCAGCGCCTTGGATATGTACTGCTAAGCGTGCGCGGCGTCGTGCTCTAGCATCGTGAGGCTTATTTTCTCTGGGTCGAGGAAACCCACCTTGTCACACGCAGCCTCCGATGCTAGCCTATACATGCACCTGCATGCAAAGGACGACATTAGTATTGCACAGAAAGTTACTACATTTCAAATGAACTACAACAATGCAGAGTTAGCAAACAGAGTTAGAAAACAGCAATACATAGCATCAGCAAACTCACAGGACTCCAGTCCGTATGATGGACATATCAAGCTCTCGCCAGTTGTAGAGGTCGAACAGATCCTCGTGTGCCACGGATATACTCCCGGGCTCACGGTGGAACTGCCCAGGCCTGTAGGGAACTAAGAAGTTCAGATTGCGCCGAGCTCGGTGTAGGTACCACGCGTGGAGGTCTCTGGTTGATCGATCCAATTTGCGCAAAGCTGCCTCCGACATGAGTGGGAGCCCGTTCGTGAACCTCTCCGGCTGTCCCTGTCGCCCTTTTCCCTTGCCTTTGCCCTTGCCTTTTGCCGGGGACTGAGCGCGTACCTTCGAAGGCAAGGGCGAGGTGATGGCAGCTTTCTTCCGAGGTGAAGGCGTGGATGCGCTGGGTGGGGTGGAGGCCGTCTTTGATGTGTCCAGGGTCGCACGAGATCGGGCCTCATGCCCCGAGCTGGGGGCGCAGTCCCCTGGTAGCCTAGCGGCAGGCCACTTCAATTAATGAGCACGTATGTTAGATTATACAAGTTGAGTGTACTGAGTAGGATGTAATCTAAAATGTGTAGGATTTACCGGTTGTATTACAAGACACTTCTTGGGCCACTGTACGTAGGAGCCCACTGCCTCAGCAAGTGTCTGCAGTTCCTCTGTTGGGACTGGCAACGGAGAATCGTTGTAGCCCGGCATGGCCATGTCCACCTGTACCTTTGCGAAACCCAACCGCAGAGGTACACAGTGGACCTGGACATCCGGCCCAGACGGATATACGAAGCCGTGTCCAACCACTTCCTGCCCGGTGCCTACGTGATTCTGTAGGATGCAGCCCTCCGGCCCCTGCAAATTTGTAACAATTAAGTGCACAGATGAAGGCTTGCATCAACTTAAGTGCACAGATGAAGGCTTGCAGTACCTCAAGTAGATCCACTGGATCCGCGAGTACCTTCGAAGCGCAACTGCTTATCCGACCCCGCGGGGTACCGTCGTCCTGGGGATCCGCATCTGCACTCTTGGCTAGCAATGCTTCTCTCAACCGTGCAAACTCTTCCCTCATTTGTGCGACCTCGGTTTGCACCTCAGACTGTACCTCAGCCCGTATCTCAGCCCGCATCTCCGCCCGTATCTCCTCCCGTACCTCAGCCCGTATCTTATCGGAGAGGTCAGCTTCCTTTTCCTTCCAGGTGCGGGCCTTCTTCCTCGGTGGAGCCGGATCTACGAAACCGGCCTTCCACAACACAATGGCTCCCACGGCCCGTGTCCGCCCGGGATGCTCCTTATTTCCTAGAGCCCGGGTGAGGATGTCGTTCTCCCTCTGCGGGGTAAACAATCCCTCCGCTGCCTCCTTCTCAAAAGAGATCTGTTACATTTGAAGGTACCTTGTGAGACAAAGTGCCTTATATACACTTGTGCGCACACAGTTTACGAGGTTAGCCAACTTACCATTCGCCTCACAACGTCGGCGTCCCCAAGGGTTGCGAACTGCACAGACCCCGTGGACGACACGGACCCCCTCCCCCTCCACCATCGCTTGCACCTCTCATCCCGGATCTCGGAGAGCGGCAACTCAGGGGTGTCGATGACAGGATTTTGTTCGTCTTCCTTCTTCCACTGTTCCTCCTTCCCCGCATAGCCCCGGGATCCAAGCCGATGCGGGTGGTCGTTCCTCTTCTGGATCGCCCTATTCTTCTCGCTAAGGGCCTTGAACTCCTCAGTCCCCTTCTGCTTGGTGAATTCCTCCCATACCTCCTCCGATATGAAGGGGTACTTCTCGCAAGGAGATTTCCCCGCAGCGAGGAAGTTACTGACGAGCCAGCTCTTAAAGGTTTTCCATGTTCCGTTCATGTCCTTCAAGCAGGCAGTCCTAGGTGTATCGTCGGGGATGTTCCACTTAGCCTATTTCCGAAAAATGCATACAATTAATCACGAGTTAGTTAAACTTTAGTATAAGCCAAGAGAACGTGCTTACGAAAGAGTTCAGCGATTTCAGTTCATTTGACCTTCACTTCCGCCCACAACCTATCCCTCTCGTCCGCCGTCACGTCCTTCCAGCTCTGGACGGTGATCTTCACCCTTTCTTTCGCCAACAGCCCAACGTAGGCCGCGTACCTCCCAGCATTCTTTCCAATCGGCCTCCCAAATTGGTTGAACTCACAAGAAAGATCCGTGCGTTTGGCCAAACGCCCCAACGTCGTCACGCCTCGCCCCACCCTCTTGCGCTGGGATGTAACAGCTGCATCTTCAGTAGTTACGATGGGGTTGGCCCTAGTCGAACCACTAGTACCATCCGATGAAGACGACGACATGTCTTCCCCTACAAAACCTTCAGCAAACCATATATATGGCAATTAATTCGCCTTGGAGTTCCATAACTCAGCCCAGGACTGGAGACTAACTAGGGCGGCAAAAGGGAAAATAATACAAAAAGAAAGACATGCATAAATTACTTCCTGAACTGTTCAGAAATATTTTCTATCGGTAAACATATGAGCTGCTGATAGACCATAACAATTACCTCCACAGAAGACAATTTTTCTATCGGCAAACACGTGAGATACCGATAGAACATAATAATGTTCTCTACATATGGAATTTTGTTGACAAGCCACCATTCACTGTCATCAGATAACATTCTCGATGATTTGCTACACTAATATTCATGGGCCAGCATTATTATTTCACAAGTAAATATGCACACAAGCATCTAAGTGCCACTGTGCATAATCTTTAGCCTAGCCTGTATGTGAGTCATCAGGACTTCACATCTATTAGGTTGGGAAAAGTCATGTATATAGGCATTTGAAACATATACATCGAAGACCCATCCACATTGCCATATATTCATACGAAGTGAGTAAAAATTCCCAACCAAACTAGTACATTGCATGGCTCATGTCCTTCCAGATCCAAATTAAGTTTTACTACTTGTGCAGAAAAATTTTCTATCGGTAAACACATGAGCTGCCAATAGAATATGTGTAAAACACCTCCAACATATAATCTGCATTACATGGCAGTTGGATACAATTGATCACACATACAGCAGTATAGATAAGTTAAAATCTCAAAACAGGTTCATTACAGCACTGGAACATATTATGTAAACCCTAATTAAAATCAACATTGCCTGCGGAATGTACATAAGCCAACGCAATAGGGAACCCTAGTGTAATTGCAAAACTCGAAGAATTAGTACGTGCCAAAACACTAGGATCAAATAAAGAAGATGCTGGAAATAGAACAACGAATTAGGGTATTTACGGCGGCGATCAGTTCTGGTGATGGAGAGGCGGTGTAGAACGCAGCGGCGGCCGGCGAAGGACGAAAATAAGAACCGGTGGCAGTGGCGAACCAGTGTCCAGCCGGCGATCGTCGTGTGGGAGAGAGGAAGTGAGTGGTCACGGCGGAGGTTGGGGTTTTCTTCGCTCTCGAAGAGTCGCAGTGCTCTAAGGTGGAACTGTTCGAGTGGAGGGAAACTAAAGGGCCGTGTGCGAGTAATAAAGTAGCGGAGGAACTTTTCTATCGGTATAACAAAATGATACCGATAGACTTATGTACTTTTCTATCGAAACAACAAAATAATACCGATAGAACAAGTAAATTTCCCGGAAAAATATTTGAAGTAGTGGATGCCTTTTTCTATCGGTATAAACAATAAAATCCCGTGAGACCAATTTTCCACAGAAAATTTTTTTAAAGTGCTTGAGATTATAGTATTGGGTGCCATTTTTCTATCGGTAAAAACAACAAAATACCGTGAGAGTAATGAAAAGGTGCCTTTTTCTATCGGTATAAACAAAAAAATCCCATGAGCCCAATTTTCCCCAAAAATTTTTTTTAAAATGCTTGAGATTATAGTTTCTATCGGTAAAAACAACAAAATACCGTGAGAGTAATGAAAAGTGCCTTTTTTCTATCGGTATAAACAATAAAATCCCGTGAAACCAATTTTCCCCAGAAAAATTTTTTGATTAAGTGTTTGAGATATAGTATTGTGTGCCCTTTTTCTATCAGTAAAAACAACAAAATACCGTCAGAGTAATGAAAAGGTATACAATTTAACATCAAACAGACCGTGGTTGAGAGCTGCAGAATGTTAAAGAAAGAGGGAAGATAGCCGGAAAATTGGAAAATTAACATAAAAAGAAATTGTTCATTCATTGTTGTTTTATCACTTACAAAAAAAATAAAACCCAAAATGCTAGGTCAAGGGGTGGTCTTAGCCCTGGCTGCATGTAGAATAGAGTCAGTTAGACTTGCAGCCAGGACGCAGGACTCCTCTAGCGACAAGTTGTCCCTAGGATCAACTACTACCGCGTCGAGAAGGCCTACGACCTCCCTCAGCTTCGCTATGGTATCCTTCATAGTCAAACCGCAGCCAGCGATGGTCATATCCGCGGCTTTCTTCTCCTCGCGAAGACGCCTCGTCCTCGCCCTAGCATTGTCACCATCCGTCTTCATGCGCTTAATGCGCTGGAAGAGATCGTCAAGGTCAAGCCGTAGCTGAGTGTGCTTGTCTGTAAGGAGCTTGTGCTCCTCCTAGAGGGCCCTCAGGTCAGCCTTCACTTTGGCAGTGTCTTCCACGGCTACCATTCCCTGTGCAAATCAACAGGTCAAGAATGAACTGAACATGGACTAACAATACAGGGGTAAACCGAGGAGATTTAGAGTTCTTACCGGGGAGGGCGTGGATGACGATCCCATGGAGGTTGCCATTGTGAAAGAGAAGATGAGGAGTCGAACCGTTCGAGAATTAGAAAAACAACAAAATACCGCGACGCATGGCGAGGTACTTATAGAGTTTCCAAGGCGACGCATGGCGACACGGTTGAGAATTCAAAGCGGCAGAGTATTCTTCTATCGGTAAAAACAGGAAAAAACCGTCAGACAACAAATACCGTGAGACTAACGAATTTATTCTAACGGTAAAATAGAACAATACCGATAGAAAACGTTTTGAAGTGCCTGAGAGAAGATGTCCTTCTCTATCGGTATAAATAACAAAATAACGTCAGAAAAAAGGGATTTTTGCAGAACTTAATTTGAAGAGGCTGCGATGAGATTTTTGCAAGTGCTATTTGAAGGGAAGAATTAAATATTTACAGGATAAAGGTACTGTACATGTTAGAACTCATGCTGTGGAGTAAAATTGAGATGTATTAATGCTGTAAACTAGCTTATCATTAAATTCTAAAGAAAAATGTACTGCCTGATGTATTAATGATAAGTTCCTCACCTTGCTGCAGAACTTGTGGGCTGTTTGCTTGGCATTTATCCCTGAAATAGAAATTAATCATCAATGGTTCTCAACCCATAATCCTTCTTCGTGGTCATCTCGCAGATACGTTGTTTCGTCGATATCTTCAGTACGGATAGATTGAATGTCCTCTAAAAATGGAGGTATTTCATCGAATTGGTTATACTCCTCTTCGTCGACAACATCTTCGACCCCAACAATACGTCTCTTGCTGTGGAGGACAACATGCAAGTTTGGATTGGCCGGGTCAACGATGTAGAATACCTGTGTGGCTTGCTTTGCAAGTATGAATGGATCGTCTTGGTGTCCGACTCTACCAAGATCGACGAGAGTAAACCCGTAACTGTCAACTTGAACACCTCGAGGGATTTCGACCCATTGGCATCGAAACAGGGGAATCTTAAGTAATCCGTAATCGAGCTCCCATATTTCGTCAATAACACCGTAATATGAGTTCAGCGCCCTTACTGACCTGGCATCCTCGGAAATAGCAAACAGTGTCACTCTGCTACATTGCGTGCTACTCTTGGCGTCTTGAGCTCTTGTGTAAAATGAATACCCATTGATGTCGTACCCCTGCCAAGTCCCTACAGTGAATCTTGGGCCTCTAGCCAACCATGTCACAGTTTCACTTACGGAGCCCTCGGCAGCTCGCGTGACTCTTTCTTGGATCCACTCAGCAAATTTCCTGTTATGTTCTCTGCTTACCCAAACGTCTGACTTCGAAGGATTTTGTGACCGTAACATTACCTTGTGCTCGTGCATGTATGGCTCGACCTCCGTCATGTGTTGTAAGACCCAAAAATGTGATTTTGCGTACACATCACGAGCGGGGACGATAGCTTTGAATCCAATCGTTCCGATTCCCTCAAGCCTACCCTCGTGTCGGGACCTAGGAACACCAATTGGGTCAACCCCGGCCATATAATCTGTGCAAAATTCAATCACCTCCTCGGCGGCATAACCTTCCATGATACTCTCCTCGGGTCGACGACGAGTCCTTACGTATCCCTTCAATACACCCATAAATCTCTCAAATGGATACATGTAGCGCAGGCACACGGGTCCACAAAACTTAATTTCTCTGATAAGGTGAACAATCAGATGGACCATAACATCAAAAAAGGATGGAGGGAAATACATCTCGAGCTGACAAAGAGTTGTAACCACGTCGCGTTGCAAAGCGTCCAGTCCATCGGGATCAATTACCTACGAGGACACAGTTGCGCCAAATATTCATATCAGAAAAATCTTCTAATTAAGCTCCACAAATGGAGGTAGTGAACTTATAGTACGAGTGCACGTACTTACCTTGCAAGATATTGCGTTGAAGAAATAAGATAGGTTTGTGATTGTCTCTCTGACTTTAACTGGGAGAATGCCTCTAATAGCAATGGGAAACATCTGTGACATCAAGACATGACAGTCGTGGGACTTCATGCCAACCAGTCTTAGGTCCTTCATAGACACAAGTTTTTTCAAGTTCGTGGAGTACCCACATGGAACTTTAACACCGTGCAGGCACCGACAGAGTTCTGTTTTTTCGCTCTTGGACAACGTATAGCAGGCCGGGGGGAGGTATGTACACTTTCCATTCTCTAAAGGTGCAAGCTCAGTCCTTATCCCCATTTCCACCATGTCACGACGAGCTTTCACACCATCCTTTGTCTTTCCCGGAATGTTCAACAACAAACCAATCAAACTGTCACAGACATTTTTCTCTACATGCATGATGTCAATGCAATGTCGAACTTGTAAGTGCTCCCAGTACGGTAGATCCCAGAGAATCAATTTCTTCTTCCAAACATTTTTTTCTCGAGGTTTAGAATGCTTACCGAACTCAACTTTGATGTCGTTCACGCGTGAGTAAATCTCCTTACCGGTCAGAAACACTGGAGCTGATCCCTTCTCAGGCTTCCCGTTAAATGATTTCCTCTTCTTACGATACGTGTGATGCACCAGAAGAAACCTGCGGTGACCCATGTACACTGTTTTCCGGCAGTTTCGTAGCCACATGCTCTCAGTTTCATCTAGGCAAATAGGGCAAGCCTTGGCTCCTTTCGTACTATACCCCGACAAATTGCCGTAGGCAGGAAAATCATTTATGGTGCAAAATATCAGGGCCCGCAAGATGAAATTCTCTTTCTTGTATGCATCCCACACCTGCACACCCTCGCTCCACAATTTCTGTAAGTCCTCGATTAAAGGCGCTAGAAACACGTCAATATCATTTCCGGGTTGTCTGGGTCCTGAGATTAGTAACGCCATCATGATGTACTTGCGCTTCATGCATAACCAAGGAGGAAGATTGTAGATGCATAAAAGAACCGGTCAAGTGCTGTGCCGGCTGCTCATATTACCATGTGGGTTCATACCATCTGTACTCAGCCCGAACCTTACATTCCTAAGTTCGCCGCCGAACTCAGCAAATGTTCTGTTGATGTTTCTCCATTGAATAGAATCAGCTGGGTGTCTCAGTTTTCCGTCTTGTTTCCGGGCTTCAACATGCCAACGCAAGTGCTTCGCGACTTTCGGATTTGCAAACAGCCGCTTCAATCTAGGTATCATAGGCAAGTACCACACAGTTTTTGCAGGGGCCCTTTCCTTACCTCGTGGCGTTCACTGTCAATCCAGTCCCTACGCGTATACCTCGATGCGCCGCATCTTGGACAGACATGCAAACTGGAGTACTCATTACGGTACAACACACAATAATTTGGGCATGCGTGTATTCTTTCGATTTCCATTCCCAACGGACACAACAGTTTTTTGGCTTGGTAAGTAGATCTTGGCAACTCATTTCCCTCTAGAAGCATGTCCGCTAGAAGATCTAATAGTGCCGTGAAGCTCTTATCACTCCAACCGTTTCCTGCCTTCAAGTTATATAATCTCAGCACAGAAGACAGTTTTGTAAATGTTGCACATCCAGGGAACAGAGGCTTCTCAGAGTCAGCAATCAGTTTCTCAAATTCACAGAAGTCATTTTCGTTGTAATCTTCCTCTACATCACGTAACATCTCATCTAGATTGTCATCATCATCATCTACGTGCACATCGGAATGAACATTACCAAAATTGGGATGATCATCGATATTATTGCAATCCACATCCGAGTCGTGCTGATTGGTAGTAGTGGTGCTTGTTTCCTCAAGATCTTCACCATGCCATATCCAACGGGTGTATCGCGCGTTAAAACCACGACGAATCAAATGACTCTTAATTTGATCAGAGTTGCTAAACCTCTTCAAGTTCATACAATCTGTACAAGGACAGAGCTTATTTTTCTCTCCCTTCCTCTCCTTTTGTTGCTCAGCAAATTTAATAAACTCATTCACACCATCCAAATATTCAAGAGTAGTACGTTTTATTCCATACATCCAATATTTCCTGTCCATCTACAATTAACAAAATTTAACGAGTAAGCCATGCATGAAACCTGCCCGATTAAGTTATGTATATGTACATGTACAGCCTCTTACAACAGATACATGTGTTGAACCCTAGCCTGACGAAATTAACACTAATTAACCTAGCTAACTACACAATACAAGCTAGTTAGCTCCTAAAACATGATGCATTTCCAGCTACCAAGCTCCCAAGCTTAGAGCTACAAACTTGGAACTACACAATACAGCTAGCTTGCAAGTAGAGAGGAAGGGAGATCTAGAGGGAGAGAGAGATATGTGTCGACGATTAAGCGTACCTTAAAGAGAGGGGCGCAATCAACTTCCCTCCAGCCTGCGCTGATCACCCTAGCAGTGTAGCTGGAACTTTCGTCACAAACAGAGGGACACAGAGTGCAACAGAACAAATTAAAGAGCAGCACAGCAATGCACGAGTGGGGTTTTCCTTATAATGGACATTTTTCTAACGGTAAATACATGAAATAACCGTTAGAGAATGTGCATTCCCGAGCAGGTACAGGACTTCTTCTTTCGGTAAATATGTGTACGAACCGTTAGATGATGCATGACACTCGAGCATGAGTTTTTCTATCGGTAAATATGTGTATTTACCGTTAGAATATACATTACTGAGCAAATATATGTGTTTTCCTATCGGTAAATATGTGTACTTACCGTTAGATCATGCATGACACAGCACGCACATAAGTTTTTCTATCGGTAGGTATGTGTACTTACCGTTAGATGATGCATGACACTCGAGCATTAGTTTTTCTATCGGTAAATATGTGTATTTACCGTTAGACTATGCATGACTGAGCAAATATATGTCTTTTTCTATCGGTAAATACACATATTTACCGTTAGAATATGCATGACTGAGCAAATATATGTGTTTCCTATCGGAAAATATGTGTATTTACCGTTAGAATATGCATGACTGAACAAATATATGTGTTTTCCTATCGATAAATATGTGTACTTACCGTTAGAGGAGGTACTGGTACCAAACTGGTACAAACATGCACATGCCATTTCTCACATTCAAGGAATCATATCAATGTAACATCAAACAGATCTTATATCAAACGGATCTTAACTAGAAGATAAAGCAATATATTTCAAGAAATGCTAATTTGTGGATTAACTAGGAGACACAAAAATACTTTTCGTAGGTAGTTGGGACTTCATCTTGCCAAAGAAATTACAGATGCCAGTTCACAAATTCAGGTACAAACATACACATGCCAGTTCACAAATTGAAGTGCATGTCTGAAACAGCAATACAAATACAAACCTACCTACCAATACAATTAAATACACAAATACTCCCTGCACATTCAAGTTCATGTCCCAATTAGCAATACATGATACTCAAATATACAACAATATACAAATACAACAATTCACACATTCGATGTATATTACAAAAGCCACGTTTGAAATTAACAACAGATCACGACGAGGACCCAGTGGCCCATACATGCATTTTACATAAAAGGGAATCTTTGCAGGTTGCCACAATGCAACTACCGACTACAAGTTAGACCTGATACATCACAAATCCATTCATCCAAAACAGCAAATGTCTGAACCACATTGGACTTAACCATAGGAGTTCAGTTCGAAGACGCCCGAGGAGATGGAACTGCCGTCGACATACATTTGTACGTATTGGTGATTTCCTCGGACTCAAACTCGATCAACTCAACTCAACTCAACTCAACTCCATTAACAAAAAGAACCTACCTTCCAAGATGTTGTTCTGTGTAGTGATGGTGTAGAATGGCTGTGCAAATAACAACAATTCTTCTTCTCCAAGCAGGTAAGCATCTGGCCACAAGCTGGTGCATGCAAAAAAATGTAAGATGCTTTCTATAGGTCCTGATTTGAGAAACACGCCGGGCTTAAGCATCTTCTCGACCGAGCCAACCAAGATCTCGCCCTTCACGTCCTTCCAGCTCTCGACGGTGATCTTCACCATTTCTTTCGCCAACAAGCCAACGTAGGCAGCGTACTGCGATGAAGAACCGTGAAATACGTTGCCCCTCACGAGCATCATCCAAGGACCTGAACAGATCATAATCATATTGAAAAGAAGACACATCAAATGAAGGATACAAAAAAAGCAGAATTATTGCCATAATCGGATTAGAATAATCTAACAATATTGCAGAAATTTTACGTACCTTCCTTGGGATGCCGACGTCTAGAGGGCGTCGATGGAGGTGCAGAGGTGCAGTGGTCCCCTGTAGAGGTGCGCCGGCCGTCCATGGAGCTTACGGGTTAGGACTACGAGCCCTAGATGAACTGTGAGAATGAAAGAGACATACCCGTGTATTTATACAAATATATATTTTCTATCGGTATGAAAACAGAACACCGTTAGTAATAAAAACATCTGTAGAAGGCGAATGGTTCTATCGGCACAATAAATATTACCGATAGGAATTTTTGTACATACTCTATCGGTTTGTACGTACATTGCCGATAGAATATTACTAGTTGTAGAAGGCCAACAGTTCTAAGATATTTTTGCAATATTCTACCGGTATAAACATTCATTACCGATAGAATAAAACTATTTGAAGACGAACAGTTCTAAGCAATTTTCTATATATTCTAACGGTAAAAGAATCCATTACCGATAGAATAAAAATATTTGTAGAAGGCCAACTATTCTATCGGCGCACTACATATTGCCGATAGGAATTTTTAATATACTCTGTCGGTATATTCATACAGTAGCGATAGAATAAGTCTAGTTGTTGAAGTCGACCAGTCCTATCGGCGCACAACATTCTTCCGTCAGTACTTATGCATCTCTTCTAACGGCAAATATGTTCATCACCACTAGAGTAAATCATACTATTTATTCTATCGGTAAGTTTCTTAGAAACCGATAGGGAAAATACATCCGTCGGGCTTTTATGACCGCGAGGCACATTTTCTATCGGTTTTCTGCTGTTTTGCTAATAACCGATAGAAGATAGGGGTTAGTAGACTGCATTTCTGTACTAGTGTTATATAATGCATCTTGTTGTTGTGAGCTTGCAATGTACCGTTCTCAGTGCAACCCACCTGGGTGGTTGCCACCGGATTCCTCAAATGAGGGTCCCACAGAAAATCGTGCGGGTTTAACCTAATATAGGATCTTTATTATCGGTTAATAATCATAAAACCGATAGTAAATACAATGGCAGTTAGGATTTGGGGTATTGCCATTGTATTTCACTATCGGTCAAAATTAAGTAACCCATAGTAAATTAATCCACTGTGTACAAGATCAAACCAAATTGTAAAATAGGGTCTCATAACACAATATGTATTACTATCAGTTGGGAACAAGAAACCGATATTAGACTTTAAATTCATATCGGTTTGGAAATTGAAACCGATAGTAAAATACAATATTAGTGACCCTAAAGGGTTTTCCTGAGAACAATTACAGATGGGTTTCAGTACATTATTTTGCACTTGTAAAGACACTTGAAACCCTATACAAATGACTTCTAATAATTTTGAAATAAATTAACAGTAAAGACTGATCATGGAACATAAGGAATCATGCATATAGAAACTTTCTTCGAATAGCCAATCAAGATGGAGATATCAAAATGACAAACCATCCAAAAACCACGAGGAATCTGAACTTTGCAGTTTTCATATTGATTTGTGAAAAGAATCAATTATTGCTCAAATCAACTCCAATTGAAATGAAAATTTGCAGAAATGATTCTCAATGCATCACGTATGTTTTCTCAAAGAATTTTGAAAAATGATTTGACAACATGACTGGGTGCATAACCACAATAATCACAATTTTCACAACATAATCAGTATTTATATTAATTCTTCGATTAAAGATCCAAGTAATATACGTCACTTACATATTGCAAATTAGTCAAGAATGGTTGTCCACCCATAATCCTTCTTCGTGGTCGTCTCGCAGGTAACTTGTTTCGTCAATATCTTCGGTAGGGACAGATTGAAGAATTCCATCTAAAAATAGAGGTAGTTCGTCAAACTGATCATACTCTTCTTCATCCACAACGTCTTTGACCCCAACAATACGTCTCTTACTGTGAAGGACAACGTGCAACTTTGGATTGGCCGGGTCAACGATGTAGAACACCTGTGTGGCTTGCTTAGCAAGTATAAATGGATCATCTTGGTGTGCGACTTTACTGAGATCGACAAGAGTAAACTCATAATTGTCGACTTTAACATCTCGAGAGATTTCAACCCATTGGCATCGAAACAAAGGAATCTTAAGTAATAAATAATCGAGCTCCCATATTTCCTCAATAACACCGTAATATGAGTTGAGTGCCCTTACTACCCTGGCATCCTCTGAAATAGCAAATAGTGTCACTCCACTACATTACATAGTACTCTTCTCGTCCTGAGTTCTTGTGTAAAATGAATAGCCGTTGATGTCATAGTCCTGCCAAGTCCCTACAGTAAATCTAGGCCCTCTGGCCAACCATGTAACAACTTCATCCACGTTGCCCTCAGAAGCTTGCAGGACTCTATTTTCGATCCACCCAGCAAACTTTCTGTTATGTTCTCTGGTGACCCAAATCTCTGGCTTCGAAGGATTTTGTTTCCGTAACATTTCCTTGTGCTCGTGTATGAATGGCTCGACCCCCGTCATGTGCTGTAAGACCCAAAAATGGCCTTTTGCATACAGATCACTAGAGGGGACGACTGCTTTAAATCCAATCGTTCCAATGCCCTGAAACCTGCCCTCATGCCGGGACGTAGGAACGCCAATTGGGTCAACCCCGGCCATATAGTTGGTGCAAAATTCAATCACCTCCTCGGCGGCATAACCTTCAATGATACTGCCCTCAGACCGATGTCAATTCCTAACATATCCCTTCAAGATACTCATAAATCTCTCAAATGGATACATGTAGCGCAGGAACACGGGTACACAAAACTTAATTTCTCTGGCAAGGTGAACAATTAGATGGACCATAACATCAAAAAAGATGGAGGGAAATACATCTCCAGCTGACAAAGAGTTGTAGTCACATCGCGTTGCAAATCATCCAATCCATCCAGATCAATTACCTGCAAGGACACAGTTGCAGCAAATATTCAGATCCAAAAAATCTGACAAGTTCCACGAATGGAGCTAATTAACTTGCTAGGAGTACACGCTTACCTTTCCAGATATTGTGTTGAAGAAATAACATAGCTTTGCAATTGTCTCTCTGACTTTGACTGGGAGAATGCCTCTAATAGCAATAGGAAGCATTTGTGACATCAGTACATGACAATCATGGGACTTCATACCAACCAGTTTCAAGTCTTTCATGGACACAAGTTTTTTCAAGTTCGCAAAATACGCGCATGGAACTTTGACACCATATAGGTACTGACAGAGTTCTGTTTTTTCTCTCTTTTTGACAAAGTATAGCAGGCCGGGGGGAGGTATGTACACTTTCCCTTCTCCAACGGTGCAACCTCAGTCCTTATGCCCATGTCGAGCATGTCACGGCGAACGTTGATGCCATTTTTCGTCTTTCCTGGAATGTTCAGCAACAAACCACTCAAACTGTCACAAATATTTTTCTCTACGTGCATGACATCAATGCAATGTCGAACTTGTAAGTGCTCCCAATATGGCAGATCCCAAAGAATCGATCTCTTCTTCCAAACATTTTTTCCTGGAGGTTTAGAACATTTACTGAACTCAACTTTGATGTCCTTCACGCGCAAGTAAAGCTCCTTACTAGTCACAAACACTGGGGCTGATTCTTTCTCAGGCTTCCCATTAAATGCCTTCCACTTCTTACGGTAGGCATGATGCATCGGAAGGAATCTGTGGTGACCCATGTACACTGTTTTTCTGCAGTTCGGTAACCACATGCTTTCAGTTTTATCCAGGCAAATAGGACAAGCCTTGCCTCCTTTCGTACTATACCCCGACAAATTTTCATCGGCCGGGAAATCATTTATGGTGCAAAATATTATGGCCCGCAACATGAAATTCTCTCGCTTATGTGCATCCCACACCCGCACCCCTTCACTCCACAATTTATGTAAGTCCTCGACTAACAGTGATGAAACACGTCAATATCATTCCCAGGTTGTCTGGGTCCTGAAATTAGTAACGACATCATGATGTACTTACGCTTCATACATAACCAAGGAGGAAGATTGTAGATGCATAAAAGAACCAACCAAGTGCTATGCCGACTGCTCATATTTCCGTGTGGATTCATACCATACGTACTCAGCCCAAATCTTATATTCCTCACTTCGTTGCCAAACTCACCGAATGTTCTGTTAATGTTTCTCCATTGAATAGAATCAGCTGGATGTCTTAGTTTTCCGCCTTGTTTCCGACCTTCACCATGCCAACGCAAGTACTTCGCATCTTTCGGATTTGCAAACAGCCGTTTCAATCTAGGAATCACAGGAAAAAACCACATAGTTTTGGCCGGAGGGCCTTTCTTTACCTCATCACATCCATTGTGATAAATTCTGTCCCCATGCTTATACCGCGATGCACCGCATCTTGGACAAACATGCAAATCCTCGTACTCATTACGGTACAGAACACAATCATTTGGGCATGCATGTATTCTTTCGATTTTCATTCCCAACGGACATAATAGTTTTTTGGCCTGGTAAACCAATCTTGGCAACTCATTTCCCTCTGGAAGCATGTCCGCTAAAAGATCTAATAGCGCCGTGAAACTCTTATCGCTCCAACCGTTGCTTATCTTCAAGTTATATAATCTCAACACAGAAGACAACTTTGTAAATTTTGTACATCCGGGGAACAAAGGCTTCTCAGAATCAACAATTAATTTCTCAAATTTAGCAAAATCGTTTTCATTGTAATCTTCTTCTACATCATGTAGTATTTCATCTAAATTGTTGTCATCTACATGCACATCTGAATGAACATTATCAATGTTCTGATGATCATCATTACTGCAATCCACTTCCAGGTGCTGCTGAGTGGTAGCGGTGCTTGTTTCCTCAAGATCTTCACCATGCCATATTCAACGGGTATAGCGTGCGTTAAAACCACGATGAATCAAATGACTCCTAATCTTATCAGAGTTGCCTAACCTCTTTAAGTTCATACAATCTATACAAGGACAATGCATATCTTTCTCTCCCTTCTTCGCCTTTTCTTGCTCAGCAAATTTAATAAACCCATTCACTCCCTCCAAATACTCAACAGTAGTACGTTTTATTCCATACATCCAATATTCTCGGTCCATCTACAATTATTTCACAAAATTGATAAATTAAATAAATAATTAATGACTCAGGGCATGCATGCATGAAACATCATCAATTAGCTAGGCCATATGTGTGTACAGCTACTTAATTACATTAAATGGATATATATGAAACCCTAATTAACTTGGTGCATTAATTGGAAGAGCCAGCTAGCTAGCTGGTTAACTTCAGCCATAAATCATTCCTAGCTTAACTTCAGCAAGCTATAGCTAGCTAACCAACCTAGCCTTCTAGCTAGTTTGGAGCTATATGTATCTAGTTTAAAGAATTGGAAGTAGAGAGAGGGAGAGTGTGAAAGAGTGATCGAGAGAGAGAGAGGTGATGAGAAGATGAAAATACCGAGGGGGATCGAATTATCAACCTCTCAGCTAGCTTCTCCAGATCACTCTAGCTTGGAACGTGGATGCACGTACGGTAGAAATGAATCGAGGATGTAGAGCAGGGGTCGAGATAAGTTGTGTAATTTTACTATCGGTTCAAAACCACAACCGATAGTAAACTTTTCTCTCTATTAAGGTCCCCACTGTGATAACCATTAGTTTATATGACGTCATTTTACTAACGGTTTGTTTTATATAACTGATAGTAAAATTTACTCTATTATATTGGTTGGTACAGTAGTAACCGATAGTAAAAATTTCTTAATTTCACTATCAGTTATCAAAGACAAACTGAAAGTAAAATTTACTCTATTATATTGGTTGGTACAGTATGAACAGATAGTAAAAAATCTGTAATTTCACTATTAGTTACGAAAGACAAACCGATAGTACTATTTCATCTATTATATCGGTTGGTACAGTAATGACCGATAGTAAAAATTTTTTGCATTTCACTAATGGTACACCAGAATATAACTGATAGTACAAAGCCTCTTCTTCACCACTGTCATCGTACTCTATCAGATTTTTCCCAGATTTCTTATAACCGTTAGAAGATATGGGTTAGTGGATTGCATTTCTGTAGTAGTGCTTGTATGTTAATGGTGAGCAATTCCTATGTCGAGTTGTGCCCGATTGATGAACTCGAGCCTGTCTCCTTCGACATGGCCATCAGAGACAAGGTCGTGTCCACCTTTTCGGTCGAATCGAACTGGACAATTTCCTCTGTGAGTGGAATAGAATTAACCATGGTTGTTCGTCTGCTTGGTTCATTCTGGTCGTAGTTCAGGCTGAAGTTTATAACACTTCTCTGGAGCCCTCTCTGGAGCTCAGCAATATGACAATGCTCATGAGTGTTACCCGTACTGTGGGTACCCTCTCTGGAGCTCTTCTCTGCTTTCGACATGGTCGAAATCTCCCTCACGTTCTTATCGTTGTGGGTCTTATTCTTCTTCTCAATCGCCAAAGAAGTTGTGCTCGCAGTCGATATGTCGCCGACGCCAAACATACTCAATTTTGTAATGATCATCTTCTGCAGTCCAGTAGTGTATTTTCTGAACGTCTGGGTGTCAAAAAGCGAGATTCCAAGGACAATCGCTTGTCTCCGAAATTCCGTCGTGTAGTCCTAGATGGACTGGTTGCGCCGTTGATACAACCGGTGCCACCAATCTCATCTCTCTTCAAGATACCCCATTGAGTTGAATTCTTGCCGTAGGAGTCGTTTAAATTGGCCCCACGTGAGGTCGTCTGCTTCCTTGCTGGCGACAAGAGCCTTCCACCACATCTTGGCGTGGTCCTTCATCTTCAAAGGTGCGAACTTCACCTTTTGAGCACTACTAAAACCTCGCAGGTTGAAGTAGGTCTCAAGCTGGTCAATCCATGAATCCAGTTTCTCGGCATCGATCACGCCATCATATATGGGTATGTCGCCCAGAGCTTCGATTTTAAAATATCCGACAGCTAAGGATGATGTGTTGGCGTGGTAATTGGCCTCAAAGTTGCCCACGTCATCGTTGTCTACTGGTTTGCGCAAGCTATTCCCAATTCTCACACCAGTCGCCTTTGCCTTTGAAGCATCATCTTTAGGAGGCACGATCATGGCCTGCTTCTTAATCCAAGTGAGCAAGGTATCCATATTGGCGGAGAGTCTGGCCACTTGTTCGGCCAAGTTAGCTTGAGAGGATGTTCCTTCAAACATGGTCGGAGACGTGACTGTTGGTGCCGTCGAATGTTTGCCCTTGCTAGTAGAAAGTTTTTGCGGAATCTCACCGGACTTTTCGTAGTCAAGGCAAATTTTGTTGGATCTAGGTCGATCTAGATATCTAGGTTTTGATGATTAATGACAATTTGGATAAATCCCTAATGATTAATATTAATTTGGATAATGACAGCTTTGAGAATTAAATGACAACTTGTATAAATCCTGGTTTAGCACAAGTACATTGAATTGTTAATGTTAAACCCTAGAAGTCGATGACTCCCTGTTGTGGTTTGATAATTAATGCATATGTTGAGGGGGATCTCCGTGGTTGCATCAATCTTGTGCTAAGTGTAACTTTGAATGTCATGTGATAAATCCAGAAGTTTGATGACTCCTTGTTGTGGTCTTGATATCGATGCACATGTTGAGGAGAGGCTCAGAATGATTAGTTATCTATGTTTGTGCTAAATTTGATGTCTTCCTTGTCGTCGTTTAAGATCGAAGCAGGTGTTAAGGGGGAGTTTATCACGTATGTCATTTGTGCTTACATCGAGCTTATACTGATCATTATCATGACATGAGTAATATAGATCGTGTACGCATTTCTTATCATATACGAATCTATATGTTTGTGTATTTCATCTCTTACTATCTGTTGAATATGGTTTTGTCATTTCACTGGAAAAAGAAATTGTTGAGCCAACTCCTGTGTAGAGTAATTTCTCTAGTGGTGATTAATGATGACCTATGTATGAGACTAATGTTGTGCATTGAGTGTATGTGTTGTAGTCTCAAGGCATATTGCGAGATGAAAGCAAGCAAGGGCGTGAAGAGGATGATGCCGATATGAGCCATCTCGAGCGAGGTCAAGCTTAGTGAGGTTGAGCTTTGCGAGGACAAGCTTTGAGGGATCGAGCTTCACGAGGTCGAGCTTCACCGAAGTCTCAAGGTGTATTGCGAGATGAAAGAAAGCAAGGGCGTGAAGAAGATGATGCCGATATTAGTCATCTCGAGCGAGGTCAAGCTTAGCGAGGTTGAGCTTTGCGAGGACAAGCTTTGAGGGGTCGAGCTTCATGAAATCGAGCTTCACCGAAGGAAAAATCTAAGATTTAGGATTGTTTTATTATGATTTTACCGGTCTCAGTGTTTGGAGATAGACCGGGTTGATAGGATTTTTTTTACTAGTTTGACCGTATTATTAAGAGGGGTCGGAAACTAGTAGCTTGAGTCTATCTAGTGTGGAAGCTCAAATGCATTCATATCATCTTGCACTAGTGATTAATCACCTCTTGCATTGCTAAGAAAATCTAAGAGTAGTTTGTGTTGCATTAAAGAAAATGTTTTGAAAACTTCACTTAGTCGTGGTTGCCAGTTAGAGCAATCTATTTTATTTCTAGAGTTGGTCGTGGTCATGTTCGCCGGATTGGCTGTATCTTTTTGGAGTTTGGTCATGGTTGTAGGAGTTCAAACTGGTCGTACTATTTTTCAACTCGATTGTATACGCTCGACCAAATCCACTCGACCACCTGTCTTTGACTGGATATTCGATCAGTAGCGTAAAGTTCTTCCATCGAATTGGTCGTGGTCTATGCTGAGTGTCAGCAGACATATTCGCTAGAAAATAGACAAATTGCATTAGAAATGACATTTGTGTTGGACATTTTGGCAGCATGAAGGTTTTTGAATTTCCTAGTCGGATCTCTAGACCAAAAGTTATGCTTGTTTTAGTGTCAACTTGCATGGCCGGACAGTGTCCGGCCTGTACAAAATCTTTAAGCGTATTGTAAAATGTGAACCAGAGACGTTTACATCTGTCCCAGGGTTTTTGTCCGGGACGGGCCCGATTTTGTCTGGTATGGCCAGACATTGCCCGACATGTACAAATTGTGTGTGCCTCGTCTTTGAAAGTGAAACAGAGACAAATACATCTGTCCGGGGCTTTTTTCCGGACATAAGATCATTTGTCCGGCCTTCACAAAAATAGCCCAATGATAACTGACACGTCTGCAACAGTTGTTTTTTGTTGTACTGGCCGGACAGTGTCCAGCATGGCCAGACAATGTCTGACCTGTACAAAATTACGTCAGTTTGTTGCAAACATCTAGTTTTCTTGAGGTGCTATATATATCTCATCTTAGGTTTCATTTGAGGTTGCTTAAACACCTGAAATTCCAGTGCATAAGCTAGCCAAACTCTTTAGAATCAATCTATTGCATTTAGAGCCAAGATTTGAGCCAAATCTTTAAGAGAAAATTAGAGAGAAAGTTTTGGTGAGAGGATAAGAGTGCTTAGTGCACTTCATCCACCATTTGCAAGCTAGTGCTAGTGTGTGTGCATCCACTTACATCATTTGAGCTTCAAGCACTTGATTCATTCAAGTGAAAGGTTCCGACTTGTTACTCTTGGCGATCGCCTTTGCCTAGACGGTGTCGGAGGAGAGTCGCGATCTCTCCGGTTGAAGTTTGTTGGAGAGGCCGACAAACAACGTGTGAAGGGTTTGGTGCTCGTCTATCCGGTGTGGAGAAGGAGCAACCCGAGTTTAGATATCCTTCGTGGATATAGAAGCGAGACTCACGCGTGAGTGCTTCAACGAGGAGTAGGGGAGACTGCACGAGTCTCTCAGACTTCGGTAAAAATATTGTCAATTGCGTATTTCTTATTCATTTCATATTTAACTTGACAAAAATTGTTTGATTCACTAGTTGCTTGTTGTATTGTATATTTAATATTGATTAATTTCAACTAGATGTTAGATAGTTGTAAACTCTTTGCTAAAATTAGATTTCCTAAACATCTTGCAAAAATTGTTTAATTGAAAAGAATTTTTAAAAGCCTCCTATTCACCCCCTTCTAGTCTGCATCCTTGATCCTACAATTGGTATCAAAGCAAGGTCTCTCTTTTATCAGCTTTACCACTAGAAAGAAAGGATGAATTCGATAGAGAATTTTGGATTGATTGCTCCTCACTTTGATGGCTCAAATTATTCACGTTGGAAAATTATGATGAGTACTCATCTTGAGGCATTAAATTTAAAATTGTGGAGGTTAGTGCAAAAGGGTATAACTAATTCGTCATCTTCAGATAAACACATTCACCTCTTAAACACAAAAGCTAAAGATGTGCTTCTTGAATCCCTTAGCCATGACGTGCTCGAACTAGTGAGTGATTGTTCGACCACTCACGATGTTTGGACCACTCTTGAGTCTTTATTTGTGGGCACATCTAGCTATGAGCATGCTAAGATGCGTATATTATTGCGGGACTATGAGGCATTTGTGATGTTGGAGCATGACACACTCTCCACCATATATGATCGCTTGATCAACGTCACAAATGAGCTCAAAGCCCTTGGGGCTAATATTTCTGATCTAGACATTTGTAGGTAATTGCTCTAGGTGTTGCCGAAGGGCTGCTATGGAGACTTCATCACCAATTTTGCAAATGGTGACCTCTTTAACACTTCACCGAGCGAGCTCATTGACATAATTATGTCAAATGAGGCTATGTCCAAAGAAAAGGACATGTGTTCCACCTCCGAGCATATCGAGGACAATGATATCAATGCGGAGGATCGGGAGTTTTCTAGCGAGCTCAAGGACGTCAATGACTTGGTTTGCCTAAGACAAAGGTAAAATCTTGCAAGAAAAGCTCAAGAAAAACTAGAAAGAAAGTGTCGAAGTCAAAGTCTTCATCTCAAGATAATTCAATATGCCCTACGGCTTGTGACTCGACAGTATCAAACTCTAACCTCTCTAATAATGAGCTTATGGATATAATTGTAGAGTTAAAAGGCTTACTTGGCAATACGACTAAAAGTTTAGCACTTTAAAGAATAATTACTCATCCTTGGAAGTACAATATCAAGAGTTAAAGAATTCTCATGATTCTTTGCTTCCCAAGAATACTATTAGCTCAACATGTATATTAAATGTTAAAGTTGATTGTGACTCCCCTATTGATCCAACTTTAGAGTCACACACTTCTACTTCACATGCTAGCAATAATTCAATTGTTGATTCGTGGTTAGATTCTAATGCTAGCTTTGTGGACACTAGTACTTCATGTGATAAGTTGTCAAATGATTCTTTTATAGATTCACATGCTTGTACGGATGATACTAGTAACTCATACCATGATTTGTCGAGTGACTCATCTCTATGCCATAGTGTTAGTACTAGTCGTTCTTCTTTTGATATGCCTAGCTCATCTAGTGATTGTAATGCTTCACCTTCTAGTTCATCTACTTGTGATGAGATGCCATCATGTTCTTTTCATAATTCATGTGTTAACACGGAATCATCTCAAGCACCTAAAATTGAAAATGATGAACTTAGGAGTATAGTAAATAGATTGAGCAATAACCTTACTAGATGTCATATGAGTACTGCTATGCTTGCTAAACCCCCTTTAGATCATAAAAATTCATTTAAAAAGGGAAAATTAAATCATGCACACTTAACTGGTAAGAGGCATTATATACTCCATCACATTCATACAAACTCTTTCAAAAAGCCCTCTCGAACTTCATGTTCTTCATATCATTTGAAAGGGCAACATTCATTTAAGTGTGCATCTAATTATTTTAGAGATATTTCTTTTAGCTCTTATTTGATTTTGTATTCTAGAAAGGGTTTAATTGCAAAACCAATTGATTTTCATTTTCAAAAACCTAAAGATAGAGCTATTTGGGTATCAAAAGACTTATGCGACAAGGCTAGAGGGCCTCGTATGGTTTGGATACCAAAACAGGCTTAAATCTTTTGATATTTTACATAAAAATATTTGCATTGCATTTTTTTTCCCTTTATTCTTTGATTGTTTTATATTATTATGGCCAACAAAGCAAAAGAATGAAAATTTGAAACTTATGTTGTTACTTATTTAGGGGTTATAATTTGTAAATACTTCCGTTGTCCTTCACACCCCTATATGAGAGACATTTCAAAATTGCAAGCATAAGTTTTCTAAATTGAGCTCTATTTGTCTCAAAGTTTCATTTGAAAAGGCCAAAAAACATCAATTCCTATCAAAATGGTCTTCAAAATTTATTTAAAAGGTTTTTAGAGGCTTTGGATGAAAAATGATGTCAAAAAGTTCTTTTTATCAAAAACTAGCCTCAAAAGGATCTTCGGGTATCTTATTTTTCAACAAAATCGCTTTCGAACGCAAATCAAAATCTATTTGAAGTTTGCAAAAAATTGCTTTACAAAACCCCTAGATATTATTATCCCAAAGAATATTGCAATTGAAAACTTTCTCAAAAGAGTTCTTATTTGAAAGTTATGAGTATTTGAATCTCACCGGAAAACTTGCTTTGGCCCGAAATACCCTAACTATGCAAAACATGAGTTTGACTATTTGAATGGTTTTTATTTGTGAGCTTTGGCTCAAAATGATATGTTTAACTCATGAAAACTCTTTCATGTCAAAAATCTCATGAAAATCAAATTTGAACTAAATTTGCAAAAGTTTGTCAAATTTCAACCTCTTTGCTTAACACAAAGATCATTTGACCATAATTCTTGATTGAAAAATCCTTTTTGGAAAATTCTTTTTGGAAAATGTATTTGATACATTGAGAATCATCTCTGCAAATTTTCATCTCAATTGGATTTGATTTGTGCATAATTGATTCTTTTCACAAATCAAATATGAGATTTACAAAATTCAGATTTCTCATGGTTTTGGGCTGATTTGTCAATTTCATATCTTTAAATTGGTTGGCTATTTAAGGAATATTTCTATATGATATCTTATCCTTTATGATTGGTCTTTATTTCTAATTTATTTCAAAATTATTGGAAGTCATTTGTATAGAGTTTCAGGTGCTTTTACAAGTGTAAAATACTTTTCACAAACGTGAAATCTGAAACTTCCAAATCTGACCAACATTTGTCTTTTTGATATTTTATTGTTGGATCATATCTTGGCTTCACTATAAAAGGAAATCTAGTTCCTCATTGTATCATTTATCTCCAAAACTCAATTTTGGAATTTTTGAAACTTGTTTGCATATGTTTCGATGATCAAAAAGAAGCCACGAGGTTTAATAAAGTATTAGTCAAATTGGATAATAATCTCTCAATTCTTTCAAATGACTATAATATTTGGTTCTTGGATCTTCATGAAAAGTGTTTCCATTGATGTTATTTATCTTTATGAAAATTTTCATGAGCTTTGATATTCATTTGGATGGTTTCTCGATTTGAGTTCATTTGGATTTTGTTGTTTATCTTCAAAACTCAATCATTTGATCCAAAAACTATTTGGCAAGAACTTCATAAATGAAAGTAAATAAACTTTGTGCCAAATAGCATGTTCCTAGCATGGCATGGCCTTGAATGAAAATCCAGACATTCCTTGTTTAGGCCATAAAGAAGTGATTTCATAATCTTCGCTCTTCGTATTAATTTTTTGTTGAACTCTTGATTTTCAAAAAATTAGATTATTTCTATTTATTGAAAATATTTCTTGACAAAACTTGGTTAACACATTTAGGGGGAGCAACTTCAAAGTCTTTGAATCCTTGTATACCCTAATTGTGCACACATATCAAATTATGTATGTTTTGGTAAAAAGGGTCATTTTCGAGGTAAAAAGTGTAAAAGAGCTCAAAATGTTCACAATGTTCAAAATTACCAAAAAAACTTCAAAAATACATTTCAAATATGTTTTCAAAGGTTTTGAAGGTGAAACAAAAGAGTTGCGAGCTAAAATGCAAAATTTCGACAAAACTGAAAACTTCGGGATCTTGTTTTAGCCCAAAACGATTCATTTCCATAAAACAAGATGGGTTGAGACTTGATCAAAACTTTCTACATGAAACACTTAGAACTCACTCACCTGAATATAGTTCGTATTGAACTCTTTCTCAAAAGACCTATGGTTTTCAAGTTTTCACATATCCTAGGTCGCCCGAAAACGACTATCGACCCAAAAATACCCAAAAGTGCAATTTTGTGATTTAAGCTATTTGGACCAGACTTTGTTCCATATCTTGGTTTAGAATAGTATTTCAAACTCATCCATGTCCAAAGATTTCAGAAAAATCCAAGTTTAGTCAAAAATTGAAGTTTTCGTAAAAATCAATTTGGTTTTACCCGTTTTACCCTAAAAATCACTTTTGAGGAATAAAATTCAAGATCTTTTTCAAATCAAATTCATCCAAATGCTATTCATATAAGTTCCTGTCATGATATTCAAACCTATTATGGCACTTGATTCAATTTTTGAAGCAAATTTGAAAAAAAATCACAAATTTCAGAGTTTCAACAGACTTTTCTAAACCGTCCGGACGTTGTCTGCCCAGAGTCAGACTCTGTCCGCCCTAACTGGATTTTGTTTGGCCCTAGCAGACTTTGTTTGGCCCTGTGTGAAGTTTAATAATTACTGAATTTTTCACCTGTTCTTTTTACTCCCTGTTTTGTCAAATCCTTGCTTCCATTTCTCTCCATATGTTGGAGTTCTTCATGATTCATATGATGGTGTTTGAAATGCTTTTTTATTATGTTTTTACATGTCAAAGTAAAGATTATTTTCATGATTTTGGAGAATATTCAAATGAATTCTAAATGTTAGTATTCTTTCAGAAAGTTGAGCAACTCACTAGGTCATATGCTTTTCTCTCAACCTTGTGACCTAAAATTGTTTTCATCAAACCTTATTTTGGCATATCCTTCATTTGTATGTTCTTTTTGTGTTTATACCAAAAGAAGTGAAATTTTGAAGGTTGAATCTATTAATTCTATTGAGTTTTGGTTTAAAAGTTTAAAATCCTTTCTTATATCAAATGATTTTCAAAGTGAGAAGTTTGACACAATCATTCATCACAATATTAATCGAGACATTTTTTTTTCTTGTGTGTCAAAATATATATTGATGACATTATTTTAGTTTCCACTAATGAATCCCTCTGTCAAGAATTTATTTTTGAGATGATGCTTAGGGAAATCGAGATGAAAATGATTGAAGGGCAAAGTTACTTCCAAGCACGAAAAAACAAGCAACTTAAGAACAGAATGTTCGAGAGTAAATTCAAGCATGTGAAGAAATTGCTCAAGAGCCTTGAGATGGAAGATGATGAAGCTATTACAACTCTTTAGGCTACAAATGAACATCTCGACATGGATGAACATGAAAAAGTGGTCAATTCTAAACTCTATCGACTTTTTGATTGATAGTTTGCTTTACTTTACCGCACTTTACCCTGTTATCATATTTAGTGATTGCATATATGCTAGATTTTGATTAATTCCTAAGGAATGTCATCAAATTGCCATTAAATGCATTCTTAGGTATTTGAAATGCAATCCTAGATAGATCTTTGATATGTGAAATGTACAAATTTTGAATTAGTTGATTATGTCAGGGGAAATCTACGCGGGGCTAAGTCTAGGCAAGTTGCGTCACGTTTGCCCGGGGACTTGGCCTCCGGCCCCTCCCCGGGCTCCGCCTTTTGGCTCTCGGGACTTGGCCTCCGGCGCTGTCCCGGGCGCCGCCAGTCGCCCGGGGACCTGGCCTCCGGCCCCTCCCCGGGCGCCGCCTTTTGGCTCCCGGGACATGGCCTCCGGCGCCATCGCGGGTGCCGCCATTCGCCCGGGGACGTGGCCTCCGGGGTCTCCCCGGGCGCCGCCTTTTGGCTCCCGAGACATGGCCTCCGGCGCCGCCCCGGGCGCCGCCATTGGCCCAGGGACGTGGTCTCCGGGGTCTCCCCGGGCGCCGCCTTTTGGCTCCCGGGACTTGGCCTCCGGCGCCATCCCGGGTGCCGCCATTCGCCCGGGGACCTGGCCTCCGGCCCCTCCCCGGGTGCCGCCATATGGCCCCCGGGACCTGGCCTCCGGCGCTGTCCTGGGCGCTGCCATTTGCCCGGGGACGTGGTCTCCGGCCCCTCCCCGGGCGCCGCCATTTGCCCGTGGGCGTGGTCTCCGGTCGCTCACCGGGCGCCGCCTTTTGGGCGGGGACGTGATCTCCGGCCCCTCCCCGGGCGCCACCATTTGGCCCCCGGGACCTGGCCTTCGGCGCCATCCCGGGCGCCGCCATTTGCCCGGGGACGTGGTCTCCGGCCGCTCACCGGGCGCCGCCATTTGGCCCCCAGGACCTGGCCTCCGGCGCCGTCCCGGGCGCCGCCATTTGCCCGGGGACGTGGCCTCCGGCCCCTCCCCGGGCGCCGCCTAATGGCCCCCGGGACCTGGCCTCCGGCGCTGTCCCGGGCCTCGACGCCCTTCTAAAGGTAAAGTCTCGAGTTGTTTGTCACGTGCAGGTCACACGAGGAGCGCCTTGGGAATCAGCGACCACCTGTCAAGCATCCAAAGGCATTTGACCGGGAGAAGGACGGTCCTACCCTTCAATCCGACGGTGGCTTCCAGGGTAGTTTAGGCTTTTTGCCTCTTTTTGGGGCTATAAATAGCCCTTGTACCCATCTGTTGTAAAGGATCGGATCACTTTTATTGGAATAGCTAAACTCACAGGCGTGCTCCGGAAGCCTCTCCCCCAGAGAGAGCCTCCCCAGCCGACTCCGGTCGGGAGCGCGTCGACAGGACTAGGGCCCCCACCGGGACCCGAACCTGTATAAATCCTCGTGTCATTTCTTGTGCTTGTCCGGCGGGGGAGGACCGGTCATCCGGTCAACCCGCGCCGCGTAATCTTCGCTAGGATCATTCTCAAAACCTGTCGGGGTATTCGCAATACCACGACAGATTATTTGGATTCGAATCACATGACTTGCAAGATCAATCGAAAGAGTACATCCGGTGGTTGTTATGCTTAAATTCTTATGGATGAAACAAAACATTGGATTATAGAATTGCTTCCGAATAGATGCCACTTATGAAATATTGAAAGTGTCGTAAAGATGGTGAACAATTTGATTTAAAACTCTCGGTTAGAGTATATTGATATACGACATCATTGTATAAGAGACTTTGTGGTATAAAGAGATTTAGAGATCAATCATGATATGACAAATATGCATCTAACGAATATTTTTCACATCAAACTATTAGATGCATCTAGATTTTGAATGATTGAGAAGGGATTAAATGTCATCGATATAAATGTCTTCGATATATCCATTATATGCTGATTGTCTTGTTATCCTTCTCCATACTTTGAGTGTATTTTTCAAAAATACTTGCAACAAACTTTCTTGAGATCTTGCTTTTGCATAAAAACCATTTCATATAAAATTCAATGACCCTGAAAATTTGGTGTGTCAAAATTTGAGTTCTCAATCCTTCCTTTTTGTGCTTGATGACAAAGGGGGAGAGAATAGTGTTGTAGAGATATTTTAGAGCTTTAGGGGGAGAGAGTTTAGGAAAGTTTGGGAGAGATAGTTGAGGTAGTTGACAAAGGGGGAGAGATAGATATCGTGTGATATTCGGATGGTGAGATATTAGAGATCAATGATATTTGATATTGGTATCTGGGAGATAGAGATCAATGATATTTGATATTGATATCTGAGAGATAGAGATCAATGATATTTGATATATTTGATATTGATATCTGAGAGATAGATACTATTTGAAATCATTGATATTGATATGTGGGAAAGATAATTGAGTTAGAGAAAATTGAGATAAGTTGATACTTTGGAAGATGACTTCATTGAACTTGTGCTCAATTGTCATTCATATCTCTTAATTTAAATGATTAAATGCTTCGTTCAGTTTCGATATATTATTGCATATATTGAGGGGGAGCTGAAGAATCTATTTTTGATTTATAGAGGTTGTTGTCATCAACCATAGAAAAGGGGGAGATTGTTGGATCTAGGTCGATCTAGATATCTAGGTTTTGATGATTAATGACGATTTGGATAAATCCCTAATGATTAATGTCAATTTGGATAATGACAGCTTTGAGAATTAAATGACAACTTGTATAAATCCTGTTTAGCACAAGTACATTGAATTGTTAATGTGAAACCCTAGAAATTGATGACTCCCTGTTGTGGTTTAATAATTGATGCATCTGTAGAGGGGGAGCTCTGTGGTTGCATCAATTTTGTGCTAATGTAAATTGGAATGTCATGTGATAAATCCGAAAGTTTGATGACTCCTTGTTATGGTCTTGATATCGATGCACATGTTGAGGAGGAGCTCAGAATCATTACTTATCTATGTTTGTGCTAAAGTTGATGTCTTCCTTGTCATGGTTTAAGATCGAAGCAAGTGTTAAGGGGGAGCTCATCATGTATGTCATTTGTGCTTACATCGAGCTTATGCTGATCATTATGATGACATGAGTAATATAGATCGTGTACGCATTTCTTATCATATACGAATCTATATGTTTGTGTATTCATCTCTTACTATCTGTTGAATATGGTTTTGTCATTTCACTGGAAAGAGAAATTGTTGGCAAACAACAGGAAGGTTTTTGAATTTCCTAGAAATATCTAGTTCTCGCTCCTGTTGACAAAATTGTAGCCCCTTGCATTGGCCAGATAGTGTCTGGCATGGTTGGACAATGTCCAGCCTGTATAAAATCTTTAAGCGTATTGCAAAATGTGAACCAGAGACGTTTGCATCCGTCCAGGGTTTTTGTCCAGGACGGGCCCGACTTTGTTCGGTATGGCCAGACATTGCCCGGCATGTACAAATTGTGTGTGCCTTGTCTTTGAAAGTGAAACAGAGACAAATGCATCTGTCTGGGGCTTTTGTCCAGACATAAGATCATTTGTCCGACCTTCACAAAAATAGCCCAACGGTATCTGACATGTTTGCAACGGTTGTTTTTTGTTGTACTGGCCGGATAGTGTCCAGCATGGCCAGACAATGTCCGGCATGGCCAGTCAATGTTCGGCTTGTACAAAATTATGTCAGTTTGTTGCAAACAGCTAGTTTCTTGAGGGGCTATATATATCTCATGTTGGGTTTCATTTGAGGCTGCTCAAACACCTGAAATTCCAGTGCATAAGCTAGCCAAACTCTTTAGAATCAATCTATTGCATTTAGAGCCAAGATTTGAGCCAAATCTTTTAGCGAAAATTAGAGAGAAAGTTTTGGTGAGAGGCTAAGAGTGCTTAGTGCACTTTATCCACCATTTGCAAGCTAGTGCTAGTGTGTGTGCATCCACTTGCATCATTTGAGCTTCTAGCACTTGATTCGTTCAAGTGAAAGGTTCTGACTTGTTACTCTTGACAATCACCTTCGCCTAGACGGTGTCAGAGGAGAGTCACGATCTCTCTGGTTGAAGTTTGTTGGAGAGGCCGACAAACAACGTGTGAAAGGTTTGGTACTCGCCTATCCGGTGTGGAGAAGGAGCAACCGGAGTTGAGATATCCTTCGTGGATATAGAAGCGAGGCTCACCCGTGAGTGCTTCAACGAGGAGTAGGGGAGATCGGGTGAGTCTCTGAGACTTCAGTAAAAGTATTGTGTCAATTGCATATTTCTTATTCATTTCATATTGAACTTTACAAAAATTTTTTGATTCAGTAATTGCTTGTTGTACTGTATATTTCATATTGATTAATTGCAACTAGATGTTAGATGGTTGTTAAACCCTTTGCTAAAATTAGATTTCCTAAACATCTTGCAAAAATTGTTTAATTGAAAAGAATTTTTAAAAGCCTCCTATTCACCCCACTCTAGTCGGGCATCCTTGATCCTACAAATTTTACCATCCATAGGACAGGATAGTGCTCTAATACCAACTTGATCCGTTTAAGTACTGTTGGGGGAATTACCCGGTGGCTGCATTAGCCTCCCCCGGACGTCTCCCGTTGAAAGCCACGGACGCCTCCCGTGAAAGGCCACGGACGTCTCCCGTGGAATGTCCCAGAGGCCTCCCTTGGAAAGCCACGGACGTCTCCCATGGAAAGTCATAGAGACCTCCTTGGGAAAGTCCCAAACGCCTCTGGTGGAAAGCCACGGATGTCTCCTGTGGATGGTTGGAGGCCTCCCAGGGAAGTCCCAGACGCCTCCCTTGGAATGCCACAGATGTCTCCTGTGGAAAGTCCCGGAAGCCTCCCGTGGAAAGCCACGGACATCACCCGTGGAAAGGCACGGAAGTCTCCCGGGGAAAGTCCCGGATGCCTCCTGTGGAAAGCCACGGACGTGTCTCGTGGAAAGTCTCGGAAGCCTCCTGTGGAAAGCCACGGACTCCTCCTGTCAAAAGCCACGGACGTTTCCCGTGGAAAGTCTTGGAGGCCTCCCGTGGAAAGCCACGGACGTCTCCATTGGAAAGTCATGGAGGCCTCCCAGGAAAAGTCCCGGATAACTCCCGTGGAATGCCACGGATGTCTCCTGTGGAAAGCCACGGACGTCTCCCTTGGAAAGTCACGAAGGCCTCCCGGGGAAAGTCTTGGACGCCTCCTGTGGAAAGCCACAGACGTCTCCCATGAAAAGTCTAGAAGCGTCCCGTGCAAAGCCACGGATGTCTCCCGGGGAAAGTCTCGGACGCCTCCAGTGGAAAGTCACGGAGGCCTCCCAGGGAATGTCCCAGACGCCTCCCGTGGAAAGCCATGGATGCCTCCCGTGGAAAGCCACGAACGTCTCCCGTGGAAAGTCCTGGAAGCCTCTCGTGGAAAGTCATTATCTCCCCGGGAAAGTCCCACACACCTCTTGTAGGAAGCCACGGACGCCTCCCGTGGAAAGTCCTGGAAGCCTCCCGTGGAAATCCACGGACGTCAAGGATACCTCGAGAACTAGCGAGGACACATGTCAAACATCCAAGTCATTCACCCTGTGAAAGGATAACGATGCCCCTTGATCCAGTGGTCACAGCTAGGGTATTTTAGTCATTTTGCGTATTTTTGGGACTATATATACCCCCTTGTATCTCATTTGTAACCAGGACTCAATTCATTTTACACATACTCAAAGCAACAGGCATCTCTTGGAGACCTCTCTCCCCGAGAGAGAACCTCCCCAGCAGACTCGCGTTCGGGGCGTGCCGACAGGACTAGGGTCCCCACCGGGACCCAAATCTGTATAAACTCTCCGTGTCAATCTCTGTGCTTGTCCGGCGGGAGGTGACCGGTTGCACGGTCAGCTCGTGTCGCTGTACATGTGTTATGTTGGTCCAAAAACCTGCCGGAGTATTTTTAATACCACGACAGTTGGCACCGTCCGTGGGGATCCGTGACGACTTGCCAGGGCTCCTCCAAGAAGAACGAGGAACCTCTCCTCACTGTCAAACAACGCCGGTCCGAGCGACCCTGCACAAGGAACGGTCATCCCGGCGCCGCCATCCGGTGACACCCGGTCGAATGTGGCACCCTCGGCTGAGATCGCTCCTGGGGGAAGCCTCCCGAGGTCGAGCGCACTGGCCACAACCGCGCTTGCGGGGACCAGTGCCCCCAAAGCGGAGCTCCCGGTCACCGGGGACCAGTTGTTGGGGGCGCTGGTCGAAGGTCAACTCCGCGCCCAGCACACGCTAGAAGAGCTCTTGCGGGTCTTGGCACGGCCTCCGGCCCCCATGTATCTGTTAGTGATATGTCCTAGAGAAAATCATAGAGATGTATTTATCTTTGTTATATTTATGAACATTTGAATAATATGTTATTTTTGAATAAATTGTCATCTTGGTTCAATCAACAAGTGTGTGACTTGTTCGCGAGACACTATATTTAATTGATGATATTATTCTAATAAAGTCCATGATCCATTATCTTTAAATAGGACATTATTAATTAATGGATCAGCGCATGTATTGATTGGTGGTTATGTTTCATAGACCATGGATATAAGATAGCAAATCAATAATGTGGACATATATTGGAGAATATAATGCTGGATAGACCCATTTTGAGACACTATTTGAATTTGTTATTTAAGTGTCACCAATTGGTCTCAAATAATGTTTATGATTGATCCTTAGACCTGAGACCATCATAGTTTCCTACATGTGTAGTAGTATACTTTGATACTACCAAACGCTACTTTTAATTAAGTGGTAATAAAGGTAATATTCGGGTATGCTATGAGCCATGCGGAGGAATATGAATTGTTAAGATGGAATTTTCATCTCTCATATAATGAGAGAGATATGTCTAGGCCCCTCGATATAGATAAATTGAGAAGTGTATGGCCATGTCGTTTATGGTTGAGTGTCAACTACGGGAAGATCAATTCACTATGAGATCGAGAAAGGATTGAACTATGCAAGGGTAGCACTTTTCCTACCTTGGGTTTAATCTGGTATCGTATGGCTAGAGGATCAACATGAAGACATTATATACGTTTGCTGATTATGATCTTTATGTGTATTTGGATAGTCGTTATGTCCTACTAAGGGCCACTACCGACTTACAATTCGGGTAAGTATTCCCGAGTCGTGACTACATATACATGAACCTACAGGGTCACACACTTAACGGGTTGAAACAATGCAATTCGGATTAAGTCTATTATGGAGTTTCCGTATCAGATTCGGAGACTTAATATTAGACTCCTTATGCATTCAGATTGGGTTTGTTATGGGTTTCTATATCAGATTAGAGACTTAATATTAGACTCCTTACGCATTCGGATTGGGTTTGTTATGGGTTTCCGTATCAGAGTCGGAGACTTAATATTGGGCTCCTTATGCATTCAGATTGGGTTTGTTATGGGTCTTTGTATCAAATCTGGATTGGGTTTGTTATGGGGTTTTCATATCAGATATGAAGATTTAATGTTAGACTCATCCATCAGTTCGGATAAGATTCGTATCACATCAGGAAACCTAATTTGTTAGGATTTCTTCTGCATGGCTAGATTTAATGTTGGACTATCCTGCAGTTCGGATAAGATTTGTATCACATCAGGAAACCTAATTTGTTAGGATTTCTTTTTCATGGCACTATATAAAGAGAGGTATGATGGGGGCTTTAAAAAACACAGAAAAGTCATAGTTGCTATCACCTCTAAAGTAATAGCCCTAAACCCTTGTTGTGCGCATTGGTGCTAGCACACCATCATACGACGTTCCATCTTGGTACGTGTGTATACCAGTAGAGACGCAGCTGCAATTGCTACGCTAATTAGGACGATCCGTGAGTAATCGTTGTCATCTACATCCGCTGATCAGGACGATCCGCAAATGGTTGCTGTGAACATTCGTTCACTTCACCAAATCTGCTTCCGCTGTTGGTAACAATCTAATCTATGATCTATTACTTGCAGCTTTCGAGTAAAAGGTTTTGAAATTTTGCTAGTGTAGTTTACTCGATTTCCTACAGTGGTATCAGAGCCATCATGTATAGTTTTAGATCTAGATTAATATCATATATGTGATATATGAAGTTATAGTAGACTAGATCTACTAGTTTATTCAATCTATTACCGTATAAGTTTCGTTATACATATTCGTTTTGACATCCATGTGTTGTGATGAACTGGTTTTTGGCCGACTTTAATATGAACTGTTGTCTAATGATCCTAGCATGGGCTAGAGGGAGGTGATGTTAGGGTTTATATGATAATAGTAGAATTGGCAGAAACATATGGTTATAGATTGGATCTTCTAAACCATATGTGTATAGATTGGATCTACATATGACATTAGCTGCCTATTCTGGATATTCATATTGGAGTTAATATGACTAGAATAAGGGGATTTAAACCAATCGGATTGGTTTGAAAATTTGATTAATGTGGTTAACTAGAAAAATATTAATATTTTGTTTTAAAAAAATGATTATACTTGACAACCAGAAGCTGCCTACTTTGGTGTATAAGGAAAGAACATATCATAAGGTTTTCTTGATAAGCCCCGCTCAGCGGAATGCTTTCCTTCATGGTGTGAGAGAAAAAAATCGTGGTCTTTCTTGGCCAAGGTTACTATCAACGGAAGTTAAATATAGTTGTAGTTATGCATGTTAGATCATCTAGCTGATGGTTGTTTTCATGCATATGGATGTTGTGGCATCTTTTAACCCCTCATAAAACATAAAGATTATACTTGACAACCAGAAGTTGTCAACTTTAGTGTCTAAGGAAAATACACATCATAAGATTTTTCTTAATAAGCCCCGCTCAGCGGAACGCTTTCCTTCATGGTGTGAGCGAAAACAGTCGTGGTCTTTCCTGGCAAAGGTTAGTGTCAATAGAAGTTAAATATAATTGAAGTTGCACCTATTGGATTATTTAGCTGATGATTATTTTCGTACATATGAATGTTTTTCCATGTTTTAACCCCTCACAAAAATTAAGTGTTTATTATGCTCTTCTAATTGCTGCACCTGTCAAGATTTTGATCGTTGCTTTGTGGGCCTGACAAATTAGGGCACCATCAATTATCTTAATAAGGCAAGATGTGTGTTGGACACTCATAAGCATAGAATTGGTTTAACTTAACAGGGCCATCAAAACGGTTTTGGGCTTTGGGGCATGGTGTTGGGAGCCATGGTATGGGATGACACCTAAAAAACAAGAGTTATATATGATATAATTAGTAAGGAATTGCTTACCTAAATAACTAGGTTTCTAGTAGTGATGCCAAAACTCACTAGAACTTAGTGAAATATGGATCTTGGCCTACTATATATATTTCTTGAGGGATTTTTGTTCTAAAATATATAGTTGGTACATCTTTTATTGAATTGTTTAATAAAAGATTTTTCATAAATATAATGCTAAGATTTTGCATTTCTTTACTGTTGTAGACTATGGATAGTTGTAGCTCCTCAAACAATTTCAGTTTGCGATCTGTCCTTAATAAAGAAAAGCTAGATGGAACAAATTTTATTGATTGGTATAGAAACTTGAGAATTGTTCTCAAACAAGAGAAAAAGGACTATGTCCTAGAGACTCCTATACCTGATGAACCAGCCGCTAGTGCTCCACATGCTCAAAAGGATGCTTACAAAAAACTTACCGATGACGCACTTGATGCCAGCTGTCTAATGCTAGTCACCATGAACTCTGAGCTTCAGAAGCAATACGAGAGCATGACAACTTATGACATGGCCGTGTCTCTTAGAAACTTATTTGAGGAGCAGGCTAGGGTGGAAAGATATGAAACCAGCAAGAAATTGCATGATTGCAAGTTGGTAGAAGGGAGTTCGGTCAGTCCTCATGTGATCAAGATGATTGGTTACATTGAGAATTTGGAAAAGCTTGGTTTTCCCCTTAGTCAAGAGTTGGCTATAGATATGATTCTCCAATCGCTCTCTCCGAGCTATGACCAATTTTTCATGAACTATAACATGAATAATCTGGAGAAATCATTGACCGAATTGCATGGGATGCTTAAAACAATGGAACAAAGCATTAAGAAAATTCCAAATAATGTAATGATGGTTCAAAAGGGAAAAAGATTTAAGAAGAAGGGCAAGGGCAAGGCTAAGGGAAAAGGAAAATGTAACACCCCATATTTCCGCTACTCTTTTGTATGTCAGTTAGTGCATCTCTCTCAGATTCCTCGGATGTCTCGATCGTGTCTCAGATTGACCCCAGAATTCCCCAAATCTTAACCTAGTCTAGATCTTTTATCTCAGGAATATGATCCACGGTATGCCAATACCTTAATCCAAAAAGTTGGCAGCAGAACTCCATCGTTCAGACTTTTTTCACGAGTCAATCCAAAAGTATCGCAGATTGGTCCTTTTAAGATTTTCCAGAAGCCCGAAAAGGCTAAAAGCCACTGATTAACTCCAAACCTTAATTTGATTCAATATCTCCCATTCACTATTCTGATCTGAATCTCCTTCTGCGAGAATCTCGAAATATCATCCTAAGTCTCAGATTTCAGCCTCGACAAAAATCCAGACCCTAATTACCCTGTTTTTGTTTCGACGCAAAACATGATCAAAACCCCAGATTTTGTCATCTGTCACTGCTAAACCATTTGTTGAGCTTAGTAGGCCAATTTGGTAAAATCATTTTCAGCTCAATCTAAACATTTTGCCAGATTTACAAATCAGTCTAGAATCAAGTTTCTGTAATTGCAATTGAGTCCAAATCTCCTTTTCTTGCCGTTTTCGGCCAGAACCCGGCTAGCCGTTTTCGACCAGTGCCTCGCCATGATTTCCTCGCCGCCGGCCTTCGCCTGTGCTCGTGTTTGCTAGTGTCTACACGTGCGCTAGTGTCTGCGCCAAAACCAGCTGTCGTGGCAGCCCTTCGACCAGCAGCAGCAACAGCGCGCTAGCGGAAGGCTTGAATCTGCATGCATGCACATGTCGTCGCCGGGTCAGCTTCGTCGCCTATGCCATTGCACCAGCCTGGAACAAGTTCCAACGCGGCCGACCATTGCTGGCAAAGCTGGGTAGCCGCCTACATGCCGTCACGTCATCGTCGCCGTTGTTTCTCCTTCGCCCAGCCAGTCATGTCCCCAGCTCAATTTTTGTGGCTTGCTTCCCTCACAATCTCCATTCCGCGCCTATTTCAACCCCCCTCACCCAGAGCAATCTCCACGCCACCAGAAACCAGCCAAGTGTTAGCTTTTCTTGTTTTCTTCTTCTTCTCGAGCGAGCCGCCGAAGAGAACGCCGCCAGAGCAATCCGCATCACCAAAATCCAAATTGATTGCACTGGTATGTCCCTAGTGCTCATCTGATCATCCCCTATCAACCAATTTGTCTCCGGCGAACCTCATCGCTGGCGATCGCCGAAAAAGCCCAAATGCCCTGTTCCAGCAATTGACCTCTCTCCAGACCAAATTATACCCCTTTTAGTAGAACAAATCGATCCTCAGGAGGTCGTCAAGAAGCCTGTTTAGCCATAATTTAAATTGAAGCCCGATTGGAGAGCTTTCTGATTCTTCGTGACTACCGTGGACGTCTCATGTCTCCGGCACGCCTCACCGTGTCTCTGACCAATTTGACCTCACCTACACGTTCACTGGGTCTCATAGACCATGTAGCCAAGACCAATTTATCCTGCATAGCTTTGAATCAACGGTGCCCCTTTAACCATCATCTTCGAGTCCAGCCACAACGCCGGTGAGCCCCAAATCAACTTTGCCGCCCGATTCCTCGCTCCAGTACCATCAGCAACACCCCAGTAGCAAAACCCTTCAATCAATTTCAAGTTTCTTCAACCCCAGTTCTCTCTCACCGTAGCCCATCTTTGATTCTAGTGGACAACGACTTAAACCTCGCCACTCGCCGCCGTCAGGCCACCATTTTCCAATTAACCTTGTCAGCAGCACCCTTTCTATCTCGCTTACACATTTGACAAACTTGGCGAAGCAGCGCATGCCTGGATTGTCCAGACGCGCAAGCCCTAGTGCACTACAGTACACTGGCATTCAATTTTCTCTGTGCCAGTAACTTAGCTACAAATTCTTTGATTTCCTGGACTTTTTTGCTAAATCCAATTTGTCTATTAGTTACCTTGTTGTGTTTGGCACCTAATGCCCCATTTTATGGTCATCTTGACCTTTTAGAAGCTCCAAATCTACCTTGTGCTATTCTTTGACGTTGTCAGGCCGTGAACCGAATGTCAGCTTGTAGATATTCGTCGCATCTGAGCCAAATCTTGTGAGGCAAAACCAAGTATCTTCTCCCCCGCTGTATCATCTTCGACCAGATCACCTCGCTTGCATGCATGTTTATAATTTTCCCATAGCAAGTAATTTCTGTATGCTTATATGTTGTGTTGTTTCATTGTTTGCGTGCGAGAGTAGAGCCAGAAGTGGAAGGATTGGAAGAAGTCTTTGAAGACCCGGTAGAGCAGTCAGACCCCGCGTTGCAAGGCAAGTCTCTCTCCCCTTGACCATGTTTCTTCCAGTACTTTAAAATAAATTAAGTTAATTATTGTTTTTAATATATGCATGCCTTATCTTCAAATTAAGTGCTATGTTGGAAGAACATGAATAGATATGACCTAATCTCTTGTAAAGCCCTTCATGTTTGTATGTCTCATTCACTCTTGTTACCCTAGGATATTATGCTTAAGTTATGCTTATGCTTGAATGTATGAGTTAAATACTAAATGATCATTTATATTAAAGATTTTCTTAAAACCTCTTTTGTGAAAGTGTCGTGGTATTGGGAATACCCCGGCAGGTTTTGTGAACGATCCTAGCGAAGAAAACGCGACGCGGGCTGACCGGGTGACCGGTCCTCCCCCGCTGGACAAACACAAGAATTGACACGGGGATTTATACAGGTTCGGGTCCCAGTGGGGGCCCTAGTCCTATCGGCGTGCTCTCGACCGGAGTCGGCTGGGGAGGCCCTCTCTGGGGAGAGGCTTCCGGAGCACACCTGTGAGTTTTGGCTATTCCAATAATGAATCACTTGTCTTTACAACAGGAGGTACAAGGGCTATTTATAGTCCCAAAAAGAAGCAAAAAGACTAAACAATCCCGGACGCTACCGTCGGATTGAGGGGTAGCAATGTCCTTCTCCTGGTCAAGCGCCTTGGATGCTTGACAGGTGGTCGCTGATTCCCGAGGCGCTCCTCGTGTGATCTGCACATGATCAACAACCAGAGACTTTACCTTTAGAAGGGTGATGAGGCCCGGGACATGCACCACAGGCCAGGTCCCCGGGCCAAAGGCGGCTCCCGGGACCGCCACCGGAGGCCGGGTCCCGGAAGGGAAAAGGCGGCGCCCAGGAGGTCCCGGGAGCCAAAAGGCGACGCCCGGGGCAGGCACTGGAGGCCACGTCCCGGGCAAATGGCGGCGCCCGGGACCGGCGCCGGAGGCTAGGTCCCGGGAGCCAAAAGGCGGCGCCCGGGGCAGGCACCGGAGGCCACGTCCCCGGGCAAATGGCGGCGCCCGGGACCGGCACCGGAGGCTAGGTCCTGGGAGCCAAAAGGCGGCGCCCAGGGTAGGCACCGGAGGCCACGTCCCCGGAGAAATGGCGGTGCCTGGGACCGGCGCCGGAGGTCAGGTCTCGGGAGCCAAAAGGCGGTACCTGGGGCAGGCACCGGAGGCCACGTCCCCGGGCAAATGGCGGCACCCCGGACCGGCGCCGGAGGTCAGGTCCCGGGAGCCAAAAGGCGGTGCCCGGGGCAGGCACCGGAGGCCATGTCCCCGGGCGCATGTGACGCAACATACCTGGACTTAGTCTCGCGGAGATTTCTCTCAACAGCAGTCCCCCATGCCCCCCGGGGACGATGCTCGAGTCCCCGGTGGGTATGGTACATGTCGCCGGGAAAATCTCCGGACCAAGCCACCGGAGCCGTGACGCTTCGGTTCCCGTGCCGCGTGCTTATGATCGCACCGCTTCGCCATAAATGCGCTCGTGATTCGAACTATCACCTCGGTTTGTGCGCCAGTCCCTTCGTTTCCCGCGCACAGTTTGAACTTCAACGGCCCAGATGTACTGCGAAGTGCCATGTGGCGGCCATCTAGGCCGCACTTCTCCCCCTATAAATAGGGCCTTGGGGGGCCCTGGAGGATCATTCGAAACTTTCCAACCTTAGCGCATTTAACTCTCCCGGTAGCTCTCTCTCGGTAGCTTGCTCCCGGTAGCAGGCGTCTGGGACCTGTAGGTGTCCTGTTGAAACTTTAGTAACCAAAAAAACCAAACCTGATGGCACCGAAGGGTCGAGCGAAGACCACGGAGGTGCCCCCAGAGGAAATCGCTCCGGATTACCTCTGGGCGTCGGAGTTCACGGCCAAGGACATGGAGTCCCTGGTCGAGCGCGGAGTTGTCGAGGACGTGGACATCCAGGTTCCCGTGAAGAAGGACGGAGCCCCCCGCCCCAGGCCCGGCGAGATCATGGCCTTCGAGGCCTTCCTGGAGGCGGGACTCCGGCTACCGGTGCATCCATTGCTCCGGGAGTTTTGGAAGGAGTATGGGGTGGCCCTAAACCACCTCACTCCGAACGCCATCGTCCGGATGGGACTCTTCATTTGGCTCTTCGAGATGGCGATCGGGCGGGAGCCCACCCTACGCGCCTTCTGGTACTTCTACGAACCGGCGGTGAGGAGCTCCCACCTGGTGAAGGGGGACCCAAGTCCCCCTTCGGCTCGGTGATGGTGCAGATGCTGCCGTCCCGGGTAGCCGATTACCCGGCGGCGGCCTCCCGGGACCACTTGGGCGACTGGATCCGGAGGTGGTTCTACCTCCGGGTCCGGGACGACGGGGTGGCGTACGCCCCGGAGCCCCCCCACCTACAGCAGATCGTCCGCGCCGAAGCCTCCGGTGTGGACGGACGAGGAGCTCGAGCTCCTCGGCAAGGTGATCATCTCCCGGGGTACCCGCTCTATGCGGGACGTCGTCGAGGAGATGATGCTCCTGAGGATCTCCCCCTTCTCATGCGGGAGAAGGGGGATCGGCTTGGGCCCGGAGCAACGGCCCCCGGTCAAGCCGGTGACCCGACGTAAGTCCCGGTTACCTGATGCATTGCAGTTACAAATTTTTGGAAATTTGACTAACTCTTTACCTTTTGTAGTCCGGCCTCAGGGAGTATTAGGCGTAGGAAGCTTAGGATGTAGAGAGCTTCCGGGTTTTGACCCGGGTTGTATCGTTTCCGATGCCCACCGAAGGGGGAAGATGTCCTCCGGGTTGAATGACCAATAAAGCTGTGTTTGCTTTCTTCTTTGAGTCTTCTTTTGTTTTTTCTTGGATGGTCTGGACGACTCCTTTTCATAAGAATGAGCTAAGGTTGCTCGTGGTCAGTGCGGTCCACACCCGGGGGTTCCTTATCGCCCCGCCCACAGTGGGCCGGAGGGTAGCTCCACGCGCTGTGGGGGTAACAAGGCCCCCGGGGTGAAGATGACCTGTAGCATAAGAATTTTTCCAAGTTAGAAAATTCTAAAACGAGGTTTCCAAGGGAAGGACCTTCCAGGAGACAATCATCCGGTCGTCGTGAGAACGGGGAGACGAGAATAAGGCCTTGTGTGGAAGAAACCCAAGAAAACCCGATGAGATTTCCGGAGGTGAGCTTCCTGGGAGACGATCGTTCGGTTGCCGTGAGAACGGGGAGCCGGGAATAGGGTCTCCGGGAAAGAGATGTCCAAGAAATCCGTAATTTCTCTGGGAGGCAATCATCCGGTTGCCGAGAGAACGGGGAGCAAGGAATAGGGTCTCCGGGAGGCAATCATCCGGTCGCCGTGAGAATGGGGAGTCGGGAATAAAGTCTCCGGGGAAAAGATATCCAAGAAAGCCAGAGACGTCCCGCTGGGGAGAGCGTCAACTCCCAGAGGAGGAAGTGCCCGATGACGGGTCTGAGTGTTTGGGTAGGGGACTAGTCTCCCAAAGTGACTCGTTACCACGGCCGCTAGGGACCGGGTTGCCGCTTACACCCTCAGTCCACGAGGGCTGATCGTAAGCCGCCCTACAGGAGGGACTTGCTGGGTCTGGGCCCACTTCCTCACGGAGAGGGCTTCCTCGCGGGGAGGGCATCCTCGCGGGGAGGGCATCGCCTTTAGGGGCGGTAATGAGAAGAACCTGCAATGAGAGTTGAAAAGAATCCAGTTGTATTGATATCGAAATGAAATACAGTGCCTCCCCCGCGAAGCCGCGAAGGGGGAGGGAAAAGTAAATACAGTGTCCCTCCTCCCCCTCCGGCGTGATCGCTCTGGGGGAGGGGACAGGCCCGTTAAGCTAAACATAGAACTTGCGAAGTAAACGCAAGTTCCAAGTGTGCTTCAGCTCCTGCTTTTGAAGGTTGGAGAGCTTGTAGGCCTCCGAGCCCAGTACCGCGGAGATCCTGTAGGGGCCCTCCCACTTGGGGGAGAGCTTACTCTGGGCTTGGGGGTTCGTGACGCGCTTGAGGACAAGGTCACCAAGGCGGAAGGATCTTTCGCGCATGCGCTGGTTGTATGCGCGCGCCATCTCGCGCTCATAGATGGCGTGGCGGAGGAGCGCTCGGTCGCGTTCCTCCCCCATGAGATCGATCTCCAGTCGCTGGCTGGCCTCGTTGGCCTGGTACACTGCGGTCGTGGCTCCTTCCAGGAGCTCGACTCGCAGCGACCAGAAGCCAATTTCTGGGGGGAGGACTGCCTCCGCCCCGTAGACTAGGGAGAAGGGAGTATGTCCCGTCGTCCGGGACGGGGTCGTGTGCATGGAGCAGAGGATGCTAGGGAGCTCCTCTGCCCATGCACCCCGCTTAAAAGCGGTTTGCACGAGTCTCCGGCGTAATCCTTGTAGGATCATGCCGTTGACTCACTCGACGGCCCCATTGCTCCGGGGATGGGCCACTGAGGCGAAGTGGATGACGAGCCCTAGGCCTTCGCAGAATTCCTGTAAATAAGCCGAGTCGAATTGGGTCTCGTTATCCACGGTGATTTCCCGGGGGACACCGAAACGACAAACGATGTTTTCCAGAAAAACCGCTGAACGGCCCGGGACGTGATGCTGGCCAAGGGTTCTGCCTCTACCCACTTTGTAAAGTAGTCAACCGCGACCACCGCATACTTGTATCCTTCGGGCGCGGGGGGAAGGGCCCTAAGAGGTCCATCCCCCAGCCCACGAAGGGCCAAGTGACGGGGATAGTTTGCAGCGCTACAGGGGGGAGGTTCGAGCCCTTGGCCATCTTCTGGCATGCTTCGCATGCGGAGACAAGGTCTCGCGCGTCGCGCATGACCGTGGGTGTAACACCCCTGTTTTTGCCCAAACCCTGAAATAGTCAAAATCCACATCTCGGCCCTAAACCCTAATATGTTTCAGATATTATCATCTAAGTGTTATTCAGAACATTTTTCTCTTCTGGATCATCTCCAAAATCCTATCCTAAAACAGAGTTTCGACCCTTGCCATTTCAAAATCCTAAATACCCTAATTTTACCCTAAACTGTTTTCCCCATTTTTGTCGAAACCCTTCAGATCTTGCCCGATCTTACCAAATTTTGGCTGGATGAGTTCCAGTATCTTTACACGACTCATCCGCAAAATCAGATTTCAGATCAGGCCCTTAGATCTTCAAATTTGCAATCAAGCCCAATTCTATTTCAAACTTTCCTTGCAGATCAGTCCTTTTTTATTGCAATTAGGCCCCTGGCCGTGTTTCAACAGAAACCGCCGTAGAGCTTCGCCGCGTTCTTCGCCGCCGGTGAACTTCCAGAGCTGCCACCACCTTTGCCATGTACTTGACACCCGTGCGCATTCGTGGCACTGCCGTGGACGCCACCTCGGCCGCGCCAGCACCGTCAGCTGCTTCCCGCGCGTGTGCCCGTGAACCAGCAGCTTCAGCTTCACCTCTCGACACGCTCCGGCCACGCGTCGATGAAGCTTTCAACTCGCCGTCCCTTCGCCGCCTGCACCTGTGCCTGCCACTGCCAAAAGCCTGCACCGCCGAGTGCCAGTGCCTCGCCATCACCGCCGGCACAAGTCCCCGCTGTGTCCGGTCGCTGCGCGGTCGATTTCATCGCCGCTGTTCCCTGAATTGTCGACCAGCAGATGGCTTCAGCAGCTATAAATACCCTCACAATGCATTGATTCGTTTCCCAGCAACAGAAACCAGTTAATTTCTCACCGCCGTCGAGTTCGCTTTCTTCTCCGGCGAGCAACCTCTGGAGCTCACGGTGCCAGCCCAATTCACTGCACCATTCTTCAAACCAAAGCCACCAGTGAGTTCCCCTCTTCCCCCTGTCCGTGTCATAGCACCCAATTGCACCCCGGCGAACCTTAACGCCGGTGATCACCAGAAAAGCTCAAAACCCCTGTTCTGCAATGCTACCCGATTTAATCCAAATTAGCCTTAGTACCAGTAGAAGAAATTGATCAGCATACTCTTTTTAGCAAGCCTACCAATCTGGTTTTCCAAATCGAGCTAAGATCATAGCTCTCCCCAAATTGTGCGCCACCAGTGAACTGGCTCTCGTCGCCAGGCCACGCCGGCGATCCTCCGGCCAAATTAACCACACCAGTAGCTTCTATACTCCACCTTCTCACTCCCTGAGCAAAGAATCGAGTTCAAATCCACTGTATCGAAAACCCCCTTTGTCCAGTGTCGTCTTCTCCAGCGCCGGTCGCCGGAATTCTTCTCCGGCTGATCCAGCACCTGAAACCTTGTCCCTTAAATAGATTTCAGTACACTGAGCAATATTGTCCACTAGCTCGATCTCTGAATCAACCTGAATCAAAAGTTATTCCAATGCCAAGATCACTGTCCAGTAGCTCAGTTTATGTCCAGGCCACCGTGTTTTCTCGCCAGATTTAGCCACCCTCTGGCCACTTTCTGTCTGTGTGCATGTTGAGTAACTTGTTCCTGTTATCAAGGCCTAACTCCCAGACAAAGTAGTGCATCAATTGAAGCCCTAGATCAAAAGTTATGCCATGCCCTAGTTTCTGGCCATGTCCTGCACCATGTCAGTGCATGTCAGCCACTGGCATTGACCTTGTTTGACCCCTTTTGGTTGAGCAATTGAAATGCCACCTTGTCCATTAGATTCCTGGAGTTAAGATTTACAACTTTCTCTACTATCACTTATGCAGAAAACCATCCTAATACCAATTTGAAGCTATGCCAAAGCCGTGAACCGAATGTCGACCCTTTGACGTTCAATCCTTTTGAACCGTTTCTTCGACCAGAACCCTTGTGACCTTGCCCTAACCTCTTCCCCTGCATGCATGACTTATTTACTTAATATTTTCTATGGAAACTATTTTCTGTATGCTTATATGGTATGTTTGTGTATTGTTTGATTGCCGCAGAATCAGAAGCTGAAGGAGCGGAAGAAGTCTTCGAAGAACCGTCTGAGTATTTAGACCCAGCATTGCAAGGCAAGCCTCATTCCTTTGATCATGTCTCACCCAATATTTTTATATGAAGTATATTCACTTTTTTCTCACTTATGCATGCTTATTTTGGATGTAAGTTATATTTGAATGACGTGAATAGATATCACCTAATGAATCATGAAACCCCTTTTGTCATTGAACCTTTATATATATGCTTTTGTCACCCTAGGACTCATATACTGAATATTCACATTAAACATAAAATGGTCAACTACATGAGAAGTTATGATGAAAACCGTTTTGTCAAGAAAACTGATAAAGGATCAGTAGTGAGGATGGGTTGTATGGTGAGGGTGCGGTGCGCTCCAGGGAATGTGAATGCTCCTCACTATTGGTTCATAAGGACGAGAACCTTGTGCTGTGTCTCTATGCGAATTGTAAACGTACCAACCACTTGCCTGATATGGGACAGGTGCAACTTAGTAGCTTTCTTTATGTTAACAGTTCCCTGGATGGTTTGTCGATCTGGTTTCTCGCGTGGAAACTGGTGGGCTGCAGTTCGGCCATGAGTGATGTGAGTTCAAAAAAGTATGAGAGAAAAAGGTGGAAAGAAGGAAGACGCCCCAGACCTAGATTAAACCGTGCGCGGTTGTAATCTTGAAAAGTCATGTGTCTTGCGTGGACAACGACTAAGGCTAGGAAATAAGGCAGTGGGGAGGACCCACAACAGTACCTGAGACTTGATTGTCTATCTACCGGGCGGGGACACTGTTAACATTAGACTGCAAAATGTTGTGTGATCTCGACCTTGTCGCATGTGTATAAGTCACATGGAGCTGATCCGACTTGTAAGTCGAGTGAACCAGTGGATTTAAAAAGAGGTACACCTTTGCAAAGTGTAAAAGAAGTATCAGATACTCTGTACCCCCAGGTTCAGGAGTCTTTTCGTAGTGGATGTTATCCATGGGTTATGGCACAAGTAATATTTGGAAATGTTTTCATAATGTGGTTAATAAAGAAGTGACTCATGGGAGACCACTACACCTAATATTTTATTGAAAACCTGTTTAATGTTTAAAGTATCCTTTTTCATGATGAAACAATGCTTTACTGAACAAATGACTTGGAAATCTATGTATCTTTATCAATATGAAACTAAAACCCCTGAATCACATGTTTTACCCTCATGTAAGTATATTTGCAATAATCCCTCGAATGAGTATTGCTGAGCACCAAGTGCTCACCCTTGCAATTACACCCAACTGTAGAAGAGGGATTCGAGGATCCCGATTCTTTCGGTCTTGATTACTCAGCAGAAGATGGAAGTACCCCTGATGAGCCCACAATTTAGAAGGATCATGCGCCAAGTCAAGTTAGATGTGGGAGAAGCCCCTCCAACCCCGTTGTTGACTGAAGTCAAGTTGTTCGTTGTTGCTTTATGTATTATGTTGTGTGTTCGGTACTTAGGTACCGATTCTTGTTTTATTAAACTGGTTATTTTCTTAGCAACTCTACTTAGCGCCGTTCTCGATGCACTGGTTATGTAATATTGGCCCAAGTTGGCCTGATATTTGGTTATCTATAATACTATGCTTGTGTTGTTTTGAGCTCATGTGACATCATGCTGTGCGTAACCTACCTGGGCGGTTACCAAGGTGATCCTCAAATGGGGGTCTCACAGTGGGCCAGTAGAAGCCCTGTCGGAGAGCCTTGGCCACGATGGCACGCGGGGCTAGGTGAGAACCAGAGCTCCCCGCGTGTATGTCTTCGAGAAGTTGGAGTCCATCCGGCCGGGGGAGGCAGCACAGGAGGGCGGAAGCCCCCCGCTTGTAGAGCCTCCCCTCCAGCAGGAGATATGCCCGGGCTTTGGCCCGGAGGCGCTTAGCCTCGGTCTCGTTGGGAGGGTCCCCCTCCCCCTTGATAAAGGAGATGAGGGGGTGTATCCATGATGGAGTCCGAGTGATCTCGGCGACCACCGGAATGCGGGGCTCGTAGCCCGTGTCTGGGGAGGCCACCGAGGGCTTCGTGATGATTTCCAAGAAGGCCCCCTTGGGGAGTGATTCCCGGGCGCTTGCTGCCCGGGCCAAGGCGTCAGCCCGGTCATTATCCCTTCGTGGGATATGCCGGGCTTCGAGGCCGTCGAAGTACCTCTCCATCTTTCGCACCTCCTACAAATAAAGACTCAAATTTGCGTCATGGCACAGGTAAGACTTGTCCATTTGGCAAACTACGAGCTGAGAATCTCCCTTCACTAGGAGGTGTCGGATCCCCAGGGAGTGCGCAAGGCGCATCCCGAGGAGCACAGCCTAGTACTCGGTGACGTTGTTGGTTGCGGGGAACTCGATCCGCGCGGCGTACTCGAGTTCCTTCCCCTCGGGGCTCCGGAGGACTACTACTGCGCCAGCCCCGGCGAGAGACAGCGACCCATCGAACATGAGGGTCCAATGGTCACTGCGTCGGGGCGGCACAGGGAGGTCTTCGTCCCCGGACCCAGAGGCAGGAGTCCACTTCGCGAAGAAGTAGGCGAGGACCTGTGACTTGATGGCGGAGCGGCCTATGAGGGACAGGGAGAAGGGGGCGAGCTCGGCCCCCTACTTCCCAATCCAGCCGGTGGCTTCTTTGTTCCACAGTACCACCCCCAGGGGGAGGGACGACGGGACGGTGATGGGGTGCCCCAGGAAGTAGTGGCGAAGCTTCCGGGACGCCATCAGGAGGGCGTAGCAGATCTTCTCCATCTCCGTGTACCGAGTTTTGGCCCCCTGGAGGGCCTCACTCACGTAGTACATGGGACGCTGCTTCCCCCCGCGCATGCCGAAGGCGCATTTCTCCGGGTTGAGCTTAAGTCCGAACGCGCGGAGGTTGCGGAAGGTTTCCGCCAGGTCGTCGATGTGGGAGGCCGCGCAGGGACTTTTGACGACTGCGTCGTCTACGTAGACTTCGACGTTGCGGCCGACTTGATCTTTGAAGACCAACGTCATGAGGCGCTGGAAGGTCGCTCCCGCGTTCTTGAGCCCGAAGGGCATATGGACGTAGCAGAAGGTTCCTAGGGGAGTTATGAAACTCGTCTTTTCATCATCCCCTTCTGCCATCCGAACTTGATGGTAGCCCGAGTAGGCGTCTAGGAAGCTCATCAGCTCGCACCCCGCGGTGGAGTCGACGAGCTGGTCAATCCGCGGAAGCGGAAAGTTGTCTTTGGGGCAGGCGCGGTTAAGGTCAGTGAAGTCCACGCACATCCGCCACTTGCCGGTTGACTTCTTCACGAGGACAGGGTTCGTGAGCCACTCGGGGTGCAGGACCTCCCGAATGAACCCCGCCTCTCAGAGCCGGGTGATCTCCACCTTGATTTCCTCTTGGCGCTCGAGGGAGAGTTTCCTCAGCTTCTGTTTGCTCGGGGGGTGACCGGGGGCCACTGTGAGCCTGTGCTCAATGACCTCCCGGGTGACGCCCCGCATGTCCGAAGGTTTCACGCAAAAACATCAGAGTTTTCGCACAGAAAAGCTGCAAGTTGCTCTGCATGGTCCTCGGGGAGCTCTGCCCCGATTCGGACGGTTTTGTCCCCGTTGCCCGGAGATAGTAGGACCTTCCGGAGGCCCCCTTCCGGACGCGGCTTGAGGAGGGGCCTCCCGGGAGGCGGTGCAGCGACGTCTGATTTCGGGGGAGAGGCCTCCCCCCCGGGCGCCTTAATGATGTTGACGCTTCCGATTGTGGCGGCAGTGCACTCGTATAGAGCACGGGCCATGTCTTGGTCTCCCCGGACGTTGATCACGCCATGCGGCCCAGGGATCTTCATGCAGAGGTAGTTTTGATGGGTGGCAGCCCCCAGCCGGTTGATCGTGGTCCTCCCCATGATCGCGTTGTAGGAGGAGGGGAGGTCCACTACGTCGAAGCGGACCATCTCGGTCCGGTAGTTCTCCGGGGTGCCGAATGTCATAGGGAGATCCACCTTCCCCATGGGATGGATCGCCTTCCCCGGGACGAACCCTTGCAGGGGCCCTGCCGCGGGTTGCAGGAGCTTCTCATCCACCTGCATCTCTTTGAAGGCCTTCAGGAATAGGACGTCGGCGGAGCTCCCGCCGTCCACGAGGATGCGGGCCAGGTGGTAGTTGTAGATGGTCGCGGAGACGATGACCGCGTCGTCGTGGGGGAAGCGCCTCGCGCGTCTTCCGCTGTGAAGGTGAGGGGGACGTCCTACCACTTGGGTGGCGGGGACGTGTGCAGCACCCCCACAACCTTAACTTCGCGCGCGTACTCCTTACGCTGGCGCTTAGAGTCCCGCCCGGAGGCGGACCCTCCCACGATGACGTTGATGCGGCGCTGAGATGTTTGGAAGGGGAGAGCTTCTGGGGGCTCCCCCTCCTGCGTCTGCCCCTGCTGGCCCCCTGCGGGAGCGGGAAGGGCCGGAACAGCTGGCCGAGAGGGCAAGGAGGCCGGAGTCCCCCCCAGCCCATGCTGGTCGAGGAACGCCGCGAAGTGTTGCAGCAGTTGGTGGCAATCTCGGGTAGTGTGGGTACTGGACCCGTGGAAGCTGCACCAAGGTCCTTCCCGACTTCTCCCCGCGGGGCCGTCCCGGCCGCGCGAAGACTGTCCTCCCCCATGGCCTTTCGGCTTGGGGAAGAGGCGGTTGCCCCTCGGGGGGGTCGCGCGAGCCGCCTCTGCCCTTGAGGACAAAGGTGTCCTGAGGCCGTGGCTCACTACGCCCCCCCTACCTGGGGCGTTTGAGGGGATCCCTGGCCCCCCGGTCTGCGGGGGCGGGAGCCCCCTGGGTCTTCTTCCAGATGTCGTCTTCCACCGCCCGAGTGTACTTTTCGAGTACATTGAAGAGCTCATCGGCGGAGGAGGGGCAGCTCCGGGAGAGCCTTCGGTGGAGCTCCCCCGGGAGGATCCCGCTTTTGCATGCTTCGATGACCGTAGAGTCGGGGACGTGGGCCACTTTGCTCTTCACTTGAGCAAAGCGCTTGAAGAAGCTTCTAATGGTTTCCCCAGTCCTCTGCCGAACGGTGTACATCTGTGAGGAGTCCAGGGGACGCATGTAGTTCACCTGGAAGTTCGCGCAGAACTCCCGCTGGAGCTGCGTGAAAGACTTGATGGAGCCGGCCTTCAGGTTGTAGAACCAGGAGCGGGCAATGCCGGTGAGGTAGAGGGGGAACACGTTGCACTGTACCGTCTTGTCCCCCCCGGCCGCGGAGATGCCTGTGGAGTATACCTGCACAAATTCGTAAGGATCGGCCTCACCGTTATAGTGCTCGATGTGCGGAGGGCGGTAGGGCCGAGGCCACCGGATGCTGCGAAGTCTTCGGCATAGGGGCTGATTAGCCCCCTGCACTTCCCGGGGAGAGTCCCGGTTGCCGTCTTCTTTTTTGACGGGGGACACACCCTCGTTATCGGAGTCTGGGAGCGGTCCGAGAGGTCCGCCGGAGTGGCGGTGGCGACGCTTTTCTTCCGGACCGGGGTTGAGTTCCCGAACGTCCGGGCTCTCCCCCGGAGAGGCTGGCTCTTCAGTGGGTCTCTTCCCCCGACCGGTGCGAGAGCGAGGCTCCCCACGCCCGCGGCCAGGGGGAAGTTCTTCCCCTCGCCCAGGTGAATGCATTCGCTCGACCTCCCCCCGGGAGAAACGGACCTGTCCCGCCGAGGGAGGGAGCTTATGCACTGTAGCTGCCGGCCCGGAGGCTTCCGGGGCCGGCTGGGGGGAGCCCCCTGTGAAAACCCCCGGGACCAGAAAGGGGGAAGCCCCTGTATTATCCGAAATCGGGGAGGGGGCGCCCACGGCGACGTTTGGAACCAAAGTGGAGGGAGCCCCCGTGGCAACGACCGGAACCGTAAAGGGGGAAGCCCCTGTAATATCCAGAACCGGCGTCGGGGGAGCCCTTGGGGTGGCGTCTGGAGCCAGGGAGCCAATGCGGGGGGAAGTCCGCTGAGGCACGGGAGCTGCTCTGTCGACCGCCCCCGGTGCGATAAACGCGACGCGCGGGGCGGGACTGGCTCCCGGAGAAGGGAAAACCCCCGGCACGTAATGGGCCGCCGGCCCCGGGAATGGGCCCGGAATGGGGTATCCCCCAGGCGCCACGAAGGGCCCTGGCAGGAAGTAGCCCCCCGGCACCGGGACGGGCCCCGGTGCCAGGAAGGGTCCGGACGTATAGCCCGCAAGGGGAGGGAACGCCCCGGCGGGGTCATACGGGGCCGCCAAACCTCCGGAGACCGGAGGGGCCGCCGGGTGACCCATAAACGGGGGCATAGTCCCCGAGTATGGGTGCGGCGCAAATGTGGGGGCCGGAGGCCGCGACAACACGTTGAGCAGCTCATCCATAGAGCGCTGGGCGCGGAGCTGGCCCTCCACTAAAGCCTCAAGCAGGGCGTCCCGGGGAGCCGGGGGAGCCGTCAGGGGGAGACTGGTCCCAACCGAGGTCCCCGTGGTCACCGGGAGCGACCTGGAGGTAGACGCACCTAAGTTAAGAGGAAAGGCGGGAGGCGGTACCTGGGCCTGGCCGCCTCTGGGCGGAAGCGCCGGGACAGCCGTGTCCCGGACGGGTGGCGCCGGGTCTCCGAGACCGGCGTCACCGGGAAGGGTGCGAGCCCTTGTTCTTGGGGGAGCCGTGGCGTCTTGTCACGAGTCCCCACGGTCGGCGCCAACTGTCGTGGTATTGCGAATACCCCGGCAGGTTTTGAAAACGCGACGCGGGCTGACCGGGTGACCGGTCCTCCCCCGTCGGACAAACACAAGAATTGACACGAGGATTTCTACAGGTTCGGGTCCCGGTGGGGGCCCTAGTCCTGTCGGCGTGCTCCCAACCGGAGTCGGGTGGGGAGGTTCTCTCGGGGGAGAGGCTTCCGGAGCACACCTGGGAGTTTTGGCTATTCCAATAATGAATCACTTGTCTTTACAACATGAGGTACAAGGGCTATTTATAGCCCCAAAAAGAAGCAAAAAGACTAAACTACCCCGGACACTACCGTCGGATTGAGGGGTAGCAACGTCCTTCTCCTGGTCAAGCGCCTTGGATGCTTGACAGGTGGTCGCTGATTCCTGAGGCGCTCCTCGTGTGACCTGCACGTGATCAACAACTAGAGACTTTACCTTTAGAAGGGCAATGAGGCCTGGGACATGCACCGGAGGCCAGGTCCCCGGGCCAAAGGCGGCTCCCGGGACCGGCACCGGAGGCCGGGTCCCGAAAGCGAAAAGGCGGCGCCCGGGACCGGCACCGGAGGCCAGGTCTCGGGAGCCAAAAGGCGGCGCCCCGGGCAGGCACCGGAAGCCACGTCCCCGGGCAGGCACCAAATCGTCAACGTAAGCCTCGAGATTACGCCCCATCTAGGAAAGAAAGGTCTTTTGCATCAAACGCTGATATGTGGAACCGGCGTTCTTGAGACCAAATGGCATTCTAACATAGCAGTAAGTGCCAAATGGTGTGATGAAGGTAGTTTTCTCTTCATCTTCTTCTACTATGCTAATTTGATGGTACCCTGTGTAAGCGTCCAGGAAGCTCATCAATTCGCAACCCGCAGTAGAATCAACCAATTGATCGATGCGGGGAAGGGGAAAATCATCCTTCGGATAGGCACTGTTCAGGCTGGTGTAATCGACGCACATGCGCCACTTACCATTTGACTTTCAGACCATGACCGGATTTGCGAGCCACTCAAGATGATCAACTTCATGAATAATCCTGCCTTTTGGAGCTTATCTAACTCCACTCGGATGGCTTCTTGCCGATCAATAGCGAAGCGTCTGAGCTTTTCCTTTATTGGTCGTTATCCAGGTCAAATTGCTAACCTGTGTTCAATTACCTCCCTCGGGACTCCAGGCATGTCGGATGGTTTCCACATAAACGCATTTGCATTTGCCCAGAGGAAAGTAACGAGCTCGAGTTCCTATTTGTCATCCAGGCCTGATCCATTCCGAATTGTTCTAGATGGATCGTCTGGGTACAATGGAGCTAGTTTTAACTTTTCGTCTGGTCGTGGGGCGACTTTGATTGTATCCGCTGCCATGGTCGCTACCTTGACGTCCCGAAGGGGAAGCTGATCCACTAACTTTAGGGACAACCGATCATAAGTTAATGCCACATTCCGACTGCCTCGGACCAAAATAATGCCATTGGGACCTGGCAACTTGCCGCACTGATAAGCATAGTGCGTCGCCATCATGAATTTAGCGAGAGTTGGCCTGCCAAGAATAGCATTGTACGCCGAATCACAATCAATTACAACAAAGGTAACCAATTCTATTTGGAAATTATCTGGCTCCCCCAGCGTTACTAGGAGTACCACCTGTCCTATCGGCATCATCGAGGGACCAGGAATTATCCCATAAAATGGATGAACTATGGGCTTGATTTTTGAATGAGGGATCTGCATCTCGTCTAGCGCCTTGACCAATAAAATGTCCAAGGAACTACCTCCGCTGATTAGAACTCGTCCGACTCAAGCATTGCTGATGATTGGGGTGATGACCAAAGGTAGTCTCAATGGCCGTGTAAGCCCAATGGGACAATCAGTGCGATCAAAAGTCAAAGGAGTTTCCGACCAATGGGGGTATTGAGGCTCGCCAAGGGGAGCCTCTGCTTGAGTTACCTCGTGGTAAAACGTCATAAACTGACGCTTAGAAATAAAAGAGGAGGAACCTCCAAAAATAACATTAACAAGCTTTTGTGGTACCTGATAAAACATTACTTCATCTCCATTGGAGTCCCTATCCCGCAAGCTTGATCTTTTGGTGGCAAAGTGGGCATTGGTCCGACCCCTTGGTAGAAATCATCTAATTGTTTCAACCAATTCCTGCAGTTCTTGAGATCGTGTCCCGAAGAGTTGTGGAGTTGACACCACTTCTTGCCTCCCTGCGGATTAGTCTGTTTTCCCGGCTGGTCGCTATTGCGGCCGTCAGAAGAAGTTTTATTCTTAAATGGAGGTTTGTTACCTTTTCCTAGAGGTGGCTTCTCGGAAACTGCGACCTCCCTGTATTGTCCAGATCGGTTTTTCTTAGACCTCTTGGACTTCCCGCCTAATGACGATTCCGGCTTCTTGCTTGAATCCTCCTTCTTGTCGTCTTTTAGACCTGGCTGAGGCGGTAAGTTTCCCTTATCCACCATCCTATTCCATTCCACGGCCTCAACCACATCGGAATAACTATTAGCCATGTCGAAGAGGTCGGCTACTGACCGAGGGGGGGTGGATAAGTAGATCTTCGATAAAACTCCGATATCGAACGACATGCTTAAACACCGTAATGACGGAATTGTCGGATATGTTCAGGATGGTATTCCTTACTCCAACAAATCTCTTGACAAACTGCCGAAGAGTCTCTGTAGAAGTCTGGCGGAGACGATGGAGGTCGTCCTCTTTGCCAGGTTTTTGGTAACAGTTCTGGAAGTTGTTGAGCATAGCATCGCACAACATCTCCCAGTTATAAATTGAGCCCTCTAGCTGGTTGAACAACCAGGTTCTTACCGGCCCTTCGAGGACCGTTGGTAGGTAATTTTCCATGACGCGATCATCCTCACCCAACGCTCCAATAGCGATGATGTAGATCTGAAGGAATTCTGATGGATTCTGAGTTCCACCAAATTTTTCAATTGTTCCGGGCTTAAACTTGTCTGGCAAGATCATCGCACGGAGGCCTGGTGAGAAAGCCTTGTAGCCGACATAGGAACTGTGGAGAGTTCTACGACTTTCAACATGATCACGAGCGACATCATGTCGTGGTGATACACCTCATGGTCCCAAACGAGAATGAACAGGAACACGGTCACGATCGTGAGAGTTCCCAACTCACCTGGCTTTGCCATGCTAAGGTGACCCTGGTGGTAATAAATTATGCTGCCCTGACTGGAGTAAGAATACTCCCTTTCATGGGAGCGAATCATTGACCGAGATGAGGCTGTCGGGGTTGCATCGGATGCAACCTCGTCCAGCTTATCCGCCAGGATTCTAGCAAAAGTCGGTCTTTGCGCGTCCTCAACATTAGGAGGCGTAGGACTTCTGCAATAGAGCAAAGTCGCTCATGTGTACTCCTCCTAGGCGCGACAGGCATCACCGTTTCTTTGTCCACCGGCGGATAGTCCGGGGCTAAAGAGGGTGTCTGGTCGCGCCTACGACCGTGAGGTCGACTGGAGGAACTTAGAGCAGCATCATAACGAGACTGCGCATTTTGAAGAGCTTCCAACGCAGTCTTGCGGAGTTGGTTATGTTGTCACTTGTGTTCTTCGTCCTCCCTTTGCTTTATTTCCTGTTCCTCCTTTTGCTTGCGTTCCTGTTCCTCCCTAGCCGCTCACTGCTCAGGAGTCTCCTCCGATAAAGTAGCAAACTCTTGGGGAAGCGAGGTCGCAGAAGGAAAATACATCTCTGTTTGTTTCGAATCGGATTTGAAATCAAAGAGAGATTGGAGCTTGTCCGGATCAAACCTCACAAGACTGAGCCCTTGGTCACCATTGTCCATGTCCTCGACAGCGAGGTGTTGTGATATAGACTCAGCCTCCAAAGTGGTAGGACTCAGATGGAGTTCCTGATCTATCTTGTCTATCTCCTGGTCGATGGACATGACCTGGGTGGGAGAAGACACATCCTCATGATGTTCCTCAGGAACATCTTCGTGATCTACTTCTTCCATCAGAACTGGATCGCTTGGTGAAGACATACGTATATGGGCATAATAATCGAGATCGAAATCGTTCTCGGAATCGTACACCCCAGACATGGCTTACCGAATCTCCTGATGAAAAAAGAGCACCTTGAGAAAGGCCCCACGGTGAGTGCAAGCTGTCGACGATTTGGACTCAGGGTCCTCTATCGATCTTACTCAGATTTGTGAGTTGTGAGACCTTTCGGGTGTTCCTTAGGGAAGAGAGGATAAGTAATGTTGATAGGGACGCAAAGATTTATATAGTTTCGGGCCCTCGATGGTAGGAGTAATAGCCCTACGTCCTATTGTGATTTCACTATATATGGTAAGGTATTTATAGGGAGAAGAAATTATCACAGGTGATGATCTCTTCTGTATTTTTGTCTATCTATCTATGTCTAAGTCTTCAAGCTTTGCTGACTTGTTGTCTTGCTTGTTAACCGCCCCTTTTAGATCGTGCATTGATCCACCTTTTATACTGGATAAAAGGGCGCCAACGCGAAGCGGTTCTGGATGGTTATTCTGATGCAGTTTGTGTAACCGCACTCTTCTCCCTCACTGGTTAGACACGTTCAAATCATAGATAACTGCACATGCTAACCTCCTGGTAGATGTCTTCAAATGTGGGAGAAGTTATATTGATACTGGGGACGTGTTTGTAAAAGACTTAAACATCCCCAAGTTATCTTGGTCGCAGGTAGTCAGCGACCTTCTAACCACGCACTATCTGTTGCCATCTGACCACGCACTGTCTGCGGTCTCATGATCGTGCAAAGGCTGCGATCATAAAATAACTTTGTGTCCTTCGATGACCATAGCGGCTACTAAGACACAGACTCATAGACACACATTGAATTCGATCTGACTTGAACCCGACATGTGTTAATCTAACTAGCTCGGGTGATAACCCTCGTCAAACGTGCTCACCCTTTGCTTTGCACACAAACCCAGAAGAAGGATTTGTTGACTCCGATTCTTTTTGTTTTGAGCATCAAGAAGAGGAAGGAACCGTTCCAGATGACTCGGCCTTCTGGAGGGTCATGCACCCAGTGGAGTCCGATGTGGTGGAAGCCCATGCTGAGCCGCTGTCGAAGGAAGTGAAGATCTTCGTGATTGCTTTATGTGTTGTCCTATGTGTTCGGTACTGTAGTGCCAACTCTTGTGTTGAGAAACTTGTTATTTTTGTATCAACTTTAATTAGCGTCATCCTTGGTGTTATGATACTATAATATTGATCCTCATGGCCTTGTACTTGTTTTAATTACCTGCATTGAAGTTTAATGTAAATTCCGTCGTTGTGAGCTTGTGATGTACCTTTCTGAGTGCAACCCACCTGGGCGGTTGCCATCGAATTCAGCAAATGAGGATTCCCGGCAGCAGATGGTATCAGAGCAAATGGCTCGACTGTAGGTCATCACCCTTAGATAGACATTGGCGTCCCCATAGAAGAAAAATTGCTAGTTTAATTGATTAAGTCTAATTATGAAAACCTAATTTGTCTAAGCAAAGTATATTATGTAAGTCATTCTTTTTTATTATTTGAAAAAGTTTTAAATATTATTTTAACTTTTAGGTGCTCTTGCGTTCTGTCTCCTTAGATGGCTTTCGGTAAGAAGTTCATTTATGGTGACGAGCTTGGTTCGTGGGCACTACTCTTTTGGATGATGCTACAATTCCTTGGAGCTCTAGATAGCCAGAGGCTAGTTTACTGTGTTTGACAGGAAGAAGTGGACGGTCGACCATACGGCTTTTGTGCCTCGGTGATAGTCTACGAGATCCCTGAGCATGGAAAAGGCTCAGTGAGACATGAAGCCCGCAGAGCAAAAGAAGAAGACTCCATCCTTGATGCTGCTCATCGCGCCGTAGGCACCATTCGGCAGTTGTACAGTGATTTCCTTTTGGATTACCCTTTTCGCTTCGTTCCTTATCAAGTTCCTAGGTCAGATTGTTGAGTCATTCTCCCATCCAGTGACCGAGGAGATGCCATTTTGACGAAGACCCGAGATGTTGTTCACACCTTGGAGACTGGATACATCCGCTTGCTTTGTGAGCATGAGTGTGCTCGTGATGACTGCCATTATCTCGAAGGCATGCTTGCAACGACCCGTGCGAATCTCCAGGAGAAGGAAAAGCGGATTCAAGAACTAACTGGTTCAAGCAAAGGATGAGATCATGAAGCCTCAGAATCTGCTAACAAGAGAAGTCATCCCAGAATGAGGATTACAGCCCGCAAAAGTGTGGGAAGGCCAAAGGATTACCTTGGCAGTTTCACACTTGCGTCGCATGGTATCGTCATCAACTCTCGTGCACCCGAGCATCCCAACACTGAAGGAAGGAAAGAGACTCCCACCGATAAAGGAAAGGAAATCGCCGAGATCGACAGCGACACCTCGTCCGATGATGATGATGATGATGATGACATGGAGTTAGACCCGATGGATGCGGATGAAGATCAGGAGGAGGATCCCAAAGAGGTAGAGCCTTGTGGTTCTTCCAATGCCGATGTGTGATCCTAGACTTTCCCGGGCCTAACCTTTTGTACCTAATCCCAGCAATTGTTAGATCTTTTGGTGTAATAGTTGCTCTAGAGTGTGGTTGTTGTGGTTGTGTGCTGGTTGTCAGTTGAACTTGTAAGCCATCGAGGCAAAAACTATGTATTTATAAAAGTTAATTTATGAAAGGCATTCTGCATATTTCCATCCTTGTCTCTTGGATTAATATCAGTATCCTTCTTGTACCCTATCTGTGACTCTTTCTAAATTAGCGTGTGTCTTCTCAACCTCCTGTTGGAACAGAATGGTTAACACCCGTGGAAGACCTCAGGAAGGAGAGCCTGAAGAGAACGTAAGTGATGTGAGAGCCACGCCAGGAATCGAAGCCCGTAAGAACCCAAATTAGCCAGGATCATCATCTTCTATGCCGCAAGGGGCCAACATCAGTAACGTGCTGATGTGGATGGATAGAAACAGACAAGAAGATATGGCTGTACAAAATCAGATCTTGGGGCTGTTAATGCAACATTTACCAGCTGGACAAACCGAAGGATCAGTGATCGGTTCAAGATTGACTAACTTCCAGAAGACACGTCCTCCAACTTTTTCAAGCACTGAAGACCCCATCGTAGCTGACGATTGGTTAAGAGATGTGGAAAGGAACCTGAATACAGTTAGGTGTAGTCACGAAGAGGAACTCCTGTATGGACCACATCAACTAGCTGGACCTGCCGCCGCTTGGTGGGAAAATTATCAAACTGCACACCCTAACCGAGATTCAATCACATGGAATGAATTCAAATAACAATTTCGCAAGTACCATGTTCCGAAAGGTGTTGTTTAGGAAAAATGCCGAGAGTTCATGAATCTGAAGCAAGGAAGCAAGTCTGTCAAGCAGTATGTACACGAGTTCATTCAATTGGCAAGATACAGCCTAGAAGATATTGCAACAGAAGAAAGGAAGATCGATAAATTATGCGAAGGTCTACAAAACTCTCTGCAATATCAGCTATCATCCCATGAGTTTATAGATTTTCATGTTTTGATCAATCGACTGATCAAAATGGAAGAAAAGAGAGGAATAATAGAAGAAAACTAGAAGAGAAAAGCCTTACCTAACTCTTATCAGGGAAATGCTAGTCGAGGAAGACCAATGCCGACTTTTTGACCAGTCTTCAGACCACCTCAGAGACCCCAGAGGCCTGCGTCGACTATAATACCACAATGTACCAAATGTAAGGGAAATCATCTCTTTAAGGATTGTACCCTGAAGAATGTTGAATGTTTCCATTGCGGAAGGAAAGGACACTGCAAAGACACTTGTCCGCTTTAGCATTTGCCGTTCAGCGTTGCCCGAGCTCAAGCAGCAAGATCTCCCGCTCCAATCTAGAACTTTGTCAAAGGTGTTCCGCCACCCAGAGGAGGAAGAATCCAGATCAACTAAGGAGGAGGAACGCCTACTGCAGGTCGTGGTCAACTCAACTATGCATCCACCGTCGAAGCTGGAGAAGCATCCGATGTTGTGATCGATAGGATCTTGATCTGCTCTAAGCTTTCAGTTACCTTTTTTGACCCTGGTGCTACTCATTCTTTTGTGTCAAAGTCCTTTGTGCTGAGAAATGATTTGCCCATATCTACACTAGAGTATCCTATTCTAATCCAATCCCTCGGAGCTAGAATGCCGGTTGAATATATTGTAGAAATATCGCCTTTTGTATCGGCAACATAGAATTCCTAGCAAATATGCTAGTTTTGGATCTTCAAGGGCTAAATGTCATCCTTGGAATGGACTGGCTAGCAAGGCATAAAGGCCAGATGAACTGTAAAAAGAAGGTAATCAATCTAACAAACATTGAAGGAGAGCAAGTCATGTTCTACATAGAAAGATCTTTAGTGAGCGACCATATGACAGTCTGAACAGTATTGAGAAGGTTGAATTTGAGAAAGTGCCAGTAGTCAATGAATACCCAGAAGTTTTTCCTGAAGAACTCCCTGGAATGCCACCAGATCGTGACATAGAGTTCACCATTGAATTGAAACCTAGATCAGCTTCATATGCAAGAAAACTTGCACATATGACAAGCCAAGAGCAACAGGAACTGAGAAAACAAGTAGAAGAGTTGGAAAGAAAGAGATTCATCAAAATGAGTTCCTCACCTTGGAGAGCCCCAGTACTCTTCACCAAGAAGAAAGATGGCAGTCTACGACTTTGTGTCGACTACCAAAGATTGAATGATATGATGATCAAGAACAAGTACCCTCTGCCAATGATCGATGACCTCTTTGATCAGCTCAGAGGAGCTAAGGTATTTTCGAGGATTGACTTGAGATCTGGTTACCATCAGTTGAAGATTCGAGAGGAGGATATCCCGAAAACTGCATTCATAAGAAGATACGGATTGCATGAGTTTACCGTGGTGCCATTCGGATTGACAAACACACCCGCAGTGTTTATGAACTTAATGAACAAGGTCCTTATGGAATTTCTAGACAAGTTTATCATCAGATTCGTGGATGATATCCTTATTTTCTCCAAGACAGAAGGAAAACACGTTTAGCATCTCAGATTGGTGCTAGAGAAGCTTGCAGATCATCAGTTGTACGCTAGGTTTGATAAGTGTGCCTTTTGGTTGAAACAAATCTCTTTTCTAGGCCACGTCATTTCTAGTGAAGGGATATTTATGGATCTGTCAAAGATTTAGGCTATCATGGAGTGGAAGTAGCCAGAAATAGTGACTGAAGTAAGAAGTTTCATAGGGCTAGCTGGTTATTACTGAAGATTTGTTGAAGGATTTTCCAAGATTACTAGACCACTCACCCAACTGCTAAAGAAGGACGTCCCATTCGACTGGACTAAGGACTGTGAAAAGAGTTTTGAGGAACTAAAGGAGATATTGACAATCGCACCCATTCTCATATTGCTAGACAACAAGAAGGACTTCAAAGTTTATTGTGACGCCTCAAAGCAAGGACTAGGTTGTGTTCTTATGCAAGAAGGAAGAGTTGTGGCATTTGCATCAAGACAATTGCGACCGCACAAAGAAAGCTACCCAACCCATGATTTGGAGTTAGCCACTGTTGTTCATGCATTGAAGATTTGGCGACACTATCGATTGGGAAATAGATGTGAGATCCATACCGACCATAAGAGTTTGAAGTATATCTTCACACAGCTAGACTTGAATATGAGATAACGAAGGTGGTTAGAGCTTATTAAAGATTACGACCTTGGGATACACTACCACCCCAGCAAAGCAAATGTAGTAGTAGATGCCTTGAGCAGGAAGTCCTTCTGCAATCAGGCAAAGAGTCTAGAAGTATCGCCTCAATTACTCAGAGATTTTGAGAAGCTGCACTTGGAATTCGTCGAGCAAGGGACCATTTCCGCTTTGAAGGTACAATGCGAGTTGAAGGATCAAATTCAAAAGGCTCGAGTAATAGACCCAAATGTCCAAAAGTTGAAGGAAGACGTGAAGTATGGAAGTGCAATCAACTTCAGTGAGGATGAGCAAGGAATCTTATGGTATCGTGATCGAATCTGTGTTCCAAACAACAAAGAAATCAAATATTTGATACTACATGAAGCTCACTATACCCCTTACTCTATCGACCTAGGAAGTACAAAGATGTATAAAGATCTAAAGGATCGATTTTGGTGGAATGGAATGAAGAAAGAAGTTGCTGAGTTTGTAGCATCTTGTGACACTTGTCAGAGAGTAAAAGCAGAACATCACAAGCCTGCAGGACCATTACAACCTCTACCAACCCCTAAATGGAAATGGGATGAAATTGGAATGTATTTCATAACTGGATGGCCAAGAACCAAAGAGGCCATAATTCTATATGGGTTATAGTTGACAAATTGACGAAAGTAGCTCACTTTCTACCAGTGAATGCCCAATACACAACCAATCAGCTAGCAGAGCTGAGGAGCACTGTTTGTGTCAAAATTCTGGGAAGAATTATAGAAGGCATTAGGTACAAAGTTGAAGTTTAGTACCGCTTACCACCCACAGACTGGAGGCCAAACTGAAAGAGTAAATCAGATTCTAGAAGACATGTTGAGAGCGTGTGCCATGGATTATGGAAATTCTTGGGAACAATTCCTGCCATATGCAGAGTTCACTTAAAATAATAGTTATCAGACAAGTTTGCAGATGGCCTCTTATGAAGCGCTCTATGGAAGGAAATGCCGCACACTATTATATTGGACCGAGGTTGGTCAAAAACAATTTTTGGGACCGCAACTAGTGGAAGATGCCATTGCACATGTAAAGATTATACAGAAAAGATTGAAGACAGCCCAGTCTCCACAGAAGAGCTACGCTGACAATAGGAGAAGAGAACTATCTTTTGATGGAGGTGATTATGTGTACCTCAAAGTGACACCCTACAAAGGAGTCCGTCGATTTCAGATGAAAGGAAAATTGTGTCCGATATGTTGGACCATAAGATTTTGGACAAACAAGGAGAGTTAGCATACAAACTAGAACTACCACCTGAACTAGCAGGAGTTGACGACGTCTTTCATGTATCTCAATTAAGAAAATTCCTGAAGAAACCAACAGAATAGATATCTCCTATGGAAGCTGAGGTTCAACCAGACTTATTATATCTAGAGTACCATGTCAAGATATTAGAGGTCAGCGAGAGGAGATTGAAGTCAAGAACCATCCGATTTTGCAGAGTTCAGTGGAATAATCACACAGAGGAAGAATCGACATGGGAAAGAGAAGATAAGTTGCGTCAAGACTTTCCCTACCTGTTTTCAGACCAGTTAGAATCTCGAGGATAAGATTATTCTTAAGGAGGGTAGGTTGTAACACCCCAGATTTCCACTACTCTTTTGTATGTCACTCAGTGCATCCCTATCAGATTGCTCGAATGTCTCGACTGTGTCTCAGATTTGACCCCATAATTCCCCAAATCTTAACCTAGTCTACATCTTTTATCTCAGGAATATGATCCAGGGTATGCCAATACCTTAATCCAAAAAGTTGGCAGCAGAACTCCATCGTTCAGACCTTTCTCACAAATCAGTCCAAAAGTATCGCAGATTGCTCCTTTTTAGATTTTTCCAGAAGCCTGAAAAGGTTAAAAGCCACAGATTAACTCCAAACCTTAATTTGATTCAAGGAATATCTCCCATTCGCTCTTTTGATCAGAATCTCCTTCTGTGAGAATCTCAAGATATCATCCTAAGTCTTAGATTTCAGCCTCGACAAAAATCCAGACCCTAATTACCCAGTTTTTGTTTCGACTCAAAAGCTGATCAAAACCCCAGATTTTGTCATCTATCACTGCTAAACCATTTGTTGAGTTTAGTAGGCCAATCTGGTAAAATCATTTTCAGTTCAATCTAAGCATTTTGCCAGATTTACTAATCAGTCCAAAATCAAGTTTCCATAATTGTAATTCAGTCCAAATCTCTTTTTTCTGCTGTTTTCGACCAAAACCTGGCCAGCTGACCATTGCAGGCAAAGCTGGGTAGCCGCCTACATGTTGTCGCATCATCGTCGCCGCTGTTTCTCCTCCGCCTGACCAGTCACGTCCCCGGCTCAATTTTTGTTTCTTGCTTCCCTCGCAATCTCTGTTCCGTGCCTATTTAAAACCCCCTTGCCCAAAGCAATATCCATGCCACCAGAAACCAGCCAAGTCTCAGCTTTTTTCATTCTCTTCTTCTCCGGCGAGCCGCCGAGGAGGAGAACGCCGCCAGAGCAATCCGCATCACCAAATTTCAAAATCACTGCACTAGTATGTCCCGTCACCTTCCCCAGTGCCGATGCTTCCGGCGGACCCAGCCCTGGCGAGCCAGGACCGCCCAATGGTGCGATTCTCGGTGGTGTCCCCACCGCGCTTCAAGTGGATCATGGACGAGGAGGCGAGCTCTCTAACGGGTCACCTTTCGGTGGTCCCAGCGGTCCCACAGCCCGGGAGGGGCAAGGCACTTTTCGTCCCTCCCAAGGGTCACGTCCCCCTGGAGGAGTTGACATCCGCTTCCTTGGACGATGAGCTCTCGGCGGTAGGGGCCGCGACCGGGGCCGAGCTAGTGCATATCATCCCCACAGAAGGGTGGAGGGGACCCTTCAGTGGGGACGGCTCCGGCACCCTCGGGAGGGAGACCCCCCTGCTGTCCCAGGGCAAATCCCGAAGGTTCGCCGCAGGCCTCCAGACCCCGATGGTCTGAACCTACGTCCGGCTAGGGACCCTAAGTGAGCGTTTCTCTGAGCTGATCTCCCTCAACCTCCATGTGACTCTTGGAGTGCCCAAAAATTTTAGTCGGTGGTTTACTTTGTAGGTCTAACTCTCGGGTCCTTACAAGGGGCGGCCATCACCCGAGGTGTTGAGGAGTGGTTCGAGGAGGCGCTGTAGGCGGCTGTGGACAAGGCCGCTGCCTTCCGTACTGTGAGGGATGAGGCCCTCGGCGAGCTGTCCAAGATTCGGCTCAGCTCCTCGCCTCGGAGGATGCCAACGCACGCCTCCGAGGGGAGGCGAAGATGAAACAAAGCGCCTACCGGGTGCTCGAGGATTCCAGTTCCCAGGCAATCGCCGACGCGGGGCGCTTCGTCCGCTCGGCCCTTGAGGGGCTCAGGATCAGCCTCGGGCTGGAAGGGGGCTCTGGCTTGGCGCCAGCCTCGAACGCGGAAGTCTCCGTGATGCCCGAAAGCCGCAGATGTCCGGGCACGGGGCCTAGTGGTCGGGGGACGACTTCCCCGGAGCTTCCCCAGGTTTTTCGAGCCACAGTGGTGGGAGCTGGAGGAGATGGCGGGGGCCTTCTATGACCGGATTATCCGGGCCTAGCCCCCGCTACCGGCGCACCCGAGGACGAATGCTCCGGAAGCAACGGAGGCCTCCTGGGGGGGGGGACGACAATGGGCAAGTATGATCTCCCCCCGGGCCTTAGATAGGCTCTTCTTTTTGTTAGGATTTTGCTCCTGGTAGCTTCTTAGAGGAAGCCCCGGCAAATTGTAATCACCATTCTCAATAAAATGAAATTTTTTGCTCTTACTCAGTTGCGAAACAGGTGTCTAGAGTATGTGCCTTCGAAGGGGAGGCATCCCCGGGGCCCGGTGGGTCCGGGGGATGTAGCCCGGATCGCGCTAGGACCACTCTTGCGTTGTTGAGCCTCGCCGTCGGGCCAGCCCCCGGGCTTGCTTTCGGTAGCTCGCCGGCGGGGGCTACTTTCTGGGAGCCGATCTGGTTACGGTGGCTCCCGTAGTGGCATTTAGACAACTTCGACAATTGCTGCACCAAGTTGTGTCCCCCAAAGTCGGGGTCCCGGAGGGTCCCGCCGCTTCAGCTGAGCCCTCCAACCAGTTACGAGTATTGGCCGGAGGAATAAGGAGGTTGTACAAGGACATCTCCCGGGAGCTGTCAGAAGGGTTCCGAGAATATTAGGTGTAGTTGCTCACCGGAGGGGCTGTCCTCCGAGGTAGTTCCCCGTGGGGGCCTAACTCCCCGGGTTTTACCCTGTTTGTACCCGGGAGTTATCGTCCCGGGAACGTCTTAGCCCACCGGGGGGGGTCCCCCGGTTCAATGTTCGATTAATAAGGAATCCCTTTGGTTTTACAATTTTGTCAATTTTTTCATTTTCTCCGGATCTGGCATACCCCCCCCCCCCCCCCGCTGTAGGGGGTAGCTCTGTATTACGCGTGGTGGGTGAGGAACGAGGAAGCCCCCGGTAAGAGGAAAAAACTGGAGGGTCACCCTAGGATTTCTTGTTGATAATTTTTCGAGAACTTCCCCTGTCAACTTTTTCGCCAGTCGAGAGTTTCCGAGTCTTGGAGAATTTCCTCTGGTCGCCATGTATGGGAGCCGGACAAAATTTCCCCCCGGTTGAAAAATTCCGAGACCCGGTGGAAAATTTCGCCGGTCGCCGTGAAAATGGGAGCCGGACAAAAAACTTCCCGTGTCGGAAATTCCGAGGCCCGGTGGAAAATTTCCCTCGGTCGTCGTGAAAACGGGAGCCAGACGAAATTCTTTCCCAGTAGAAAAATTCCGAGACCCAGTGGAAAATTTCCCTCGGTCGCCATGAAAACAGGAGCCGGACAAAAAACTTTTGCAGTCGAAAAATTCCAAGACTCGGTGGAAAATTTTCTCCAGTCGCCGTGAAAATGGGAGCCGAACAATTTTTCCGATCTGAAGATGTTGAGATCCAGTTGAGAATTCCACCGGTCGCCGTGAAAATGGGAGCCGTACAATTTTTCTGGTTGAAAGATCTCGAGACCTAGTGGAGAATTTCCCCCGGTCACCATGAAAACGGGAGCTGGACGAAAAATTGTCACGGTAGAAAAATTCTGAGACCCGAAATTCGCTCACGGGGGAGGGTGAGCTCTATGGCAGGCTCTTGAGTGTTTGAGAGGGGACTAGTCTCTCAAATTGACTCGTTACCGCAGTTCATGAGAACTGGGTTGCCGCTTACCCCCTCAGTCTACGAGGGGTTACTGTAAGCGGCCCTAAGGGAGCGGGGCACTCGTCATAGGGACTTTTACGCTGCGATAGCCTACGTCCTCACTGGGGGGCATCCTCGCAGAGAGGGTATTGCCTTTGAGGGCGGTAGGACGAAAATTCATAAAGAAAATCTAAAACTGCATAAGAACACCGCTTGTATTGAAGAAAGTAAATACAACGCCTCCCCCCGTGTAATCGCGGCGGCGGGGGGAACAGTGAGTACAATGCCTCCCTTGGTGAGGTCGCAATGGAGGAGGGAGTGAGCCCGGAGGTTAGATGTAGAACTTGCGGAGCAAGTCTACATTCCAAGTGTGCTTCAGCTCTTGGTCTTCATGGTTGGAGAGCTTATAAGCCCCTGAGCCCAGGACCGTAGTGATCAGTAGCTCCATCTAGGAGCTCGATCCGCAGCAACCGAAAACCAATCTCCGAGGGGAGGACCGCCTCAGCCCCGTACATGAGTGAAAATGGGGTGCGCTCTGTTGCCCGGCTCGGGGTCGTGCGCATGGAGTAGAGGATGCTCGAAAGCTCCTTTGCCCATGCGCCCCGCCTGGAGGCAGTCTACTCGAGTCGCTGGTGTAACCCCAGTAGGATCACACCGTTGATCCTTTCGACGGCTCCGTTGCTCTGGGGATGAGCCATAGAGGCGATTGGGGGTAGTGCCCAAGCTTTCGCAGAACTCCCAGAAGCATGCTGAGTCGAATTGGGTCCCGTTGTCGACGGTGATTTCTTGGGGGACCACAAAATGATAGATGATGCTCTTCCAGAAAAACTGGTGTACCACTCGGGAGGTGATGCTGGCCAAGGGCTCAGCCTCCACCCATTTGGAAAAGTAGTCCACAGCGACTACCACATACTTGTAGCCCCCTGGCACCAGGGGGAATGGGCCGAGGAGGTCCAACCCACAACGGATGAAGGGCCAAGTAATTGGGATAGTCTACAGCATTGCGGAGGGTAGTTTGGAACCCTTCGCCATCTTCTGATAGGCCTCGCATGCAGAGACAAGGTCTCGCGCATCACGGACCATAGTAGGCCAGTAGAAGCCTTGGCGGATGACCTTCGCCGCAATTGCGCGAGGGGCTAGGTGAGAGCCGTAGCTCCCAGAGCGTATGTCCTCGAGAAGCTGGAGGCCCTCCACCCGCGGGAGGAAACGGAGGAAGGCCGCAGCACCCCGCTTGTAGAGTCTCCCTTTCAACAAGAGACACTTGGCTGTGATACCGTCGGGAGGTTCCCCCTCCCCCCTTATGAAGGAGAAGAGGGGATCCATCTTGGACGTGGCTCGGACGATCTTAGAGACCTCTAGGTCACGGGAGTCGGGTCCAGGCCCAGAGTGGTCACCAAGGGCTTCACGATGACCTCTAGGAAAGCGCCCTCGGAGAGGGGTCCCTGGGCGCTGGCTGCCCATGCCAAAGTGTCGCATGGTCGTTGTCCCTCCGGGGGATGTGTCGCGCTTCGAAGCCCTCGAAGTGTTTCTCCATCTTGCGTACCTCCCCCAGGTAGAGGCTCATGTTCACGTCATGGCACAAGGATGACTTGTCCATTTGGCAAGCCATGAACTAGGAGTCCCCCTTAACTAGGAGGCGACGAATTCCCAGGGAGTGCACGAGGCGCAGCCCCAGCAGTAGGGCCTCGTATTTGGTGACGTTGTTGGTAGCAGGGAACTGGAGCCATGCCACGTACTCCAACATCCTTCCCTCTGGCCTCCAGAGGACTACCCCTGCCCCAGCCCTAGCGAGACACAAGGAGCCATCGAACATGAGCGTCCAATGGTCGTTGCGTCAGCACGGCATGACGGGGGTCTCCTCCTCTGTCCCGGGAGCGGGTGATCCGGGAGGATCCTCAGGTTGAGTTGCATACGGCTTCGCAACCTTAACCGTGTTTGGAAAGGTTTCGCGACCATGGATTGGTTCGCGACCATGAAAAGCAATTCGTTCCCTGTTCAGAATTGTAAGCCGATCCAAATATATATATAACTAAGCCTATCCATTTAGGATTAGTTAGTTATATGAGTCTAATACGTTTAGTTTATTGAGTCTGATACGTACTCATACGATTGGACTATAAATACCTTGTAATAGGTCTAGTTTAGATCATCGAAAAGTCATAGAACTTATTTGAGTTTCAGAAACTTATAATTCCTTCGACGTAAGCAAGTGTGTCTAACGTTCGACGTGTAAAGCCCTCTTTGAAATAAAGAGTTGTGCAATTACTTTGGGTTTCGGTATTTCTGAGTAAGATCCCGTTATTCCGCATATTAGAATCTGGGCGAGGCTAGTGCGAAAACCAAGGCTATGTCTCAAACAGATCAAGTTGGTATCAGATCAACATTTCGATCCTGTGGATGGTGAAGACTCACCATGGTTACAAAACTTCCGGCTAAGCTCTCCATCGACATGGAAACTATGCTTGCTTGGATTAAGCAGCAGGCCATGATTGTACCTCCTGAAGTAGGGAAGGTTATGGATGTGAAGACTTGCGTAGGGCAGACAAAGATGGAGACGAAGGCGACCATAAGGCCGACAACCTCGCCAACACCTCCTTAGGTGTCGGATCTTTCAATGTCTACGCTAAGATTTAAATACTCATATATGATGGGGAGATCGATGCGATTCATGGCTCGATCAGCTTGAGACCTACTTTGACCTGAAAGGGTTTAGTAGTGCTCAAAAGGTCAAATTTGCACCTTTGAAGATGAAGGACCACGCCAAGACATGGTGGAAGGCCCTTGTCGCCAGTGGTGAAGCTGACGACCTCGCATGGGGTCAATTCAAATAACTTCTGCGACAATAATTCTATCCGATGGGTTACCCTGAGGAGAGATGGGAACGTTGGCACAGATTGTACCAACGGCGCTACCAGACCGTCCACGACTATACGACAGAGTTTCGGGAACAAGCAATGGTCATCGGAATCTCATTGTCCGATCCTTAGGTATTTTGGAAATACACATCTGGACTTCAGAAATCGATCTGTATTGAGCTAAGTCTATTCGGTGTCCAAGACATCATGACCGCAGGCACAACTGCTATGGCGATCGAGAAGAAGAACAAATCCCGCAACGACAAAAGCACGAAGAAATGTGTGACCTCGACAAAGAAAAAGCCAAGTCTGAAGAAGAACGCTTCAAAATCGGGCATGGGTGCCTTTTGTTAACATTGTCAAGTCGCGGGACATACCAAGGACAAATACTACAAGCTTCATCCAGAACTTCGACCAAAGAAAAATGGACCAGGGAAAAGAACAGCCACGGTGACTACAACTTCACCTGACGAAGAAGTTGTCCGAGTGAATTTGGTTGCTGAGGCGGATGCGACCTTGTCTCTGATGGCAATGCCGAAGGAGAAGGGTTCGGATCCACCAAATGACCATCACCCAACGGAGGACTTGTTCACCATCAACATCCAAGTGAAACACGAAGTGGTCGCAGCGATATTCGATCTCGGAAGTCAGAAGAATCTGGTCTCCACCGGACTGGTTCAGCGACTTGGTTTGAAGACAACCACACACCGGCGACCATATTCGTTGGGTTGGTTTACATTTGACGTGAACCAACTGATTACGAGTCAGTGTGTGTTGAAGTTTGCAATCTCTGCACGATATGTCGATGAGGTGCAATGCGATGTTGTCCTTATCAATATCTGTCAAGTGATCTTTGGGAGTCCGTATCTGTATGATCGAGACACTCAGTTCCATTGGCGTGCGCAAGAGTATGACCTCATCAAAGATGGAGTTAAGTTTGTGATCAGTAAAGACATCCTACGTCAACACTTCAAACTTAATTACCGCAAATCAAACCAAACGAATTGTCAATGCATGTCACAAGTACGTGCTTGTTATGATTCGACCCATTGGTCAAGGTGAGGGTACTCGACCAGTGTTGTCGTTGGCGTGCTGAGAGGATTTTGGTCGTTTGTTGGGACTGCTGGAGAAATACAATGATTTGTTCGAGACTACCCAGGGTCGTCCGCCGAAACGTCCAGTAGAGCACGAAATTCAGCTTGTGTCCGATGCAACACTGCCCAATTTGAGTATGTATCGAAACTCAGTATTGGAGAATGAAGAGATCAAGAGACAACTTGGTGAGTTGCTGAACGATGGTGTCATTCAACCAAGTAGTTCAACTTGTGGATCTCCTGTGGTGTTAGTGCCAAAGAAAGATGGGACTTGGCGTATGTGCATCAACTACTAAGCACTGAAGAAGATCACCATCAAGAACCGGTACCCCCTTCCTCGTATTGACGACCTGCTAGACCAATTGAAGTATGCTATTGTCTTCTCCAAATTGGATCTTAAGTCAGGATATCATCAAGTCAGCATAAGAGAGGAGGATACGTGGAAGACCGCGTTCAAAACATGACAAGGTCTGTTTGAATGGCTGGTCATGCCGTTTGGTCTCTGCAACGCCTCAGCAACTTTCATGCATCTTATGAATAACATATTGAGACAGTTGATCGACGACTTTGTGATCGTTTACAGCGACGACATACTGGTTTATAGTTGTTCGTGGGATATGCACCTCATTCATGTCAAAAAGGTGTTCGAACAACTGCGGCAACATCGACTTCGCCTCAACCGTAAGAAGTGCGAGTTCGGCCAACAAACTCTACTTTACCTAGGATTCATGGTTGGCAACGGTACATTGCCAATCGACCCGAATAAGGTAAAAGTGATTCGCGAGTGGCCGCGACCGCGAACAGTTACGGACGTGCGTAGTTTTATGGGAGCATGCCAATATCTTCGGAAGTTCATCCGACAGTTCTCGATTGTGGCTTCTCCATTTCATGCATTAACAAGGATCGATCAAAAGTTCAAGTGGACAGGGAAACATGAGGACACGTTTCTCTTGCTGAAGAGGAAGATCAGCGAGGCACCTGTGTTAGCTTTGCCGAATCTCCAGAAACCATTCGAGTTAGAAACTGATGCCTCAGGTTATGCCATAGGTGCTGTGCTCATGCAAGAAGGTCGACCACTGGCATATCACTCTGAGTTATTCCAGGGAGCTCAGAAGAACTACCCGACTTATGACAAAGAGTTGTGTGCACTGCATCAGGCCGTGAAACATTGGCGATGTTATCTCTTGGGGTAAAGAGACTGTTATCCACACCGACCATCAACTGTTGCAATGTTTGCAAACTCAGTCTAAGCTACAGCAAGCTCGGCACATGAAGTGTATGTCGTATTTGCAGCAGTTTAATCTGGTGATTAAGTACAAGAAAGGCGTACACAACAAATTGGCGGACATGTTGTCGCGACCACCAGTTACGACCCTCTGCTTATCAGCATTCATGCAGATCGAGCCCTCATGTCATGATGACTATGTCACTATGTACAGTGAAGACCCTGATTTTCAAAAATCACTGACTAAGGTTGAAACAGGGAAACCTACGGACTTCGTTCATCGAGAAGGACTCTTGTACAAGGGCAATTTACTTTGCATACCTCGTGGGGCACCTCGAATTCAATGGTTGCGGGAAGCGCACACATCGAAGGTAGCTGGTCACTTTGGGGTTACAAAGACGTTGCAAAATCTTCACCGACATGTGTTCTGGCCGCGTATGCAGCAAGATGTGGCTAGTTTTGTTCGAGGCTGTGGTCTCTGCAGCATCTCAAAACCGGCAAACGAAAAATTAGGTTTTTACTGTCCTTTGCCAGTTCTATCGCGACCATGGGAGAGTATATCCATGGATTTCTTAGGAGGATTGCCTAAGACCCGACATGGCAATGACTATCTATTCGTGGTCATTGATCGATTCTCCAAAATGATTATTCTTATACCTTGTCGAAAGACTATCACGGGAGAAGAAGCAGCTCGGATATTCTTGCAACACGTTTGGACACACTTCGGATTGCCGACTTATATTGTGTCTGATCGCGATACCCGGTTGCATAGTCACTTTTGGCGATCACTCTGGACGATGATAGACACCAAGCTAAAGAGGAGCACTGCCTTTCATCTGCAAACTGATGGTCAAACCAAGGTGGTAATCGCACAGTCGTTCATCTCTTGAGAGGTTATAGCTCGAAGCACCCGAAGACCTAGGATGAAAGCATATCGTACCTGCAATTTGCTTTTAATCGAGCAGTGCATGGTTCGACTGGAAAGTCGCCTTTTGAGTTCTATTTAGGATTTCTACCACAGAGTCCTTTCAACATGGAGTTTGTGATCCCTACCTCAGCACATAACAGCAAGGAAGCATCTGATCAGGATCGAGCACAAAAGTTCCTGGAAGGTATTCAACGGCTCCATCGTGAGGTTAAGCAGAACTTGCTGCGAGCTCAACTCAAGTACAAGGCGCGACATGATCGACACCGAGTTGATGCTCAATTCAAAGAAGGCGATATGGTATGGTTAATCTGAGTAAGGAGAGACTTAAAGGTGAAGGTAAGAAACTGAAACCCATTCGTTATGGTTCTTTTCGGATTTTGTGGAAAGTGGGTAATAATGCTTGTCAGCTCGAGTTACCTCCATACATGGATATATACTTGGTTGTCAATGTCGAGCACCTCAAACTATTTGAGCCTTCCATGCTGGATGATGAGCCAGATACCATAGTACCATCTGTTGAAGACTTGGTCTATCAACGAGACGAACATCTACGCGAAGATGTGATTCTGGAGAAGAAGGTGACTACCACCAGCAGTGGCACCAAGGAGACTTTTCGAATCGGTCGGAAAGGTCAACGAGTACGTGTGGCAAAGTGGTACACCAGAGAACATGGAAAATCCCAATTTCCACATATCCAGTTTGATCGAGAGGTCGCAACAGGGGTTGGCTCCTTCTCAACAAGGGAGTCATGACCCAGGAGGATCTCCAGGTTGAGTCGCATACGGCGTCGCGACCTTAACCGTGTTCGGAAAGGTTTCGTGACCATGGATTGGTTCGCAACCATGGAAAGGAATTCGTTCCCTGTTCGGAATTGTGATCTGATCCAAATATATATAACTAAGCCTATCCATTTAGGATTAGTTAGTTATATGAGTCTAATACGTTTAGGTTACTAAGTCTGATACATACTCATACGATTGGACTATAAATACCTTGTAATAGGTCTACTTTAGATCATCGAAAAGTCATAGAACTTATTTGAGTTTTAGAAACTTATCATTCCTTCGATGTAGGAAAGTGTGTCTAACGTTCGACGTGTAAAACCCTCTTTGAAATAAAGAGTTGTGCAATTACTTTGGGTTTCAGTATTTTCGAGTAAGATCCCGTTATTCCGCATATTAGAATCTGGGCGAGCCTAGTACGAAAACCAAGGCTAGGTCTCAAACGGATCAGCGGGGTCCAATCCGCCACAAAGTCAGTGAGGACTTGTGATTTGATGGTGGAATGACCCGTGAGGGAAACAGAGAAAGGAGCCAGCTCAGCTCCCCACTTCCCAATTCGGCCGGTGGCCTCTTTGTTTTGCAGCACCTCCCCCAGGGGTAGGGAAGATGGGACTGTGATCGGGTGTCCCTGGAAGTAATGGCAGAGCTTCCGGGACGGCATCAAGTAGGCGTAGTAGATCTTCTCCATCTCCGTGTATCGTGTCTTAGCCCCTCGGAGGGCTTCGCTCACGTAGTGGACAGGGCGGTGCTACTTGTCCTGCTCCTTTACCAGTACCGCGCTCACAGCGACTGGGGTGGCCGCGAGGTAAAGGAGCAGGGGTTCTTTCGGAGATGGGCTCACGAGCATTGGAGGGCTCGTGAGGTACTTCTTTAGGCCATCGAAGGCCGCTTGGGCCTTGGGGGTCCATTTGAACTCTTAGAGGCCCCGGAGGATCTTAAAGAACAGAAGACCGAGCTCCCCCGACTGCAAGACAAAGCGGCTTAGCGTGGAAAGGCGGCCGGTAAGCCGTTGTTCGTCTTTCACCGAGCACGGTGGGGGCATGTCCAGCAGTGCTCGAATTTTTTCGGGTTGGCTTCTATGGCCCGCTGGGACACGAGGAAACCGAGTAGCTTCCCCCATACAGGCCAAAGGCGCACTTTTCCAGGTTGAGCTTCAACGCTTACTCGCATAGGTTGCACAAGTTCTCCACTAAGTCTTCGAGGGGGGCGGTCGCGCAGAGGCTCTTGAACACCGCCTCGTCGACGTAGACCTCCACGTTACGGCCAATCTGGTCCTTGAGGACCAGTGACATGAGGCGCTAGAAAGTTTCCCTAGCATTCTTGAGCTCGAAGGGCATGTGAACGTAGCAAAAGGTGCTGAGGGAGTTATAAAACTCATCTTTTCCTCATCCTCCCTGGCAATCTGGACTTGGTGGTAGCCCGACTATGCATCCAGGAAGCTCACGAGCTTGCACCCCGCAGTCGAGTCCACCAGCTAGTCGATCCGCGGGAGTGGGAAGTTGTCCTTTGGGCAAGCGTTGTTGAGGTCGGTGAAGTCCACGCGTGTCCTCCATTTGCCACTAGACTTTTTCACTCGGACGGGGTTCGCGAGCCACTCGGGGTGTAAGACCTCCCGGACGAACCCCGCCTCTCGGAGTCTAGCGATTTCAGTCTTGATGGCTTCTTGGCGCTCAAGGGAGAGCTTTCTCAGTTTTTGCTTCACTGGGGCGGCCGGGCATTACAGTGTGCCTGTGCTCCATAATGTCCCGGGCGACACCCTGCATATTTGCGGGCTTCCAAGCGAAGATGTCGGAGTTTTTGCGGAGGAAGACCGCTAGTCATTCTGCGTGTTCCTCAGGGAGGTCCACCCCGACTTTTATGATCTTCTCTCCATTCTACGGGAACAATCGGATCTTCCGGAGATCCCCCTCCGGGTGCGGTTTCGGGAGAAACTTCTCGGAGGGAGTGACCAGAGTGTCTGGAGCCAGGGACGGGCTTACCTCCCCCGAGGTGTTGATTAGGTTGACATCCCAGATTGTCGTGGCGGCATGCTTGTAAAGAGCACGGGCCGCGTCCTGGTCGCCTCGGGCGATGATTACGCCGTGAGGCCGAGGGATCTTCTGGCAGAGATAGCTCTGGTAAATTTTTGCCCCCAGATGATTGATCGTGGTTCTCCCCATGATCACATTTTACGATGAGGGGAGGTCCACTATATCAAATCGGACCATCTCCGTCCGGTCATTGTCTGGGGCGCCAAAGGTCATGGGAAGATCGACCTTCCCTACCGGGTAGATAGTCTCTCCTGGGGCGACGCCTGTAGTGGCCCGGCCGCGGGTTGCAGCAATTTTTTGTCGACCTGCATTTCCCTAAATGCTTTCAGGTATAGGATGTCTGTGACGCTTCCGCCGTCGATGAGGATGCGCGCCAATTGGAAGTTGAAAAGGGTAGCGGAGATGATGAGTGCGTCATCATGGGGGAAGCACACCCCGCACACGACCTCCGCTGTAAAGGTGAGGGGGGCGTCTGACCACTTTGGTGGCCGGGATGTGTTCAGCACCCCCACCTTTACTTCCCGCGCGTAGTCCTTACGTTGGCGCCTTGGAGTCCCGCCCCGAGGCGGACCCTCCCATGATGACGTTTACATGTCTTTGGGAAGTTTGGAAGGGTAGCTCCTCGGCCAAGCCCCTTTCCTGTGCCTTTCTCTGGTGCTTTCCTGAGGGAGCAGGGAGAGCCGCCAAAGCTAGGGTAAAGGGCAAGGAGGCAGGGCTCCCCCTTGTCCACGTTGGTCGACGAATGCGGTGAAGTGCTGTAGGAGCTAGTTGCATTCCTGTGTGGTGTGGGTAGTATACTTGTGGAAGGCACACCATAGGTTGGCTGTGCCCTCCTTGCCACCGTGCTTCGGGCCCTCCTGGTTATGGGAGGACTGGCCCCTCCCATTGCCTTTCAGCCTGGAGGGACGTTTTCCCTTATTGGCTTCGCGCGAGCCGCCTCCGCCCTCGAGGACAAAGATGTCCCGAGGCCGTGGCTCACTGCGATTGCCCCTCTTCGGGTGCTTGGAGAGCTCCTTGGCCTCCAGCTCGGTGAAGGCAGGCGCCCCCTACTTTTTCTTCCAGAGGTCATCCTCCTTGGCTCGAGTGTATTTCTTGAGGACGTTGAATAGCTCATCCTCCAAGTTGGGGCAACTTCAGGAGAGCCTCCGGTGGAGCTCCTCGGGGAGGAGGCCACTCTTGCAGGCTTCGATGACTGTCGAGTTGGGGACGTGGGCCACCTTGCTCTTTACCTGAGTGAAGTGCTTGAAGAAGCTCCGAATGGTCTCCCCCGTTTTTTGTCTAATGGTGTAGAGTTGTGACAAGTCCGGCGGGGTATGTAGCTCCCTTGGAAGTTCGCACAAAACTCACGCTTGAGTTGCCCGAAGGACTTGATCGACCCGGCCATTAGGTTGTAGAACCATGACCGGGCGATCCCTAAAAGGTAGAGGGGGAAGACGTTGCACTGTACAGTCTTATCCCCCCAACCGTCGACATGGCCGTAGAGTACACCTGCACAAACTCGTAAGGATTGACCTCACTGTTGTAGTGCTCAATGTGTGGTGGACGGTATGACCGCAGCCACGGTGTCTTCTAGAGCCGCCCTCTTTCCCCGGTCCGCCTGAGAGCCGGGGGTCGGGCGCAGCTTTCGCTGTGATGGTGGCTCTAATCGGCGGCAGGGGGCAGTTTTCCCCGCACCTACTGTACGCATGCGCTCTACCTCCTTCCGGGTGAAGAGAGTCTGGTCTGCCGGGGGAGCCCTTGGGGGCAGTCCTGGTAGAGGGGTAGTTGGTGCGTGTGGGCCATCGGCCCGGTGGATGCGGCCGACGCGCAAGCCGGCTTGGCACCGGGCATACATCCAGGACGGTGATGGGGATCGATGCCGGGGGAGGGCCCGGGACAAGGGCCGGACCTGGCACCGGGAAGCTTTTGGATGCAGCGGCGACCGTTGAACCGGGGATGTCTTCAAACATGTGGGCAGTCACTTGTGCGGGGAGAGCCCCTGGTGCGGGGAGCGTTCCCGGTGCGACAGTGATGGCCGGTATGTGCCTGCTTACTGGCGTGTGGTAACCTCCCAAAAAGGGAAGAGTCCCAAATGCCGAAGTGCCTCCTAGGAAGTGGAAAGCTCCGGGCACCGAAGGCCCTCCCGGCGCTCGAAACATTCTCGGGGCAGGGAAGGCGGCCTGGCGCCCCATGAAAACTGGCGGCGGCGCCCCCCATAAGAGGGAATGGGGGCAGATAAATGGGAGCCTGGGGCCGCGCAAGGACGTACAACAGTTATTCCAAGGTGCACTAAGCGCGGAGCTGCCCCTTGACCAAGGCCCCGAGCAGCGGGTCTCTGAGAGCTGGGATAGTCGCTTGGGGGGCACTCGTCCCCGCCAACACGGTCGCCGCAGCCGGGCTTGGTGTGGGGTCCCCCCTCCCCCTCCCCCCGAGGAAGGTGGGAGAAGGAGGCACCTCACTCCAGGCCTCCCCGGAGGGCAGCACCATGACGACATCTTGCAGGGGTGGCGCAAGGTCACTAGAACCGGTGTTATCGGAGAGGCGGAGAGCGCGAGCTCTTGTTCTTGGGGGAGCCATGGAGAATCGTCACGCGTCCCCACGGTCAGCGCCAACCGTCGTGGTATTAAAAATACCCCGATAGGCTTGATGACATGTTTGACATGCGTACTGCAACGCGAGCTGACCGTGCGACGGGTCACCTCTCATTGGGAAATCAGAGAGATTGACACAAGGGTTTATACAGGTTTAGGTCCTAGTGGGGACCCTAGTCCTGTCGGCACACCCCGGACGTATGTCCTGGGGGAGGTTCTCTCACAGGGAGAGGTCTCCTAGGGAGTGCCTACTGATTTGTGTATTGATTGCAAATGAGAGACTTAGGTTACAAGAAAGGGGTACAAGGGTATATATAGACCCCAAAAGATGCAAATGACCAAAATGCCCTAGCCTCGACCGTCGGATCGGGGATGCGGCAGTCCTTTTGTGGATCAAGGTGCATGGATGTCCGACTCGTATAGGCTTCAATTCTCGAGGTAGCCCTGCCTCCGGGATGCCTGTCACTGGGCGGCGGCGTCCAGGACAGTGGTCACTGAGTGGTGCCGCCTGAGACGTTGGTCGCCGAGCGGTGGCACCCGAGACTGCGGTCACCGGGTGGCGGTGCCCAGGACAATGGATGCCCGTCCCTAGGATGGTTGTCACGTGGGGGCGGCGTCCGGGACGCCTGTCACCGGGTGGCAGCTCCCGGGACAGTTGTTACCGGGTGGCAGCACCTCGGACAGTTATCAAGGGGCAACGGCGCCCAGGACGGGGGACACCTGTCACCGGGCGGCGGTGTCCGAGACGGTTGTCACCGGGTGGCGGTGTCTGGAACAGTTGTCACCGGGCAGCATCGCCCGGGATGGGGGACACCTCTCACTGGGACAACCACCACTGGGCGGCGATCACGGGGACAGCTGTCACCGGGTGACAGTCCCTAGGACAGTTTTCATCGGTTGGTGGCGCCCGGGACGGGGGACACCTATCACCGGGCGGCAGCACCCGGGACAAGGGGACGCCTCTTACTAGGACAGCTATCACTGGGCGGCGATCGCTGGGACGGCTGTCACTAGGTGACGGTCCCTGGGACATGAGGTCTCTTCCCCAGGAACCGTATCCTGGTCGAACCAGGCCCCGGCGGTAGGATGGAGATTTCCCCCAATATCTACTTAATCAGGCATAAATCCGTAATGTTTGATAAATTCAAGGAATTTCAGAATGAAGTACAAAATCAACTCGGTAAGACAATCAAAACCCAACGATCTGATCATGGAGGGGAGTATTTGAGCCAACAATTTGGTGATCATCTAAAACAACTCAGAATTGTTCCACATTTGATCCCGTCGGGAACACCTCAATGGAATTGTGTGTCAGAACGACGGAACAGGACCTTGTTGGACATTGTTCGGTCAATGATGAGCCAAACTAATCTTCCATTGTCCTTCTGGGGATATGCTCTAGAAACAGCCACGTTCACATTAAATAGGGCTCCATCAAAAGCCGTGGAAAAGACACCATATGAGATATGGAATGGAAGGCGTCCAGGGTTGTCTTTTCTTAAGATTTGGGGTTGTGAGGCTTATGTAAAACGTTTAATATCTGATAAGCTCAAACCCAAATCAGATAAATGCTTCTTTGTGGGATATCCTAAGGAAACAAAATGATATTACTTCTATAATCGAGAAGAAAGCAAAGTGTTTGTTGCCCAAAACGGTGTCTTTTTGGAGAAAGAGTTTCTCTCAAAAGGAGTAAGTGGGAGTACAATGCAACTTGAAGAAATTCAGGAACCACTGGAAATTGTTTCAGCATGCACTGAAGCTCTGCAAGACCTGCAAAATAATGTAGAAAATGCAGGACAAGCACCGGTTACACGTAGGTCTGAAAGGGTACGTCACGCAACTGGAAGATACATGTTCCTTACAATGGGGCAGCGTGGAGTATTATTGCTAGACAATGATGAGCCCAAGACTTATGAAGAAGAGATGATGAGTCCTGACTCTGAGAAATGGCTTGGAGCCATGAGATCCGAAATTGAATCCATACATGACAATCGAGTGTGGAATTTGGTTGATCTGCCTGATGGTGTAAAAACCATTGAGTGCAAATGGGTTTATAAGAAAAATATTGACATGGATGGTCATTTTTATATCCATAAAGCACGATTAGTTGCGAAAGGTTTCAAGAAAATTCAAGGTGTTGATTATGATGAAACCTTTTTGCCCGTTGCTATGTTAAAGTCAATCAGGATCATCCTAGCTATTGCTGCCTATTTTGATTATGAGATATTGCAGATGGATGTCAAAACGGCTTTCCTAAATGGAAACCTAAGTGGGATGTGCATATGGCACAACCTAAATGTTTTGTTGATCCAGAAAATACTGGGAAAGTATGCAAGGTTCAGAAATTCATTTATGGGTTGAAGCAAGCATCTCAGAGTTGGAATCTTCATTTTGATGTAGTCAAACAGTTTGGCTTCATAAAAAATGAAAAGTCTTGTGTTTACAAAAAGGCAAGTGGGAGCGCACTTGTTTTTCTTGTCTTATATGTGGATGATATACTTCTGATCAGAAATGATATTCCTATGATTGAGTCTGTGAAGTCCTCATTGAAAAGTAGCTTTTCTATGAAAGACTTAGGTGAGGCAACATATATTTTGGGTATTAAGATCTACCGAGATAGATCTAAAAGGCTAATTGGATTAAGTCAAATTACATATGTTGACAAAGTGTTGAATCGATTCAACATGCAGGATTCCAAGAAAGGTTTTTTGCCCATGTCACATGGCATTAGTCTTGGCAAGAGTCAATGTCCTTCAACATGTGATGAGCAGCACCGAATGAATAAGATTCCATATGCTTCTGCTATTGGGTCTATTATGTATGCCATGCTTTGTACACGCCCAGATGTTTCCTATGCTCTAAGTGTTATGAGCAGATACCAATCTGATCCAGGTGAGAGTCACTGGATTACTGCAAAAAACATCCTTCAATACTTGAGAAGGACTAAGGATGTGTTCTTGATTTTTGGAGGTGAGGAAGAGCTCGTTGTTAGTGGTTATACCGATGCTAGCTTCCAAACCGACAAAGATGATTTCAAATCGCAATCTGGTTTTGTGTTTTGTCTTAATGGAGGAGCTATAAGCTAGAAGAGTTCCAAGCAAGAAACTGTCGCTGATTCTACAATAGAAGCAGAGTACATTGCTACTTCTGAAGCTGCCAAAGAAGCTATTTGGATTAAAAAATTCATCTCTGAACTTGGTGTGGTTTCTAGCATTTCAAGCCCATTGGATCTCTATTGTGATAATAGTGGAGCCATTGTGCAAGCCAAGGAACCAAGGTCTCATCAGAAATCCAAACATATACTCAGGCGTTATCACCTCATCCAAGAAATCATGAATAGAGGTGATATGAAGATTTGCAAAGTGTCCACCGATTTGAATGTTGCTGATCCATTGACAAAGCCTCTCCTGCAAACAAAGCATGGGATGCATACTAGAGCAATAGGTATTAGATACATTTGTGATTGACTCTAGTCCAAGTGGGACATTGTTAGTGATATGTCCTAGAGAAAATCACAGGGATGTATTTATATTTTTTATATTTATGAACATTTAAATAATATGTTATTTTTGGATAAATTGTCATCTTGGTTCGATCAACAAGTGTGTGACTTGTTCATGAGACTCTAAATTTATTTGATGATATTATTCTAATAAAGTCCTTGATCCATTATCTTTAAATAGGACATTATTAATTAATAGATCAACGCATATATTGATTGGTGTTATGTTTCACAGACCATGGATATAAGATATCAGATCAATAATGTGGACATATATTGGAGAATATAATGTTGGATAGACCTATTTTGAGACACTATTTGGATTTTTTATTTAAGTGTCACCAGTTGGTCTTAAATAATATTTATGATTAATCCTTATACCTGAGAGCATCAAAGTTTCCTACATGTGTAATAGTATACTTTGATACTACCAAACGCTACTTTTAATTAAGTGGTAATAAAGGTAATATTCGGGTATGCTGTGAGCAATGCAGAGTAATGTGAATGGTTAAGATGGAATTTGCATCTCTCATATAATAAGAGAGATATCTCTGGGCCTCTCGATATAGATGAATTGACAAGTGCATGGCCATGCCGTTTATAGTTGAGTGTCAACTATGGAAAGATCAATTTACTATGAGATCGAGAAAGGATTGAACTGTACAAGAGTGGCACATTTCCTATCTTGGGTTTAATTGGTATCATATGGCAAGAGGACCAACATGAAGACATTATATAGGTTTGCTGATTATGATCTTTGTGTGTATTTGGATAGTCGTTATGTCTTGCTAGGCGCCACTACGGACTTACAATTCGGGTAAGTATTCTCGGGTCGTGACTAAATATACATGAACCTACAGGGTCACACACTTAACGGGTTGGAACAATGAAATTCAGATTAAGTCTATTATGGGGTTTTCTATCAGATTCGGAGACTTAATATTAGACTCCTTTTGCATTTGGATTGGGTTTGTTATGGGTCTTCGTATCAAATCTGGATTGGGACTGTTATGGGGTTTTCGTATCATATACGAAGATTTAATGTTAGACTCATTCTACAGCTCGGATAAGATTCGTATCACATCAGGAAACATAATTTGTTAGGATTTCTTCTGCATTGCTAGATTTAATGTTAGACTATCTTGCAGTTCGGATAAGATTCGTATCACATCAGGAAAGCTAATTTGATAGGATTTCTTCTGCATGGCTCTATATAAAGAGAGCTATGATGGGGGCCTTAAAAACACAGAAAACCCATAGCTGCTATCTCCTCTAAAGTATAGCCCTAAACCCTTGTCGTGTGCGTTGGTGCTAGCACACCATCGTACGACGTTCAATCTCGGTACTTGTGGGTATTAGTAGAGGCACTGCTACAATTGCTGCACTGATTAGGATGATCCGTGAGCGGTCGTTGTCATCTACATCCGCTGAACAGGACGATCCGCAAACGGTTGCTTTGAACATTCAATCACTTCACCAAATATGCTCTCGCTATTGGTAACAATTTAAACTATGATCTATTACTTGTAGCCTTCGAGTAAAAATTTTCGAAATTTTGCTACTGTAGTTTACTCGATTTCCTACAGTATCCACCCCCGTTCTTGTTCATGGGAGTGCCATCCCCATTTTTCATGGGGAACTCGTCGCTTTCCTGGTGCCAAGGGCATTTCCCCACTCCCGGGGACCTTCTCGCGTTCGGGGCCTTCCCCACCGGGGAGTCTTACCCATCCCGGGAAGCTTCCCCGCACCAGGAAGCTTCCCTGGGCCAATGAGTCCGCTCGTGCCAACGGTCGCAATTATGCCAGGAGGTCTCCCCATGCCGGGGACTGTTCCCGCACTGGGGGCATTCCCTGCGCCCGTGTAACATCCCTATTTTTGACTATCTTTTCTGCTTACGAGTCAGCATATATTCTTTGGAATCCCTGATGTCTCAACCCTATCTTGGTCTTAGGTATGCCACTACCTTAACCTAAAAAGTTGGCAGCTAAACTTCATCTCCCAGATCGTTTTCACATTCCAGTCCAAAAGTGTTTCAATTTAGTCTTTTTCAGAAGTTTCAGAAAGCCCAAAAAGGCTAAAAGTCCCAGATCATCTCCAAATCCAAATCTGATCAAGTGATTACCTTTCTTTAATTTTTCTGAACATTTTTCCCTTCTGGAAGAATTCCAGAATCTCAACCGAAACCCTAGTTTCAGCCTCGACAAAAGTTTCAGACCCTAATTACCCTCTTTACCCTAATTACCCTATTTTCGATTTTTGTCAAAACCACCAGATCTTATCGAATTTTACCATTTTTCCTGTTGGATGAGTCTAAGACATTTAGTAACACTCATCTGCAAAGTCGAAATCCAAATCAACCCTTCAGATCTTCAGAATTGCAAATAGGCCCAAATTCCCGAGCCAAAACCCTCGCAGTTTAGTCCAAATATTCGCAAATCAGTCCAAAGCTTGCAACCAGGTCCCTGTACCGTTTTTGACCACGACCAGCGTTCGTTCGACTAGCGCCCCGCCGTTTTCCCTCGCCGTTGAACTTGCCGCCGGCGAAGTTCTCCGCGCTGCCACCTTCACAGCCGCATTGCCTCCACCTGCGCACAACTGTATCGCCACCGTGGAAGCAGTTCACCCGCCCTGTGCCGTGTTCTTCCCCGCGCGCGCGCGTGCCTGCTGTTGTCAGGAGCTTCACGCCACATGCCTGCCATCCCGGAGATCGTCATCTCGCCGTCCTGACAAAATCCCGATTCCGCGCAATACACCGTCTCTGGCAGAGCCCCGCCATGTCCCGACGTGCCTCGTTGACCGCTCCAGCACCAGAAGAAATCTCACCGGCGATTGCTGCAACTCCCAAGAGCTCAATCCCGCGGCTATATAAAGCCCCCCCTTGCCCAGCATCTCTTCACACCACCCGCAGTTGTAAGCCCTAGTCTCCACCACCAGAGAGCAACCAAGTTACTCAGCGCCGCCGCGAAGACCTTCTTCCCCGGCGAGCAATTCTTGAAGCTCTGTGAGACCCCCATTTGAGGATCACCTTGGTAACCGCCCAGGTAGGTTACACACAGCAGGATGTCACATGAGCTCCAAACCAGACAAGCATAGTAATATCATTAAACAAGTATCAGGCCAACATGGCCAATATTACATAGCCAAAGCACCGAAAATGGCGCTAAGTATAGTTGCTAGGAAAATAACCAGTTTATCAGAACCAGAATCGGTATCCAAGTACCGAACACACAACATAAAGCACAAAGCAACGACAAACAACTTGACTTCAATCAGCAGCGGGGTTGGAGGGACTTCTCCCACATCTGACTTGACTTGGTGCAAAATCCTTCTAGAACGTGGGCTCGTCCGGGGCACTTCCATCTTCTGCTGAGTACTCATAACTGAAGGAATCGGGATCCTCGAATCCCTCTTCTACAGTGGGATATAAATGCAAGGGTGAGCACTTGGTGCTCAGCAATACTCATTCCGGGGATTAATACAATTGTACTTACATGAGGGTGAAACATATGATTCCGGGGTTTTAGTTTCATATGGATAGAGATATATAGATTTCCAAGTCATTTGTTCGGTAAAACAATACTTTGTCATGAAAATGATACTTTAAACATTAAACAGGTTTTCAATAAAACATTAGATGTAGTAGTCTCCCATGAGTTACTACTTTGTTAACCGCATTATGAAAACATTCCAAAACATTACTTGTGCTATAACCCATGGATAACATCCACTACGAAAAGACTCCTGAACCTGGGAGTACAGAGTATCTGATACTTCTTTTACACTTTGCAAAGGTGTACCTCTTTTTAAATCCACTGGTTCACTCGGCTTTCAAGTCGGATCAGCTCCATGTGACTTATACACATGTGACAAGGCCGAGATCACACAACGCTTTTACAGTTCAGTATTAACAGTATCCCCGCCCGGTAAATAGACAGTTAAGTCTCAAGTACCGTTGTGGGTCTTCCCCACTGCCTTACTTCCTAGCCTCTCTGGTCTATGTTCCCGCAGGACACATAGCCTTGGTCTATGTCCACGCAAGACATACGACCATTTAAGATTACAACCGCTCACGGCTTAATCAGGTCTAGGGCGCCTTCCTTCTCTTATGCCTTTTCCTCTCATTATTTTTCTGAACTCACATCACTCGTGGCCGAACTTTGGCCTTCCAGTTTCCACGCGAGAAACTAGATCGTCAAACCATGCAGGGAACTGCTAATACCAAAAAGCTACTAAGTTGTGCCTGTCCCATACCAGGCAAGTGGTTGGTACGTTTACAATTCGCATAGAGACACAGCACAAGGTTTTCGTCCTTATGAATCAACAGTGAGGAGCCCTTCACATTCCCTGGTGCGCACCGCACCCTCTCCATACAAACCAATCCTCACTATTGATCCCTTTTATCAGTTTTCTTGACAAAACGGTTTTGATCATAACTTCTCATGTATTTGACTATTTCAAGTTTAACGTGGATATTCAGTATATGAGTCCTAGGATGACAAAAGCATATATATGAAGGTTCAATAACGAAAGGAGTTTCATGATTCATTAGGTCATATCTACTCATGTCATTCAAACATAACTTGTATCTCAAATAAGCATGCATAGTAAGAAACAGTGAATATACTTCATATGAAAATATTGGGCGAGACATGATCAAAGGAATGAGGCTTGCCTTGCAATGCTGGGTCTAAGTACTCAGACGGATCTTCAAAGACTTCCTCTGCTCCTTCAGCTTCTAAATCTGCGGCAATCAACCAACACACAAACACATACCATAAGCATACAGAAAATAGTTTCCATAGAAATTATTAAGTAAATAGGTCATGCATGCAGGGAAAAAGGTTAGGGCAAGGTCACAAGGGCTCTGGTCAAAGAAACGGCTAACACGGATTGAACGTCGAAAGGTCGACATTCGGTTCATGGCTTTGGCATAGCTTCAAACTGATCTTAGGATGGTTTTCTGGAGAAGTGATAGAAGGGAAAGATGTAGAACACAACTCCAGAAATCTAGGGGACAAAGTGACATTTCCATTGCTCAACCAGAGGGGTCAAACAAGGCTAATGCCAGTGGCTGACATGCACTGACATAGTACTGGACATGGCCAGAAACTAGGGCATGGCTTAACTTTTGATCCAGGGCTCCAATTGATGCACTACTTTGTCTGGGAGGTAGACGTTACTAACAGGAACAAAATACTCAACAGGAATAAGGGCTGAAAGTGACTGGAGGGTGGCCAAATCGGGCGATGAACTGCGGTGGTGACATGGCACAGACACAGCTCTGGACAAAGATTTGGCAACGGCATAACTCACAATCTAGGCAGATCCAAGTGTCGAGCTAGTGGAATAAAATGCTCAGGGAGGTGAGGCGAAGCTAAGGGACAAAGTGGTGTCGGCTGAATCGGCCGGGAAAGAATTCCGGCGACCGGCGCTGGAGAAGATGACTCTGGAGCTCGGGGATTTTTGATACAGGGCGAATGAGCTCAATTCCAAGCTTGAGGGCGATCTGTGGGGCATGAGGAGGCTACTGGAGGGGTTAATTTCATTGGAGATCGGCCGGAGGGGCTCGGCGACGAGGTCCGGCGAACTGGTGGACCTCCAGATCGGGATTTCTTCAATTTGAGCGCAATTGGGGATCCTGATTCAACAGGCTTGCTCCACTAAGCTCACTGATCAAGTTCTTCTACAGAATCGAGAGCTAATTCGGGTTGAATGGGATAGCATTGAGGGAACAGGGGTTTTCTGGTTTTCCGGCGATCACCGGCGATGGGGAGCACTATGATGCAATTGCTTGCTTGGGCACGGGAAGATGGGTGTGGGGAACTTACTGGTGAACCTGGATTGGAGAGATGGGCTACTGTTTGTTCTGGCGACGGCGGCTCCAGAAACAACTCGCCGGAGAAGAAAGGGAAACAGTGAAAAACTGGGAATTTGGCTAAGTCTTGAAGTTGTGCTTCTTCACAGCACTGAGGGGGGGTTTAAATAGGTCCAGGGGCGAAGCTAGCGAGGGATTAAGCGACAGCGGTTGCTTGCGCCGGGGAGAAGTTTGTCGGGTGCAGGCGCAACAGCGGTGAACGGCGATGTGATAGCGCTCAGGCGGTGCTGCAGCTTTGCCAGTTGCATTGGGACTTCACCAGTGATGGCGCAGATGCGGAGGCAACGGCGCAGCTCCGGCAACGACACGTACGCGCATGCAAATGCCACGGCAACGGTTGCGCGCGCAAAGACACGGCTCTGGGGCGAGGGCGTTTATCCACTGGGTGAGGCGATGCCACGGTGGCTATCACGTGCGCGCGGGGTGGCTCAACCGATTACGAGCATGGCGACCGGAGAGGATGGCCGGCGGCGAGCTCTGCGGCGAAAACACGGCGCGGCAACGGCGACTCGCGCTGGTCGTAGGCCACGACCAGGCGCTGGTCGAATGGACCTGAAAAGAATGCTTGGGCTGATTTGTAATTTTGAAACTTGCTCCAGGGACTGTTCTGTGAGGAAAAATTGAATAGGAAATGGACTTGATTGCAAATCTGGAGATCTAAGGGTCCGATCTGAATTCTGATTTCGCAGATAAGTTGCATAAAATTATTAGAACTTATCTGGCCAAAGTTTGGTAAGATCAGGCAAGATCTAACGGGTTTTGGCAAAATTTGGGGAAAAAGCAGTTTAGGGTAAAATTAGGGTAATTAGGGTTCTGAGACGGCAAGGGTCGAAACTCAGTTTTAGGATGAGATTTTGGAGGTGATCCCGAAGGGAAAAATGTTCTGAACAACACTTAGAAGGGAATGGCTGAAGTAGATTAGGGTTTGGGGTCAAGATGTGGATTTTGGCTATTTTAGGGTTTGGCAAAACAGGGTGTTACAAATCTACCCACCTTAGAAACAATCTCGTCCTCGAGATTGGGGCAGGTCAGAGAATAGGAAGGGAAATTCTCGGCGGAGATCTTCTTCTTTTTCCCAAGTTGACTCCTCCTCTGAGCGATTGTTCCACTGGACTCTGCAGAATCGGAGGGTTCTTGACTTCAGTACTTTCTCTCTGGTTTCCAGAATTCTGACAGGGTATTCTTGACAAGATAAGTCTGGTTGAATCTCAATCTCTGCAGGAGATATCTGTTCGGTTGGTTTTCTCAAGCATTTCTTCAGCTGAGACACATGAAATACGTCATGAATTCCGGTTAGTTCTAGTGGCAATTCCAACTTGTATGCCATTTCACCTCGCTTTTCCATAATTCGATATGGTCCCACATATCTAGGTTTTAACTTTCCCTTCATCTGGAATCTTCGAACTCCTTTGTATGGCATAACCTTGAGATACACATAATCGCCCTTTTCAAAAGATAGCTCTCTTCTACGATTATCTGCATAGCTTTTCTGTCTAGATTGTGCTATTTTCAGTTTTTCTTGTATGATTCTAACATGGGCTGTGGCTTCTTCTACTAACTGAGGTCCTAGATGTTGCTTTTGACCAATTTCTGTCCAATACAGAGGTGTGCGGCATCTTCTTCCATATAGAGCTTCATATGGTGCCATTTGTAGGCTTGCTTGGAAACCGTTGTTATATGTGAATTCTGCATAAGGTAGAAATGACTCCCAAGAGTCTCCATAATCCAAAACACATGCCCTCAACATATCTTCCAAAATTTGGTTTACCCTTTCAGTCTGACCTCCAGTTTGAGGGTGGTAAGCGGTGCTGAATTTTAACTTTGTACCCAAGGCTTTCTGCAACTCTTGCCAAAATCTTGAAATGAACTGGGCTCCTCTGTCGGAAACGATAGCCTTCGGCACTCCGTGCAGGACGACTATTCTGTTGAGATACAGCTCTGCTAAGTCCTTAGCTGTATATATGGCCTTTACTGGGAGAAAATGTGCTACCTTTGTTAATCTATCTACTATGACCCATATAGAATCGAATCCTTTTCTCGTCCTTGGTAGTCCCACAATAAAATCCATTCCGATTTCATCCCACTTCCACTCTGGGATTTGTAGAGGTTGTAGCGGTCCCGCAGGCTTTTGATGTTCTGCTTTCACTCTTTGGCATGTGTCACAAACTGCGACAAACTTGGCAATTTCTCTCTTCATTCCTTTCCACCAAAAATTTTTCTTCAAGTCCTTGTACATTTTGGTGCTGCCTGGGTGTATGGAATATGGGGTTTGATGAGCTTCTTGCATGATCAGGCCTTTGATCTCGTTGTTATTCGGAATGCAGATACGGTCATCGTACCATAGAATTCCCTGTTCATCTTCTCGAAGGTTGGTTGTATCTTTGCTCCTCATGTCCTCCTTCATCTCTTGAAGGTCTGGGTCAATAGCTTGAGCTTGTCGGATCTTATCCTTCAACTTACATTCCATCTTTAGGGTAGTGATGGTTCCTTGGTCCACTAATTCCAATTGCAACCTTTCGAAGTCCTTGATCAGTTGTGTCGGCACTTCTAGCTGTGTTATCTGGTTGCAACGAGACTTCCTGCTCAAAGCATCAGCTACTACATTGGCTTTTCCCGGGTGATAGTGGATCTCTAGATCATAATCTTTGATCAGTTCTAGCCATCTTCTCTGCCTCATATTCAACTCCTGTTGCGTGAAGATATATTTCAGGCTCTTATGATCCGTGTAAATTTCGCACTTACTGCCTAGTAAGTAGTGTCTCCATATCTTTAGTGCATGTACGACCGCAGCTAGCTCCAAATCATGTGTTGGATAATTCTCCTCATGAGGTCGTAGCTGTCTTGATGCATAAGCTATCACTTTCCTTTCTTGCATCAATACGCATCCCAATCCTTGTTTGGAGGCGTCACAGTAAACTTGAAAATCCTTTTTGACGTCCGGTAGTATCAGGATTGGTGCAGTTGTCAGTCTTTTCTTCAATTCCTCAAAACTTCTTTCGCACTCCTCGGTCCAATTAAAAGAGGCGTTCTTCTTCAGTAGCCGGGTCACAGGTTTGGTGATCTTCGAGAATCCTTCTACGAATCTTCGATAATATTCCGCTAATCCCAAGAAACTTCTAACTTCTGTTGCGGTTTCTGGTTGTTTCCATTCGGTAACAGCTTGTATCTTCAACGGGTCCATAAATATTCCTTCTCCTGAGATGATGTGTCCTAAGAAAGAGATCTTCTTCAGCCAAAAAGCACATTTGCTAAACTTGGCGTATAGCTGGTGGTCTGCTAGTTTCTGTAGCACTATCCTCAGGTGATGTGCGTGCTCCTCCTCTGTCTTGGAATATACGAGGATATCATCTACAAATACAATGATGCACTTATCCAGGAATTCCATAAGGATTTTGTTCATTAGATTCATAAATACCGCGGGTGCATTAGTTAATGCAAAGGGCATCACTGTAAACTCATGCAACCCGTATCTGGTCACGAAAGCAGTTTTAGGGATGTCCTATTCTCGGATCCTTAACTGGTGGTATCCCGATCTCAGGTCTATTCTTGAGAACACTTTCGCTTCTCTGAGCTGGTCAAAAAGGTCATCTATCCTTGGTAAGGGGTATTTGTTCTTAATGGTCATGTCGTTTAGCTTGCGGTAGTCAATGCAAAGTCGCATGCTACCATCTTTCTTCTTAACAAAGAGCACTGGGGCTCCCCATGGTGATGAGCTTGATCTGATGAATCCTTTTTCTTCCAATTCAGCTATCTGCCTCTTCAGTTCCTCTTGCTCATGACCTGTCATCCGAAACAACTTCCTAGCATACGGAGCGGATCCGGGTTTTAGTTCAATAGTGAACTCTATATCCCTATCTGGTGGCAATCCGGGAAGTTCTTCTGGAAAGACTTCTGGGTACTCATTGACAATCGGTACCTCTTCAAGCTTCACTTCTTCAATGCAGTTCAATCTCTGTAGGTGGTCGCAGATTGGAGTTCTGTCTGCATGGAATGTAACTTGCTTTCCAATGGCATTTGTCAGGGTGATTGTTTTCTTCTCACAATCCATCAATCCCTTATGCTTGGCCAGCCAATCCATTCCAAGAATGACATCTAATCCTTGAAGGTTTAGAACTAGCATGTCTGCCAGGAATTCTAGATTGCCGATACAGAAGGCAACATTTCTACAGATGGAATTAACAACCATTCTAGCACCAGGTGACTGAATGATGATAGGATGCTCTAAAGCAGCCACAGGCAAGTTATTACTCAACAAGCGATCTTTTGACATGAATGAATGAGTTGCACCGGGATCAAATAAAACAACTGAAATCTGAGAGGAGATCAAGAGTCTACCGATCACGACGTCAGTTGCCTCTCCTGCTTCTGCAGCAGTCACGAAGTTGAGTCTTCCTCCGGTGGTTGATGTTCCTCTCCCTCTGCTGGTTTGGAATCTTCCTCCTCTGGCTTGTGGTGCTCCTCTGGTAATAGTTCGTGCAGGTGCAGGGGATGTGGCTGCCTGAGCTTTAGCAACGCTGGGAGGTAAATGCCGAAGTGGACAAGTCTCTCTGTGGTGTCCTCTTCTGCCACAATGGAAACACTCTGCATTCTTCAGTGTACAATCTTTATAGAGGTGACTCCCTTTGCATCCGGGACATGTTAGAGTTGTTGGTGATGAAGTCCTCTGGGGTCTTGGAGGTGCGGGTGCTCTGAAAGCGGCTCTGGCATATGGTGCTGGTCTCCCTCGACTAGAATTGCCTTGAAATGGATATGCTATACTTTTCCTCTTGCGGTCCTCTTCTACTATGCCTCTTTTCTCCTCCATCTTGAGCACTCGATTCACAAGGACTTGGAAGTCCGTGAACTCGTGCGTTGACAGGTGATATTGATAGGAGTTTTGTAGGCCTTCGCAAAATCTGTCGATCTTCCGCTCTCTGTCATGATATCTTCAGGTGCATACCTGGCCAATTTGATGAATTCATGCAAATATTGCTTCACCGTCCTTCCTCCTTGCCTTAAATTCAAGAATTCTCTGCGTTTGGCTTGGATAGCTCCTTTGGGGACGTGGTACTTACGGAACTGTTCCTTGAATTCATTCCAGGTAATAGAATTCTGATTAGGGTGTACCGTCTTGTAATTTTCCCACCATGCTGCAGCCGATCCTGTGAGCTGATGGGGTCCATACAGCAGCTTCTCTTCATCATTACACCTGACAGTGTCCAATTTCCTCTCAATTTCTCTTAACCAATCGTCTGCCACAATCTGGTCTTCAGTGCAGGAGAAAGTTGGAGGACGCGTCTTTTGAAAGTCTGTCAATCTTGCTCCAATGTTCGAACCTTCCTCGCGTCGTGTTGCAGAGTTTTGCATCAACTGTTCCAGAATTTGACTCTGTACCTCTGCGGATCTCTGTCGGTTTTGTTCCATCCATATCAGTATTTCTGTCAGATTTCCCCCTTGTGGTACTGAGGTCGATGAATTTGGCTGATCTGAGGTATCTCTAGTCCTTCTTGTTGATGTGTTCCTTGGGGCTTCTTCCGAATCTTGGATTCTACCTCTGGTGTTCACCATTCTGTTCTGACAAGATAATTGAGAAAAGACTACTAATTCAAGAGAGCACAGATTGAACACAAGCTGAAATGAAAGATCAACCCAAGAGATTGGATTGGAACATGCGATTGCTATTTTCAAAGGTTTTCAAAAGATACAAGGTTTTCACCTTTACAGCTTTAAAGTTACCAACAAACAATACAAACAAAGCAACTACCACAACAAGAGCTAAAAACTAACGATTACAAGGGCTAGAGCAGAAGGGTCAAGCTGAAGAGAAAACTAGGATCTCCTGTCGGTCCTGGAAGAACTGCAAGGTTCCACTTCTTCGGGGTCTTCCTCTTCTTGATCTTCGTCGGCATCCATAGAGTCCCATTCCATATCATTGTCCTCTTCTTCCTCAGATGAACCGTTGGTGTCGCATGTAGCAATCTCTTTTCCTTTGCCTTCAGGAACTTCCTTCCCTTTCGCGAGAGTAGGATATTCTGGTGCAGGGGTGTTGATCACAATGCCACGCGAAGCAGGCGTGAAATAACCCAGGTAATCCCTAGGTCTTCCCACACTCTTGCGGGCTGTGAGTCTTATCTTCAAGCGGTTCTTCTTGTTCACCGATCCTTCATCTTCGACTTCTCGCGCTCTGCTAGGTTCAGCCAACTCTTGAATATGCTTCTCTTTCTCTTAGAGTTCTGAGCGAACTTTCGCAAGCGCTCCTTCGAGATAGTGACGGTCATCCCGAGCATTTTCATGCTCACGCAACAACCGAGTGTAGCTCGACTCCAAAGCTTGAACTACATCTCTGGTTTTGGTCAGGATGGCATCTCTCTGGTTGGTGGAGGGATGAACAGCTCGACGATCCGATCCGAGGACTTGGTAGGGCACGAAGCAGAAAGGAGAACCTATAAGAAAGTCATCGTACAGCTGGCGGATGGTACCTATAGCACGACGAGCAGCGTCTTGGATAGCATCTTCTTCTTCTTCTCTACGAGCTTCCTTTCTTGTTGATCCTCTTCCGATCTCTGGAATCTCGTACACAATCACTGAGGCACGGAAACCAAAAGGTCTACCATCTACTTCTTCACGACGGACATAGTAGACGGGTCGTTGATTGTCTCTTGCTCCCAGAAATTGTAACATCATCCAAAGCATCAACACCCATGATCCCAACTCGTCTCCGTGAATTAGCTTCTTACCAGGGGCCATCTGCGATGATGAGACACGGAACACTTAAAAGTAAGAAAAAGGTTTTGAAAATTTTCAAATAATACTCATTATGCTTTTCTTAAACAAATTAGGTTTTTCACAATTAGATTTTTACCAAATAATCTAGCGATTCTCTACTTTAGGGACGCCCATTCTAGTAAGGGTCACGACCTACAGTCAAGCTTCATGCTCTGATACCATTCGCTGTGAGACCCCCATTCGAGGATCACCTTGGTAACCGCCCAGGTAGGTTACACACAGCAGGATGTCACATGAGCTCCAAACCAGACAAGCATAGTAATATCATTAAACAAGTATCAGGCCAACATGGCCAATATTACATAGCCAAAGCACCGAAAATGGCGCTAAGTATAGTTGCTAGGAAAATAACCAGTTTATCAGAACCAGAATCGGTATCCAAGTACCGAACACACAACATAAAGCACAAAGCAACGACAAACAACTTGACTTCAATCAGCAGCGGGGTTGGAGGGACTTCTCCCACATCTGACTTGACTTGGTGCAAAATCCTTCTAGAACGTGGGCTCGTCCGGGGCACTTCCATCTTCTGCTGAGTACACATAACTGAAGGAATCGGGATCCTCGAATCCCTCTTCTACAGTGGGATATAAATGCAAGGGTGAGCACTTGGTGCTCAGCAATACTCATTCCGGGGATTAATACAATTGTACTTACATGAGGGTGAAACATATGATTCCGGGGTTTTAGTTTCATATGGATAGAGATATATAGATTTCCTAGTCATTTGTTCGGTAAAACAGTACTTTGTCATGAAAATGATACTTTAAACATTAAACAGGTTTTCAATAAAACATTAGATGTAGTAGTCTCCCATGAGTTACTACTTTGTTAACCGCATTATGAAAACATTCCAAAACATTACTTGTGCTATAACCCATGGATAACATCCACTACGAAAAGACTCCTGAACCTGGGAGTACAGAGTATCTGATACTTCTTTTACACTTTGCAAAGGTGTACCTCTTTTTAAATCCACTGGTTCACTCGGCTTTCAAGTCGGATCAGCTCCATGTGACTTATACACATGTGACAAGGCCGAGATCACACAACGCTTTTACAGTTCAGTATTAACAGTATCCCCGCCCGGTAAATAGACAGTTAAGTCTCAAGTACCGTTGTGGGTCTTCCCCACTGCCTTACTTCCTAGCCTCTCTGGTCTATGTTCCCGCAGGACACATGGCCTTGGTCTATGTCCACGCAAGACATACGACCATTTAAGATTACAACCGCTCACGGCTTAATCAGGTCTAGGGCGCCTTCCTTCTCTTACGCCTTTTCCTCTCATTATTTTTCTGAACTCACATCACTCGTGGCCGAACTTTGGCCTTCCAGTTTCCACGCGAGAAACTAGATCGTCAAACCATGCAGGGAACTGCTAATACCAAAAAGCTACTAAGTTGTGCCTGTCCCATACCAGGCAAGTGGTTGGTACGTTTACAATTCGCATAGAGACACAGCACAAGGTTTTCGTCCTTATGAATCAATAGTGAGGAGCCCTTCACATTCCCTGGTGCGCACCGCACCCTCTCCATACAAACCAATCCTCACTATTGATCCCTTTTATCAGTTTTCTTAACAAAACGGTTTTGATCATAACTTCTCATGTATTTGACTATTTCAAGTTTAACGTGGATATTCAGTATATGAGTCCTAGGGTGACAAAAGCATATATATGAAGGTTCAATAACGAAAGGAGTTTCATGATTCATTAGGTAATATCTACTCATGTCATTCAAACATAACTTGTATCTCAAATAAGCATGCATAGTAAGAAACAATGAATATACTTCATATGAAAATATTGGGCGAGACATGATCAAAGGAATGAGGCTTGCCTTGCAATGCTGGGTCTAAGTACTCAGACGGATCTTCAAAGACTTCCTCTGCTCCTTCAGCTTCTGACTCTGCGGCAATCAACCAACACACAAACACATACCATAAGCATACAGAAAATAGTTTCCATAGAAATTATTAAGTAAATAGTTCATGCATGCAGGGAAAAAGGTTAGGGCAAGGTCACAAGGGCTCTGGTCAAAGAAACGGCTAAAAAGGATTGAACGTCGAAAGGTCGACATTCGGTTCATGGCTTTGACATAGCTTCAAACTGATCTTAGGATGGTTTTCTGGAGAAGTGATAGAAGGGAAAGATGTAAAACACAACTCCAGAAATCTAGGGGACAAAGTGACATTTCCATTGCTCAACCAGAGGGGTCAAACAAGGCTAATGCCAGTGGCTGACATGCACTGACATAGTACTGGACATGGCCAGAAACTAGGGCATGGCTTAACTTTTGATCCAGGGCTCCAATTGATGCACTACTTTGTTTGGGAGGTAGGCGTTACTAACAGGAACAAAATACTCAACAGGAATAAGGGCTGAAAGTGACTGGAGGGTGGCCAAATCGGGCGATGAACTGCGGTGGTGACATGGCACAGACACAGCTCTGGACAAAGATTTGGCAAAGGCATAACTCACAATCTAGGCAGATCCAGGTGTCGAGCTAGTGGAATAAAATGCTCAGGGTGGTGAGGCGAAGCTAAGGGACAAAGTGGTGTCGGCTGAATCGGCCGGGAAAGAATTCCGGCGACCGGCGCTGGAGAAGATGACACTGGAGCTCGGGGATTTTTTATACAGGGCGAATGAGCTCAATTCCAAGCTTGAGGGCGATCTGTGGGGTTAATTTCATTGGAGATCGGCCGGAGGGGCTCGGCGACGAGGTCCGGCGAACTTGTGGACCTCCAGATCGGGATTTCTTCAATTTGAGCGCAATTGGGGATCCTGATTCACCAGGCTTGCTCTACTAAGCTCACTGATCAAGTTCTTCTACAGAATCGAGAGCTAATTCGGGCTGAATGGGATAGCGTTGAGGGAACAGGGGTTTTCTGGTTTTCCGGCGATCACCGGCGATGGGGAGCACTATGATGCAATTGCTTGCTTGGGCACGGGAAGATGGGTGTGGGGAACTTACTGGTGAACCTGGATTGGAGAGATGGGCTACGGTTTGTTCTGGCGACGGCGGCTCCAGAAACAGCTCGCCGGAGAAGAAAGGGAAACAGTGAAAAACTGGGAATTTGGCTAAGTCTTGAAGTTGTGCTTCTTCACAGCACTGAGGGGGGGTTTAAATAGGTCCAGGGGCGAAGCTAGCGAGGGATTAAGCGACAGCGGTTGCTTGCGCCGGGGAGAAGTTTGTCGGGTGCAGGCGCAACAGCGGCGAACGGCGATTTGATAGCGCTCAGGCGGTGCTGCAGCTTTGCCAGTTGCATTGGGACTTCACCAGTGATGGCGCAGATGCGGAGGCAACGGCGCAGCTCCGGCAACGACACGTACGCGCATGCAAATGCCACGGCAACGGTTGCGCACGCGAAGACACGGCTCTGGGGCGAGGGCGTTTATCCGCTGGGTGAGGCGATGCCACGGTGGCTATCACGCGCGCGCGGGGTGGCTCAACCGATTACGAGCGCGGCGACCGGAGAGGATGGCCGGCGGCGAGCTCTGCGGCGAAAACACGGCGCGGCAACGGCGACTCGCGCTGGTCGTAGGCCATGACCAGGCGCTGGTCGAATGGACCTGAAAAGAATGCTTGGGCTGATTTGTAATTTTGAAACTTGCTCCAGGGACTGTTCTGTGAGGAAAAATTGAATAGGAAATGGACTTGATTGCAAATCTGGAGATCTAAGGGTCCGATCTGAATTCTGATTTCGCAGATAAGTTGCATAAAATTATTAGAACTTATCTGGCCAAAGTTTGGTAAGATCAGTCAAGATCTGACGGGTTTTGGCGAAATTTGGGGAAAAAGCAGTTTAGGGTAAAATTAGGGTAATTAGGGTTCTAAGACGGCAAGGGTCGAAACTCAGTTTTAGGATGAGATTTTGGAGGTGATCCCGAAGGGAAAAATGTTCTGAACAACACTTAGAAGGGAATGGCTGAAGTAGATTAGGGTTTGGGGTCAAGATGTGGATTTTGGCTATTTTAGGGTTTGGCAAAACAGGGTGTTACAAGCTCACGGCGCCAGCTTCGCCCATAGCTTCCCCCTCCAAACCGACACCACCAGTAAGGTCCCCTTATCCCCCTGTGTGTTTCATAACCGTTAATTGATCCCCGGCGAACCTCAACGCCGGCAATCACCGGAAAAGCTGTAATCCCCTGTTCCCGTAATGCCGAGTGATTCAAGCCAAATTGATCCTCGTGCCAGTAGAGAATAATGACCAGTGAGCTAGGAGGAACGAGCCTGCAAGCTTAGAATCGCCAATTTTGCCCCGAGCGTTGAATTTCCATGTTCAAGCCTCGGCAGTTCACCGGAGAACGCCGCCGTGCTTCTCCAGCCATTCTCTGGCAAAATTGAGTGTGCCAATAGCTTCGTGACAGCCCATAGATGCTTCCCGAGCGTGGAATTGAGTTCAAGCGCCCTGGAACGAAAACGCCCAAATCGGTGCCTTCGTCTTCGGCCCCGATCGCCGGAGTTCGTTTTCTGGCCAAACCAGCTGATTAAACCTTGTCATATAGCTAGGCCTCAACCCCCTGAGCAATTTACTCCACGGGCTCGAACCCTGAATCGGCCTAGATCAAAAGCTATGATCATGCCAAGATTACTGTCCAGTGGTTCAGTTCATGTCCAGACCACCGTGTTTGCTCACCGGATTTCGCCACCCTCCGGCCACTTTCTGCCCTTGAACCTGTTGAGAGTTTTGTAGCTGTCATCAAGGCCTAAACCCCAGACAAAGTTGTGCACCAATTGGAGTCCTGAGTCAAAAGTTATCCAATGCCCTAGTTTTTGGCCATGTCTAGCACTATGTCAGTGCATGTCCACCAGTGGCATTGAATGATTTAGACTTGTTACTTTTGAGCAATTGAAATGCCATTTTGTCCACTAAGCCTTTTGAACCATGTTCTACAATATTCCCTATTGCCACATCTCCAGAAAACAAACCTAGAACCAATTTAGGGCTATGTCAAGCCATGAGCCGAATGTCAGCCTTTCGACATTCAAGTCCTTTTGTGCCCATCTCTTCGACCAATGTCAACTGACCTTGTCCAAACCCTTTCCCTGCATGCATGATATGTTTACATGATATTTTCTAGTGCTTGTATGCTTATATAGTGTGTATGTGTTGTTTGTATCCGCCGTGGAACCAGACGTTGAAGGAACAGAGGAGATCTTCGAGGATTCATCTGAGCAGCTAGACCCATCACTACAAGGCAAGTCTCAAACCCTTGATCATGTCTAGCCTACTATTTTGAAATGAAGTATGTTAACTGTTTTCAAGTATATGCATGACTTAAATTCAAATAAGAACTATGTTTCAATAAAGTGATTAGATATGACCTAAAAGATTGTAAAGCCCCTTTTGACATTGAACATCCCTGCACCCTTGTCACCCTAGAATATCATGCTTAGGCTATACTATGCTCAAGATTATATGTTAAATGTTGAATGGTCACATGTGAGAAAAGTATATTCAAAACCCTTTTTGTGAAGGAAAATGTGATTGGAATCGATAGTGAGGATGGTTTGAGTGGATGGTGCTGTGTGCGCACTGGGAATGTGAAAGACTCCTCACTAGAGATTCATAAGGACTAGAACCTTGTGTTGTGCTTCTATGCGGCATGAAAAACGTACCAACCACTTGCCCGGTTATGGGACGGGCGCAACTTAGTAGCTTTCTTTAGTATTAGCTCTTCCCTGCAATGGTTGTCGATCCAGTGTCTTGCGAGAACTGGTAGGCCGCAAAAGGCCATGAGTGATGTGAGTTCAGAAAAATCATGAGAGGAAAAGGTGGAAAGAAGGAAGACGCCCTAAGCCAGATTAAGTCGTGCGCGACTGTAATCAAGAGAGGCTATGTGTCTTGCGAGAACATAGACCCAAGTTAGGAAGTAAGGCAGTGGGGAGGACCCACAACGGTACTTGAGACTTGACTGTCTATTTACCGGGTAGGGAATAGTTAATGCTAGGACTGTAAACTGTTGTGTCATCTCGGCCTTGTCACATGCGTAAGAGTCGCATGGAGAGGTACCGACTTGAAAGCTGAATGATCGGTGGATTAAGGTGGTACACCTTTGCAAAGTTTAAAAAGTATCGGATACTCTGAGCTCCCAGGTTATGGAGTCTGCGCGCTGTGGATTCTATTCACGTCGATGCAGCACAAGTAGCTTTTGGAAAGTTTTCACAAAATCAGAATAAAGTGGTGACTCATGAAAGACCGCCACACACAACATTTTCTGAGAATTTAGCTTAGGGTTTCAAAAGCACCGCTTTCGAAAATAAAGATCTTTTCTTCAAAACCAAGTGTGAAGATCTATCCTATATACATATACAAAGCCAAAGAGCTATTCTTTGAGAAATTTCCCCCTCATCTATATATACTTGCATTCTTATTTGGGACTTGTTGAGAACCATGTGGACAATGTGCTCACCCTTGCTTTTACAAACAAATTTAGAAGAGGGATTCGTCGACCCTGAATCTTATGGTCTTGAACCCAATGTGGAACAAGAAGAAGAAACTGAAGACCAAACTTGTTAAAGGGTTATGTACCAAGGTGGAGTCAGATGTGGAGAAGGCCCGTACACTGCTGCTGCAAGAAGAAGAAGACTGATGAAGTCCTTTCGTTTGTTATTGTTATTTTATTTTGTGCCGACCTCTGTGTCGAAAACTCCTTAATTTGTATCAACATTTAAATGCGTCATTTTTACGCTAAGTTATTGTAATGTTGGTCCTTGTGATCAGCACTTGTTTATAATTACTCGCATTTTTATATAATGTATCTTGTTGTTGTGAGCTGCAATGTACCTTTTCTGAGTGCAACCCACCTGGGCTGTTGCCACCGGATTCCTCAAATGAGGGTCCCACAGCCCGCGGTCGCCCACGCGCTGGGGGACTCCCCCGCTTCGAGAATCCATTCCTTGCCAGTGGCCATCACCTCCCCGAAGACCACTCTCCCCGTACAAGCCCCCATTGACATGCCGGTGGCTTCCCCCATGTCCACGACTGATGTGCATCAGCTCCTTCCTCCCTCAGGACCGCCTCCGCGTGCTCCCCCTGTGGACTAGACCCGCTTCACGCGGGAGGAGGTGGAGCGTAGGCGCACTACGAAGCCCGGGGGAGCTCCCTTCCTTGGTTGCTCGGAAGCGCTCTCGAAGCGAGACCTGCGCCCGGCCTACGGTCACACGGAGCCACACCCCCCGTTGAGCAGGGGGAAGAGACTGGCCCAAGAGGCTACCGCTACCTACGGGCGGTACCCGGACATTCAGGAAGTTATCTCAACTAACCCCGAGGAGAAAAGACGCTACCGCCGTGCGGGCGGACCGCTGGGCCCACTTCGAGACTCAGACAATGAGTGCGCCTCTCCAGTCAAGGGAGACAGTGACTGGGACTGCTCTCGGGAAGTCGAGGGGGCCAACCAGCCATTGTGCCGCCACCTGCAGCGTATCCGATGACCGCGGCCGTATCGTTCGTCGTACATAGAACACTACAGCGATGAGGCCGACCCATACGAGTTCGTGCAGGTGTACTCTACGGCCATCTCGGTGGCTGTGGGGATGAGATGGTGCAGTGCAACGTTTCCCCCCTCTACCTCTCCGGAATCACCCGATCATGGTTCTATAACCTAAAGGTGGGTTCCATCCTTCGCGTAGTTGAAGCGCAAGTTTTGTGTGAACTTCCAGGGGAACTATGTACGTCCCCTGGAATCGTCACAGCTCTATACCATCAGGCAGAGGACGGGGGAGACCATCCTGAATTTCTTCAAATGCTTTGCTCAGGTGAAGAGTAAGGTGGCCCACGTCCCTGACTCCACTGTCATTAAGGCATGCAAAAGTGGGATTCTCCCCGGGGAGCTCCACCGGAGGTTCTCCCGGATTTTCTCCACCTCTGCTGACGAGCTCTTCACCGTGCTCGAGAAGTACGCTCGGGGGGAGGAGGACAACCTCTAGAAGAAACACCAGGGGTTGCCTGCCCCCGCCTAACGGGAGGCCAGGGACCCCCTCAGCAAGCGTCCCAAGAGGGGTAACCGTAGTGAGCCATGGCCTTGGAATACTTTTGTCCTCAAGGGCGGAGGCGGCTCGCGCGAAGGAAATAGGAACTACTGCTCCTACCCCAAGCCAAAAGTCAATGAAAGGGGACAGCCCTCTCGCGGCCAAGAATATCCCAAGCCGGGAGGCAAGGAGGGCACATCCAACTTGTGGTGCGCCTTCCACAAGTCCACTTCCCATGCCACCCGAGAATGCGATGCTCTCTTACAGCAGTTCACCGCATTTCTTGATCGGCATGGGCAAGGGGGTCCGGCCTCCTTGCCCCCCCATCTGACTTTGGTGGCTCCCCCTGCTCCCTCAAGGGAGCAAAAGTAGGCACAGGAAAGGGACTCAACCCAGGAGCTTCCTTTCCAGACCTCCTAGAGACGTGTAAACATCATCACGGGAGGGTCCGCCTCTGGGCAAAACTCCAAGCGCCAGCGCAAGGAGTATGCACGGGAAGTGAAGGTAGTGGGGGTGCTGAACACGTCTCGGCCACCAAAGTGGTCAAACGTCCCCGTCACCTTCACAGTGGAAGATGCGAGTGGGGTTCGTTTCCCCCATGATGATGCGCTCATTGTCTCCACCACCGTGTTCAACTGTTGGCTGGCCCGCATCCTTGTCAACGACAGAAGCGCTATGGATGTCCTGTACCTGAAGGTGTTCAGGGAAATGCAGGTGGATAAAAGCTGCTGCAGCCCGCAATTGGGCCACTACAAGGCTTTGTCCCGGGGAAGACAATCTACCCGGTGGGGAAGGTCGATCTCCCTATGACATTCGGCACCCCAGACAACTACTGGACGGAGATGGTCCGGTTTGATGTGGTTGATCTCCCCTCTTCCTACAACACTATCATGCAGAGGACCACCAGCAACCGCCTAGGCGCTACGATTCACCAAGGTCACCTTTGCATGAAGATCCCTGGGCCTCATCGGGTGATCACGGCCTTGGGCGACCAGGACGTGGCCCGCACTCTTTATGAGTGCGCTGCGACCACGATTGGGGACGTCAACCTGATCAAGGCCCCGGGGGAAGGGAGTGCTTCCCCGGCTCCCGATGTCCTGTAACCCTTCCCGGCAAGGTCCTCCCGAAACCGCCCCTAGAGGGGGATCTCCGTGAGGTCCGACTGTTCTCGGAGAATGGGGAAAAGATTGTCAAAATCAAGGTGGACCTCCCCAGGGAGCACGCGGAATGACTCGTAGTTTTCCTCCACAAAAATTACGATGTCTTCGCATGGAAGCCTGCATCTATGAAGGGCGTCACCCGGGACGTTATCGAGCACAAGCTTGCTGTAAAGCCCGACCGCCATCCAGTGAAGAAAAATTGAGAAAACTCTCCCTCGAGCGCCAAGAAGCCATTAAGGCTGCTCGCAAGGCTCCAAGAGGCTGGGTTCGTTTGAGAGGTCTTACACTGCGAGTGGCTCGTGAACCCTGTCCTTGTGAAAAAATCTAGTGGCAAGTGGAGGATGTGCGTGGACTTCACCAACCTAAATAAGTCTTGCCTAAAGGACAACTTCCCACTCCCGCAGATTGACCAACTGGTGGACTCGACTGCGGGGTGCGAGCTCATGAGCTTCCTGGACGTATACTCGGGCTATCACCAAGTCCGGATGGCCAAGGAGGACAAGAAAAAGATGAGTTTTATAACTCTCTCGGCACCTTCTGCTACGTTCAGATGCCCTTCAGGCTCAAGAACACTGGGGCAACCTTCCAGCGCCTCATATCTTTTGTCCTCAAGGACCAGATAGGCCGTAATGCGGAGGTCTTTGTTGACGACGCGGTCATCAAAAGCCTCCGTGCAGCCGCCCACCTCGAAGACCTAGCGGAGACCTTCCGCAACCTCCGTGAGTACGGGTTGAAGCTCAACCCAAAAAAGTGTGCTTTCGGCATGTGCGGAGGGAAGCTACTCGGTTTCCTTGTGTCCCAGTGGGGCATAGAAGCTAACCCCAAAAAAATTCGGCCCCTGTTAGACATGCCCCCACCGAACGCCTGACCGAACGCCTGGCCGCGCTTAGCTGCTTTGTCTCACGGTCGGGGGAACGCGGTCTTTAGTTCTTTAAGATCCTCCGAGGACTTGAAGGGTTCCGATGGACCCCAGAGGCCCAGGCAGCATTTGATGACCTGAAGAAGTACCTCGCGAGCCCCTCGATGGTCGTGAGCCCGTCCAGGGAGGAGCCCCTACTTCTGTACCTGGCGGCGACTCCGATCGCTGTGAGCGCGGTGCTGGTGAAGGAGCTGGATGGGCAACAGCGCCCTGTCTACGACGTGAGTGAAGCCCTCCAAGGTGCCAAGACAAGGTATACGGAGGTGGAAAAGATCTGTTACGCCCTGCTGATGTTGTCTTGGAAGCTCCCCCACTACTTCCAGGGACACCCGATCATGGTCCCGTCTTCCCTTCTCCTGGGCGAGGTGCTACGAAATAAGGAGGCCACCGAAAGGATTGGAAACTGGGGAGATGAGCTGGCTCCCTTCTCCCTCTCCCTCATGGCTCGGTCCACCATCAAGTCACAAGTCCTCGCTAACTTCGTAGCAGAATGGACTCCCCCACCGACCCACCCCGGAGTGACGACCATTGGATGCTCAAGTTCTATGGTTCCTTGTGTCCCGTCGGGGTCGGTGCGGGGGTAGTCCTCAGAAGCTCCGAGAGGAGGACACTAGAATATGCCGCAAGGCTCGAGTTCCCGGCCACAAACAACATCGCTGAGTACAAGGGCCTACTGATAGGGTTGCGCCTCGCACGCTCCTTGGGAATTCGTCGCCTCCTAGTCAAGGGAGCCTCCCAACTCGTGGTTTGCCAAATGGACAAGTCATACTTGTGCCACAACACGAACCTGAGCCTCTACCTGAGGGAGGTGAGGAAGATGGAGAAACACTTCGACGACTTAGAAGCGCGACACATTCCTCGAAGGAACAACGACCGTGCTGATGCTCTGGCACAGACGGCCAACGCCTGGGGACCCCTCCCCGAGGGTGCCTTCCTAGAGGTCATCACGAAGCTTTGGTCACCACCTCCAACTCGAACAGCGAGCCCTGCGAGGTCTCTGAAATTGCCCGAGTAGCGTCTTGGATGGACCCTCTTGTCTGTTTCATAAGGGGTGTAGGGGAGCCTCCCGACGATGCGGCGGCCAGGCGCCTCCGTGTCAAAGCACGGGCGTACCTCTTGTTAGAGAGGAACTCTACAGGCGGGGGGCTTCCGCCCTGCTCCGCTGCCTCCCACGGGCAGAGGGCCTCCGGCTCCTAGAGGACATACACTCTAGGAGCTGCGGCTCTCACCTGGCTCTGTGCGCAGTCGCAGTGAAGGTGATATGCCAAGGTTTCTATTGGTCGACGATGGTCCGCGATGCGTGAGACCTTGTCTCCCGCATGCGAGGCCTGATGCAAAGGGCTCTAACTTACCCTCCGCAACACTACAAACCATCCCTATTACTTGGCCTTTCACGTGCTGGGGAATGGACCTCCTCGGCCCCTTCCCCCCGGCGCCTGGGGGCTACAAGTATGCGGTTGTCGCAGTGGATTATTTCTCAAAGTGGGTAGAGGCTGAGCCCTTTGCCAGCATCACCTCCCGAGCGATACAACGTTTCTTCTGGAAGAACATCATTTGCTGTTTTGGGGTCCCCTGAGAAATCACAATGGATAATGGGTCGCAATTTGACTCGGCGTACTTCCAGGAGTTCTTCTAGAACCTAGGCACCACCCCCACTTCGCCTCTATAGCTCATCCCTAGATCAACGAGGCCGTCGGTTTACTGTGTGATCCTGCAGGGATTATGCCAGCGACTCAAGCAAACCGCCTCCAGGTGGGGCGCATGGGCGTAGGAGCTTCCAAACATCCTCTACTCCATGCACATGACCCTGAGCCGAGCAACAGGGTGCACCCCCTTCTTGCTCGTATATGGGGCTGAGGCGGTCCTCCCCTCAAAAATTGAGTTTCGATCACTGCGAGTCGAACTAGTTATTTATTAATATATATCATATCTAAGATATTTCAGATATGATATGAGAGCTTGAGTTCTAGCAAAATACTCTGACCGCAGAGATTATCTTCCTGCGGCCAGAAGGTTGTGAACTCAAGACCAGAGTATGGTCGCAGGCTATGCGCGATCAGGACACTGTTAGAGCTTAAGTAGTGACTAAGTGTTCTTGGTCACGATTCAAGCACAACATGATTTCTTCTCCCATGTTTCTAGACAACCATCAGGAGGTTAAGATGTGCGGTAATCCATAACTGCACATGTTAACTAGCAAGGAGAAATAGATTAAACTGCATATTAGCAACCATCCAAAAATCCCGAAACTGCTCTACATTGGCATCCTTTCAATTAGTATAAAAGGATGACAGATGTACAAAAGCAGGGCATCGACAGACAGAAGGGATTGAAGACTTGAACAATTCAAGCAATAGATAATAGGCAGAAGTATTGAGAGAGAGATTGGTTAGCCTCTGTAAAAATCTCTCTTCCCTGAAACATTCTCATACATAGTGAAACCACCACAGGACGTAGGGCTGTTACTCAATCTACTGAGGGCCCAAACTTGTATAATTCTTTGTGTCTCCATTTCATACTTGTCTTAACTTACCTGATAAACATCTTGAAAGGTCTCATATCCAACTCACAAATATGAGTAAGATCGAGTAAGAACCCTGAGTCCGAATCGTCAACAATTGGTGCCCATCATGGGGCCTTTCTTAGGGTGTTTCCTTTCATCAGGAGTTCTGATAGGCTATGTTAGGAGCATACGATTCTGAGAATGATTTCGATCTCGACAACTATGCCCATGTTCAGATGCCCTCATCTGACTATCCCATTCCTATGGAAGAGGTGGATCGCCAAGGTGTTCTTGAAGAACATCCTGAGGATGAATCTTCTCCAACTCTGGTCATGTCCATCGACCAAGAGCCAGAGAAGATTGAACGAACACCTAATGTGAGCCCTACCACACAGAGGCTGAATACATTCCACAACTCATCGCTCCAGAGGATGTGGATGATGGTAATCTGAAGCTTAGTCCTGGAAAGTTTGACCCAGACAACCTCCAATCTCTCTTTGATTTTGAATCTGATTCAAAACAAGGAGAGATGTTTTCCCCATCTGCGACATCAGTTCCTCGAGAATTTGCTACACTATCAGAGGAAACTCCTGATGAGGACATCATACCTTCAGATACACGCATTGAACCGGCCCTTGAAGGTCCCATAACAAGAGCTCGAGCACGACTACTTCATCAACAGGTGAACTCGCTCCTAAGTGAATCGCATTGTATTTTCGAGGATGGATTGCTATTTAATGATGCTATTATACTTAGGAATCATGGAGAGGATCACCGCAGGCATGGAGGCCAACAACCACGTCGAATTCGAGTTGGAGGTGAAGCCCATCTGCAAGGAAGCAAAGGAGGCCAACAACCACATTGAATTCGAGTTGGAGGTGAAGCCCATCCGCAAGGAAGCAAAGGAGGCCAACAACCCACGTTGAATTTGAGTTGGAGTTGAAGCCCATCCCGTCACCAATTCGAAGTTCGAGTCCACCTCGGAATCCAGGAGCAGTCTGCACTAAAATCGTCGCCCAGGACGTATACGGACTCCGTTTTCGACGTTTTATATACCGTTGGAAAGCTAAGGAGATAAGCTTTCCAATGGAACTGGTCCCATATCAAAATTCCATCGGAGCCAATGGAAATCATCGAAACAAGTCAGCGTCCAGAATCTATCAGGGTGCTGCGCCACCGTCTTTGGGCCGTTGGCCCATGTACCTCGTTGGAGCCCATTAGGGCGCGTCCAGGGTTCCTTGGCCAACCCTAACACCTTATATTCAGTAGCTGTCATCCGAGTTAGGATTGGGTTTTGCTTAGATTATTCTGTCTTCGAACAGTTTCGCCGCTTGTTCGTTTTGTGAGACCCCAACTTGTGAGATTAATCATTCGTATTTGCAATTCAGTTTGCTTTCTTCCGTGTTCTCGCTTGTGTTCTTGATTCGCAGCAGGGATAAGCCTTCTTGGCGAGGTCAATCACGCTCACGCGAGATTGATAACCAACGGAGTAGTGGTGTTGCGATTGCGGGGTTCAGATCGTGCCTGATTTGAAGCCGGATCGTTCTACGTCGAAGCTCCACCAATCGATCTATCACGTACCTTTCGGAAGATCGGGCACCCAGTGTCACATCAAGTGGTATCAGAGCCTCGGTTGCCCGTCAGGTATACTTGTATCCTCTTTGTTCATTATTCATCTTTCACCTAGAGTCCAGAAAATTGCCCCACAAAAATACTTGAGTTTCGCCGTCATATCCATCGTCCAAGCCACTTTGTGCCCTTCGCAATTTCGTTTTCAGTTTCGCGTTGTTGAATTTGTATCCATCGTCATCATCTTGTTGCTGGTTTAGAGTAAGTTCTTGATCTAGTTTGAGTCTTGCATCTTGACGTCGAGTCTAACGCCATCACGTCGTCGTCGCCGCCGCGTCCAAATAGGGTGTCAATCTGTCAAGTTCGGTATTTTGCTTTTATCTCCTCCCTCTGAATTCCAAATTGGACAAATTCATAGTCTAAATTGTAGCTCAGAAAATTCTCTACAACTTTGTCCATTGTGAGAAGTTCTAGAAACGCCGTTCTCAAGTCCAAAATCGCGTTGGAAGTGAATCTGTTTGATTTCGGATTTCCTACACAGACTGTATTGCGGGGCCCATATCTCCTAGATCCGTTATTCAAAATTGGTGTTCCATATATGCAAATTGATCAGCACGAAACGATCTACAACTTTTCTGTTAAAAGTTTTAGCATTTGAGGCCTCCAAGAAGCCGAAAACAGCATAGGAAATTTCTGTATAGTAGATCTGCTTTTCCAGCGAGAGAAAATTGAGTGTTTGTGTATATATCTTGTAATCTCTCATATGCGGCACTATTGATATTTTAAAAAAAAGGTGAAAAAGGCAAGTGCATAAAAAAAAAGCCGCACAAAGATAAAAAAGAAAAAAAAAAGAAAAAAACCAAGCAAAAAAAAGAAAAAAACAGAAGTACTTGCATCCTTTGTATCGACAGTGTTACGTCATTCGTTTTGCTTGCTTGAGCTAGGTCTGAGAACGAGTTTAGGCCAGCAACTTTGACAAGTACTTTGATATTTATTCAGCTTTGCTATTCTAATTTTGATGATTGCATATTCCTTGCTACTAAATATTGCATATCCAAGCTCCACATACTTCTTATCAGGTACGGATTGGGTCTTGTAATCACTTCACATATTGTTGGTATACCTCTGAGTTGTGCTACCTGTCGCCTTGGTAAGACGCAGGAGAGTGTGTGATCCCACTTCCCCATAACCTAGTAGTTGTTAGGGATAATATTTTCTGTTATCTTTTGTTGTCTTGCTCACAATGACAGAAAGTTCCAACGGGAAGGACAGGGTTTCTACTGAGGACTGTGTGCTGCACAGCGAGCTTAGGGACTTGTTGGGCGGTTTGGAGGAAAGACTGGCCAAGATGCTCAGTGAACATGCCACGGCTTCACAGCATCAGTTTGAGGGCCTCGACAGACGCGTGTCCACCCTTGCTGGACGAATTGAAGCTTTGGAGCCACAACAGCCACCCTTCCATGACGATGACCAAGACGTTGAATATGGCGACAATGGAGAGGTGAACCAACGGATGACACAAGAGGCATGACTACGTCAACGCCTTCGCCGCAATCAGCACGGTATGGGAGGTAATAACAACCACCATCATGGTCATGCCAATGATGATCCTTTGGCTAAGGTGAAATTTTCCATCCCTCCTTTTCATAGTGCCTATGATGCTGAGGTTTACTTAGATTGGGAGATGACTGTTGAGCAAAAGTTTAATTCTCACTTAGTTCCTGAGCAACATCGAGTTAGGCAAGCCACTAGTGAATTTAAAGACTTTGCTATCATCTGGTGGAATGAACTTGCTACCCTCCGCTTACAACCTGACACATGGGCTAGGTTAAAAGAAGCTATGCGTGAACGTTTTGTTCCTCCTTCCTACCAACGTGATTTGCGTAAGAAATTGCAGCGTTTAGAGCAGGGTAATATGTCTATCCAGGAATATTATGCTGAGCTACAAAAGGGCATGATACGTTGTGGGGTACAAGAGGAAACCGAAGATAAAATTTGTCGGTTTTATGGGGGGGTTGAGGCGTGAAATTCAGGATATTGTTGACTACAAAGAATATACTACTGTCAATCGTTTGTTCCAGCTTGCTATGTTGGCAGAAAAAGAATTGCAGGGATGACATTTAGCGGACCGGAGACAGCGGAACAACTTCTCCAACAACTTTGTTCCTCGGACTACGCAATCCGGTCGCGACAAACAAACTGTGCAGCCACCTGTCCCTTCCAAGAGCGCCTCGCGTCCAGCACCATCTTCATCACCTTCGCGACCTCCTGAGGTAAGCAAATCTGTGCCTTTGTAGGCACCGGCAGCGAGCTCTGTTTCGGTGGCTTCCACGGGACGTTCTACAGGGATCGTGTGCCACCGCTGCAAGGGCATGGGTCATGTACAGAAAGATTGTCCTAGCGAAAGGGCATATATTGCTACGACTGATGGAGGGTATGTTAGTGCTTCTGATGTTGAAGATGAATATTCCCTTGCCACTAACGCTGCAGGCGAAGAAGTGGACAAGGAGTGCAGTGATGAGGAGGTACTTGGCACCGCAGCAACGGAGACCTACAGAACCATCATTGTGCAGCGCTCGATGAGTGCCCAAGTTGAGACGGATGACAAGTTGCAGTGTCACAACTTGTTCAACATGTTCCTCATCGTCAAGGACTGTCGCGTCCGCACCATCATTGATGGCGGCAGCTGCAACAATTTGGTGAACACCGACTTGGTCCAGAAGCTTGGCTTGACCATGAGAGCACACCCCCATCCCTACCACATTCAGTGGTTCAACAACAGCGGCAAGGTCAAGGTAACTCAAACAGCAAGAGTGCATTTTTCTATTGGCTCCTACCACGATGAGCAGCGAATTGCTAGGGAGGAATAGCAATGCAGACAAAATGAGGATCAGGATCACGAGCAATGAGAAAACGAGATTTGCAGGGCCACCAAGGAAGCTGTAAACCTTGCGCAATCTCGGCACGATGCCGCTGTTCAAAATCCCGCTCCTAGCACTTCCCGTCATGCGCATGGTCGCAGGTGCGACAGAACATCTTCTTTGGCCCCGGATTATTCCCCAGTGGTTGAAGAAACGGTGACACCCGTGGCACCCAAGAGGAGTACACAAGATCAAATTTGTGTTATCGCAGATACCCTGCATAATTCTCCTCCTGGTATCGAAGATGCGGATAGAACAACCTTTGCCAAAGTCTTGGCGGACACGCTTGATGAAGTTGCATCTGATGCAACTCCAACGGCGTCGTCCCGCTCTACGATTCACTCCCATGAGTGAGATGATTCTCACTCTAGTCATGGGAGGCGCAATCGATTGCCAGCAGGCCAGTTTGGCATGATAAGGTCAGGTGGGTTGGAAGTTCCCACAATTGAGATTGTGTACCAGTCCATTCTCGCCTGGGGCCGCGAGGCGTATCTCCTCAAGGTGATGTCGCCTGCAACCATGTGGAAGGTTGCGGACATTTTCGCATTTCCTATGTTGGTTGTACAGCTTTCTCACCAGGCCTTCGTGCTGTGGTCTTGCTAGATAAGTTTAAACCAGGAATGATCGAAAGGTTCGATGGAACTCAAAATCCATCGGAGTTTCTTCAGATCTACATCACTGCCATTCAAGCGGCAGCGGGAGATGACCGCGTGATCGCAAACTATTTGCCAACATTTCTCGAAGGACCAGCAAGAACCTGGTTGTTTAATCAGCCAGAGGGTCAATTTACAATTGGGAAATGTTGTGTGATGCAATACTAAACAATTTCCAAAATTGTTATCAGAAGCCCGGCAAGGAAGATGATCTTCATGGCTTGCGCCAGACTTCCACGGAAACTCTTTGGCAATTTGTCAAGAGATTTGTTGGAGTGAGAAATACTATTCCAAACATTTCTGAGAGCTCCATGTCGACATTTGAACTCGGGGTCCTCAGTCGATCTCATAGATTTGTGAGTTAAGTGTGAGATTTTTCAGGGTGTCCTCAGGTAAGTTAAGACAAGCATGAAATTGAGACACGAAGAATCATACATGTTCGGGCCCTCAATAGGATTAACTAATAGACCTACGTCCTGTTGTGGTATCACTATGTATGAGAGAATTTACAGGGAGGACAAATTGTTATAGGGGCTAATCAATCTCCCTCAGTACTTCTGTCTAATGTTGCCTATAGCGTCTTCTGTAGTCTAATATCTGCTCTCTGTCCGTCCCCCCAGTTCCTTACATCCGCCACCCTTTTATACTGGATGAAAGGATGCCAATGGGAGGTAGTTTTGGACTGTTGCCATAGTGCAGTTTGTACAACTTCACTTAATCCCTTCACCGGTTAATACATGCAGTTGTAGACAACCACATATCCTAACCGCCTGGTGGTTGTCTTCACACATGGGAGAAGTTACCTTTAGACTCGGGAACGTGTCTGGTAGAGCTCAAACACACTCAAGTCATCTTGGTCGTGCATAACCTACGACCTCATGATTGCGCAAGTACTGTGATCATAGATTCACTCAGTCCGCCCGCGACCTTATGGTATGCAAGAAGCTGTCCTTTGCGACCATAGTGGTTGCTAGGGCGCCGGGTCACATATCACATCCGAACTTAACTTGAATATGATATTAAATGAGCTAGATTGGGTGATAATCGTCGTCACTCTGTTATCAGGGCATTTAAACATGCAGTTCGATATCGGAGGTTTACAGAGGATTTACTTATCCATCCACCCCAGTCAGTAGCCGATCTTTTCGACATGGCTGACCGCTATTCTGACGCGGCTAAGGCCGTAGAATGGAATAGAATGGTGGACAAAGGGAATTTGCCACCACAACCAAGTCTCAAGAACGACAAGAAAGATGATTCAAGCAAGAAACCATAGTTGTCATCCGGCGGGAAATCTAAGAAGTCCAAGAAGAATCGGGCTGGATAATATTCGGATGTTGCCGTTGCTGACAAACCGCCGTCGGGTAAATGTAATAAGTTTCCATTCAAGAATAAAACTCCTAATGGCCGCAACAGCAACCATTCGGGAAAACAAGCTAACCCGTAGGGAAACAAGAAGTTGTGTCCATTCCATAACTGATCAGAACATAACCTCAAGAACTGTCACAATTTGATGAAGCAATTAGATGATTTCTATCAAGGAATTGGACCTATGCCGACCATACCACGAAAGGATCAAGCCTACGAGGTTAGGGATGCTGATGGAGATGAAGAAATGTATTACAAGGTACCCCAAAATCATGTCAATATCATTTTTGGTGGTTCTTCTTGCTGGGGGAAATCTCCGCGGGACTAAGTCCAGGTAAGTTGCGTCACATTCGCCCGAGGACGTGGCCTCCGGGGCCTCCCCGGGCACCGCCATTCGCTCGGGGACGTGGCCTCCGGGGCCTCCCCGGGCGCCGCCTTTCACCTGGGGACGTGGCCTCCGGTGCCTCCCCGGGCGCCGCCTTTTTCGCCCCCAGGACCTGGCCTCCGGCACTGTCCCGGGTGCCGCCATTGGCTCGGGGACCCGGCCTCCGGGGCCTTCCCGGGAGCCGCCATTGGCCCAGGGACCCGGCCACCGGGGCCTCCCCGGGCACCGCCTTTTGGCTCTCGGGACCGGGCCTCCAGCGCTGGTCCCGGGAGACGCCATTCGCCCGGGGACGGGGCCTCCGGTGCCTCCCCGGGGGCCGCCATTGGCCCGGGGACCCGGCCTCCGGGGCCTTCCCGGGCACCGCCACTGGCCCGGGGACCCGACCTCCGGGGCCTCCGGTGCCTCCCCGGGCGCCGCCATTGGCCCGGGCGGGGTCTCCCGGGCGCCACCTTTTGGCTCCCGGGACCGGGCCTCCGACGCCGGTCCCGGGCGCCGCCATTTGCCCGAGGACGGGGCCTCCGGTGCCTCCCCGGGCACCGCCTTTTTGGCCCCCGGGACCTGGCCTCCGGCACCGTCCCGGGAGCCGCCATTGGCCCGGGGACGCGGCCTCCAATGCCTCCCCGGGCGCTGCCTTTTTGGCCCCCGGGACCGGGCCTCCGGCACCGGTCCCGGGCGCCGCCATTCGCCTGGGGACGTGGCCTCCGATGCCTCCCCGGGCGCCGCCTTTTGGCCCCCGGGACCGGGCCTCCTGCGCCAGTCTCGGGCGCCGCCATTCGCCCGGGGACGTGGCCTCCGGTGCCTTCCCGGGCGCCGCCTTTTGGCCCCCGGGACACGGCCTCCGCCGCCGGTCTCGGGCGCCGCCATTTGCCCGGGGACGTGGCCTCCGGCGCCTCCCCGGCAGCCGCCATTTGCCCAAGGACGTGGCCTCCGGGGCCTCCCCGGGCGCCGCCTTTTGGCTCCCGGGACCAGGCCTCCGGCGCCGGTCCCGGGAGCCACCTTTGGTCCGGGGAGCTGGCCCCCGGTGCGTGTCCTGGGGTTCGTCGCCCTCCTAAAAGGTAAAGTCTTTGGTTGTTGATCACGTGCAGGTCACGCTAGGAGCGCCTCGGGAATCAGCGACCACCTGTCGAGCATCCAAGACGTTTGACAGGGAGAAGGACGTCGCTATCCCTCAATCCGACGGTGGCTTCCGGGGTAGATAGGTGTTTTTGTTTCTTTTTGGGGCTATAAATAGCCCTTGTACCCCTCAGTTGTAAGGAGGTGATTCATTTTATTGGAATAGCCAAAACTTACAGGTGTGCTCCGGAAGCCTCTCCCCCGGAGAGAGCCTCCCCAGCCGACTCCGGTCGGGAGCACGCCGACAGGACTATGGCCCCCACCGGGACCCGAACCTGTATAAATCCTCGTGTCAATTCTTGCGTTTGTCCGGCGGGGGAGGACCGGCCACCCGGTCAGCCCGCGCCACGTAATCTTCGCTAGGATCGCTCACAAAACCTGCCGGGGTATTCGTAATACCACGACAGTTGGGGCCGACCGTGGGGAATAGTGACAAGACGCCGTGGCTCCCCCAAGAACAAGGGCTCGCACCCTTCCCGGTGACGCCGGTCTCGGAGACCCGGCCCCGCCCGTCAGGGACACGGCTGTCCCGGCGCTTCCGCCCGGAGGCGGTCAGGCCCAGGTACCGCCTCCCGCCTTTCCTCTTAACTTAGGTTCTTCTACCTCTAGGTCGCTCCCGGTGATTGCGGGGACCTCGGCCGGGACCAATCTCCCCCCGACGGCTCCCCCCGCTCCCCGGGACGCCATGCTTGAGGCTTTAGTGGAGGGCCAGCTCCGCGCCCAGCGCTGTATGGATGAGCTGCTCAGCTTGTTGGCGCGGCCTCCGGCCCCCACATTCGCGTCTCACCCATACCCGGGGACTATGCCCCCATTTATGGGTTACCCGGCAGCCCCTCCAGCCTCCGGAGGTCTGGCCGCCCCGCCCCGTATGATCCCGCAGGGGGGTTCCCTCCCCCTGCTGGATATACGTCCGGACCCTTCCCGGCACCCGGCCCCGTCCCGGTGCCGGGGGCTACTTCCTGCCCGGGCCCTTCGTGGCACCAGGGGGTACCCCGTTCCAGGCCCATTCCCGGGGCAGGGGGCCCATTTCATGCCGGGGGTTTTCCCTACGCCGGGTGCCAGTCCCACCCCTCGCGTCGCGTTTACCGCACCGGGGGCGGTCGACAGAACAGCTCCCGTGCCTCAGCGAACTCCCCCCCGCATCGGCTCCCCGGTCCCGGACGTCGCCGCGGGAGCTGCCCCCTCGCCGGTTCCGGATGTTACAGGGGCTTCCCCCTTTCCGGTTTCGGTCGTTGCCACGGGGGCTCCCTCCACTTCAGTTCCAAATGTTGCCGTGGGCGCCCACTCCCCGGTTCCGGATATTATAGGGGCTTCCCCCATTCTGGTCCCGGGGGTCTTCGCAGGGGGCTCCCCCCGGCCGGCCCCGGAAGCCTCCGGGCCGGTAGCTATAGTGCATAAGCTCCCTCCCTCGGCGGAATAGGTCCGTTTCGCCCGGGGGGAGGTCGAATTAATGGATTCACCTAAGCGCGGGGAAGAACTTCCCCCTGGCCGCGGGCGCGGGGAGCCTCGCTCTCGCACCGGTCGGGGGAAGAGACCCACGGAAGACCCAGCCTCCCTGCGGAAGACTTTGCAGCATCCGGTGGCCGCGACCCTACCGCCCTCCGCACATCGAGCACTATAACGGTGAGGCAAACCCTTACGAATTTGTGCAGGTTTACTCCACAGCCATCTCAGCGGCCGGGGGGGACGAGACGGTACAATGCAACGTCTTCCCCCTCTACCTCACCGGCATCGCCCGCTCCTGGTTCTACAACCTGAAGGCCGGCTCCATCAAGTCTTTCACACAGCTCAAGCGGGAGTTCTGCGCGAACTTCTAGGGGAACTATGTGCGCCCCCTGGACTCCTCGCAGCTGTACACTGTCCGGTAGAGGACTGGGGAAACCATCAGAAGCTTCTTCAAGCGCTTTGCTCAGGTGAAGAGCAAAGTTGCCCACGTCCCCGACTCTACGGTCATCGAAACCTGCAAAAGCGGCATCCTCCCTGGGGAGCTCCACCGAAGGCTCTCCCGGAGCTGCCCCTCTTCCGCCGACGAGCTCTTCAACGTACTCGAAAAGTACGCTCGGGCGGAGGAAGACGACATCTGGAAGAAGACCCTGGGGGCTCCCGCCCCCGCCGACCGGGGGGCCAGGGATCCCCTCAAGCGCCCCAGACAGGGGGGGCGTAACGAGCCACGGCCTCGAGACACCTTTGTCTTCGACGGCGGAGGCGGCTCGCGCGACCCCCCGAGGGGCAACCGCCCCTTCCCCAAGCCGAAAGGCCATGGGGGAGGACAGTCTCCGCGCGGCCGGGAAGGCCTCGCGAGGAGAAAGCGGGAAGGACTGTGGTGCAGCTTCCACGGGTCCAGTACCCACGCTACCCGAGACTGCAGCCAGCTATTGCAGCACTTCGCGGCGTTCCTCGATCAGCGCGGGCAGGGGGGGACTCCGGCCTCCTTGCCCCCTCGGCCAGCTGTTCCGGCCCTTCCCGCTCCTGCGGGGGGTCAGCAGATGCAGACGCAGGAGGGGGAGCCTTCAGAAGCTCTCCCCTTTCAAACTTCTCAGCGCCGCATCAACGTCATCGTGGGAGGGTCCGCCTCTGGGCGGGACTCTAAGCACCAGCGTAAGGAGTACGCGCGCGAGGTCAAGGTTGTGGGGGTGCTACACACGTCTCCGCCACCCAAGTGGTCGGACGTCCCCCTCACCTTCACGGCAAAAGACGCGCGAGGGGTTCGCTTCTCCCACGACGACGCGCTCATTGTCTCCGTGACCATCTACAACTGCCACCTGGCCCGCATCCTCGTGGACGGCGGGAGCTCCGCCGACATCCTATTCCTGAAAGCCTTCAAAGAGATGCAGGTGGATGAGAAGCTCCTGTAGCCCGCAGCCGGGCCCCTGCAAGGTTTTGTCCCGGGGAAGGCGATCCACCCCGTGGGCAAGGTAGATCTTCCTATGACATTCGGCTCCCAGGAGAACTACCGGACCGAGCTGGTCCGCTTCGACGTAGTGGACCTCCCCTCCTCCTACAACGCGATAATGGGGAGGACCACAATCAACTGGCTGGGGGCTGCCACCCATCAAAACTACCTCTGCATGAAGATCCCCGGGCCGCATGGCATGATCAACGTCCGGGGAGACCAAGACATGGCCCGTGCTCTATACGAGCGCGCTGCAGCCACAATCGGAACCGTCAACCTCATAAAGACGCCCGGGGGGGAGGGGGACTCCGTCTTGGATGGCCCCCCTCATCTCCTTCATCAAGGGGGAGGGGGACCCTCCTAGTGAGACCGAGGCTAGACGCCTCCGGGCTAAAGCCCGGGCATATCTCCTGCTGGAGGGGAGGCTCTACAAGCGGAGGGCTTCCGCCCTCCTGCGCTTCCTCCCCCGGCCGGAAGGACTTCAACTTCTCGAAGACATCCACGCGGGGAGCTGTGGTTCTCACCTAGCCCCGCGTGCCATCGCGGCCAAGGCCCTCCGGCAGGGCTTCTACTGGCCCACGGTCATGCGCGACACGCGAGACAATCCCCATCACTTGGCCAAGGGCTCGAACCTCCCCCCTATAGCGTTGCAGACAATCCCCATCACTTGGCCCTTCGTGTGCTGGGGGATGGACCTCTTAGGGCCATTCCCCCCAGTGCCCGGAGGATACAAGTATGCGGTAGTCGCGGTCGACTATTTTACAAAGTGGGTTGAGGCGGAGCCTTTGGCCGGCATCACGTCCTGGGCCGTCCAGTGGTTTTTCTGGAAAAACGTTGTATGTCATTTTGGTGTCCCTCGGGAAATCACCGTGGACAACGGGACCCAATTCAACTCGGCTTATTTCCGGGAATTCTGCGAAGGCCTGGGGCTCGTCATCCACTTCGCCTCAGTGGCCCATCCCCGGAGCAATGGGGTTGTCGAGAGGGTCAACGGCGTAATCCTACAGGGGTTGCGCCGGAGACTCGAGCAAACCGCTTCTAAGCGCGGTGCATAGGCAGAGGAGCTCCCTAGCATCCTCTACTCCATGCGCACGATCCCGTCCCGGGTGACGGGACGTACTCCCTTCTCCCTGGTCTACGGGGCGGAGGCAGTCCTCCCCCCGGAGATTGGCCTCCAGTCGCTGCGGGTCGAGCTCCTGGAGGGAGCCACGACCGCAGCGTACCAGGCCAACGAGGCCAACCAGCGCCTGGAGATCGACCTCGTGGAGGAGGAACGTGACCGAGCGCTCCTCCTCCACGCCATCTACGAGCGCGAGATGGCACGCGCATACAACCAACGCGTGCGCGAAAGATCCTTCCGCCTTGGGGACCTTGTCCTCAAGCGCGTCACAGACCCCCAAGCCCAGGGGAAGCTCTCCCCCAAGTGGGAGGGCCCCTATAGGATCTCCATGGTCCTGGGCTCGGGGGCTTATAAGCTCTCCAACCTTCAAGAGCAGGAGCTGAAGCACACGTGGAACTTGCGTTTACTTCGCAAGTTCTATGTTTAGCCTTACAGGCCTATCCCCTCCCCCGGAGCGATCACGCCGGAGGGGGAGGAGGGACACTGTATTTACCTTTTCCTCCCCTTTCGTGAGTTCGCAGGGGGAGGCACTGTACTTCATTTTATTAGCAATACATAGGTCTTCCTTTTCAACTGTCTCATTGCAGATCCTTCTCATTGCTGCCCCTAACGGTGATGCCCTCCCCGCGAGGAAGCCCTCCCCGTGAGGATGCCCTCCCCGTGAGGAAGTGGGCCCAGACCCAGCAAGTCCCTCCTGTAGGGCGGCTTACGATCAGCCCTCGTGGACTGAGGGTGTAAGCGGCAACCCGGTCCCCAACGGCCGCGGTAACGAGTCAGTTTGGGAGACTAGTCCCCTGCCCAAACACTCAAGACCCGTCATCGGGCACTTCCTCCTCCGGGTGTAGACGCTCTCCCCAGTGGGACGTCTAATGGCTTTCTTGGATATCTCTTCCTCCTCCGGGAGTAGACGCTCTCCCCAGTGGGACGTCTAATGGCATTCTTGGATATTTGGTCCCCGGCGACCTTATTCCCGGCTCCCCGTTCTCACGGCGACCGGATGATTGCCTCCCGGCACTACTACAGAAGTGCATTCCACTAACCCATATTTTCTAACGGTTATAAGCAATCTGGGAAAAATCCGATAGAATAGGACGACAGTGGCGGAAAAGAGGCATTTTACTATCAGTTACGCACTAGTCCAACGTTAGTGAAATGCAAATACTTTTTACTATTGGTCATTACTGTACAAACTGATATAATATATTAAAAAGTACTATCGGTTTTCCATTTTAACTGATAGTAAAATCACGCACTTTATACTATCAGTTATTACTGTACCAACCGATATAATATATTAAATAGTACTATCGGTTTTTCATTCGTAACAGATAGTAAAATTACTCACTTTATACTTTCGGTTATTATTGTACCAACCGATATAATATATTAAATAATACTATCGGTTTTTCATTCGTAACTGATAGTAAAATTACGCACTTTATACTATCGGTTCATACTGTACTAACCGATACAATATAGTAAAGTTTACTATCGGTTATATAAAACAAACCGATAGTAAAATGACTTCATATAAACTAATGATTATGACAGTGGGGACCTTATTTTACTATCGGTTTGTATTTTTGAACCGATAGTAAAATTGTACAACTTAATTAGGTCGACCCCTGCTCTATGCTCTGCATGTTGGAATCATTTCAGCCGCGCACGACTCCAAGCTAGAGTGATCTGGAGAAGCTAGCTGAGAGGTTGATCATATTTCCATCCCCTCGGTATTGTCATCTTCTCATCACCTCTCTCTCTCTCTCGATCACTCTTTCACACTCTCCCTCTCTCTCTCTACTTGCAATTCATTAAACTAGATACATGTAGCTCCAAACTAGCTAGAAGGCTAGGTTGGCTAGCTAGCTATAGCTTGCTGAATTTAAGCAGCTAGCTAGCTGGCTCTTCCAATTAATGCATGCATCAAGTTAATTAGGGTTTCATATATACAAATCCATTTAATGTAATTAAGCAGCTCATGTACACACATATGGCCTAGCTAATTATGTTTCATGCATATATGCATGCCCTGAGTCATTAATTATTTATTTGAATTTGTCAATTTTGTGAAATAATTGTAGATGGACCGAGAATATTGGATGTATGGAATAAAACGTACTACTGTTGAGTATTTGGAGGGTGTGAATGGGTTTATTAAATTTGCTGAGCAAGAAAAGGCGAAGAAGGGAGAGAAAGATATGCAACTTAAAAAGGTTCGGCAACTCTGATCAGATTAGGAGTTATTTGATTCGTCGTGGTTTTAACGCACTCTATACCCGTTGGATATGGCATGGTGAAGATCTTGAGGAAACGAGCACCGCTACCACTCAGCAGCACCTGGAAATGGATTGCAGTAATGATGATCATGATCAGAACATTGGTAATGTTCGTTCGGAAGTCCATGTAGATGACGACAATTTAGATGAAATGTTACATGATGTAGAAGAAGACTACAGCGAAAACGATTAGCTAAATTTGAGAAATTAATTGTTGATTCTGAGAAGCCTTTGTTCCCTGGATGTGCAAAATTTACAAAGTTGTCTTCTGTGTTAAGATTATATAACTTGAAGGCAAGCAACGGTTGGAGCGATAAGAGTTTCACGGCGCTATTGGATCTGTTACCGGACATGCTTCCAGAGGGAAATGAGTTGCCAAGATCGGTTTACCAGGCCAAAAAACTATTGTGTCCGTTGGGAATGGAAATCGAAAGAATACATGCATGCCCAAATGATTGTGTTCTGTACCGTAACGAGTACGAGGATTTGCATGTTTGTCCAAGATGAGGTGCATTGCGGTATAAGCATGGGGACAGAATTTATCACAATGGATGTGATGAGGTAAAGAAAGGGCCTCCGGCCAAAACTATGTGGTATTTGCATCTGATTCCCAGATTGAAACGGCTGTTTGCAAATCCGAAAGATGCGAAGTACTTGTGTTGGCATGTTGAAGGTCGGAAACAAGACGGAAAACTAAGACATCCAGCTGATTCCATTCAATGGAGAAACATTAACAGAACATTCGGTGAGTTTGGCGGCGAAGTGAGGAATATAAGGTTTGGGCTGAGTACGGATGGTATGAATCCACACGGAAATATGAGCAGTCGACATAGCACTTGGCCGGTTCTTTTATGCACCTACAATCTTCCTCCTTGGTTATGTATGAAGCGCAAGTACATCATGATGTCGTTACTAATTTCAGGACCCAGACAACCCGGGAATGATATTGACGTGTTTCTATCACCGTTAGTCGAGGACTTACATAAATTGTGGGGCGAAGGTGTGCGGGTGTGGGATGCACATAAGCAAAAGAATTTCATGTTGCGGGCCATGATATTCTGCACCATAAATGATTTCCCGGCCTATGAAAATTTGTCGGAGTATAGTACGAAAGGAGGCAAGGCTTGTCCTATTTGCCTGGATGAAACTGAAAGCATGTGGTTATCGAACTACAGAAAACAGTGTACATGGGTCACAGCAGATTCCTTCCGATGCATCACGCCTACCGTAAGAAGAGGAAGTCATTCAATGGGAAGCCTGAGAAAGGATCAGCCCCAGTGTTTGTGACTGGTAAGGAGCTTTACTTGCGCGTGAAGGACATCAAAGTTGAGTTCGGTAAATGTTCTAAACCTCCAGGAAAAAAGTTTGGAAGAAGAGATCGATTCTTTGGGATCTGCCATATTGGGAGCACTTACAAGTTCGACATTGCATTGATGTCATGCACGTAGAGAAAAATGTTTGTGACAGTTTGACTGGTTTGTTGTTGAACATTCCAGGAAAGACTAAAGATGGCATCAACGTTCGCCGTGACATGCTCGACATGGGCGTAAGGACTGAGCTTGCACCGTTGGAGAAGGGAAAGCGGACATACCTCCCCCCGGCCTGCTATACTTCGTCAAAAAGAGAAAAAACAGAACTCTGTCAGTGCCTACATGGTGTCAAAGTTCCATGCAGGTATTCTGTGAACTTGAAAAAACTTGTGTCCATGAAAGACTTGAAACTGGTTGGTATGAATTCCCATGATTGTCATGTACTGATGTCACAAATGCTTCCCATTGCTATCAGAGGCATTCTCCCAGTCAAAGTCAGAGAGACAATTACAAAGCTATGTTATTTCTTTAACACAATATCTGGCAAGGTACGTAAGTGTGTACTCCTAGCAAGTTAATTAGCTCCATTCGTGGAACTTGTCAGATTTTTTGGATCTGAATATTTGCTGCAACTGTGTCCTTCCAGGTAATTGATCTGGATGGACTGGACGATTTGCAACGCGATGTGACTACAACTCTTTGTCAGCTGGAGATGTATTTCCCTCCATCTTTTTTTGATGTTATGGTCCATCTAATTGTTCACCTTGTCAGAGAAATTAAGTTTTGTGGACCCGTGTTCCTGCGCTACATGTATCCATTTGAGAGATTTATGGGTATCTTGAAGGGATATGTAAGGAATCGACATCGGCCTGAGGGCAGTATCATTGAAGGTTATGCCGCCGAGGAGGTGATCGAATTTTGCACCAACTATATGGCCGGGGTTGACCCAATTGGCGTTCCTACGTCCCGGCATGAGGGCAGGCTTCAGGGCATTGTAATGATTGGATTTAAAGCAGTCGTCCCCTCTAGTGATCTATATGCACAAGCCCATTTTTGGGTCTTACAGCAGATGACGGGGGTGGAGCCATACATACACGAGCACAAGGAAATGTTACGAAAACAGAATCCCTCGAAGCCAGAGATTTGGGTCACCAGAGAACATAATAGGAAGTTTGCTGGGTGGATCAAAAATAGAGTCCTGCAAGCTTCTGAGGGCGACGTAGATGAAGTTGTTACATGGTTGGCCAGAGGGCCTAGATTTACTGTAGGGACTTGGCATGGGTATGACATCAACGGCTATTCATTTTACACAAGAACTCAGGATGAGAAGAGTACTATGCAATGTAGTGGAGTGACACTACTTGCTATTTCGGAGGATGCCAGGGCAGTAAGGGCACTCGACTCATATTACGGTGTTATTGAGGAAATATGGGAGCTCGATTATGTATTACTTAAGATTCCTCTGTTTCGATGCCAATGGGTCGAAATCCCTCGAGGTGTTAAAGTCGACAATTATGGGTTTACTCTCGTCGATCTCAGTAGAGTCGCACACAAAGATGATCCATTTATACTTGCTGAGCAAGCCACACAGGTGTTCTACATCGTTGACCCGGCCAACCCAAAGTTGCATGTTGTTCTTCACAGTAAGAGACGTATTGTCGGGGTCGAAGATGTTGTGGATGAAGAAGAGTACGATCAATTCGACGAACTACCTCCATTTTTAGATGGAATTCTTCAATCTGTCCCTACCGAAGATATTGACGAAACAAGTTACCTGCGAGACGACCACGAAGAAGGATTATGGGTGGACAACCATTCTTCACTAATTTGCAATATGTAAGTGACGTATATTACTTGGATCTTTAATCGAAGAATTATTCAAATCATTTTTCAAAAATTCTTTGGGAAAACATACGTGATGCATTGAGAATCATTTATGCAAATTTTCATTTCAATTGGAGTATATACTTGATTTGAGCAATAATTGATTCTTTTCACAAATCAATATGAAAACTGCAAATTTTCATTCCATGATTGGTCTTTAGTGTTAATTTATTTCAAAATTATTGGAAGTCATTTGCATGGGGTTTCAGGTGTCTTTACAAGTGCAAAATGATGTACTGAGATCATCTGTAATTCTTCTAAGGGAAATCCTTTAGGGTCAATAACATTGTATTTTACTATCTGTTTCAACTGTGAAACCGATATGAAATTAAACTATACTATCGGTTTATTGTTCATAACCGATAGTGATTTATACTGTGTTATAAGCCCCTGTTCTTAGTTTACTATCGGTTTGGTATAATAAAACCAATAGGGAATAGTGCCAACACTGATAACCCTAACTTACATGTTTTTACTATCGGTTGGTTGTTATGAACCGATAGTAAATATTCATACATTAGGTTATAACCTTGCACGATTTTCCCTCCAGTGCAACTGATCACATTCCAATTTCCAAATACTCGCGCGGAAAACCCTAGATTCTTGACGTTCGCTTCTTCTCTCCTCTGCGCCACCATTGCCGATCAGAATCTGGTTCTCCACCGCCTCCGGCACTGCATTGCGCCACCGCCTCCGGCAACTCCACGATCGACTGTAAGTGTTCTTGACCAAATCGCTCGCGCGTATGCTTAATTTGTATGCAATGGTTCATATCCCGTTCAATGGATTACAAATATAAAACTAGAGTAAAATTCATGAACTACAAACTTGATAGCTATGAGAATGACAGAATTGATGAAAATCACTAGCAATTTGTCATTCAGTGTAGTCCACTATCGGTTTCTTATTTAGAACCGATAGTAAATACCTTAAACTGAATTTTCTGTTAATTATTTCCCATTTTCTAATTTTCATCTGAAATTTTGGTTCATTTACATTTTAACATACTTTATGTTCCTGCTGAGAGACTAGCATAGTTTGCACTGCTAATCTTATAGATTTTACTGAATACAAACTTGATTACTATCGGTTTGACTTGGAAAATCGATAGGAAATAGACTAATCTGATTTTCTGTTAATTACTTCCCATTTTCTAATTTTCATCTGAAATTTTACTTCATTTAAATTTTAACAGACTTTATGTTCTTGCAGAGAGACTAGCATAGTTTGCACTGCTAATCTTATAAGTTTTCCTGAATATAAAGTTGAGTACTATCGGTTTTACTTGGAAAACCGATAGGAAATAGTGTATGTCATAGTTTGCACTGCTAATCTGAATTTTCTGTTAATAATTACTTCCCATTTTCTAATTTTCTTCTGAAATTTTAGTTCATTTCAATTTCAACATACTTTATGTTCCTGCAGAGAGACTAGCATAGTTTGCACTGCTAATCTTATAAGTTTTCCTGAATATAAAGTTGAGTACTATCGGTTTTACTTGGAAAACCGATAGGAAATAGTGTATGTCATAGTTTGCACTGCTAATCTGAATTTTCTGTTAATTATTTCCCATTTTCTAATTTTCATCTGAAATTTTAGTTCATTTAAATTTTAACATACTTTATGTTCCTGCAGAGAGACTAGCATAGTTTGCACTGCTAATCTTATAAGTTTTCCTGAATATAAAGTTGAGTACTATTGGTTTTACTTGGAAAACCGATAGGAAATAGTGTATGTCATAGTTTGCACTGCTAATCTGAATTTTCTGTTAATTACTTCCCATTTTCTAATTTTCTTCTAAAATTTTAGTTCATTTAAATTTTAACATACTTTATGTTCCTGCAGAGAGACTAGCATAGTTTGCACTGCTAATCTTCATATCAATTGATGGTCTGTTCATGGAATTTTAGGTAAAGCCATGTCGGCATCTTCCTCGGCTGATAGTAGTGATTCGGGGAGGGTGAACGTAGATGGCACTGCCTCATCCCAGCGCAAGAGGAAGGCGCGAGGCGCGACGATGTTGGGTCGTTTGGCCAAACGCGCAGATCTTTCATGTGAGTTCAACCAGTTCGGGAGACCGATCGGGAAGAACACCGGCCACTATGCTGCCTATGTTGCCTTGTTGGCGAAGGAAAGGGTGAAGATCACCGTCCAGAGCTGGAAGGACGTCAAGGCCGACGAGAGGGATAGGCTGTGGGCGGAAGTGAAGGTAAAATTAATCAAAATCACTGAACTCTTGAGTAATCACATTCCCTTGGTTTATCCCAGAGATTAGGTAAGTCCTGCTTATATGCACCATTTGAAACAGGCCAAGTGGAACATCTCCGACGATGGTCCCAAGATAGCTTGCTTGAAGGACATGAAAAAGACGTGGAAAACCTTCAAGAGTGTCCTCGTCAGTACCTTCCTCGCTAAAGGCAAATCTCCATGCGAGAAGTACCCCTTCATAACGGAGGAGGTATGGGAGCAATTCGCCCAACAGAAGGGGACTCCTGAGTTCAAGGTATGTATGGTTCCTTTGCTTGGTTACACCATTGTATGCAGTAAGCAGCGGTGCATTAATTTTCTTGTTTCTGGTATGAAGGCCCTCAGCGAGAAGAACAAGGCAATCCAGAGGAGGAACGACCACCCACACCTGCTGGGCTCTCGCGGCTATGCGGGGAAGGAGGAGCAGTGGAAGAAGGCTGAAGACGTGGCATCGAATTTCGTCGACTCCCCTGACCTACCACTCTCCGAGATCCGCGATTAGCGATGCAAGAGCTGGTGGCTGGCCAGAGGGACCGTGTCGGCCACGGGGACTGTGGCGTTCCCAAACCCCAGGGACGTCGAGGTCCTGCAGCGACTCGTAAGTTGGCTAACTTCCTGGTTGGAATCATAGAGTGTGGTAGAAAAAACTATGATCACTAGTGTGCGCACAAGTTTGTATATATTTCTTCCTCACAATGGAGAGCTTTCAATGTAACAGATCTCTTGCTCGAAGGAAGCGACCGAGGGATTGTTCACTCCCCATAGGGAGAATGACATCCTTACCCGGGCTCTAGGGAACAAGGAGCATCCAGGGCGGACGCCAACCGTGGGGGCTGTGGTGCCATGGAAGGAAGGCTTCTCGGAGCCCGGGCAAAAGGCGAAGAAGGCTGGCAGCTGGAAGGAAAGGGAAGTGGAGCTATGTTCGCTCAAATGAACGAGAAGTATGAACGCCTCAGCCGAGTTGTGCAGTCCAAGGGTTTAGATCCAGCTGCCGAGGTCGACGCTACCAGGCCGAGTAGTTGCGGCTCGAAGGTTCACGTGGATCCGGTGGACCTGATCGAGGTATTTCAACTCTTGAGCTATATATGCAGTTCGGTTGATGCCACTCCCGTTACGTTAGAATTGTTTCGCTAACCTGTTATAATTGTTGCAAATTGCAGAAGCCGGAGAGCTGTAGCCTATTGATCAACATAGGCGACAAACCTGTTGCGGTTGCAAACGGGGTCGTATACCAGTCTTGGGAGAATGTCTGGATCCACTGCGTACCTCTGGAGCCTGGATTCGCAATGGTACAGGTGGACATGGCCCTCCCGGGCTACAGCTCTTTCCCGTTGTCCGTCCCAACGGACGAAATGCGGACAATTGGCGAGGCATTGGGCTCGTACATACAGTGGCCCAAGAAGGGTGTTAGACTACAGGAGGTAAACCCTAGCCATTCTAGCTTACAACTCAGTTAATATACTCAATTTGCAAAATCTAACTTATGCGTTTGTACTTAAAGTGGACGATGGATACCAGCTCACTTCCTGAGGACACCACCCCCGCCACAACGCATGAGCGAACTCCTTCGGCCCCCATGCCTCCTCCGACGGCCTCAAACCCTTCGCCATCAAATGAGGCCGGCGGCACCACACTCCAACCTTCGAAGGTATACACTCGCTCCCCACCCAAAGGCAAGGGCAAGGCCAAAGGCAAGGCCAAACAAAGCCAGCCGGGTACGTTCAAGAACGGGTCCCCACTCGTGTCGGAGTACCTTCTGCGCAATATGGATCAAATAACCAAAAGTCTCCACGAGTGGTACCTGACCCGGTCTAGGCGCCACATCAACTTCTTGGTTCACTTCAGGCCAGCCCATTTTCACCGTGAGCCCGGGAGCATATCAGTAGCCCACGAGGATTTGTTCGACCTCCTCAACTGGCGGGAGCTTGATATGTCCATCATACGGACTGGAATCCTGTGAGTTTGCTGTTGTCTGAAGTTATCACAGCTCGTTTCATAAATCTAATCACTTTGTATGCACTACTTACTAATGTCTACTTTGCATCCAGGTGCATGTATAGGCTGGCGTCGATGAGGGCATGTGACAAGGTGGGTTTCCTCGACCCAGAGAAAATAACCCTCATGATGCTAGAGCACGACCAAGCACATGCGGAGGAATACATATCAAGGGCACTACTAGCGCAGCAGGACCGAGAGTTCATCCTTGCGCCGTACCACCAAAGGTTAGTGCATTTCCTACTAATTTAACTTATTCTTGTATGTTACGCCTAACATATGTATGAAACGGTTCGCTTATATATGCAATATAGGGGCCACTGGGTCCTCGCCGTCATTTGCCCATGGATGAATGAGGTCTATTACCTCGATTTGATGAGAGACAAGGTGGCGTATGTTTTCACCCTCACATGGCACATAGACGCGTAAGTAACATAGTTGTTTTAAATTGTTCTCTGACTAGCTAATTAATGATAACATATTAACCTGCAATGCTAAATTAAATACAGGGCTTTCAAAAATTATGCTAGTGCTGGAGGGAGGCATGACACGTCGAAGGGCACAACAATTTCTTGGAAAGAATATGAGGTAATTAATACGGATGGAAGTACTCATGATGAGTCTTTTAATTTAAGCTTAATTAGTTTTTTTCCAGTTAATGTGGGTTTATGTCTTTGCATATGCAATTTTTCCAGTGCCATCAGCAGCCACAATCGTGGAAATGTGGCTTCTATGTCATGAGATTCATGTATGACCTGATCAGGAGAAACTTTGCCCAATTCCCTAAGGTAACCATTTTTCCTGACTCAAAGTCGAACTTTAATTGGATGTGACGTACGATCCTAACTTCATACACGCATATATGCAGAGCGCCATGTTGAAAGGGCAATATGAGTTGCCTCAATTGAAGGAGCTACGAACAATTTGGGTTCAATATGTCATGGAAGAAGTGGCTATCAACGATCGATAGTAACTGACTTGTGTAATATATATTGAATGTGTTGATTGTTGTATTTGTGAATAAACTCAATATGTGAATAGATTCATTGATGTATTTGTGAATAAACTCGATCAATATGTGAATAAATTCAATCTGTCCAATGCATGTGTATATTACTGTATTAGTGTATTTGTGAACAAATTCAATCTGTGAATATTGGTGTATATTTGTAAATATTGGTGTATTTGTGAATGATCCAATGTATCTTTGTATTGCTGTATGTATATGTGCAAGATTCCAGTACTAACCGTGTCCAGTACATAACCGATAGGAAAAACTACATAGTACTATCGGTAATGCTTCAACCGATAGAATAAATATTCCATTACTATCGGTTCATATACAACAACCGATAGAATAAAGTTTCCAGTACTAACTGTGTCCATACAATACTATCGGGTTCATATACAACAACCGATAGAATAAAGTTTCCAGTACTAACTGTGTCTACACAATACTATCGGTTTAGATCCCATCCGATAGAAAAAAACATACACATTACTATCGGTTTAGATCCTAACTGATAGAAAAAAAATCACATTACTATCGGTTTATATACGAGCCGATAGAAAAAACGTAAACAATACTATCGGTTTAAATCCGAGCCGATAGAAAAAATAGTCGATAGTGATTAGTGAACGTTGGGAATGTATATGTTTTACTAACGGATTTTGAACCGATAGAAGTGTGCTGCGTTTCTACTATTGTGCCGATCACTATCGGTAAGAGAACCGATAGTAGAGTGGATTTTTAACCGATAGTGAAAAGTATTTATGTAGTAGTGCGGCGACTTTATTCCCGGCTCCCCGTTCTCACGGCGACCGGATGATTGCCTCCCGGCGACTTTATTCCCAGCTCCCCGTTCTCACGGCGACCGGATGATTGCCTCCCGGAGACCCTATTCCCGGCTCCCCGTCCTCACGGCGACCGGACGATTGTCTCCCGGAGAAGTTACGGATTTCTCGGACATTTCCTCCCCGGAGACCCTATTCTCGGCCCCCCGTTCTCACGGCGACCGGATGATCATCTCCTAGGAAGCTCGCCTCCGGAAATCTCATCGGGTTTTCTTGGATGTTTCTTCCACACGCGGCCTTATTCCCGGCTCCCCGTTCTCACAGGGACCGGACGATTGTCCTCCGCAAGGTCTTTCCCTTGGAAACCTCGTTTTAAAATTTTCTAACTTAGAAAAATTCCTATGCTACAGGTCACTTCCACCCCGGGGGCCTTGCTACCCCCACAACGCGCGGAGCTACCCTCCGGCCCGCTGTGGGCGGGGGGGATAAGGAAGCCCCGGGTGTCGACCGCACCGCCCACGAGCAAACTTAGCTCCTTCTTGTCAAGAGGAGTCGTCCAGATCATCCAAGAAGAAAAAACAAAAAGACGACAAAGAAGAAAAGCAACAACACAGCTTTATTCATCGTCAAACCCAGAGGACATCTTCCCCCTCCGGTGGGCATCGGAAACGGTACAACCCGGGTCCTAACCCGGGGGATTCTCTACATCCTAAGGCTCCTACGCCTAATACTCCCGGAGGCTCTCCGCTAGCTCCCGGGCCAAGTCCCAGTACAATGCGCGCACGCGGCGCCGAGCGTCCCGGAGCACATCTTCGGGCCAGCACTCGTATCCCGCCGGTGGAAGTATCCGAAGAGGAGGTATCATCCGGAACCCCGGAAGTGGGGGGTACAATTAGGCGCGATGATTGTCAAAATTGTCCAAGTACCACTCCGGATGCCACCTTAACCGGACGGGCTCCCGGATGGCGTCCCCGCTACGCTCCCCGGAGATGAGGCTTAGCAATATTAAAGCCGCTTGGGCGTCCCCCGGAGAGCCCCTCCCGGACCTTCGCCCGGGAGTAACCTCCCGGGAACCCTGGTAACATTGCATTCAATTCAAAGACTTAGAAAAATTTCTAACTCTATTGCATTCCAAAATATCTTTTTACAAGTGTCCGGGGCTTCTTCTAAGAAGCTACCCGGATCAAAAGTCCTAAGAAAACAAAAGGGTCCTATCCAAAGACCCGGGGGAAGGCTCATACTCTTTCATTGGCGTCCTCCCCCCGGGGGGCTTCCTTCGAGGCTGGGGCTAGGGCGTCCACTGTCGGAGGCGCCGGTGCTGGGAATCTCACCCAGATGATCCGGTCGTAGAAACCCCCGGCGAGCTGCTCCACCTCCCGGCGCGCGGGCTCGAAGAACTCGGGGAAGCTCCGCGGGATGCGGCCCCCGATCGCCCGGGCGCCCACTCCCCGGTGCTCGACGAGCCTGGCCGCGGCCGCGACGACGGGGATCGCCCGACCTCGAGCCCGGGCGTCCGCTGCCTCCGGGATAACGGAGACTTGTGCGTTAAGAAAAAGCACAGCCTCCGCGAGCGTGGCCGGGGGCACCTCCGAGCCACCCCCGGAGCCTAGGCTTACGCCAAGGCTCTCTAGGGCCGAGCAGACGGAGCGGCCTGCGTCCACCACCGCCCGGACGCTTGATCTCTCGAGCTCCCGGAAGGCCTCCTCCCTCGCCTTCGCCTCCTCTCGGAGGCGGCCGTTCACGGTCTCCGAGACGTGAACCTGGGGCCGGACCCGGGCCAGCTACCGGGGAGCTTCGTCCTGCTGGCCCAGGTTGGCGGCGGCCTTGTCCTCCTCGTCTTTGAGCAGCCGGATGACGCGCTGCTCGACGCCCCAGGTAATCGCCGCCTCCTATAAATTCCAGAGTTAGAAAAATTTTGGATGCAGGGAGCCAAAAGAAAGCGACAATTGCTTCGGGTGAATACCTGGGCTTGAAGGGACCGAAGCTCCACGAAGCCATCGTGGAGCGTCCCCCCCGCGACGAAGGGCTGGACCTTCGGGGTCTGCAGGCCTACCGAGTAACGGTCGACCTCCCCTGCGGAAAGCAGGGGGGTCTCCCGCCCGGCGCTGGTCCCGCCGCGGCCGGTAACGTGCTCTCTGACCTGGGCGCCCGGCATGACCTCGGTCGGGGTGGCGGTCGTCGTCGTCTTCGTCGCGGAGGTGCCCCCCGAGGAAGTGGCCGAGGAAGTCCCGGAAGGGGTCCCTCGCCGGGGGGGATCATCAACCCTTTCCCCTTCCCGGGCGGGAGGGCCCCCGGGGCCCCCACTTCCGGTGGGACCTCGTAGACCGAGGGGCTCCCCCCTTCGTCCACGGACCACTCCATCTGTGGAGGCGAGGCTGCTATCAAAGGCGGCGACGGGGCGTAGTTCGCCGAGTTGGAGGCCGCCCCGTCCGCGGCCGGTTCCTTCCCCCAAGCCTCAACGGGGCTCTTCGAGGGAGGGGGTGTTGCTTCATTCCGGGCCGGCGCCCGGGCGCGCTCGGTCCCGGGGGTCTTGTCCCGGGGCTTCGCCGGTGTCGCCGCCGGCATCGTCGACGGGCCGGGGGCTTTTTGGACTCTGGCCTTCTTAGGCTCAAAGCCCCCGGCCACATCCTTCCCTCGCTTGTGCGACCCGGGGGTGGGGAGGGGCTTCCTCTCCGGGAGCTTCAGCCCGTAGGCCTCAGCCACCAGGTTCCGGGGAGGGCCCTCCCCCACGAGGCGCACGACGCGCTCATGCTTGTCGGCGAAGTACCTCCCCAGGAGGTTCTCCGCCTTCTCCCGCGCCGCCGGGTACAGCCGGACTACAAGAGGTAAAGAGTTTGTCAAATTTTCAAAAATTTGTAAATGCAATGAAGCAGGTTACCGGGACTTACGTCGGGTCACCGGCTTGACCGGGGGCCGCTGCTCCGGGCCCATGCCGATCCCCCTCCTCCCGCGTCCGAAGGGGCGGATCCTCAGGAGCATCATCTCCTCGGAGGCGTCCCGCATAGAGCGGGTTTTCTGGGAGATGATCACCTTGCCGAGGAGCTCGAGCTCCTCGTCCGTCCACACTGGAGGCTTCGGCGCGGATGACCTGCTGTAAGAGGCGGGCTCCGGTGCGTACGTCACCTCGTCGTCCCGGACCCGAAGGTAGAACTACGTCAGGATCCAGTCGCCCCAATGGTCCCGGGAGGCTGCCGCCGGGTAGTCGGCCACCCGGGACGGCAGCATTTGCACCATCACCGAGCCAAAGGGGGACTTGGGTGCCCCCTTCACCAGGTGGGAGCTCTGCGCCACCGGTTCGTAGAAGTACCAGAAGACGCGTAGGGTGGGCTCCCTCCCGGTCGCCGTCTCAAAGAGCCAGATGAAGAGGCCCATCCGGACGATCGCGTTCGGGGTGAGGTGGTTGGGGGCCACCCCATACTCCTTCAGAAACTCCCGGAGCATGGGATGCACCGGGAGCCGGAGCCCCGCCTCCAGGAAGTCCTCGAAGGCCACGACCTCTCCGGGCCTGGGGCGCGGGGCTCCGTCTTTCTTCACGGGGACCCGGATGTCCCCGTCCTCCACGACTCCACGCTCGACCATGGACTCAGCGTCCTCGGCCGTGAACTTGGAGGCCCAGAGGAAGTCCAGAGTGAACTCCTCCGGGGGCACCTCGGTCGTCTTCGCTCGACCCTTCGGTGCCATCAGTTCAGTTTTTTCCGGAGACTAACTTTGCAGGGGGCTACGTCTAAAAGTTCCGGACGCTTGCTACCGGGAGCTAATTACCGGAAGGTGGCTACCGGGAGAGAGCTACCGGGAGAGCTAAACGCGCTAAGGCTGAGAAGTTTGGAATGAAGTTACCGGGCCCCCCAAGGCCCTATTTATAGAGGCGAGCTGTGGTCCAGATGGGCACCATGTGGCACCCCGCGGAGCAATCTGGACTGTTGAAGTTCAAACCGTGTGCGGGAAACGAAGGGACTGGTGCACGAATCGAGGCGCCGGTTCGAACCGCGAGCGCATTTATGGCGAAGCGGTGCGGCCTTAAGCGCGGGGCACGGAAGCCGAAGCGTCACGGCTCCAGTGACTTGGTCCGGAGATTTTCGCGGTGACATGTACCATGTACCATACCCATCGGGGACTCAAGGGGGCATGGGGGGCTGCTGTTGGGGGAAATCTCGGCGGGACTAAGTCCAGGTAAGTTGCGTCACATTCGCCCGGGCACGTGGCCTCCGGGGCCTTCCCTTTCGCCCGGGGACGTGGCCTCCGGTGCCTCCCCGGCCGCCGCCTTTTGGCTCCCAGGACCGGGCCTCCGGCGCCGGTCCCGGGCTCCGCCATTCGCCCGAGGACAGGGCCTCCGGTGCCTCCCCGGGCGCCGCCTTTTTGGCCCATGGGACAAGCCCTCCGGCACCGTCCCGGGCGCCGCCATTGGCTCAGGGACCCGGCCTCCGGGGCCTTCCCGTGCGCCGCCATTGGCCCGGGGACCCGGCCTCCAGGGCCTCCACGGGCGCCGCCATTCGCCCGGGGACGGGGCCTCCGGTGCTTCCCCGGGCGCCGCCATTGGCCCGGGGACCCGGCCTCCGGGGCCTCCTCGGGCGCCGCCATTGGCCCGGGGACCCGGCCGCCGGGGCCTCCCCTGGCGTCGCCTTTTGGCTCCCTGGACCGGGCCTCCAGCGCCGGTCCTGGGCGCCGCCATTCGCCCGGGGACGGGGCCTCCAGTGCTTCCCCGGGCGCCGTCATTGGCCCGGGGACCCGGCCTCCGGGGCCTCCCCTGGCGCAGCCTTTTGGCTCCCGGGACCGGGCCTCCAGGGCCGGTCCCGGGCGCTGCCATTCGCCCGGGCACGGGGCCTCCGGTGCCTCCCCGGGTGCCACCTTTTTGGCCCCCGGGACCTGGCCTCCGGCACCGTCCCGGGCGCCACCATTGGCCCGGGGACGCGGCCTCCGGTGCCACCCCGGGCACCGCCTTTTTGGCCCCCGGGACCGGGCCTCCGACGCCGGTCCCGGGCGCCGCCATTCGCCAGGGGACATGGCCACCGGTGGCTCCCCGGGCGCCGCCTTTTGGCCCCCGGTGATGCGCACACGGGGCGGCCCGATCTTCTGATGAGACTCACGGGGGTAATTCCGATCTGTTCGGAGAGGAGACCTTGACGATCCGGCTACAAACCTCGCAAGGATAGGAGCCCGGCAATCGTTAAACCACCAAACCTGCTCGTTATCAACCACGCCAAGAACGCGATTGACCTGACCACGAAGGTCGTTTCCTGCGAGCGATCGAAAAACAAGCAAGAAACAAGATAAACTCAATCTAAAATTGCAAATATGGATGAAGCACTTGGATAAATTTGAGGTTCGATAACTTGACTTGGGTGGTCTAGTCGACACACGCAAATTCGAGGGGGGACGCACACGGGGTCTACCAACACACAACCAAACCTCCCCAAATATGACGTCGGCGGCTAGTTTTTATGGTGGAGGGAGGGGGAGGACGGCCAAATGGGTGGAGGCCAAGGTGGAGGACGTTCTAGGGTTTCTCCCCACGTCCTCAACCTGGGCCTAGGCCCCTCCGACAAATTACAAGGCCCACGGCCTAAAGAAAGTGTCGCAGCACTTGGCAGATTTGATCCATTGGAGTTTTTCGCAATTTCCCGATGATCCAGAATGAATTTTTCCCTGAGGCCGGATGCATTGGAAAGATAATCTCCTAACCTTTCGAGAATGTCCTCATGTGCCTCATTTGGACCTCGTATGTGGCCGGGGCGTCCGTTTAAAGTTAGGGTGGTCGCTGATGGCCGAACCGGGCCTCCGGGAGAGTTGGGCTTGCACTTGGGCTTGCTTGAACGTGGGAGATGCTCTTGGGCCTTGATGATAGAGTGTTTAACCTCCCCCATTGATGGCTTGAATAGCTTGGCCACAGGATTGAGGCCCACTTGACGTTCCTCGTCAGCATGTCGTCCTGGTTTTTCAGCACATCGTCCTGGCATGGATATCGGCGACTTCAGCGACGTTGTAGTGGAAGGAGTGTTGATCATGTCCGCATGGGTGATGCCCTCATCACCCGGGACCCGGCCTCCGGCGCCGGTCCCGGGCGCCGCCATTTGCCCAGGGACGTCGCCTCCGGGGCCTCCCCGGGCGCGGCCTTTTGGCTCCCGGGACCTGGCCTCCGGCGCCGGTCCCGGGAGCCGCCTTTTGGCTCGGGGAGCTGGCCCCCGGTGCGTGTCCCGGGGTTCGTCGCCCTCCTAAAAGGTAAAGTCTTTGGTTGTTGATCACGTGCAGGTCACGCTAGGAGCGCCTCGGGAATCAGCGACCACCTGTCCAGCATCCAAGACGTTTGATCGGGAGAAGGACGTCGCTACCCCTCAATCCGACGGTGGCTTCCGGGGTAGATAGGTCTTTTTGTTTCTTTTTGGGGCTATAAATAGCCCTTGTACCCCTCAGTTGCAAAGAGGTGATTCATTTTGTTGGAATAGCCAAAACTCACAGGTGTGCTCCGGAAGCCTCTCCCCCGGAGAGAGCCTCCCTAGCCGACTCCGGTCGGGAGCACGCCGACAGGACTAGGGCCCCCACCGGGACCCGAACCTGTATAAATCCTCGTGTCAATTCTTGTGTTTGTCTGGCGGGGGAGGAACGGTCACCCGGTCAGCCCGCGCCGCGTAATCTTCGCTAGGATCGCTCACAAAACCTGCCGGGGTATTCGTAATACCACGACACTTCTTCTTATGCTTCTAAGCGTCAGTTTAAAACTTTTTACCGTGAAGTAAATAAAATTAAAGCTCCACATGGAGAGCCTCAATATCCTCGTTGGTCAGAAACTCCCTTAACTTTCGACCGGGACGATTGTCCCAAGGGGCTCACACGACCATTATGACTTCCTTTGGACATTACCCCAATAATTAGCAATGCGAGGGTCGAAAGGGTTCTGATCGATGGGGGCAGTTCTTTGGACCTGTTATTGGTCAAAACTCTTGACGAGATACACATTCCTCGCTCAAAGATTAAACCCATAATCCATCCATTTTATGGTATAATTCCTGGTCCTTCCATGATGCCGATTGGACAAATTGTGTTACTGGTAACTTTGGGAGAACCAGACAAGTTTTGAACAGAATTAATTACATTCGATGTAATCGACTGTGACTCTGCATATAACGCTATATTTGGCAGGCCGACACTTGCTAAGTTCATAGTGGCGGCGCATTATGCTTATCAATGCGTCAAGCTACCAGGCCCAAAAGGCGTTATTTCGGTCCGAGGGAGCCGAAACACGGCTCTTACTTGTGATCGGCTATCGCTGGAATTGGTGGATCAGCTTCCCCTTCGGGATGTTAAAATTGCGACCACAACCTCAGACACGATCAAAGTTGTCCCACGACCAGATGAGAAATTGAAGCTAGTTCTGTTATACCCAGATGTGATGAGGACATAACAACCTTGGATACACGCACGACTACTTTTCTAGATGAAGCTAAACCGGAACAATTACTTGGACCTATAACTAGAGCTCGGGCACGACAACTAAACTATCAGGGTGACTCTTTCCTCGGGTTTAATACTTTGGATTTTCAGAATGGATTACTACCTAACTCTTGTGATTTACTTGTGATCAGGAACGCGGGAGTAGGGGAAGAGAGGAACTCGACAAGTGCTGCCCCAAGACATCACCTTTCGGTTGATCAAGGAGGGATGCATGACGCCACAAGTGAAGCCGGACATGGGCTTAGACCTGCAACCACCTGCCCCATACTTTCATCAATGTTTCCACAAGATCCCCGTGTCACTTCGGGCCCAAGGGAAGCTAGAGTTCGACTTGGGTTCACGCAGGATTCGGATTCGGACTGCTGCTACAGCACTGAATTCAAATGGCCGTAACTCCCTTATACAGACTCCGTTTAGGACGTTCTTGGACTTCATGGAAGGCTTATCAAGTCTACTTTTTAACAGATCTAGCCTCATCTCCAAATTCTACCTGAGCCGGCCACAATTGAAAAAAGAGTCCGAGTTTCTTCCTGGAAATGATGCTGCGCCACCTTAACTTGGGCCGATGGGCCTTGTATCAAGTAGAGCCCATTAGGGGCGCGTCCCTAGGGTTGTGTACCCCTCAAATACTCCCCTTAGCCGTCACAAAAAGATGGTTTTGCTTAGATTTCATCTACACGACATTTTGTAGATTCTTTTCGCCTCTGCACCAGACCGACTAGACCACTGCGTTGGTTTGTCGAACCCCAACTCGTGTGCTTCATCTTTATTTGCAATTCTAGATTGCTTCTTCCTTGTTCTTGTGAATTTCTTGATTGTTGTAGGAACAATTACCTTTGTGGTAAGGTCAGCCGTGTACGAGCGTGGTCGATAACGACGAGACGCGCGGGTGTAGCGATTACGAGGTGATGATTCGCTGATCGGAAGCCTCAAAACGCCAACGTCCACAAGCCGATTAATCGAACCTATCAGAAGATCGGGCTGCTGTCTCATCAAGATGATCCATCCAGAACCATTCGGATTGGATCAGGTCTAGACGACAAATAGGAACTCGAGCTTGTTACTTTCCTCCGGGCTAATGCAGATGTGTTTGCGTGGAAACAATCTGACATGCCTAGAGTCCCAAGGGAAGTGATTGAGCACAGGCTAGCAATTCGGCTTGGACAGCGACCAATGAAACAAAAACTCAAATGCTTTGTATTGACCGACAAGAAGCTATCCTGTCAGAGTTAGACAAACTCTAGAAGGCAGGATTTATTCGAGAAGTTGATCATCCTGAATGGCTTGCGAACCCGGTCATGGTCCTAAAGTCAAATGGTAAGTGGCACATGTGTGTTGAATACACCAGCCTAAATAGTGTCTGTCTGACGGATGATTTTCCCTTCCTCTCATTGATCAGTTGGTCAATTCTACAATGGGTTGTGTCGACCATTCGGACTCGGGGTCCTTAGCCGAACTTATGCAAAATTTGTAGGTTGTGAGACCTTTCAGGGTGTCCCTCCGGGAAGGTATGTAGAATTATGGAGAACTAGAGCACAGAGAAGTTTATACAGGTTCGGGCCCTCGATGGTGGGAGTAATAGCCCTACGTCCTGTTGGGATTTCACTATGAGTGGTAAAAGGATTTACAAAGTGAGGGGAGATCTTCACAGGCGAAGATTTTTCCCTATATGATTGTACAAAATGAGGCCTGGAAGGCTTATGGAAGCTATCTAATCTTGGCTATTGTCTTCGAGTTGGTTGTTCGATCAGTTGATCTCTGGATGAGATGTGATGTATCTCTCCCCCTTCTTTTCTGTTTGATACACCAGGCTGCCCTTTTTATACTGGTCGAAAGGGCGCCAAGTCGTAACGGCATCGAACAGTTGCTTGGATGTGGTTTCGTTAACCTCTCTTAACTCCCACGCAGGTTTAACACGTGTTATTCATGGATATCCGCACGTATTAACCTCCTGACGGTTGTTCTCCTACGTGGAAGAATCTTCGGGATATTTGGGATATTCCTGCTACAAGGACAGATTAATCCCGCGTTCCCTGGTCGAAAGTGTTCTGACCGTGCGATGTTGACTGAGCGCGCAACATCTTCAGCCTTCTGTTCGCGCATAGCATACGAACCCCTGACCGCGCACTAGCTGCAGTCTGATCGCGTAAGGCCTGCTACCTCGGGCTTGTGCTCCTCAGAATGACTTGAGTTCGCACTACCAAGTGCGTGTCTGGTTCGAATCTATCCTGAACCACTCGTGCATTTATTTTAACTAACTCGGGTGTCAATCCTTGTCAGCTAGCCCCCAAATTCGAAGAGAACGAAGGGACATGTTTACTTCAAATTTCAAGACATACATCGGATTTTTAACCCGACGCTTCAAATTTTCCACTTAGTGGCGCAGTAAGTGTGGCGGTTAGTTCCCCGAGACAGGCTCTGGGTAATACGTGACGGGTAATGATGGCGCTGTTGAAACATTTTTTAACCCGAGGTGAAATTGTAAATGCTTTAAAAACTCGAGGTGTTCGGAAGGCGAACCGTCACCCTGGCGGCTATAAATACTGAAACCTTTGGTTTCCAAAGCTTCACAACTTCTTTTCTCAGCTAAGTTTCCATAGAAGCCATCTTCATTCTTCTTCTCATACACCTCCCGATGACAGACCATAACATCATCGAGATTGAGAGTGATGAGGATGAAGTTTTCGAGCAAGAATCACAGATGCCCGAAGATCTATCTCCTTCAAGGACGAAACTCAAGGTTGACGAGGGATCCTCCAACAGAACAAAGGTGAAAGACGCATCATTGTTCTTTCTTCCTTCTGTTCCTCTAGTTCTTCCTATCCATGCACCTCGGCAGGTCGAACTTTCATCTCCACCTTTGGAGGGACGTTCTTCTCAGTTTTCTCCATTTCATCCCAATACTCCCCGCTTTTGTTCGGATGATCAATATTCTGGTAGGCAAGCTGCTCTCTCACAACCAGATGATCCTCAACTTGTGTTGGGGAAGCAATCTTATAGTGAGAAGGTCGCACTTCCACCATATGATGATCCTCGAATTTTATCGGGTGATCTACTTTCCAGGATGCCTATATCAACCTGTCACTTGCAAGGATTGGTAATTACTTCTGTCTCCCTTTGCTTGTTGTCATAGTTAGTAAAACTAACATTTGCAAATGTAGGAGACGAAAATTGTTGGAGCCCCCAGCGACCAGCCGACTAAGATTATACCTCCTTCCCTCGGACAGACTCTCCAAGGGGAAAAAAAGGGCTCTGGAGAAGAAGACCGAAGAGATGTCTTCGGCGATTCTGCATCTGGCAGAATGCTTTGAAAGATCCAGTGAAGAGGCGGGCCAGTTCCGTCAGGAGAGGGACCACGCTCAGCAACAGCGAGAACTCTCCGACTTGATTACGAACAATAGTGCGTCTCTTGTTAGGGATGATGTAGATAGGCTTAGATTAGTTGCTAGTTCCCTGGGGGTTGTCAGCGTAGATCCTACTGACAACAACATGTTCCTAGGAGAACTTTGCAAACTAATTTTGGATCAGGTCGACACTCTGGTCGCCGGTATCCCTTTTGTATGTAAATCATGTCAAAAATAAAGGTTTCTTTTTTCTTCATATCATATGAATATTCTTTACATCTTCTGTGCGAAAACATGGCCATAAGTAATATCTTTACGACCACTCATACACAGGCAAATTTCAATTCTGCGACCAGAATCGCATTTTAACGTTGTACCGCGACCAGCATTGATACTGCGATCAGACTTAAAGCCATGGCTAGAAACGAGGTTCGATTTGAAAGATTACTGCGATCAGAACCAAAACTCGATCAGACCACCACTTCGATTAGAATCGGAGTTTAGTCGAAGACATGGTTCCGATCACACAGCAATCTGATCAAAACATATCCGTACGTCCAAGAACCGGGTCATAGGATATTTTCATGAAAGTTTACAAGAAACATGAAGGAAAATGTCCTCCGAAAACCTTTGTAAAACTTTTCATGTTTTTGTATCTTCAAATCTTGAAACAAAGAAGTCCTTTTGTTTTGGATCCGATACCAGGAACACTTAACGGGTCCGCCAGAGAAAGTATCCATTATGGGAAATGAATAAAATATTAAGTGGAACGTTTGAGTGGAACGTTACTCGCAGTAGTGTGCCTCCTCGGGTCTATAAAAGGAGTAGTTAGCTTCTTGAAGAAGCCACTCAGCTAGAAACCCTTCCTTAGTACCTCCGCCGCACAAAACCCTCATTCTCCACAACCTTCATCTTCTCCAAAGTTGCCAACTTTCATCAAGATCTCTCACAAGAAATGGCATCTTGGAGCCGATCGGTCCACCACTCAGAGGAAAGTCTTTTGGCATTGGAGAAGGAAGAGATCCTTCCTCCGCGGTTGCTAATCAACTGGCGGCCCGCGGAGAAGGACCAAGAATCCCCAGTCGTTGGAGAGGGCGAACTGGTGGTTTTTGAAGAGTACCTGCGCTGCGGGTTTCGATTCCCAGAGAGTCGGTTCCTAAAGGATATTCTGGAGCATTACGGGTTGGAATTGATAAACCTCCACCCGAATGCGATCTTAATTCTGGCGGCGTTCCAACATCTGTGCGAGGCTTACGTCGGAGTGTATCCCAGTGTGGATCTCTTCCGGCGTCTCTACTATTCAGTGTGGTCAAAGAGCACCAACGCCGCCGGATGCATATACTTCCGGATAAGGGAGAAGAAAGAGTATCCCTTCCCACCCCTGCGAGACTCAGTGCACGAGTGGCACCAGAAGTGGTTCTACTGCACCCCTCCATCTGAGAGCGGGTTGTGGTTTGAGAACTCGCGGCCAGAGAAGCCGAGCGAGTTGGATACCCTCCCAGCCATGAATTCCAAGTTGATGAAGCATGCCAAGGTGATTCTTCACCTAGTCGAACAAGGACTAACGGCTCGTGACATCATACGCGACTTCGTGAAGAATCGGGTGAGCCCCCTACGTGAAAGGGCTCATCCGGCTTGGGAGATAAAGTCCATGCCGGACAACACCCTGGACTATAACAATGGTACGCGATTCAACACCGAAACCTTATACCTTTGCCCTATGCTTTCTAACTGTTCTTCTGGGAACAATCCTGCCTTCCTCCGAGATCGACAGGCGGACAAATTACCTCCTCAAGGCCTACAATACCGAGTGGAGGGCCCCAAGGGATCGCCTCGCCCACAGAGCTTAGTTCACGCCGGCGATGACCTCAAACAGGAACGCCGAAAGGTATGTCACCTTTCACTCAGTTCCTACTTGTAGGTCTTATGTACAATTATGACAAATTCGTCGGGATGACACAACTCTTGGGGAGATTCGCCGAGGCGACGTTCCCAAGTGAAAACGTCTGTCTCCCGGGAAAACCGACGGTGAAGAACGTAAAGAAGATCTCCTCGAAGCCTAGGACAAGAAATCCTGCCCCCAAGAAATTCAAGAAAATTCTTGGGGAAGGGTCTTCGCGGAGAACCCCTCCTACCGCAAGGAAAACTGCGGTAAGATATCACGTACCTCCTGTTCTTCCAGGTACAAACTGGAATAATTTCTTCGTCGTACAGGGCGAGAGGAGCAAGGAGGAGAAGGAGGATTGCGTTCCCCTGATCCACCGGAAGAGGAAAATAGCAGACTCTCCATCCGGCGAGGCACTACCTCGTCCTGTGGAAACAGAAGCGACCGCAGCGGACCCCGCGGCCACCGGGAGTCCCGTGGTCGAGGGCGAGATCCCCGCTCCCGAAGCCCCAGAGGCTTCAGGGTCAGTCACTTCTCCCTGCCTGGTCGAAGGGACGACCATGGTAAGACTTCCTCGTGGTCTTGATTTCTTAATTGCATCTGTACACGTGTTTATCGGATCTACACTCATATAGGCACAAGAACTTCCCCCTGTGACTCCCGTGAGTCCCAGGGAGGCGAATCCTCCACTCCTGGGGACAGGAGTGGGAGTGATAGAACAAGACTCCGCGACTAACCTCAGGGTAGCGAATGAGGCACCGGCTCCAGCAGTCCAGGAGCCACCCAGGCCTTCAGCCGTATCCCTGTCAATCGAACAGGTCGCCCTGGTACGAATTCTTACCACTTAATTCTTCAGCATTCCTTATGCATATGCTTACAGGAAAATATACATAGGGAGAACAGGCCCTGTTCACAAAGAGAAAAACTAGGATGGACAACGACTGTCCTTTTTCTCTCGGGGAGCCACCTTCGAAATCCCAGAACCTAATGGGATTTCAGTTAAGGTAAGAATCCTGCTTGGTTTGTTCTGAATCAGATTGTGGCGACCATCAATGTGATCGACAACTCCCTTTTTCTTTACAGGCGTAAAGACGTAGCACTGAGCCCTTCAGCCGCTCCGGGGAGGGTTGAAGTCTCTGCCGGTGCTGAGGCCTCCGGTGAGGAGTGCTCTGTCCCTTTGGTCCAGGAAGCCGTCCGGGCCATTAGGGACGAGTCGGCCGCGGAGACCCAGTTTCAGGTATCGGAACCTGCGATTGAGGCCCAGCAGGCGCATCCACCTGCTGCTCCTGTCGAGGAAGAGACGGGTCCCTCGCTAGGCCTCCAGTAATCCCAGAAATTAAGTCATTCCGGGAGTATACAGAGGTATAATGAACATCTCTTATGATACCTGAATTGTGGATAGGACACCACTGATTTCTCTTTGTATCATAGGAACTATCCCGTATAACGGCCAGATCGATTGCTATGGTGGAAAGCATCGAGGCCATACAAAAGGAGAGACTGCTTGCGAGAGTAAGAATAAATGCCTCTTTAGTTTGTATGAAGACAAACTTGTTTCGACAATTATCTTTTCTGTCGCAGGGAGGTGGCTTCTCTGAAGAGGAATCTGGCCGCTAACAAGGTTAATGCGATCACCGTGATTTCGAACCAAGAGGTCGAGCTTAACAAACTGCAGTCACAGCTCTCTGGTAAGTCAATTCTCGACCAGAACAACTAGACCTTGTCATTCGGACAGTTTGTAACAATCTTCTTACTGCAGCGCAAGCAAGTCAAATAAAACGGCTCGATCAGGACAAGACAATCCTCCAACTCTCCATTGACTCTACCCGAAGGGCGAACAGAGACCTGAGCCAATCCATCTTCGAAAAGATAAAGATGGTGGCCCGTCTCCTGAGGGCTGATGTGGTCGAGACCACAAAGACGACCTCAGTTCGAGCGACTGCTCTACACTGGTCGTAGCCCAAGTGGAGTCACTACTCGAGTATCTTCCTGAAGATACGACAAGAGGCGATCAGAACCAGGGTTCGATCAGCAGCCTCCGCCATTCTCTGCCGGTTTCGTCTCCACCATGGCCCAGATATGGACCTGAATCCACTGGTGGGAACGCTAGAGATTGAGAGTGAAGAGCAACTCGAGGCAATCATGGAGGAAGTCAATCCTGTTGTAGATAAGCTCCAGACCGAGCTCGGGATTATGTAACCCTTTTACAGACATAGCTTATTGAGTGCAATGCATGTAATTTTTATTTTGAAAGAAAGCAATTTTTGTTGTTTCATATTATAAGCATATCCCCCCAGGCCCCGCCTGTGATTATAGATACTGAAGTCTTAGTATTATAAACACTGGAGAAATACGAGTGCAGCGACCAGGGCTGTGCGATCAGATCAACAATTATGATCAATGTAACGCCTAACCTTGTTACAAACCAGCAGTCACTCAGGTGACCAAGGACATACCAGCAAGCCCCGTATGCGTTGAGAAACGGCTTATCTAGGAGTGACTTGTCAGGCAGTGGTCATGAGATTGGCCAACGAATCCGATTAGAACGCTGTATTGATATAACCACCGGCGACTAGCCCTCGAGTCAAGTTCATAACGCACGGGCATGAAAGGAGATGTTCATCGTATGAAACCAAAAGCTTTTTGTTTTATTAAAAAATGCTAGTTGAAAAGGAAAAGGGATTGAATACTTACACGTAAAACTTGTGTAGTTGATCGATGTTCCAAGTATTGGACAAAATTCGACCATCCTCCATGGCTAATCGCGCTGATCCTGGTCGCGGCACCGAAACAACAGTGTAAGGGCCTTCCCACTTCGGGGAGAATTTGTTTCTATTAGACTGATCTTGAATTTTTCGTAAAACCAGATCGCCCACGTGAAGACTACGTGGTCGCACCCTTTTGTTATGGTACTTGCGCAAAGTTTGTAAGTATACCGCAGACTTGATCAAAGCGCGATCACGCCTTCCCTCTAAGAGGATGCGATCCTGTGATCGCTGCTCAGCCTAATCAACTCGTTCGAATTGCTCTATCCGAACAGATCCAATACTAACTTCCATAGGCAATACGGCCTCGGCCCCATAGACCAGATGGAAGGGCGTCTCACCGGTGGCTCGACTAGAGGTAGTTTGCAGTGCCCATAGAACGGTATAGAGCTCATCTGACCAAGCCCCCGAGCGAGTTTTAAGGCGATCGAAAACACGTTTCTTGATGCCTTGCAATATCTGCCCGTTGGCCCGTTCCACGGCACCATTGCTCTGTGGATGTGCCACAGAAGCAAAGCACACCGTGGTCCCAATCTGATCGCAGTAATCCAGGAAAAGACCGCTGGCGAACTGGGAACCATTGTCCGTGATAAGACGGTTTGGAACACCGAATCGAGCGACCATGTTCTTATGGAAGAACTTTTGTGCTGCTGATGCGGTAATTTTTCATACCGGTTTGGCCTCAATCCACTTCGTAAATGTGTCAATAGCTACGAATAGGAACTTGTATCCATTGACTGCCTGTGGCATAGGACCGACAATATCCATCCCCAGACTGCAAAAGGCTATGCAAGGGGAATGGTTTGTAACGCATAGGCAGGTTGATGAACCTATCTCGCATGAAACTGACACTGAGGGAACATCTTGACCATATGCTTGGCATTATCGAGTGCCGAAGGCCAGTAGAATCCTTGTCGAAAAGCTTTTCCGACCAGCGTCCGATATGACGCGTGCGCACCGCATACACCGTCATGTATTTCTTTCAAAAGGGATTTACCTTCCTCTTGAGATATGCAGCGCATGAATACTCCTTGAGTACCCTTTCTATACAAAACTCCTTCTATGAGCTTGTACAGACGCGCTTTTTGAATCAACCGATCACTTTCGGTTTCATCCTCGGGTAGGGTCCCTTGTTCAAGATAGACTCTCAATGGATGAGTCCAATCCTGTTTGTTGACCGAGGTTGGTAACTGTAACACCCTGGTTTTGGGGGTGAAAAGTTCTTGCATAAAATCCTGCATGCATGTATCCCTGTAGCAGTAGCCAGATCAGCTGAACCCTAATCTCTCCCAAACCCTAAAAATCTCCAAATCTATTCTCTAGATCCAGATCAAGATCAAATCATCCAAATTTAACCTACCAGTTATTCTGAAGATAAAAGTCTTCAGGAGCCAGATTGAATTCTAACCCTAACTCCCAGTATCTAAGTCTCTCTCTGTTTTCGAAAACAGGAAATTCAGATTTACCCTAAGTACCCCAGATTCCAGGTAACTGAGTTACCATGGTTTAACCCTATCCAGACTCATGTATCTTTTGGAATATGTTCCTAGGTTTACCCTCAACTTACTCCAAAAAGTTGGGAACCAGATTGTTTCATCTAAACACTTTTCACAGTTTAGTCCAAATTTTACTGCGAATAAGTCCTTTTCTGTTTACCTGGAAGCCTGAAAAGGCTAAAATTCACAAATCAACTCCAACCTCAGAATTTCTTCAGGGAACACCTCCCAAATGCTATTTGATACATATTTGCCTTCTGTTTAAACTTCAAAATCTCTCCCTAATTACCAGAATTCGAGATTGACAAAACCCAGATCTATTTTACCCTAATTTTACCCTATTTTCACCCTATTTTCGAAAATAGGTGAAATCCCTCAAACCTTATCAAATTTTCTCCAGAATTGAGCTAAATGAGTATTAATAGAAATATTATACTCATCCATTAAATCAGATTCCAGATTAAACCTCTCTAAGACCAGAATTACAAATCAGTCCACTTTTCATCCAAAATCATTACAATTATACCCCTGGATCGACCAGAGCTTGCTGTTCACGACCAACTTAGCTGTTTCGACTTCGACCAAAGCAGTGCAAATCGACCAGCTACTGTTACTTCGACCTCGAGCTACTGCCATCGACCACGACCTGGTCCCAGTGCACGATCACGGCCACAGCTCGCATGCGACCACGTGCACCACTGCAGCCCCATCGACTTCGACCTCGCCAGCTGCTACAGTAGCCGTAGTCATGGAAGCCAGCCCGTGGTCGCCATCTTCACCAGCTGAACAGCGCCACGTGTGCGAGCACGGTTGGCTACTGTGGATCTTCCCCGGCGCGACTCACAGCCAGCTGATTTCCTCCCGTTTGCACGCCACCGGCAACGGCTACAGCAGGAAAGCATAGCCACGTGGAGAACTCGCCGCGGCCAGCCATCAGTTCACCTTCCCATCACCTGTAAAGCCTTCACGGCCGCTGAACCAAGTCATTTCGCCGCCTGTCTTCGCCGTGAAGTCGCATCCCGTCTTTTCCTTGCCGGCTACAACTCCCCGAGCACTTCTAGCCGTTGCAACACCTCCGAATCCTCTATAAATAGTCCCTGGTCTCAGTGAAACACCACACACCCACCAGAAACACCTCAGTTCTCAAACTCGCCGTCTTCTTCTTCTTCTCCGGTGAGCAGCAAAGGGGGCTTCGGTGCTAGCTTCAACCACTGCTTCCTTCTTCAATCCAACACCCCCAGTGAGCTTCTCTCATCTCCCTCATGCTTCTCGAGCTTGGAATTTAGTCTAAATACCCTCAGTCGCCGGCAATTTCAGTTTTACTCCAGTAGCTCCGGCGAGCAATTAATCTCATTCCAGAATGAATTGATCTTCGAGCCAGTAGTGAAATATGCTTAGAATAGCTCACTTAAGACCCCTGAGCTACTGGTTTGAACAAATTCGTTGTAAATCAAAAACCCCCAATTTCCAGCCATGAACATGAACTTGTACTTGCTGATTTAGCTTCTCTGTTGAGCAAGCTGTTAATCTAACTTCACCAATGCATTTCTAGTACCCTGAGGACCATACTCAAGCAAGGAATTGAGTTCAATCACTTTAAATCAGAAATGCCCAAATCAGATTTGAGTTCATCTTTTCTCCAGCCAGTATCTTCCAAATCCAGCCGATCTAGCCCTAACCACTTTGCCATTTAGATGTCTTGGACCATTTTGAGAAACTTTGTCTTCTATCACGACTTCTAATTCGGCCTAGATTGTGAGATATAGCTATACCCTAGTTGGCTGTACTGTTTAAGTTGCATGTGCTCCAGGCCAGTCAACTTCCTTGCCGGTTTTCATCACTTTCCGGCCATCTCCTGCCCTAGATCCTGTTGAGACATTTGTTCCTGTTACAAATGCCTAACTACCAGACAAAGTGGTGCATCATTTGGAGCCCTAGATCAAAAGATATGGCAAACCCTAAATTCTGGCCATGTCAACTCTATGTCAAACTATGCCAGCCAGTGGCATTAGCCCTGTTCACCCACCTCTGGTCATGCAAACCAAAAATTACCTTGTCAAAAAATTGCTTCACTACCTTGTGCATCATATGCTTGAATAAAAACCCATTTTGGCTACTAGAAACTGTTCAAACCATGTCAATGCCATTCTTGGGCATTGTCAGCCTATGTCAGCCAATGGCATTGGGCCATTTTGACCCCATCTGGGTATGCAAACTGAACATAACTGTGTCCCTTAGACTCCTGATGTTGTGATCTACATTTTATTCTACTGTCACAACTTGAGTTGAGGCCTCTATCATCCATCGACCCTATGTCAATGCCTTGAACCGAATGTCGACCTAAAGACGTTCGCTGTTTTTGAGCGAACCAGCAGCAGCCTTGATATCATTCTGATATTTTGGAACATTTGGAACCTTGTAAACTCTTGACAACTAATCTTAACCTTGGTTTCCATAGTTTAACCCTAATCTCTTCCAGATCTTGTATCGCCTAAGTGTTTCTCCTTGCATTATCGCATATAGTGGAATAGTAAGAGTAGGATTGATTGTAATGCCTGTTTGCTTGTTTGATCCTTGTTCAGAGCAAGAGTCCGAGTTCGAAGACTTCGTCGCAGACCCGACATCAACTGCTGTTTCTTACGACGCGGAAGGCAAGTCATACTTTGATCATATTGAAACCCATATTTTATGAATTGCTACGCTATTCCATGAGTAGATACCTCATTAATATTGCATGTGTTGAGATCAATGATATTATGACAGTGATAGATTGAATACTTGAGAAATGTGAACTTGTTAAGATAGCAAGCCACGAACTAATAAAAGTATAAACATGTACATTTATATTCATGAAATAGAACCCCTAGCTGTGACCAGTATTTTGGTATGGAATGGTGGTAGCACTGGAGGTGCTTGGCTGCACTGAATGTGTAGGCACTGAAGGTGCATGGGTTGTGGTGTGATCTGGTCACTGGCATGTAAGGACTAGAACCTTGTGTTATGCGTCTAGTGGCATGAAAAACGTACCAACCACTTACCTGGTATGGGACAGGCGCAACCTAGTAGCTTTCTTAGTATTATCAGTTCCCTGCATGGCTTGTCGATCCGGTTTCTCGCGTGGAAACTGGTGGGACGCAGTTCGTCCATGAGTGGTGTGAGATCAGAAAAATTATGAGAGGATAAGGTGTAAAGAAGGAAGACGCCCTACGCCAGATTAAGTCGTGCGCGACTGTAATCAAGAGAGGCTATGTGTCTTGCGAGAACATAGACCCAAGCTAGGAAGTAAGGCAGTGGGGAGGACCCACAACGGTACTTGGGACTAGATTGTCCATTTACCGGGCAGGGATACTGTTAATACTAGATTGCAAAACGTTGTGTGATCTCGGCCTTGTCACATGCGTATAAGTCGCATGGAGATGGCCCGACTTGGAAGTCGAGTGAAAAAGTGGATTTAAAAAGAGGTACATCTCTGCAGAGTTTAAAAAAGTATTCGAACACTTCGTGCTCCCGAGTTTTAGGAGTATGCCGCGGTGGATTAAATCCATGGGGTGTGACACAAGTATTGTTTTTATAAATTAAAATTTGTTAGTTCAAGATTACCCAAATGACATGTGTTGTCATGATAAGGGGTGCTGCCGTGGGCTGTCATGTGTTGACGTGTCGCGGTAGTACCATAATTTAGTGATCATATGATATCTAAGAGGCATGTGGATTGTGCCCTAAGTATATGAAATGCTGCCATGAGCATGAGATTTGAAAAGCTTGGAAGAAAAGTATTTATGGAAAAACCCTCTCACCTCTTTTCCCTCAATAGCATAGGATCATGTCATCTCTACTATACGTATCTCTACTCTTACCTATGACTTGCTGAGTACGTAAGTGCTCACCCTTGCAACTTATCAACAATAGATGGAGTGCTACAATACCAAGACGAAGGCTTGGAAGATTTCGTGGATCCAGAAGGAAGAGAGCCAGTTCTGCCAGAACCCTGAAGTGTGCTGTTCTGCCGTCAACTTCTTACGACTGTGGGGGTTTCGCCTAGCTTCCGCCGAGTAGTTGTCTTTTGTCTTAATTAGACCATTTGTGCCGTGAAGGCATTGTATTACTCTTGCTGTATCAGGCCAGCAGGCCATACTGTTTATCAATGATATTTTGTAAGTTACTCTGCTGCAATGAACTCCTGTGCTTGACTTATCCTGGGAAGTCAGTGGTATGTATGTATGAGGCTAGCTGCAGCGAGCTAGCTCTCCACGGGAGTAGTCGTGGTACCCTGTGCGGGGCGCGACAGTAACACAGGCAGTTACCGGATCATCCTCGACCGAAGTCATAATTGAAGGATGTTCCAAGTGTTCGACGAACACTCCTGCCGGAGCGGATGTGCGTGAGGACCTAATTTTGGATCATTGGTCTACGAGAATGTTGTCCTTTCGCGGGATGTATTGGACTTTGAAATGACTGAACTATTTTTCCAATCTCCTCACTTCCCCCAGGTAATGAGCCATTGTCTCATCGGAGGTGCTGTACTCCTTGTTTACCTAGTTTACGACCAGCTGTGAGTCTCCCCTCACCACTAATCGACGGACTCCGAGGAATTTGGCTGCTCGGAGCCCTGCAAGAAGACCTTCATACTTTGCTGCGTTGTTGGTCGCAACAAAGTGTAGTTGAATGACATACTTAAGCTGTTCGCCCTGAGGCGTAACTAAGACCACTCCAGCCCCCGAGTGTTGAAAACTGCGGGAGCCGTCGAAGTACATTGTCCAGTGATCGGGGCATTCCAATTCCTCGGGCACCTGCACGGGTGGCTCAGTATTGATCCATTCAACCACAAAGTCGGCCAAGACCTGAGACTTAACCGCCGTGCGGGGCGTGAAATGGATATCGAAAGCACCGAGTTCGACCTCCCATTTGGCGATTCGACTAGATTTCTCTGGATTTCGGACAATATCCCCCAAAGGAAAAGAGGAGGGTACTGTGATCTTCTGAGCTTGGAAGTAATGTCGTAGCTTACGGGAAGCCATCAATAGCGCGTAAAGTATCTTCTGAACCTCAGGGTATGGCTCCTTAGGACCATAAAGTACCTCGCTGATATAGTAGATGGGTCTATGTATTCCCTCCCTATCCGTGATCAGGACAGCGCTGACTGCGTGCGGTGTGGCCGCCAAATAGAGAAGTAATGGTTCTCCTTTGTCGGGAGACACCAAGACTGGCGGACTGGATAAATATGTCTTTACCACCTGAAATGCTTTTTCGGCCTCATCGGACCATGTGAAATTGTGATGTTTCCGCAGGGCCTTAAAGAAAGGTAATCCCCTTTCACCTAGTCGCGATATGAACCGACTTAAGGCCGCCATGCGACCAGCCAGGCGTTGAACATCTTTCATGGTCGAGGGAGACCTCATCTGTTCGATGGCCCTGATTTCTTAGGATTGACCTCAATGCCTCTGGAACTGTCGTGGTATTGCGAATACCTCGGCAGGTTTTGAGAGTGATCCTAGCGAAGATTACGCGGTGTTGGTTGACCGGATGACCGGTCCTCCCCCGCCGGACAAGCACAAAGAATGACACACGGGTTTATACAGGTTCGGGTCCCGGTGGGGGCCCTAGTCCTGTCGACGCGCTCCCGACCGGAGTCGGCTGGGGAGGCTCTCTCCGGGGGAGAGGCTTCCGGAGCACGTCTGTGAGTAGTTATTCCAATAAGAGAACCGATCCTTTACAACAGAGGGGTACAAGGGCTATTTATTGCCCCCAAAAAGCAGCAAAAAACCTAAACTACCCCGGAAGCCACCGTCGGATTGAAGGGCAGGACCGTCCTTCTTCCGGTCAAACGCCTTGGATGCTTGACAGGTGGTCGCTAGTTCCCGAGGTGCTCCTCGCGTGACCTGCACGTGATAAACAGTTCAACACTTTACCTTTTGGAGGGTGATGAGGCCCGGGACGGCGCCGGAGGCCAGGTCCCGGGAGCCAAAAGGCGGCGCCCGGGGAGGCCCCGGAGGCCACGTCCCCGGGCAAATGGCGGCGCCTGGGAGGGCACCGGGGGCCACGTCCCCGGGCAAATGGCGGCGCCCGGGAGGGCACCGGGGGCCACGTCCCGGGAGCCAAAAGGCGGCGCCCGGGGAGGCCCCGGAGGCCAGGTCCCGGGAGCCGAAAGGCGGCGCCCGGGAGGGCACCGGAGGCCACGTCCCGGGAGCCGAAAGGCGGCGCCCGGGGAGGCCCCGGAGGCCACATCCCCGGGCAACTGGCGGCACCCGGGAGGGCACCGGAGGCCGCGTCCTAGGAGGCAAAAGGCGGCGCCCGGGGAGGCCCCGGAGGCCAAGTCCCCGGGCTAGTGGCGGCGCCCGGGAGGGCACCGGAGGCCACGTCCCGGGAGTCAAAAGGCGGCGCCCGGGGAGGCCACGTCCCCGGGCAACTGGCGGCACCCGGGAGGGCACCAGAGGCCACGTCCCGGGAGCCAAAAGGCGGCGCCCGGGGAGGCCCCGGAGGCCACGTCCCCGGGCAACTGGCGGCGCCCGGGAGGGCACTGGAGGCGCCCGGGAGGGCACCGGAGGCCACGTCCCGGGAGCCAAAAGGCGGCGCCTGGGGAGGCCCCGGAGGCCAAGTCCCCGGAGTCAAAAGGCGGCGCCCGGGGAGGCCCCGGAGGCCATGTCCCCGGGCTAGTGGCGGCGCCCGGGGCGGCCCCGGAGGCCACGTCCCCGGGTAATCGTGACACATCTTACCTGGACTTAGTCTCGCGGAGATTTCCCCTGACAGCAGCCCCCCATGCCCGCCGGGGACGATGCTCGAGTCCCCGGTGGGTATGGTTCAGGTCACCGGGAAGATCTCCGGGCCAAGCTACCGGAGCCGCGACGCTTCGGTTTCCGTGCCCCACACTTAAAGCCGCGCCGTTTCGCCATAAATGCGCGCGCGGTTCGAACCGGCGCCTCGATTCTTGCGCCCGTCCCTTCGTTTCCCGCGCATAGTTTGAACTTCTACGGTCCAGATTGATCCGCGGGTGCCACGTGGTGTGCATCTAGACCACGGCCCGCCCCTATAAATAGGGCCTTGGGGGGCCCGAAAGCTCATTCCAAATTCTCAGCCCCAACGATCTTTGCTCTCCCGGTAGCCCTCTCCCAGTAGCTTTTTCCGGTAGCAGGCGTCCGGGAGTTTCTAGTAGTAGCCTCCTGCAAAGTTAGCCACCAAGAAGAAAACTAACCTCATGGCACCCAAGGGTCGAGCGAAGACCACGGAGGTGCCCCCGGAGGAAATCCCCTCGGATTTCCTCTGGGCGTCCGAGTTCACGGCCGAGGACGCCGAGTCCTTGGCCGAGAGGGGCATCGTTGCGGCCGGGGACATCCGAGTCCCGGTGAAGAAGGACGGAGCCCCCCTCCCCAGGCCTGGGGAGATCATGGCCTTCGAGGCCTTCATCGAGGCGGGGCTCCGGCTCCCGGTGCATCCCATGCTCCGGGAGTTTCTCAAGGAGTACGGGGTGGCTCTCAACCACCTCACCCCGAACGCGCTAGTTCGGATGGGCCTCTTCATTTGGCTCTTCGAGACAACGACCGGGCGGGAGCCCGACCTTCGCGCCTTCTGGTACTTCTACGAACCGGCAGCGCGGACCTCCCACCTGGTGAAGGGGGGCCCCAAGTCCCCCTTCGGTTCGGTCATGGTCCAGATGTTGCCGGCCCGGGTAATCGACTACCTGGCGGCGGCCTCCCGGGACCACTGGGGGGATTGGGTCCAGAGGTGGTTCTACCTCTGGGTCTGAGACGACGCGGTGGTGTACGCCCCGGAGGCCCCCACCTACAGCCGGTCGTCCGCACCGAAGCCGCCGGTGTGGACGGACGAGGAGTACGAGCTCCTCGGCAAGGTGATCCTCTCCAAGAAGACCCGCTCGATGCGGGACGCGGCTGAGGAGATGGCTCTCCTCCGGATCTCCCCCTTCACCGGCGGGAAGAGGGGGATCGGCATGGGCCCCGAGCAGCGGCCCCCGGTGAAGTCGATGACGCGACGTAAGCCCCGGGAACCCGCTGCATTGCTCTTACAAAATTTTAATGAAATTGACTAACTCCTTACCTCTTGCAGTCCGGCCGTACCCGGCGGCGCGGGAGAAGGTGGAGAACCTCTTGGGGAGGTACTTCGCGGATGAACACGAGCGCGTCGTGCGCGCCGTGGCCGAGGGCCCCCCCAAGAACCTGGTAGCGGCGGCTTTCGGGTTAAAGCTGCCGGAAAGGAAGCCTCTGCCCACCCTCGGGTCGCATAAACGGGGGAAGGAGGCGGCCGGGGACTCGGAGCCCAAGAAGGCCCGGGTTCAGAAGACCCCCGGCCCATCGACGCCGGCGGCGACACCGGCGAAACCCCGGGGCGAGACCCCCGAGGGCGAGCGTACCCAGGCACCGTCCCGGAAGGAGGCAACGCCTCCCCCCCCCAAAGGGCCCCGTCGAGGCGCGGGGGAAGGAGGCGTCCGACTCGGCTAACTACGCCCCGTCCGGTGGAGCTCCTCCCGCCCCTTCCGGTGGAGCTCCTCCCGCCCCTTCCGGCTTCTCTGGAGCCGGAGAGGCTGGAGGTGAGATTCGCGGGGGCCTCGCCCCCGCGGGTCTGGCCGGTGGACGAGGGGGGGAGCCCCTCGGTGTACGAGGTTCCTCCGGAGGAGGGGGCCCCGAAGACCTTCCGGCCTGGGGCAGGGAAAGGCTTGATGGTTCCCCCCCGGGTGGAGGCTCCCGCCAAGAGCTCCTCGGCCACGTCTTCGGGGGGCACAACCTCGTCGACGAAGACGCCGGCTGCATTACCGGACCTTGAGGTCCTGGGACCCCCCGCCGGCCGCACCGGCGGTTCTGGGCGGGAGACCCCCTTGCTCCCCGCGGGGGAGGTCGCCCGCTTCTCGGAGGGCCTGCACACCCGGAAGGTGCAGGCCTTCGTCGCGGGAGGGACGCTCCATGAGCGTTTCGAGGGGCTTCAGTCCCTCGGGGCCCAAGTAACCCGTCGATAACACCTTCGCTTATCCCCTGCATTTTGAAATTTCTCTAACTCTTATGTATTTTGTAGGTGGCAGCTATTACCTGGGGCCTTGAGCAGCGGGTCGCCCGGCTGCTTAAGGAGACGGAGGGCCGGGCCGCAGCCTCCTTAGGGCAGCGCGAGGAGGCCCTCCGGGAACGCGACGAGGCGCTCGCGGAATTGACCCGGGTCCGGGCCCAGGTTCACATTTCCGAGGCCATCAACGCCCGCCTCCGGGAGGAGGCCAAGGCGAGGGAGGAGGCGCTTCGTGAGCTCGAGAGCTCAAGCGTCCAGGCGGTGGCGGACGCGGGCCGCTCCGTCCGGACGGCCCTCGAGGGCCTTGGCGTAAGCCTCGGCTCCGGGAGCAGAGAGGTGCCACCGGCGACCCTCGCGGAGGCCGTGCGTTTCCTTAACGCACAGGTCTCCGCCATCCCGGAGGCTGCCGATGTCCGGGCGTGGGGTCGGGCGATCCCCGTCGTCGCGGCCGCTGCGGGCCTCGTCGAGTTCCGGGGGGTCGGCGCCCGGGCGATCGGGGGCCGCATCCCTCGAAGCTTCCCGGACTCCTTCGAGCCTTCGCGCCGGGAGGTCGAGCAGCTCGCCGGAGGGTTCTACGACCGGATCATCCGGGCGTGGTTCCCGGCTCCGGCGCCTCCGGCGGGAGACGCCCCAGCCCCGGCCTCGGAGGAAGGCCCCCGGGGGGAGGACGCCAATGAACATGTATGAGCCTCCCCCCGGGTCTTAGCTAGGGCCCTTTTTTGTTTTAGGATTTTTTGATTCTGGTAGCTTCTTAGGAGAAGCCCCGGGCACTTGTACATAAAAACTTTTAATGCAATGAAGTTAGAATTTTTCTAAGTCTTTGAATTGAACTTACTGTTACCAGGGTTCCCGGGAGGTTGCTCCCGGGCGAAGGTCCGGGAGGGGCTCCCCGGGGGACGCCCAAGCGGCTTTAATTTTGCTAAGCCTTATCTCCGGGAATCGCGGCGAGGATAGTGTCCGGGAGCCGATCCGGTTGAGGTGGCGTGCGGAGTGGCACTTGGACAATTTTGATAATCACCGTGCCGAATTGTCCCCTCCGCGACCGGGATTCCGGATGATCCCTCCCCTCCGGATACTTCCACCGGCGGGATACGAGTTCTGGCCTGAAGATGTGCTTCGGGACGCTCGGCGCCGCATGCGGGCGCTGTACCGGGACTTGACCCGGGAGCTAGCGGAGAGCCTCCGGGAGTATTAGGCGTAGGAGCCTTAGAGCTTAGAAAACCCCCGGGTTAGAACCCGGGTTGTATCGTTTCCGAAGCCCACCGGAGGGGGAAGATGTCCTCCGGGTTTGCTGATCAATAAAGCGCCGTGTTGTTGTTTCCTTTTACTGCGCCTCTTATTTTTTCTTCTTGGATGGTCTGGACGACTCGTCTTAACAAGGATGAGCTAAGTTTCCTCGTGGGTGGTGCGGTCGACACCCGGGGGTTCCTTACCCCCCCGGCCCACAGCGGGCCGGAGGATAACTCCGCGCGCTGTGGGGGTAACAAGGCCCCCGGGATAGAAGTTACCTGTACCATAGGAAATTTTCTAAGTTAGAAAATCTTAAAGCGAGGTTTTCAAGGAGAAGACCTTCCGGGAGATAATCATCCGGTCGCCGTGAGAACGGGGAGCCGGGAATAAGGCCTTAAGCGGAAGGAATGTCCAAGAGAACCCGATGGGATTTCCAGAGGCGAGCTTCCTGGGAGACACTCGTCCGGTCGCCGTAAGAACGGGGAGCCGGGAATAGGGTCTTCGGGGAAGGAAATGCCCGAGAACTCCGACTTCTTCGAGAGACAATCGTCCGGTCGCCGTGAGAACGGGGAGCCTGGAATAGGGTCTCCGGGAGGCATTCATCCGGTCGCCGTGAGAACGGGGAGCCGGGAATAAGGTCGCTAGGGACCAATCGTCCGGTTGCCGTGAAAACGGGGAGCCGGGAATATCGTCGACTCCCGGAGGAGGAAGATAGATCCAATCAAGCCGCAAGGGGCTGATCTTCTGGTCACCGTGAAAACGGGGAGCCGGGAATAACGTCGACTCCCGGAGGAGGAAATGCCCGAAGACGGGACTTGAGTGTTTGGGCAGGGGACTAGTCTCCCAAAGTGACTCGTTACCACGGCCACTGTGACCGGGTTGCCGCTTACACCCTCAGTCCACGAGGGCTGATCATAAGCCGCCCTACGGGAGTGCAGGCCCCGTTGTAGGGACTTATTGGGGCTGGCCCACTTCCTCGCGGGGAGGGCATCCTCACAAGGAGGGCATCCTCACGGGGAGGGCTTCCTCGCGGGGAGGGCATCGCCGCTAGGGGCGGTAATGAGAAAGACCTGCAATGAGACAGTTTGCAAAGCAAGACCTATGTATTGCTAATGAAATGAAGTACAGGGCCTCCACCTGCGAAGCCGCGAAAGGGGAGGAAAATACAGCGTCCCTCCTCCCCCTCCGGCGTGAACGCCCCGGGGGAGGGGACATGCCCGTAAGGCTAAACATAGAACTTGCGAAGTAAACGCAAGTTCCACGTGTGTTTCAACTCCTGCTTTTGGAGGTTGGAGAGCTTGTAGGCCCCCGAGCCCAGGACCGCGGATATCCTGTAGGGGCCTTCCCACTTGGGGGAGAGCTTACCCTGGGCCTGGGGGTCCGTCACGCGCTTGAGGACAAGGTCCCCAAGGCGGAAAGCTCTCTCGTGCACGCGCCGGTTGTACGCGCGCGCCATCTCTTGCTCGTAGATGGCGTGGCGGAGGAGCGCTCGGTCGCGTTCCTCCTCCACGAGGTCGATCTCCAGACGCTGGTTGGCCTCGTTGGCCTGATATGCCGAGGGGGTGGCTCCCTTCAGGAGCTCCACCCGCAGCGACCGGAAGCCAATCTCCCAGAGATTCACCGAAGACTTGCTCATCCATCCTCCTCGGTCAGTGGCCGATCTCTTCGACATGGCTGATCGATACTCCGACGCGGCCGAAGCGGTCAAATGGAACCGGATGGCCGATAAGGGTGACCTACCACCCCAACCAGGTTTCAAGGACGCTAGGAAAGAAGATTCGAGCAAGAAGTCGGAATCTTAGTCGGGTTTATTCGCGAGGTCGATCACCCAGAATGGCTCGCCAAATCGATCATGGTCCGCAAGTCAAATGGCAAGTGGCGCATGTGCGTCGACTACACTAGCCTCAACAGTGTCTGTCCGAAGGATGACTTTCCCCTTCCCCGCATCGACGAGCTGGTCGACTCAACTGCAGGTTGCGAACTGATGAGCTTCCTGGACGCTTACTCAGGATACCATCAAATTAGCATGGCAGAAGAAGATGAAGAGAAAACTGCCTTCATCACCCCGTTCGGCACCTACTGCTATGTCAGAATGCCGTACGGTCTCAAGAACGCAGGTTCCACGTACCAGCGCTTGATGCAAAAGACCTTTCTTTCCCAGATAGGGCGTAATCTCGAAGCATATGTAGACGATTTGGTTGTAAAAAGCACCAAGAGATTGTCTCATTTGGACGATCTCGCTGAAACCTTCTGTAATCTGAATCGCTTTGGAATAAAATTGAACCCGGAGAAATGTTCTTTCGTGGTTTCTTCAGGAAAACTTCTTGGTTTCCTTGTTTGTTCCAGAGGAATTGAGGTCAATCCTGAGAAAATCAGGGCCATCGAACAGATGAGGTCGCCCTCGACCATGAAAGATGTTCCACGCCTAGCTGGTTGCATGGCGGCCTTAAGTCGTTTCATATCGTGACCAGGTGAAAGGGGACTACCTTTCCTCAAAGCCTTGCGGAAGCATCACAATTTCACATGGTCCGACGAGGCCAAAAAAGCATTTCAGGAGGTAAAGACATATCTATCCAATCCGCCAGTGTTGGTGTCTCCCGACAAAGGAGAACCATTGCTTCTTTATTTGGCGGCCACCCCACACGCGGTCAGCGTCGTTCTAATCGCGGATAGAGAAGGAATACACAGACCTGTCTACTATGTGAGCGAGGTACTTCATGGTCCTAAGGAGCCATACCCTGAGGTCCAGAAGATACTTTACGCACTACTGATGGCTTCCCGTAAGCTACGACATTACTTCCAGGCTCACAGGATCACTATACCCTCCTCTTTTCCTCTGGGGGATATTGTCCGAAATCCAGAGAAATCTGGTCGGATCGCCAAATGGGCGGTCAAACACGGTGCTTTTGATGTCCATTTTACTCCCCGCACGGCGGTTAAGTCTCAGGTTTTGGCCGACTTTGTGGTTGAATGGACCACCCTGAGCCACCCGTGCAGGTGCCTGAGGAATTGGAATGTCCCGATCATTGGACAATGTATTTTGACGGCTCTCATAGTTTTCAACACTCGGGGGCTGGAGTGGTCTTAGTTACGCCTCAGGGCGAACAGCTTAAGTATGTCATCCAACTACACTTTGTTGCAACCAACAATGCAGCAGAGTATGAAGGTCTTCTTGCAGGGCTCCGGGCAGCAAAATTCCTCGGAGTCCGTCGATTAGTGGTGAGGGGAGACTCACAGCTGGTCGTAAACCAGTAAACAAGGAGTACAACACCTCCGATGAGACAATGGCTCATTACCTGGGGGAAGTGAGGAGATTGGAAAAACACTTCAGTCATTTCGAAGTCCAATACATCCCGCGAAAGGACAACATTCTCGCAGACCAATTATCCAAAATTGGGTCCTCACGCACATCCGCTCCGGCAGGAGTGTTCATTGAACACTTGGACCGTCCTTCGATCATGACTTCGGTCGAGGATGATCCGGTAACAGCCTGCGTTACCAACCACGGTCAGGAACAGGATTGGACTCATCCATTGAGAGTCTATCTTGAACATGGGACCCTACCCGAGGATGAAACCGAAAGCGATCGGATGATTCAAAAAGCGCGTCTGTACAAGCTCATAGAGGGAGTTTTGTATAGAAAGGGTACTCAAGAAGTATTCATACGCTGCATATCTCAGGAGGAAGGTAAATCCCTCTTGAAAGAAATACATGATGGTGTATGCGGTGCGCACGCGTCATATCGCACGCTGGACGGAAAAGCTTTTCAACAGGGATTCTACTGGCCTTCGGCACTCGATGATGCCAAGCACATGGTCAAAATGTGTCCTCAGTGTCAGTTCCACGCGAGACAGGTTCATCAACCTGCCTATGCGTTACAAACCATTCCCCTCATATGGCCTTTTGCGGTCTGGGGAATGGATATAATTGGTCCTATGCCACAAGCGGTCAATGGATACAAGTTTCTGTTCGTAGCCATTGACACGTTTACAAAGTGGATTGAGGCCGAACCGGTACGAAATATTACCGCATCAGCAGCACAAAAGTTCTTCCATAAGAACATTGTTGCTCGATTCGGTGTTCCAAACCGTCTCATCACAGACAATGGTTCACAGTTTGCCAGTGGTCTTTTTCTCGACTACTGCGATCAGATTGGGACCAAGGTGTGCTTTGCCTCTGTGGCACATCCATAGAGCAATGGTGCCGTAGAATGGGCCAACGGGCAGATACTGCAAGGCATCAAAAAACGTGTTTTTGATCGCCTTAAGACTCGCTTGGGGGCTTGGGCAGATGAGCTCTACACCGTTCTATGGGCACTGCGAACTACCTCTAGTCGAGCCACCGATGAGACGCCCTTCCATCTGGTCTATGGGGCCGAGGCTGTACTGCCTATGGAAGTTAGTATTGGATCTGTTCGGACAGAACAATTCGATCGAGTTGATCAGGCCAAACAGCGATCACAGGATCTCATCCTCTTAGAAGAAAGGCGTAATTGTGCTTTGATCAAGTCCGCGGCATACTTGCAAGCTTTGCGCAAGTACCATAACAAAAGGGTGTGACCACGTAGTCTTCACGTGGGCAATCTAGTTTTACGAAAAATTCAAGACCAGTCTAATCGCAACAAATTCTCCCCAAAGTGGGAAGGCCCTTACACTGTTGTCTCAGTGCCGCGACCAGGATCAGCGCGATTAGCGATGGAGGATGGTCGAATTCTGTCCAATACATGGAACATCGATCAACTACGCAAGTTCTACGTGTAAGTACTCAATCCCTTTTTCCTGTTCAATTAGCATTTTTTCATAAAACAAATAGTATTTTGGTTTCATATGATGAACATTTTCCTTTATGACCATGTGTTACGAACTCAACCTGGGGGCTAGTCGTCGGCGGTTAGATCACTACAATGTTCTAGTCGGATTCACAGGCCGATCTCATGACCACTTCCAGATAAGTCACTCCTAAATAAGCCGTTTCTCAACGCATACGGGGCTTTCTGGTAAGTCCTTGGTCACTTGAGTGGCTGCCGGTCTGCAACACGATTAGGCGTCACATCAATCATGATTGCTGGTCCGATGGCACACCCCTGGTCGTTACATTTGTACTTCTCCTGTGTTTATAATACTAAGCCTTCAGTATCTATAATCACAGGCGGGGGCTAGGGGGATATGCTTATAATATGAAACAACAAAAAACAAGAATATATTTACTTTTTTTTCGAAAATCAATTTGTACATGCATTGCATATGTTATATCTATACTGTTGTAGGGATTATACAATCCCGAGCTCAGTCAGGAGTTTATCTACAAGGGGGGTGATCTCCTCCATGATTGCCTCCAGTTGTTCTTTACTCTCGATCTCCACCGGACCCACCAGTGGATTCAGATCCGTATCTGGACCAGGGTGGAGACGAAACCGGCAGAGAATGGCGGAGGCTACTGATCGAACCCTGGTTCTGATCGCCTCTTCCCGTCACCGTGTATCTTCAGGAAGATACTCGAGAAGTGACTCCGCTTAGGCCACGACCAGTGTAGACCAGTCGCTCGAACTGAGGTCGTCCTTTGTAGTCTCAACCACATTAGCCCTCAGGAGATGGGCCACCATTTTTAGCTTTTCAAAGATGGATTGACTCAGCTCTCTGTTCGCCTTTTGGGTAGAATTAATGGAGCGCTGGAGGATCGCTTTGTCCTGCCCAAGTCGTTTTATTTGACTTGCTTGCGCTGCAATGAGAGGAGTGTTACTCACAAATTGTGAATTCAGGTCTTCTCAGTCGGGAATCGACTTACCAGAGAGTTCTGACCGCAGCTTATTAAGTTCGACCTCTTGCTACGAAACAAAAGAGATCGACTTGAGCTTGGTCGTGGCCAGCTCCCTCTTCAGGCATGCAACCTCCTTGTGACAGAAGAAATGGATGTCATAACAAATGTACATCTATGCAAATTGGAGGGTCTTGATCCTTACCTGCGCAAGCTGTCTCTTTCTTTCTTTATAGCCTCGACGCTCACTACCATAGCGATTGATCTGGCCGTCATCCGGGATAACTCCTGCGAAACAAAAAGAAGTCAAAGGTGTCCTATGCACAATTCAGGTACCAGAAGAGGTTTTCATCATACCTGTGTATACTCCCAAAACAAAACATCCTCCGGGATGGCGGGAGGTTTAGTCGAGGGACCCGTCGCGACAGGAGCAACAGGCGGATGTGCCTACTGGACATCAGTCGCAATTGCTGTCGTCGGCAACTGGGTATCCGCGCCCGACTCATCCCCGATGGTCCGGACGCCTTCCTGGACCGAAGGGACATAGCGCTCCTCACTGGAGGCTCCGGCACGGGTAGCAACTTCAACCCTCCCCGGGGCGGCTGAAGGGCTCGGTGCTACCTCTTTTCGTCTGTCAAGAAAAGAGAAACTGACGATTACGTTGATAATCCATCAGCTTTTTGGATTTCAGGGGAGGCTCTCCCTGAGAAAGAGGATAGTCGCTGTCTGTCCTAGTCTTCCTCTTTATGAACAGGCCTTTTTCCCCCTATATATGTCCTCCTGTAAGTACATTCATAAGGGATGATAAAGACTTGTGGTAAGAACTCGTACTTGTGCAACCTGTCCAGTTGGTAGGGTCATGTCCGAAGGCCTAGGTGGGTCCTGGACCTCTGGAGCCGGCACTTCATCCGCGACTCTCACGGGGTCTTGTTCGGACACCTCCTCTCCTGTCTGCAGGAGTGGAGGATGTTCCTCCCTGGAACTCACAGGAGTTGCAGGGGGAAGTTCTTCGCCCTGTATAAGTGTTAATTCGATAAACACGTGTACAGAGGGCATTGAGAAAATAAGACCATGAGGGAATCTAACCATGGTCACCCCTTCAGTCAAGGAAGCAGAAACAACTGACCCCGAAGCCCCGGGGGTTTCGGAGCGGGGATCTCGCCCGCGACCACGGGACATTCGGTGGTTGCGGGGTCCACTGCAGTTACTTCTGTTTCTGCGGGACGAGGTGGAGTATCGCTGGATGGAGAATTCGCTATCTTCCTCCTCCGGCGGATCAGGGGGATATCATCTTCTTCCTCCTCCTTGCTCCTCTCGCCCTGTACGACGAAGAAATGATTCTAGTTTGTACCTGGAAGAACGGGAGATACGCGATATCTTACCGCAGTCTTCCTTGCGGTAGGAGGAACGCTCCGTGAAGACCCTTCCCCAAGAGCTTGCTTGGGTTTCTTGGGGACAGGATTCCTCGTCCTGTGCTTCGAGGAGATCTTCTTCACGTTTCTCATCGTCGGCTTTCCCAGGGAACCGATGCTCTCACTCGGGAATGTCGCCTCGGCGAATCTCCCCAAGAGCTGTTTTGTTTCGACAAGTTCATCAGCACTGGGTATACATAGGACCTGGGAATAGGAGTCGAGTAGAAGATGACATACCTTTCAGTGCTCCTGTTTGAGGTCGTTGCCGGCGTGAACCAAGCTTTCGGGGCGAGGCGATCCCTTGGGGCCCTCTACATAGCGTTGTAGGCCTTGAGGAGATAATTTGTCCACCTCTCGACCTCAGAGGAGGGCAGGATTATTCCCAGAATGCAAATTAGACAATACATCACAGAAGTATGAGGTTTCTGTGCTAAAATCACATACCTTCGTTATAGTCCAAGGTATTGTCTGCCATGGACTTTATCTCCCAAACCGGATGAGTCCTTTCACGCAGGGGGCTCCCCCGGTTCTTCACAAAGTCGCGGATGACGTCGCGAGCCGTCAGACCCTGTTGGACTAGGTGAAGAATTACCTCGGCGTGCTTCATGAACTCAGCGTTCATCGCCGGGGGGGAGTCCAACTCGCTCGGCTTCTCTGGCCGCGAGTTCTCAAACCACAACCCGCTCTCAGACGGAGGGGTGCAGTAGAACCACTTCTGGTGCCACCCGTGCACCGAATCTCACAAGGGTGGGAAGGGATACTCCTTCTTCTCCATTAGCCGGAAGTAAATACATCCGGCGGCGTTGGCGCTCTTCTACCATGCCGAATAGTAGAAGCGCCAGAAGAGATCCATGCTGGGATACACTCCAACGTATGCTTCGCATAGATGCTGGAACACCGCCAGAATCAGAACCGCATTTGGGTGGAGGTTGATCACCTCCAACCCATAATGCTCGAGGACATCTTTGAGGAACCGACTCTCGGGGAATCGGAACCCGCAACGCATGTATTCCTCGAAAACCACCAGTTCGCCATCTCCGACGACTGGGGTTTCTTGGTCCTTCTCCGCGGGCCGCCAGTTGATTAGCAGCCACGGAGGAAGGATTTCCTCCTTCTCCAGCGCCAGCAGACTCTCCTCGGAATGGTGGATCGATCTGCTCCAAGACGCTATTTCTTGTGAGGGATAGGGAGAAAAGTTGGCGACTTTTGGGAAGATGGAGGCTGAGGAAAATAAGGGTTTTGTGCGGCGGAAGTATTGAGGAAGGGTTTTTTGCTGTGTGGCTTCCTCAAGAAACTGATTGTTCCTTTTATAGACCCGAGGAGGCGCACTAATGTGAGTAACGTTCCACTCAAACGTTCCACTTAATATTTTATTCATTTCCCATAATGGATACTATCTCTGGCGGACCAGTTAAGGGGTTTCTGGTATCGGATCTAAAACAAAAGGAATTCTTTGTTTCAAGGTTTGAAGATACAAAAACATGAAAAGTTTCTCAAGGGTTTTCGGAGGACATTTTCCTTCATATGCCTTGTAAGTTTTCATGAAAATATCCTTCCGATCATTTGATCAAATCAAGTTTTTGGACGTACGGATATGTTTGATCAGATTGCGGTATGATCGGAACCATGTCTTCGACTAAGCTCCGATTCTAATCGAAGTGATGGTTTGACCGAGTTTCGGTTCTGATCGCAGTGATCTTTCAAATTCAACTTTGGTTCTAACTGCAACTTTAGATCTGATTGCGGTATCAGTGCTGGTCGCAGAATTGAAGTTTACCTGTGTATGAGTGGTCGTAAAGACATTGCTTATGGCCATATTTTCGCACAGAAGATGTAAAGAATGTTTATATGAAGAAAAAGAGAATTTTATTTCTTGCATTCTTTACATACAAAAGGGATACCGGCGACCAGAGCGTCGACCTGATCCGAAAGAAGTTTGCAAAGTTCTCCTAAGGACATGTTGTTGTCAGTAGGATCTACACTGACAACCCCCAGAGAACTAGCAACTAACCTAAGCCTATCTACATCATCCCTAACAAGAGATGCACTATTGTTCCTATTCAAATCAGAGAATTCTCACTGTTGCTGAGCGTGGTCCCTCTCTCGACGGAACTGGTGCGCCTCTTCATGGGATCTTTCAAAACATTCTGCCAGGTGCAGAATTGCTGAAGACATCTCTTCGGTCTTCTTCTCCAGGGCCTCTTTTTCCCCTTGGAGAGTTTGTTCGAGGGAAGAAGGTGGAATCTCAGCAGACTGGTCGCTGGGGGCTCCGACAATTTTCGTCTCCTACATTTACAAATGTCAGTTTTCTTAAACTATGATAAACAAGAAAAAGGAGACAGAAGCAATTACCAATCCTCGCAAGCAACAAGTTGATATATGCATCTTGGAAGGTAGATCATCCGATAAAAGCATATGATCACTGGATGGTGGAAGTGCAACCTTCCCACCATAATATTGTTTCCCCAACACAAGTTGAGGGTCTTCTGGTCAGGTAGTCACCGCTTGTCGACCAAAAAATCGATCACCCAAACAAAAATTGGAAGCATTGGGATGAAATGGAAAAGACTGAGAAGAACGTCCCTCCAAAGGTGGGATGAAAAGTTCGATTTGCCTAGGTGCATGAGGAACAGAAGGAAGAAAGAACGACGTTGCATCTCCTACCTTTGCTCTGCTGGAGGATTCCTCGTCGACCTTGGGTTTCTTCCTTGAAGGAGATGGATCTTCAGGCATCTGAGGTCCTTGTTCGAAAACTTCCTCTTCATCACTCTCAATCTCGATGATGTTGTGGTCTGCCATCGGAGAAAGTATGAAGAGAAGGATGAAGGTAGCTTTGGAAGAAACTTAGCCGTGAGAAGAAGTTGTGGAGCTTTGAAATTCGAAGGCTTCGGTACTTATAGCCGCCAAGGTGATGGTTCGCCTTACGAACGCCTCGGGTTTTTAAAGCATTTATAATTTCACCTCGGGTTAAAAAACGTTTCAACAGCGCCATCATTACCCGTCACATAATACCCAGAGCCCGTCTCGGGGAACCAACCGTCATACTTAGTGCGCCACTAAGTGGGAGATTTGAAGCGTCGGGTTAAAAATCCGATGCATGTCTTGAAATTCGAAATAAACACGTCCTTTCGTTTTCTTCGAATTTGGGGGCTAGCTGACGAGGATTGACACCCGAGTCAGTTCAAATGAATGCACAACTGGTTCAGGATAGATTCAAACCAGACACGTGCCTGGCGGTGCAAACTCAGGACATTCTGAGGAGTACCAGCTCAAGGTCGCAGTCCTTACGCGATCAGAACGTAGCTAATGCGCGGTCAGAAGTTCGTATGCTGTGCGCGGACAGAAGGCTGAAGATGTTGCTCGGTCAGCCAACATCGCGCAATCAGAACGACTTTCTAACAGGGAACGTGGGATTAATCTATTTCTGCTACAGGAATATCCCAAGCATCCCGAAGATTCTTCCACGTAGAGAAACAACCGTCAGGAGGTTAATACATGCAGTTATCCACGAATAACACGTGTTAAACCTACGTGGGAGTTAAGAGCGGTTCTCTAAACCGCATCCTAGCAACTGTTTGATGCCGTTACGACTTTGCGCCCTTTCGGCCAGTATAAAAGGGTGGCATGGGGTATCAAACGGGAGATCGATCGAGAAATCAAGACACAACATATTTAGCTTGAAGAATCAAACAGCCAAGGCTACAGCTTAGATTAGATAGCTTCCATAAGCCTTCTAGGCTTCATTTTGTACACTCATACAGGGAAAATCTTCGCTTGTGAAGGTCTTTTCCCATCTCTTTGTAACTCTTTATTACACATAGTGCAATCCTAACAGGACGTAGGACTATTACTCCCACCATCGAGGGCCCGAACCTGTATAAAATTCTCTGTGCTCCAGTTCTCCATAATTCTACATACCTTCCCGGAGGGTCATCTTGAAAGGTCTCACTATTTATAAATTCTGCATAAGTTCGGCTAAAGTCCCCGAGTCCGAATCGTCGACAAAGTCAGCATCTCACACTGGACAGGTCGTTGATCACCGCATTGGTAGATCGATGGCGTCCGGAGACCCACACTTTCCACTTCCGCTGGGGGGAGTGACAGTCACGCTGGAGGATGTGAGCATGCTGCTTGGTTTACCTGGCAGTGGACATCCCATCGTCCCCCGGCCAGCACGCCTAGATTGGCGCGCACAGATGCACCTCCGATTCAACATCGCTAACCAAGCTGACGAGATCCTGGCATCCAGGCGTGGTGTCCCCTACCGATTTCTGGCACGCTACCGTGAGTACCCCAATGATGCCCCCGCCGATGTAGCTCAGCAGCATCTCTTCGCCTACTTGCTAGTGACGCTGCAGTATATTTTGTTCCCCTCCACGCAAGGTGACACTGTGTACACGTGGTTCATTCCTCTGGTCGAGAGTATCATCGATGCCGATGCAGGGGCTATGCCGCGTTACAATTGGGCGATGGCAGTGTTGTGCACGACGTACAGGGGGCTTTGCGAGGCATGTTGCAGGACCGCAACTGGATCATTGCTGTCCGCATGCCCTGTACTACTGCAGTTGTGGTCATGGGAGCACTTCCCCGTTGGTCGGCCGCGTTTACATCGGCCCATCCATCCGTACGGTGCGCCAGCGGACTATGAGGATTGGGTGGATCGGCCGACTATGGGAGCCCGTTGGCTGGGAGGTCGGCCGAGGTGGTCATCATCACAAATTCACCGCTGTTACTTGGCGTACCTGGGAGAGTTTAATCTCCTATCGACGCGTGCGTCATATGGAGACCATCGACACCGGAGCACATCTCCCAAGCTGCACCGCATGGCATTTCCTCTCATTGCACCGCAGGCCAGGACTGCTGGCTTACACGCTGGCACATGGTGTTCTCACATGTGGTGGAGCCGTATTTTCCGGAGAGGGTGATGCGCCAATTCGGGCTACATCAGCAGATACCGCCCCCGGAAAGAAATCGACAACGCCATCTCCCGTGGGAGATTCACGTGTATGCATCGAACATTTTCTATATCTCATGTACGCACTCATATTTGTTTATTTCTTTGCTTTATGTGCATCGCGTCACCTTTTGCAGACAAACACGTAGAGGAAAACACTTTGACAACTGGCAGATCAAGAATTCCAAATGGGTCGACGAGTGGGAGGACCACGCAGCGATGGATGTCATTGTGGAGGAGCGGCCGTATGACCCTGGGACGTACCAGGCCTATCTTCAATGGTACGTGCCGCGCACCCGCACGCGACTCGCTCGTGTGGCCCAGGGATAGAGACACTCAGTCCCTGGGGGGGTCTACTTGGGAGAGTTGGGGGGAGCCCGCCCACGACCACATGGATGTGGATAATGATCGTGAGTACTACGCTCCGTAGGGGGCCGAGCCCAGTTGGGTGGCACAACAGTGGGACAACGACGACTGGGTCTCGAGCATGTTAGGGTTGCACAACCCTCATGCACATCAGTACTACCAACCGGATCAGTTGGCGCCTAGCGAGCTCAAAGATCACCCTCCACCGACACAGCCATTTCAGGGTCATGCAGGTACTGAGCGGCATGGTCCTTCTACCGCGACTGGGCGGCGATCACATGTGCCACCTGATCCGTACTCGCCATCACCTTTTCAGAGAGATAGACAGGGGCATAAGAGGGGTCGTCCGAACCCATAGCGAACATGTACTAACACTTTTATTTTCCAGTGTGTTACATTCAAAATGAATCATGCAGTTCACTAGATTTCTTATATATTTTTATTATATGTATATACATACATAGATATATATACATACTTACATATATATATATACATACATATATTTGTATAGATATATATACATATACATATATATATGTGCGTGTATATATATATATATATATATCTATACAGTACGTATGTATGTATGTACATACATAAATACATACATACTGTATAGATATATATACATATATATACATACATACATATACATACATATATATACATACATACATATACATACATACATATACTTACATATACATATACATATATATGTTTATATACATACATACATACATACATACATATACTCATCGATCAATCCTATTCTGTTTTCAAAAACAGGATTCTAATTACTATTCTAATTACCCTATATACTCAGAACTCAGATTTAGCTAAATCTTGACTTAATCCATATCAGATTATTCTTGGATTATGATCATGGGTATGTCAATACCTTAATCCAGAAAGTTGGCAGCCAAATCATATCATCTAAGACTTTTTCACATATCAGTCCAAATTATATCGCAATTTAGTCCTTTATCTGATATCTGGAAACCCAAAAAGGCTAAAATCTTCAGATTAACTACAAATTCAGAATTTCTTCAGCAAATCTCTTTCAAATGCTATTTGATACAATTTTCTCTTCTGTCCAGATTACAAAATCACATCTTAAAGGCTAGAATTCGAAATCGACAAAACTCCGATCTTATTTTATCCTAAAGTACCCTATTTTCAGTTTATATCGAAAATCATCAAATCAAGCCAGATTTTATCAAATCTCTTGCTAGATGAGTATAAGGTATAAGTTTATACTCATCTATGAAATCAGATTACAAATCAGTCCAGAATTCAATCAGAAATCCTTGCAATAAGTCCCTGGCTCGACCACCTCTACTGTACACGACCTTGTCTACTGTTTGCGACCAGAGGGCTCAGTTCACGACCAGTGTTCGCCATCGACCGCAGTGCAGTGTGGTCTCTTGTCGAGTCCTCACAGCACGACAAGTTGTGCTCGTGGCTTGTCGTGGTCGAGGGACTCGACAAGTTCTTGTCGTGGTCCAGAGACACGACAAGCCTCTAGTTGTGCCTTCTGACCACGACCAGATGGTTCCGTGCGACATACATCTTGTCGAGCTCTGGGAGCTCGATATGCTTACGTGGCAGGCCATTTCTGTAAATTCTCGCAACTATGGGTTAGTTTCGTAATTATTTTTTAAATCTGAGTTATTAGTAAAAAAAACTCCTACAATAATGGTGGAGTCCTCATCACAGGCATGCATGAGAATAAATTTGTTCTCATTTTTTCCTTTCACTGTTGTTATCTAACTGGAACAGATACACACATACACCAAACTTGTTAAAGCACACACGAAATCTTGAATACTTTGAGTTTTGTCAGGACCAAGTCTCTGAGTTCAAGACCCAAATCTAATAATCTTTTGCAAGATTTAAATCTTTTGATTGGACCAACTCCACCTAGTACAAATTTGTGCTCGAGTTAGCCACTAAAGAAAGTGCTGAAGAGCAGTACCTAGGAGGCGTTTAATTCCGATATTTTGTTTCATATTTTCATTATTTGTAAAACAAATATGTTAATTGATATTTGTTTAGATCATTTTAAAAATTTGAATGCATCTAACTTGAATACATTCATGATCACTTTGCATCTAATAGTTTCTAAAATTGAGGGATCATCTCATCAAGTGAATTTATTTGTCAAGTGACAGGACACACATATTGATCCAAAGGAATGAGAACGAGGACACTGAAAAATTTTCATAGATTCGGATGGTGTGGATCCAATTCTACGTTTTTGGGTACTACTCTGAGGCTCTTCAATCGAGCCAAAAAATAAAGAGATTCCAACAATAGCCAAGCACAAGGAGAAGAGGTCCTCTCTCGAGCATTGAAAGAAAGTTATACATGTGCTAGAATAGACACGTTCTATTCTCCAGATCTAAAATATCCACTGTTTAGTCTAAACTGTTTCTTTCTTTCTCCGTCTATCTTTCTCTCTCTGCCTCAATCCTTACTTAAATCTCCTCAAAACTGGTTAATTCTCCTGAGATATCGGAATGTCGCTGAGTAACTACAGGATAGTTACGATTCAAATGCCAAATCCGAAGATAGCGTCTTGTCTACAAAGAGATCATGGATTTAAAATTGTTATCCTCGTTGATAGATGGGTCCACAATGTCAGGAACTTAGTAACTGTTTTTTCACTAGATTCTTGCCATGTGTACGACAGTGAGAACTTCTTACTTTGACAATTGTGTGTGCTAGATTTTACCACATATATAAAAACAATGATCATCCTGATCAACAAAAACATATTATTATTTCCGAACAACTATCTTAAAATAAGTTTATTTAATTCATGCGTTGATGACGCGATTGCATACCTTTTCAAAAAAGAATAAGATAAAATGATAAACGAGGTACTTTTTTTCCCCGATTTTTCCAAACACAAAAAGCCACTCCAATTTGTTCCCACACACAAAGCATGCAGCACGTCTGGTCAAAGCGGGTCATGGCTGGATAGTGAAGTAACACTCCGGACTCCAAGGAAAAAAGAAAGAAAAAGAAAAGCTCACTTTGTAGTAGTGCTTGTAGTATTGTGTAGTAACCCACTGTAGCCTAATGCAGCAGCCTTGAATTCCTCAGTGGGCACCCAACTATATATGCAGCAGCGAGTAGCATCTCATCTGACTGATGCAGAGAGAATGAGATATCGCTGCACAAAAGATGGCCTCTCTATAACGACGTGCCGGTGGAATTTTTTCGTGAAATGTGTGTGCTGTGTGCATGGCTTGGCTTGTTCACGCTCGTGACTCACTTGGACAGAAAAGAAGTGGTATAATGTTTTGTGTATTCAAAAGCTTTTCAAAGGTTTTTTTGTCGTCAAGTCAGTCGTCAATGGAGTTCATCCAACTTCGGCTCTTTTAGGGTCTACCTATTAGAGCTTCTTAGAATCATCTAGAGCGGCAGGAAGTGCTAGATGGCGGGGTAGCATGGACAGCAGAGGAGGAGAGCGGTGGTGGTTGGCGAGGGAGCCAGGAGGCGATGGTAATGGGGGTAGTTGGTGGTGGGATTCATGGGGAGAAGGAATGGTGGGGATAAACTAGGATTTTCAATATAGTCATTTATTTTAATCATTTATATAAAAGATGTGTAAAGAGAGATTGTTTGTTTTTTATATAAGATTATGTCTAAGTGCAGTACAAGTGTTCAACAGATCTATCTTTGTTTCTATTCATATTGGATCTGTCTTTGCTGATTATTAGGATTATCTTTTACTTTATATGTAAGAGTTTGAGTTAGAAAGGAGTTATCTTTTCTTTATTAGTAAGAATTCAATTTAATTCCAATTTTTCTATCCGTTCTATATCTTAGACTTAAGTCCAAAAAGTAGTTGAAATATTTGTAATTTTATGTACTTCATTTTGAAATAAAGACTCATTTTATCCTAACAAGTGGTATCAGAAAAAAATCAGTGGACGCGTATCTTAGAGGCGGTACCAAGAAAAGAGAGAAAAGAGAGATCTTTTCTTGGCCTTCTTTGATCTTTACTACTCTAACACTCTAAAGTCCTACTGAAAATCATATATATTGTTTGCCTCGCTGTTGCTAGCTGTTAGTTTTGCCCGAGATCCATTTGTTGATGCCGCTTGAGATCCATGCCATCTACTGCTGTAACTCATCTGTTGCATCAGCTCTTTGTTTGAGATGCCATGCTTATTCATTCAGTTAAGAATATTGAACTGCTATTACCATGGCTACAACTTTTGGTTTTAAGCATATACTATTGGTGCCTCACGCAGTTTTGTTGAAGTCATCCTTGAGCGACTTCTACTCTATCAATTTTCTGATTTGTCATTCCTGTAATAAGCTACCATAGACTTTGGATCTGTTTCCTTCTGACATCAGGTGGTCTAGTGAGAGTTTTCGTATCAAATTTGGTCGGATATCTCAATTGGTCAAGAACTTTTGCTATCATCTACGTGCAAAGCAATAAGGTCAAATATAATAATTGTGTCCGGACACTGGATATTTTGGGGGTGTTTTTATCTATTGGAGTATTTTTGGTTGCTTGGATTTTCTCTTAGTTGGAATTTCTTTTTTTGACTTGAGGGAGGTTTTGTTGAGTCATGAGGGTTTTCTCTAGTTGTACTATTTTAAACCATTTGAAATTTTTCACTTGAATTGTGTTGTGTTTGGACCGGTTTAGATTTGACAACATCGACAAAATTTGATACTTCAAGTTTTCCACAGCATCAAGTGCATATAACGGCTATCTAATCAAGGAGTTAAGCCGATCATAGTTGGGTTTTGCAGTTTTCACCTTCCATTTATTATACCATTTTTGTCGGGAGATGGAACAAGAAGAGCTATTTTTCTTTTGTTAATTTTGGATGAGATTTCAAGTGAAGGAGAAGATTGTTTGGTTGCCGCTTATCTCATTTGTAGGAATTTGAATTAAATAGAATATTGTTAGGATTATTTTTTTTACTTTATGTGTAATAGTTTGAGACATTAAGAAGTTATCCCTTACTTTATTAATTAGAGTCATATTTAACTCTAGCTTTTTAGTTTCTTTATATACCTTAGATTTAGGTCTATATAAAAAGTTGAAATCTTTGAAATTTTATATATTTCATTCTGAAATAAAGATTCCTTTTATCCTAACACTGTTGTTTACCTCCATCGACAGTTCTATCGATGCAAGACTTTGGAAGGAATTCTATCAGTGCATTTCTTGTGTTTGATTTTGTCGACCTGTTGGCTCAATCATTTGTCACATCGATTTTTACTTCATTGAAGCACCAAGCAGTCATGAATTGTTCTCATATGAAGGAGTTTGATCGAGCAGGTGGATTGTATTCGTCACGTTATTTTTTTTGTCATTGGAGTTTTTAGCTATAGCAAGGTTTGTTTTGCTCATGACTTTTCCCCATTGTGCTATTTTGAGCTATTCATTGTTTTTGTGCTAGTTATTTAGGTCACGTTATGTTTGTATAAAGAGCTATTTGTTTCATTTTGAGTAAGATCATAAGGAATTTAAATCTAGCAACATCAATGGTTTGATGGAATTTAAAGTTTGTACTATGACAAATGCATGTGATAGTTGTTCTGGCCAACAAAAAAATTAAGCTGGTCATATTTGGGAATTGGAGTTTTAGGATTCGTTTAAATGCTGTTTGTGCTAAGAGGCAAGGACAAAAAAGAACTACATAATTTGAAAACAGTGTCTTATTCTGAAGTTCCAATGTCCTACTGAGTTTTTTTTTTTGTTTTTTGCTTTAGGGAGATTTAAGTCAAGGGGGGTTGCTTTAGGTGAAATTTTTTTTTCTTGTCACCGAATATTTTTTTGGTTTTTTCTTTAGGATGGCCGCTGTTATCTTTAATTGGAGCTTAAATTGAGCTCTAACTAGAATTTTGGTTAGTTTTAGCTATTCAATTTGTTTCTATTTCTAAGATTTAGGTCTATAAAAATAGTATAGGTCTTTGTAATTTTTTTTTGTGCTTCATTCTGAAATTTTAAAGATTTCTTTATACACTAACAATTACAAACTAAGGGAAGTACAACACTGATTCAAAATTTCAAACATCCATAAATAATAAGTAATGTAGCATAGTGATGCAATGCAGGTTGCATCGTTACCTCAATCATTCTCTTCTGAAACAGGATATATTCACTGCCAAGAAAAAGAAAACAAAAGCTTGTAATTTGCTGAATGCCATGATAATCATCATGCCCCTCGCCATTCAAAGAAAGAATGACACATCAGACAGAAACTAATATGGCTCCACCATTCCAAAATACTCCTACTAAACAAAAAAAAGATAAGCAGCAACACATGGCATATCAGGAGATGAGGGGGAAAGATCCCTGCAAAAAAGCAAAGGGTAGGGAAGGCAAAAGAAAGGGTGGCAGAAAGAGAGGAAACAAAGCCTGAAGCAGCTATGCAGCATGCAGCATCACCCACCCAGAATGCAAATAAGAGACAAACAAACCCCCCCTCTGCTGAGCCTGAAGGGGCAGGATGAAAAGAACAAGAGATATAAAGCTTCAATGACTTGAAGCCACTCTAGAGTCTAGTCTATAAAGCAACCCTCTTTCTTAACACTTTCATCACACCCTTAAAACAAGAAATTCTTTCATGGACCCCTCACGTCACTGTCAGTGTCACACCTAATCTTGCACTCATTTGGTCGTGATTTGCAGTATGATGATTTTAATATGGGTCTCACATATAAAATGACATTCGTTTGATCATGATTTGCAGTATGATCTGATTGTAGGAGTTTTCTTTAAGAATGTCATAAAAAAATTCTACTACACTCTTTATTAAAACTATGGCAGATCGATTACATGTAACTTATACTGTCTGATTAACACATTGATCCAAAATTTTGAAATGTCCCCTATTTTTCCACATTGATTGTTGATCGGAGAACCTGCATGTCTGTACAATCACAGCACAGTTGTAGCGGACCTTTATCCACTGCACCATGAAAGGGCGACCATTGTTGTATTTATTAAGACTACATTAGATCTGGTGCATATAAATTAGACATTCGATCAAATAATCGACGGTCTAAATTAAGATATTGATCTAAATTAAAAAAATATCTTACTATTTCTCATAATGGCCAATCTAGAACACTAATTATTAATCAAATGGTCTACAAATAACGGGTGCATCTGTGGTACAACTGCCGGATCCTGCTCCACCACACCATTCACCATTGTAGTCTATAAAGCAACCCTCTTTCTTAACCCTTTCACCAGCCTTAAAAGAACCATACATAAAGTTTAAAGCAACCACAAGAAAAGAAGAACCCAAGAAAACACCACACCTCATTACACCACACCATTCACCACCATCCGAACTTGTAAGTTTGTAACTTGTAACAAGTTACACACAAGAGAAGAAGATTAGTTAGTCACTAGCTAGTGTGCCTTCTTGTTACATTGGGGGTGGTGGGGTGGTGCTAGTGGTGATGCGTGCGGGGGCTTACACGGTCCACCAGTCGCTGACGGCGGAGGCGGCGGCGGTGGTGAAACTGTCGCTAAGCCTGGCTCGCCGGCGCGGCCATGCGCAGGTCACGCCGCTCCATGTGGCATTCACCCTTCTGAGCTCCTCCTCGTCGTCCCCGCTATTCACCTTCTCCTCCTGTCCCGCCGCGGCGAGCCCGTCGTCCTACGCCTACGGCCTCCTCAAGCGCGCCTGCATCAAGTCCCACCCGGCGGTGGCCGTCGCTCACCCGCTCCAGTGCCGGGCCCTCGAGCTCTGCTTCAATGTGGCGCTCAACCGGCTCCCCACGGGCGGGCCGCATTGCTCGCCACCGTCGTCGTCGTCGTCGTCGACGACGACGACAAGTTCCAAGTCATCGACGTCCTTCTCGGCGTCGCTCATGCTGCCGAACCCCACGCTGTCCAACGCGCTCGTCGCCGCACTCAAGCGGGCTCAGGCGAACCAGCGGCGCGGCTGCATTGAACTGCAAAGCCAGCAGCAGCCGCCGCCACCGCCACCGTCTCTGCAGCAGCAGCACCAGAAGTCTCAGCCTCAGCAGGAGCAGCCATTGCTGGCTATCAAGGTGGAGCTGGACCAGCTCATCCTTTCCATCCTCGACGACCCCAGCGTGAGCCGGGTAATGCGTGAGGCCGGCTTCTCCAGCGCCACGGTCAAGAGCAACCTCGAGGAGGAGAGCGCTATGCTGCTCGGCTTAGGCCTCGGCCAGCACAGCTCCTCCTCCCCTGCCTCACCCATTCCTCCTCAGTTCTTCCTCGAGCCTTACATGGACTTCTCTGTGCATGCCAATGGCGGCGGCGGCGGCGGCGGCGGCATGTGGCCAGCGCAGTTCTTGAACCAGCCTAGCATTGGCTCTTCTTTCAAGGAGGAGGATGTGAGGGCGATCTTGGAGGTGATGATGCGGAAACAGGGGAAAAAAACCAACCCAGTGGTCGTCGGCGACTCGGTGTCTGTCACGGAGGGGTTAGTCGCCGAGCTGGTGAGGAGGCTGGAGAGGGACAACGTCCCGGAGGAGCTGAGGAGCTTGCGCATGCTCAAGCTCCGGTTCTCCTACGTCCACGTCAGGTTCATGAGCCGCACCGACGTGGACGCTCAGGTGGCCGAGCTGCGCCGCAGCGTCGCTGCCGCCTCCTCCGGCGGCGGCGGCGATGGCCTGGTCGTCTTCGTCAGCGACCTCCACTGGGCCGTCGACGAGGAGGACGCCGTTGTCACAGAGTACAGCCCCGTCGAACACTTGGCCACCGAGCTGGCGCGGCTGCTAGGAGAGGCCAGGGCAGCCGCGCGCGGCCGCGCCTGGCTCGTGGCCGCGGCCAGCTACCAGACGTACATAAGGTGCCGTAGGAGGCGGCCGTCTCTGGAGGCCCTGTGGGCCCTGCAGGCGGTAGTCGTCCCCGCCGGCGGCGGCACCGGCCTGGCCCTCGGCCTGCAAACTCCTCCAAGGTGAAAAAAGCTTTAACTTTCGTGTTACTGTTGTTTGCTTTCTTTTGACATAGATTCGTATGCTATGGTTTTTCCTCTGTTTGGATAAGCACAGACTGGTGTTGCAAGTTCTACTAGTATAAACCACCCTGAAATGCTTGGACTTTATTATAGGAAATATCTTAGTATGGAACCTATCTTTGTTTGCTCACGGATTTGAAGCCTGTAATAGAAATTTAAGAAATTTTTTTTGTTACTTTTTTGAGAGATTCTATCTGAGGCAATCAGTTTCTGTTTGGCCAAAAAGGTTGCTTCTTGTGATGACAAACAGTAGTTCTTCATCTTTTGGTACTACACTAGTGCAGTAGGTGAAAATGTGTCATTCTTGTGACTCCCTTTTGCATGCAAAGGAATCATTTTTTCAGCCTTATTTCAACTCTAGTTATTTTTCTTCAATAAAGAAAGCTAAAGTTATAAATTAATCTAGGTAGTATTTAGTCCGGGAGTATTACCGTAATTATAAGAAATCTTAAAATGTATGAAGTTGGAGGCGGAATGGATCACAAATATATCTTATTTGTATATATTGAAGTTCTATTGAGAGTATATTTAGATATGGACATTTTGATCAGTGAACAATTGAACCAAACAACAACAAATGTATTATATGTACAAATAAACAAAATACAGAACAAAATTCTTTGAACCAAAATGGCTCCTTCTACTGTAATGGAGTAAATTTGTTTGTTAGTGCCCTGTACAAGTGTGTAAGCTTATATGCGTTTGTTCCTTTTGTATTCGATGTGTAGCAGAGAAGCAGAGGCCAGGACGAGCAAGCTTGGTCGGAGGCAGAGTCCTTTGGAGCTTGTCCAACCAGCAATGGCTTCTGCATCGACAGAAGAGGTACACAGCCTGGTTCTATGCAGTGAGTGCAGCACGAACTACGAGGCAGAGGCATCAGCTGTGAAGTCACAAGGCAACAATGCTGCCTTGGACCACTTCACTGGTTGGCAGCCAGAAGCAGCAGCACACAAGGTAAAGGAAGGAAGAAATTAGTACATGTCATTTAGGTTCGAGGGGTGTTTCAGAACTATGCTAAAATAAGATATCACATATATCTTAAAATATCTACGGTTAGTTATGGGTTGTTGTGGAGAGGTTTAGTTTTCTGTTTTCCGGGTGGATTTCGCATGGTGTTGGTAGCGGATCTTGGCCGAGAATTCAAACTTGTATAGAAAAGTTAAATTTTGATTGGTTACCAGGTGGTAGTTGGCCAATTCCATAAGAGAGCGGAAGAGACTAATAAGCATACATATTTTCGTTAACTTTGTGCTTGTTTTATCTACAAAGGATAATATGGAAAGTCTTACTTTCTAAAAAAAACGCAATTTGAAATTTGCAAAGTTACATTTGAATTCTCGTTTGGACTGATTTTTTCCCTCTCGCTTGGGCGTGGGATCTCCGGTTACTATCGATAACCCGCCAATTCTCACTGTTAAACCAAACCTTGGCAGCAAGTCACCCATTCGGCTTCTCGTTTGCTTTCGAACTCGCGAAACAATTTCCTAAAATTGCCATATCAAGTATCCAAGATAGTAACTAAATGTTTTTTTTTTGTTTGTCAATCCAGGATTACCTGATGGAACTGAAGAGAAAATGGAGCAGGCTGTGTCAGAGTCTTCACTCCCACATCCATCCATCCTATGCCTCTTCAGACCCATGGTGGTCTCTCTTCTTACCAACCAACAACCAAACCAAGCCGCCAATTGATCAGCCAAAGCCAAGCAGCACTGCAAGGCTCTGCTTGAGCTCTGAGACGTCAACTGACCATGGCACAAGCAAGAACCAGGAGGTGGAGACGACACTGGCTCTTGGAAGCCTCCCGGCCTCCGATTCCACCACGACATCCGAGGGTCGGCGGTGTCGCAGCAGCGAGGGCATGGACGAGCCGGCGACGCAGGAATCGAATGCCACCAGTGGCTGTGGCTCCGGCAATGTGATCAGCCTGCGGCTGTGGCGCGAGGAGCCGTCGTTGTCTGGTCATCTCAAGAGGAAAGCAGAAGCCTTCCGGCTGCCGCTGAGAGAACCCAAGCGGCCAAGAAACGGCGGCCTTGATCTGAACCTATGTGCAGATGAGGAGGACGGCGATGGCGATGACAACGAAGAGGAGCGTGTGCCTAGTGGCATTACAAACGAGGGCGACCGACATGACAGCCTGCAGGATGACACAGGCTTCCACATCTGTGCGAGACTGCTCCAAGTGTTTGAGGGCAAGGCGGGGGAGCTGGAGATCGACGAGGAGGCGGTCGAGGCACTCACTGCAGCGGTGTCCTCCGGGTGCTTGGTTGATGAGGTGTTTGAGAGGTGGGTGAGCGAGGTGTTTGAATTGGCCGTGGCAAGTGTGGGAAATGACGGGAAGGTGAGGCTGGGGCTTTGGGGTGGCATGGAGGGAGGCGGCGTGGTGCCGCCTGCGTTCATGGACTCAGTCCTGCCAAATAGGATCCATTTGGTCTGAAACTTGTGAGCACTTTATTGAGCGTTGTTGTGCGTACAAATGAATTTGCTCATAAGCAATTCGTGATGCTCGCTTTTCGGGGGTCTTATTTCTTGATGGTATTGCAGGAAATCAACTGCTTCCGATGGGTCTTACAAACTATGGAACAAATTTGTTTGTATGTAGAGCCTTTCCGCTCTCATTTTTGCTCTATTCTCTACTACCTAGTTGTTTTGTAGAAAAAAAAAATTGTGAATCAATTGGAATTGGGATCTTGTAGTTTAAATCTTAGTGTTAGTTAGCACTTGTTCTTGTTTCTTGGTCGTTGTAAATTTGTTAACGGTTAGAGTTTAGTTTTTTTTCTCTGAGAATTTAAATTGCATTATATTAGAAAAACTCAGTTTGATATTGTTGGGGAAAAAAATAAGTTGTGAAGAACTTTTCTCCCGGACGGTTCTCTGGGACAGGGGCCCTCTCCGCTCCAGACGGTTATCCTGGACGGGGATCCTCTCATCCTCGGACGGTTCTCTGGGACGGGAGCCCTCCCTGGTTTGAGTGATTCTCTGGGATAGGGACCCTCCCCTCCCCGGAAGGTTCTCCGAGACGGGGGTCCTCCCCGCTTTGGACGGTTCTCCGGGACGGGGACCCTCCCATCCCTGGATGGTTCTCAGGACAAGGGTCCTCCCTGCTCCGGACGGTTCTTCGAGACGCGGACTCTCCCAGCTCCGGATGGTTCTCCGGAACGGAGACCCTCCCATTCCCAGACGGTTCTATGAGACAAGGGCCCTCCCCGCTCTGGACTGTTCTCCGGGACGAGGACCCTCCCACCCATGGACGGTTCTTCGAGACGGGGACCTTTCTCAGTCCATGTGGTTCTCTGAGATGGGGGGCCCTCCCTGCTGCGAACGGTTCTCCAAGAGACAGACTCTTCTCGTTTCGGATGGTTCTCTAGAACAGGGACCCTCCCATCTCTGGACTGTTCTTCGGGATGGGGCCCTCCCCGCTCCGGACGGTTCTCCGGAACAGGGACGCTCCCATCCTTGGACGGTTCCCCGGGACGGGCCCCTCCCTAGTCCAGGCGGTTCTCTGGGACGGGGGCCCTCCGGGACGAGGGCCCTTCTTGCTCTAGACGGTTCTCCAGGATGGGGAGACTCTCCCCTCCTCGGTGATAAAGATATGCTCTAGAGACAATCATGGAGATTGTTGTATCATATTATGTTTATGGATCTTATTGTATTATCTAAATAAAGTATTACTTTTATAAATCAACAAGTATGTGACTTGTTCGTGGAACTGTTTATAATGATATATGAGTTGTCTTAATTTACTTAAAGAATTATTAGTGATACTGATTCTAAACATCCTTGACTTTCAGTATTACATGGAATAATAATGCAAGATAAGTCAGCATGCTCATTGATTAATAGTCAAGTTTCACAGATCATTGATATGAGATATTAAGTCAATATCGTGGACACATGTTGGAAGATTTGGGAGGACCTTTGGGTCCTTCAGGTTGAATACATCAGGTCGAGTTCGGAAAGGATTCGTGACCTTGGAAAGGGTTTGCAATCTTAGAAAGGATTCACGACCTCAGGAAGGATTCGATCTCTAATCGGATTGTATTCAGATCAATATATATGTATGTATGTATGTATGTATATAACTGAGTCCTATCTGTTTAGGTTTAGTTAATTGTTTGAGTCTAATACGTTTAGTTAATCGGTTATTAAGTCTGATATGCATTCATACGATTGGATTATAAATACTTTGTAATAGTTCTAGTTTAGATCATCGAGTCTAGATTGAACTTATTTAAGTCTTAGAGACATAGTTCATCGACGTAGGCAAGTGCGTCCTAACGTTCATCGTGTACAAGATCCCTCTTTTCAATAAAGAGTTGTACTATTTTTTGAACTGTGGTTTGATCAGTTGGGTTTTGGTAATTCCGAGTAATATCCCGTTATTCCACATATTAGCATCTGATCAAGTATCGACGAAGCCTGTCTATACTTCAATCAAAGCAAAGTAGCATCTGGTCGAGGCTAGATCAAAACTAGGTCCAACTAGTAATCAGATCAAGTTGGTATCAGAGCAACTATCCTGTCCTGTGGATGGTGAAGAGTCACCAAGGTTACAAAACCTCCAGCGAAACTCTAGGCGATCATTCGACGGTTCCTACAGCCACGTCTTCGAAGACGTCTGATGATACCTCCGTTCATGCTAACCTAGCCGAACAATTGGCTAAACTCTCCACCGACATGGATACCATGCTTGGTTGGATTAAGCAGCAGGCCATGGCTGTACCTTCTAAAGTTGATGCTTCAAAAGGCAAGGTTAAGGGTGTGATGATAGGTGAAGACTTGGACAGGCCAGACGAAGATGAAGACGAAGGCGACCATAAGGCCAACGACCTTGCCAACAACCCCTTAGCTGTCAGATCTTTCAAGGTCAAAGCTAAGATTGATATACCCATATATAATGGGGTGCTCGCTTCCAAGAAGCTAGATTCTTGGATCAACTAGCTTGAGACCTATTTTGACCTACGCGGGTTTAGTAGCACTCAAAAGGTGAAGTCTGCACCTTTGAAGATGAAGGACTACGCCAAGACATGATGGAAGGCCCTTGTCGCTAGTGGTGAAGCTGATAACTTTGCATGGGGTCAGTTCAAATGACTCCTACGACAAGAATTCTACCCGATGGATTATCTCGAGGAGAGATGGGATCGTTAGCACAGATTATATCAACACCACAACCAATCCATCCAGAATTATATGACAAAATTTTGGAGACAAGCAATGATCATTGGCATCTCGCTCTCTGATCCTCAAGTGTTCCAGAAATACACATCTGGACTTCAGAAAATGATTAGTGTTGAGTTAAGCTTGTTCAGCGTCTAGGATATCATGACCGCGAGCACAACTGCTATGGCAATCAAGAAGAAAAATAAATCTCGCAACGATAAGGACAAGAAAGAGAATTCGACTTCGTCAAAAGGAAAGTTGAGTTCGAAGAAGAGTACTTCGAAGTCTAGTAGGAGCATCTCTTGTAATCATTGTCATGTTGCTGGGCACACAAATGAGAAGTGCTACAAGCTCCATCCTGAACTTCGACCAAAGAAAAACAGGCCAGGGAAAAGAACAGCTATAGCTACTATAGCTATAGAAGAAAGAGTTGTCCTAGTGAATTCGGTTGATGAGGTGGATATGACCTTGTCTCTGATGACAATGCCAAAGGAGAAAGGTTCGGATTTACCTGACACCGTCACTCAACGAAGGACTTGTTCACTATCAATTTTCAGGTGAAGCATGAAGTGGTCGCAGCAATATTCAAACCTAGAAGTCAGAAGAATTTGGTTTCCGCTGGACTCGTTCGATGACTTGGTTTGAAGACAACCACACACCCGCGGCCGTATCTGCTGGGTTGGTTTACATCCGATATGAACCAACTGATTACGAGTCAGTGTGTGTTGAAATTTGCGATCTCTGCTCGATATATCGACGAGGTTCAATGCGACGTTGTTCCTATCGATATTTGTCAGGTGATCTTTGGGTGTCCGTTCTTGTATGATCGAGATGCTCACTTCCATCGATGAGCGCAAGAGTACGAGCTCACTAAAAACGGAGTTAATTTCATGATCGGTAGAGACGTCCACGTCAACACCTCGAACTTGATTACCTCAAATCAGGCCAAATGAATCTTCAATGCATGTCACAAATACGTACTTGTCATGATTCGACCCATTGGTCAAAGTGATAGTACTTGAGCAACGTTGTCGTTGGTGTGCCAAGAAGATTCTGATCGTTTATCAGGATTGTTGGAGAAATACAGTGATATGTTTGAGAGTACCCAGGGTCATCCACCAAAACGTCCAGTCGAGTACAAAATTCAACTCGTGTCTAATGCGACACTTCCCAATCTGAGTATGTATCACAACTTGTTATTGGAAAATGAATAGATCAAAAGACAACTTGGTGAGTTGCTGAATGATGGTGTTATCCGACCAAGTAGTTCACCTTGTGGATCTCCTGTCGTGTTAGTGCCAAAGAAAAATGGGACTTGGCGTATGTGCATCGACTATTGAGCACTGAACAAGATCACCAGCAAGAACCAGTACCCCTTCCTCGTATTGACGACCTGCTAGACCAATTGAAGCATGCTGCTATCTTCTCAAAATTGGATCTTAAGTCAAGATATCATCAAGTCAGCATCAGAGAGGAGGATACTCAGAAAACCATGTTCAAAATGTGACAAGGTCTGTTCAAATGGCTGGTCATGCCGTTTGGCCTCTACAACGCCCCAGCTACTTTCATGCATCTTATGAATGACGTATTGTGATAGTTTATCAATGACTTTGTGATCGTTTACCTCAACAACATATTGGTCTATAGTCGTTCGTGGGACTAGCACCTCATTCATGTCGAAAAAGTGTTCGACCAGCTTCAGCAACATTGACTTCACCTCAACCGTAAGAAGTGCGAGTTCGGCCAGCAAACTCTACAGTACTTGGGATTTGTGGTCCACAACGGTATGTTGAAAATCGACCCGGATAAGGTAAAAGTGATTCACGAGTGGCCGCAACGGCGATTAGTTATGCAAGTGCGTAGTTTTGTGGGAGCACGCCAATACCTTCGGAAGTTCATACGACACTTCTCGATTGTGGCTTCTCCGTGACATGCATTAACCAGGATCAACCAGAAGTTCAAGTGGACAGAGAAGCATGAAGACACGTTTCTCTTGCTGAAGAGGAAGATCAGTGAAGCTCTTATTCTAGCTTTGTCTTACCTACAGAAACTATTCGAGCTAGAAACCGATGCCTCAGGTTATGCAATGGGCACTGTGCCCATGCAAGAAGGTCGACCAGTACAAATCACTCTGAGTTATTTCAGGGAGCTTAGAAGAACTATCCAACTTACGACAAGGAATTGTGTGCGCTGCATTAGGCCGTTAAACGTTGGCGGTGTTATCTTTTGGGTAAGGAGACTGTTGTCCACACCGACCACCAACCTTTGCAATATTTGCAAATTCAATCGAAGCTATTGCAAGCTCAACTCAAGTATAAGACACAAAATGATCGGCACTAAGTTGATGCTCAATTCCATGAAGGTGATATGGTCTGGCTATATTTGAGTAAGGAGAGACTTAAAGGTGAAGGTAAAAACTTAAACCCATCCGTTATGGTCCTCTTCGGATTTTGTGGAAAGTTGATACTAATGCTTGTCAGCTCGAGTTACCTCCATACATGGATATTTACTCAGTTGTCAATATTGAGCACCTCAAACTCTTCGAGCCTTCAATGCTGGATGATGAGCCTGATACCATAGTACCGTCTATTGAAGACTTGGTCTATCAACAACAAGAACCTCTACTTGACAACATGATCTTGGAGAAAAAGGTGATGATCACCCGCAACAACACACGAGAGTCTTTTAGAATCAGATGGAAAGATCAACGAGCGCGTGCGGCAAAGTAGTACACCTGAGAAGATGGTCAAGCTCAATTTCTACATCTCCAGTTTTGGTCACATGGTCGCCAACGGGGTTGGCTCCTTCTCAACAGGGGAGTTATGATCCGGGAGGATCTTCAGGTCCTTCAGGTCGAGTTCACAACTTCGCGACCTAGACCTATTTGAGTTTGGAAAGTCTTCATGAGCTCGACAAGGCTTCATGACCTCAGAAGGGTTCATGACCTCACGGATAGGGTGCACGACCTTGGAAAGGGTTCATGACACGGATCCGATCTCTGGTCGGATTGTATTCTGATCAATAAATGTATAACTGAGTCCTATCTGTTAGGTTTAGTTAGTGTCCGAGTCTAACACGTTTAGGTTATTGAGTCTGATACGTACTCATACAATTGGACTATAAATACCTTGTAATAGGATAGATAGATTATCTATGATCCGTTTGAGACCTAGCTTTGGTTTTTGCGTTAGGCTCGCCTTAATGCTAATATGCGGAATAACGGGATCTTACTCGAAAATACCGAAACCCAAAGGTTGATCGAAACACAATTCAAAGTAATTGCACAACTCTTTATTTCAAAGAGGGCTTTACACGTTGAACGTTAGGACGCATTCGCCTACGTCTATGAACTAGACTTGATCTAATCTATATCAAGGTAGATAACCAAGTAGATGCTAGATAATCTATTCCAACCTATTACAAGGTATTTATAGTCCAATCGTATCAATACGTATCAGACTCAATAAGCTAAACATATTAGACTCAGACAACTAACTAAACCTAGCAGATAAAACTTAGTTATATAGATCCGGATTGGAATACAACTCCGACCAGAGATTGAGTCCTTCCCAAGGTCGCGAACCTATCCATGGCCGCGAAGCCTTTCCGAACTCGATTAAGGTCGCGAAGCGGTATGCGAACTCGACCTGAAGACCCTCTCGGATCATGACTCTCCTGTTGAGGAGCCAACTCCCGTTGCGACCATGATCAAAACTAGAGATGTGGAAATTGGGCTTGACCATCTTCTCTGGTGTACCACTTTACTGCACGTGCTCGTTGATCTTTTCGACCGATTTGAAAAGTCTCTTTTGTGCCACTGTAGGTGGTAGTCACCTTCTTCTCCAAGATTACATCTTCATGTAGAGGTTTGTCTCGTTGGTAGACCAAGTCTTCAATAGATGGTACTATGGTATCTGGCTCATCATCCAACATGGAAGGCTCGAAGAGTTTGAGGTTTTCAACATTGACAACCGAGTAAATATCTATGTACGGAGATAACTCGAGCTGACAAGAATTATTACCAACTTTCCTCAAAATCCGAAAAGGACCATAACGAATGGGTTTAAGCTTTTGACCTTCACCTTTAACTCTCTCCTTACTCAGATGTAGCCAGACCATATCATCTTCCTGAAATTGAGCATCAACTCAGTGCCAATCATGTCGCGCCTTGTACATGAGTTGAGCTTTTAGCAAGTTCTGTTCAACAACACCATGGAGCCGTTGAATACCTTCTAGGAATTTTTGTGCTCGATCCTGATCAGATGCTTCCTTGCTATTTTGTGCTGAAGTAGGGATCGCAAAGTCCATATCGAATGGACTCTACGGTAAAAATCCCAAACAGACCTCAAATGATGACTTCCCAATCGAAGCATGCACTGCTCGATTAAAAGCAAACTACAGATACGGTATGCTTTCATCCCAAGTCTTCGGATGCTTAGAGTTATAACCTCTCAAGAGATGAACGACTGTCTGATTTACCACCTCGGTTTGACCATCAGTTTGAGGATGAAAAGCAGTACTCCTCTTTAACTTTGTGTCCATCATCGTCTAGAGCGATTGCCAAAAGTGACTAAGGAACCGGATATCACGATCAGACCCAATAGAAGTCGGCAGTCCGAAATGTGTCCAAACGTGCTGAAAGAATACCTGAGCCGCTTCTTCTCCCGTGATAGTCTTTTGACAAGGTATAAGAATGGTCATTTTGGAGAATCGATCAACGACCGCAAAGAGATAGTCGTTGCCATGTCGGGTCTTAGGCAATCCTCCCAAGAAATCCATGAATATGCTTTCCCATGGTCGCGATGGAACTGGCAATGGAGTGTACAAACCTAGTTTTCGGTTTGCCGGTTTTGAGATGTTGCAGAGACCACAGCCTCGAATAAAACTAGCCACATCCTGCTGCATTCGCGGCCAGAATACAAGTCGATGAAGATTTTGCAAAGTCTTTGTCACCTCAAAGTCTCCAGCAACCTTTGATGTATGTGCTTCTTGTAGTCATTGAATTCGAGGTGCTCCACGAGGTATACAAAGTAAATTGCCTTTGTACAAGAGTCTTCCTTGATGAACGAACTCCATAGTTTCCTTGTTTTGAGCTAGCCAATGTTGATCAAAAATCAGTGATGAGGACATCACTCCTATGCATACGCCCGAGACTCCTCCAGTTGTGATGCAAGGACCCATCACAAGAGCACGAGCACGGCAATTGAATCAACAGGTGAGCTCGTTCCTAAGTGCCCGTGCATATACTTGTGAGGATGGTATGCTACCTAATGATATTATTGATTATATTGTACTTAGGAACTTTGGAGAGGATCATGAAGGCCTTGGGAACCAGCAAGGGCCAGGAGGGAGGCAAGGAGGGCGTCCAAGTCAAGTTGGAGGCCAATTCATCTCGGAGTCGACTACCTCGGCCACCAGGAGCAGTGTTCAGTAAAATCATCGGCCAGGCCACAAACGGGCTCTGATTTCGATGATCCACATATTCCTGGAAAGCTAAGGAGATAACCTTTCCAATGGCATCGGTTTCAGGTCATTTGGACTTCGGAGTAGACGGGAATTCACGTTGCAAGTTGGCGGACAGAATCTGTTCCAGGGTGCTGCGTCACCAATTTGGGCCGTTGGCCCATGTATCGTGTTGGAGCCCATCACGGACGCGTCTAGGGTCTCTAGGACGTCCCTTAGACCTTATATTCAGTAGCCGCCGCTAGGGTTGAGGCGGGTTTTGCTTAGATCAATTCTGTCTTTGAACAGTGTCACCGTTCATCGGTTTGTGAGACCCCAACTCGTGAGTTTCATCCTCAATTGCAAATTCAGTTGCATCTTTCTTGTTCTTGCTTGTGTTCTCGATTCACTGGCAGGGATTAGCCTTCGTGGCAAGGTCAACCGGGCAGCGCACGGTTGATAACCAGAGGACGCGTGGTGCTGCGATTGCAGGGGTTTTGATCGTGCCGATCAAGAAGCCGAATCGTGTGTGTCTCGCGCCGCCTAATCGACTTATCCTCCACCTGACGGAAGTTCGGGCATCCCCGTTCCTATTAAGTGGTAATCAGAGCAAGGTTACCGTCAGGTCCGCCTTTTCCCTTAGTTTGATTTAGTTTTGCGTTCGCCCTATAGTCCACGAAAAAGCCAAAAAAAAAAAAATTGCAGTTCATAGTCTACCATACCTAGAATCGCGCCTAGCCTTTGCACAATTTCGGTTTCAGAGTCCGTAGTACTGAGTTTGTGTCCATAGTCGAGTCGTGTTGCTGGTTTAGATCGTGGTCTTAATTTAGTTGTGTTTCATCTCCGCTGCATCCCATATCCTACACCGATCCAGTCACCAATCGCCGTTTGTGTCCTTGTTGGAATCGGTTTGCTTTGTGGTTTTCATCATTTTCGGAGTCCTGGTTGTGTTAGGGTTTCCCCTTCATAAAAACCCTAATCCCCCACCTCCTGTTAGCCATACCGCCACCCCTCATCACAGAGCCTTCCACCATAGATCATCGCCTTCCATATCCACTCCAAACACCCTTGAGTTCGGAGAGGTGCCGCCTAGAAAACCCTAATTCGGAGTCCTTCCGTAAAACGGCCATAACTTTCACATATGGACTCGAAATTAGGCAAATTTTATATCCGCGGACATCTACAGAAAATTGCCGATCAAGAAGCCGAATCGTGTGTGTCTCGCACCGCCTAATCGACTTATCCTCCACCTGACGGAAGTTCGGGCATCCCCGTTCCCATTAATCAGGATCTTCACTGTACATTGTGGCATAGTCATCATGACATGAGGGCTCGATCTGCATGAACTCTGATAAGCAGAGGGTCATAACTGGTGGTCTCGACAACATATCGGCCATTTTATTATGTACGCCTTCTTGTACTTAATCACTAGATTAAACTGCTGCAGAGACGACATCCACTTCATGTGTCGAGGTGGTCGGTGTGGACAACAGTCTCTTTACCCAAAGGGTAGCACCGCCAATGTTTTACGGCCTGATGCAGTGCAGACAACTCCTTGTTGTAGGTCGGGTAGTTCTTTTGAGCTCCCTGGAATAACTCAGAGTGAAATGCTATTGGTCGACCTTCTTGCATGAACACTGCGCCCATTGCATAACCTGAGGCATCAGTTTCTAGTTTGAATAGTTTCTGCAGATTTGGCAAAGCTAACACAGGGGCTTCACTAATCTTCCTCTTTAGCAAGAGAAATGTGTCATCATGTTTCCCTGTCCACTCGAACTTCTGGTCGATCCTGGTTAAAGCATGCAATAGAGAAGCCACAATTGGGAAGTGCCGTATGAACTTCCGAAGGTATTGGCATGCTTCCACAAAACTACGCACTTCCATAACTGTTCGAGGTCGCTGCCACTCGCGAATCACTTTTACCTTATCCGGATCGATTTGCAATGTACCATTGCCGACCACGAATCCCAGGTACAGTAGAGTTTGCTGGCCGAATTCGCACTTCTTATAGTTGAGGTGAAGTCAATGTTGTCGAAGCTGTTTGAACACCTTGTTGACATGAAGGAGGTGCTCATCCCACGAACGACTATAGACCAGTATGTCGTCAAGGTAAACAATCACAAAGTCACCGATGAACTGTCATAGTACGTCATTCATAAGACGCATGAAAGTTGTTAGGGCGTTGCAGAGGCCAAATGGCACGACCAGCCATTCGAACAGATCTTGTCACGTTTGAACATGGTTTTCCAAGTATCCTCCCCTCGAATGCTGACTTGATGATACCTTGACTTTAGATCCAATTCCGAGAAGATAGTAGCATGCTTCAATTGGTCTAGCAGCTCGTCAATTCGAGGAAGGGGGTACCGGTTCTTGATGGTGATCTTGTTCAGTGCTCGATTGTCGATGCACATACGCCAAGTCCCATCTTTCTTTGGCACTAACACCACAGGAGATCCACAAGGTGAACTACTCAGTTGTATGACACCATTGTTTAGCAAATCACCAAGTTGTCTCTTGATTTCTTCATTCTCCAATACTGAGTTGCGATACATACTCAGATTGGGAAGTGTCGCATCGGACACTAGCTGAATTTCGTTCTCGATTGGACGTTTCAGTGGATGACCCTGGGTACTCTCAAATAGATCACTGCATTTCTCCAACAGTCTTGACAAACGACTAGAATCTTATCGGTACGCCAACGACAATGCTACTCGAGTACTATCACTTTGACCAACTGGTCAAATCATAACCAGCACGTATTTGTGACATGTGTTGACGATTCGTTTGGCCTGATTTGCGGTAATCAAGTTTGAGGTGTTGACGTGGATGTCTCTACTGATCACGAACTTAACTCTGTCTTTAGTGAGCTCATACTCTTGCAGTTGTTGATGGAAGTGGGTGTATCGATCATACCGATATGGACTCCCAAAGACCACCTGACAGATATTGATAGGAACAATGTCGCATTGCACCTCATCTATATATCGAGCAGATATCGCAAACTTCAACGCACACTGACTCGTAATCTGTTGGTTCATGTCGGATGTAAACCAACCCAGCGAATACGGTTGTGGGTGTGTGGTTGTCTTCAAACCAAGTCGCCGAACCAGTCCAGCGGAAACCAAATTCTTCTGACTTCCGGGGTCGAATATTGCTGCGATAACTTCGTGCTTCACCTGGATGTTGATAGTGAACAAGTCCTCCGTTGAGTGATGGTCGTTAGGTGAATCCAATCCTTTCTCCTTCGGCATTGCCATTAGAGACAACGTCGTATCCACCTCATTAATAAAATTCACTCGAATAACTTCTTCTGCCAGTGGAGCCATGGTAGCCGTGGCTGTTCTTTTCCCTAGTCCGTTTTTCTTTGGTCAAAGTTTAGGATGAAGCTTGTACCATTTATCTTTGGTATGTCCCGCGACTTGGCAATGCTCGCAAAAGGTACCCGTGCTCGACTTCGAAGCATTCTTCTTTGGACTTAGCTTTCTTTTTGTCGAGGTCGCACTCTCCTTCGTGCTTTTATCGCTGCGGGACTTAATTCTTCTTTTCGATCGCCATAGCAGTCGTGCTCTTCATCGCGATGTCTTGAACGCCGAATAGGCTTAACTCAGCACTAATCGATTTGTGAAGTCTAGATGTATATTTCCAAAATACCTGAGGATCAGATAGTGTCGCGCCCCAAGACTGGGACAACGACTACTCCTGTAGAGACCTAGCTCGCTGCAGCTAGTCCCATTCTCACAAACCTTTGACTTCCCAGGATGAGTCAAACACAGGAGTATAATACATTGCAACAGAGTACTCACAAAATATTAAGCAGTGTGGCCTGCTGGCCTTAATATTACATAAAGAGGATTACAATGCCTACAAGGCATTCAAGGTTTAGCAAAATATTTAACTACGCAGCAGAAGATAGGTGACCCTCCCACAAAAGAAGTTGACAGCAGAACAACACACTTCAGGGTTCTGGCGGAACTGATTCTCCTCCTTCTGGATCCACGTAGTACTCCGTGCCATCATCTTGATCAAGGTAGGCTCCATCTATTGAGTTGAATGATGCAAGGGTGAGCACTTACGTACTCAGCAAGTCATAGGTAAGAGTAGATACATATAGTAGTGATGATATGAACCTAGACTAGTCAAGAATTATGGATATTTGTAAAATAATCTTTTCCTTTCTCATCTCATATTATGGCAGCACCTTTTATAATATAACATCATCATTCATGTTCACTAGATTATAGCACTACCGCGACACGTCGACACACGACAGCCCACGGCAGCACTCCTTATCATGACAACACATGTCATTTGGGTAATCTTGATTTAAACATATTTTATTTAGAAAATAGTACTTGTGTCACACCCCGTGGATTTAATCCACCGCAGCAGACTCCTATAAACCCAGGAGCTCGGAGTATTCGAATACGTTTCAACTCTGCAGAGAGGTACCAATTTACCCGCAAGATATTCCACTTTCAAACCTTTCCTATCATAACAAAATGATTGGACCCCTGACTCACTTCATACTGTGAGCGGCAAGGTGGAAATAACAAGAACTTTTGTTATGTTTTACTCACAATTCACCCCCGACCCTGTGGCTCTCAGCGAGGCACAGTTGTGGCAGGTTGTATCCAAACCTCCACCCCATTGCTTATTCCCATTACTGGGTCAGCGTGCTTGATCACCTTCAGTGATATGTGTGGGAGCCGCGCTCCGTGTTTATCGTGCATCACTACACATCTCATGCAGGGGTTTCATGTGCGATCCACATAATTACTTGTTCAGGCCTGTCCCATACCAGGCTTGCGGTTAGCACGTTGTTCATGCCACTAGACGCACAACACAAGGTTCTAGTCCTTATATGCCAGTGACCAGACCATCCACAACCCTGCACCTTCAGTGCCTGCATTCCTTTGCAGTCTAGCACCTCCAGTGCTACAGCCATCCACACCATTTTTCTGGTCACGGCTAGGGGTTTTATTTCATGAATATAAGTATATAAATACATATAATAGTTCATGGCTCAAAACTTGTTTATTTCACATTTCACAGATAACCAGTCTAGTACTGCCAATTTATAAATCAACCATTCTCAATCTTTCACATGCAATATTGCCTATATTCAAGGTTATGTTTTAGCAACATTTAAAATATAGGTTCAAGATGACCAAGGATATGACTTGCCTTCCGCGTCGTAAAATACAGCAGTCGATGATGGGTCAACAGCAAAATCTTCAAAGTCAGCTTCTGAATCTGCTTGACGACAAACAATTACACAATAATTACTTATAATATTTAAAATGTTTTATAACTTATATGCAGAAATGCACAACATGCATGATTGAACTAAACTAGAGATAAGTTGAATTGCAAACTGAACTGAGTCGAGATTCTAGGGTTTCAAGGAATTTGGGCTAAGGATGGTAATTAGATAATCTTAGGGTTTCAGGATTTCAATAGGGATAACAATTTTGTGACTGGTTTAATCAAAACAGCGAATGTCAATAGATCGACATTCGGATCAAAGCTTGGACATAGCTTTAAGAAAAGCTAGGATGCTTATCTCAAGTTGTGGTAGTAGAAGAAAATGTAGATCACAACTCTACAAATTCAGTGGACAAAGTGGATTTCAAATTGCACAACCAGAAGTGGGTAAATAAGGTCAATGCCATTGGCTGGCAAGCTCTGGCATAGAGCTGACAATGCCAAAAACTAGGGCTTAGCATAACTTTTGATCTGGAGCTCCAAATGATGCACCACTTTGTCTGGGAGGTAGGCAATGATAACAGGAACAATTAAGTCAACAGGATCTAGGGCAAGAAATGGCTGGAAACCAAGAAATTTGATGATGAACAGAGATGAACTGGCTGCACTGGAGCAGTTCTGGACACAAACTTGGCATGGCTATAACTACCAATCTAGGCCGATCTAGGTGTCGGGCTAGAAGACAAAAGTACTCAGGAGGATAAGGCACATCTAAATGACAAGGTTTCGAGGGCTGAAATGGCCGGAACAAGCTTTCCCGGTCATCGGCGCCGGAGAAGAAACTCTGGATTTGGGCATTTTTGCTATAGGCAACAAGAACTTAATTCCTTGCTTGGAGAGCATCTAGGAGGTATAGGGATGCTTCTGGTACAATTGTATTGGCCGGAGGATCACTGGAGAAGCCTGGCGACGATCGCCAGTTTTCTGGTGAAGCTCGGTTTAGGGAAAAGGTTCGATTCTTGCTAAATTTTGAAATCCAACTTCACAGGCTTGCTTGATTTGGCTCACTGATCAATTTGCTTCACAGGTTCAAGGGCTAATTCGAATTGATTTGGCCTGCATTGCCGGAACAGGGCAATCCTCGATTTTCAGTCATTTTCGGTGATCGCCGGCGTTAGGGGTCACCGGGGAGCAATTAGATAGTACAGTACAATCAGGAGGATGAGAGGTACTCACTGTTAGCTTCAATTTGGCAGGAGATGCAGTGAAGTGAGCTGGCACCGTGAGCCTCCTCGACGGCTCGCCGGAGAAGAAAACGAAAACAGCAAATTCTGGAACTTGGTTGGTTTCTGGTGAAGTATGGAGAAGCTGCTGCACACAGTAGGGTTTAAATAGGCCAGGCGAAGATGAAGAAGGGGAACAACGAAGTGATTGGCTGCTGTGATGAGATCGGTTGCGTGCTGGAGCAGTAGCGGCGAAGAAACAGCAAGAGCGGTGATGCGACGGCGACAAGCTTTCAACTGATCATAATGTCGCCTCATCGGGACCTGGCAAGGCTTGTAGCAAGCGGTGGCGACAAGTACTGGCGCGGCGAGGCTACGTGGCGATGGATTGCTGACAAAGTTGCTGCTGATCGCGCGCGGGAGCAAACGTTGGTCGTCGACGTAGCAACGACGCTGCCACGGTGACGACTGAGGCGAGGACACGTGCGTACTGGCATGCACGGTCACAAGCGCGGCGAAGCTTGGCCGGCGGCGAGCGTGCACGGCGCAAGGAAACACGACGAGCCCTGGTCGTGTACAGCAAACGGCCTGGTCGAATGCTACTGTTGTCCTGGTCAAAAATGGACTAAGCTGCAATATTCGATTTCTTGTTTTGGACTGAAATGCAAATCTGGAATTCTGGGAGGTTTAAACTGAAATTGATTTCACTAATCTGGTAGATTATATTCAACAGGATATTTGGCAAAGGTAAATGATAAAATTTGATACATTTGAATAGTTTTCGATACAAACTGAAAATAGGGTAATTTAGGATAATTGAAACCTGAATTTCATTTGATTTTGAATTCTGGTACTTAGGATGAGATTTTGGAATTTGAACAGAAGAGAAACTTGTGACAAATAGTATTTTGAGAAGATTTGCCGAAGAAATTCTGAATTTGGAGTTAAGCTGGAGATTTTAGCCTTTTTAGGTTTTCAAATATCAGATAAGGACTAATTTGCGATAACTCTTGGACTGATTTGTGAAAAGAGTCTAGATGGCAGAATCTGGCTGTCAACTTTTTAGATTAAGGTATTGACATACCCATGATCATATTCCAGGAATAATCTGATCTGAACTTGGTCAAGATTTTGATTAAATCTGTATTTCTGAAACTTAGGGTATTTGGGTAATATAAGGTATTTCTGTTTTCGAAAACAGAAGAAATTGATAATTCTGGGAGTTAGAGATAGAATTGGGTCTAGGTTCTGAAGACTTTTAAGTTCAAAGTAACTGATAGATCACATCTGAACAATCTGATCTTGATTTGAGGTCACAGGATAGATTTTGGAGATTTTAGGGCTTGAGAAAGATACTGATCTGGCTAATACTACAGATACATGCATGCATGCTATTGATGAAAAAGGAAATTTTCACCCCTAACTCAGGGTGTTACAGATAGCGATATGCCAATGACCATTGCTTGTCTTCGGAACTCTGTAGTATAGTCCTGGACAGATTGGTTGCGTCGTTGGTATAATCTATGCCAACGTTCCCATCTCTCCTCAAGGTAACCCATCAGATAGAACTCTTGTCGTAGGAGTCTTTTGAACTGCCCCCATGCAAGGTCGTCAGCTTTACCCTGGCGAAAAGGGCCTTCCACCATGTCTCGGTGTGGTCCTTCATTTTCAAAGGCACAAATTTCACCTTTTGGACGCTACTGAACCCTTTCAGGTTAAAGTAGGTCTCGAGCTGATTGATCCATGATTCTAACTTCTCGGCATCGATCTCCCCATCGTATATGGGTATGTCAATCTTAGCGTCGACCTTGAAAGATCCAACGGCTAAGGAAGTATTGGCGAGGTCATCGGCCTTATGGTTGTCTTCTTCTTCCTTGTCATCTGGCCTGCACAAGTCTTCACCAGTCTTCACACCAGTGACCTTCCCTGCTTTAGGAGGTATGATCATGGCCTGCTGCTTAATCCAAGCAAGCATGGTTTCCATGTTGGTGGAAAGCTTAGCCACTTGTTCGGCTAGGTTAGCTTGTACGGAGGTTCCTTCCGACATTGTCGAAGATGGGACTGCAGGTACCGTCAATTGATCGCCTGGAGTTTCATCGGAGGTTTTGTAACCCTGGTGAGTCTTCACCATCCATAGGACAGGATAGTTGCTCTGATACCAACTTGATCTGTTTGAGACCTAGCTTTGGTTTTCACACTAGGCTCGCCCAGATGCTAATATGCGGAATAATGGGATCTTACTCAGAAATACCAAAACCCAAAGGTTGATCGAAACACAGTTCAAAGTAATTGCACAACTCTATATTTCAAAGAGGGCTTTACACGTCGAACGTTAGGACGCACTCGCTACGTCGATGAACTAGACTCGATCTGATCTATATCAAGGTAGATAACCAGGTTGATGCTAGATAATTTATTCTAATGTATTACAAGGTATTTATTGTCCAATCGTATGAATATGTATAAGACTCAATAGCCTAAACATATTAGACTCAGACAACTAACTAAACCTAATAGATAAAGCTTAGCTATATATATCCGGATCGGAATACAACTCCGACCAGAGATCGAATCCTTCCCAAGGTCGTGAACCTATCCATGGTCGCAAAGCCTTTCCAAACTCGATTAAGGTCGTGAAGCCGTATGCGAACTCGACTTGAAGATCCTCCCGGATCAATCTACCTAAGTATCTAGTTTTGCATAGATCAGATCGAAGAGGCATTGAACTTAGTTAAGTCCTAGACACATAGTTCATTGATGTAGTCAACTGCATCCTAACGTTTGACGTTTATAAGATCCCTCCTTTTCAATCAGTTTGGGTTTCAGTAATTCCGAGTAAGATCCCGTTATTCCGCATATTAGCATCTGATCGAGTATCGACGAAGCCCTTCTATACTTCAATCAGAGCAAAGCAGCATTTGGTTGAGGCTAGATCAAAACCCGGTCCAGCCCGTAATCAGATCACCTAAGCTTCGACCAAAGAGAAACGAACCAGGGAAGAGAATAGCTACAGCTACTACAGCTCCACCCAAAGAAGGAGTTGTCCGAGTAAATTCAGTTGATGAGGCGGATACGACCTTGTCTCTAATGGCAATGCCGAAGGAGAAAGGTTCGGATTCAACTAACGACCATCACTCAATGGAGGACCTGTTCACTATCAACATCCAGGTAAAGCACGAAGTGGTCGTAGCAATATTTGATCCTGAGAGTCAGAAGAATTTGGTTTCCACTGGACTGGTTCGACGACTTGGGTTGAAGACGACCACACCCACGACCTTATCCCTTGTGTTGGTTTACATCCGACGTGAACCAACAGATTACGAGTCAATGCGTGTTGAAATTTGCATTCTCCGCTCGTTATATCAATGAGGTTCAATGTGATGTTGTTCCTATTGATATCTGTCAAGTGATCTTTGGGAGTCCATTCCTGTATGATCGGGACACTCATTTCCATTGAAGAGCACAAGAGTACGAGCTCACTAAAATTGGGTTAAGTTCATTATCAGTAGAGACGTCCACATCAATACTTCAAACTTGATTACCGCAAATGATCTGTTTGAGACCTAGCCTTAGTTTTCGCATTAGACTCACCCAGATTCTAATATGCGGAATAACGGAATCTTACTCGGAAATACCGAAACCCAAAGGTTGATCGAAAACACAGCTCAAAGTAATTTCACAAGTCTTTATTTCAAAGAGGGCTTTACACGTCGAACGTTAGGTCGCACTCGCCTATGTGTAGGAACTATGTGTCTAAGACTTCAATCTAGACTCGATTGTATTCGATGATCTAAACTAGTCCTATTACAAGGTATTTATAGTCCAATCGTATGAGTACGTATCAGACTCAATAACCTAAACGTATTAGACTCATATAACTAACTAATCCTAAACGGATAAGCTTAGTTATATATATTCGGATAGGATTACAATTCCAAACAGGGAACAAATTCCTTTTCATGGTCGCGAACCAATCCACGGTCGTGGACCCATCCATGGTCATGGACCCATCCATGGTCATGAAACCTTTCTGAATACGGTTAAGGTCGCGAAGCCGTATGCAATCAGGACTTGAAGATCCTCCCGGATCATGACTCCCTTGTTGAGAAGGAGCCAACCCCTGTTGCGACCTCTCGATCAAACTGGAGATGTGGAAATTGGGCTTGTCCATGTTCTCTGGTGTACCACTTTGCCGCACGTGCCCGTTGATCTTTCCGACCGATTCAAAAAGTCTCCTTTGTGCCACTGCGGGTGGTAGTCACCTTCTTCTCCAGAATCACATCTTCGCGTAGAGGTTCGTTTCGTTGATAGACCAAGTCTTCAACAGATGGTATTATGGTATCTGGCTCATCATCCAGCATTGAAGGCTTGAAGAGTTTGAGGTGCTCAACATTGACAACTGAGTAAATATCCATGTATGGAGGTAACTCGAGCTGACAAGCATTATTACCCACTTTTTACAAAATCCGAAAAGGACCATAACGAATGGGTTTGAGTTTCTTACCTTCACCTTTAAGTCTCTCCTTACTCAGATATATCCATACCATATCACCTTCTTGAAATTGCACATCAACTCGGTGCCGATCATGTCGCGCCTTATACTTGAGTTGAGCTTTCAACAAATTCTGTTCAACCTCACGATGGAGTCGTTGAATACCTTCCAGGAACTTTTGTGCTCGATCCTGATCAGATGCTTCCTTGCTGTTCTGTGCTGAGGTAGGGATCACAAACTCCATGTCGAATGGACTCTGTGGTAGAAATCCTAAACAGACCTCAAATGGTGACTTTCTAGTCGAACCATGCACTGCTCGATTAAAAGCAAACTGCAGGTACGGTATGCTTTCATCCCAGGTGTTCGGGTGCTTCGAGTTATATCCTCTCAAAAGATGAATGACTGTGCGATTTACCACTTCGGTTTGACCATCAATTTGCTAATGAAAAGCAGTACTCCTATTTAGCTTGGTGTCCATCATCATCCAGAGCGATCGCCAAAAGTGACTAAGGAACCAGGTATCGCGATCAGACACAATAGAAGTCGGCAGTCCGAAGTGTGTCCAAACGTGCTGAAAGAATACCTGAGCTGCTTCTTCTCCTATGATAGTCTTTCAACAAGGTACAAGAATAATCATTTTGAAGAACCGATCAACGACCACGAATAGATAGTCATTGCCATGTCGGGTCTTAGGCAATCCTCCCAAGAAATCCATGGATATGCTTTCCCATGGTCGCGATGGAACTAGCAAAGGAGTATACAAACCTAATTTTTGGTTTGCCGGTTTCGAGATGCTGCAGAGACCACAGCCTTAGACAAAACTAGCCACATCTTGCTGCATATGCGGCCAGAACACATGTCGGTGAAGATTTTGCAACGTCTTTGTAACCCCAAAGTGACCAACTACCTTCGATGTGTGCGCTCCTTGCAACCATTGAATTCGAGGTGCTCCACGAGGTATGCAAAGTAAATAGCCCTTGTACAAGAGTCCTTCTCGACGAACGAACTCTGTAGGTTTCCCTGTTTCGAGCTCAGTCAGTGCTGTTTGAAAATCAGGGTCTTCACTGTACATAGTGGCATATTCATCATGACATGAGGGCTCGATCTGCATGAATGCTGATAAATAGAGGGTCGTAACTGGTGGTCGCGACAACATGTCCGCCTATTTGTTGTGTACGCCCTTCTTGTACTTAATCACCAGATTAAACTGCTATAGATACGACATCCATTTCATGTGCCGAGCTTGCTGTAGCTTGGACTGAGTTTGCAAATATTGCAACGGTTGATGGTCGGTGTGGACAACAATCTCTTTACCCAAGAGATAACACCGCCAATGTTTCACGGCCTGATGCAGGGCACATAACTCTTTGTCATAAGTCGGGTAGTTCTTCTGAGCTCCCTGGAATAACTCGGAGTGATATGCTACTGGTCGACCTTCTTGCATGAGCACTGTGCCCATCGGATAACCTGAGGCATCGGTTTCTAGCTCGAACGGTTTCTGGAGATTCGGCAAAGCTAACATTGGCGCCTCGCTGATCTTCCTTTTCAGTAAGAGAAATGTGTCCTCATGTTTCCCTGTCCACTCGAACTTCTGCTCGATCCTGGTTAACGCATGCAATGGAGAAGCCATAATCGAGAAGTGTCGGATGAACTTTGAAAGATATTGGCATGCTCCCACAAAACTACGCACGTCCGTAACTGTTCGCGGTTGCGGCCATTCGCGAATCACTTTTACCTTATCCGGGTCGATTTGCAACGTACCGTTGCCGACCATGAATCGGAGGTAAAGTAGAGTTTGTTGGCCGAACTCGCACTTCTTACGGTTGAGGTGAAGTCGATGTTGCCGAAGCTGTTCGAACACCTTTTCGGCATGAATGAGGTGCTCATCCCACGAACGACTATAAACCAGTATGTCGTCGAGGTAAATGATCACAAAGTCATCGATGAACTGTCTCAATACGTCATTCATAAGACGCATGAAAGTTGCCAGGGCATTGCAGAGACCAAACGGCATGACCAGCCATTCGAACAGACCTTGCCGTGTTTTGAATGCGGTCTTCCACGTATCCTCCTCCCGGATGATGACTTGATGATATCCTGACTTAAGATCCAATTTGGAGAGGACAACGGAATGCTTCAATTGGTCTAGTAGGTCATCAATACGAGGAAGGGGGTACCGGTTCTTGATGGTGATCTTATTCAGTACTCGGTAGTCGATGCACATACGCCAAGTCCCATCTTTCTTTGGTACTAACACCACAGGAGATCCACAAGGTGAACTACTCGATTGAATGACACCATCGTTCATCAACTTACCAAGTTGTCTCTTGATCTCTTCATTCTCCAATACTGAGTGGCGATACATACTCAGATTGGGCAGTGTCGCATCGGACACAAGCTGAATGTCGTGCTCAACTGGACGTTTCAGCGGATGACCCTGGGTAGTCTCGAACAGATCACTGTATTTCTGCAGCAGTCCCGGCAAACGACCAGAATCCTCTCAGCACCCCAACGACAACGCTGGTCGAGTACCCTCACCTTGACCAATGGGTCAAATCATGACAAGCACATACTTGAGACATGCATTAACAATTCGTCTTTGGTGAGGTCGTACTCTTGCGCTCGCTGATGGAAGTGAGCGTCTTGATCATACAGATACGGACTCTCAAAGATCACCTAACATATATCGATAGGGACAACATCGCATTGCACCTCATCGATATATCGTGCAGAGATCGTAAACTTCAACACACATTGACTCGTAATCTGCTGGTTCACATCGGATGTAAACCAACCCAACGGATATGGTCGTGGGTGTGTGGTTGTCTTCAAACCAAGTCGCCGAACCAGTCCAACGGAGACGAGATTCCTCTGACTTCCGGGATCGAATATCGCTGCGACCACTTCGTGCTTCACCTGAATGTTGATGGTGAACAAGTCCTCTGTTGGGTGATGGTCGTTCGGTGGATCTGAACCCTTCTCCTTCGACATTGCCATCAGAGACAAGGTCGTATCGGCCTCATTAACCTAATTCACTCGAACAACTTCTTCGTCGGGTGAAGTCTTAGTAGCCGTGGTTGTTCTTTTCCCTGGTCCGTTTTTCTTTGGTCGAAGTTCAGGATGAAGATTGTAGCATTTGTCCTTGGTATGTCCTGTGACTTGACAATGTTCACAAAAGGCACCCGTGCGATTTTGAAGCGTTCTTCTTCGGACTCGGCTTTTTCTTTGTCGAGGTCGCACCTTTCTTCATGCTTTTGTCGCTGCGGGATTTGTTCTTCTTCTCGATCGCCATAGCGGTTGTGCTTGCGGTCACGATGTCTTGGACGCTGAACAGACTTAGCTTAGTATTGATCATTTTTTGAAGTTCAGATGTGTATTTCCGAAATACCTGAGGATCGGACAGTGAGATGCCGATGACCATTGTTTGTCATCGAAACTCCGTCGTATAGTCTTGGACGGTCTAGTCGCGCCGTTGATCAATCTGTGCCAACGTTCCCATCTCTCCTCAAGGTAACCCATCGGACAAAATTCTTGTCGCAGAAGTCATTTGAATTGACCCCACGCAAGGTCATCAGCTTCACCACTGGCGACAAGGGCCTTCCACCATGTCTTGACGTTGTCCTTCATCTTCAAATGTGCGAACTTCACCTTTTGAGCGCTACTGAACCCTTTCAGGTCAAAGTAGGTTTCAAGCTGGTCGATCCAAGAATCCAATTTCTCGGCAGCAATCACCCCATCATATATGGGTATATCAATCTTAGCGTCGACCTTAAAAGATTTGACAGCTAAGGAGGGGTTGGCGAGGTCGTCGGTTTTGTGGTCGCTTTCATCTTCATTTTCATCTGTCCTGCGAAAGTCTTCACCAGTCTTCACACCCATAACCTTCCCTACTTCAGGAGGTACAATCATGGCCTACTGCTTAATCCAAGAAAGCACGGTTTCCATGTCGGTGGAGTGTTTAGCCACTTGTTCAGCAAGGTTAGCTTGAACGGAGGTATCGTCAAACATTGTCAGAGACGCGGCTATAGGAACCGTCAATTGATCGCCTGGATTTTCACCGGAGGTTTTGTAACCCTGGCGAGTCTTCACCATCCATAGGATATGAAAGTTGCTCTGATACCAACTTGATCTGTTTGAGACCTAGCCTTGGTTTTCGCACTAGGTTCGCCCAGATTCTAATATGCGGAATAACGGAATCTTACTCGGAAATACCAAAACCCAAAGGTTGATCAAAAAACAGCCCAAAGTAATTGCACAACTCTTTATTTCAAAGAGGGCTTTGCACGTCGAACGTTGGGTCGCACTCGCCTACGTCAAGGAATATGTGTCTAAGACTTCAATCTAGACTCAATTGTATTCGATGATCTAAACTAGTCCTATTACAAGGTATTTATAGTCCAATCGTATGAGTACGTATCAGACTCAATAACCTAAACGTATTAGACTCATATAACTAACTAATCCTAAATGGATAAGCTTAGTTATATATATTCGGATCGGATTACAATTCCGAACAGGGAACGAATTCCTTTTCATGGTCGCGGACCCATCCTTGGTCACGATACCTTTCCGAACACGATTAGGTCGCGAAGCCGTATGTGATCAGGACTTGAAGATCCTCTCGGATCAGCAAATCAGGCCAAACGAATTATCAACACGTCACAAATATGTGCTTGTTATGATTAGGCCAATTGGTCAAAGTGATAGTACTAGGGCAGCACTATCGTTGGTGTCCCGAGAAAGATTTGGTCATTTGTCGAGACTGCTAGAGAAATATAGCGATCTGTTCGAAAGTACCCAGGGTTGTCTGCTGAAACGTCCAGTCTAGAACGAAATTCAACTCGTGTCCGATGTGACACTTCCCAATTTGAGTATGTATCACAACTCAGTATTGGAGAACGAAGAGATCAGAAGACAACTGGGTGAGTTGTTGAATGATGGAGTCATTCAACCGAGTAATTCACCTTGTGGGTCTCCTGTGGTGTTAGTATCAAAGAAAGATGGGACTTGGTGTATGTGCATCGACTATCGAGTACTGAACAAGATCACCATAAAAAATCGGTACCCCCTTCCTCGTATTGACGACCTACTAGACCAATTGAAGCATGCTGCTGTTTTCTCGAAATTGGATCTAAAATTAGGGTATCATCAAGTCAGCATCCGAGAGGAGGACACTTGGAAAACCGCATTCAAAATGCGACAAGGTCTGTTCGAATGGTTGGTCATGCCGTTTGGCCTCTGCAACGCCCCGGCTACTTTCATGCGTCCTATGAATGACATATTGTGACAGTTCATCGATGACATTGTGATCGTTTACCTCGACGACATACTGCTCTATAGTCGTTCGTGGGACGAGCACCTAATTCATGTCGAAAAGGTGTTCAAATAGCTTTGACAACATCGATTTCGCCTCAACTGTAAGAAGTGTTAGTCTGGCCAGCAAACTCTACTTTACCTGGGATTTGTGGTTGGCAAGGGAACATTGCAAATTTACCTCGACAAGGTAAAAATGATTCTCTAGTGGCCACGACTGCGAATAGTTATAGAAGTGCGTTGTTTTGTGGGAGCATGCCAATACCTTCAGAAGTTCATACGACACTTCTCGATAGTGGCTTCTCCGTTGCATGCATTAATCATGATCGACCAGAAGTTCGAATGGACAGGGAAACATGAGGACACATTTCTCTTACTGAAGAAGAAGATCAGTGAAGCTCATGTTCTAGCTTTGTCGAATCTGCAGAAGCCTTTCGAGCTATAAACTAATGTCTCAGGTTATGCAATGGGCGCAGTGCTCATGCAAGAAGGTCGACCAGTAGCATATCACTCTGTGTTATTCCAGGGAGCTCAGAAAAACTATCCGACTTAAGACAAGGAGTTGTGTGCACTGCATCAGGCCATAAAACATTGGCGGTATTACCTTTTGGATAAAGAGACGTTGTCCACACCGACCACCAACCTTTGCAAAATTTGCAAACTCAATCGAAGCTACAGTAAGCTCGACATATGAAGTGGATGTCGTATCTACAACAATTCAATCTGGTGATTAAGTACAAGAAGGGCGTACACAATAAACTGACTGACATGTTGTCATGACCACCAGTTACGACTCTCTGCTTATCAGCGTTTACGCAGATTGAACCCTCATGTCATGATGACTATGTGATCCGAGAGGATCTTCAGGTCGAGTTCGAGAAGACTTCGCGACCTTAGAAGGCTTCACGACCATGGATTGGTTCGCGACCTTGGAAGTATCTGATCTTGGGAAGGATTCAATCTCTGGTCAGAATTGTAGTCTGATCCAACTATATATAACTAAGCTTTATTTGTTAGGTTTGGTTTGTGTCCGAGTCTAATATGTTTAGGTTATTGAGTCTGATATGTACTCATAGGATTGGACTATAAATACTTTGTAATAGTTCTAGTTTAGATCATCGAATACTATCGAGTCTAGGTTGAACTTATTTAAGTCTTAGACACATAGTTCATCAACATAGGCGAGGGCGTCCTAACGTTCGATGTGTATAAGCCCTCTTTGAAATAAAGAGTTATACAATTATTTTGAGTTGTGCTTTTCGATCAATCTTTGGGATTCGGTAATTTCGAGTAAGATCCCATTATTCTACATATTAGAATCTGGGCAAGCCTAGTGCGAAAACCAAGACTAGGTCTCAATTTGATCAAGTTGGTATCAGAGCGGATCTAGTCAAAAACTTGGTCTAGGTCTCAATCTGATTAAGTTGGTATTAGAGCAACTATCCTGTCCTGTGGATGGTGAAGACTCGCCAGGGTCACAAAACCTCCGGCAAAACTTCAAGCGATCAATCGACGGTTCCTACAGTCGCGTCTCTGAAGATGTCTGACGATACCTCCGTTCAAGCTAACCTAACCAACAAGTGGCTAAGCTTTCCACCGACATGGATACCGTGCTTGCTTGGATTAAGAAGCAGGCCATGGTTGTACCTTCTGAAGTTGATGCTTCAAAAGGCAAGGTTAAGGGTGTTAAGATTGGTGTAGACTTGCGTAGGACAGACGAAGATGAAGACGAAGACGACCATAAGGCCGATGACCTTGCCAACACCTACTTAGCTGTCGGATCTTTTAAGGTCGACACTAAGATTGATATACCCATATACGATGGGGTGATCGATGCCGAGAAGCTGGATTCTTGGATCGACCAGGTTGAGTCCTACTTTGACCTAAAAGGGTTCAGTGGCGCTCAAAAGGTGAAGTTCGCACCTTTGAAGATGAAGGACCATGCCAAGACATAGTGGAAGGTCTTGTCGCCAGTGGTAATGCTGATGACATTGTGTGGGGTCAATTCAAACGACTCCTGCGACAAGAATTCTACCCGATGGGTTACCTTGAGGAGAGATGGGATCGTTGGCACCGATTGGACTAACGGCGCGACCAATCTATCCAGGATTATACTACGGAGTTCCGGAGACAAGCAATGGTCATTGGCATCTCGCTGTCTGATCCTCAGGTGTTCCAATAATATACATCTGGACTTCAAAAATCAATCAGTTCGGCGTCCAAGATATCGCGACCGCGAGCACAACTGCTATGACAATTGAAAAGAAGAATAAATCCCACAGCGACAAAGGCACGAAGGAGAGTGTGACCTCGACAAAAATAAGGCCCGAGTTCAAAGAAGAATGCTTCAAATTTGGGCACAGGTACTTTTTGTAGGCATTGTCAAGTTGTGGGACATACCAAGGATAAATGCTACAAGCTCCATCCTGAGCTTCGACCAAAAAAGAACGGACCAGGGAAAAGAACAACTACAGCTACTACGGCTACACCCGAAGAAGGAGTTGTCCGAGTGACTTCGGTCGATGAGGCGGACACGACCTCGTCTCTCATGGTAATGTCGAAGAAGAAAAGGATTGGATCCCCCTACTGACCATCACTCAATGGAGGACTTGTTCACTATCAGCATCCAGGTGAAGCATGAAGTGGTCGCAACAATATTCGATCTCGGAAGTCAGAAGAATCTAGTCTCTGCTGGACTGGTTTGGCGACTTGGTTTGAAGACGACCACACACCCACGACTGTATCTGCTAGGTTGGTTTACATCCGACGTGAACCAATAGATTACGAGCAGTGTGTGTTGAAATTTACGATCCTGCTCGATATATTGATGAGGTCCAATGCGGCATTTCTCCTATCGATGTTTGTCAGGTGATCTTTGGGAGTCCGTATCTGTATGATCGAGACGCTCATCGGCGAGCACAAGAGTACAAGCTCACTAAAGACAGAGTTAAGTTCGTGATCAGTAGAGACGTCCATGTCAACACTTCAAACTTGATTACTGCAAATCAGTCAAAACAAATTGTCAATGCATGTCACAAATACGTGCTTGTCATGATTTGACCCATTGGTCAAAGTGATTGTACTCGAGCAACGTTCTCATTGGTGTGCCGAGAAGATTCTGGTCGTTTATCAGGATAGCTGGAGAAATACATTGATCTATTTGACAGTACCCAAGGTCATCCACCAAAAGTCCAGTCGAACACGAAATTCAACTCGTGTCCGATGCGATACTTTCCAATCTGAGTATGTACCGCAACTCGGTATTGGAGAATGAAGAGATCGAAAGACAACTTGGTGAGTTGCTAAATGATGGTATCATCCAACCAAGTAGTTCACCTTGTGGATCTCCTGTGGTGTCAGTGCCAAAGAAAGATAGGACTTGGCATATGTGCATCGACTACTGAGCACTGAACAAGATCACCATCAAGAATCGGTACCCCCTTCCTCGTATTGACAACCTGCTATATCAATTGAAGCATGCTGCTGTCTTCTCAAAATTGGATTTAAAGTTAGGAAATCATCAAGTCAGCATCCGGGAGGAGGATACCTGGAAAACCGCATTCAAAACGCGACAAGGTCTGTTCGAATGGCTGGTCATGCCGTTTGGCCTATGCAATGCCCCGACAACTTTCATGTGTCTTATGGATGATGTATTGCGGCAGTTCATCGATGACTTTCTGATCGTCTACCTCGATGACATACTGGTCTATAGTCGTTCGTGGGATGAGCACCTCATTCATGTCGAACAGGTGTTCGAACAGCTTCGGCAACATCGACTTCGTCTCAACCGTAAGAAGTGCGAGTTCGGCCAGCAAACTCTACTGTACCTGGGATTTGTGGTTGGCAATGGTACGTTGCAAATTGACCCGGATAAGGTAAAAGTGATTCGCATGTGGCCACGACCGTGATCAGTTACGGAAGTACGTAGTTTGTGGGAGCATGCCAATACCTTTGGAAGTTCATACAACACTTCTCGATTGTGGCTTCTCCGTTGCATGCATTAACCAGGATCGATCAGAAGTTTGAGTGGACAGGGAAACATGAGGACACGTTTCTCTTGCTGAAGAGGAAGATCAGTGAAGCTCCTGTTCTAGCTTTGCGGAATCTATAGAAACCATTCGAGCTTGAAACCGATACCTCAGGTTATGCTATGGGCGTAGTGCTCATGCAAGAAGGTCGACCAGTAGCATATTACTATGAGTTATTCCAAGGAGCTCAGAAGAACTATCTGACTTAAGATAAGGAGTTGTGTGCACTGCATCAGGTTGGAAAGCATTGGCGGTGTTTTCTGTTGGATAAAGAGACTGTTGTCCACACCAACCACCAACTTTTGCAATATTTGCAAACTCAGTCGAAGCTATAGCAAGCTCAACATATGAAGTGGATGTTGTATCTGCAGCAGTTTAATCTGGTGATTAAGTACTAGAAGGGTGTACACAACAAACTGGCTGACATGTTGTCGCGACCACCAGTTATGACCCTTTGCTTGTCAGCATTCATGCAGATGGAGCCCATTTGTCATATCGACTGTGCCACAATGTACAGTGAAGATCCTGATTTTCGATCAACACAGATTGAGCTCAAAACAGGCAAAAACTACGGAGTTCATTCATTGAGAAGAACTCTTGTACAAAGGCAATTTTCTTTGTATACCTTGTGGGGCACCTCGAATTCTATGGCTGCGAGAAGCGCATACATCGAAGGTTGCTGGACACTTTGGGGTTATGAAGACCTTGCAAAATCTTCAGTGACATGTGTTCTGGCTGCGGATGCAGCAAGATGTGGCTAGTTTTGTTCGAGGCTGTGGTCTCTGCAGCATTTCAAAACCGGCAAACTGCAAACTAGGTTTGTACACTCCTTTGCCAGTTCCATTGTGATCATGGGAAAGCATACCCATAGATTTCTTGGGAGGATTGCCTACGACCCGATGTGGCAGCGATTATCTCTTTGTGGTCGTTGATCGGTTCTCCAAAATGATTGTTCTCATACCTTGTCGAAAGACTATCACCGGAGAAGAGGCAGCTCGGGTATTCTTTCAACACGTGTGGAAACATTTCGGACTGCCGACTTCTATTGTGTCTGATCGTGATACCCGGTTCTTTAGTCACTTTTGGCAATCGCTCTTGACAATGATGAACACAAAGCTCAAGAGGAGTACTGCTTTTCATCCTCAAACTGATTGTCAAACCAAGGTGGTAAATCGAACTGTTGTTCATCTCATGAGGGGCTTTAACTCTAAACATCTGAAGACTTTGGATGAAAGCATAGCATACCAGTAGTTTGCTTTTAATCGATCAGTGCATGGTTTGATTGGAAAGTCACCTTTTGAGGTATGTTTGGGATTTCTACCATAGAGTCCATTTGACATGGAGTTTGTGATCCTTATCTCAGCGCAAAACAACAAGGAAGCATCTGATAAGAATTGAGCACAAAAGTTCCTGGAAGGTATTCAACAGCTCCATAGTTAGGTTGAACAGAACTGGCTGAAAGCTTAACTCAAGTACAAGGGACTACATGATCGGCACTGAGTTGATGCTCAATTCCATGAAGGTGATATGGTCTAGCTACATCTAAGTAAGGAGAGGCTTAAAGGTGAAGGTAAAAAGCTCAAATCAATCTCGACTGCTGGGGGGGGGGGGACGAGACGGTGCAATGCAATGTCATCCCTCTCTACCTCACCAGAATCGCCCGCTCATGGTTTTACAACCTGAGGGTCGGTTCCATTAAGTCATTGACGCAGCTCAAGCGTGAGTTCTGCGCGAACTTCCAGGGGAACTACATGTGTCCCCTGGACTCATCACAGCTCTATACCATCCGACAGAGGACAGGGGAGACCATCCGGAGCTTCTTCAAATGCTTCGCTCAGGTCAAGAGCAAAGTGGCTCACGTCCCCGACTCCATAGTCATTGAGGCGTGCAAGAGCGGGATCCTCCCCGAGGAGCTCCAGCGGAGGCTCTCCCGGAGTTGTCCCTCCTCTGCTGATGAACTCTTCACTGTGCTCGAGAAGTACGCTCGGGCAGAGGAGGATGACCTCTGAAAGAAGAACCAGGGGGTGCTTGCCCCCGCCGACTGGGAGGCCAGGGACCCCCTCAACAAACGTCCCAAGAGGGGCAACCGCAGCGAGCCCCGGCCTCGGAAGACCTTTGTCCTCAAGGGCGGAGGTGGCTCGCGCGAAGCCCCCAAGGGCAACCGCCCCTTCCCCAAGCCGAAAGGCCATGGGGGGAAGGACCAACAATGGGAGGCAAGGAGGGCACAGCCAACATGTGGTGTGCCTTCCACAGGTCCAATACCCACGCTACTTGGAAATGCCACCAGCTTTTGCAGCACTTCGCCGCATTCCTCGACCCCCTGCCTCCTTATCCGCTCCACCGGCTTTGCCGGCTCTCCCAACTCCCTCTAGGGAACAGCTGAGACAGTCATAGGAAGGGGGCTCAGTCAAAGAGCTGCCTTTCCAAACCTCCCAAAGGCGTGTAAACGTCATTATGGGAGGATCCGCCTCGGGGCAGGACTCCAAGCGCCAGCACAAGGAGTACGCGCGAGAGGTAAAGGTTGTGGGGGTGCTGAACATGTCCCGTCTGCCAAAGTGGTCGGACGTCCCCCTCACCTTCACAGCGGAAGACGCGCGCGGGGTTCACTTTCCCCACGATGATGCGATTGTCGTCTCTGCTACTGTCTACAACTACCAACTAGCGTGCATCCTCATCAACGGCGGAAGCGTCGCTAACATCCTGTACCTGAAGGCGTTCAGGGAAATACAGGGGGATGAAAAGCTGCTGCAACCTGCAGCTGGGCCCTTGCAGGGCTTCGTCCCGGGGAGGACCATCTACCCAGTGGGGAAGGTCGACCTCCGCATGACCTTCGGCGCCCCCGACAACTACTGGAAGGAAATGGTCCGGTTTGACGTAGTGGACCTCCCCTCTTTGTAGAATACGATTATGGGGAGAACCACGATCAATCGTCTGGGGGTGGCACCCCCGAGGCAACCAAGATGTGGCCTGCGCCCTCTACGAGCACGCTGCCGCGATGATTGGGAGCGTCAACCTGATCAAGGCCTCGGGGGGGGGGGGGGGAGAGAACTCCCCCCGGCTTTGGACACCTCGCCCGTCCCCTCCGGGAAGTTTCTCCCGAAACCACGCCCGGAGAGTGACCTCCGGGAAGTTCGGCTATCCTCGGATGACAGGAAGAGGATTGTCAAGATCAGGGTGGACCTCCCCAAGGAACACGCGAAGCAGCTCACATCCTTCCTCTTCAATAACTCCGACATCTTTGCATGGAAGCCCGCCGACATGTGGGGCGTCGCCCGGGACGTTATCAAGCATAAGCTCGCGGTAACACCCGGCTGCCCCCCGGTAAAGCAGAAGTTGAGGGAGCTCTCCCTCGAGCGCCAAGAGGCTATCAAGGCCGAGATAGCCAGGCTCTGAGAGGCAGGGTTCATTCGGGAGGTCTTGCACCCCAAATGGGTGGCGAACCCTGTCGTTGTGAAGAAGTCGAGCGATAAGTGAAGGATGTGCGTGGACTTCACCGACCTCAACAAAGTTTGCCCAAAATACAACTTTCAACTCTCGCGGATCGACCAGTTGGTGGATTCGACTACGGGGTGTGAGCTCATGAGCTTCCTTGACGCATATTCGGGCTACCACCAAGTCCGGATGGCTGAGAAGGATGAGGAAGAGACGAGTTTCATAACTCCCCTTAGCACCTTCTGCTATGTCCACATGCCCTTTGGGCTAAAGAACACTGGGGTAACCTTCCAATGCCTCATGTCACTGGTCCTGAAGGATCAGATCGGCCGCAACGTAGAGGTATACATTGATGACGCGGTCGTCAAAAGCCTCCGCGTGGCCACTCACCTCGACGACTTAGCGGAGACCTTCCGCAACCTCCGCGAGTATGGGTTGAAACTCAACCTGGAAAAGTGCGCTTTCGGCGAGCACGGGGGAAAGCTACTCGGTTTCCTCGTGTCCCAGCGGGGCATAGAGGCCAACCGCGAGAAAATTCGGGCCCTGCTGTACATGCCCCGCAGCGCTCCGTGAAAGACGTACAGCAGCTTACCGGCCGCTAGGCCGCGCTAAGCCGCTTCGTCTTGTAGTTGGGGGAACGCGGCCTCTAGTTCTTCAAAATCCTCCGGGGCCTCGAGGGGTTCAAGTCGACTCCTGAGGCCCTGGTGGCCTTCAACGACTTGAAGAAGTACCTCACGAGCCCTCTGTCGACGATTCGGACTCGGAGTCCTTAACCGAACTTATGCAAAATTTGTAATAGTAAGACCTTTCAAGATGACCCTCCGGGAAGGTATGTAGAAAAATGGAGAACAGGAGTACAGAGAGATTTATACAGGTTCGGGCCCTCGATGGTGAGAGTAAGAGCCCTATGTCCTGTTGGGATTTCTTTATAGGTGATAAAGGTTTACAAGATGGCGGGAAAACACCTTCAAGCCAGAAAGGCTTGTAAAAAACTATCTAATCTGGGCTGTAGACTTGGCTGTTTGAGTGGTTGAGATGTGTTGTATCTCACCTGTATCAGAGACGTTGATCTCTTCCAATCTTTTGATCCTCTTGTTTGATGCACCTTGCCACCCTCTTATACTGGTCGAAAGGGTGCCATGTCGTAACTGCATCAGACAGTTGCTTGGATGGTTGGATGCTGTTTAGAGAACCGCTCTTAACCTCCACGCAGGTTAAACACGTGTTATTCATGGATAACTGCACGTATTAACCTCCTGACGGTTGGTCTTCCACGTGGAGGAATCTTCGGGATACTTGGAATATTCCCGCTATAGGGACATCCGGACAGATGAACTCCAAGTATCCTGGTCGAGAATATTCTGACCGCGGGATGTTGACTGATCGTGCAACATCTCCGACTTTCTGTTCGCGTATAGCATACGAACTTCTGACCGCGCGAAGCTTGCGGTCTGATCGCACAAAGCCTGCGATCTGATCGCGCAGAGCTTGCGACCTGATCGCGCAAAGCCTGCGACCTTGGGCTGATGCTTCTCAGAATGACTTGAGTTCGCACCGCCGGGCATGTGTCTGGCTCGAATCTATCTTGAACCAACAGTGCATTTATTTGAACTGACCCGAGTGCCAATCCTCGTCAGCTAGCCCTCAAATTCGAAGAAAACGAAGGGACGTGTTTATTTTGAATTTAAAGTCATGCATCGGATTTTTAACCCGACTTTTCAAATTCCCCACTTAGTGACGCACTAAGTGGATCGGTTGGTTCCCCGAGACGGGCTCTGGGTATTACGTGACAGGTAATGATGGCGTTGTTGAAATGTGTTTTAACCCGAGGTAAAATTGTAAATGCTTTTAAAAACCCGAGGTGCTTTAGAATGTGCACCGTCACCTTGGCGGCTATAAATACCGGGTCTTTCATTTTGCGAAGCTCTACAATCTCTTTTTACGGCTAAGTCATTCCTCTCTTCATACACCTCCTGATGGCAGATAACAACATCATCGAGATTGAAAGTGTAACACCCTAGTTTTGGGGGTGAAAAGTTTTGCATAAAAACCCTGCATGCATGTATCTCTGTAGTAGTAGCCAGATCAGCTGAACTCTAATCTCTCCCAAACCCTAAAAATCCCCAAATCTATTCTCTAGATCCAGATCAAGATCTGACCATCCAGATTTAACCTACCAGTTACCCTGAAAATAAAAGTCTTCAGGAGCCAGATCAAATTCTGACCCTAACTCTCAGTACCTAAGCCTCTCTCTGTTTTCGAAAACAGGAAAATTCAGATTTACCCTAAGTACCCCAGTTTCCAGATGATTGAATTATTCTGATTTAACCTTATCCAGACTCAAGTAACCCCTGGAATATGTTCCTAGGTTCATCCTCAACTCACTTCAAAAAGTTGGGAGCCAGATTAATTCATCTAAACACTTTTCGCAGTTTAGTCCAAATTTTACTGCGAATAAGTCCTTTTCTGTTTACCTGGAAGCCTGAAAAGGCTAAAATCCACAAATCAATTCCAACTTCAGAATTTCTTCAGGAAACACCTTCCAAATACTATTTGATACAGATCTCCTTTTTGATCAGACTTCAAAATCTCCCTCCAATCACCAGAATTCGAGATCGACAAAATCTAGATTTAGTTTACCCTAATTTTACCCTATTTTCGAAAATAGGTGAAATCCCTCAAATCTTATCAAACTTTCTCCAAATTTGAGCTAGATGAGTATTAATAGAAATGTTATACTCAGCCATGAAATCAATCCTCAAATTAACCATCTCTAAGACAGAAATTGCAAATCAGTCCAGATTTCAAATAAGAATCCTTGCAATTTGGTCCCTGGTTCGACCAGAGACACCGTGCACGACCAGCAGCTGTGCACGACCGCGACCACCGCGCTGCCACGCCAGGAGCTTCGTCGCCGGTGAAGCCCCGTGGTCGCCACCCCTGCCACCGCGTTCCTACCACGTGTGCGCACGTCGTTCGCCACCGTGGAGCCACCGCGGCCGCACCAGCATCTCCAATTTTGCCCGCGCGCGCACGCCATCGCTGCAGCCACTGCAGAAGCTCGGTGCCACGTTGCAAGCATGCTGGAGGAGCCCGTCAGTTCGCCGTTGCATCACCCGGGACAGCGCACGCCAGCCTGCAAAGCCGGCACGGCAGCTGGAGCGCGTCACTTCGCTGCTGTCCCGCCCGACCGGTCAACTCGCCATCGATTCGAGCTTCACTTCCCCGTGCAATTCCAGCCATTGCAAGCCCCTTGCTGTGCCTATAAAAGCCGCCCCAGCCCAGCACGAAGGCACTCACACCAGAACCACCCAAAATCCCCAACCACGCCGTCGTCTTCGTCTTCTTCGGCGAGCTCGAGAAGAGGCTCACGGTGCCAAGCCTCTACACTGCTTCCTCCTCGATTCCAGCTACTTCAGTAAGCTCCTCTTACCTCCCTCATCATACTCGAGCATGTAATTGACTTCAAACCTCTCCAGTCGCCGGCAATTTCCTTTTCTCTCCAGCAACTCCGGCGAGCAATTAATCCTTAACCAAGTCAAATTAGCTCTCGAGCCTGTAATCAAACATGATCAGTGGACTGATTAGAACACATCTAAGCAACCAGAATCAAAGAATTTGCTAAAGTATGAAAAATCCCAACTTTGCACCTTGCATGTAAGCTGGAGCTCGCTGTTAAGCTTCTCTGGTGTTTCCCCAGCCAATCCAACTTCACACCTAGCTTACTTATGCCCCAGAGACCATCCTCAAGCAAGGAATTAAGTTTATTTGCCCTAGAACAGAAATGCCCAATTTTGGTGTCTTCTTCCCTAGCTCCGGTCGCCGGATTTTGTTCCCGGCCGTTTCAACCCCAACCACCTTGTCTAGTAGATGTGCCTCGACCCCAGGAGTATTTTTGCCTTCTAGCTCGACACCTGGATCGGCCCAGATGAAGAAATATCGCCATGCCAAAGTTTTGTCCAGAAACTGTTGAGAACAGCTCGGCCACCGTGTTCTTCGCCGGTTTTCATCACTTTCCGGCCATCTCCTGCCCTAGATCCTGTTGAGACATTTGTTCCTGTTACAAATGCCTAACCACCAGACAAAGTGGTGCATCATTTGGAGCCCTGAATCAAAAGATATGGCTAACCCTAGTTTCTGGCCGTGTCAAGCCTATGCCAGGCTATGTCAGCCAGTGGCATTGAGCCTTTTCACCCACTTCCAGCCATGCACTTTGAAAATAACTTTGTCCCTTAGACTCCTGATGTTGTGATCTACACTTTTCTCTACTGTCACAACTTGAGTTGAGCCCTCTATCACCCATCGACCTTATGTCGATGCCTTGAACCGAATGCCAACCTGAAGACATTCGCTGTTTTTGGGTGAACCAGTCACCACCTTGATATCACCCTGATATTTTGGAACCTTGTAAACCTTAACAACTAATCTTAACCCTAGTTACCATAGCTAAACTCAAATCGCCTTCAAAACCTTGTATCACCAGAGTATTTTCTCCTTGCATCTTTGCATGTAGTGAATTAGTAAGAATAGGATTGATTGTAATGCCTGTTTGCTTGTTTGATCTTGTTCAGAGCAAGAGTCCGGGGTTGAAGATCTTGTCGCTGAACCGTCATCGACTGCTGATACTTACGACGCGGAAGGCAAGTCATACTTTGATCATATTGAAACCCATATTTTATGAATTGCTATGCTATTCCATGAATAGATATCTCATTAATATTGCATGTGTTGAGATCAATGATATTATGGCAGTGATAGATGGAATACTTGAGAAATGTGAACTTGATAAGATAGTAAGCCACGAACTAATAAAAGTATAAACATGTACATTTATATTCATGAAATAGAACCCCTAGCCGTGACCAGTATTTTGGTATGGAATGGTGGTAGCACTGGAGGTGCTTGGCTGCACGGGTTGTGCATGCACTAAAGGTGCATGGTTTGTGGTATGATCTGGTCACTGGCATGTAAGGACTAGAACCTTGTGTTATGCGTCTAGTGGCATGAAAAACGTACCAACCACTTACCTGGTATGGGACAGGCGCAACCTAGTAGCTTTCTTAGTATTATCAGTTCCCTGCATGGCTTGTCGATCCGGTTTCTCGCGTGGAAACTGGTGGGACGCAGTTCGTCCATGAGTGATGTGAGATCAGAAAAATTATGAGAGGATAAGGTGTAAAGAAGGAAGACGCCCTACGCCAGATTAAGTCGTGCGCGACTGTAATCAAAAGAGGTTATGTGTCCTGCGGGAACATAGACCCAGGCTAGGAAGTAAGGCAGTGGGGAGGACCCACAACGGTACTTGGGGCGGTATTGTCCATTTACCGGGCAGGGATACTGTTAATAATAGACTGCAAAAACGTTGTGTGATCTCGGCCTTGTCACATGCGTTTAAGTCGCATGGAGTTGGCCCGACTTGGAAGTCGAGTGAAAAAGTGGATTTAAAAAGAGGTACATCTCTGCAGAGTTTAAAAATGTATTCGAATACTTCGTACTCCCGAGTTTTAGGAGTATGCCGCGGTGGATTAAATCCATGGGGTGTGACACAAGTATTGTTTTATAAACTAAAATTTGTTAGTTCAAGATTACCCAAGTGACATGTGTTGTCACGATAAGGGGCGTTGCCATGGGCTGTCATGTGTTGACGTGTCGCGGTAATACCATAATATATAGAGATCATATGATAATTAAGAGGCATGTGGTTTATGCCCTAAGTTATGAAATACTGTTATGAGTATAAGATCGAAAGGCTTGAATAAAGATAATGTGGTATGAGGATATATCGCCTTGGATATGGGAAATATGTATCACCATCAATATGATTTATTTACTGCCATGGGTATGATCAGAAGTTGAGTAAGAATTGAGAAAGAAATGTATTTTGGGAAAAACCTTTCACTCTTTCCCCAATAGCATAGGTTCATGTCATATATATATATATATATGTATCTCTACCTTCCCTATGACTTGCTGAGTACGTAAGTACTCACCCCTTGCAACAACTCATCAATAGATGGAGCGCTCTACGACCTTGGAGGATACCCTGATGATCCGGGAGGATCTCCAAGTCCTGATCGCATACGGCTTCGCGACCAAGTCCTAATCGCATACGGCTTCGCGACCAAGTCCTGATCGCATATGGGTCCGCGACCATGGATTGGTCCGCGACCAGGAAAAGGAATTCGTTCCCTGTTCGGAATTGTAATCCGATCCGAATGTGTATAACTAAGCTTATCTGTTTAGGATTAGTTATATGAGTCTAATACGTTTAGGTCTCTAAGTCTGATACGTACTCATACGATTGGACTATAAATACCTTGTAATAGGTCTAGTTTAGATCATCGAACTCAATCGAAGAGTCATAGAACTTATTTGAGTTTTAGACACTTATAGTTCCTTCGACGTAGACAAGTGTGTCTAACGTTCGACGTGTAAAGCCCTCTTTGAAATAAAGAGTTGTGCAATTACTTTGGGTTTCGGTATTTCCGAGTAAGATCCCGTTATTCCGCATATTAGAATCTGGGCGAGCCTAGTGCGAAAACCAAGACTAGGTCTCAAACGGATCAAGTTGGTATCAGAGCAACTTTCCTATCCTGTGGATGGTGAAGACTCGCCAGGGTTACAAAACCTCCGGCGAAACTCCAGGCGATCAATTGACGGTTCCTACAGCCGCGTCTCCGACAATGTCTGACGATACCTCCGTTCAAGCTAACCTAGCCGAACAAGTGGCTAAGCTCTCCACCGACATGGAAACCGTGCTTGCTTGGATTAAGCAGCAGGCCATGATTGTACCTCCTGAAGTAGGGAAGGTTACGGGTGAGAAGAGTGGTGAAGACTTGCGTAGGGCAGACGAAGATGAAGACGAAGGCGACCACAAAACCGACGACCTCGCCAACACCTCCTTAGCTGTCGGATCTTTTAAAATCGACGCTAAGATTGATATACCCATATATGATGGGGTGATCGATGCCGAAAAACTGGATTCTTGGATCGATCAACTTGAGACCTACTTTGACCTAAAAGGGTTCAGTAGCGCTCAAAAGGTGAAGTTTGCATCTTTGAAGATGAAGGACCACGCCAAGACATGGTGGAAGGCCCTTGTCGCCAGTGGTGAAGCTGACGACCTTGCGTGGGGTCAATTCAAGCGACTTCTGCGACAAGAATTCTATCCGATGGGTTACCTTGAGGAGAGATGGGAGCGTTGGCACAGATTGTACCAACGGCGCGACCAGACCGTCCAAGACTATACGACAGAGTTTCGACGACAAGCAATGGTCATTGGCATCTCACTATCCGACCCTCAAGTATTTCGGAAGTACACATCTGGACTTCAGAAATCGATCAGTACTGAGCTAAGTCTGTTCGGCGTCCAAGATATCGCGACCGCGAGCACAACTGCTATGGCGATCGAGAAGAAGAACAAATCCCGCAGCGACAAAAGCACGAAGGAAAGTGCGACCTCGACAAAGAAAAAGCCGAGTCCGAAGAAGAAATCGGGCACGGGTGCTTTCTGCGAACATTGTCAAGTTGCGGGACATACGAAGGACAAATGCTACAAGCTTCATCCTGAGCTTCGACCAAAGAAAAACGGACCAGGGAAAAGAACAACCACGGCTACTGCGACTTCACCCGACGAAGAAGTTGCCCGAGTGAATTCGGTTAATGAGGCGGATACGACCTTGTCTCTGATGGCAATGCCGAAGGAGAAGGGTTCGGATCCACCGAACGACCATCACCCGACGGAGGACTTGTTCACCATCAACATCCAGGTGAAGCATGAAGTGGTCGCAGCGATATTCGATCCAGGAAGTCAAAAGAATTTGGTCTCCGCTGGACTGGTTCGGCGACTTGGTTTGAAGACAACCACACACCCGCGACCATATCCGCTGGGTTGGTTTACATCCGACGTGAACCAACAGATTACGAGTCAGTGTGTGTTGAAGTTTGCGATCTCTGCACGGTATATCGATGAGGTGCAATGCGATGTTGTCCCTATCGATATCTGTCAGGTGATCTTTGGGAGTCCGTATCTGTATGATCGAGACGCTCATTTCCATCGGCGAGCGCAAGAGTACGACCTCACCAAAGACGGAGTTAAGTTCGTAATCAGTAGAGACGTCCACGTCAACACTTCGAACTTGATTACCGCAAATCAAGCCAAACGGATTGTTAATGCATGTCACAAGTATGTGCTTGTCATGATTCGACCCATTGGACAAAGTGAGGGTACTCGACCAGCATTGTCATTGGCGTGCCAAGAAGATTTTGGTCGTTTGTCGGGACTACTGGAGAAATACAGTGATCTGTTCGAGACTACCCAGGGTTGTCCACCGAAACGTCCAGTCGAGCACGAAATTCAGCTTGTGTCCGATGCGACACTGCCCAATCTAAGTATGTATCGCAACTCAGTATTGGAGAATGAAGAGATCAAAAGACAACTTGGTGAGTTGCTGAACGATGGTGTCATTCAACCAAGTAGTTCACCTTGTGGATCTCCTGTGGTGTTAGTACCAAAGAAAGATGGGACTTGGCGTATGTGCATCGACTATCGAGCCCTAAACAAGATCACCATCAAGAACCGGTACCCCCTTCCCCGTATTGATGACCTGTTAGACCAATTGAAGCATGCTATTGTCTTCTCCAAATTGGATCTTAAGTCAGGATATCATCAAGTCAGCATCCGAGAGGAGGATACGTGGAAGACCGTGTTCAAAACACGACAAGGTCTGTTCGAATGGCTGGTCATGCCGTTTGGTCTCTGCAACGCCCCTGCAACTTTCATGCGTCTTGTGAATGACGTTTTGAGACTGTTCATCGACGACTTTGTCATCGTTTACCTCGACGACATACTAGTTTATAGTCAATCGTGGGATGAGCACCTCATTCATGTCGAAAAGGTGTTCGATCAGCTTCGGCAACATCGACTTCGCCTCAACCGTAAGAAGTGCGAGTTCGGCCAGCAAACGCTACTTTACCTTGGATTCCTGGTCGGCAACGGTACGTTGCAAATCGACCCAGATAAGGTAAAAGTGATTCACGAGTGGCCGCGACCACGAACAGTTACGGAACTGCGTAGTTTTGTGGGAGCATGCCAATACCTTCGGAAGTTCATCCGATACTTCTCGATTATGGCTTCTCCGTTGCATGCATTAACCAGGATCGATCAGAAGTTCGAGTGGACAGGGAAACATGAGGACACGTTTCTCTTGCTGAAAAGGAAGATCAGCGAGGCGCCTGTGTTAGCTTTGCCGAATCTCCAGAAACCGTTCGAGCTAGAAACCGATGCCTCAGGTTATGCAATGGGCGCAGTGCTCATGCAAGAAGGTCGACCAGTGGCATATCACTCTGAGTTATTCCAGGGAGCTCAGAAGAACTACCCGACTTATGATAAGGAGTTATGCGCACTGCATCAGGCCGTGAAACATTGGCGGTGTTATCTCTTGGGGAAAGAGACGGCTGTCCACACCGGCCATCAACCATTGCAATATTTGCAGACTCAGTCCAAGCTACAGCAAGCTCGACACATGAAGTGGATGTCGTATCTGCAGCAGTTCAATCTGGTGATTAAGTACAAAAAGGGCGTACACAACAAATTGGCGGACATGTTGTCACGACCACCAGTTACGACCCTCTGTTTATCAGCTTTCATGCAGATCGAGCCCTCATGTAATGATGACTATGCCACTATGTACAGTGAAGACCCTGATTTTCAAACAGTACTGACTGAGCTCGAAACAGGGAAACCTACGGAGTTCGTTCGTCGAGAAGGACTCTTGTACAAGGGCAATTTACTTTGTATACCTCGTGGAGCACCTCGAATTCAATGGTTGCGAGAAGCGCATACATCGAAGGCAGCTGGTCACTTTGGGGTTACAAAGACGTTGCAAAATCTTCACCGACATGTGTTTTGGCCGCGTATGCAGCAAGATGTGGCTAGCTTTGTTCGAGGCTGTGGTCTCTGCAGCATCTCGAAACCGGCAAACCGAAAAATAGGTTTGTACACTCCTTTGCCAGTTCCATCGCGACCATGGGAAAGCATATCTATGGATTTCTTGGGAGGATTGCCTAAGACCCGACGTGGCAACGACTATCTATTCGTGGTCGTTGATCGGTTCTCCAAAATGATTATTCTTATACCTTGTTGGAGGACTATCACGGGAGAAGAGGCAGCTCGGGTATTCTTTCAACACGTTTGGACACACTTCGGACTGCCGACTTCTATTGTGTCTGATCGCGATACCCGGTTCCTTAGTCACTTTTGGCGATCGCTCTGGACGATGATGGACACCAAGCTGAAGAGGAGTACTGCTTTTCATCCGCAAACTGATGGTCAAACCGAGGTGGTTAATCGCACAGTTGTTCATCTTTTGAGAGGATGTAACTCGAAGCACCCGAAGACCTGGGATGGAAGCATACCGTACCTACAGTTTGCTTTTAATCGAGCAGTGCATGGTTCGACTGGAAAGTCACCGTTTGAGGTTTGTTTAGGATTTCTACCACAGAGTCCATTCGACATGGAGTTTGTGATCCCTACCTCAGCACAGAACAGCAAGGAAGCATCTGATCAGGATCGAGCACAAAAGTTCCTAGAAGGTATTCAACGACTCCATCGTGAGGTTGAACAGAACTTGCTGAAAGCTCAACTCAAGTACAAAGCACGACATGATCGGCACCGAGTTGATGCGCAATTTCAAGAAGGTGATATGGTATGGTTACATCTGAGTAAGGAGAGACTTAAAGGTGAAGGTAAGAAGCTCAAACCCATTCGTTATGGTCCTTTTCGGATTTTGCGGAAAGTGGGTAATAATGCTTGTCAGCTCGAGTTACCTCCATACATGGATATTTACTCGGTTGTTAATGTTGAGCACCTCAAACTGTTTGAGCCTTCAATGCTGGATGATGAGCCAGATACCATAGTACCATCTGTTGAAGATTTGGTCTATCAACGAGACGAACCTCTACGTGAAGATGTGATTCTGGAGAAGAAGGTAACTACCACCCGCAGTGGCACCAAGGAGACTTTTCGAATCGGTCGGAAAGATCAACGAGCACGTGCGGCAAAGTGATACACCAAAGAAGATGGACAAGCCCAATTTCCACATCTCCAGTTCAATCGAGAGGTCGCAACAGGGGTTGGCTCCTTCTCAACAAGGGAGTCATGATCCGGGAGGATCTCCAAGTCCTGATCGCATACGGCTTCGCGACCAAGTCCTAATCGCATACGGCTTCGCGACCAAGTCCTGATCGCATATGGGTCCGCGACCATGGATTGGTCCGCGACCAGGAAAAGGAATTCGTTCCCTGTTCGGAATTGTAATCCGATCCGAATGTGTATAACTAAGCTTATCTGTTTAGGATTAGTTATATGAGTCTAATACGTTTAGGTCTCTAAGTCTGATACGTACTCATACGATTGGACTATAAATACCTTGTAATAGGTCTAGTTTAGATCATCGAACTCAATCGAAGAGTCATAGAACTTATTTGAGTTTTAGACACTTATAGTTCCTTCGACGTAGACAAGTGTGTCTAACGTTCGACGTGTAAAGCCCTCTTTGAAATAAAGAGTTGTGCAATTACTTTGGGTTTCGGTATTTCCGAGTAAGATCCCGTTATTCCGCATATTAGAATCTGGGCGAGCCTAGTGCGAAAACCAAGACTAGGTCTCAAACGGATCACCTGAAGATGCTGCAGACCCAGGAGAAGATGAGCAGTTCCCTTCGGAGCCCTGATGTGGTGCTGTCTTGCTGTCAACCTCTGTTTCCTGTGGATTGCTTTTGGGCCTAGCTTCCGCCGACTAGATGTGTTATTTTGTTAGACCCTTGTGCCTTGTAAGGCACTGTACCTCGTTTTGTACTAAGGCCTGATGGCCATACATTTATGACTACTGTATTATTTTGCTGCTGCAATGTAATCCTGTGATTGACTCATCCTGGGAAGTCAAGTGGTTTATGGGACCAGCTGCACCGAGCTGGGCCCCTCACAGGTGATGTCACAGTCGTGGCAGACGCGACAGAAAGTGATGAAGAGGAAGTTCTCGAGCAAAAGATTCAAATGCTTGAAGATCTATCTCCTTCAAGGAAGAAACTCTAGGTTGACGAAGGATCTTCCAGTAGAGCAAACGTAGAAGATGAGCCATCATCTTTTCTTCCTTCAGCTTCTACTCCAACACCCCCTGCTTTTTTTTGGGTGATCGATTTTGTGGTCGGCAAGCGGTGACTATACGACCAGAAGATCCTCCACTTGTGTTGGGGAAGCAATCTTCTGGTGGGAAGGTTGCACTTCCACCATCTGGTGATCGTCTGATTTTATCGGGTGATCTACCTCCCAGGATGGATATATCAACGTGTCACGAGCAAGGACAGGTAATAATCCTTCTCTCCTTTTGCTTATAGTTATAGTTAGCACAACTAACTTTTGCAAATATAGGAGATTGGAGGCCCCAGTGATCAGCCTTCTGCTACTCCGTCTCTTCCTCCCGGACAGATTCTCCTAGAGGAGAAGAATGCCCTGGAGAAGAAGACCGAAGAGATGTCTTCGGCGATTCTGCATCTGGCAGAATGTTTTGAACGATCCCGTGAAGAGGCGCACCAGTTCCGTCGAGAGAGAGACCACGCTCAGCAACAGCGAGAACTCTCTGATTTAATTAGGAACAGTAGTGTACCTCTTGTTAGGGATGATATAGATAGGTTTAGGTTAGTTGCTAGTTTTCTTGGGGTTGTCAGTGTAGATCCTACTGACAACAACATGTCCCTAGGAGAACTTTGCAAACTTCTTTCGGATCATGTAGACGCTCTGGTCGCCGGCATTCCTTTTGTATGTAAAGAATGCAAGAAATAAAACTTTCTTCTTTATATGAATATTCTTCACATCTTCTGTGCGAAAATATGGCCGTAAACATTATGTTCGCGACCACTCATACACAGGGAAATTTCAGTTCTTCGATCAGAATCACGCTTTCATAAACGTACCGCGACCAGCTCTGATATCGCGATCAGGCTTGAAGCCGCGGTTAGAACTGAAACATACTGCGACCAGAATTGAGGCTCGATCAGACTGTCACTTCGATTAGAATCGGAGCTTAATCAAAAGCATGGTCTCGATTATACCACAACCCGGTCAAAATACATCCATACGTCCAAAAATTGAGTCGTATGATTTTTTTATGAAAATGTCCAAAGCATATAAAGGAAAAACGTCTTCTGAAAAGCACTGAAAACTTTTCAGGCTTTTTGCACTTTCAGTTTCTGAAACAAAGAAGTCTTTTTGTTTCAGATCCGATGCCTGAACACTTTAACGGGTCCGCCAGAGACAGTATCAATTATGGGAAATGAATGAATAAAATACTCGGTGAAACGTTTGAATGGAATGTTACTCACTTTAATGCGTCTCCTTGGGTCTATAAAAGGAGCAGGTGTCTTCCTGAAGAAGCCACTCAGCCAAAAACCCTCAACATTTCCGCCGCACAAAATGCTCGTTCTTCTTAGCCTTCGTCTTCCCCAAAATTCGCTAATCTTTTCCTTCAACACTCCACCAAAAAAATGGCGTCCTGGAGCCGATCCATCCACCATTCCGAGGAGAGTTTAATGTCGTTAGAGAAGGATCAAGAAACCCCAACCGTCCGAGAGGGTGAGTTGGTGGTTTTCGAAGAGTATTTGCGCTGTGGGTTCCGATTCCCTGAGAGTCGGTTCTTGAAGGACATCCTCAAACACTACGGGTTGGAGTTAATCAACCTCCACCCCAATACAGTGTTGATATTGGCGGTATTTCAACACCTGTGCGAGGCGTTCGTCGGAGTGTATCCCAGCGTGGATCTCTTCCTACGATTTTACTTTTTGGCGTGGTCGAACAGCACCAACGCCGCCGGATGCATTTACTTCCGGCTAAGGAATAAGAAGGAGTATCCCTTCCCACCCCTGCGAGACTCGGTGCACGGGTGGCACCAGAAATGGTTTTACTGCACCCCGCCAACCGAGAGCGGGCTGTGGTTTGAAAACTCGTGGCCGGAGAAGCCGAGCGAGTTGGACACTCTCCCGGTGATGAACGCGGAGTTCATGAAGCACGCCGAGGTGATTCTTCACTTAGTCGCACAAGGGTTGACAGCACGGGACGTCATCCGAGACTTTGTGAAGAACCGGGTGAGCCCCCTGCGTGAAAGGGCTCATCCGGCTTGGGAGATCAAGTCTATGGCGGACAACACCCTGGACTATAATGAAGGTATACATTTCTGGCACTGAAATCCTTTTGCCATTTCTGAAATGCATCGATTTAACTCGTGTCCGGGAACTGTCCTGCCCTTAGCCGAGATTGAGAGGCGGACTAACTACCTTCTCCGGGCGTACAACGCCGAGGTAGAGGACCCCAGGGGATCGCCTCGTCCCCAAAGCTTGATTCATGCCGGCGACGACCTTAAAAAGGAGCGCCGAAAGGTACATTTTCCACTTGGCCTCTGTTTTGCAGGTCTCATGTTTGTTCAGCACTAATCAACTTCATTGGAATGAGAACAGCTCCTAGGGAGGTTCGCCGAGGTGACGTTTCCCAGCGAGAACGTCGGTTCCCTGGGGAAGCCGACGACAAAATTCGTGAAGAAGGTTTCCTCGAGACCTAGGACGAGGAATCCTGCCTCCAAGAAAACCAGGCTGAATCTTGGGGAAGGATCTTCACGAAGTGTTCCTCCTACCGGCAGAAAAACTGCGGTAAGATATCACATCCCTCCGATCCTTCCAGGTGCGAACTGGAATTACTTCTTCGTCATACAGGGGGAGGGGAGCGAGGAGGAGGAAGACGATGATGTCCCCTTGATTCGCCGGAGGAGGAGGATTGCGGGTTCTCCATCCGGTGACGCTCCAACCCCTTCCGCAGAAACAACTGCTATCGCAGAGGCGGCTGTAGCAGATCCCGCCGCCACCGAAAGTCCCGTGGCCGCAGACAATATTCCAGCCCCTGAAGCCCCCGAGTCTTCAGGGCCAGCTGCCTCTACTTCCCTGGTCGGAGGGGAGACCGTTGTAAGATTTTCTCACAGTCTTGTTTTCTTCAATTCCCCCTGTGCATTCGATAAGTTAATGCTTATGCAGGGAAAAGAACTTCCCCCTGTGACTCCAACGAGTCCTAGGGAAGAAAATCCCCCACCCCTGCAGACAGGAGTGGAGGTAGTTGGACAGGATCCTGTGGCGGTTGCAAACGAGGCGCCGGCCCTAGAAGTCCAAGAGCCATCGAGGCCTTCGGATGCAGCCCCGTTAACCGGTCCGGTTGTCCAGGTAAAGACTCTTGTCATTCGTCTTTATCTTCCCCTAGAAATGTATTTAAAGTGGAACACACCTAGGGGGGAGATGCCTTGTTCTCCAAGAGGAAGACCAGAACGGATGACAATTGTCCTCTTTCTCGAGGAGAGCCCTCCCTGAAATCTCAAAAACTGATGCGATTTCAAATAAGGTAAGAACCTTTATCCTGGTTGTATTTAAAACAATTCGTGACGATCACGAATTGTAACTGCTTGGTTCTTTTTTCCTTTGTCAGGCAAAAAGAGACAGCATCCAGCCCTTCAACCACTTCGAGGAGGGTTGAAGTTGCTGCTGGTGCAGGAGCCTCCAGTGAGGAGCGCTCCGCCCCCTCGGTTCAGGAAGTCGTCCAGGCTGTGAGGGGAGAGGCAGGTGCGGAGACCCAGTCGCAACCAACAGCGACTGGGGGTAGTGCCCAGCAGGCACTCCCACCGTCTGCCCTTGTTGTGACTGCGTCGGGGCGTTCAACGGGTCTTCCGGTTACTTTGGAAGACATTTCCTTACGGGAATTCATGAAGGTATGATAAACTTCACTTTCGGTGCCTGAATTGTACATAGGACACCTCTAACTCCTTTTTTGCATCATAGGAGTTATCCCGGATGTCGGCCACGTCGCACGCTATGATGGCGAGCGTTGAGGCCGTACACAAAGAAATAGACAGCTTGCGCAGGTAAGGATCATTACTCTTCAACTTGTATAGATACAAATTTGTTATGACCACTCTTCCCGTTCTTCTACAGAGAGGTGGAATTGCTGAAGAAAGAAGTGGCCACAGTCAAGCTTCATTCGATCTCAGTGACTAGGAATCAAGAGATTGAGAACAACAAGCTGCGGTCACAACAAGCTGCGGTCACAACTTCCTGGTAAGTCGATTCCTGATTTAGGAAGACTTAATCTCATAACACGTAAGTAATCTTTTCTTTTGTTGCAGCGCAAGCGATTCAAATGAAACAACTCAGTCAGGACTATGGACTCCTCCGTGATTCTATTCAATGTTCCGAAAGGGCAATCAAGGAGCTGAGCCGTTCGATCTTCGAAAAACTGAAGGCGGTGGCTCATCTCCTGAAGGCTGATGTGGTAGAAACCACAAGAGATAATTTCAGCCTAGACGACTGGTCTACACTAGTCATGGCCCAGGCGGAGTCACTTCTCGAGTATTGTCGATGATTCGGACTCGGAGTCCTCAGCCGAACTTATGCAAAATTTGTAATGGTGAGACCTTTCAAGATGACCCTCCGGGAAGGTATGTAGAGAAATGGTGAACAAGAGCACAGGGAGATTTATACAGGTTCGGGCCCTCGATGGTGGGAGTAATAGCCCTACGTCCTGTTAGGATTTCACTATAGGTGATAAAAGGTTACAGAAATAGCAGAAAAACTCCTTCACAGGCGAAGGATTTTTCCTATGTAAACATACAGAATAAAGCCAGGGAGGCTTGTAGAAACTATCTAATTTGGGCCGTAGACTTGGCTGTTTTTCGTACTTGAGATGTGTTATGTCTCACTTGTATCAGGAGTCTTGTTCTTCCAAATGGATCGGATGTGTTCCTGTTTGATGTATTTCGCCACCCCCTTATACTGGACGAAAGGATGCCATGTCGTAACTGCATCAAACAGTTGTCTGGACGGTTGGATACGGTTTATCAAACCGCTATTACCTTCCAAGCAGATTAAGCACGTGTTATTCGTGAAATAACTGCTTGTATTAACCTCCTGGCGGTTAGTTTTCTACGTGGAGGAATCTTCGGGATACTTGGAATATTCCCACCATAGGGACAACCGATTAGATAAATTCCAAGTATCTTGGTCGAGAACGTTCTGATCGCGGGTTGTTGGCTGACCACGCGACATCTTCGACCTTTCTGTTCGGGCATAACATACAAACTTCTGACCGCGCAAAGCCTGTGGTCTGATCGCACGAGGCTTGCGACCTGATCGCGCAAAGCCTGCGACCATTGGGCTGATGCTTCTCAGAATGACTTAAGTTCACACCGCCGGGCACCTGTCTGACTCGAATCTGTCTTGAGCCAACAGTGCAATTATTTGAACTGACTCGGGTGTCAATCCTCGTCAGCTAGCCCCCAAATTTAAAGAAAATGAAGAGACATGTTCACTTTAAATTTAAAGAAATGCATCGGATTATTAACCCGACTCTTCAAATCCCTCGCTTAGTGGCGCACTAAGTAGGACGGTTGGTTCCCCGAGACATGCTCTGGGCATTATGTGACAGGCAATGATGGCGCTGTTGAAATGTTTTTTAACCCGAGGTAAAATTGTAAATGCTTTGTAGAAACCCGAGGCACCTGGAATGCGAACCGTCACCTTGGCGGCTATAAATACCGGGTCCTTGGTTCTGTAAAGCTTCACAATTTCTTCCCACGGCTAAGTCCCTTCCTAGACAACCTTGATTCTTTTCCTCATACACTTCCTGATGGCAGATCACAACATCATCGAAATTGAGAGTGATGAAGAGAAAGTTGTCGAACAGGGGCCTCAGATATATGAAGATTTGTCTCCTTCAAGGAAGAAACCCAAGGTTGACGAGGAATCTTCCAGCAGAACGAAGGTGAAAAATGTAGCAAGTCTCTTTTTTCCTTCAGTTCCTATAACTCTTCCTGTTCATGCTTCTCGGCAAATTAGGCCTTTGACTTTGGAGAGAAACCTTTCTCCATTTCATCCTAATAACTCCAACCTTTATTTGGGTGATCAACCTTCTGGTCGGCAAGCGGTGACTATCCCTCGACCAGATGATTCCCAAATTGTGTTGGCGAAGCAATCATATGGTGGGAATGTTGCACTTCCACCATCTGATGATCCTCTTCCCAGGACAAATATATCAACATGCCATGAGCTAGGACAGGTAATAATTCTTCTCCTTTTGCTGATAGTTATGGTCAGCATAACTAATTTCCGCAAATGTAGGAGGTTGGAGGCTCCAGCAAACAGCCTTCTGTTGCTCCATCTTTTCCTTCCAGAGAGATACTTCTGGAGGAGAAGAATGCCCTGGAGAAGAAGACGGAAGAGATGTCTTCGAAGATTCTGCATTTGGCAGAATGTTTCGAAAGGTCCCGTGAAGAGGCGCGCCAGTTCCGTCGAGAGAGGGATCATGCTCAGCGACAGCGAGAACTCTCTGACTTGATTAGGGACAATAGTGCATCTCTTGTTAGGGATGATGTAGATAGACTTAGGTTAGTTGCTAGTTCCCTAGGGGTTGTCAGTGTAGATCCTACTGACAACAATATGTCCCTTGGGGAACTTTGTAAACTCCTTTCAGATCAAGTCGACGTTTTGATCGACTGTATCCCTTTTGTATGTAAAGAATGTAAGAAATAAAAATTTCTTTCTTCAAATAGTTATTTTTTACATCTTCTGTGTGAATACATGGCCATGAGTAACGCTTTCGCGACCATTCAGACACAGGGAAATTTCAGTTCTGCGATCAGAATCACGCTTTTATAAAAGCACCGCGACCAGATCTGATACTGCGATTAGACCTAAGGCAGCTGTTAGAACTGAATTTCGACCAAGATTGAGGCTTGGTCGGACCGTCGCTTTGATTAGAATCGGAGCTTAATCCAAAGCATAGTTTCAATCAAACCACAACCCGATTAGAAATACATCCGCACGCCCAAAAATTGAGTTGCATGATTTTTTCGTAAAAAATGTTCAAAGCATACAAAGAAAAAACGTCTTCTGAAAAGCACTGAAAATTTTTCAGTCCTTTTACACTTTCAGTTTCCGAAACAAAGAAGTCCTTTTGTTTCAGATCCGATGCCTGAACACTTTATCGGGTCCATCAGAGACAGTATCCATTATGGAAAATGAATAAAGCATTCAATTGAGCGTTTGAAATGAAATGTTACTCACATTAATGCGCCGCCTTGGGTCTATAAAAAGAGCAGATGTCTTCTCAAAGAAGCCACACAGCCAAAAACCCTCATCGTTCCCGCCGCACAAAACCTTTATTTTCTTCAGCCTTCGTCTTCCCAAAATCGCCAACTTTTCCTTTGATTCTCCACCAAAAATGGCGTCCTGGAGCCGATCCATTCACCACTCTGAGGAGAGCCTAGTGGCGCTGGAGAAGGAGGAGATCCTTCCTCCGCGGTTGCTCATCAACTGGCAGCCCGCGGAGAAGGACCAAGAAACCCCAACCGTCCAAGAGGGCGAGTTGGTGGTTTTTGAGGAGTACTTGCGCTGCGGATTCCGATTCCCTGAGAGTCAGTTCCTCAAAGATGTCCTTGAGCATTATGGGTTGGAGCTAATCAACCTCCACCCAAATGCTGTACTGATCCTGGCGGTGTTCCAGCATCTTTGCGAGGCGTTCGTCGGAGTGTATCCCAGCGTGGACCTCTTCCGACGATTCTATTTCTCGGCGTGGTCCAAGAGCGCCAACGCCGCCGGATGTATCTACTTCCGGCTGAGGGATAAGAAGGAGTATCCCTTTCCACCCCTGCGAGACTCAGTGCATGGGTGGCATCAGAAGTGGTTTTATTGTACCCCGCCGAAGGAGAGCGGGCTATGGTTTGAAAACTCGCGGCCAAAGAAGCCGAGCGAATTGGACACTCTCCCGGCGATGAACTCGGAGTTCATGAAACACGCCGAGGTAATTCTTCACTTGGTCGAAGAAGGATTGACGGCTCGGGACATCATCCGAGACTTCGTGAAGAACAGGGTGAGCCCCCTGCGTGAAAGGGCTCATCTGGCTTGGGAGATTAGGTCCAAGGCGGATGGCACCCTGGACTATAACGAAGGTATTTGTTTCTGACACCGAAAAACTTTCATGTCTTTCTTGCAATATATTCATTCTAACTTGCATTTGGTAACAGTCCTGTACTCTGCTGAAATTGAGAGGCGGACTAATCACCTCCTCCGGGCATATAACGCCGAGGTAGAGGGTGCTAAGGGGTCGCCTTGCCCCCAGAGCCTGATTCACGCTGGTGACGACCTCAGGCAAGAGCGCCGAAAGGTACATTCTCCACTTGGCCTCTGTTTTGCAGGTTTTATGTCGGTCCAGTACTAATCCCGTGTGAACAGCTTCTTGGGAGGTTCGCTGAGGCGACATTTCCCAGCGAGAACGTCGGTTCCCTGGGAAAGCCAACGACCAAGAATGTGAAGAAGATCTCCTCGAGACCCCGGACGAGGAATCCCGCCCCCAAGAAAGTCAGGCTAAATCTTGGGGAAGGGTCTTCACGAAGTTCTCCTTCCACGGCCTGAAGAACTACGGTAAGATATCAACTGCCACCGCTCTTTCCAACTGCGAGCTCGAATTACTTCTTCGTCGTACAGGGAGAGGGGAGCGAGGAGGAGGAGGACGATGATGTCCCTCTAGTTCACCGGAGGAGGAGGATCGCGGGCTCTCCATCCGGTGATGCTCCAACCCATTCCGCAGGGATGACTGCTACTGCAGAGGCAGCTGTTGCAGACCCTACGACCACTGAAAGCCTTGTGGTCGCAGATGATCCTTTACCCCCTGAAGCTCCCGAGGCTTCAGAGCCAGTTGTCCCTACCTTCCCGGCCGAAGGGACGACCGTGGTAAGATTTTCCCCCAGTCCGTTTTCTTCAATTCCCCCTGTGTACTTGATGAGCTAATGCTTATGCAGGGAGAAGAGCTTCCTCCTGCGACTCCTACTAGCCCCAGGGAAGAAAATACTTCTCCTACGCAGACTGTGGCTGTTCAAGATCCTGCGGCGGTCACCCATGAGGTACCGGCTACAGGATCCCAGAAGACAGCGAGATCTGTGGATGGGTCGTCGCCAATGGGATCAACTGCCCAGGTAAAGATCCTTCTTGTTAGCCTTTATCTTTCCCTTGAAAAAATGTTCATAAGGGAAGACATACAGGGAAGAGGGCCCTTGTTTTCCATGCGGAAGATCAGGGCGGACGATACTTGTCCCCGCGCCCAAGGAGAACCTTCTCAGAAATCCCAAAAGCTAATGGGCTTTCAATTAAGGTAAGAACCTTCATCCTGGTTATATTAGAAATGATGGTCACGAATCGTTACTATTTGATTTTTCTTTTCCTCCATCAGACGGAAAGAAATAGCACCCAGTCCTCCAACCGCTTCGGGAAGGGTTGAAGTCACTGCTGGTGCAGGAGCCCCCAGTGGGGAACGCTCCACCCCCTCGGCCCAGGAAGTTGTCCGAGTCACGGGGGGAGAAACAGATACGAGGACCCAGTCGCAGTCGCCGGCGACTGGAAGCAGTACTCAGCAGGCACTTCCTCCTACTGTCCCTGCTGTAAGCACTTTCGGGCCTTCAACAAATCTTCCAATTAGTCCGGAAGATGCCTCTCTGCAGAAATTCATGAAGGTATGATGAATCCCTTTCTGGATATCCTGAATTACACATAGGACACTTTTTACTCCCTTTTTTGCATCACAGGAATTATCCCGGATGATGGCCCAGTCACGTGCCACGGCGGCGAGCATGGTGACCATACAAAGAGAACGAGACAGCTTGCGCAAGTAAGGATCATCATTCTTCAATTTATAGATGTATAAATTGGTTACGACCATTCCTTCTGTTTTACTACAGGAAGGTGGCATTGCAGGACAAGGAAATGGCCACAATGAAGCTCCATTCGCTCTCAGTGATGAGGAACCAGGAGATCGAAAATAACAGACTACGGTCGCAACTTGCTGGTAAGTCGCCTCCTGAGCTAGGAAGACTTGTCTTAGAAATATGCGAGTAACATTTTCCCTTGTTGCAGCGCAAGCAGGTCAAATAAAACAGCTCAGTGCGGATAATAAACTCCTCCAGGATTCTATCGAAGCCTCCACAAGGGCGATTGGAAAACTGAGCCGTTCAGTCTTCAAAAAGCTGAAGGCGGTGGCTCATCTTCTGAAGGCTGATGTGGTCGAAACCACTCGAGACGATCTCAGCCAAGAGGATTGGGCTGCCCTAGTTATAGCTCAAGCAGAATCACTTCTCGAGTATCTCCCTGAGGATACACAGCGAAGAGAAGAGGTGATCAGAACCAGAGTTCTGTCAGCCGCTTCTGCTATCCTTAGCCGGATTCGACTCCACTATGGCCCTGATGCAGATCTGAATCCACTGGTGGGACCGGTTGAGATCGAGAGTGAAGAGCAAGTAGAGGCCGTCATGGAGGAGATTAGTCCCCTTGTAGATAAACTCCTGACTGAGCTCGGGATCGAATGATCCCTATACCTGTACAGAAACAGTTGTATACGATGCAATCCACATGAAAATTCACTTTTGAAAAATGAATATATTTTTGTTTTATGTTGGTTTATATTATAGACCTATCCCCCTAGCCCCCGCCTGTGATTGTAGATACTGAAGGCTTAGTATTACAAACGCAGGGGAAAAATGAATATAACGACCAGGGGTGTATGAACAAATCAACAATTATAACACCTAGACTTGTTTTCTAACCAGCAGCCACTCGGATAACCAAGGACTTGTCAGAAAGCCCCGTGTGCGTTAAGAAACGGCTTATTTAGGAGTGACTTATCCGAAAGTGGTTATGAGATCGGCCAGCGAATCTGACCAGGATGTTATAATGATCTAACCGCGCACGACCAGCCCCCGAGCCGAATTCACAGTGGATGGGCGTGAAGGGAAATATTCCTCATATAAACGCAAAATTTTTTTAATTTTATGAAAGAATGCTAATTGAACAGGAAAAATGGGGTTGAGTACTTACACGTAGAACTTTCGAAGTTGATCGATGTTCCAAGTATTGGACAAAATTCGACCATCCCCCATGGCTAACCGCGCAGATCCTGGTCGCGGCACCGAGACCACAGTGTAGGGGCCTTCCCACTTCGGAGAGAATTTATTGCGATTAGACTGATCTTGGATTTTTTGTAAGATCAGGTCGCCCACGTGAAGATCACGTGGTCGCACCCTTTTACTGTGATACTTGCGCAAAGCTTGCAAGTATGCCGCGGACTTGACCAAAGCGCGATCACGCCTTTCTTCTAAGAGGATAAGATCTTGTGAGTGCTGTTCGGACTGATTAATCTGTTCGAATTGTCTTGTCCGAACAGACCCAATACTAACTTCGATAGGCAATACAGCCTCAGCCCCATAGACCAGATGGAAGGGCGTCTCACCGGTGGCTCGACTAGAAGTAGTTCGTAGTGCCCATAGAACAGTATAAAGCTCGTCCGCCCAAGCCCCCGAGCGAGTCTTCAGGCGATCAAAAACACGTTTTTTAATGCCTTGTAGAATCTGCCCATTGGCCCATTCTACAGTGCCATTGCTCTGTGGATGAGCCACAGAGGCAAAGCACACCTTAGTCCCAATCTGGTCACAGTAGTCTAGGAAGAGACCACTAGCGAATTGGGAACCGTTATCGGTGATAAGGCGGTTTGGAACACCAAATCGAGTAACAATGTTCTTATGAAAGAACTTTTGTGCTGCTGATGCTGTAATATTGCGTACCGGTTCGGCCTTGATCCACTTTGTAAACGTGTCAATGGCTACGAACAGGAACTTGTACCCATTGACCGCTTGTGGCATAGGACCTACAATATCCATCCCCCAGACCGTGAAAGGCCATGCGAGGGGAATAGTTTGTAACGCATAGGCAGGTTGATGAACCTGTCTGGCATGGAACTGGCACTGAGGACACATCTTGACCATACGCTTGGCATCATCGAGTGCCGAAGGCCAATAGAATCCTTGTCGAAAAGCTTTTTCGACCAGTGTTCGATAGGACGCGTGTGCACCACATACACCGTCATGTATTTCTTTCAAGAGGGATTTTCCTTCCTCCTGAGATACGCAACGCATGAATACTCCTTGAGTACCCTTTCTGTACAAAACCCCATCTATGAGTTTGTACAGTCATGCTTTTCGAATTAACCAATTGCTTTCGGCTTCGTCCTCGGGTAGGGTCCCATGTTCAAGATAGACTCTCAATGGATGAGTCCAATCCTGTTCCTGACCGAGGTTGGTAACAGAGGCTATTACCGGATCATCCTCAACCGAAGTCATGATTGAAGGATGGTCCAAGTGTTCAATGAACACTCCTGCCGGAGCGGATGTGCGTGAGGACCCAATTTTGGATATTTGGTCTGCAAGAATGTTGTCCTTTCGCGGGATATATTGGACTTCGAAATGACTGAAGTGTTTTTCCAATCTCCTCACTTCCCCCAGGTAATGAGCCATTGTCTCATCGGAGGTGCTGTACTCCTTGTTTACCTGGTTTACGACTAGCTGTGAGTCTCCCCTCACCACTAATCGATGGACTCCGAGGAATTTTGCTGCCCGGAGCCCTGCAAGAAGACCTTCATACTCTGCTGCATTGTTAGTCGCAACAAAGTGTAGTTGAATGACATACTTAAGCTGTTCGCCCTGGGGCGTAACTAAGACTACTCCAGCCCCCGAGTGTTGAAAACTACGGGAGCTGTCAAAGTACATTGTCCAGTAATCGGGGCACTCCAGTTCCTCTGCCAACTGCACGGGTGGCTCAGGGTTGGTCCATTCGACCACAAAGTCGGCCAAAACCTGTGACTTAACCGCCGTGCGGGGCATGAAATGGATCTCGAAGGCACCGAGTTCGACCGCCCATTTGGCGATTCGACCAGATTTCTCTGGGTTTCGGACAATATCCCCCAAAGGAAAAGAGGATGGTACTGTGATCTTGTGCGCTTGAAAGTAATGTCGTAGCTTACGAGAAGCCATCAGTAGCGCGTAAAGTATCCTCTGGACCTCAGGGTAGCGCTCCTTAGGACCGTGAAGTATCTCGCTCACATAGTAGACGGGTCTATGTATTCCTTCCCTATCTGCGATCAGAAGAGCGCTGACCGCGTGCGGTGTGGCCGCCAGGTAAAGAAGCAATGGTTCTCCTTTGTCGGGAGACACCAACACTGGCGGACTGGACAGATATGTTTTTACCTCCTGAAATGCTTTTTCGGCCTCATCTGACCATGTAAAGTTATGATGCTTCCACAAGGCTTTGAAGAAAGGCAATCCCCTTTCGCCTAGTCGTGATATAAAACGACTTAAAGCCGCCATGCGACCAGCCAGGCGTTGAACATCCTTCATGGTTGAGGGCGATCTCATTTGTTCAATAGCCCTGATTTTCTCAGGATTAACTTCAATGCCCCTAGAACACACCAGAAAACCAAGGAATTTTCCTGAAGAAACCCCGAAAGAACATTTCTCCGGGTTTAATTTTATTCCAAAGCGATTCAAATTACAAAAGGTTTCAGCTAGATCGTCTAAATGAGACAATCTCTTGGTACTTTTTACAACCAAATCGTCTACATATGCTTCGAGATTACGCCCTATATGGGAAAGAAAGGTCTTTTGCATCAAGCGCTGGTACGTGGATCCTGCATTCTTGAGACCGAACGACATTCTGACGTAGCAGTATGTGCCGAACGGGGTGATGAAGGCAGTCTTCTCTTCATCGTCTTCTGCCATGCTAATTTGATGATATCGTGAGTAAGCGTCCAGAAAACTCATCAGTTCGCAACCCGCAGTCGAGTCGACCAGCTGGTCGATGTGGGGAAAGGGAAAGTCGTCCTTCGGACAGGCAGCGTGGAGGCTAGTGTAGTCGACGCACATGCGCCACTTGCCATTTGACTTGCGGACCATGACCGGATTGGCGAGCCATTCTGGGTGATCCACTTCACGGATAAACCCGGCCTGTAGGAGTTTGTCCAACTCCTCTCGGATGGCTTCCTGTCGGTCAGCAGCAAAACGCCTGAGCTTTTGCTTTATTGGTCGTTGTCCAGGTCGAATTGCTAACCTGTGCTCAATTACTTCCCTTGGGACACCGGGCATGTCGGACTGTTTCCACGCAAACACGTCTGCGTTAGCCCGGAGGAAAGCAACGAGGTCGAGTTCCTATTTGTCATCCAAAGCTGATCCGACCCGAACTGTCTTGGATGGATCATCTGGGTACAAAGGAACCAATTTGAGCTTTTCATCTGGTCGAGGAGCAGCCTTGATTGCGTCGGTGGTAACAGTGGCGACCTGAGCGTCCCGGAGGGGAAGTTGATCGACCATCTCCAAAGATAGCTGGTCGCACGTGAGTGCCACGTTGCGACTATCTTGGACCGAGATGACGCCTTTGGGGCCAGGCAATTTCCCGCACTGATAAGTATAGTGCATTGCCATCATGAACTTAGCAAGAGTTGGCCTGCCAAAGATTGCATTATAAGCTGAGTCACAATCGATTACATCAAAAGTAACCAATTCTGTCCGGAAGTTGTCTGGTTCTCCCAGAGTGACCGGGAGGACCACTTGTCCCAATGGCATCATGGAGGGGCCTGGGATTATCCCATAAAACGGATGGATTGTGGGCTTGATCTTCGAACGAGGAATTTGCATCTCGTCGAGTGCCTTGACCAACAAAATGTCAAGGGAGCTTCCTCCGTTGATCAGGACCCTTTCAACTCTCGCGTTACTGATGATCGGGGTAATGACCAGAGGGAGTCTCAATGGTCGTGTTAACCCCGCCGGACAATCAGCGCGATCAAACGTTAAAGGTGTATCCGACCAACGAGGGTACTGAGGTTCGCCAAGGGATGTCTCCGTTTGGTTAACCTCTCGGTAAAAGGCCTTAAACTGCCTTTTGGAAACGAAAGAAGAAGAACCTCCAAAAATAACGTTAACATGATTTTGAGGTACCTAGTAGGACATTTCCTCGTCTCCGTCGGCGTCCCTAAGTCCGCACGCCTGTTCTTTAGGTGGTAAGGTTGGCATTGGCCCAACTCCCTGGTAGAAGTCATCCAGTTGCTTCAACCAACTCCTGCAGTTCTTGAGATCGTGGCCTGTGGAGTTATGGAGTGGACACCACCTCTTGCCCTCCTGCGGATTAGTTGACTTTTCTGGCTGGTCGACATTTTGACCACCAGAGGCAGTTTTATTTTTAAATGAAGACTTATTACCTTTGGTCGAAGGTGGCTTCTCTGCGACTGCGACCTCGCGGTACTGTCCAGAGCGGTTCCTCTTCGACTTCTTTGACTTCCCACCCGATGAAGATTCCGGCTTCTTGCTTGAATCTTCTTTCCGGGCTTCCTTGAAGCCTGGTTGGGGTGGTAGGTCCCCCTTGTCAACCATTCAGTTCCATTCGACCGCTTCGGCTGCATCGGAATATCGATCAGCCATGTCGAACAGATCGGCAACTGATCGAGGAGGGTGGATAAGCAAGTCTTCAGTGAATCTCCGGTATCGAACGGCATGTTTAAATGCCCTGATTACGGAGCCATCAGATATGTTCGGGATGGTATTCCTCACCCCGACAAACCTCTTGACAAACTGCCGAAGTGTTTCGGTTGAAGTTTGCCGCAGCCGATGAAGGTCGTCCTCCTTACCCGGCTTTTGGTAGCAATTTTGGAAATTGCTGAGGATGGCATCGCATAGCATTTCCCAATTGTAGATGGAACCCTCAGGCTGATTAAACAACTAGGTTCTAGCCGGTCCTGCGAGGACTGTAGGCAGGTAGTTGGCCATGACCTTGTCATCGCCTGATATAGATCTGAAGGAACTCGGATGGGTTCTGAGTTCCATCAAACCTCTCAATGGCCCCTGGTCGAAACTTATCGGGCCAAACGACTGCTCGTAGGCCAGGCGAAAAGGCTTTACAACCAACGTAAGGACTGTGAATCGCCCTGTGACTCTCGGTTGGGTCTCGAGCGACCTCACGCATTGGCGAGGTTACTCGTGGTCCCAAACGAGAGTGAACAGGAACTCGATCCCTACTACAAGAATCCTGCATTCGCCGGTATTTGTCCTGTCGGGATGGTACGGGCGGCGGGTAACTCCGCTGGCCGGAACCAGAATGAGGACCATCTCGCTCACGGGAATGCGTTACCGAGTGGGAGGAGGCCGTTGGGGTCGCCTCGGACGCGACCTCATCCAGTCTCTCCGCCAGGATCCTAAAAAAGGCCGGTTTCTGCGCATCCGTGACCGTAGGAGGAAAATTACGCATGACTTCCGCGATAGATCACAGTCGACCATGGGTACTTCTCCTAGGGGCACCAGGTGTTATCGTTTCTTCATCCACCGGGAAACGCTCCAGTGGTAAAGAAGGGGTCTGGTCACGTTTGCGACCACGCAGCCGTCGAGAAGAACTCGGAGCAGCATCGTAACGAGCCTGCGCATGTTGAAGAGCCTCTAGGGCAGTTCTGCGTAGTTCGTTGTTTTGTTGCTCGAGATCTTGATCCTCCTTCTGTTTGTGATCTTGTTCTTCCCTGGCAGCCTATTGATCGGGAGTTTCTTCCGACAACGCAGCAAACTGCCTAGGGAAAGAGGTTGCCCATGGGGAAAACATCTCAGTTTGTTCCGAGTCGGACTCGAAATCAAAGAGACGGTAAAGGTTATCAGGGTCGAACCTTCCAGGGCTAATTTCTGGGTCATCATCATATTTTCCCTCAGCGGGATCGTATGACGGGCCGGATTCATCGCCTAGCGCATTAAGAACCTCTGTGGGTTCCGACCTTGCACCAGTTGCTTCCTGGTCGATCGACATGACCTGGAGAGACGATTCAACTTGTGGAAGATTATGGCCTTCGACCTCCTCCATCGGGACAGGATCGCTTGGAGAAGGCATGGGTATATGGGCATAATCCTCGAGATCGAAATCGTTCTTGGAATCATATGCTCCAGCCATGTTTTAGCGAACCTCCAGATTTCAATTAGGACGCCTTGAGAAAGGCCCCACGGTGGGCGCCAGCTATCGACGATTCGGACTCGGAGTCCTCAGCCGAACTTATGCAAAATTTGTAATGGTGAGACCTTTCAAGATGACCCTCCGGGAAGGTATGTAAAGAAATGGTGAACAGGAGCACAGGGAGATTTATACAGGTTCGGGCCCTCGATGGTGGGAGTAATAGCCCTACGTCCTGTTAGGATTTCACTATAGGTGATAAAAGGTTACAGAAATAGCAGAAAAACTCCTTCACAGGCGAAGGATTTTTCCTATGTAAACATACAGAATAAAGCCAGGGAGGCTTGTAGAAACTATCTAATTTGGGCCGTAGACTTGGCTGTTTTTCGTAGTTGAGATGTGTTATGTCTCACTTGTATCAGGAGTCTTGTTCTTCCAAATGGATCGGATGTGTTCTTGTTTGATATATTTCGCCACCCCCTTATATTGGACGAAAGGATGCCATGTCGTAACTGCATCAAACAGTTGTCTGGATGGTTGGATACGGTTTATCAAACCGCTATTACCTTCCAAGTAGATTAAGCACGTGTTATTCGTGAAATAACTGCTTGTATTAACCTCCTGGCGGTTAGTTTTCTACGTGGAGGAATCTTCGGGATACTTGGAATATTCCCACCATAGGGACAACCGATTAGATAAATTCCAAGTATCTTGGTCGAGAACGTTCTGATCGCGGGTTGTTGGCTGACTGCGCGACATCTTCGACCTTTCTATTCGCGCATAACATACAAACTTCTGACTGCGCAAAGCCTGTGGTCTGATCGCACGAGGCTTGCGACCTAATCGCGCAAAGCCTGCGACCATTGGGCTGATGCTTCTCAGAATGACTTAAGTTCACACCGCCAGGCACCTCTCAGAATGACTCGAATCTGTCTTGAGCCAACAGTGCATTTATTTGAATTGACTCGGGTGTCAATCCTCGTCAAGTATCTTCCTGAAGATACACGGCGACGAGAAGAGGCGATCAGAACCAGGGTTCGGTCCGCCGCTTCTGCCATCCTCAGCCGGGTTCGACTCCACCATGGCCCAGATGCAGATCTAAATCCATTGGTGGGACCGGTTGAGGTCGAGAGTGAGGAACAGCTAGAGGCAGTCATGGAGGAAGTCAAGCCTCTTGTAGATAAGCTCCTGACTAAGCTTGGGATTGAATAATCCCTACTCCTGTACAAAAACAATTGTATACGATGCAATACATGTGGAAATTCATTTAAAAAATGATTATTTGTTTTGAGTTGTTTCATACTATAAACATATCCCCCTAGCCCCCGCCTGTGATTGTAGATACTGAGGACTTAGTATTACAAACGCAGGAGAGAAGTGAATATAACGACCAGGGATGTGTGGTCGAACCAACAATTATGATCAAAGTAACGCCTAGCCTTATTTGCAAACCAGCAGCCACTTAGATAAGCAAGGACTTGCCAGAAAGCCCCGTGCGCGCTGAGAAACAGCTTATTTAGGAGCGACTTGTCTGGAAGCGGTTATGAGATCGGCCAGCGAATCCGACTAGGACATTATAATGATCTAACCACGGGCGACCAGCCCCCAAGTCAAATTCGCAGCACATGGGTATAAAGGGAAATATTCATTGTATGAAACTAAAACATTTTTTGTTTTATGAAAAAATGCTAATTGAACAGGAAAAGGGGTTGAGTACTTACACGTAGAACTTGCGAAGTTGATCGATGTTCCAAGTATTGGACAAAATTCGACCATCCTCCTTGGCTAACCGCGCGGATCCTGGTCGCGGCACCGAGACAACAGTGTAAGGGCCTTCCCATTTCGGGGAGAATTTGTTGCGATTAGACTGGTCTTGGATTTTTCGTAAAACCAAGTCTCCCACATGAAGACTACGTGGTCGCACCCTTTTGCTGTGATACTTGCGCAAGGCTTGCAAGTATGCTGCGGACTTGATCAAAACGCGATCACGCCTTTCTTCTAAGAGGATGAGATCTTGTGACCGCTGTTCGGACTGATTAACCCGTTCGAATTGTTCTGTCCGAACAGACCCAATACTGACTTCCATAGGCAACACAGCCTCGGCCCCATAGACCAGATGGAAAGGCGTCTCACCGGTGGCTCGACTAGAGGTAGTTCGTAGTGCCCATAGAACGGTATAAAGCTCGTCTGCCCAAGCCCCGAGCGAGTCTTAAGGCGATCAAAAACACGCTTTTTGATGCCTTGTAGTATCTGCCCATTGGCCCGTTCTACAGCACCATTGCTTTGCGGATGTGCCACAGAAGCAAAGCACACCGTAGTTCCAATCTGGTCACAATAATCTAGGAAAAGACCACTGGCGAACTGAGAACCATTGTCGGTGATAAGACGGTTTGGACCACCAAATCGGGCGACAACGTTCTTATGAAAGAACTTTTGTGCCGCTAAGGCGGTAATATTTCGTACCGGTTCGACCTCAATCCACTTTGTAAACGTGTCAATGGCTACGAACAGAAACATGTACTCGTTGATCGCTTGTGGCATAGGACCTACAATATCCATTCCCCAGACCGCGAAAGGCCATGCGAGGGGAATGGTTTGTAACACAGAGGCAGGTTGATGAACCTGTCTCGCGTGGAACTGACACTGAGGACACATCTTGACCATATACTTGGCATCATCCAGTGCCGAAGGCCAGTAGAATCCTTGTCAAAAAGCTTTTCCGACCAGTGTTCGATATGACACGTGCGCACCGCATACACCGTCATGTATTTCCTTCAAGAGGGATGTTCCTTCCTCTTGAGATATACAACGCATGAATACTCCTTGAGTACCCTTTCTGTATAGAACACCATCTATGAGCTTATACAGACGCGCTTTTTGAATCAACCGATCGCTTTCGGTTTCGTCCTCGGGTAGGGTCCCATGTTCAAGATAGACTCTCAATGGATGTGTCCAATCCTGTTCCTGACCGAGGTTGGTAACGCAGGCTATTACCGGATCATCCTCGACCGAAGTCATGATCGAAGGACGGTCCAAATGTTCAATGAACACTCCTGCCGGAGCGGATGTGCGTGAGGACCCAATTTTGGATAATTGGTTTGCGAGAATGTTGTCCTTTCGGGGGATGTATTGGACTTCGAAATGACTGAAGTGTTTTTCCAATCTCCTCACCTCCCCCAGGTAATGAGCCATTGTCTCATCGGAGGTGTTGTACTCCTTGTTTACCTGGTTTACGACCAGCTGTGAGTCTCCCCTCACCACTAATCGACGGACTCCGAGGAATTTTGCTGCCCGGAGCCTTGCAAGAAGACCTTCATACTCTGCCGCATTGTTGGTCGCAACAAAGTGTAGTTGGATGACAAACTTAAGCTGTTCGCCCTGAGCCATAACTAAGACCACTCCAGCCCCCGAGTGTTGAAAACTACGGGAGCCGTCAAAGTATATTGTCCAGTGATCAGGGCACTCCAATTCCTCGGGCACCTGCACGGGTGGCTCAGGGTTGGTCCATTCGACCACGAAATCGGCCAAGACTTGAGACTTAACTGCCGTGCGTGGCTTGAAATGAATTTTGAAAGCACTGAGTTCGACCGCCCATTTAGCGATTCGACCAGATTTCTCTGGATTTCGGACAATATCCCCCAAAGGAAAGGAGGAGGGTACCGTGACCTTGTGAGCTTGGAAGTAGTGTCGTAGCTGACGGGAAGCCATCAGTAGCGCGTAAAGTATCTTCTGGACCTCAGGGAATGCTCCTTAGGACCTTGAAGTACTTCACTCACATAGTAAACGGGTCTGTGTATTCCTTCCCTACCGCGATCAGAACGGCGCTGACCGCGTGCGGTGTGGCCGCCAGATAAAGAAGCAATGGTTCTCCTTTGTCGGGAGACACCAATACTGGCGGACTGGATAGATATATTTTTACCTCCTGAAACGCTTTTTCGGCCTCATCCGACCATGTAAAATTGTGATGCTTCCGCAGGGCTTTGAAGAAAGGCAATCCCCTTTCGCCTAGTCGCGATATGAAGTGACTTAAGGCCGCCATGCGACCAGCCAGGCGTTGAACATCCTTCATGGTCGAGGGCGATCTCATTTGTTCAATGGCCCTGATTTTCTCAGCATTAACTTCAATGCCCCTGGAACACACAAGGAAACCAAGGAGTATTCCTGAAGAAACCCCGAAAGAACATTTCTCCGGGTTTAATTTTATTCCAAAACGATTCAAATTACAGAAGGTTTCCGCGAGATCGTCCAAATGGGACAATCTCTTGGTACTTTTTACAACCAAGTCGTCTACATATGCTTTGAGATTACGCCCTATCTGGGAAAGAAAGGTCTTTTGCTTCAAGCGCTGGTACGTGGAACCCGCGTTCTTGAGAACGAACGGCATTCTGACGTAGCAGTAGGTACCGAACGGGGTGATGAAGGCAGTTTTCTCTTCATCTTCTTCTGCCATGCTAATTTGATGATATCCTGAGTAAGCGTCCAGAAAACTCATCAGTTCACAACCCGCAGTTGAGTCGACCAACTGGTCGATGCGGGGAAGGGGAAAGTCATCCTTCGGACAGGCAGTGTTGAGGCTAGTGTAGTCGACGCAGATGCGCCACTTGCCATTTGACTTGCGGACCATGACCGGATTGGCGAGCCATTCCGGGTGATCGACTTCACGGATGAACCCGGCCTGTAGGAGTTTGTCCAACTCCTCTCGGATGGCTTCCTGTCGGTCAACAGCAAAACGCCTGAACTTTTGCTTTATTGGTCATTGTCCAGGTCGAATTGCTAACCTGTGCTCGGTTACTTCCCTTGGGACACCAGGCATGTCGGATGGTTTCCACACAAACACATCTGCATTAGCCCAGAGGAAAGCAATGAGCTCGAGTTCCTATTTGTCATCCAGACCTCATCCGACCCGAACTGTCTTGGATGGATCATCTGGGTACAAAGGAACCAGTTTGAGTTTCTCATCTGGTCGAGGAGCAGCCTTGATCGCGTCGGTGGCGACGGTGGCGACCTGGGCGTCTCAGAGGGGAAGTTGATCGACCATCTCCAAAGATAGCCGGTCGCACGTGAGTGCCATGTTGCGACTGCCTCGGACAGAGATGACGCCTTTGGGGCTAGGCAATTTTCCGCACTGGTAAGCATAGTGCGTTGCCATCATGAATTTAGCGAGAGTTGGCCTGCCAAAGATTGCGTTATAAGCCGAATCACAATCGATTACGTCAAAAGTAACCAACTCTATTCGGAAGTTATCCGGTTCTCCCAGTGTGACCGGGAGGACCACTTGTCCCAACGGCATCATGGAGGGGCCTGGGATTATCCCATAAAATGGATGGATTATGGGCTTGATCTTCGAATGAGGAATTTGCATCTCGTCGAGCGCCTTGACCAACAAAATGTCAAGGGAACTCCCTCCATCGATCAGGACCCTTTCGACTCTCGCGTTACTGATGATCAGGGTAATGACCAGAGGGAGCCTCAATGGTCGAGTAAGCCCCACGGGACAATCAGAACGATCGAATGTCAAGGGTGTATCTGACCAACGGGGGTATTGAGGTTCACCGAGAGATGTCTCCGCTTGGTTAACCTCTTGGTAAAAGGCTTTAAACTGCCTTTTGGAAACGAAAGAAGAAGAACCCCCGAAAATAACATTGATATGATTTTGAGGTACCTGGTAGGACATTTCCTCGTCTCCGTCGGCGTCTCTAAGTCCGCACACCTGCTCTTTAGGCGATAAGGTTGGCATTGGCCCGACTCCCTGGTAGAAATCATCCAATTGCTTCAACCAACTCCTGCAGTTCTTGAGGTCGTGGCCTGCGGAGTTGTGGAGTGGACACCACTTGCCTTCCTGCGGATTAGTTGACTTTTCTGGCTGGTCGGCACTACGACCACCAGAAGCAGTTTTATTCTTAAATGAAGGCTTGTTACCTTTGGTCGAAGGCGGCTTCTCTGCGACTCCGACCTCGCGGTACTGTCCAGAGCGGTTCCTCTTCGACTTTTTTGACTTACCACCTGACGAAGATTCCAGCTTCTTACTTGAATCTTCTTTTCTGGCGTCTTTGAAACCTGGTTGAGGTGGTAGGTCACCCTTGTCGACCATCCGGTTCCATTCGACTGCTTCGGCTGCGTCAGAGTATCGATCGGCCATGTCGAACAGATCAGCCACTGATCGAGGAGGGTGAATAAGCAAGTCTTCGGTGAATCTCTGGTATCGAACGGCATGTTTAAATGCCCTGATAACGGAGCCATCAGATATGTTCGGGATGGTATTCCTCACCCCAACAAATCTTTTGACAAACTGTCGAAGAGTCTCGGTTGAAGGTTGTCGTAGCCGATGAAGGTCGTCCTCTTTATCCGGCTTTTGGTAATAGTTTTGGAAATTACTGAGGATAGCGTCGCACAGCATTTCCCAATTATAGATGGAACCTTCAGGCTGGTTAAACAGCCAGGTTCTAGCCGGTCCTTCGAGGACTGTAGGCAGGTAGTTGGCCATGACCCGGTCATCGCCTCCTGCTGCTTGGATGGCAGTGATATAGATTTGAAGGAACTCGGATGGGTTCTGAGTTCCATCAAACCTCTCAATAGCCCTCGGTCGAAACTTATCTGGCCAAACGACCGTTCGTAGGCCGGGCGAGAAAGCTTTACAACCGACGTAGGGACCGTGAACTGCCCTGTGACTCTCGACCGGGTTACGGGCGGCCTCACGCAACGGTGAAGTTACTCGCAGTCCCAAATGAGGGTGAACAGGAATTCGATCCCTACTACGAGAATCCTGCATTCGCCGGTACTTGTCCTGTCGGGACGGTACGGGCGGTAGGTAACTTCGCCGGCCAGAACCAGAGTGGAGACACTCTCGTTTGTGGGAACGTGTTACCGAGCGGGAAGAGGCCGTTGGGGTCACCTCAGACGCGACCTCCTCCAGCCTTTCCGCCAAGATCCTGGTAAAGGCTGGTTTCTACGCATCCGTGACCGTAGGAGGAAAGTTACGCATGACTTCCGCGATAGATCGCAGTCGACCATGGGTGCTTCTCCTAGGGGTACCAGGTGTTACTGTTTCTTCGTCCACCGGGAAACGCTCCGGTGGCAAAGAAGGGGTCTGGTCACGTTTGCGACCACGTGACCGTCGAGAAGAACTCGGAGAAACACTCCGGTGGCAAAGAAGGGGTCTGGTCACGTTTGCAACCACGTGACCGTCGAGAAGAAATCGGAGCAGCATTGTAACGAGCCTGCGCATCTTGAAGAGCCTCTAGGGCAGTTCTGCGTAGTTCATTGTTTTGTTGCTCGAGATCTTCATCCTCATTTTGTTTGCGATCCCGTTCTTCCCTAGCAGCCTGTTGGTCGGGAGTTTCCTCCGACAAGGCAGCGAACTGTCTAGGGAGTGAGGTTGTCGATGGGGAAAACATCTCAGTTTGTTCCGAGTCGGACTAATTTCCAGGTCGATATCATCCTTCCCCCCAGCAGGGTCGTATGACGGACCGGATTCATCCTCTAGCGCATTGAGAACCTCTGTGGGTTCTAACCTTGCGCTAGTCGCCCCCTGGTCGATGGACATGACCTGGAGAGATGATTCCACCTCTGGGAGATTCTGGCCCTCAACTTCCTCCATCGGAACAGGATCGCTTGGGGAAGGCATTGGAAAGTGAGCATAATCCTCGAGATCAAAATCGTTCTCGGAATCATATACTCCAGCCATGCTTCAGTGAACCTCCGGATTAAAATTAGGACGCCTTGAGAAAGGCCCCACGGTGGGCGCCAGCTGTCGACGATTCAGACTCAGAGTCCTTAGCCGAACTTATGCAAAATTTGTAATAGTAAGATCTTTCAAGATGACCCTCCGGGAAGGTATGTAGAAAAATGGAGAACAGGAGCACAGAGAGATTTATACAAGTTCGGGCCCTCGATGGTGAGAGTAATAGCCCTACGTCCTGTTGGGATTTCTTTATAGGTGATAAAGGTTTACAAGATGGCGGGAAAACACCTTCACAGGCGAAGGATTTTTCCTATGTCGATGTACAGAATGAAGCCAGAAAGGCTTGTAAAAAACTATCTAATCTGGGCTATAGACTTGGCTGTTTGAGTGGTTGAGATGTGTTGTATCTCGCTTGTATCAGAGACGTTGATCTCTTCCAATCTTTTGATCCTCTTGTTTGATGCACCTTGCCACCCTCTTATATTGGTCGAAAGGGTGCCATGTCGTAACTGCATCAGACAGTTGCTTGGATGGTTGGATGCGGTTTAGAGAACCGCTCTTAATCTCCACACAGGTTAAACACGTGTTATTCATGGATAACTGCACGTATTAACCTCCTGACGGTTGGTCTTCCACGTGGAGGAATCTTTGGGATACTTGGAATATTCCCGCTATAGGGAGATCCGGACAGATGAACTCCAAGTATCCTGGTCGAGAATATTCTGACCGCGGGATGTTGACTGATCGCGCAACATCTCCAACATTCTGTTCACGTATAGCATACGAACTTCTGACCACGCGAAGCTTGCGGTCTGATCTCACAAAGCCTGCGACCTGATCGCGCAAAGCCTGCGACCTTGGGCTGATGCTTCTCAGAATGACTTGAGTTCGCACCGCGGGGCACGTGTCTGGCTCGAATCTGTCTTGAACCAACAGAGCATTTATTTGAACTGACCCGGGTGTCAATCCTCGTCACCATCCAATGCTAGTGAACCCATCTCATGAAGAACCCTTGCTCCTTTACCTCGCCGCCACCCCAGTTGCTGTAAGTGCAGTACTGGTAAAGGAGCAGGATGGGTAGCAGTGGCCCGTGTATTACGTGAGCGAAGCCCTCCAAGGGGCTAAGACACGGTACACGGAGGTGGAGAAGATCTGCTATGCCCTCTAATGACTTCCTGGGACACCCGATCCTAGTCCCATCTTCCTCCCCCTGGGGGAGGTGCTGCAGAACAAAGAGGCCATCGGCCGGATTGGGAAGTGGGGAGCCGAGCTGGCTCCCTTCTCCCTATCCCTCACGGGCTGTTCCGCCACCAAATCACAAGTCCTCATTGACTTTGTGGTGGAATGGACCCCAGCCTCCGGGACAGAGGGGAGGCTCCTGAGCCGCCCCAGCGCAATGACCATTGGACGCTCATGTTTGATGGCTCCTTGTGTCTTGTTGGGGTTGGTGCAGGGGTAGTCCTCTGGAGCCCGAAGGGAAGAATGCTGGAGTACGCAGCGAGACTCGAGTTCCTCGCTACGAACAACGTCGCCGAGTACGAGGCCTTACTCCTAGGGTTGTGCCTCATGCGCTCCCTAGGGATTCGCCGCATCCTGGTCAAGCGGGACTCCCAGCTCGTGGTTTGTCAATTGGACAAGTCATACTTGTGCCATGACGCAAACCTAAGTCTTTACCTGGGAGAGGTGCATAAGATGGAGGGGTACTTTGAGGGCTTGGAGGCCCGGCATATCCCCCTTAGGAACAATGACCGCGTGGGTGCCTTGGCCAGGGCGGCCAGCGCCCGGGAACCTCTCCTCGAGGGCCCCTTCGTCAAGGTCATTGCGAAGCCCTCGGTGACCCCTCTGGGCGCGGACCCCATGTCCCATGACCCGGAGGTCTCTGAGATTGTTCGGGCGGCGCCCTAGATGGACCCTCTCGTCTCCCTCATAAGGAGGGAGGGACAGCCTCCCGACGACGCCGAGGTGAAGCGTCTCCGTGCCAAGGCACGGGTGTATCTCTTGCTAGAGGGGAAGCTCTACAAGTGGGGGGCCTCCATCCTGCTTCGCTGCTTCCCGCGGGCAGAAGGACTCTGGCTCCTCGAGGACATCCACTCAGGGAGCTATAGTTCGCACCAAGCCCCGCACACAGTCGCGGCAAAGGTTCGCCGCCAAGGCTTTTATTGGCCTACTGTGATGTGCGATGCATGAGACCTTGTCTCCGCATGCGAGGCCTGCCGGAAAATGGCGAAGGAATCCAAGCTGCCCTCCGCGACGCTGCAGACTATCCCCATCACTTGGCCCTTCACGAGCTGGGGGATGGACCTCCTTCGCCCGTTCCCCCCAGCCCCAGGGGGCTACAAGTATGCAGTGGTCGCAGTGGATTATTTGCCTAAGTGGGTGGAAGCTAAGCCCTTGGCCCACATCACCTCCAGAGCGGTACAACTGTTTTTCTGGAAGAATATCGTTTGTCGCTTCGGGGTCCCTTGAGAAATCACCATCAACAACGAGACCCAATTCGACTCGGCATTCTTCTGGGAGTTCTGCGAAGGCCTATGGGCTACCCTCCACTTCACCTCTGTAGCTCATCCCCAGAGCAACAGAGCTGTCGAGATGGTCAACGGTGATCCTACAGGGATGACACCAACGACTCGAGTAGACCGCCACAAGGTGGGGCGCGTGGGCGGAGGAGCTTCCGAGCATCCTCTACTCTATGCTCACAACCCCAAGCCGGGCAACAGGGCACACCCCCTTTTCGCTTGTGTACGGTGCTGAGGCAGTCCTCCCTTTGGAAATCAGTTTTCGGTCACTGCGGATCAAGCTCTTGGACGGAGCTATGGCCGTAGCATACCAAACCAATGAAGCAAATCAGTGGCTGGAAGTCGGCCTTGTCGAGGAAGAGTGCGACCGAGCGCTCCTCCACCACGCCATCTACGAGCATGAAATGGCACGCGCGTACAACCAACGCATCCGCGCAAGAGCTTTCCGCCTTGGAGACCTTGTCCTCAAGGGCGTGACTGACCCCCAAGCCCAGGGCAAGCATTCCACTATGTGGGAAGGCCCCTAAAAGATCTCTACGGTCCTTGGCTCGGGGGCTTATAAGCTCTTCAACCTTGAAGACCAGGAGTTGAAGCATACTTGGAATGTAGACTTGCTCCGCAAGTACTACATCTAGCCTCCGGGCTGACACCCTCCCCCGTCGCGACTTCGTGGAGGGAGGCGTTGTATTCATTATGCCCTCCCCCATCGTGGTTCCACGGGGGGAGGCATTGTATTTATCTTCATTAATACAAATGGTTTTTTGTTCATGCTTCGAAGTTCTTGCAGATTCTTGACTTACCGGCACCAAGGCGATGCCCTCTCCACGAGGATGCCCTCCCCGTGAGGAAATAGGCTATCGCAGCCTAGAAGTCCCTACAACGGGAGCCCCACTCCCGTAGGGCAGCTTATGGTAACCCCTCATGGACTGAGGGGGTAAGCGGCAACCTAGTTCTCATGAACTGAGGTAACGAGTCAATTTGAGAGACTAGCCCCCCTCAAACACTCTAAAGCCCGTCATCGGGCTCACCCTCCTCTGGGAGTGAGTTTCCCCCTCTGCGGGTCGTGGAGTTCTCGGTTCTCGGAATTCTCGACAGGCTCCCTGTTCTCACGGTGACTGGGGGAATTTTCAACCGGACCTTGGGATTTTTTCGACCAGAAAAATCCATGGCCACTTCAAATTTCTCGACCGGCTCCCGTTCTCACAGTGACCGGGGGAAATTTTTGACAGTCCTCGAATTTTTCGATCGGAAAAATCCACGCCCATGTCCTGGAATCTTCGACTGGCCCCTGTTTTCCCAACGGGGGGAATTTCCACCTTTATCTCCCTCCGATCGGGGGGTATGTGACCCCAGTATCCTCTCGTTCCTTACCCACAGCATGCAGTGCTAAACTGCACCCCGCTGTGGGGGCGGGGGGAGGGCATAACTCGGACCCGGATAGAGGATAGAAAATTCCCAGATAATATACAAAATTTTCAAGAGAACATCAAGCTTTATTGATTGAACATTGAACCGGGGGACAACCCCCCAGTGGGTTAAGGTGTTCCTGGGACAACAATGCCCGGGAACATACAAGATACATCCCGGGGACTTAAGCTCCTGCGGGAAACTACCCTAGAGGACAAACCCCTCTGATGAGCAACTTCGTCTAATATTCCCGGAAGCCTTCCTTGAGCTCCTAGGAATGATCCTTGTATAAGCTCTGAACTCTCTGTAAGGTGCTTCGGAGAAGGTCCTCTAGCCAATATTCGTAGCCAGCCAGGGAGTGTATCTGAAGTGGCGGGACCTTTCGGGACCCTGGCTCTGGAGGGGACAGCTTGATGCGACAATTGTCAAAATTGTGCAAGTGCCACTCCAAGAGCCACCGCAACTGGACCAGTTCCCAGAGAGCACCCTCCGATGCGCCCCTGAAAGGAAGCCCGGGGGCCGGGCCACTAGCGCTTCCCCCGATGGTGAGGCTCAGCAGGGTGGAGGCCTCTTGGGCCCTCCCCGGGCTATGCCATCCGGGATTTGGGAACTCCCTCTCGGGAGTTAGTTCACGAGATGCCTACTGCAATCGGACAAGACTTAGCAAAAAAGTTTTCATTTCGTTAATTAATCAAAGGATTTACAAGTTTTCGGGGGCTTCTTCTAAGAAGCTACCGGGAGCAAAAATCCTATGCGAAACCCCCCCCCCCCCCCCCCCCGGGGGGGAACCTCAGCCGCCATTGCCTCCGCCGGGTGTACACTCCCCGTCTCCATTGCCCCGGAGAACCGGTTGAAGACGGTCCCGGCCAGCTTCTCCAGCTCTTCTCGCCGGGCCTCAAAATGGCCAGGGAAGTCCCAGGGTGGTCCACGAGGGCAGCCGCTAGGGCTATCGCGGGAACAGCGAGGCACCCATTTCGGATGTCCGTCGCCTCCAGGTTCAAGGAGACCTGCGCGTCATGAAAATACGTGGCCTCCCGAATCAACAACGGGGCCGGGTCGGGGCTACTCTCCGATACGAGCTCTACCCCGAGCTCCTCCAGGACGGAGTGGATCATCTTCCCCACGGAGATGACCGCGAGAGCGCCTGAGGCCTCGGCCTCCCGGAGGGCCTCCCGCTCCGCGTGCAGCTTCTTCTGGAGCCAGGAGGCGGTGTCCTCGACGGCCGCCAAGCGTGCCTGGGTTGCCGCCAGCTCCCCGAGCGCCTTATCCCTCTCAGAGCGATAGGTGAGGGCGGCCTCCTTAGCAGCCTCCAAGTCCCCGAGCGCCTTTTCCTTCTCAGTGCACTCGGAGGCTAGGGCTCCCTCGGCGGCCCGGAGACGCTCGGAGACCCGGGCCTCAAACTCCCGGACCAATGCAATGGTCTGAAAAAAGAAACATTAGATAAAAAGTGAAGCACGAAGCCTAAGGATTCGGTAGGTGGTACTTACCCGAAGCCCAGCGGAGATAGCCTCCTTGCAGCCTCCCCTCGGCGCGCCCTGAGGATGGCTCCACCAGGAGACCTCCCCACCCACCACTGCTTCATCCTCCGTGTGCCGCCCTCGGAGGAGTTGGACGGCAGATCCATCGGCGGGGCCAGGAATCCAAGGCGGATGAAGAGTCCCCTGCCTTTCTCGGGTAGGGGAGGCGCCGACACCACCGAGGGGGGACCTCTGGGGCCGTGAAGGAGGCCATCGGGAGGACACTTGGTGTCCTGAATCGGACGGAGACCCCTCCGTGCGGCGATGCCAGATGAGCCTCTGGGGCCACTGGTGTCGGAGAAGGAGTGGGAGCGTACATCTCCCAATGTGACTCCTGACTCTCCCCGACAGCCACACGCCCGGATGGCCCGGAGGGACTTGCATCTGGGGACGTAGCCAGTGGGGTCGCCGGTAGCGCAGTCGGGGATGCGGCCAGTGCCCTCACTAGCGTCTTTACGGGAGTCCTCACCGAGGGGCCTAGGAGCTTCGCCCAGGTCTTCACAGGGCTCTTCTATGCATGAGTGTGCTTTGGAGGCCCCCCTACTGCCTCTTTCCCCCTCTTATGCCAATTGGGGGTGGGGAGGGGCCCCTGGACGGGGAGTTGTAGGCCGAAGGCCTCCGCCACGAGGTTGTGCGGGGGGCCGTCCCCGATGACGCGCACGACCCGTTCGTGCTCGTTTGCGTAATACCTCCCGAGGAGGTTGACCGCCACCTCCCGGGAGCTATTGTAGGACCAGACTAAAAAGGAAAGAACAAGTTAGAAACAAGTCACAGGTCACCACCTCCCGGGGGCTACCCCCTCCCCGAGGTCAGTTCGGACGCTTTGGTTCAGTTTTTTGGTGCCATCACCAGGAAGTGAAAGTGTCCGGGAAGTGGAAGTGTTCTGGAAATCAAGCTACCGGGAGAGTAAGAGTTTGAGGCCTAGGAGTTGTGTCCCGGGCCGAGGCCCCCCTCCTCCTATTTATAAGAGATGGAAGAGGCCTCGGATGGGCGCCATGTGTCCCCAGGACCATCTAAGCCATTGATTTGAACCGTCACACGGATATCAAAGAGTTAGCACAAATATCGATGCGTCGTACGACATGTGCGCATGAATCGAGGGTGCTATTGGAAGAAATCCCGGACGTTCCCCGGGATTTGCCCTAGACGCTTACCGGGGAAAGTCCCAGAGGGCTACCGGGGAAAGTTCTAGACGCTTCTCGTGGAAAGTCTCGGAGGGCTACGGGGGAAGTCTCAGACGCCTCCCGTGGAAAGTCGCAAAGGGCTCCCGTGGCGAACCCCGGATGCCTCCCGTGAAATATCATGGAGGCCTCCCGGGAAAAGCCATGGAGGGCTCCTGTAGAAGACCACGGGTGCCTCCCGTGGAAAGTCCTAGAGGGCTACCAGGGAAAGTCTCAGACGCCTCCCGTGGAAAGTACCGAATGCCTCCCGTGGAAATCCCCGAGGGCTCCCGTGGTGAGTTCCGGACGCCTCCCGTGAAATATCACGGAGGCCTCCTGGGAAAAGCCACAAAGGACTCCCATAGAAGACCGCGGACACCTCCCGTGGAAAGTCCCGGAAGGCTACCATGGAAAGCCCCAGACGCCTCCCATGGAAAGTCCCGGAGGACTACCGGAGAAAATCCTGGATGCCTCCCGTGGAAAGTTTCGAAGGGCTCCGTGGCAAACCCCGGACGTCTGCCGTGAATCTCACGGAGGCCTCCCGGGAAAAGCCACGGAGGTCTCCCATGCAAGGTCACGTGCGGGTGACATCAAGAGCGCCTCAAGAACTAGCGAGGACACTTGTCAAGCATCGAAGACCTTCGGCCGGTATCCTTTGGAGACCTCACCCCCCGAGTGAGCACCTCCCCAACGGACTCGCGTCGGGAGGGTGTCGATAGGACTAGGGCACCCACTGGGACACGAACCTGTAGAAAAATCACCGTGTTAATCTCTGTGTTGCCCGGTGGGAGGTGACCAGTCGCTCGGTCGGCTCCCGCCGTTGTACGCGTGTCACACACGTCCGTAAAACCTGCCAGTGGTGTCTTTTATATCATGACAAAAACCAACAATATCATAATTTTCATGCATAAAATGAAACAATTTAGTCACAGGAAATGACATTCTTTTATTTAAAAGCATGCAAATATGATTTATTTTAAAATCCAAAATGCATAGAAAATTCTTATAAAAATTTTTACAATATTTTAATTGGCACAAGGAACTAGAAATGCAGCTTTTCAGCCCAGCACTTTTTACAAATTAGCCCCCATAGCTTTATAAAATCACAAATAAGCACCTAGACAAGACTTTAGTATTATTTTATATGCATTTACACTTCTAACCTCACCATTTGCACAGTCACTGCAATGTAGAGATGAAATTATCCCTGTTAGATGCATTATACCTCAGACCAAGGCTTCTCCAACAAACTGCACCCTCAATGACATTGCATATACACCAAGACATAGAGTATTTCACCTCATTTCATCTCATTTTCACCAGGTAAAGTAGTAGGATTGTAGTTCATACACTTAGACAACTTTAGCCTTTGAAGCATTTCATGCATTTTTCACTCATAAAATGATAGCTCGATGCTATCTTCCGCTCTTGTCAGCAAGCCAGAGCGCACTCCAGCGCTGGCAGCAGCGGCGTTCATCATCGTTCTACTAGCTGCGGCCATAGTCTGCTTGTCTTGGTATGTCATCTGTGTTTGCCTCACCTCTCTGAGTGTATTTCACAACTGGAGTCTGGCCATTTGGTCGTCGGAGCTCCATTTCTGATGCATGCAAGCTTGTCACTGCCGGTCGCCGTTGTTGTCCAGTAGATCCAGCTGTGCGTTCCCAGATCTATTCGTGTCACCAGGTTCGCCTTGCTTTCAATCGTGTTCCTGTCGAGTTTCAGCCCTTCTCGTGGTCGTTCACCGGAGTTTCGCAATCAACCTTCCTTTCTTCCCTGTTACTGGCCGCCGTGGAGGTCTCGTCAACTCCAGCCGCCATTCTTCGATTACTTCCTATTTCACCATATCCAGTGAGTCCTCATCCCCTTCCCGAGCCCTTCCGACTACCTCATTGTCGTCCTGGTCGTGGCATGCAGTGTGCCGTGCCGCCTCGCCGTCGAGAGCCCTCCTGGCCACTTCGCCAGCCAAACCGTTGCCGCCATTGCCTTCCCCATCTCTCCAGCATAGTCTTAGACATTCTCTCAACCATTTTTAGTCACCTCGCCGTCGTTTCCGTCGCCGGTCATCGTCGTGTGGACTTCGTCGCCGATCTGGAGCTCGTCGGCCGAGCGCTGCCTTCGCCAACCTCATCCCTTATCTTCTCTGTTGTCCAAGCCTCATAGCCACTGAAGTTCAGCCCAGGCCAAGGTCCAGCTAGTCGCTTGTGTGCCTGTGTGTCGCCTATGCCAGTGGCCGTGTCCGGTGCCAGCCCCTGACACTGCTACAGTGTGTGCATGTGTGTCTGTGTGTTTGTTCCACTGACATGCAATGTCATTCTCAACCTTAGGATACTCTGATTGAAAATCTGACTGCGTCGTTTTGTTCACCTCATCATTTTCTTTGCGAATTTTCCATCCGATGTCCAGATCTCAGTTTCGCTATGTTAGGTAGCGTTGTGCCCTCGGCTTGATCTTGTCAAGTCCAGCATAGGGACTTCTGGTCGAAGATCTGTCTATGCCATTGGGTTCGTCTCAGTCTAAACCTTTCGGATGTGTAATTTCCTTTCAGATCCAAACCTCAGATCTCATTTCCATCATTTTCGAATCAAGTTCTTACCCTAAAATCTCGCCAAATGTGAGTTTTCTTCATCCGAACTCGAAACCTATATCTGTCTGGACCATCCTACCACTGGATAACCCTAACACATATTCTCCTTTTGCCACTAATTCAAACTCCAATCCTCAGACCCTGTTTCAACACTCTTAGCTATTTTCAAAAATGGTTAATATTCATTTTTACCCTTAATACTCTGTTTTTGAAACTTCAGTATTTCAATCTTAATCAAATCTAATTCTTGGGCTATAGTACCTAGACTTATTAGGATTTAGAACTTGCATTTTATAGTCTCATACTTATGCATGTTTGATTGATTGATTGATTCGGTGTGCTTAACGCGTTTAGAAATCGGTCGTTCCGAGCTTGAGGAGCAGCCGATCGAAGACGTTGCATAAGATTCTATCACAGAAAATCAAGGCAAGTCACCATCTCCTTGAACTTGTTGATCCTATGTTTTTAAATTAGTTAAGTATTTTTTTCGTAAATATTATGCATGCTATTTGAGTAACTTCGTGTATGTTTGAATATACCTGCTTAGTTATTGTTCTACATTGAAAAGCCATTCTTGATTCTCAAGCCATGTATAACATCCTTGATGCCCAAGGTTAAGCTATAATGGTAGTATGAGTTATCCACATGAACAAGTAAAATGGTTTTCAAAAACTATTGATGTCTTTTAGAAATGTCTATTCTAGAGAGGAAAGGTAATTATGTGAGTCTGTAATTTTGGTAACATGATAATGTTGTGATCATTGTGTATAAAGAAAAGTAAAATGGACTCCTCTCTTGAATAGTTAAGGACTAACCAATTTGTGCTGAACATCCAGTAGCATGTAGTACCTCCACAAGTTTGGTATGGGACGGGCATGACCAAGTATCCTTGCCGAACTATTATCCTAGCTCTACATAGTATCAATAATAATTTAATAAAGATGCACTAATCTTGCACAAGGTCTGTGAGGGGAGATCCCTCTTGACAGCACTTTACACTGACGGTTTGGGAAGAACCTAGCCGATTCGTCTGAGATTTGTGGTGGATGTGGTTCCCATGCACGCGTGCCGAATGTGGTTCCCGAGCACAAACCCCTTGTGTTCGCTCACTATTGGAGGAGAGGGAAGATCCCTTCCGCCGCAGGCCAATACTGAGTGAGGGTTAGGGTGAAGATATGAGAGGGAAGATCCCTACAATGCTTCACAACTGTATTAGGAACCCTGATCGAAGGTGAAATTCCTGAGGCACTACCCGGTGGTGAACCTCTTACACGGAAGAGCTAGTATAATAGTAAGGTAGGGTGAAAAGCATGTTATTCTCAACTCAGTGGCATGCTTAAAGTAGCATGATCAAACCTGGCATAAGAGTCTCATATGCTTAAAGTAGTGTAATTGAGCTAATACCTATGGTCGTGGTCAACAATAGTAAGCTGAGGAATCTTGTGGGTAAAGTGGTACCCCTCTACAAAGTTTAAAATGTATTTAAATACTTCGTACTCCCGATTTTAGGAGTATGTTTTGGTCAATTGATTTAATCCATGTTGCAAGGCACAAGTAGTTTTGAATGAATTGTTTTATCAATTGACTTAAGTTTCTTCACTCTTTAACTATTATGTATGGTAAGTTTGCAAAGATTGTTTTAAATGCTTTTCGTGTTGATTAACTGATAGGTTGTGAAAAAGGTTTGGAAAAGAACCTCAAATACCTTCTTTAAATTCCCTGTCATGTTATATATACTTGCATTTGTTAAGTGGTGATTTGTTGAGTACCCAGTACTCACCCGTGACTGAATTACTCTGTCAAAGGTTTAAGAACCAAGTGATTTGGGCTCTCATGAGATGAGCCTGAGCCCTTTGAAGACTTCAATTATGATCCAAGTTTCTAGGCGTCGCGTACCCCAGTCGAACGACTGTGAGAGAAGAGTAGAGTTCCGCTCCTTCCGCGTTTTGCTAAAAAGTTGAAAGGTTATTTTGTAACTGTTTATGCTAACTTATGTAAGGCACTTATGCCATAATCGATTGTGAACTTGTTAATGGGAACGGGGATGCCCGAACTTCCGTCAGGTGGAGGATAAGTCGATTAGGCGGCGCGAGACACACACGATCCGGCTTCTTGATCGGCACGATCAAAACCCCTGCAATCGCAGCACCACGAGTCCTCTGGTTATCAACCGTGCGCTGCCCAGTTGACCTCGCCACGAAGGCTAATCCCTGCCAGTGAATCGAGAACACAAGCAAGAACAAGAAAGATGCAACTGAATTTGCAATTGAGGATGAAACTCACGAGTTGGGGTCTCACAAACCGATGAACGGTGACACTGTTCAAAGACAGAATTGATCTAAGCAAAACCCAAGTCTAAACGGCAGCCATGGCGGCCATATATATATTGTATGGGGCGGCCATGGGGTGGAGGAGGAAACCCTAGGGGTACATGGGCCTTGGGCCCAAAGTGGAGCGTCGCAGCGCACGTCAGATTCTGGTCGTAATATTTTTTTGACGATTCCTGGTGATCCGTAAGGAATTTGGACATAGGACTGGATCCGTTGGAAAGCTCTCGTCGTTCTCTTGTCTGTAGAGTCCAAGAACATCGAAAACGGACTTCGTATGTGGCCTGTACGTCCGTTTGAAGTTGGACTACGCGCAGATGGCCGAACCGGACTCGCGGATGAATTGAGCTCACTTGTGGGCTGGCCTTGGAGCGACGTGGCTTGTGCGACCTTAGAGGTGTAGAGGCGCCTTTCTTGCGCACGTCCTGTGTTTGGGGAGGTGGCCAAGGTGGAGGCCGAACTTGTGGCGGCGACAGCACAAAATCCAGACGACGTACGTGCTGCCAGCTTTCGCGTCCTGGCCAAGGTGGCGGACGATGACATCTTGATGACCACCATGTTGATGTCGTCTTGGTCATAACCATGATGTACATGGTCTCATCATTCTCCCTTTCTTGATGTGGAGTCGTCCTCGACTCCATTGTGTTTTTCTGGAAAATATTAGCACCAACAGAGAGCACAGCAATATGCATATCTTTGATAATCAAATCATTAGACACAGAACCATTAACATTTATATACTCCCTTTCTTGAAAACTATCATATACCTTGAAAATTGAATTAGAGTGACATGGCAAGACATGATTAGTGGCATGTTCATTTTCCAAATGAACGCCAGGTTTCATATCAAATGATGGTTTCAGATTAGTACAAATATAAATTCGTTGCACCATATGCTCTCCACTATCAGTATGTTTTCCCATAACATGAAAAGTATTTCGTGATAACCATGGTAAATCAACATGCGTAAAAAGTATCTCCTCTGAACTACTTAGATCACAAAAAACATCAAATTCTATGTAACCCAAAGTATTTAAAGAAGACATTAATTTAAGCTCACCTTCTTCACTGTCAATGTGAATAACATGTTTATTAGCCTTCGATGTACGGCCCGTGGAAGCGACGGAGGAGGAGCTCTTGGCTGGTGTTGGCGGGGTCGACTTGCTGCTGTCCGCGGCACGGGCGGGCGGTGCCGTCGATGCCGGTCGTGTGCTCGTCGAAGGTGGCGGTGCAGCTGGTCGGAAGGTGGAAGAAGGCACTGTCTTCGCTTGTCCCGTAGTCATTCGGGGCGTGAAGGTGCTGCCGGTGTTGCTCCTGCTCTTAGAATGGCGTCCCTGTAACTCCTTCTCTGCTAACATAGCAAGTTGAAACAAGCGATTGACAGTTGTATATTCTTTATAATCAACAATATCCTGAATTTCTGGACGCAAACCACCGTAAAAACGAGCAATTTTATCCTCAGGTTCCTCTACTACCCCACAACGTAACATACCCTTTTGAAGCTCTTGGTAATATTCCTGAACAGTCATACTACCTTGATCTAATCGTTGCAATCTGTTGCGCATATCACGTTGGTAGGAAGGAGGAACAAATCTATTACGCATAGCATCTTTCAATCTCGCCCAAGAATCAGGTTGTAAGCAGGCATTTACTAGTTCATTCCACCAGATTATAGCAAAATCTTTAAATTCACTAGTGGCTTATCTAACTCTATGAATCTCGGGAACTAGATGGGAATTAAATTTCTGCTCGACCGTCATCTCCCAATCTAAGTAAGCATCAGCATCATAAGCTCCAGAAAAGGAAGGGATGGTGAATTTTACCTTAGCGAAAGGATCATCATTGCGGTTCTGGTTATTACCTCCCATACCGTGCTGGTTGCGGCGAAGACGGTCATGCAGACGGCCGTCTCGTTGAGCAGCACGTTCCCTGGCGGCACGTTGCTGCTCATCTTCATCTTCCTCAAAATCACCATCCTCATCGTGGTCGTTGTTGCCGTGGTTGGCGCCGCTGTTGACGGAGGCATCTCCATCAATGGGCGCGGGAGGGCGTTTTTCGACGGCATCCATCCTCTCGGTGAGGGTGGAGACTCGTCGATCGATGCTCTCAAGGGACTTGTTCGTCGTCGTGGCATGCTCCTTGAACATTGTTTTTATCTCATCCAGCATGGTCGACAACTCTGAATGAAGGACACAGTCTTCGATGGTAACATCATCCTCGTTCCTGCCCTTCTTGCCACCTGCCATGGTTAGCACAGAAAAAGGACAGAAGGAAAACAAGCACAAGTATTATGAGCCCTATGAACTACTAGGTGGGATCTCGCGCTCTCAAGCAATCTTACCAAGTTCTTACCCGGTTCTTACCAACACAGCGAGGGACGGTGCAACCGGTGGCTGGTTCGTGACACCGTGGGGGCGTGATGAAGCGATTGCAAGGGTCAATAACCTGTGCTGATCAGAAAGATGTAGAGTTTGGATATGCAATATTTAGTAGCAAGGAATATGCAATCATCGAAATCAGAATAGCAAAGCTGAATAAATATCCAAAGTACTTGTCAAAGTTGCTGGCCTAAACTCGTTCTCAGACCTAGCTCAAGCAAGCAAAACGAATGATGTAACACTGTCGATACAAAGGATACAAGCACTTTTGATTTTTTTTTTTTTATCTTTGTGCGGCTTCTTTTTTTTGCACTTGCCTTTTTCTCCTTTTTTTTTAAATATCAATAGTGCCGCATATGAGAGATTACAAGATATATACACAAACACTCAATTTTCTTTCGCTGGAAAAACAGATCTACTATGCAGAAACTTCCTATGCTGTTTTCGGATTTTCAGAGGCGTCAAACGCTAAAATGTATAACAGAAAAGTTGTAGATCGTTTCGTGTTGATCAATTTGCATATATGGAACACCAATTTTGGATAACGGATCTAGTCGATATGGGCCCCGCAATACAGTCTGTGTAGGAAATCCGAAATCAAACAGATTCACTTTCAACGAGATTTTAGACTTGAAAACGGCGTTTCTAGAACTTCTCACAATGGACAAAGTTGTAGAGAATTTTCGGAGCTACAATTTAGACTCTGAATTTGTCCAATTTGGTGTTCAGACGAAGGAGATAAAAGCAAAATACCGAACTTGACAGATTGACACCATATTTGGACACGGCGGCGACGACGACGTGATGGCGTTAGACTCGACGTCAAGATGCAAGACTCAAACTAGATCAAGAACTTACTCTAAACCAGCAACAAGATGATGACGATGGATACAAATTCAACAACGTGAAACTGAAAACGAAATCGCGAAGGGCACAAAGTGGCTTGGATGATGGATATGACGGCGAACTCAAATATTTTTGTGGGGCAATTTTCTGGACTCTAGGTGAAAGATGAATAATGAACAAAGGGGATATAAGTATACCTGACGGGCAACCGAGGCTCTGATACCACTTAATGGGAACGGGGATGCCCGAACTTCCGTCAGGTGGAGGATAAGTCGATTAGGCGGCGCGAGACACACACGATCCGGCTTCTTGATCGGCACGATCAAAACCCCTGCAATCGCAGCACCACGCGTCCTCTGGTTATCAACCGTGCGCTGCCCGGTTGACCTCGCCACGAAGGCTAATCCCTGCCAGTGAATCGAGAACACAAGCAAGAACAAGAAAGATGCAATTGAATTTGCAATTGAGGATGAAACTCACGACTTGGGGTCTCACAAACCGATGAACGGTGACACTGTTCAAAGACAGAATTGATCTAAGCAAAACCCAAGTCTAAATGGCAGCCATGGCGGCCATATATATACTGTATAGGGCGGCCATGGGGTGGAGGAGGAAACCCTAGGGGTACATGGGCCTTGGGCCCAAAGTGGAGCGTCGCAGCGCACGTCAGATTCTGGTCGTAATCTTGTTTTGACGATTCCTGTTGATTCGTAAGGAATTTGGACATGGGACTGGATCCATTGGGAAGCTCTCATCGTTCTCTTGTCCGTAGAGTCCAAGAACGTCGAAAACGGACTTCGTATGTGGCCTGTACGTCCGTTTGAAGTTGGATTACGCGCAGATGGCCGAACCGGACTCGCGGATGAATTGAGCTCACTTGTGGGCTGGCCTTGGAGCGACGTGGCTTGTGCGACCTTAGAGGTGTAGAGGCGCCTTTCTTGAGCACGTCCTGTGTTTGGGGAGGTGGCCAAGGTGGAGGCCGAACTTGTGGCGGCGACAGCACAAAATCCAGACGACGTATGTGCTGCCAGCTTTCGCGTCCTGGCCAAGGTGGCGGACGATGACATCTTGATGACCACCTTGTTGATGTCGTCTTGGTCATAACCATGATGTACATGGTCTCATCACTTGTAATGTTTTGTGAACTATTTATGTATCTTGCTGGTTGTGGTACTCATTTCTGGGTCGCAACTGAATCCTGGGAAGTTGCGACAGGCGGTGCTGTTTCGTATCGTGGTACTCGGTACGAGGCGATGGTTCCCCACAAAAAACTTGTACCCATTGATTGCTCGGGGCATAAGACTCATGATATCTATTCCCCATGTGGCGAATGGCCAAGTTAAGGGAATAGTTTGTAATGCATATGCTGGTTGGTGGACCTGCCTAGCATGAAATTGACACTGTGGGAAGGTTCTGACCAGCGTTCTATAGGATGCGTGTGATCCTCACATGCCTCCATGAATCTCTTTCAGAAGGGATTTGTCATCTTCTTGAGAAATACAGTGCATCAGCACTCCTTGAGCACATTTTCTATACAAGGTTCCTTTACATTCGCGCTTTTCTAACTAATCGGTCATTCTCGGTTTCATCCTCGAGCTTGGTCCCATGTGCAAGATAATTCCTCAATTGTAGATCCAATCTGCACAATGTTCGAGGGTGGTGATGTTAGTCATTGCTGTTGGTGCCTCTGCGGTGGTCGCAATTGAGGGCTGTTTTAAGTGCTCGACGAATACTCCTGCCGGGGCAGATGCATGTGAGGAACCAATTTTTGACAATTGGACTATGAGAATATTGTCTCTTCGCGGAACAAATTGGACTTCGAAGTTTCTGAAGTATCTTTCCAATTTCCTCACTTCGTCCAGGTATAGAGCCATTGTCTCATCAGAACATTGGTATTCCTTATTCACTTGGTTTACGATTAGCTGTGAATCACCATTCACTACTAATTGATGGACTCCAAGGGATTTAGCTGCTCAAAGCTCGGCTAGAAGACCTTCATACTCTGCTGTGTTATTTGTAGTAATAAAGTGTAGTTGTACGACATACTGAAGTTGGTCGCCCTCAGGCGTAATTAATTCTGCTCCAGCCCCCGAGTTTTTGAAACTCCGAGAGCCATTGAAATACAATGTCCAATGGTCAGTATTTTCTGAATTCGCACATTCTTGCGTAAGTGGTTCTGGATTAGTCCATTCGACCACAAAATTTGCAAGAATCTCGGATTTAATTGCTATTTGGGCAGTGAAATGGAGATCGAATGCTCCAAGTTCAACTGCCCATTTCGCAACTTGACCCGTTACTTCCTGGTTATGGAGAATGTTCCCTAGGGGAAAGGGCGAGGGCACAGTAATCTTGTGCACTTGAAAGTAATGTCGCAACTTCCTTGAAGTCATTAAGGGAGCGTAAAGTAACTTTTTGACCTCAGAGTACCTCTCCTTTGGTCCAATTAGCACTTCGCTTACATAATAAATTGGTCGTTGCACTCCTTCCTTCTCTGCGACTAGAACAATGCTAACTGCATGAGGGGTAGCAGCCAAATAGATGAGTAATGACTCTCCCAAAGTTGGGAGAACCAGTACCGGAGCACTGGCTACATATGCTTTCACTTCCAGAAAGGCTTTTTTGGCATCGTCCAACCATTGGAAACCATTGTGCTTACATAGGACCTTAAAGAAAGGCAATCCACGTTCGCCCAACCTTGAAATAAATTGACTTAAAGCCGCCATTCGACCAATTAGGCTTTGTAACTCCTTCGTGGTCAAAGAAGATCGCATTTTCTCAATGGCCCGAATTTTTTCAGGATTAGCCTCCATGCCTCGTGAACAAACAAGGAAAACCAAAAGTTACCAGAAGAAACTCCAAAGGAGCACTTTTTTGGGTTCAACTTTATTTCATGCTTATTCAGGTTACAGAAAGTTTCAGCCAAGTCATCTACATGACAAGATCTTTTAGCGCTCTTTACAACCAGATCATCAACATAAGCTTCCAAATTACGCCCTAATTGAGATTGGAAGGTGTTTTGCAGCAAGCGCTGGTACGTGGAACCAGTGTTCTTGAGCCCAAATGGCATTCTAACATAGCAGCACGTGCCAAATGGTGTGATGAAGGTAGTTTTCTCCTTATATTCTTCTGCCATGCTAATTTGATGGTACCTTGAGTAGGCATCCAGAAAGCTTATCAGTTCACAATCCGCTGCTGAATCGACCAACTGGCCGATACGGGGAAGGGGAAATCATCCTTCGGGCAGGCAGCATTGAGATTGGTGTAAGCGACACACATGCGCCACTTACCATTAGATTTCAGGACCATGACCGGGTTTGCGAGCCATTCAGAATGGTTAACTTCGTGAATAATGTTAGCCTTCTGGAGTTTATCTAACTCTGAACGAATTGCTTCTCTCTAATCAGAGGAAAAGCATCTCAACTTTTGCTTTATTAGTTGCTGTGCAAGCTGAATTGCTAACTTGTGCTCAATCACTTCCCTTGGGACTCCATGCATGTCGGATGATTTCCACACAAACACATCTGCGTTAGCCTGAAGGAAAGTGATGAGCGTAAGTTCTTATTTTTTTCCAGTTCTGACCCAATCTGAACAATTCTAGTTGGGTTGTTTGTGAATAGAGAAACTAGTTTAAGTTTTTCGTCTAGTTGAGGGGTTACCTTGACTTGATATGTCTCTTTAGCTTTGGTTGTAGCATCAACATCCCTGAGGGGAAGTTGATCAAACTATTCCAAGGAAATGTGATTGCAAGTGAGAACTGTATTCCAGCTGCCCCTGATTGTGATCGCACCTTTTGGTCTTGGCACCTTGACGCACTGATAAGCATAATGCGTCGTTTCCATAAACTTGGCAAGTGAGGGCCTACCAAGAATTGCATTGTATGCTGATACAAAATCAATTACTTCAAAAATAATCACTTCTTTTCAAAAATTCTTTTGCTCTCCAAACGTTACCGGCAGTACAATCTGGCCAATATGAGTCATTGATGGACTAGGAATGATCCCAAAAAATGGGTGAACCACAGGTATAATTCTTGAACGAGGGATTTGCATCTCATCAAGTGCTTTTACAAAGAGCAAGTCGAGAGAACTACCTCCATCGACTAGGACTCTGCCCACTTTTGCATTGTTGATCGTGGGAGAAATGACCAGAGGGAGTCACCGATGACCAGAGGGAGTCAACGTGGTTTTGACATTCCCTTGGGGCAGTCTTCCCGACTAAAGGTCAGGGATGTCTCCAACCAGCGGGGGTATTGAGGCTCTCCTGGGGGAGCTTCAATATTATTAAACTCTTGGCGAACAGATTTAAAATGGCGCTTGGAGATATAGGACAAATAACCACAAAAAATAACATTAATATGATTCTTTGGTATTTGATACGGCATGTCCTCATCTCCATTAGCGTCCTTATTCCCACTGGGTGGTCGTTTTTATGGTATAGTGGGCATAGGTGCATTACCTTGTTAGAATTCTTCCATACGCTTTAACCATGTTTGACAATTCTTGAGATCGTGTCCCGGGACCTTGTGCAGCGGACACCACCTCTTGTTTCCCTGTGGGTTAGTCTGTTCTTCTAAGTGGTCGCTGTAGCATCCACCAGAACGATGTTTATTATTCTTGTTTGGAACTTTGTTACCGTTATCTTGTGTCATTTTTCCATGTTCGGGACCTCTCGAAGGTAGTTCACTCTATCTTTTTTCGTCTTTTTGATCTTCCCGCCCGTAGATGATCCAGATTTCCTATTAGTACTTTCTTTCTTTTCAGAGTCTAGACCAGGCTGGGGTGGTAAATTACCCTTATCAACCATCTTATTCCACTCCACCGCTTCAGTTGCGTCGGAGTAGCGATCAACCATGTCGAAGAGTTCTAACACTGATTTTGGTGGGTGAATGCTAAGGTCCACTGTGAATCTTCTGTATTGAACGCCATGTTTAAAGGCTCTCATTACCGAACTGTCAGAGATGTTAGAGATTGACGAGGATTGACACCCGAGTCAATTCAAATAAATGCACTGTTGGTTCAAGACGGATTCGAGCCAGACATGTGCCCGGCAATGCATTCTCAAGTCATTTTGAGAAGCATCAGCTCGAGGTCTGTAACACCCTAGTTTTGGGGGTGAAAAGTTTTGCATAAAAACCCTGCATGCATGTATCTCTGCAGTAGTAGCCAGATCAGCTGAACTCTAATCTCTCCCAAACCCTAAAAATCTTCAAATCTATTCTCTAGATCCAGATCAAGATCTGACCATCCAGATCTAACCTATCAGTTACCCTGAAGATAAAAGTCTTCAGGAGCCAGATCAAATTCTGACCCTAACTCTCAGCACCTAAGCCCCTCTCTGTTTTCGAAAACAGGAAAATTCAGATTTACCCTAAGTACCCCAGTTTCCCAGATGATTGAATTATTCTGATTTAACCCTATTCAGACTCAAGTAACCCCTGGAATATGTTCCTACGTTCATCCTCAACTCACTTCAAAAAGTTGGGAGCCAGATTGATTCATCTAAACACTTTTCGCAGTTTAGTCCAAATTTTACTGCGAATAAGTCCTTTTCTGTTTACCTGGAAGCCTGAAAAGGCTAAAATCTGCAAATCAATTCCAACTCCAGAATTTCTTTAGGAAACACCTTCCAAATACTATTTGATACAGATCTCCCTTTTGATCAGACTTCAAAATCTCTCTCCAATCGCCAGAATTCGAAATCGACAAAATCCAGATTTATTTTACCCTAATTTTACCCTACTTTCGAAAATAGGTGAAATCCCTCAAATCTTATCAAATTTTCTCTAAATTTGAGTTGGATGAGTACTAATAGAAATGTTATACTCAGCCATGAAATCAATCCTCAAATTAACCATCTCTAAGACAGAAATTGCAAATCAGTCCAGATTTCAAATAAGAATCCTTGCAATTTGGTCCCTGGTTCGACCAGAGACACTGTGCACGACCAGCAGCTGTGCACGACCGCGACCACCGCGCTGCCACGCCAGGAGCTTCGTCGCCGGTGAAGCCCCGTGGTCGCCACCCCTGCCACCGCGTTCCTGCCACGTGTGCGCACGTCGTTCGCCACCGTGGAGGCACCGCGGCCGCACCAGCATCTCCAATTTTGCCCGCGCGCGCACGCCATCGCTGCAGAAGCTCGGTGCCACGTTGCAAGCATGCCGGAGGAGCCCGTCAGTTCGCCGTTGCATCACCCGGGACAGCGCACGCCAGCCTGCAAAGCCGGCACGGCCGCTGGAGCGCGTCACTTCGCTGCTGTCCCGCCCGGCCAGTCATTTCGCCATCGATTCGAGCTTCACTTCCCCGTGCAATTCCAGCCGTTGCAAGCCCCTTGCTGTGCCTATAAAAGCCGCCCCAGCCCAGCACGAAGGCACTCACATGCCAGAACCACTCAAATTCTCAACTCGCCGTCGTCTTCGTCTTCTTCGGCGAGCTCGAGAAGAGGCTCACGGTGCCAAGCCTCTACACTGCTTCCTCCTCGATTCCAGCTACTTCAGTAAGCTCCTCTTACCTCCCTCATCATACTCGAGCATGTAATTGACTTCAAACCTCTCCAGTCGCCGGCAATTTCCTTTTCTCTCCAGCAACTCCGGCGAGCAATTAATCCTTAACCAAGTCAAATTAGCTCTCGAGCCTGTAATCAAACATGATCAGTGGACTGATTAGAACACATCTAAGCAACCAGAATCGAAGAATTTGCTAAAATATGAAAATCCCCAACCTTGCACCTTGCATGTGAACAGGGGCTCGCTGTTAAGCTTCTCTGGTGTTTCCCCAGCCAATCTAGCTTCACACCTAGCTTACTTATGCCCCAGAGACCATCCACAAGCAAGGAATTAAGTTTATTTGCCCTAGAACAGAAATGCCCAATTTTGGTGTCTTCTTCCCTAGCTCCGGTCGCCGGATTTTGTTCCCGACCGTTTCAACCCCAACCACCTTGTCTAGTAGATGTGCCTCGACCCCATGAGCATTTTTGCCTTCTAGCTCGACACCTGGATCGGCCCAGATGAAGAAATATCGCCATGCCAAATTTTTGTCCAGAAACTGTTGAGAACAGCTCGGCCACCGTGTTCTTCGCCGGATTTCATCACTTTCCGGCCATCTCCTGCCCTAGGTCCTGTTGAGACATTTGTTCCTGTTACAAATGCCTAACCACCAGACAAAGTGGTGCATCATTTGGAGCCCTGAGTCAAAAGATATGGCTAACCCTAGTTTCTGGCCGTGTCAAGCCTATGCCAGGCTATGTCAGCCAGTGGCATTAGCCCTGTTCACCCACCTCTGGTCATGTAAAACAGAAATCACTTTGTCAAATAGCTGCCTCACTACCTTGTACACCATATGCTTGAATCAAAACCTACTTTGACCACTGGAAACTGCTCAAACCATGCCAATGCCATTCTAGAGCACTGTCAGCCTATGTCAGCCAGTGGCATTGAGCCTTTTCACTCACTTCCAGCCATACACTTTGAAAATAACTTTGTCCCTTAGACTCCTGATGTTGTGATCTACACTTTTTTCTACTGTCACAACTTGAGTTGAGCCCTCTATCACCCATCAACCTTATGTCGATGCCTTGAACCGAATGCCAACCTAAAGACATTCGCTGTTTTTGGGCGAACCAGTCACCACCTTGATATTACCCTGATAGTTTGGAACCTTGTGAACCTTAACAACTAATCTTAACCCTAGTTACCGTAGTTAAACTCAAATCGCTTTCAAAACCTTGTATCACCAGAGTATTTTCTCCTTGCAACTTTGCATGTAGTAGATTAGTAAGAATAGGATTGATTGTAATGCCTGTTTGCTTGTTTGATCTTGTTCAGAGCAAGAGTCCGGGGTTGAAGATCTTGTCGCTGAACCGTCATCGACTGCTGATACTTACGACGCGGAAGGCAAGTCATACTTTGATCATATTGAAACCCATATTTTATGAATTGCTATGCTATTCCATGAGTAGATATCTCATTAATATTGCATGTGTTGGGATCAATGATATTATGGCAGTGATAGATTGAATACTTGAGGAATGTGAACTTGATAAGATAGTAAGCCACGAACTAATAAAAGTATAAACATGTACATTTATATTCATGAAATAGAACCCCTAGCCGTGACCAGTATTTTGGTATGGAATGGTGGTAGCACTGGAGGTGCTTGGCTGCATTGAATGTGTAGGCACTGAAGGTGCATGGTTTGTGGTATGACCTGGTCACTGGCATGTAAGGACTAGAACCTTGTGTTATGCGTCTAGTGGCATGAAAAACGTACCAACCACTTACCTGGTATGGGACAGGCGCAATCTAGTAGCTTTCTTAGTATTATCAGTTCCCTGCATGGCTTGTCGATCCGGTTTCTCGCGTGGAAACTGGTGGGACGCAGTTCGTCCATGAGTGATGTGAGATCAGAAAAATTATGAGAGGATAAGGTGTAAAGAAGGAAGACGCCCTACGCCAGATTAAGTCGTGCGCGACTGTAATCAAAAGAGGTTATGTGTCCTGCGGGAACATAGACCCAGGCTAGGAAGTAGGGCAGTGGGGAGGACCCACAACGGTACTTGGGACGGTATTGTCCATTTACCGGGCAGGGATACTGTTAATACTAGACTGCAAAAACGTTGTGTGATCTCGGCCTTGTCACATGCGTATAAGTCGCATGGAGTTGGCCCGACTTGGAAGTCGAGTGAAAAAGTGGATTTAAAAAGAGGTACATCTCTGCAGAGTTTAAAAATGTATTCGAATACTTCGTGCTCCCGAGTTTTAGGAGTATGCCGCGGTGGATTAAATCTATGGGGTGTGACACAAGTATTGTTTTATAAACTAAAATTTGCTAGCTCAAGATTACCCAAGTGGCATGTGTTGTCACGATAAGGGGCGTTGCCGTGGACTGCCATGTGTTGACGTGTCGCGGTAATACCATAATATAGAGATCATATAATAATTAAGAGGCATGTGGTTTATTCCCTAAGTTATGAAATACTGTTATGAGTATAAGATTGAAAGGCTTGAATAAAAATAATGTGATATGAGGATATATCGCCTTGGATATGGGATATATGTATCACCATCAATATGATTTATTTACTACCATGGGTATGATCGGGATCTGAATAAGAAAAGAGAAAGAAATGTATTTTGAAAAACCTTTCGCTCTTTCCCCAATAGCATAGGTTCATGTCATATATATATATATATGTATCTCTACCTTCCCTATGACTTGCTGAGTACGTAAGTACTCACCCTTGCAACAACTCATCAATAGATGGAGCATTCTACGAACTTGGAGGATACCCTGAAGATGCTGCGGACCCAGGAGAAGATGAGTAGTTCCCTTCGGAGCCCTGATGTGGTGCTGTCTGCTGTCAACCTCTGTTTCCTGTGGATTGCTTTTGGGCCTAGCTTCCGCCGACTAGATGTGTTATTTTGTTAGACCCTCGTGCCTTGTTCGGCACTGTACCTCGTTTGTACTAAGGCCTGATGGCCATACAATTATGACTATTGTATTATTTTGCTGCTTCAATATATCCTGTGATTGACTCATCCTGGGAAGTCAAGTGGTTTAAAGGACCAGCTGCACCGAGCTGGCCTCCTCACAGGTAATGTCACTGTCGTGGCAGACGTGACAAGGTCGCAGGCTTTGCGTGATTAGACCGCAGGCTTTGCGCGATCAGACCGCAGACTTCGCGCGATCAGGACTTCGTGTGCCATTCTCGACCAGGGGACTTGGAATTCATCTGTCCGGCTGTCCCTATAGCAGGAATGTTCCAAGTATCCCGAAGATTCCTCCACGTGGAAGACCAACCGTCAGGAGGTTAATACGTGCAGTTATCCTTGAATAACACGTGTTTAACCTACATGGAGGTTATGAGCGGTTCTCTAAAAACTGCATCCAACCGTCCGAACAACTGTTTGATGCAGTTATGGCATGGCACCCTTTCGACCAGTATAAAGGAGTGGCAAGATGCATCAAACAAGGGGGATCGAAGGATCAAAAGATCGAACCATTTATCGAGAGGAGATCAACGTCTCTAATATAAATGAGATACAACCCATCTCAAGCACTCAAATAGCCAAGTCTACGGCCCAGATTAGATAATATTTACAAGCCTCCTGGGGCTTCTTTCTGTACGCTTGCCTAGGAAAAACCTTCGCCTGTGAAGGTCTTTTCCTGCCATCTTGTAAATCTTTACCACACATAGTGAAATCCCAACAGGACGTAGGGCTATTACTCCCACCAACAAGGGCCCGAACCTGTATAAATTTCTCTGTGCTCCTGTTCTCCATTTTTCTACATACCTTCCCGGAGGGTCATCTTGAGAGGTCTCGTTAATACAAATTTTGCATAAGTTCGGCTAAGGACTCCGAGTCCAAATCGTCGACAGCTGGCGCCCACCGTGGGGCCTTTCTCAAGGCGTCCTAATTTTTATCCGGAGGTTCGCTGAAATATGGCTGGATCATATGATTCCGAGAATGATTTTGATCTCGAGGATTATGCCCGCATCCCAATGCCTTCTCCAAGCGACCCTGTTCCAATGGAGGAGGTTGAAGGCCAGAATCTTCCTGAGGTTGAATCATCTCTCCAGGTCATGTCCATCAACCAGGGAGCGTCTAGCGCAAGGTCAGAACCCACCGAGGTTCTTAATGCACTAGAGGATGAATCCGGTCCGTCATACGACCCTACTGAGGGGAAGGATGATATCGACTTGGAAATCAGCCCGGGAAGATTCGACCTTGACAACCTTCACCGTCTCTTTGATTTCGAGTCCGACTCGGAACAAACCGAGATGTTTTCTCCATCGGCTACCTCTCTCCCCAGACAGTTTGCTGCCTTGTCAGAGGAGACTCCCAATCAACAGGCTGCTAGGGAAGAGCGAGATCGCAAACAGAAGGAGGATCAAGATCTCGAGCAACAAAACAATGAACTGCGCAGAACTGCCCTAGAGGCTCTTCAAGATGCGCAGGCTCGTTACGATGCTGCTCCGAGTTCTTCTCGACGGTCGCGTGATCGCAAACGTGACCAGACCCCTTCTTTGCCACCGGAGCGTTTCCCAGTGGACGAAGAAACACTAACACCTGGTGCCCTAGGAGAAGCACCCATGGTCGACTGCGATCTATCGCGGAAGTCATGCGTAACTTTCCTCCTACGGTCACGGAGGCGCAGAAACCAGCCTTTTTCAGGATCCTGGCGGAAAGACTGGATGAGGTCGCGTCTGAGGCGACCCCAACGGCCTCCTCTTGCTTGGTAACACATTCCCGTGAACGAGAGTGTCCTCATTCTAGTTCTGGCCGACGAAGTTACCCGCCGCCCGTACCGTCCCGACAGGACAAGTATCGGCGAACACAGGATTCTCGTAGTAGGGATCGAGTTCCTGTCCACTCTCGTTTGGGACCATGAGTAACTTCACCACTGCGTGAGGTCGCTCGAAACCCGGTCGAGAGTCACAGGGCAATTCATGGTCCCTACGTCGGTTGTAAAGCTTTCTCGCCCGGCCTACGTGCGGTCGTTTGGCCTGATAAGTTTTGACCAGGGGCCATTGAGAGATTTGATGGAACTCAGAACCCATCCGAGTTCCTTCAAATCTATATTACTGCCATCCAAGCGGCAGGGGGTGATGACAAGGTCATGGCCAACTACCTGCCTACAGTCCTCGCAGGACCGGCTAGAACCTGGCTGTTTAATCAGCCTGAGGGTTCCATCTACAATTGGGAGATGCTGTGTGATGCCATCCTCAGCAATTTCCAAAACTGGTACCAAAAGCCGGGTAAAGAGGACGATCTTCATTGGCTACGACAAACTTCAACCGAAACTCTTCAGCAGTTTGTCAAAAGGTTTGTCGGGGTGAGGAATACCATCCCGAACATATCTGATGGCTCTGTTATCGGGGCATTTAAACATGCTGTTCGATATCGGAGATTTACCGAAGACTTGCTTATCCACCCTCCTCGATCAGTGGCTGATCTGTTCGACATGGCCGATCGATACTTTGACGCAGCCGAAGCGGTCGAATGGAACCAGATGGTCGACAAGGGTGACCTACCGCCACAACCAGGTTTCAAAGACTCCAGGAAAGAAGATTCAAGCAAGAAGCCGGAATCTTCATCCGGTAGGAAGTCAAAAAAGTCGAAGAGGAACCGCTCTAGACAATACCGCGAGGTCGCAATCGCAGAGAAGCCGCCTTCGACCAAAGGTAACAAGCCTTCATTTAAAAATAAAACTGCTTCTGGTGGTCGTAGTGCCGACCTGCCAGAAAAGTCAACTAATTTGTAGGAAGGCAAGAAGTGGTGTCCACTCCACAACTCCGCAGGTCACGACCTCAAGAACTGCAGGAGTTGGTTGAAGCAATTGGATGATTTCTACTAGGGAGTTGGGCCAATGCCAACCTTACCACCTAAAGAACAGGCGTGCGGACTTAGGGACGCCGACGGAGACGAGGAAATGTCCTACCAGGTGCCTCAAAATCATATTAATGTTATTTTTGGAGATTCTTCTTCTTTCGTTTCCAAAAGGCAGTTTAAGGCTTTTTACCGAGAGGTTAACCAAACGGAGACATCCCTTGGTGAACCTTAATACCCCCGTTGGTCGGATACACCTTTGATATTTGATCGCACTGATTGTCCGGCGGGGTTAACACGACCATTGAGGCTCCCTCTGGTCATTACCCCGATCATCAGTAACGCGAGAGTCGAAAGGGTCCTGATCGACGGAGGGAGCTCCCTTGACATTTTGTTGGTCAAGGCACTCGACGAGATGCAAATTCCTCGTTCGAAGATTAAGCCCATAATCCATCCATTTTATGGGATAATCCCAGGCCCCTCTATGTTGCCATTGGGACAAGTGGTCCTCCCGGTCACACTGGGAGAACCAGATAACTTCCCAACGGAATTGGTTACTTTTGACGTAATCGATTGTGATTCGGCTTATAATGCAATCTTTGGCAGGCCAACTCTCGCTAAATTCATGATGGCAACGCACTATGCTTACCAGTGCGGAAAATTGCCTGGCCCCAAAGGTGTCATCTCGGTCCGAGGCAGTCGCAACGTGGCACTCACGTGTGACCGGCTATCTCTGGAGATGGTCGATCAACTTCGCCTCTAGGACGCCCAGGTCGCCACCGTCGCCACCGACGCGATCAAGGCTGCTCCTCGACCAGATGAGAAACTCAAACTGGTTCCTTTGTACCCAGATGATCCATCCAAGACAATTTGAGTCGGATCAACTCTGAATGACAAATGGGAACTCGATCTCATTGCTTTCCTCCGGGCTAATGCAGATGTGTTTGCGTGGAAATCGTCAGACATGCCCGGTGTCCCAAGAGAAGTAATTGAGCACAGGTTACCAATTCGACATGGACAACGACCAGTAAAGCAAAAGCTCAGGCGTTTTGCTGTTGACCGACAGGAAGCCATCCGAGAGGAGTTGGACAAACTCCTACAGGCCGGGTTTATCCGTGAAGTTGATCACTCGGAATGGCTCGCCAATCCGGTCATGGTCCGCAAGTCAAATGGCAAGTGGCGCATGTGCGTCGACTACACTAGCCTCAACGCTGCCTGTCCGAAGGATGACTTTCCCCTTCCCTGCATCGACCAGCTGGTCGACTCAACTGCGGGTTGCGAACTGATGAGTTTTCTGGACGCTTACTCAGGATATCATCAAATTAGTATGGCAGAAGAAGATGAAGAGAAAACTGCCTTCATCACCCCGTTCGGCACATACTGCTACGTCAGAATGCCGTTCGGTCTCAAAAACGCAGGTTCCACGTACCAGCGCTTGATGCAAAAGACCTTTCTTTCCCAGATAGGGCGTAATCTCGAAGCATATGTAGACGACTTGGTTGTAAAAAGTACCAAGAGATTGTCTCATTTGGACGATCTCGCGAAACCTTCTGTAATTTGAATCGCTTTGGAATAAAATTAAACTCGGAGAAATGTTCTTTCGGGGTTTCTTCAGGAAAACTCCTTGGTTTCCTTGTGTGTTCCAGGGGCATTGAAGTTAATCCTGAGAAAATCAGGGCCATTGAACAAATGAGGTCGCCCTCGACCATGAAGGATGTTCAACGCCTGGCTGGTCGCATGGCAGCTTTAAGTCATTTCATATCGCGACTAGGCGAAAGGGGATTGCCTTTCTTCAAAGCCTTGCGGAAGCATCACAATTTTACATGGTCGGATAAAGACATATCTATCCAGTCCGCCAGTATTGGTGTCTCCCGACAAAGGAGAACCATTGCTTCTTTATCTGGCGGCCACACCGCACGCGGTCAGCGCCGTTCTGATCGGGGATAGGGAAGGAATACACAAACCCATCTACAATGTGAGCGAGGTACTTCATGGTCGCAAGGAGCGCTACCCTGAGGTCCAGAAGATACTTTACACGCTACTGATGGCTTCCCGTAAGCTACGACACTACTTCCAAGCGCACAAGATCACAGTACCCTCCTCTTTTGCTTTGGGGGATATTGTCCGAAACCCAGAGAAATCCAGTCGAATCGCCAAATGGGCGGTCGAACTCGGTACCTTCGAGATCCATTTCACGCCCCGCACGGCGGTCAAGTCTCAGGTTTTGGCCGACTTTGTGGTCGAATGGACCAACCCTGAGCCACCCGTGCAGGTGCCAGAGGAATTGGAGTGCCCCGATTACTGGACAATCTACTTTGACGGCTCCCGTAGTTTTCAACACTCGGGGGCTGGAGTGGTCTTAGTTACGCCCCAGGGCGAACAGTTTAAGTATGTCATCCAACTACACTTTGTTGCGACCAAGAACACGGCAGAGTATGAAGGTCTTCTTGCAGGGCTCCGGGCAGCAAAATTCCTCGGAGTCCGTCGATTAGTGGTGAGGGGAGACTCACAACTGGTCGTAAACCAGGTAAACAAGGAGTACATCACCTCCGATGAGACAATGGCTCATTACCTGGGGGAAGTGAGGAAATTGGAAAAACACTTCAGTCATTTCGAAGTCCAATATATCCCGCGAAAGGACAACATTCTCGCAGACCAATTATCCAAAATTGGGTCCTCACGTACATCTGCTCCGGCAGGAGTGTTCATTGAACACTTGGACCGTCCTTCGATCATGACTTCGGTCGAGGATGATCCGGTAATAGCCTCCGTTACCAACCTCGGTCAGGAACAGGATTGGACTCATCCATTGAGAGCCTATCTTGAACATGGGACCCTACCCGAGGACGAAACCGAAAGCAATCGGTTGATTCGAAAAGCGCGTCTGTACAAGCTCATAGATGGGGTTCTGTACAGAAAGGGTACTCGAGGAGTATTCATGCGTTGCATATCTCAGGAGGAAGGAAAGTCCCTCTTGAAAGAAATACATGACGGTGTATGCGGTGCGCACGCGTCGTATCGAACACTGGTCGGAAAAGCTTTTCGACAAGGATTCTATTGGCCTTCGGCACTCGATGATGCCAAGCATATGGTCAAAACGTGTCCTCAGTGTTTGTTCCACGCAAGACAGGTTCATCAACCTGCCTATACGTTACAAACCATTCCCCTCGCATGGCCTTTCGTGGTTTAGGGAATGGATATTGTTGGTCCTATGCCACAAGCGGTCAACGGGTACAAGTTTTTGTTCGTAGCCATTGACACGTCTATAAAGTGGATTTAGGCCGAACCAGTACGAAATATTACCGCATCAGCAGCACAAAAGTTCTTTCATAAGAACATTATTGCTCGATTTGGTGTTCCAAGCCGTCTTATCACCGCAATGGTTCTCAGTTTGCTAGCGGTCTCTTCCTAGACTACTGCGATCAGATCGGAACTAAAGTGTGCTTTGCTTCTATGGCACATCCACAAAGCAATGGTGCTGTAGAACGGGCCAATGGGCAGATACTACAAGGCATTAAAAAACGTGTTTTTGATCACCTTAAGATTCGCTCGGGGGCTTGGGTAGACAAGCTCTATACCGTTCTATGGGCACTACGAACTACCTCTCGTCGAGCCACCGGTGAGACGCCCTTCCATCTGGTCTATGGGGCCGAGGCTGTATTGCCTATGGAAGTCAGTATTGGGTCTATTCAGACAGAACAATTCGAACAGGTTAATCAGTCCGAACAGCGATCACAAGATCTCATCCTCTTAGAAGAAAGGCGTGATCGCGCTTTGGTCAAGTCCGCAGCATACTTGAAAGCTTTGCGCAAGTATCACAGCAAAAGGGTGCGACCACGTAGTCTTCACCTGGGCGACCTGGTTTTACGAAAAATTCAAGACCAGTCTAATCGCAACAAATTCTCTCCGAAGTGGGAAGGCCCTTACACTGTTGTCTCAGTGCCACGACCAGGAGCTGTGCGGTTAGCCATGGAGGATGGTCGAATTTTGTCCAATACTTGGAATATCGATCAACTTCGCAAGTTCTACGTGTAAGTACTCAAACCCTTTTCCTGTTCAATTAGCATCTTTTCATAAAACAAAAAACGCTTTGGTTTCATATGATGAATATTTCCCGTTACGCCCGTATGCTACGAATTCGACTCGGGGGCTGGTCGCCCGCGGTCAGATCATTATAACTTTCTAGTCGGATTCGCTGGCCGAACTCATGACCACTTCCAGACAAGTCACTCCAAAATAAGCCGTTTATCAACGCACACGGGGCTTTCTGGCAAGTCCTTGGTTATCTGAGTGGCTGCTGGTTTGCAAACAAGGCTAGCCGTTATAATGATCATAATTGTTGATTTGATCACACATCCCTGGTCGTTATATTCACTTTTCTCCTGCGTTTGTAATACTAAGTCTTCAGTATCTACAATCACAGGCGGGGGCTAGGGGGATATGTTTATAATATGAAACGACATAAAAAATATATTCATAAAAATATATTCATTTTCAAAAATGAATTTCCACATACATTGCATTGTATACAACTGTTTTTGTACAGGTATAAGGATCATTCGATCCCAAGCTCAGTCAGGAGCTTATCTACAAGGGGCCTAATCTCCTCCATGACGGCTTCTAGCTGTTCTTCACTCTCGACCTCAACTGGCCCCACCAATGGATTTAGATCTGCATCTGGGCCATGGTGAAGACGAATCCGGCTGAGAATGGCGGAAGCAGCTGACCGGACTCTGGTTCTGATCGCTTCTTCTCGTCTCTGTGTATCCTCAGGGAGATACTCGAGAAGTGACTCCGCTTGGGCCATGACTAGCGCATACCAGTCATCTTGGCTGAGATTGTCTCTTGTGGTTTCAACGACATCAGCCTTTAGAAGATGAGCCACTGTCTTCAGTTTTTTGAAGATTGAACGGCTCAGCTTTCCGATCGCCTTTTCGGAGGTTCGGATAGAGTCCTGGAGGAGTTCATTGTCCAGACTAACTTGCTTTATTTGACCTGCTTGCGCTGCAACAAGAGAAAATGTTACTCGCATGTTATGAAGACAAGTCTTCCTAATCAGGAATCGACTTACTAGCAAGTTGTGACCGCAGTTTGTTGTTTTCGATCTCTTGGTTCCTAACCATTGAGAGCGAATGAAGCTTGACTGTGGCCACTTCTTTGTCTAGCAATGCCACTTTTCTGTAATGAAACAGAAGAAGTGGTAATAACCAATTTGTATCTTTACAAGTTGAAGAGTAATGGTCCTTACCTGCGCAAACTGTCTCATTCTTTTTGTATGGCCTCCATGCTCGCCACCATTGCACGCGATTGGGCCATCATCCTGGATAGTTCCTGCGATGCAACAAAGAGAGTTAAAGGTGTCCTATGTACAATTCAGGCACCCAGAGAGAAGTTCATCATACCTTCATAAACTCCTGTAAAGAGGCATCTTCCGGACCAACGGGAAGACTCGTTGAAGGCCTGGAGATGCCTACAGTAGGTGCAGATGGTGGGAGTGCCTGTTGGGCACTGCCCCCAGTCGCCGTTGGTTGCGACTGGGTCCTCGCGCCTGTTTCTCCTCTAGCGGCCCGGACGACTTCCTGGACCAAGGGGATGGAGCGCTCCTCACTGGAGGCTCCTGCACCAGCAGCGACTTCAACCCCCCCCAAAGTGGTTGAAGGGTTGGATGTTGTTTCTTTTCGCCTGGCAAAGGAAAGAAGAATCAAACAATCACCGTTTGTGACCATCATTTAAATATAATCAGGATAAAGGTTCTTACCTTATTTGAAATCCCATTAGCTTTTGAGATTTCAGGGAAGGCTCTCCTCAAGAAAGGGGACAATTGCCGTCCGTCCTGATCTTCCTCTTGGAGAACAAGGCATTTCCCCCCTGGGTATGTTCTTCGGTGAGCATTTTTCTAGGAAAAATAAAGACTAACGAGGAGAATCGTTACCTGGGCAATCGGTCCTGTTAGCGGGGCTGCATCCAAGGGCCTGGATGGCTCTTAAACTTCTGGAGCCGGCGCCTCGTTTGTGACCGCAGTAGGGTCTGCGACCACCTCCACTTCTGTCCGAGGGGGCGGAGGATTTTCCTCCCTGCGACTCACAGGAGTCACAGGGGGAAGCTCTTCTTCCTGTATAAGCATCAATTTATAAAATGCACAGGAGGAATTGAAGAAAACGAGACTGCGAGGGAATTTTACCACGGTCATCCCTTCGACCAAGGAAGTGGAGGCAACTAGCCCTGAAGTCTCGGGGGCTTCAGGGGCTAGGGTGTTATCTGCGGTCACGAAGTTTTCGGTGGCCGCAGGGTCTGCTACAACCGCCTCTGCAGCGGCCGTTGTTTCGGCGGAATGAGTTGGAGCATCACCGGATGGAGACCCCGCAATCTTCCTCCTCCGGTAAATTAGAGGGACTTCATCGTCTTCCTCCTCCTCGCTCCCCTCTCCCTGTACGATGAAGAAGTAATTCCAGTTCGCACTTGGAAGGTTTGAAGGGACATGATATCTTACCGCAGTTTTTCTGGCGGTAGGAGGAACGATTCGTGACGACCCTTCCTCAAGATTTAGCCTTGCTTTCTTGGGGGCAGGATTCCTTGTCCTAGGTCTCGAGGAGACCTTCTTCACGTATTTCGTCGTTGGCTTCCCCAGGGAACCAACGTTCTCACTGGGAAACGTCGCCTCAGCAAACCTCCCTAGAAGCTGTTCTCATTCCAATGGAATTAGTGCTGGACATACATGAGACCAACAAAACAGAGGCCAAGTGGGAAATGTACCTTTCGGCGCTCCTGTTTAAGGTCGTCACCGGCGTGAATCAAGCTTTGGGGACGAGGCGATCCCCTGGGGCCTTCTACCTTGGCGTTGTACTCTCGGAGAAGGTAGTTAGTCCGCCTCTCAATCTCGGCAGAGGACAGGACTGTTCCCAGACACGAATCAAATCAATGCATTTCAGAAATGGCAAAAGGATTTCAGTGTCAGAAATGAATACCTTCATTATAGTCCAGGGTGCTGTCTGCCATGGACTTGATCTCCCAAGCCGGATGAGCCCTTTCACGCAGGGGGCTCACCCGATGTGGGACCCCCATTTGAGGAATCCCGTGGCAACCGCCCAGGTGGATTGCACACAGGTTGGACCATTACAAAACTCACAACAAGCGGAAAGCAGTTATTGCATAAAACATAATTAAACAGGTACGAGGTCACAAGGACCAATATTACATTAACATAGCGCCCAGAATGACGCTACTTAGAATTGCTACGAAAATAACATGTTTATCCATACAAGAGTTGGCATCAAAATACCGAACACACAAAACAAGGCAAACAGCAACAACAAAGATCTTCACTTCTGGCAGCAACGGTTTTGGCAGGGCTTCCTCCACATCGGACTCAACTTGGCGCGAGACCCTCCTAGAACTCCGAATCATCTGGGGCGTTCCCAACTTCTATTTCATCTTCATAACCAAACGAATCGGGATCGGCGAATCCCTCTTCTGATTTGTTTAAAAGGCAAGGGTGAGCATGCTTTGACACAATGCTCAGCAAGTCGTTTATTTACAAATGCAAATACATAGATGAGGAGTGATCAAGAAAAGGAGTTAAGTCTTATAATCATAAATAGTATAGATTTCAATCCTTTGATCTTTCAAATAAGGATTTTATTTTCAACAGCGGGGTTTTTGAAAACCTTATAATAGACTTTAAGAAAACATTGTGAATGGCGATCCTCTATGATCCACCATTTGAATTATCCATATTATGAAAATATTCCAAATAATTACTTGTGTTGAACCACATGGATAAATCCACCGCGAACATACTCCATGATCTGGGAGTACAGAGTATCCGATACTTTTCTTACGCTTTGCAAAGGTGTACCTCTTTTTAAATCCACTTCTTCACTCGACTTTCAAGTCGGGCCAACTCCATGTGACTTATACACATGTGACAAGGCCGAGATCACACAACGCTTTTGCAGTTCAGTATTAACAGTATCCCCACCCGGTAAATAGACAATTAACTCTCAAGTACCGTTTGGGTCCTCCCCACTGCCTTACTTCCTAGCCTTTGGCCTATGCTCCCGCAGGACACATAGCCTTGGTCTGTCCACGTGAGACATTTGACCATCACGATTACAACCGCGCACGGCTTAATCGGAGGCATAGGGCGTCTTCCTTCTTTCCACCTTTTCCTCTCATGCTTTTTCTGAACTCACATCACTCACGGACGAACTGCGCCCAACCAGTTTCTCCACACGAGAAACCAGACCGACAAACCATGCAGGGAACTACTAATACCAAAAAGCTACTAAGTCGTGCCTGTCCCATACCAGGCAAGTGGTTGGTATGTTTTTCATGCCGCATAGAGGCACAACACAAGGTTCTAGTCCTTACGAATTAATAGGGAGGAGCCATTCACATTCCCTGGTGCGCACCGCACCCTCTCCATACAAACCAATCCTCACTATTAATACTAAATTTGACATTTCATTTCACAAAAGGGGTTTCAAATCCATTTCTCACATATTAGCCATCTCACATCCAACATGTATACTTAAATGAGATTAAAGCCTAAGCATGGTATCCTAGGGTGACAAGGTTGCATGATGATTCGATATCAAAAAGGGGTTTCCACATGAAAGTTGGGTCATATCTATTCACATGTTTCTAAACATAGTTCTATCAAATATTCAGCATGCATATATCTTTAAAACAGTGAATCTACTTTATTTCAAAATACTGGGTGAGACATGACCAAGGGTGACGACTTGCCTTGCCAAGTTGGGTCTAAGAAATCTGCTGGATCTTCAAACGTTCCTTCCAAATCTTCCGCTCCTTGCTCTGCATTCACACGAGAGCACACACAACACATACAATACATAAGCATTCAGAAAATAGGCTTTATACAATACATAAGTAAAATATACACATGAATGCAAATGAGGAAGATTGGGCAGAAACAGAACAGCGGAGAAAAGGACACTAGGGTTAGGTTCACTGGACAAGACTCGAATGTGATGAAAGCCTAGGGTTGGCATTCGGTTCGCGAACAGACAATGTCCGAGAAGGACACCAGGATGGTTTAGGGCTTCTAGATGATCAAAATTGGTGCAAGAGGTGGCATAGTGTGCCAAATGCTGTGAGGGACCTAAATGACAAAGTGAACTTTTCAGAAAAGCCCTTGAATTAACAGAAATCCACAGCAAAGCTCAGGACACTGGAAATCGAATGCCACTGTACAGCAGCGAGCTAGGGCACATGCGTCTGGACGAATCACACATGCGTTGCTTCGCCAAACATGTCAGGGAGGTAGGCGGGATCAAGACAAGGTTTCTGGTGGAACGAATTTGACTGGGGTCGCTTGCCGGCGACGAACGGCGAGTTTGAAACCTTCGGCCGCCTGAGACAAGGACGAGCCACGGTGACAGAGAACTGGGGTTAGCTAAACTCCAAATTGACCGAGGGGAAACACTTCTGGGGTGGTGTGGATTGTTCTGGAGAGAGGAATTGGGCAGTGGTTAAGCGTGCGAGCTCGTCGACGTTGTCACCGGAGTTGGAGAAGACGGTGAGCGACGAACTGGCTCCACACAGCAATGCAGGCTATAAGCTTTGGGCTACACCATCTAGGGGTTACAGGGAAGGTGTAGGAGGCTTCAATTTGGGGAGAGCTGTAGCGAGGCACGCCGGCGACGTCCGACGTCCACGGTGGCGTGCGAAAATTGGGAAAACGCACGACACTGCTTCAATTTGAAAACTGGCAGAATAGGCTTGCTAGGAAAGGGCTAAGCATCATTTGATTCTACTGGAGTGGGCGATGAAAAGCATTGGAACAAGTTTAATTTCTGGAACAGGGGTCTTCTGGTTTTCTGGCGATCACCGGCGATGAAGAGCACTAGGATGCAATTGCTTGCTTGGACACGGGAAGATGGGTGTGGGGATCTTACTGGTGAGCTTGGATTAGAGTCAGGGGCTGTGGTTTGCTCTGGCGACGATGGCCTCAAAATCGGCTCGTCGGGGAAGAGAGGGAAACAGTGAGAATTCGAGAATTTGGCTAAGTCCCGGAGTTGTGTTTCTTCACAGCGCTGAAGGGGGTTTAAATAGGCGCTGAGGCGGAGCTTGCGAGGGGAAACGGCGAGAGAACTTGTGCCGGGGACGAGACCGGCCGGGTGCAGCTGCGACAGTGGTGACCGGCGATGTGATCGTGCACTGGCGGTGTAGCAGCTCTACAGACTTTGTCAGTTGCATTGGGACTTCACCAGTGATGGCGCAGATGCGGAGGCAATAGCGTAGCTCCGGCAACGACACGTAACGCATGCAATTTCCACGGCAATGGTTGCGCGCGCGAAGACAGTGCTGGAGCGCGGGCGTTTAACCGCTGGACATGGCGCGGTACTGGCTGCTGGCACGTGCGCGCAGGGTGGTTCATTTGCTCACAAGTGTAGGCGACAAGAGGCGGTGGCCGGCGGCGAGCAACTGCGGCGAGAAAACGCGGCGCGGCTCCGGCGATGCAGCACTGGTCGAAGGCACGACCAGGCACTGGTCGAAAACAGCAGAAAAAGAGTAGGAGGGCTGATTTGCAATTACTGATTCTTGATTCCAGGGACCAATCTGTAAATCTGGCATTTGGCTTAGTTAGGAAGGGTTTTGACTTTGCTAAATTAATCCACAAAATCTAAGATATTGATCAGCAGTTAGGGATGACAAAATTTTGGAAATTTAGGCAAGTTTTGAGATGAACTGAAAACAGGGTAATTAGGGTAATCTGGATTTTAGAAATTTGACAAGGCTGAAACTAGGGTTTCGGGAGAGATTTGGAAATTCTTCAAGAAGGGAAAAATGTCCAGAATAGTGACGGGAAGATGTTCACTGAATCAAATGATGATTTAGAAATGATCTGTGACTTTTAGCCTTTTTGGGGTTCCTCAGATATTTGAAAAGGACTAATTTGTGAATCTTTTGGACTGATCTGCGAAAATGACTTGAATGAAAGAGTTTGGCTGCCAACTTTTTAGAGTAACACTCTGGCATTACCAAGATCTCATCCTGATATGCAGATAGTCAAGGCAGGCTAGGGTTGCGAAAAACAGGGGTGTTACACTCGATTCTTCACAAAGTCTCGGATGACGTCGCGTGCTGTCAATCCTTCTCCGACTAAATGAAGAATCACCTCGGCGTGCTTCATGAACTCCGAGTTCATCGCCGGGAGAGTGTCCAACTATCTCGGCTTCTCCGGCCGCGAGTTTTCAAACCACAGGCCGCTCTCGGTTGGCGGGGTGCAGTAAAACCATTTCTGGTGCCACCCGTGCACCGAGTCTCTCAAGGGTGGAAAGGGATACTCCTTTTTATCCCTTAGCCGGAAGTAAATGCATCCGGCGGCGTTGGCGCTCTTCGACCACGCCGAAAAGTAAAATCGCCGGAAGAGATCCACGCTGGGATACACTCCGACGAACACCTCGCACAGGTGTTGAAATACCGCCAGAATCAACACAGCGTTGGGGTGGAGGTTGATTAGCTCCAACCCGTAGTGCTCGAGGACATCCTTCAAGAACCGACTCTCAGCGAATCGGAACCCGCAGCGCAAATACTCTTCGAAAACCACCAACTCGCCCTCTCGGACGGTCGGGGTTTCTTGATCCTTCTCCGCGGGCCACCAATTGATTAGCAGCCGTGGAGGAAGGATCTCTTCCTTCTCCAATGCCAGTAAACTCTCCTCGGAATGATGGATGGATCGGCTCCAAGACGCCTTTTTTGGTGGAGAGTTGAAGGAAAAGTTGGCGATTTTTGGGGAAGACGAAGAGGGATGAGGGTTTTGTGCGGCAGAAATGATGAGGGTTTTTGGCTGAGTGGCTTCTTCAGGAAGACACCTGCTCCTTTTATAGACCCGAGGAGACGCATTAATGTAAGTAACGTTCCATTCAAACGTTCCACTGAGTATTTTATTCATTCATTTCCCATAATGGATACTGTCTCTGGCGGACCCGTTAAAGTATTCAGGCATCAGATCTGAAACAAAAAGACTTCTTTGTTTCAGAAACTGAAAGTGCAAAAGGCCTAAAAAGTTTTCAGTACTTTTCAGAGGACGTTTTTCCTTTATATGCTTTGGACATTTTTATGAAAAAATCATACGACTCAATTTTTGGACGTATGGATGTATTTTGACCGGGTTGTGGTATGATCGAGACTATGCTTTTGGTCAAGCTCCGATTCTAATCGAAGTAACGGTCTGATCGAACCTCAATTCTGGTCGCAGTATGTTTCAGTTCTAACTGCGGCTTTAAGTTTGATCGCGGTATCAGAGCTGGTCGCGGTATTTTTATAAAAGTGTGATTCTGATCGCAGAACTGAAATTTCCCTGTGTATGAATGGTCGCGAAGGCATTACTCATGGCCATATGTTCACACAGAAGATGTAAAGAATACTCATATAAAAAAGAAAGTCTTATTTCTTGCATTCTTTACATACAAAAGGGATACCGGTGACCAAAGCGTCGACCTGATCCGAAAGAAGTTTGCAAAGTTCTCCCAGGGACATGTTGTTGTCGGTAGGATCTACACTGACAACCCCAAGAGAACTAGCAACTAACCTACGCCTATCTACGTCATCCCTAACAAGAGGTACACTACTATTCCTATTCAAATCGGAGAGTTCCCGCTGTTGCTGAGCGTGGTCCCTCTCTCGACGGAACTGGTGCGGCTCTTCACGGGATCGTTCAAAACATTCTGCCAGGTGTAGAATCGCCGAAGACATTTCTTCGGTCTTGTTCTCCAGGGCATTCTTCTCATCCAGAAGATTATGTCCTGAAGGAAGAAACGGAGCAGCAGAAAGCTGATCACTGGGGCCTCCAATCTCCTACATTTGCAAAAGTTAGTGGTGTAAACTATAACTATCAGCAAAAGGGGAGGAGGATTATTACCTGTCACTAATACAGAAATGTAGTCTACTAACCCCTATCTTCTATCGGTTATTAGCGAAACAGCACAAAACCGATAGAAAATGTGCCTCGCGGTCATAAAAGCCCAACGGATGTATTTTCCCTATCGGTTTCTAAGAAACTTACCGATAGAATAAATAGTATGATTTACTCTAGAGGTGATGAACATATTTGCCGTTAGAAGAGATGCATAAGTACTGACGGAAGAATGTTGTGCGCCGATAGGACTGGTCGACTTCAACAACTAGACTTATTCTATCGCTACTGTATGAATATACCGACAGAGTATATTAAAAATTCCTATCGGCAATATGTAGTTCGCCGATAGAATAGTTGACCTTCTACAAATATTTTTATTCTATCGGTAATGGATTCTTTTACCGTTAGAATATATAGAAAATTGCTTAGAACTGTTCGTCTTCTAATAGTTTTATTCTATCGGTAATGAATGTTTATACCGGTAGAATATTGCACAAAATATCTTAGAACTGTTGGCCTTCTACAACTAGTAATATTCTATCGGTAATGTACGTACACACCGATAGAGTATGTAGAAAAATTCCTATCGGTAATATTTATTGTGCCGATAGAACCATTCGGCTTCTATAGATGTTTTTATTACTAACGGTATTCTGTTTTCTTACCGATAGAAAATATATAATTGTATAAATACACGGGTATGTCTCTTTCATTCTCACAGTTCATCTAGGGCTCGTAGTCCTAACCCGTAAGCTCCATGGACGGCCGGCGCACCTCTACAGGGGACCGCTGCACCTCCGCACCTCCATCGACGCCCTCTAGACGTCGGCATCCCAAGGAAGGTACGTAAAATTTCTGCAATATTGTTAGATTATTCTAATCCGATTATGGCAATAATTCTGCTTTTTTTGTATCCTTCATTTTGATGTGTCTTCTTTTCAATATGATTATGATCTGTTCAGGTCCTTGGATGATGCTCGTGAGGGGCAACGTATTTCACGGTTCTTCATCGCAGTACGCTGCCTACGTTGGCTTGTTGGCGAAAGAAATGGTGAAGATCACCGTCGAGAGCTGGAAGGACGTGAAGGGCGAGATCTTGGTTGGCTCGGTCGAGAAGATGCTTAAGCCCGGCGTGTTTCTCAAATCAGGACCTATAGAAAGCATCTTACATGTTTTTGCATGCACCAGCTTGTGGCCAGATGCTTACCTGCTTGGAGAAGAAGAATTGTTGTTATTTGCACAGCCATTCTACACCATCACTACACAGAACAACATCTTGGAAGGTAGGTTCTTTTTGTTAATGGAGTTGAGTTGAGTTGAGTTGAGTTGATCGAGTTTGAGTCCGAGGAAATCACCAATACGTACAAATGTATGTCGACGGCAGTTCCAGCTCCTCGGGCGTCTTCGAACTGAACTCCTATGGTTAAGTCCAATGTGGTTCAGACATTTGCTGTTTTGGATGAATGGATTTGTGATGTATCAGGTCTAACTTGTAGTCAGTAGTTGCATTGTGGCAACCTGCAAAGGTTCCCTTTTATGTAAAATGCATGTATGGGCCACTGGGTCCTCGTCGTGATCTGTTGTTAATTTCAGACGTGGCTTTTGTAATATACATCGAATGTGTGAATTGTTGTATTTGTATATTGTTGTATATTTGTGTATCATGTATTGCTAATTGGGACATGAACTTGAATGTGCAGGGAGCATTTGTGTATTTAATTGTATTGGTAGGTAGGTGTGTATTTGTACTGCTGTTTCAGACATGCACTTCAATTTGTGAACTGGCATGTGTATGTTTGTACCTGAATTTGTGAACTGGCATCTGTAATTTCTTTGGCAAGATGAAGTCCCAACTACCTACGAAAAGTAAGACAGCTTTCGTGCTTCAGTGGTAGTCTACGAAATCCCAGAACATGGAGTTGAACCTGATGGACGCAGATGAAGATCAGGAGGAGGACTCAGAAGAGGTAGAGCCTTACGGTTCTTCCAATACCGACGTGTGATCCCAGACTTTCCCCTGGTTTAACCCTTTTGTGCCTAACCATAGCAGACGTTAGATCTTTTGTGTAGTAGTTGCTTGTATTGATGTGTGTTGATTGCTAAATATTCCTGTAAGCTGTAGAGGCAAAACTATGTATTTCATAAAAACTTAATTTATGAAAAAAAAAAATATCTTGCACTTTCCAATCCCTGTCTCACGGATTGATCTCAGCTTTCCGCTTGTACACTATCTGTGTTTCCCTCTGAATCAGCAATCTTTTCTTTGACTGCCTGTTAGAGCAGATTGGTTTGCACTAGAGGAAGATCTCAAGGAACAGAACCTGAGGAAGATACCAGTGACATGAGGAACGCACCTGGAAGAAGAGCCTGTACCAACTAAGATAAACCCGGATCACCAACTCCCATGCCACAAGAAGGAACTATCAATGATATGTTGATATGGATGCAGTGAGAATCCCAATCAAATCCAGCTGTAGAAATATTGCCTTTTGTATCGGCAACCTAGGATTCCTAGCAGATTTGCTAGTTCTGAATCTTTAAGAGTTAGACATCATTCTTGGAATGGACCGGCTAGCCAAAAACACAAAGGTTAGATAGATTGTAAGAAGAAGACCGTCATTCTAACCAACGTCGAAGGAGAACAAGTCACATTCTGTGCAGAATGGAAAAGAAAAGAGCAGAACAGAAAAGAACAGAACATAGTAGAACAGAATAGAACAGAAAAGAAAAGAAAAGAAAAGAAGAGAAGAAGAAAAGAAAAGAAAGATCTCCACTAATAGACCGTATGGACAGCTTGAACAGTGTTGAAGAGACCAAAGTAGAGGATATCCCGAAGACTGTATTCATGACAACATATGGATTATATGAGTTTACAGTGATGTCATCCGGACAAATGAATGCACTGGCAATGTTCATGAACTTAATGGAAAAAGTTCTCATGGAATATCTAGGAAAGTTCATTATCGTGTTTGTGGACGATATTCTCATTTTTCCCAAGGACAAAGAAGAGCATAATCAGCATCTAAGATTAGTGCTAAGGAGGTTAGCATATCATCAATTGTACACCGAGATTGATAAGTGTACTCTTTGGTTGAAAGAAATTCTTTCCTAGGCCACATCATACCAGGTGAAGGAATATTCATGTATTAGTCAAAGACCCAAGCAGCACCACAATATCAGTCAAATCTACAGTACACAAGAGCCATGACAGCCAAGTGCCCGGCTTGTCACAAAAGCCACTATCAGTGTGATTGTCCCCACACTGCTACCATTGTGGACAATTCGGTCATTGTCAAGAGAAATCCCCTAGAGGAATATGCCAAATCCAATAGCCAAGAGAAGAAGTGAAGGTCAACAACAGCCTGCAGTTCAGACACTAATCCCAATGCCTGCCCCAATACAACAGTATGGATAAGAAGCTCCAGTTGCAAGAGAAAGATTTCCAACTAACCATAGAAGAAGTAGAGGAAACCCAGCACCAACTCAAGGCAGACTTAGCTATATCACATCAGAAGAAGAAGGAGGATCATCAGACAAGAATTTTTGCTATTTAAAGTGGACTGAATATGACGTATCTAGAGTACCCTGTCACTACTCAGTTTCCCGACTCTAGGCTGCCAGTAAAGTCAGTGTGCAAAGGAGTAAAATTTAATATAAGTGGAAAGGAGTTCTCTGCTAAACTACTGGCACTAGAACTACAAGGATTGAGATGTTATACCTAGAATGGACTGGTTGTCGGAACATAAAGGACAAATGGATTGTGAGCGTAAGGCTGTTGCCCTTACTAGGCCTAATGGAAAAGAAGTTTTGTTCCAACCCTGAGAGGATGTTAGTAGAACACCCAGCCCAAAATCTGCACAGTTCAAAGAAAGAGGTGAACCAGATCCCCGAAGTTGGAAGATACCCAAGTGTGTTTCCAAAAGAGTTACCAGAAGTGCCCTGATCAAGGTTTTGAACTCAATGTTGAATTAAAACCTAGGACGGCACCCTTATCAAAAATGCCATATCAGATGTCAGTCAAAGACCAAGAGGAGCGTCCTGACCACCTACGAAAAGTCTTGGATAAACTAAAGGAGCAACAATTTTATGCTAAGTCAGATAAGTGTGAATTTGGACACAGGAAATTTCATTTCTAGGTCACCTGACGACAGCCGAAGGAGTGCAAGTGAATCGAGTTAAAAGTCGAGACCGTGAAAGAGTGGTAACAACCAGAATCAGTGACTGAGGTCAAAAGTTTTCTTGGATTAGCTGAGCACTGTCACCGATTCATTGAAAGATTTTTCCAAGCTAGCCAAGCCGCCCGCTAGTTTGTTGAAAAAGGATGTCCAATTTGAGTGGACAGAAGATTGTCAGAAGAGCTTCGAAGAGTTGAAACGAAGGCTAACCACCACACCGATCCTAGTACTCCCTGATAATAGGAAGAATTTTGAGATGTAGCGTGATGCATCTAGGCATGAACTGAGTTGTGTCTTATGCAAGGAAGAAGAACAGTCACATCTGCATCGAGATAACTGCAGTCGCATGAGAAGAATTACCCGAACCGTGACGTGAAGTTAGCAACAATGATTCACGCACTAAAGATTTGGAGACATTATCTACTAAGGAATCGATGTGCAATCTACTCAGACCACAAGAACTTGAAGTATGTTTTGCCCAGCAGAATTTGAACATGAGGCAACATCAATGGCTAGAGTTAATAAAGAACTATGGGCTAGACATGCAAAGTTAATGTCATTGTAGACGCCTTGAGCAGAAAGGTTTACTGCAGCACCATTGTTGTACCAGAGTTAATGGAAGATTGCATCGGCAAGTAATTAAATCAGTAGATCAAGGTTCTATGACCATGTACGTTGTCAGTTACACCTACCTTAGAAGAAGAGATTCGAAAATCACAAGGAAATGATGAAGGAATTCGGGAGATCAAAGAGGATATGAGGATCAGAAAGGCAGTAGAATTTCGGGAAGATGAGCAAGGTGCAATTCGGCAAGATGAAAGGATGTGTGTTCCAGAGGTTAAGAAGATTAAGACACTAACTTCGAAAGAAGCTCATAACACTCCATACTATATTCACCCCGGAAGTACTCGGATGTGTTAGGACTCGAAGAATCAATTTTGGTGAAGTCACATGGATAGAGATTACCGAGTAAGTGGTAAAGTGTGACTCATGTCAGAGGATGAAGACCAAGCATCAAAGACTAGAAGGATTGTTACAGCCACTAACCATACTGGAATGGAAATGAGAAGAAGATGGAATAAACTTATCACAGGACTTCCGAAGACTAAGAATGGATATAACTCCGTGTGGATCGTGGACAGACTGGCGAAAGTAGTGCACCTCGTACTAGCGCAGATGACTTATGATGGCTCCAAGTCAGCAGGAATTTACATGACTAGGACTGTGACTCTACATGGTATAACCAAGAGGATTGTATCAGATCGCGGAGCACAACCCACTTCAAGATTTTGGAAAAGTCTGCATGAAGCCCCAAAAACAAGGTTGAACTTCAGCACAGCTTACCACCCTCAGACTAGAGAATGGACAGAACTAGTGAATCAAATACCGGAGGATAAGTTGCAGACATGTGTGCTCAAATATGGAATTTCATGAGAATTATACTGCCATACACAGAATTCATCCACAGCAATAGCTACCATACAAGTTTGCAGATGTTCCCACTTGAAGCTCTATACAGCTGCAAGTGCAGAATGCCTTTACATTAGTCAGAAACTGGAGAAAGGCAACTAATCAGCTCAGAAATAGCTCAAGACATAGAAGCTCGTGTACGGATCATTAAAAAGAGGCCAAAGACCGCAAAGTCCAGACAAGAAGAGTTATACTGATAACCAACAACAGAAGAAGGGAGTTATCTTTCGAGAAAGGTGAATACGTATATCTCAAGGTAACGCCTTACAAAGGAGTACGTCGATTTAAGATGAAGGGAAAGCTAAGCCCAAGATACATTGAATCCTGTAGGATTCTAGAGAAGCAAGGAGAGGTAGCATATAAGTTAGAGCTACCACCCGAACTAGCAGGAGTTCACAACATTCTTCATGTATCTCAGCGAAGGAAGTGTTTGAAGAAACTGATAGAGCAGACATCTCCTAAGGAAGTAGAAGTTTAAACAGACTCATCCTACCAAGAATACCCCATCAAGATACTTGAGGTCAGTAATAGAAGATTGAAATCAAGGACCATTTGATTCAACAGAGTTCAATGGAACAACCATTCAGAAGAAGAGTCAACATGAAAAAGGGAAGAAGGACTACATCAAGATTTCCCTTATCTGTTTTCAGACCTACCAGAATCTCGAGGACGAGATTGTTTTTAAGGAGGTTAGGTTGTAACACCCCGATTTTTCCCAAATCCTGGCCTGCCTCGTCCCTCTCTATTTCAGAATGAGATCCCAGTTGTTCCAACAGCTTACCCCAAAAAGTTGACAATCAAACCCTTTCGTTCAGATCTTTTTCACAAATCAGCCTTTTTCAGATTTGTCAGAAGCCCAAAAAGACTAAAAGTCTCAGACCACCTCCAAACTTTGATCTGATTCAGTGAATATCTCCCATTCACTATTCTGAACATTTTTCCCTTCTGGAAGATTTCCAAATCCTGCCCTAAACCTGAGTTTCGACCCTCGCCGTTTTTGAAACCCTAATTACCCTGTTTTACCCTAAAGTCGTTTTCCCCACTTTTGTCGAAACCCTTCAGATCTTGCCCGATCTTGTCAAACTTTGGCTAGATGAGTTCCATTAATCTCATGCAACTCATTCCTGAAATCAGATTTCAAATCAGACCCTTAGATCTCCAGATTCGCAATCAGACCCAATTCCTATTCAACTTTTCCTCACAGATCAGTCCCTGGAGCAAGTTTCAAAATTACAAATCAGCCCGAGCCTACTTTTCTAGTCCCTGTTCGACCAGTTTGCGTTCGACCAGTGCCCCGTTCATCTTTGCCTCGCCGCAGAACTCGCCGCCGGCCATCTTCTCCGGTCGCCCGTGCTCGTGGTCAGCCACCCCGCACGCACGTGCCAGTGCCAACGACCCTGCTAAACCCAGCGATTAAACGCCCGCGCTCCAGCAGCGTTTTCGCGCGCGCACGCCCGTGGCCGTGGCACTTGCATGCGTGTACGTGTCATCGCCGGAGCTGCGTTGCTGCCTCCGCATCCGCGCCGTTTCAAACCTAGTTCCAATGCGCTCCCGACAACGCTGGCAAAGCAACTGCACAGCCCGTGCACATCACGTCGTCGTCGCCGTTGTCGCACCTGCGCCCGGCCATCCTTGTCCCTGGCTCGATTTTCCCCGCTGTTTTCCCGTCGCTAGCTTCGCCCCAGACCCTATTTAAACCCCCCAGTGTTGTGCAAATTCCTTGTCTCAGGACTTAGCCAAATCTTTTCCAGTGCCCTCGCCGCTCCCTTCTTCTTCTCCGGCGAGCTGTTTTAGAGGCCACCGTCGCCAGAGCAAACCGTGGCTTCTCCTTCCAATTCAACTGTACCAGTAAGCCTCCCTTACCTCCCTCTCTGTGTCATACCAGTTAATTGCACCAGATTGAACCCCATCGCCGGTGATCGCCGTAAACGGCCGTTTGCCCTCTTTCCCCAATGCTATTCATTTCATCCCAAATTGGTTTCCCCTCCAGTAGAGTTTCTTGATCAGTAGGCCCCATCTAGCAAGCCTGTGCGCTCAGATTGCATAATTGAGCTGAAATTGAAGTTTTCCCGTCCTGACTCGCCGCCGATGATCTGGCTCTCGTCGCCAGGCCGTACCAGCTATTCCCCAGCCAAATTGACTTATCCATTAGCTTCCACACTTCACCCTATCACTCTCTGAGCAAGCAATCGAGTTCAAATGCTTTGTATCAAAAACCCCCAATCTCCAGTGTCGTCTTCTCCAGCACCGGTCACCGGAATTCTTCCCCGGCCGATCTAGCTCCTGAAACTTTGTCCCTTAGCTTTGCCTCACCTCCCTGAGCATTTTCTTCCACTAGCTCGACATCTGGATCTGCCTAGATTGGAAGATATGCCCTTGCCAAGATCACTGTCCAGAAGCCCAGTTCATGTCCAAGTCACTACAGTTCATCACTGAATTTCATCACCTTCCAGTCACTTTCAGCCCTTGATCCTGTTGAGTATCTTGTTCCTGTTATCAATGCCTACCTCTCAGACAAAGTTGTGTATCAATTGGAGCCCTGTATCAAAAGTTGTGCTTTGCCCTAGTTTTTGGCAATGTCTGCACTATGTCAGTGCATGTCAGCCACTGGCATTAGCCTTGTTTGATCCCTTCTGGTTGAGCAATGGAAATATCACTTTGTCCCCTAGATTCCTGGAGTTGTGTTCTACACCTTTCTCGTCTGTCACTTCTCCAGAAAACCTACCTAAGACCAACTTATGGTTATGTCTTGCCGTGGACTGAATGTCGGCCTTTGACATTCGACTTCTTTTGAGCCCATCTCTTCGACCAGCACCCAAGAGACTCTGTCCAAATCTTTTCCCTTGCATGCATGATATATTTACTTATTATTTTCTATTGCAACTATTTTATGTATGCTTATATAGTGTATGTGTTGTATTGCTTGTGTTCGCCGCAGTGCCAGAAGTTGAAGGAGCGGAAGAAGTCTTCGAGGTTTCATTCAAGTAATTAGACCCAGCAGTGCAAGGCAAGTCTCAACCCCTTGATCATGTCTCACCTAGTATTTTGATATAAAAGTAGATTAACTGCTTTAAAGATATATGCATGCTGAATATTTGATAGAACTATGTTTAGAAATATGTGAATAGATATGACCCAACTTTCATGTGGAAACCCCTTTTTGATATCGAATCATCATGCAACCTTGTCACCCTAGGATACCATGCTTAGGCTTTAATCTTATTTAAGTATACATGTTGGATGTGAAATGGCTAATATGTGAGAAATGGATTTGGAACCCCTTTTGTGAAATGAAATGTCAAATTAGTATTGATAGTGAGGATTGGTTTGTATGGAGAGGGTGCGGTGCGCACCAGGGAATGTGGATGGCTCATCACTATTAATTCATAAGGACTAGAACCTTGTGTTGTGCCTCTATGCGGCATGAAAAACGTACCAACCACTTGCCTGGTATGGGACAGGCACGACTTAGTAGCTTTTTGGTATTAGCAGTTCCCTGCATGGTTTGTCGGTCAGGTTTCTCATGTGGAAACTGGTTGGGCGCAGTTCATCCGTGAGTGATGTTAGTTCAGAAAAAGCATGTGAGGAAAAGGTGAAAGAAGGAAGACGCCCTATGCCTCCGATTAAGCCGTGAGCGGTTGTAATCGTGACGGTCAAATGTCTCGCGTGGACAGACCAAGGCTATGTGTCCTGCGGGAGCATAGGCCAAAGGCTAGGAAGTAAGGCAGTGGGGAGGACCCACAACGGTACTTGAGACTTAATTGTCTATTTACCGGGTGGGGATACTGTTAATACTAGACTGCAAAAGCGTTGTGTGATCTTGGCCTTGTCACATGCGTATAAGTCGCGTGGAGCTGATCCGACTTGAAAGCCGAGTGAAGAAGTAGATTTAAAAAGAGGTACACCTTTGCAAAGTGTAAGAAAAGTATCGGATACTCTGTACTCCCAGGTCATGGAGTATGTTCGCGGTGGATTTATCCATGTGGTTCAGCACAAGTAACTATTTGGAATGTTTTCATAATATGGGTTGATAAAAGTGATGACTCATGGAAGACCATCACATAACAATTTCTTAAAGTCTATTATAAGATTTACAAAACCTCGCTGTTGAAAATAAAACCCTTATTTGAGAGATCAAAGAATTGAAATCATACTATTTATGATTATAAGACTTAAGCCCTTTTCTTGATCACTCCTCATCTATATACCTGCATTCTTGTAACGAGACTTGCTGAGCATTGTGTAAAAACATGCTCACCCTTGCCTTTACAAACAAATTCAGAAGAAAAGATTCGAGGATTCCGATTCCCCTGGCCTTGAGCACCAAGAAGAGGAAAGAGTCTTTCCAGACGATTTGAGCTTCTAGGAGGGTCATGAGCCAAGTTGAGTCCGATGTGGAGGAAGCCCTTCCAGAGCCGCTGCAGAAGGAAGTGAAGACCTTTGTGGTTGCTTTTTGTGTTGTTTTTCTGTGTTCGGTACTTCGATACCGATTCTTGATTTTGAAAAACTCTCTACTTTTGTACCAACTTTAATTAATGCCATCCTTGGTATTATGATAGTGGTCCTCGTGACCTTGTACTTGTTTTATCTACTTGCTTTATTGTTTAAAGTGAATCCTGTTGTTGTGAGCTTGTGATGTACCCACCTGTGCGCAATCCACCTGGGCGGTTGCCACGGGATTCCTCAAAGGAGGGTCCCACAGGTTTTTTTATCGGCTAGGATCTAAACCGATAGTATTGTGTAGACACAGTTAGTACTGGAAACTTTATTCTATCGGTTGTTGTATATGAACCGATAGTACTGGAATATTTATTCTATCGGTTGTAGTATATAATAGATAGTACTGTGTTGTTTTTCCTATCGGTTATGTACTCGACACAGTTAGTACTGGAATCTTTCACATATACATACAGCAATACAGAGATACATTGGATCATTCACAAATACACCAATATTTACAAATACACCAATATTCACATATTGAATTTGTTCACAAATACACTAATACAGTAATATACACATGCATTGGACAGATTGAATTTATTCACATATTGATCGAGTTTATTCACAAATACATCAATGAATCTATTCACATATTGAGTTTATTGACAAATACAGCAATCAACACATTCAATATATATTACACAAGTCAATTACAATCGATCATTGATAGCCACTTCTTCCATGACATATTGAGCCCAAATTGTTCGCAGCTCCTTCAATTGAGGCAACTCATATTGCTCTTTCAACATGGCGCTCTGCATATATGCATATATGAAGTTAGGATCGTACGTCACATCCAATTAAAGTTCGACTTTGAGTCAGGAAAAATTGTTACCTTAGGGAATTGGGCAAAATTTCTCCTGATCAGGTCATGCATGAATCTCATGACATAGAAGCCACATTCCCACGATTATGGCTGCTGATGGCACTGGGAAAATTGCATATGCAAAGACATAAACCCACATTAACTCGAAAGAACTAATTAAGCTTAAATTAAAAGACTCATCATGAGTACTTCCATCCGTATTAATTGCCTCATATTCTTTCCAAGAAATTGTTGTACCCTTCGACGCGTCATGCCTCCCTCCAGCACTAACATAATTTTTGAAAGTCCTGTATTTAATTTAGCATTGCCGGTTAATATGTTATCATTAATTAGCTAGTCAGAGAAAAATTTAAAACAACTATGTTACTTACGCGTCTATGTGCCATGTGAGGGTGAAAACATGCGCCACCTTGTCGCTCATCGAATCAAGGTAATAGACCTCATTCATCCATGGGCAAATGACGGCGAGGACCCAGTGGCCCCTACATTGCATATATAAGCGAACCGTTTCATACATATGTTAGGCGTAACATACAAGAATGAGTTAAATTAGTAGGAAAAGCACTAACCTTTGGTGGTACGGCGCAAGGATGAACTCTTGGTACTGCTGCGCTAGTAGTGCCCTTGATATGTATTCCTCCGCATGTGCTTGGTCATGCTCTAGCATCGTGAGGCTTATTTTCTCTGGGTCGAGGAAACCCACCTTGTCACATGCCCTCATCGACGCCAGCCTATACATGCACCTGGATGCAAAGTAGACATTAGTAAGTAGTGCATAACTTCAGACAACAGCAAACTCACAGGACTCCAGTCCGTATGATGGACATATCAAGCTCCCGCCAGTTGAGGAGGTCAAACAAATCCTCGTGGGCCACCGATATGCTCCCGGCCTCACGGCGAAAATGACCTGGCCTGAAGTGAACTAAGAAGTTGATGTGGCACCTTGACCGGGTCAGGTACCACTCATGGAGACTTTTGGTTATTTGATCCATATTGCGCAAAAGGTACTCCGACACGAGTGGGGACCCGTTCTTGAACGTACCCGGCTGGCTTTGTTTGGCCTTGCCTTTGGCCTTGCCCTTGCCTTTGGGCAGGGAGCGAGTGTATACCTTTGAAGGTTGGGGTGCGGTGCCGCCGGCCTCATTTGATGGCAAAGGGTTTGAGGCCGTCGGAGGAGGCATGGGGGCCGAAGGAGCTCGGTCATGCGTGGCGGGGGTGGTGTCCTCAAGAAGTGAGCTGCTATCCATCGTCCACTTTAAGTACAAACGCATAAGTTAGATTTTGCAAATTGAGTATATTAACTGAGTTGTAAGCTAGAATGGCTAGGGTTTACCTCCTATAGTCTAACACCCTTCTTGGGCCACTGTATGTACGAGCCCAATGCCTGCCAATTGTCCGCATTTTGTCCGTTGGGACGGGCAACGGAAAAGAGCTGTAGCCCGGGAGGGCCATGTCCACCTGTACCTTTGCGAATCAAGGATCCAGAGGTATGCAGTGGATCCGGACATCCTCCCAAGACAGGTATACGACCCCGTTTGCAACAACTACAGGTTTGTCACCTATGTTGATCAATAGGCTACAGCTCTCCGGCTTCTGCAATTTGCAACAATTATAACAGGTTAGCGAAACAATTCTAACGTAACGGGAGTGGCATCAACTGAACTGCACATATAGCTCAAGAGTTGCAATACCTCAATCAGGTCCACCGGATCCACGTGAACCTTCGAGCCGCAACTACTCGGCCTGGCAGCGTCGACCTCGGCAGCTGGATCTAAACCCTTGGACTGCACAACTCGGCTCAGGCGTTCATACTTCTCGTTCATTTGAGCGAACATGTCCGCGAATTGTGCAGTCACATCTTCCCATATCTTCTGAGATAGCTCCACTTCCCTTTCCTTCCAACTGCCAGCCTTCTTCGCCTTTTTCCCTGGCTCCGAGAAGCCTTCCTTCCATGGCACCACACCCCCCATGGTTCGCGTCCACCCTGGATGCTCGTTGTTCCCTAAAGCCCGGGTAAGGATGTCGTTCTCCCTATGGGGAGTGAACAATCCCTCGGTCGCCTCCTTCGAGCAAGAGATCTGTTACATTCAAAGCTCTCCATTGTGAGGAAAAAATATATACAAACTTGTGCGCACACTAGTGATCATAGTTTTTTCTACCACAGTCTATGATTCCAACCAGGAAGTTAGCCAACTTACGAGTCGCTGCACGACCTCGCTCTCCATTGTGAGGAAAAAATATATACAAACTTGTGCGCACACTAGTGATCATAGTTTTTTCTACCACACTCTATGATTCCAACCAGGAAGTTAGCCAACTTACGAGTCGCTGCACAACCTCAACGTCCCTGGGGTTAGGGAACTCCACAGTCCCCATGGTCGACACAGTCCCTCTGGCCAGCCACCAGCACTTGCATCGCGGATCACGGATCTCGGAGAGTGGTAGGTCAGGGAAGTCGACGAAGTTCAACGCCTCGTCTTCAGCCTTCTTCCACTGCTCCTCCTTCCCCACATAGCCACGAGAGCCGAGCCGGTGTGGGTGGTCGTTCCTCCTCTGGATTGCCTTGTTCTTCTCGCTGAGGGCCTTCATACCAGAAACAAGAAAATTAATGCACCGCTGGTTACTGCATACAATGGTGTAACCAAGCAAAGGAACCATACATACCTTGAACTCAGGAGTCCCCTTCTGTTGGGTGAATTTCTCCATACCTCCTCCGTTATGAAGGGGTACTCCTCGCATGGAGATTTTCCTTTAGCGAGGAAGGTACTGACGAGGGCGCTCTTGAAGGTTTTCCACATGTTGTTCATGTCCTTCAAGCAAGCTATCTTGGGACCATCGTCGGGGATGTTCCACTTGGCTTGTTTCAAATGGTGCATATATGCAGGACTTACCTAATCTCTGGGATAAACCAAGGGAATGTGATTACTCAAGAGTTCAGTGATTTTGATTAATTATACCTTCACTTCTGCCCACAGCCTATCCCTCTCGTTGGCCTTAATGTCCTTCTAGCTCTGGATGGTGACCTTCACCCTTTCCTTCGCCAACAAGCCAACATAGGCAGCATAGTGGCCGGCGTTCTTCCCAATCGGTCTCCCGAACTGGTTGAACTCACATGAAAGATCCGCGCGTTTGGCCAAATGGCCCAACATCATCGCGCCTCGGGCCTTCCTCTTGCGCTGGGACGAGGCAGCGCCATCTACGTTCGCCCTCGCCGAATCACTACTATGAGCTGAGAAAGATGCCGACATGGCTTTACCTAAAATTCCATGAACAGACCATCAATTGATATGAAGAAAAGTACATGAAAAAGTTCATAACTAAAATAGAATGGCAATGATGAACCACCTCTTTTTGTTAAAATGTCAAATTTTCATTCAAAAGGCCAAAAATCATAAATTCCTATCAACATGGTCTTCAAAATAGATTTAAAGTGGATTTGTAAACTCAATTTGCAAAGGGTTGTCGAACTGATACCTTCTTGTTTAACATAAAGGTCATTCGATAACTCTTGATTGTAAAATTAATCCTATTTGGAAAATTTCATCAGAAAATATATTTCATGCAATGAAAATCATTTCTTTAAATTTTCATTTCAAATGTATTTGATTTGAGCAATAGTTGATTCTTTTCACAAAAGAAATGTGAACTCTGCAAAATTTAGACTTTTCAATGTACTATCGGTTGACAATAACAAACCGATATGACATACTATATTTCCTATCAGTTTTCCAAGTAAAATTGATAGTACTCAAGTTTGTATTCAGGAAAATATATAAGATTAGCAGTGCAAACTATGCTAGTCTCTCTGCAGGAACATAAAGTCTGTAAAAATTTAAATGAACCAAAATTTCAAATGAAAATTAGAAAATGATAAATAATTAACAGAAAATTCAGATTAGCAGTGCAAACTATGACATACTATATTTCCTATCGGTTTGCCAAATAAAACTGATAGTACTCAAGTTTGTATTCAGGAAAATATATAAGATTAGCAGTGCAAACTATGCTAGTCTCTCTGCAGGAACATAAAGTCTGTTAAAATTTAAATGAACCAAAATTTCAGATGAAAATTAGAAAATAGGAAATAATTAACAAAAAATTAGGTTTATGATATTTACTATCGGTTCTAAATAAGAAACCGATAGTGGACTATACTGTATGACAAATTTCTAGTGATTTTCATCAAGTCTGTAATTCTCATAGCTATCAAGTTTGTAGTTCATGAATTTTACTCTAGTTTTATATTTGTAATCCATTGAACCACATATGAACTATTGCATATAAATTTAAGCAATTGACGCGAGCGGTTTGGTCAAGAACACTTACAGTCGTTCGTGGAGTGGCCGGAGGCGGTGGCGCGATGCAGTGGCGCCCGGAGGCGGTGGAGAACCCAATTGCGATCGGCAATGGTGGTGCAGAGGAGCGAAATTGCGATCGTCGGGGAGGCTAGAGCTTTCCGCGCGCGAGTATTTGGAATGTGATCAGTTGTACTGGAGGGAAAATCGTGCGAGGTTAAACCTAATATATTAATCTTTACTATCGGTTCATAACTACCAAATCGATAGTAAATACAAAGTAAGTTAGGGTTTGGAGTGTTGGCATTGTTCACTATCGGTTTTATTATTAGTAACCGATAGTAAATTAAGAACAGGGGCTCATAACACAATATACATCACTATCGGTTATGAACAATAAATCGATAGTAGAGTTTAATTTCATATCGGTTTGGAAGTTGAAACTGATAGTAAAATACAATGTTATTGACCCTAAGGGATTTCCCTTAGAACAATTACAGATGATATCAGTACATAATTTTGCATTGTATTTCACTATTGGTTTTATGATTATTAACCGATAGTAAATTAATCCACTATACAAGAGCAAACCAAAATGTAGAACAGGGTGTCATAACACAAAATGAAATACTATCGGTTATGAACAATAAACCGATAGTAAAGATTAATTTCATATTGGTTTGAGAATTGAAACCGATAGTAGAATACAATGTTATTGACCTAAAGGGTTTTCCTGAGAACAATTAAAGATGGGTCTCAGTACATCATTTTGCACTTGTAAAGACACCCGAAACCCCATGCAAATGACTTCCAATAATTTTGAAATAAATTAACAGTAATGACCAATCATGGAATGAAAATTTGCAGTTTTCATATTGATTTGTGAAAAGAATCAATTATTGCTCAAATTAAGTATATACTCCAATTGAAATGAAAATTTGCATAAATGATTCTCAATGCATCACGTATGTTTTCCCAAAGAATTTTTGAAAAATGATTTGAAGAATTCTTGGATTAAAGATCCAAGTAATATACGTCACTTACATATTGCAAATTAGTCGAGAATGGTTGTCCACTCATAATCCTTCTTCGTGGTCGTCTCGCAGGTAACTTGTTTCGTCAATATCTTCGTTAGGGACAGATTGAAGAATTCCATCTAAAAATGGAGGTAGTTCGTCGAACTGATCATACTCTTCTTTATCCACAATGTCTTCGACCCCAACAATACGTCTCTTACTGTGAAGGACAACGTGCAACTTTGGGTTGGCCGAGTCAACGATGTAGAACACCTGTGTGGCTTGCTCAGCAAGTATAAATGGATCATCTTGGTGTGTGACTCTACTGAGATCGACAAGAGTAAACCCATAATTGTCGACTTTAACACCTCGAGGGATTTCGACCCATTGGCATCGAAACAGAGGAATCTTAAGTATACATAATCGAGCTCCCATATTTCCTCAATAACACCGTAATATGAGTCGAGTGCCCTTACTGCCCTGGCATCCTCCGATATAGCAAGTAGTGTCACTCCACTACATTGCATAGTACTCTTCTCGTCCTGAGTTCTTGTGTAAAATGAATAGCCGTTGATGTCATACCCCTGCCAAGTCCCTACAGTAAATCTAGGCCCTCTGGCCAACCATGTAACAACTTCATCTATGTCGCCCTCAGAAGCTTGCAGGACTCTATTTTCGATCCACCCAGCAAACTTCCTGTTATGTTCTCTGGTGACCCAAATCTCTGGCTTCGAAGGATTCTGTTTCCGTAACATTTCCTTGTGCTCGTGTATGTATGGCTCCACCCCCGTCATGTGCTGTAAGACCCAAAAATGGGCTTTTGCATAAAGATCACTAGAGGGGATGACTGCTTTAAATCCAATTGTTCAAATGCCCTGAAGCCTGCCCTCATGCCGGGACATAGAAACGCCAATCAGGTCAACCCCGGCCATATAGTTGGTGCAAAATTCGATCACCTCCTCGGCGGCATAACCTTCAATGATACTGCCCTCAGGCCGATGTCGATTCCTTACATATCCCTTCAGGATACCCATAAATCTCTCAAATGGATACATGTAGCGCAGGAACACGGGTCCACAAAACTTAATTTCTCTGACAAGGTGAACAATTAGATGGACCATAACATCAAAAAAAGATGGAGGGAAATACATCTCCAGCTGACAAAGAGTTACAGTCACATCATGTTGCAAATCGTCCAGTCCATCCAGATCAATTACCTGCAAGGACATAGTTGCAGCAAATATTCAGATCGAAAAAATCTGACAATTGTTCCACGGATGGAGCTAATTAACTTGCTAGGAGTACACGCTTATGTACCTTGCCAGATATTGTGTTGAAGAAATAACATAGCTTTGTAATTGTCTCTCTGACTTTGACTGAGAGAATGCCTCTGATAGCAATGGGAAGCATTTGTGACATCAGTACATGACAATCATGGGACTTCATACCAACCAGTTTCATGTGTTTCATGGACACAAGTTTTTTCAAGTTCACCGAATACCCACATGGAACTTTGACACCATGTAGGCACTGACAGAGTTCTGTTTTTTCTCTTTTTGACAAAGTATAGCAGGCCGGGGGGAGGTATGTCCGCTTTCCCTTCTCCAACGGTTATGCCCATGTCGAGCATGTTACGGCGAACGTTGATGCCATCTTTCGTCTTTCCTGGAATGTTCAACAACAAACCAATCAAACTGTCACAAACATTTTTCTCTACGTGCATGACATCAATGCAATGTCGAACTTGTAAGTGCTCGCAATATGGCAGATCCCAAAGAATCGATCTCTTCTTCCAAACATTTTTTCCTGGAGGTTTAGAACATTTACCGAACTCAATTTTGATGTCCTTCACGCGCAAGTAAAGCTCCTTACCAGTCACAAACACTGGGGCTGATCCTTTCTCAGGCTTCCCATTGAATTACTTCCTCTTCTTACGGTAGGCGTGATGCATCGGAAGGAATCTGCGGTGACCCATGTACACTGTTTTTCTGCAGTTCGATAACCACATGCTTTCAGTTTCATCCAGGCAAATAGGACAAGCCTTGCCTCCTTTCGTACTATACCCCGACAAATTTCCATAGGCCGGGAAATCATTTATGGTGCAAAATATCATGGCCCGCAACATGAAATTCTCTCGCTTATGTGCATCCCACACCCGCACCCCTTCGCTCCACAATTTATGTAAGTCCTCGACTAACGGTGATAGAAACACGTCAATATCATTCCCGGGTTGTCTGGGTCCTGAAATTAGTAACGACATCATGATGTACTTGCGCTTCATACATAACCAAGGAGGAAGATTGTAGATGCATAAAAGAACCGCCCAAGTTCTATGTTGACTGCTCATATTTTCGTGTGGATTCATACCATCCGTACTCAGCCCAAACCTTATATTCCTCACTTCGCCGCCAAACTCACCGAATGTTCTGTTAATGTTTCTCCATTGAATGGAATCAGCTGGATGTCTTAGTTTTCTATCTTGTTTCTGACCTTCAACATGCCAACGCAAGTACTTCGCATCTTTCGGATTTGCAAACAGCCGTTTCAATCTAGGAATCACAGGCAAATACCACATAGTTTTGGCCGGAGGCTCTTTCTTTACCTCATCACATCCATTGTGATAAATCCTGTCCCCATGCTTATACCGCGATGCACCGCATCTTGGACAAACATGCAAATCCTCGTACTCATTACGGTACAGAACACAATCATTTGGGCATGCATGTATTCTTTCGATTTCCATTCCCAACGAACACAATAGTTTTTTGGCCTGGTAAACCGATCTTGGCAAGTCATTTCCCTCTGGAAGTATGTCCGCTAACAGATCCAATAGTGCCGTGAAACTCTTATCGCTCCAACCGTTGCTTCCCTTCAAGTTATATAATCTCAACACAGAAGACAACTTTGTAAATTTTGCACATCCGGGGAACAAAGACTTCTCAGAATCAACAATTAATTTCTCAAATTTAGCTAAATCGTTTTCGTTGTAATCTTCTTCTACATCACGTAGCATTTCATCTAAATTGTCGTCATCTACATGGACTTCCGAATGAACATTACCAATGTTCTGATCATGATCATCATTATTGCAATCCACTTCCGGGTGCTGTTGAGTGGTAGCGGTGCTCGTTTCCTCAAGATCTTCACCATGCCATATCCAACGGGTATAGCGTGCGTTAAAACCACGACGAATCAAATGAATCCTAATCTGATCAGGGTTGCCGAACCTTTTTAAGTTCATACAATCTATACAAGGACAATGCATATCTTTCTCTCCCTTCTTCGCCTTTTCTTGCTCAGCAAATTTAATAAACCCATTCACACCCTCCAAATATTCAATAGTAGTACGTTTTATTCCATACATCCAATATTCTCGGTCCATCTACAATTATTTCACAAAATTGACAAATTGAAATAAATAATTAATGTCTCAGGGCATGCATATATGCATGAAACATCATCAATTAGCTAGGCCATATGTGTGTACAGCTGCTTAATTACATTAAATGGATATGTACATATGAAACCCTAATTAACTTGATGCATTAATTGGAAGAGCCAGCTAGCTAGCTGCTTAACTTCAGCAAGCTATAGCTAGCTAGCCAACCTAGCCTTCTAGCTAGTTTGGAGCTACATGTATCTAGTTTAATGAATTGCAAGTAGAGAGAGAGGGAGAGTCTGAAAGAGTGATCGAGAGAGAGAGAGAGGTGATGAGAAGATGACAATACCGAGGGGGATGGAATTATCAACCTCTCAGCTAGCTTCTCCAGATCACCCTAGCTTGGAGCGTGGATGCATGTACGGTAGAAATGATTCCAACATACAGAGCGCAGAGCAGGGGTCGACCTAATTAAGTTGTACAATTTTACTATCAGTTCAAAAACACAAACCGATAGTAAAATAAGGTCCCCACTGTCATAACAATTAGTTTGTATGACGTCATTTTACTATCAGTTTGTTTTACATAACCGAGAGTAAACTTTACTCTATTATATCGGTTGGTATAGTATGAACTGATAGTAAAAAGTCAGTAATTTCACTATCAGTTACGCAAGAAAAACCGATAGTACTATTTCATATATTATATCGGTTGGTACAGTACGAACCGATAGTATAAAGTCCGTAATTTTACTATCAGTTACGAATGAAAAACCGATAGTACTATTTCATATATTATATCGGTTTGTACAGTAATGACCGATAGTAAAAAATGTTTGCATTTCACTAACGGTGTACCAGTGTCTAACCGACAGTAAAAAGCCTCTTCTCCGCCGCTGTCGTCCTATTCTATCGGATTTTTCCTAGATTGCTTATAACCGTTAGAAGATATGGGTTAGTGGATTGCATTTCTGTAGTAGTGTTAATATGTGCGGTTATATCTTATTTGCACGTGTTACGCCTGCGTGGAAGTTATGTGCAGTTGCCAAAACTGCACTCGAGCAACCATTCGAAGCCGTTGTGCATTGGCGCCCTTTCGACCAGTATAAAAGGGTGAGAAAATGCACCAGACAGAGAGGAGACACGATAGGGAACAGATCAACCTAGACAAGTTTCCATAGGCCAGTTTTAGTGGTGTTTTACATAATCACATGGAAAAGATCTTCGCTTATGATGATCTTTTCCACGACTTTGTAATCTTTTTCCTACACATAGTGAAATCACAACAGGACGTAGGGCTATTACTCCCACCATCGAGGGTCCGAACCTGTATAAATCCTTTTGTGTTCCAACCGACTTTGGCTCATCATCTCTTCCCGGAGGGACACCCTGAAAGGCCTCATAACTCATAAATTCTGCATAAGTTTGACTAAAGACCTCGAGTCTAAATCGTCGACACTCCGTATTCCGCAATGTTGTTTGTCACGGGAAAGTACAGCTTTGTTGCATAGTGGAATCGGCCTCCCCTGGGGATGACTAAGAGACAGTCAACACCTGCACCCATGTGGTAGTATGAGCCATCAAAAAATAGCATCCAAACTTCCTCAACTGGGGGGTCGCTGGAGTCCTGCAGAGTAGTCCATTCAACCACAAAGTCTGCTAGAACTTGAATGCCATTCTACAAACAAATTGGTGCTCGAAAGCCCCCAGTTCAATAGCCCATTTGGTTATACGCCTAGTTGCCTTTTTTTTGTTAGGAAGCACCTGTCCCAACAGGTACAAGGACAGCACTGCATTGGGGTGAGCTTTAAAGTATTACCTCAGCTTGCATGATGCCATGACGAGCGCGTAAAGGAGTTTTTGAACTTCTGGGTAGTACTCCTTCGGGCCATGGAGTACTTTGCTGATGAAGTATATTGGCAACTGTTTGCCCCCTCAATCAACGACGAGGACTACACTGGTAGCAGCTCTTGTGACGGAGAGGTACAACAATAGTGATTCTCCTGGAATAAGGCTGACTAGCATGGGTGGTGTTGACAAGTAATTCTTGAATTGCTTGAAAGCTTCTTCTCCTCCGAAGGTCCACTCGAAGCAGTCATTTTTGTAGAGCACTGAGAAAAAAGGGAGCCCCTTGTCCCCTTATTTGCTGATGAACCTACTGAGGGCCACCATTCGACCAGTGAGATGTTGTACCTCTCGCACTGTTGTGGGTAAGCATGTCTCCTCAATGGTTCTAACCTTATCAAGGTTACTTTTGATCCCTCGAGCAGAGATGTCACATCCCAAAATTTGACCCTTGTTAAATGTTTTTTATATGCTAATGTTGAGTAGTGCTAGGTATTTTTGTAAATTGCCACTAGTTAAATTTTACTTGTATAAATGTGTATGTATATATGTGTATGTATGAATGCATGCATATGTGTACAAGTATATGTGTGTATATATATATATATGTATGTATACGTGTACAAGGAGAAAGCTTCCTAAAGAAGCTTAAAGAATTTCAGGATAAGTTTGAAGAAATCAGAAGAGGAGTGAAAGAGTACGTGGAAAATTGTTGGTGTAGAGATATACATGTATACAGTGAAGGATTATACATGCAGCAACCACAGTAATTTTCTCTCCCTCTTTGTTCCTGTGTAGTAGCAGCCGCAGCAACAGCAGCAGAACAGCTAGAGATCATCCCAGGATAGGAATTTCGGCTTGAATCTTATGCATTATTTGATCGGCATGCTCTTAAGTAATTGTATGACCAATCCTTGATCTTCTCCAGTGAGTTTTTCGGCCATAACGATGACAAGAACGATGATGGCAACAAAAATATTCAATTTACCAGTTTTACCCTACTGTAGTGTGCCGGATTGGTTTCACTTGGTCGAACAGTTGGTCGAATCTTCAGTTGACGCTTCATAGGACTCCAGGGCTAGGTATTAGAAATCTATAGCAACCTTTTGCACAGGCGTTGACGAGTTGCAGCGGTGGAAATCACACCGGCGATGATATTTGGGAGCCAGAAGCACCGCCGCAGTTGGGAAGAACCTAAATCCATTAGTTTAGCTAGCTATTGTTCAAATTGGTTGCGCAATCAACCACTAGTATAGAAATACAGTCTACTAACCTATATCTTCTATTGATTATTAGCGATTTAGTAGAAACTGTTAGAAAATGTGCCTCACGGTCATAAAAGGCATATGGGATGTATTTTACCTATCGGTTTGTAAGAAACTTACCGTTAGAAGAAGAAGTATGATTTACTCTAGCGGTGATGAACATATTTACCGTTAGAAGAGATGCATAAGTACTGCTGGGAGAATGTTGTGCGCCGATAGGACTGGTCGACTTCTACAACTAGTCTTATTCTATCGGTAATGTATGTATATAGCGACAGAATATGTACAAAAATTCCTATCGGTAAAATGTATTGTGCCGATAGAACTGTTCTCCATGTACAAATAGTTTTATTCTATCGGTGAAGTATGTTTATACTGACAGAATATCTCAAAAATTCCTATAAGTAATATGTAGTGTGCCGATAGAACCGTTCGCCTTCTGAAAATATTTTTATTCTATCGGTAATGGATGTTTGTACCGTTAGAAGATATCAAAAATTGGTTAGAACTGTTCGTTTTCAAATAGTTTTATTCTATCGGTAATGTATGTTTATACCGTTAGAAGATAGCACAAATATCATAGAACGGTTCGCGTTCTACAACTAGTTTTATTTTATCGGTAATGTATGTCTATACCGACATAATATGTCAAAAAATGCCTATCGGTAGGATGTAGTGTTCCGATAGAACTGTTCTCCTTCTACAAATAGTTTTATTTTATCGGTAATGTGTGTTTATACCATTAGAATAGATCAAAATTACTAATAGTAGGCTGTTGTATACCGATAGAACTGATCTAGTACTATAAATACCCGGTGTGTCTCTTGCATTCTCACAGTTCATCGGGCGCTCGTAGCCCTAACCTGTAAGCTCCATGGACTGCCGGCGCACCTCTACCGGCGACCGCTGCACCTCCGCACCTCCATCGACGCACACTAGATTTCGGCATCGCAAGCAAGGTACATAAAATTTTGGCAATATTGTTAGATTATTCTAATCCGATTATGGAAATTATTCTACAATTTTTGTATCCTTCATTTTGATGTGTCTTCTTTTCAATTTGATTATGTACGGTGTCTTGTTCCTGTTTTTTATTAAAAGAACTACATAATATCACTGTGGGACTGATAATGTTCAAATGCTTGCTGATCCTATCAAATGAAGAAAATTATCTGGATATATTTGCAATACAAACTCTATCTAACATAGTGAAATGCCAATAAGAGTATAAATGTAATATCTTCATCTCTCAGTAGGTTGCTCAATGCCAACTTGGACTTAGTAACAATTGAAATTGAAAGATCATGAAATTGAAAATGAAATTGAAAGATCATGAAATTGAAATTGAAATTGAAAGATATTTGTAATTGAAATTGAAATTGAAGTTGAAATTGAAAGATCATTAATGTCAAGATATTTACAAATATCATGAGATACACAAATATCTTGATCTTCTATGTAGGTTGTTCAATGCCAATAACATAGTCAAATGCCAACTAGCTTGCTCAATGATCAAGTGCATGTAAAAAGTTCATTAAATAATTAATATATGTATATTGGCAAGGTAATTTCTTCTGATGAAACAGAGTAGAAATGTAATATCTTGATCTCCAGTTGCAAGTTGATGTTACTATGACGAAGCACAACCTAACCTTCAGTTGGTAGTCTTTCTCAGATAGGGAGTCATGTAGGAAACAGTAAACAATCTTAATTTGCTCTAGAATGCCTATTTATGATCTGTGCAGGTCCTTGGATGATGCTCATGAGGGGCAACATATTTCACGGTTCTTCATCACAGTACGCTGCCTACGTTGGCTTGTTGGCGAAAGAAACGGTGAAGATCACCATCGAGAGCTAGAAAGAAAAGGTGAAGATCACCGTCGAGAGTTGGAAAGAAACGGTGAAGATCACCGTCGAGAGCTGGAAGGACGTGAAGGGCGAGATCTTGGTTGGCTCGGTCGAGAAGATCCTTAAGCCCGGCGTGTTTCTCAAATCAGGACCTATAGAAAGCATCTTATATTTGTATCAGTGTTTCAGCCATTTCTTTGCATGCACCAGCTTGTGGCCAGATGCTTACCTGCTTGGAGAAGAAGAATTGTTGTCATTTGCACAGCCATTCTACACCATCATTACACAGAACAACATCTTGGAAGGTAGGTTCTTTTTGTTAATGGAGTTGAGTTGAGTTGATCGAGTTTGAGTCCGAGGAAATCACCAATACAAATGTAACTCGACGGCAGTTCCAACTCCTCGGGCGTCTTCGAATTGAACTCCTATGGTTAAGTTCAATGTGGTTCAGACATTTGCTATTTTGGATGAATGGATTTGTGATGTATCAGGTCTAACTTGTAGTCGGTAGTTGCATTGTCGCAACTTGCAAATGTTCTCTTTTATGTAAAATGTATGCGCCACTGGGTCCTCGTCGTGATCTGTTGTTAATTTCAGACGTGGCTTTTCTAATATACATCGAATGTGTGAATTGTTGTATTTGTATATTGTTGTATATTTGTGTATCATGTATTGCTATTTGGGACATGAACTTGAATGTGTAGGGGGTATTTGTGTATTTAATTGTATTGGTAGGTAGGTGTGTATTTGTACTGCTGTTTCAGACATGCACTTGAATTTGTGAACTGGCATGTGTATGTTTGTACCTGAATTGCTGTGTCATACATGACTCCACTTGCTTTTGTTTTCGGCCATTAACTAGAATGAGTTTAAATTGTACTCATTTTTTATGTTTCCTCTTGCATTTTCTTAAAGGAATGGAGGCAAACCAAGATCTCATCTAAGTAGAGATTTTTAATTTCTTTGGCAAGATGAAGTACCAAGTACCTAAGAAAAGTATTTTTGTGTCTCCAAGTTAATCTACAAATTAGCATTTCTTGAAATATTTCTTTATCTTCTAGTTAAGATCTATTTGATGTAAGATCTGTTTGATGTTACATTGTGTTTAGATATGATTCTTTGGATGTGAGAACTGGTGTCATGTGTGTCATGCATTACCCAGTTTGGTACCATGTACCTCCTCTAACGGTAAATACACATATTTACCGATAGAAAAACACATGTATTTGCTCTGTCATGCATCATCTAACGGTAAATACACATATTTACTGATAAAAAATACATGTATTTGCTGTGTGATGCATTACCCAGTTTGATTTTGTTTCAGCCATGTACCCGTACCATTTCTAACGGTAAATACACACATTTACTGATAGAACAACACATGTATTTGCTGTGTCATGCATCATCTAACGGTAAATACACATATTTACCGACAGAAAACACAATATTCGCTGTGTCATGCATTACCCAGATTACTGTGTCATGCATTACCCAGTTTGGTTTTGTTTCAGCCATGTACCAGTACCTCTTCGAACGGTAAATACACATATTTATCGACAGAAAAACACCTGTACCTGCTCAGCAATGCACCAGTACATTCTCTAACAGTATATGTGTGTTTTTACCAATAGAATATGTGAGTACAAAATTACCCGCACTTAGTCTAACGGGGATTTCATGTATTTACCGTTAGAAACAGGTCCAGTATATGTAAAACCCCACTCGACCATTGCTGAGTTGCTGTTTTGTTCTGTTGCACTCTGTGTCCCTCTGTTTGTGATGAAAGTTCCACGCTCGCAGCTACACTGCTAGGGTGATCAGGGCAAGCTGGAAGGAAGTTGATTGCACCCCTCTCTTTAAGGTAAGCTTAATTGTCATCACTTATCTGTCTCTCCCTCTAGATCTCCCTCCCTCTCTACTTGCAAGCTAGCTGTATTGTGTAGTTCCAAGCTTGTAGCTCCAAGCTTGGGAGCTAGCTAGCTGGAAATGCTTCATGTTTTAGGAGCTCACTAGCTTGTATTGTGTAGTTAGCTAGATTAATTAGTGTTAATTTCGTCAGGCTAGGGTTTAACACATCAATTGTAAGAGGCTGTACATGTACATATACATAACTTAATCGGGCAGGTTTCATGCATGGTTGGCTCGTTAAATTTTGTTAATTGTAGATGGACAGGAAATATTGGATGTATGGAATAAAACGTACTACTCTTGAATATTTGGATGGTGTGAATGAGTTTATTAAATTTACTGAGAAACAAAAGGAAAGGAAGGGAGAGAAAAATATGCTTTGTCCTTGTACAGATTGTATGAACTTGAAGAGGTTTAGCAACTCTGATCAAATTAAGAGTCATATGATTCGTCGTGGTTTTAACGCGCGATACACCCGTTCGATATGGCATGGCGAAGATCTTGAGGAAACAAGCACCAGTACTACCAATCAGCAGGACTCGGATGTGGATTGCAATAATATCGATGATCATCCGAATTTTGATAATGTTCATTCCGATGTGCACGTAGATGATGATGATGACAATCTAGATGAGATGTTACGTGATGTAGAGGAAGATTACAATGAAAATAACTTCTGTGAATTTGAGAAACTGATTGCTGACTCTAAGAAGCCTTTGTTCCCTAGATGTGCAACATTTACAAAACTGTCTTCTGTGCTGAGATTATATAACTTGAAGGCAGGCAACAGTTGGAGTGATAAGAGTTTCACGGCACTATTAGATCTTCTAGCGGACATGCTTCCAGAGGGAAATGAGTTGCCAAGATCTACTTACCAAGCCAAAAAACTGTTGTGTCTGTTGGGAATGGAAATCGAAAGAATACACGCATGCCCAAATGATTGTGTGTTGTACCGTAATGAGTACTCCAGTTTGCATGTTTGTCCAAGATGCGGTGCATCGAGGTATACACGTAGGGACCGGATTGACAGTGAACGTCACGAGGTAAAGAAAGGACCTCCGGCGAAAACTGTGTGGTACTTGCCTGTGATACCTAGATTGAAGCGGCTGTTTGCAAATCCGAAAGTCGCGAAGCACTTGCGTTGGCATGTCGAAGCCCGGAAACAAGACAGAAAACTGAGACACCCAGCTGATTCTATTCAATGGAGAAACATCAACAGAACATTTGCTGAGTTCGGCGGTGAACTTAGGAATATAAGGTTTGGGCTGAGTACAGATGGTATGAACCCACATGGTAATATGAGCAGTCGGCAGAGCACTTGGCCGGTTCTTTTATGCATCTACAATCTTCCTCCTTGGTTATGCATGAAGCGCAAGTACATCATGATGGCGTTACTAATCTCAGGAACCAGACAACCCGGAAATGATATTGAGGTGTTTCTAGCGCCTTTAATCGAGGACTTACAGAAATTGTGGAGCGAGGGGGTGCAGGTGTGGGATGCGTACAAGAAAGAGAATTTCAACTTGTGGGCCCTGATATTTTGCACCATAAATGATTTTTCGGCCTACGGCAATTTGTCGGGGTATAGTACGGAAGAAGCCAAGGCTTGCCCTATATGCCTAGATGAAACTAAGAGCATGTGGCTGCGAAACTGCTGGAAAACAGTGTACATGGGTCACCGCAGGTTTCTTCCTGTGCATCACACGTACCGTAAGAAGAGGAAATCATTTAACGGGAAGCCTGAGAAGGGATCAGCTCCATTGTTTCTGACCGGTAAGGAGATTTACTCACTCGTGAAGGACATCAAATCTGAGTGCAGTAAGTATTCTAAACCTCGAGAAAAAAATGTTTGGAAGAAGAGATCGATTCTTTGGGATCTACCGTACTGGGAGCACTTACAAGTTCGACATTGCATTGACGTCATGCATGTAGAGAAAAATGTCTGTGACAGTTTGATTGGTTTGTTGTTGAACATTCCGGGAAAGACAAAGGGTGGTGCGAAAGCTCGTCGTGACATGGTGGAAATGGGGATAAGGACTGAGCTTGCACCTTTGGAGAAGGGAAAGCGTACATACCTCCCCCCGGCCTGCTATACGTTGTCCAAGATCGAAAAAACAGAACTCTGTCGGTGCTTTCACGGTGTTAAAGTTCCATATGGGTATTCCGTAAACTTGGAAAAACTTGTGTCCATGAAGGACCTAAGACTGGTTGGCACGAAGTCCCACGACTGTCATGTGCTGATGTCACAAATGCTTCCCATTGCTATCAGAGGCATTCTCCCAGTTAAAGTCAGAGAGACAATCACAAACCTATGTTATTTCTTCAACGCAATATCTTGCAAGGTAAGTACGTGCACTCATACTATAAGTTCATTACCTCCATTTGTGGAGCTTAATTAGAAGATTTTTCTGATATGAATATTTGGCGCAACTGTGTCCTCGTAGGTAATTGATCTGGATGGACTGGACGCTTTGCAACGCAACGTGGTTACAACTCTTTGTCAGCTTGAGATGTATTTCCCTCCATCCTTTTTTGATATTATGGTCCATCTGATTGTTCACCTTATCAGAGAAATTAAGTTTTGTGGACCCGTGTGCCTGCGCTACATGTATCCATTTGAGAGATTTATGGGTGTATTAAAGGGATATGTAAGGACTCGTCGTCGACCCGTGGGGAGTATCATGGAAGATTATGCCGCCGAGGAGGTGATTGAATTTTGTACAGATTATATGGCCGGGGTTGACCCAATTGGCATTCCTAGGTCCCGACACAAGGGTAGGCTTCAGGGCATCGAAACGATTGGAGTCAAAGCTCTCGTCCCCACTCGTGATGTGTACGCAAAATCACATTTTTGGGTCTTACAACACATGACGGAGGTCGAGCCATACATACACGAGCACAAGGTAATGTTACGGTCACAGAATCCTTCGAAGTCAGAGATTTGGGTCACCAGAGAACATAACAGGAAATTTGCTGGGTGGATCCAAGAAAGAGTCACGCGAGCTGCCGAGGGCTCCATAAGTGAAACTGTGACATGGTTGGCTAGAGGCCCAAGATTCACTGTAGGGACTTCGCAGGGGTACGACATCAATGGGTATTCATTTTACACAAGAGCTCAAGACGCCAAGAGTAGCACGCAATGTAGCGGAGTGATACTGTTTGCTATTTCCGAGGATGCCAGGTCAGTAAGGGCGCTAAACTCATATTACGGTACTATTGACGAAATATGGGAGCTCAATTATGGATTACTTAAGATTCCCCTGTTTCGATGCCAATGGGTCGAAATCCCTCGAGGTGTTCAAGTTGACAGTTATGGGTTTACTCTTGTCGATCTTGATAGGGTCGGACACCAAGACGATCCATTCATACTTGCAAAGCAAGCCACACAGGTATTCTACATCGTTGACCCGGCCAATCCAAACTTGCATGTTGTCCTCCACAGCAAGAGACGTATTGTTGGGGTCGAAGACGATGTCGACGAAGAGGAGTATAACCAATTCGACGAAATACCTCCATTTTTAGAGGACATTCAATATATCCCTACTGAAGATATCGACGAAACAACGTATCTGCGAGATGATCATGAAGAAGGATTATGGGTTGAGAACCATTGATGATTATTTTCTATTTCAGGGAAAAATGCCGAGCAAACAGCCCACAAGTTCTGCATCAATGTGAGGAACTTATCATTAATATATTAGGCAATACATTTTTCTTTAGAACTTAATGATAAGCTAGTTGATCCACATGTACAGTACATTTATCCTGTAAGTACTTAATTATTCCCTTCAAATTTTCTTGCCAAAATCTCATTGCAGCCTCTTGCTTCTTCAAAAATTAAGCTCTCCAAAAATCCCATTCCTTGAAACATCATTTTCCAATGCCCTGCCCACTTCAAAAATTACTTATTTTATCGGTATTATTATGTTCTACCGTTAGAATAAATTCATTAGTCTGACGGTATTTTGCTGTTTGTACCGATAGCAAAGGGCACCCACTACTTTAATATCTCTCAGGTAGTTCAAAAATTACTCTGGGAAAAATTTACTTATTCTATCGGTATTATTATGTTCTATCGTTAGAATAAATTCATTAGTCTGACGGTATTTTGTTGTTTGTACCGATAGCAAAAGGCATCCACTACTTTATTGTGTCTCAGGCACTTCAAAAATTTGTTTGCGAAAAATTTACTTATTCTATCGGTATTATTATGTTATACCGTTAGAATAAATTCATTAGTCTGACGGTATTTTGTTGTCTGTACCGATAGCAAAAGGGCATCGACTACTTTAATCTCAGGCACTTCAAAAATCAATCTCGGGAAAAATTGGTCTCATGGTATTTTGTTGTTTGTACCGATAGAAAAGGGCATCCACTACTTTATTACACGTACATGGCCCTTGAGTTTCCCTCCAGTCGAACAGTTCCAACTTATAGCACTGCGTCTCTTCGAGAGCGAAGAAAACCACAACCTCCACAGTGACCACTCACTCCCTCTCTCCCACACGACGATCGCCGGCTTGATACTGGCACTAGTACAGAAAAACTTTCTTCTATCGGTAAAAAACACCTTTCTACTATCGGTTTTTGTACCGATAGAGATAGACACGATAGAACAAGACAGAACATTTTCTATCGGTAAATAACCGATAGAAGAACTTCACTATTCTATCGGCATCTTTGGATTGTACCGATAGAAAATCAGTCGTAGTCTGGCGTTTAGCGGCAGGGAAAGTACCACTATTCTAACGGTTAATTACAAGTTTACCGACAGAAAAAAGCTTAGTACTCTCTCGGTTGGAAATGAGTTTACTGATAGAAAAAACTATTGTACTCTCTCGGTTGTGTGTGAGTTCACTGGCAGGAAAAGTCATACTCTTCTAATGGTTAATTTAGAGTGTACCGATAGAAAAAACGACAGTAGTCTCTCGGTTGTGTGTGAGTTCACCGGCAGGAAAAGTCACACTCTTCTAACGGTTAATTTGGAGTGTACCTATAGAAAAAACGATTGTAGTCTCTCGGTTGTAGATGAGTTTACCGATAGAAAAGTGGTAGTAGTCTCTCGGTTGTGAATGAATTTACCGATAGAACATTCACATATATAGTACGTTATTTACATTCACAATACAGTACATTCACATATACAGTACAGATGCAATACAGTATAGAGGATTGGATACACAATACAGTACAGATGCAAAGAAGGGTAAATTCACAGAACAGATTGACACATTAGACTGTTATTCACATTTATTCACATATATATGGACAAATACAAATTGCAATCCAATGTGAACATTTATTCACATATATATTTATTCACATGTATATAAACAGTCTATGCACAGAGTACACGAAAAAGAGAAAATTGTCATGGTGGATGGTTGGGCGCAACTTCCTCCATCACATATTGAGCCCAGATTTGTCGAAGATCTCTAATCTTTGCATTTTCGTATTAGTCTTTCGACATGGCGATCTGCAAGCATGTGTGAATACTGACTAACTAACTTCCTAATTTAGAACGTGACACCCAATTTTCAAATTTGAGTTAGCTATCGATGCTTACGTGGGGGAATTGGGCAAAGTTTGTCTGCACTAGGTCGTACATGTAGCGCAGCACATAAAACTCGCATTCCCACGATTGCGGCTGCTGATGACACAGAGATAATTGCATATGCGAAGACATATTAGCTATTGTTTCCATAAACTAATTAAGCATAAACAAAAAGTCTCGTGAGTACCTCATATTCTTTTCAAGCTAGTAGGGAGCCCTGCGGTGCGGCATGCCTCCCTCCAGTGGACACATAATTATCAAAAGCCCTGCATTTTAGTTAGTATTGCCGGTTAATGTATTATCATTAGTTAGTGAGGTCAAAATTTAAATCAAACATATAAGTTACTTACGCCTCCATATTCCGCTTGATCACATATTCGATCGATAATCTGTCACGCATCGAATCGAGGTAGTACACCTCGTTCCTCGGCGGATAGATCACGATGAGAATTCAGTGGCCCCAGCATTGTACGTCAAAGAGGACCGCTAGCTTAAAGTATATCTCAGGTGTAACATACAAGATTGAGTTAAATTAGTACGAAATGCACTAACCTTTGGTGGTACGGCACCAGAATGAACTCCCTGTCCTACTGCGCCATCAGCGTCTTGGATATGTACTGCTCAAATTAGCATCGTGAGGCTTATTTTCTCTGGGTCAAGGAAACCCACCTTGTCACACGCAGCCTCTGATGCTAGCCTGTACATGCACCTGCATGCAAAGGACGACATTAGTATTGCATAGAAAGTTACTACATTTCAAATGAACTACAACAATGCAGAGTTAGCGAACATAGTTAGAAAATAGCAATACATAGCATCAGCAAACTCACAGGACTCCAGTCCGTATGATGGACATATCGAGCTCCCGCCAGTTGTAGAGGTCGAACAGATCCTCGTGTGCCACGGATATACTCCCGGGCTCACGGTGGAACTGCCCAGGCCTGTAGGGAACTAAGAAGTTCAGATTGCGCCGAGCTCGGTGTAGGTACTACTCGTGGAGGTCTCTGGTTGATCGATCCAATTTGAGCAAAGCTGCCTCCGACATGAGTGGGAACCCGTTCCTGAACCTCTCCGGCTGTCCCTGTCGCCCTTTTCCCTTGCCTTTGCCCTTGCCTTTTGCCGGGGACTGAGCGCGTACCTTCGAAGGAAAGGGCGAGGTGATGGCGGCTTTCTTCCGAGGTGAAGGCGTGGATGCGCAAGGTGGGGTCGAGGCCGTCTTTGATCTGTCCAGGTTCGCACGAGATTGGGCCTCATGCCTCGAGCTGGGGGCGCAGTCCCCTGGTAGCCCGGCGGCAGGCCACTTCAATTAATGAGCACGTATGTTAGATTTTGCAAGTTGAGTGTACTGAGTAGGATGTAATCTAAAATGTGTAGGATTTACCGGTTGTATTAGAAGACACTTCTTGGGCCACTGTACGTAGGAGCCCACTGCCTCAGCAAGTGTCTGCAGTTCCTCTGTTGGGACTGCCAACGGAGAATCGTTGTAGCCCGGCATGGCCATGTCCACCTGTACCTTTGCAAACCCCAACCGCAGAGGTACGCAGTGGACCCGGACATCCGGCCCAGACGGATATACAAAGCCGTGTCCAACCACTTCCTGCCTGTCGCCTAGGTGATTCAGTAGGATGCAACCCTTCGGCTTCTGCAAATTTGTAAATATTAAAACAGGTTAGCGAAACAACTCTAACAGAATGGGAGTGGCATCAACTTAAGTGCACAGATGAAGGCTTGTATTACCTCAAGTAGATCCAATGGATCCGCGAGGACCTTCGAAGCGCAACAGCTTATCCGACCCGCGGGGTACCGTCGCCCTGGGGATCCGCATCTGCACTCTTGGCCAGCAATGCATCTCTCAACCGTGCAAACTCTTCCCTCATTTGTGCGACCTCAGACTGCACCTCAGACTGCACCTCAGACTGCACCTCAGCCCGTATCTCCGCCCGTACCTCAACCCGTATCTTATCGGTGCGTTCCGCTTCCTTTTCCTTCCAAGAGGGGGCCTTCTTCCTCGGTGGAGTCGGATCTGCGAAACCGGCCTTCCACAACACAATGGCTCCCACGGCCCGTGTCCGCCCGAGATGCTCCTTAATTCCTAGAGCCCGAGTGAGGATGTCGTTCTCCCTCTATGGGGTAAACAATCCCTCCACTGCCTCCTTCTCAAAAGAGATCTGTTACATTTAAAGGTACCTTGTGAGACAAATTGCCTTATATACACTTGTGCGCTCATAGTTTATGAGGTTAGCCAACTTACCATTCGCCTCACAACGTCGACGTCCCCAGGGGTTACGAACTGCACAGACCCTGTGGACGACACAGACCCCCTCCCCCTCGACCATCGCTTGCACCTCTCATCCCAGATCTCGGAGAGTGGCAACTCAGGGGTGTCGATGACAGGATTTTGCTCGTCTTCCTTCTTCCACTGCTCCTCCTTCCCCACATAGCCCCGGGATCCGAGCCGATGCGGGTGGTCGTTCCTCTTCTAGATCGCCCTATTCTTCTCACTAAGGGCCTTGAACTCCTCAGTCCCCTTCTGCTTGGTGAATTCCTCCCATACCACCTCCGATATGAAGGGGTACTTCTCGCAAGGAGATTTCCACGTAGCGAGGAAGTTACTGACGAGCCAGCTCTTAAAGGTTTTCCATGTTCCATTCATGTCCTTCAAGCAGGTCGTCCTAGGTGTATCGTCGGGGATGTTCCACTTAGCCTGTTTTCAAAAAATGCATACAATTAGTCACGAGTTAGTTAAACTTTAGTATAAGCCAAGAGAACGTGATTACGAAAGAGTTCAGTGATTTCAATTAATTTAACCTTCACTTCCGCCCACAACCTATCCCTTTCATCCGCCGTCACGTCCTTCCAGCTCTGGACGGTGATCTTCACCCTTTCTTTCGCCAACAGCCCAACGTAGGCCGCGTACTTCCCAGCATTCTTTCCAATCGGCCTCCCAAATTGGTTGAACTCACAAGAAAGATCCGTGCGTTTGGCCAAATGGCCCAACGTCGTCGCGCCTCGCCCCACCCTCTTGCGCTGGGATGTAACAGCTGCATCTTCAGTTACGTTGGGGTCGGCCCTAGTCGAACCACTAGTACCATCCGATGAAGACGACGACATGTCTTTCCCTACAAAACCATCAACAAACCATAAAAAATTTAATGGAAACACAAACCAAATCATTTTACAAAGCAAAAGGACCTATTTTAAATATTTTTTCCATCGGTAAACACAGAAGCTACCATGCAATAGAAGATAAGATTCTATTTCTCAGCGTTTTCATCCACACATTTTCATATAGGAAGCAGGCAACATATGGCAATTAAATCTTCTTGGAGTTCGATAACTCAGCCCAGGACTGGAGACTAATTAGGGCTGCAAAAAGGATGTCCAAAGAAAATAATACTAAAAGAAATACATGCATAAATTACTTCCTGAACTGCTCAGAAATATTTTCTATCAGTAAACACATGAGCTGCCGATAGACCATAACAATGTTTTCCATCGGCAAAGATACGAGATACAGATATAACATATTGTTCTGGAATATTGTTGATAAGCCGCCATTCACTGGCATCACATAATCTTGGTTTAAGTCAACATTCTCCATGAATTTCTAAACTAATATTCATGGGCCAGCATTATTATTTCACACATAACAATGTTTTCTATCGGTAAACACATGAGCTGCCGATAGAACATAACAATTTTTCTATCGGCAAACATGTGAGATACCGATAGAACATAACAATGTTCTCTATATATGGAATTTTGTTGATAAGCCACCATTCACTATCATCACATAACATTCTCCATGATTTTCTATGCTAATATTCATGGGCCAGCATTATTATTTCACACGTAAATATGCACACAAGCATCTAAGTGCCGCTGTGCATAATCTGACAAACCTAATGCTATTGGAATATAAAGATATTGAAGTAGCACAGAAAGTAGGTCACAACCAAAAAAGGAATAATATGGTTTATAGCACCCTCTCTTGGTTATCTTTAGCATTACCTCTATGCAAGTCATCAGGACTTCATCACATCTATTAGTTTGGGAAAAGTCATGTATATGCATTTGAAACATATACATCGAATTCCCATCCACATTGCCATATATTCATACCAAGTGAGTAGAAATTCCCAAACAAACTAGTACATTGCATGGCTCATGTCCTTCTAGATCCAAAGTTTTAATACTTGTTCAGAAATATTTTCTATCGGTAAACACATGAGCTGCCGATAGAGCAGACAAATTTTTTCTATCGGCAAATACAGGAGATACCGATAGAATATGTGTAAGAAAACCTCCAACATATAATGTGCATTACATAGCAGTTGGATACAATTGATCACACATACAGCAGTATAGATAAGTTAAAATCTCAAAATAGGTTCATTACAGCACTAGAACATATTATGTCAACCCTAATTTAAATCAACATTGCCTGCGGAATGTACATAATCCAACACAATAGGGAACCCTAGTGTAATTGCAAAACTCGAAGAATTAGTACGTACAAAACACTAGGATCAAATAAGGAAGATGCTAGAAATAGAACGATGAATTAGGGTATTTACGGCGATCAGTTGTGGTGATGGAGAGGCGATGTAGAAAGCAGCGGCGGCCGGCGAAGGACGAAAATAAGAACCGGTGGCAGTGGCGAACCAGTGTCCAGCCGGCGATCGTCGTGTGGGAGAGAGGAAGTGAGTGGTCACGGCGGAGGTTGTGGTTTTGTTCGCTCTCGAAGAGATGTAGTGCTATAAGTTGGAACTGTTCGACTGGAGGGAAACTAAGGGCCGTGTACGAGTAATAAAGTAGTGGATGACCTTTTCTATCGGTAAAAAAAAAATAATACCTATAGAATTATATCCGTTTCTATCGGTACAACAAAATAATATCGATAGAACAAGTAAATTTCCCGGAAAAATATTTGAAGTAGTGGATGCCTTTTTCTATCGGTATAAACAATAAAATCCCGTGAGACCAATTTTCCCCAGAAAAATTTTTTAATTAAGTTCCTGAGATTATAGTATTGGGTGCCATTTTTCTATCGGTAAAAACAACAAAATACCATCAGAAAATGAAAAGGTACACACAATTTAACATCAAACAAACCGTGCTTGAAAGCTGCAGAATGATAAAGAAAGAGGGAAGATAGCCGGAAAATTGGAAAATTGACATAAAAAGAAATTGTTCATTCATTGTTGTTTTATCACTTATAAAAAAAAATAAAACCCAAAATGCTAGGTCAAGGGGTGGTCTTAGCCCTGGCTGCATGTAGAATAGAGTCAGTTTGACTTGCAGCTAGGACGCAGGACTCCTCTAGCGACAAGTTGTCCCTAGGATCAACTACTACCGCGTCGAGAAGGCCTGCTACCTCCCTCAGCTTCTCTATGGTATCCTTCATAGTCAAACCGCAGCCAGCGATGGTAATATCTGCGGCTTGCTTCTCCTCGCGAAGACGTCTCGTCCTCGCCCTGCAATTGTCACCAGCCGTCTTCATGCGCTGAATGCGCCGGAGGAGATCGTCCAGTTCAAGCCGTAGCTGAGTGTGCTTGTCCGTAAGGAGCTTGTGCTCCTCCTGGAGGGCCCTCAGGTCGGCCTTCACTTTGCCAGTGTCTTCCACGGCTCCCATTCCCTGTGCAAATCAACAGGTCAAGAATGTACTGAACATGGTTTAACAATACAGGGGTAAACCCAGGAGATTTAGAGTTCTTACCGGGGTGGGCGTGGCTGACGATCCCATGGAGTTTGCCATCGTGAAAGAGAAGATAAGGAGTCGAAGCGTTCGAGAATTAGAAAAACAATAAAATACCGCGACGCATGGCGAGGTACTTATAGAATTTCCAAGGCGACGCATGGTGACACAGTTGAGAATTCAAAGCGCCAGAGTATTTTTCTGTCGGTACAAACAATAAAAAACTGTCAGACAACAAAATACCATGAGATAACGAATTTATTCTAACGGTAAAATATAATAATACCGATAGAATAAGTAAATTTTTCGCAGCGAAACTTTTAAAGTGCCTGAGACACATTAAAGTAGTGGATGTCCTTTTCTATCGGTACAAATAACAAAATACCGTCAGAAAAGTTGATTTTTGGAGAGCTTAATTTGAAGAAGCAAGAGGCTGCAATGAGATTTTTGCAAGTGCTATTTGAAGGGAAGAATTAAGTACTTACAGGATAAAGGTACTGTACATATTAGAACTCATGCTGTGGAGTAAAATTGAGATATATTAATGCTGTGAACTAGCTTATCATTAAGTTCTAAAGAAAAATGTACTGCCTGATGTATTAATGATAAGCTCCTCACCATGCTGCAGAACTTGTGGGCTGTTTGCTGGGCATTTATCCCTGAAATAGAAATTAATCATCAATGGTTCTCAACCCATAATCCTTCTTCGTGATCATCCCGCAGATACGTTGTTTCGTCGATATCTTCAGTAGGGATAGATTGAATGTCCTTTAAAAATGGAGGTATTTCATCGAATTGGTTATACTCCTCTTCGTCGACGACGTCTTCGACCCCAACAATACATCTCTTGCTATGGAGGACAACATGCAAGTTTGGATTGGCCGGGTCAACGATGTAGAATACCTGTGTGGCTTGCTTTTCAAGTATGAATGGATCGTCTTGGTGTCTGACTCTACCAAGATCAACGAGAGTAAACCCGTAACTATCAACTTGAACACCTCGAGGGATTTCGACCCATTGGCATCGAAACAGGGGAATCTTAAGTAATCCGTAATCGAGCTCCCATATTTCATCAATAGCACCGTAATATGAGTTCAGCGCCCATACTGACCTGGCATCCTCGGAAATAGCAAACAATGTCACTCCACTACATTGCGTGCTACTCTTGGCGCCTTGAGCTCTTGTGTAAAATGAATACCCATTGATGTCGTACCCCTGCCAAGTCCCAACAGTGAATCTTGGGCCTCTTGCCAACCATGTCACAGTTTCACTTACGGAGCCCTCGGCAGCTCGCGTGACTCTTTCTTGGATCCACCCAGCAAATTTCCTGTTATGTTCTGTGATGACCCAAACATCTGACTTCGAAGGATTCTGTGACCGTAACATTACCTTGTGCTCATGTATGTATGGCTCGACCTCCGTCATGTGTTGTAAGACCCAAAAATATGATTTTGTGTACACATCACGAGCGGGGACGATAGCTTTGAATCCAATCGTTCCGATGCCCTGAAGCCTACCCTCGTGTCGGGACCTAGGAACGCCAATTGGGTCAACCCCGGCCATATAATCTGTGCAAAATTCAATCACCTCCTCGGCGGCATAACCTTCCATGATACTCCCCTCGGGTCGACGAAGAGCCCTTACGTATCCCTTCAATACACCCATAAATCTCTCAAATGGATACATGTAGCGCAGGCACACGGGTCCGCAAAACTTAATTTCTCTGATAAGGTGAACAATCAGATGGACCATAACATTAAAAAAGGATGGAGGGAAATACATCTCAAGCTGACAAAGAGTTGTAACCACGTCGCGTGGCAAAGCGTCCAGTCCATCCGGATCAATTACCTACGAGGACACAGTTGCGCCAAATATTCATATCAGAAAAATCTTCTAATTAAGCTCCACAAATGGAGGTAATGAACTTATAGTACGAGTGCACGTACTTACCTTGCAAGATATTGCGTTGAAGAAATAACATAGGTTTGTGATTGTCTCTCTGACTTTAACTGGGAGAATGCCTCTGATAGCAGTGGGAAGCATTTGTGACATCAAGACATGAAAGTCATGGGACTTCGTGCCAACCAGTCTTAGGTCCTTCATGGACACAAGTTTTTTCAAGTTCGCGGAGTACCCACATGGAACTTTAACACCGTGCAGGCACCGACAGAGTTCTGTTTTTTCGCTCTTGGACAACATATAGCAGGCCGGGGGGAGATATGTACGCTTTCCATTCTCTAAAGGTGCAAGCTCAGTCCTTATCCCCATTTCCACCATGCCACGACGAGCTTTCACACCATCCTTTGTCTTTCCCGGAATGTTCAACAACAAACCAATCAAACTATCACAGACATTTTTCTCTACATGTATGACGTCAATGCAATGTCGAACTTGTAAGTGCTCGCAGTACGGTAGATCCCAGAGAATCGATCTCTTCTTCCAAATATTTTTTTCTCGAGGTTTAGAATGCTTACCGAACTCAGCTTTGATGTCCTTCACGCGTCAGTAAATCTCCTTACCGGTCAGAAACACTGGAGCTGATCCCTTCTCAGGCTTCCAGTTAAATGATTTCCTCTTCTTACGGTACGTGTGATGCACCGGAAGAAACCTGCGGTGACCCATGTACACTGTTTTCCGGTAGTTTCGCAGCCACATGCTCTCAGTTTCATCTAGGCAAATAGGGCAAGCCTTGGCTACTTTCGTACTATACCCCAACAAATTGCCGTAGGCTGGAAAATCATTTATGATGCAAAATATCAGGGCCCGCAAGATGAAATTCTCTTTCTTGTATGCATCCCACACCTGCACCCCCTCGCTCCACAATTTCTGTCAGTCCTCGATTAAAGGCACTAGAAACACGTCAATATCATTTCCGGGTTGTCTGGGTCCTGAGATTAGTAACGCCATCATGATGTACTTGCGCTTCATGCATAACCAAGGAGGAAGATTGTAGATGCATAAAAGAACCGGCCAAGTGCTGTGCCGACTGCTCATATTACCATGTGGGTTCATACCATCTGTACTCGGCCCGAACCTTATATTCGCAAGTTCACCGCCGAACTCAGCAAATGTTCTATTGATGTTTCTCCATTGATAGAATCAGCTGGGTGTCTCAGTTTTCCGTCTTGTTTCCGGGCTTCAGCATGCCAACGCAAGTGCTTCGCGACTTTCGGATTTGCAAACAGCCGCTTGAATCTAGGTATCAGAGGCAAGTACCACACAGTTTTCGCCGGAGGTCCTTTCTTTACCTCGTGACGTCCACTGTCAATCCAGTCACTACACGTATACCTCGATGCGCCGCATCTTGGACAAACATGGAAACTAGAGTACTCGTTACGGTACAACACACAATCATTTGGGCATGCGTGTATTCTTTTGATTTCCATTCCCAACAGACACAACAGTTTTTTGGCTTGGTAAGTAGAACTTGGCAACTCATTTCCCTCTGGAAGCATGTCTGTTAGAAGATCTAATAGTGCCATGAAACTCTTATCACTCCAACCGTTGCCTGCCTTCAAGTTATATAATCTCAGCACAGAAGACAGTTTTGTAAATGTTGCACATCCAGGGAACAGAGACTTTTCAGAGTCAGCAATCAGTTTCTCAAATTCACAGAACTCATTTTGGTTGTAATCTTCCTCTACATCATGTAACATCTCATCTAGATTGTCATCATCATCATCTACGTGCACATCGGAATGAACATTATCACAATTCGGATGATCATCAATATTATTGCAAACCACATCCGAGTCCTACTGATTGATAGTAGTGGTGCTTGTTTCCTCAAGATCTTCGCCGTGCCATATCCAATGGGTGTATCGCGCGTTAAAACCACGACGAATCAAATGACTCTTAATTTGATCAGAGCTGCTAAACCTTTTCAAGTTCATACAATCTGTACAAGGACAGAGCATATTTTTCTCTCCCTTCCTCTCCTTTTGTTGCTCAGCAAATTTAATAAACTCATTCACACCATCCAAATATTCAAGAGTAGTACGTTTTATTCCATACATCCAATATTTCCTGTCCATCTACAATTAACAAAATTTAACGAGTCAGCCATGCATGAAACCTGCCGATTAAGTTATGTATATGTACATGTACATCCTCTTACAACAGATGTGTTGAACCCTAGCCTGACGAAATTAACACTAATTAACCTAGCTAACTACACAATACAAGCTAGTTAGCTCCTAAAACATGACGCATTTCCAACTAGCTAGCTCCCAAGCTTAGAGCTACAAACTTCGAACTACACAATACAGCTAGCTTGCAAGTAGAGAGGGAGGGAGATCTAGAGGGAGAGAGAGAGATAAGTGTCGACAATTAAGCATACCTTAAAGAGAGGGGCGCAATCAACTTCCCTCCAGCTTGCGCTGATCACCGTAGCAGTGTAGCTGCGAGCATGAAACTTTTCATCACAAACAGAGGGACACAGAGTGCAACAGAACAAATTAAAGAGCAGCTCAGCAATGGTCGAGTGGGGTTTTCCTTATAATGGAGATTTTTCTAACCGTAAATACATGAAATAACCGTTAGACTAACTAAGGTAATTTGCCACTCACATATTCTATCAATAAAAACACACATATACTGTAACACCCCGATTTTTCCCAAATCCTGGCCTGTCTTGTCCCTCTCTATTTCAGAATGAGATCCCTGTTGTGCCAGCAGCTTACCCCAAAAAGTTGGCAATCAAACTCTTTCGTTCAGATCTTTTTCACAAATCAGCCCTTTTCAGATTTGTCAGAAGCCCCAAAAAGACTAAAAGTCTCAGACCACCTCCAAACTTTGATCTGATTCAGTGAATATCTCCCATTCACTATTCTGAACATTTTTCCCTTCTGGAAGAATTTCCAAATCCTGCCCTAAACCTGAGTTTCGACCTTCGCCGTTTTTGAAACCCTAATTACCCTGTTTTACCCTAAAGTCGTTTTCCCCACTTTTGTCGAAACCCTTCAGATCTTGCCCGATCTTATCAAACTTTGGCTAGATGAGTTCCATTAATCTTATGCAACTCATTCCTGACATCAGATTTCAGATCAGCCCTCCAGATCTCCAGATTTACAATCAAGCCCATTTCCAATTCAACTTTTCCTCGCAGATAAGTCCCTGGAGCAAGTTTCAAATTGCATTTCAGCCCGAGCTATTCTTTTCCAGCCCTTTTCGACCAGGCCAACTGCTGTGCACACGACCAGAGATCGCCATGGTTTCCTTGCGCCGTGCACGCTCGCCGCCGGCCATCTTCTCCGGTCACCCGTGCACGTGGTCAGTTGAGCCACCCCGCGCGCACGTGCCAGCAACCAATACCCCGCTAAACCCAGTGGTTAAACGCCCGCGCTCCAGCAGTGTTTTCGCGCGCGCACGCCCGTTGCCGTGGCATTGCATGCGTGTACGTGTCACCGCCGGAGCTTTGCTGTTGCCTCCGCATCCGCGCCGTTTCAAACCCAGTTCCAATGCGCTCCCGACAACGGTGGAAAAGTTACTGCACAGCCGGTGCACATCACGTCGTCGTCGCCGTTGTTGCGCCTGCGCCCGACAAGCTTCTCCTCGGCGCAAGCAATCGTTGTCGTTTCCCCCTCGCTAGCTCCGCCTCTTAGCCTAATTAAACCCCCCCTGTGCTGTGAATGCTCCAAACCTCCAGAAAATCGGCTAAGTCCCAAACCTCGCTGCTGTCTCCTTCTTCTCCGGCGAGGCAGTGAGAGAGCTCACGGTGCTAGCCCACTTCACAGCCCCTCTCTTCAATCCAAAGCCACTGGTGAGTTCCCCTCTTCCCTCTCTCCGTGTCATAGCTCCCAATTGCACCAGATCGATCCCCATCGCCGGTGATCGCTGGATTCCCGATTCTCCCTGTTTCTGCAATGCTGTTCGATTCATCCCAAATTGGCTTCCCCTCTAGTAGAGTTTCTTGATCAGTAGACCCCATCTAGCAAGCCTGTGCGCTCAGATTTCACAATTGAGCTGGAATCGTAGTTTTTCTGTTCTAGCTCGTCGCCGATGATCGGGCTCCCGTCGCCAGGCCGTACCAGCTATCCCCCAGCCAAATTGACTTAGCCATTAGCTTCCACACTTCACCCTCTCACTCTCTGAGCAAGCAATCGAGTTCAAATGCTTTGTATCAAAAACCCCCAATCTCCAGTGTCGTCTTCTCCAGCACCGGTCGCCGGAATTCTTCCCCGGCCGATCTAGCTCCTGAAACTTTGTCCCTTAGCTTTGCCTCACCTCCCTGAGCATTTTCTTCCACTAGCTCGACATCTGGATCTGCCTAGATTGTGAGTTATACCCTTGTCAAGCTCTTGTCCAGATCAATGTCTGTGCCGTGTCGCCACCGTGTTTGCTCACCGGATTTGGCCGCCCTCCGACCACTTTCAGCCCTAGATCCTGTTGAATGATTTGGTCCTGTTATCAATGCCTACCTCCCAGACAAAGTTGTGCATCAATTGGAGCCCTGGATCAAAGGTTAAGCTTTGCCCTAGTTTTTGGCAATGTCTCCACTATGTCAGTGCATGTCAGCCACTGGCATTAGCCTTGTTTGATCCCTTCTGGTTGAGCAATGGAAATGTCACTTTGTCCCCTAGATTCCTGGAGTTGTGTTCTACATCTTTCTCTTCTGCCACTTCTCCAGAAAACCTACCTAAGACCAACTTATGGCTATGTCTAGCCGTGGACTGAATGTCGGCCTTTGACATTCAACTTCTTTTGAGACTATCTCTTCGACCAGCACCCAAGTGACTTTGTCCAAATGTTTTCCCTTGCATGCATGATATATTTACTTATTATTTTCTATTGCAACTATTTTATGTATGCTTATGTAGCGTATGTGTTGTATTGCTTGTGTCCGCCGCAGTGCCCGAAGTTGAAGGAGCGGAAGAAGTCTTCGAGGTTTCGTTCAAGTAATTAGACCCAGCAGTGCAAGGCAAGTCTCAACCCCTTGATCATGTCTCGCCTAATATTTTCAAATGAAGTATATTAGTTGTTTTCAAAGTATATGCCTGCCTTATATTCAAATGAGAGTATGTTCAAATAATGTGGTTAGATATAACCCAAATGATTGTGAAACCCCTCTTGTGAGTGAATACCCATGCATCCTTGTCACCCTAGGATATATGCTTAGAATTATGCTTATGCTTGAAAACTTATGCTAAATATCAAATGGTCGCTTATATGAAAAACATGTTTGAAACCCCTATTGTGAAATGAAATGTCAAATTAGTATTGATAGTGAGGATTGGTTTGTATGTAGAGGGTGCGGTGCGCACCAGGGAATATGGATGGCTCCTCACTATTAATTCATAAGGACTAGAACCTTGTGTTGTGCCTCTATGCGGCATGAAAAACGTACCAACCACTTGCCTGGTATGGGACAGGAACGACTTAGTAGCTTTTTGGTATTAGCAGTTCCTTGCATGGTTTGTTGGTCTGGTTTCTCGCGTGGAGAAACTGGTTGGGCGCAGTTCGTCTGTGAGTGATGTGTGTTCAAAAAAGCATGAGAGGAAAAGGTGGAAAGAAGGAAGACGCCCTACGCCTAAGATTAAGCCGTGCGCGGTTGTAATAAAAAAAGGTCAGATGTCTCGCGTGGACAGACCAAGGCCATGTGTCCTGCGGGAGCATAAGCCAAAGGCTAGGAAGTAAGGCAGTGGGGAGGACCCACAACGGTACTTGAGACTTAATTGTCTATTTATCGGGCGGGGATACTGTTAATACTGAACTGCAAAAGCGTTGTGTGATCTCGGTCTTGTCACATGTGTATAAGTCACATGGAGCTGTACCGACTTGAAAGTCGAGTGAAGAAGTGGATTTAAAAAGAGGTACACCTTTGCAAAGTGTAAGAAAAGTATCGGATACTCTGTACTCCCAGGTCATGGAGTATATTCGCGGTGGATTTATCCATGTGGTTCAGCACAAGTAAATATTTGGAATGTTTTCATAATATGGGTTGATAAAAGTGATGACTCATGGGAGACCATCACATAACAATTTCTTAAAGTATATTATAAGATTTACAAAACTCCGCTGTTGAAAATAAAACCCTTATTTGAGAGATCAAAGAATTGAAATCTATACTATTTATGATTATAAGACTTAAACCCTTTTCTTGATCACTCCTCATCTATATACCTGCATTCTTGTAACGAGACTTGCTGAGCATTGTGTAAAAACATGCTCACCCTTGCCTTTACAAACAAATTCAGAAGAAAAGATTTGAGGATTCCGATTCCCCTGGCCTTGAGCACCAAGAAGAGGAAAGAGTCTTTCCAGACGATTTGAGCTTCTAGGAGGGTCATGAGCCAAGTTGAGTCCGATGTGGAGGAAGCCCTTCCAGAGCCGCTGCAGAAGGAAGTGAAGACCTTTGTGGTTGCTTTTTGTGTTGTTTTTCTGTGTTCGGTACTTCGATACCGATTCTTGATTTTGAAAACTCTCTACTTTTGTATCAACTTTAATTAAGGTCATCCTTGGCATTATGATATTGTAATAGTGGTCCTCGTGACCTTGTACTTGTTTTATCTACCTGCTTTATTATTTAAAGTGAATCCTGTTGTTGTGAGCTTGTGATGAACCTACCTGTGCGCAATCCACCTAGGCGGTTGCCACGGGATTCCTCAAAGGAGGGTCCCACATATACCATTAGAGAATGTACATTACTGAGCAAGCACAGGTCTTGTTCTATCGGTAAATATGTGTATTTACCGTTAGATGATGCATGACTGAGCAAATATATGTGTTTTCTATCGGTAAATATGTGTATTGACCGTTAGATGGTGCATGACACAGCACGTACATGAGTTTTTCTATCAGTAAATATGTGTATTAACCGTTAGATGATGCATGACACACGAACATGAGTTTTCCTATCGGTAAATATGTGTATTTACCGTTAGATGATGCATGACTGAGCAAATATATGTGTTTTCTATCGGTAAATATGTGTATTTACCATTAGCTGATGCATGACTGAGCAAATATATGTGTTTTCTATCTGTAAATATGGTATTTACCGTTAGAGGAGGTACTTGTACCAAACTGGGACACACATGACACCAGTTCTCACATCCAAGGAATCATATCAATGTAACATCAAACAGATCTTACATCAAACTGATCTTAACTAGAAGATAAAGCAATATTTCAAGAAATGCTAATTTGTGGATTAACTAGGAGACACAAAAATACTTTTTTTAGGTACTTGGGACTTCATCTTGCCAAAGAAATTACACATGCCAGTTCACAAATTCAAGTACAAACATACACATGCCAGTTCACCAATACAAATTCAGGTACATGTCTGAAAGAGCAGTATAAATACACACCTACCGACCAATACAATTAAATAGACAAATACTCCCTACACATTCAAGTTCATGTCCCAATTAGCAATACATGATACACAAATATACAAATACAACAATTCACAAATTCGGTGTATATTAGAAAAGCCACGTCTGAAATTAACAATAGATCACAACGAGGACCCAGTGGCCCTTACATTTTACATAAAAGAGAACCTTTGCAGGTTGTGACAATGCAACTACCGACTACAAGTTAGACCTGATACATCACAAATCCATTCATCCAAAACAGCAAATGTCTGAACCACATTGGACTTAACCATAGGAGTTCAGTTCGAAGACGCCCGAGGAGCTGGAACTGCCGTCGACTTACATTTGTATTGGTGATTTCCTCGGACTCAAACTCGATCGACTCAACTCAACTCAACCTTCCAAGATGTTGTTCTGTGTAGTGATGGTGTAGAATGGCTGTGCAAATAACAACAATTCTTCTTCTCCAAGCAGGTAAGCATCTGGCCACAAGCTGGTGCATGCAAAAAAATGTAAGATGCTTTCTATAGGTCCTGATTTGAGAAACACGCCGGGCTTAAGGATCTTCTCGACTGAGCCAACCAAGATCTCGCCCTTCACGTCCTTCCAGCTCTTGACGGTGATCTTCACTGTTTCTTTCGCCAACAAGCCAACGTAGGCAGCGTATTGCGATGAAGAACCGTGAAATACGTTGCCCCTCATGAGCATCATCCAAGGACCTGCACAGATCATAATCATATTGAAAAGAAGACACATCAAAATGAAGGATACAAAAATTGTAGAATAATTGCCATAATCGGATTAGAATAATCTAACAATATTGCTGAAATTTTACGTACCTTGCTTGGGATGCCGAAGTCTAGAGGGCGTTGATGGAGGTGCGGAGGTGCAGCGGTCGCCTGTAGAGGTCGCCGGCCGTCCATGGAGCATACGGGTTAGGACTACGAGCCCAGATGAACTGTGAGAATGAAAGAGATATACCCGTGTATTTATAGTACTAGATAAGTTCTATCGGTACAAAAACCGCATACCGTTAGTAATTTTATATATTTTCTAACAGTATACAAATAAATTATCGATAGAAAAAAACATCTGTAGAAGGCGAATGGTTCTATCGGCACAATACATATTACCAATAGGAATTTTTGTACATACTCTGTTGGTATATACGTACATTGCCGATAGAATAATACTAGTTGTAGAAGGCGAACAGTTCTAAAATATTTTTGCTATATTCTAACGGTATAAACATTCATTACCGATAGAATAAAACTATTTGAAGACGAACAGTTCTAAGCAATTTTCGATATATTCTAACGGTACAAGAATCAATTACCGATAGAATAAAAATATTTGTAGAAGGCGAACGGTTCTATCGGCACACTACATATTGCCGATAGGAATTTTTGAGATATTCTGTCGGTAGACACATACAGTACCAATAGAATAAGTCTAGTTGTAGAAGTCGACCAGTCCTATCGGCGCACAACATTCTTCCGTCAGTACTTATGCATCTCTTCTAACGGCAAATATGTTCATCACCGCTAGAGTAAATCATACTCCTTCTTCTATTGGTAAGTTTCTTACAAACCGATAGAAAAAATACACCCGTTGGCCTTTTATGACCGCGAGGCACATTTTCTATCGGTTTTCTACTAAATTGCTAATAACCGATAGAATATAGGGTAGTAGACTGCATTTCTGTACTAGTGTGGTTCGCCACTGCCACCAGTTCATATTTTCGTCCTTCGCCGGCCGCCGCTGCGTTCTACACCGCCTCTCCATCACCACAACTGATCGCCGTAAATACCCTAATTCGTCGTTCTTTTTCCAGCATCTTCCTTATTTGATCTTAGTGTTTTGTACGTACCAATTCTTCGAGTTTTGCAATTACACTAGGGTTCCCTATTGTGTTGGATTATGTACATTCCACAGGCAATGTTGATTTAAATTAGGGTTGACATAATATGTTCCAGTGTTGTAATGAACCTATTTTGAGATTTTAACTTATATATACTGCTATATGTGTGATCAATTGTATCCAACTGCCATGTAATGAAAATTATATGTTGGAGGTGTTCTTACACATCTTCTATCAGTATCTCCTATATTTGCCGATAGGAAAAATTGTTCTGTTCTATCGGCAGCTCATGTGTTTACCAATAGAAAATATTTCTGAACAAGTATTAAAACTTTGGATCTAGAAGGACATGAGCCATGCAATGTACTAGTTTGGTTGGGAATTTTTACTCACTTGGTATGAATATATGGCAATGTGGATGAGTCTTCGATGTATATGTGTCAAATGCTTATACATGACTTTTCCCAACCTAATAGATGTGAAGTCCTGATGACTTGCTTATAGGTAATGCTAAAGATAACCAAGAGAGGGTGCTATAAACCATATTATTCCTTTTTTGGTTGTGACCTACTTTCTGTGCTACTTCAATATTTTTATATTCCATTAGCATTAGGTTTGTCAGATTATGCACAGTGGCACTTAGATGCTTGTGTGCATATTTATGTGTGAAATAATAATGCTGGCCCATGAATATTAGTATAGCAAATCACGGAGAATGTTATGTGATGACAGTGAATGGCGGCTTATCAACAAAATTACATATATAGAAAACATTGTTATGTTCAATTGGTATCTCACGTGTTTGCCGATAGAAAAATTGTTATGTTCTATCGGCAGCTCATGTGTTTACCGATAGAAAACATTGTTATGTGTGAAATAATAATGCTGGCCCATGAATATTAGTATAGCAAATCATGGAGAATGTTGACTGAAACAAAGATTATGTGATGCCAGTGAATGGCGGCTTATCAACAATATTCCATAACACAGGGAACATTGTTATGTTCTATCGGTATCTCGTATCTTTGCCGATAGAAAACATTGTTATGGTCTATCGGCAGCTCATGTGTTTACCGCTAGAAAAGATTTCTGAACAGTTCAGCAATTAATTTTTGCATGTCTTTTAGTATTATTTTCTTCGGACATCCCTTTTGCAGCCCTAATTAGTCTCCAGTCCTGAACTGAGTTATGGAACTCCAAGAATTAATTGGCATATGTTGTCTGCTTCCTATATGAAAATGTGTAGATGAAAATGCTCAGAAATAGAATCTTATCTTCTATTGGTAGTTTATGTGTTTACTGATAGAAAAAATATTTAAAATAGGTCCTTTTGCTTTGTAAAATGATTTGGTTTGTGTTTCCATTAAATTTTTGATGGTTTGTTGATGGTTTTGTAGGGAAAGACATGTCGTCGTCTTCATCGGATGGTACTAGTGGTTCGACTAGGGCCAACCCCAACGTAACTGAAGATGCAGCTGGTTCATCCCAGTGCAAGAGGGTGGGGCGAGGCGCGACGACGTTGGGCCGTTTGGCCAAAAGCACGGATCTTTCTTCTGAGTTCAACCAATTTGGGAGGCCGATCGGAAAGAATGCTGGGAAGTACGCGGCCTACGTTGGGCTGTTGACGAAAGAAAGGGTGAAGATCACCATCCAGAGCTGGAAGGACGTGACGGCGGACGAGAGGGATAGGTTGTGGGTGGAAGTGAAGGTTAAATTAACTGAAATCACTGAACTCTTTCATAATCACGTTCTCTTGGCTTATACTAAAGTTTAACTAACTCGTGATTAATTGTATGCATTGTTTGAAAACAGGCTAAGTGGAACATCCCCGACGATACACCTAGGACGACCTGCTTGAAAGACATGAACGGAACATGGAAAACCTTTAAGAGCTGGCCGTCAGTAACTTCCTCGCTGCAGGGAAATCTCCTTGCGAGAAGTACCCCTTCATATCGGAGGAGGTATGGGAGGAATTCACCAAGCAGAAGGGGACCGAGTAGTTCAAGGCCCTTAGCGAGAAGAATAAGGCGATCCAGAAGAGGAACGACCACCCGCATCGGCTCAGATCCCGGGGCTATGCGGGGAAGGAGGAGCAGTGGAAGAAGGAAGACGAGCAAAATTCTGTCATCGACTCCCCTGAGTTGCCGCTCTCTGAGATCCGGGATGAGAGGTGCAAGCGATGGTGGAGGGGGAGAGGGTCCGTGTCATCCACGGGGTCTGTGTAGTTCGTAAACCCTGGGGACGCCGATGTTGAGAGGTGAATGGTAAGTTGGCTAACCTCACAAACTGTGTGCGCAAAAGTGTATATATGTGTTTGTCTCAGAAGGTACCTTCAAATGTAACAGATCTCTTTTGAGAAGGAGGCAATGGAGGGATTGTTTACCCCGCAGAGGGAGAACGACATCCTCACTCGGGCTCTAGGAAATAAGGAGCATCCCAGGCGGACACGGGCCATGGGAGCCATTGTGTCGTGGAAGGCTGGTTTCGCAGATCCGGCTCCACCGAGGAAGAAGGCCCGCTCCTGGAAGGACAAGGAAGCGGAGCTCTTCAATAAGATACGGGCTGAGGTACGGCGGAGATACGGGCTGAGGTGCAGTCTGAGGTGCAGTCTGAGGTCGCACAAATGAGGGAAGAGTTTGCACAGTTGAGAGAAGCATTGCTGGCCAAGAGTGCAGATGCGGATACCTAGGGCGACGGTACCCCGCGGCGTTGGATAAGCAGTTGTTCTTCGAAGGTCCTCGCGGATCCAGTGGATCTACTTGAGGTATTGCAAGCCGTCATCTGTGCACTTAAGTTGATGCCACTCCCATTCTATTAGAGTTGTTTCGCTAACCTATTTTAATATTTACAAATTTGCAGAAGCCGGAGGGTTGCATCCTACTGAATCACCTAGGCGACGGGCAGGAAGTGGTTGCACACGGCTTCATATATTTGTCTGGGGCGGATGTCCGGATCCACTGCGTACCTCTGCGGTTGGTGTTCGCAAAGGTTCAGGTGGACATGGCCATGCTGGGCTACAACGATTCATCATTGCCAATCCCAACAGAGGAAATGCAGACACTTGCTGAGGTGGTGGGCTTCTACGTACAGTGGCCCAAGAAGTGTGTTCTAATACAACAGGTAAATCCTACACATTTTAGATTACATCCTACTCAGTACACCCAGCTTGCAAAATCTAACATACGTGCTCATTAATTGAAGTGGCCTGCTGGTGGGCTACCAGGGGACTGCGCCCCCCCCCTCGGGGCATGAGGTCAGATCTCGTGCGAACCTGAACACAGCAAAGGCGGCCTCAACCCCAGCCAGTGCATCCACAACTTCACCTCGGAAGAAAGCCGCCATCACCTCGCCCTTGCCTTCGAAGGTACACGCTCAGTCCCCGGCAAAAGGCAAGGGCAAAGGGCCAAAGGGACAGCCGGAGAGGTTCAAGAATGGGTTTCCACTCGTGTCGGAGGCAGCTTTGCGCAAATTGGATCAATCAACCAGAGACCTCCACGAGTGGTACCTACACCGAGCTCGGCGCAATCTAAACTTCTTAGTTCCCTACAGGCCTGGGCAATTCCACCATGAGCCTGGGAGTATATCCGTGGCACACGAGGATCTGTTCGACCTCTACAAACTGGTTGGAGCTCGATATGTCCATCATACGGACTGGAGTCCTGTGAGTTTGCTGATGCTATGTATTGCTGTTTTCTAACTCTATATGCTAACTCTGTATTGTTGTAGTTCATTTGAAATGTAGTAACTTTCTGTGCAATACTAATGTCGTCCTTTGCAAGCAGGTGCATGTACAGGCTAGCATCGGAGTCTGCGTGTGACAAGGTGGGTTTCCTCGACCCAGAGAAAATAAGCCTCATGATGCTAGAGCACGACGCTACACACGCTGAGCAGTACATTTCCAAGGCGCTGATGGCGCAGCAGGACATGGAGTTCATTCTAGTGTCGTACCACCAAAGGTTATTGCATTTCGTACTAATTTAACTCAATCTTGTATGTTACACCTGAGATATACTTTGAGCTAGAGGTCCTCTTTTACGCACAATGTAGGGGCCACTGGATCCTCATCGTGATCTGTCCGTGGAGCAACGAGGTGTACTACCTCGATTCGATGCGTGACAGATTACCGAACGAATATGTGGTCATGGGGAATATGGAGGCGTAAGTAACATATATGTTTGATTTAAATTTTGACCTCACTAGCTAATGATAATACATTAACCGGAAATGCTAACTGAAATGAAGGGCTTTTGAGAAATATGTGTCCACTGGAGGGAGGCATGCCACACCGCAGGGCTCCCTAGCTTGGAAAGAATATGAGGTACTCACGAGACTTTTTGCTTATGCTTAATTAGTTTATGGAAACAATAGCTAACATGTCTTCGCATACGCAATTATCTCAGTGCCATCAGTAGCCGCAATCGTGGGAATGCGGGTTTTATGTGCTGCGCTACATGTATGACCTAGTGCGGACAAACTTTGCCCAATTCCCCCAGGTAAGCATCGATAGCTAACTCAAATTTGAAAATTGGTGTCACATTCAAAATTAGGAAGTTAGTTACTCAGTATTCACACATGCTTGCAGATCGCCATGTCGAAAGACCAATACGAAAATACAAAGATTAGAGATCTTCGACAAATCTGGGCTCAATATGTCATGGAGGAAGTTGTGCCCAACCAACCGCCGTGACAATTTCTCTTTTTTGTGTACACTGTGCATAGACTGTTTATATATACGTGAATAAATGTCCATATTGGATTGCAATTTGTATTTGTCCATATATATGTGAATAAATGTGAATAACTGTTTAATCTGTACTGTATATGTGAATGTACCGTATTGTGAATGTAAAGAATGTACTGTATATGTGAATGTACTATATTGTGAATGTAAAGAATGTACTGTATATGTGAATGTACTGTATTGCATCTGTACTGTATTTCTATCGGTAAATTCATTCACAACCGAGAGAGTACTATCATTTTTTCTATCGGTAAACTCATCCACAACCGAGAGAGTACTACCCTTTCTTCTATCCGTACACACGTAATACACCATTAGAAGAGTTTAACTTTTCCTGCCGGTGAACTCATACACAACCGAGAGAGTACTATCATTTTCTCTATCGGTAATCTCTTTCACAACCGAGAGAGTACTATACTTTATTCTATCGGTACACACGTAATTGACCGTTAGAAGAGTTTAACTTTTCCTGCCGGTAAACTCATACACAACTGAGAGAGTACAATCATTTTTTCTATCGGTAAACTCATTTCCAACCGAGAGAGCGCTAAGGTTTTTTCTATCGGTATACTCGTAATTAACCGTTAGAAGAGTGTGCCTTTTCCTGCCAGTAAACTCATTCACAACCGAGAGAGTACTATACTTGTTCTATCGGTAAACTCTTTCACAAACGTCAGAATACAATGGGTTTTCTACCGGTTGTCGCCTAAAATGCCGTTAGAATACTGAAGTTCTTCTATCGGTTATTTACCGATACAAAATAACCTATCTTGTTCTATCATGTCTATCTCTAACGGTACAAAAACCGATAGTAGAAGGGTGTTTTTTACCGATAGAAGAAAGCTTTTCTGTACTAGTGAACTTTCTTACCACCCCAGTAACCTCCCTACCAAATTTGGTAAAGTCCGATGGCCGCTCGCTGATGAATTATGAAGTCCTGTCTCCAGCGACAGCGAGATGTCGCACTGGTAAATTGAGCACCTTTATCAAATTACCGGCGCGTACACCTAATTGAGGTCATCCTCAACATCGTAGAAGTCCCTGTTGATGATTTCACTGCTTCGTCTTCGCCAGCACTGGTGATGTTGAAGAGTCCTGTTTCTGGGACCACACCATGGAGAGAGGTCTCGGTGGAGCCATCATTTGATTTGCCACTTCGATTACATTCCATAGGTGCTGTAGAAGCTCATCGACATGTTGTTGACCAGATTCCGGCTGTCGCCGTCAAACTTGCTGCCGGCCGTGCCATTCTAGTAGTGCTGTTTGTGAAATCCAGTCATCGGTCAAAAGAAGCCACCCAAACTGATCGCTGACGAAGTTGATGGAGCCCTCTGGTGCAATGGCCTCAAGCTAGACCTCAATGCCATCGAAGTCACCACCGATGAGGAGTTCACCGCCATAGATCACCGCGCGCTCTGAATTCCAACCAAAGCCAACTGAGGACATTTGTTCTATACAATAGATGTCAGCCGCTGATGCTCATAAGGTCAGCCGACCAGTTTTAGGGCATTATTTCAAATTCCAACCGTGTCATTTTGTTTATCATATTAATTAGAGTCTAACCATATAATTTGTATTTTATAAAAGTCCCCTGTTAGCCCATAATTGATAAAAGTGTTAAAACCCTAATTGAAGTATATATATTAAACTAATATATAAACCCTAAAAGTGTCAAATCACTTTAGAAAGTTAGTAATTTGATTTAAATTGAATGACTAGAACCCTTTGCCTATTTTACAGTTATTTGCCTTCAGAATTTAGGTCAAATTCAGCTTCCACGACCTACTAATCAACCTTTTTACCCTTTTCGAAAATGTCATTTTTATTTTACCCTGTTTGCATGTTGTTTCATTTTCGATTCCTAATGAGACCCTTTTACGGTCCGATTTATTCGATTAATCATCGCGGCGATTTAAGTATAAATATGTTAGACCCTCGGCATGCATTTTATTTTATCCGTTGAATGATTAATCATATTTTGATCAATAGTGTACTTTAATTATAAATAGGACCCAAGATACCTACTGCTGAGGAGCAAATCACCGAGACTATACCAGGAGAACCAATCCTAGAGGAATGAGGCAAGTCAATTGAACTTGATCATTCAGATTTAAAATATTATATTGTAGTTGATAAAAGAACTTTCGCAATTGCATTATGCAATTCAAATATATGATAAGTTGATAATTATTCTATTAAAAAAATGGGCTGTGTGCCCTATAAAAATTTAATTATAAAGGAAAATGTTTGGGTAGAATGGATTAGAATGTTGATGGTGCATGAGGCACAGGGGCATTGTGGTTAAGTTCTTTACCCGAACACTTGAGGACCAAACCATTGTGCTTTAACTTCCACTGGCATGTTACCATAATAACCACAAGCCTGGCATGGGACAGGCATCACCTAGTAAGTTTGTCAAATAATTAACTCAGCTCTACATGGATAGTGAGGTATGAAAGTGATGTGTTGATGTGTTTATGAGATGTGATCCCTCCATTGATCCACTGCTAGACAAAGGTGAATACCCTACCACGGGCTAGCACTGGAAAGGATCGGGGTAGGGGTATAGCCCGCTACAACGGCTATAGGTTTTGTTTGATGCATGGTAAGACATTAGCCGAGCAGAGCTAAAGTTATTATAAGACAATGAGAAAAGCATGTGAGCTTCGACTCAGTCGCATGCAGTATTGTTGCATGTATATGCGCTGACAGTAGTAGTCGAAGTAAATTATGGGAAAAGTAGTATACCTTTGCAGAGTGTAAACAATGTATTCGAATACTCTGTATCCTCGGATTAGGGTATGTCATGATCAGTGAATTATCATGTGGTTAAGCACAAATAGATTTCCAAATTTTATTTTAAAACTGTTAAGTTCAACCTTGAAAAGTTAATCAAAAATGGATATGTTATATTCTTGTTGAAGTAAATAACAGATTAAATTTTTGCAACTACCATATTGCAATAAGAAATCATAAGCTGATTTAATATGAGTACCTTCTTGAGCATTCTATTCTGTTATGAATCCTTGAATATGTATATTTGTGCATTTGCCTCAATTGGCTTGCTGAGTACCCTGTACTCACCCCCGAAGTTTCAAATTAATAGAAGAGTATGAAGTTGACCAAGAACCACCTGAGGATGAACCAGCTTCGCTTGAGGGCGAGTTTGATTAGCTCTTCTAAGGTCACATTTCATGGCCGAGTTCGACTATGGGAAGGGTTCTTGTATGCATGTAACATAAATAAATTGTGACGGTTGTAGTCTCTTTTGTGAGACTGTACTTTATCATTGTATATTAAATGTTTATGAGTTGTGGTTGTGATATACACTCTATGTACAACTATATCCTAGGGAGTTTTGCTCCATGGGGTGATTGCCTTGGTAATCCCTTATTGACATTCCATCAAGGGATAGCCTGTATCATGAGCCCAGGCAGCAGGGATGGGACAAGAGACGAGGAAGCCAAGGAGTTTTCCCGACTTGCCCACGAGCACACACTTTTCCATGTTAAGTTTAATACCATATCTCCGGAGGTTGGCAAAATTTTCAACCAAGTCTTTGAGATAGTCGGAGTGCCTTACGCTCTTGATGACCAAAACATCGACATGGACGGAGAGATTAAGACCAATTTTCACTCGGAGCATTTTGTTCATCGCTCGTTGGTAGGTTGCATTGGTGTTCTGCAATCCAAATGGCATTCTTACGTAATAGTAAGTGCCAAATGGGGTGATGAAGGCAGTCTTCTCCTAATCTCCAAGCGCCATGCTAAACTGATGGTATCCTAAGTTGGCATCCAAGAAACTCATCAGTTTGAACCCGACGATTGAATCAACCAATTGCTCTATCTTGGGTAGAGGGAAATCATCCTTAGGATATGCACTGTTGAGATCTATGAAGTCTATGCACATACGTCATTTTCCATTGCACTTTTTCACGAGCACTAGATTAGCTAACCAATTTGGGTGCTTGACCTCTCAAATTATTCCCACTTCAAGCAGTTTGTCAAGCTCAGCTCAAATTTCTTCTTGGCGATACGGGGCAAAACTGTGGAGCTTCTGCTTGAGTGGGTGCAAGCCTTTGGCTATGGATAACCTATGCTCGACCACCTCTCGAGGTATGCCCGTCCCTGAGTAATGCTGAAAGCACCTGGATTTCTTCGGCTGAGAGATTAGCACTTGTATTCACCATTTTCTTGGGGTCAGAACCAAGTGATACGAGAACGGAAACACCTACTGGCTCTAGTGGAGCTTTGGACTTTTCCCGGGATTGGAGCTGGGTGATACAGGAACAGCATCACTTGAGTGCTCCAATTGTTCTTTGGAGTTTTTCTCAGGCACTATTGCTCAAATGGTGTTGACTTCCCTAGCGGGCAAAGCCTCGACCAGTTCCAGCAATCGAGTGAAACTCCTCTGCGAAGCTTCCTGGTTCCCTATGACAATGATCGTGCCATTGGGGCTCTAAATTTTGATGGAAAGGTATGTGTAGTGGCTGGCCGCCATGAACTTGATCAAAGACGGTCGTCCCAATATCACATTGTATGTGAATGGTACATCTGCAACATCAAAAGTGATAACTTCCATTCAGTAGTAGCGGACGTCGTCGAAAGTCATCGCCAAATCGATCTTCCCCCAGGGTTCAAGAGAGATGCTAGGGGTTAGGGTCTTGAAGACGTTTTTCACCGGTTAGAGCACATCACGGGTCATCTATATCGACGGGAGGGTGCTAGCAAATAGGATGTCCAACGTGCTGCCTCCATCCGCAAGGACACTCTTCAGTTTACAGTTGTGGATTGTGGGTTCCACAACTAAAGGATCTGTGTGCAGGTATGCTAGCTTAGTGGGCTTATCCAGCGGTCCAAAGGACAACGGCTGGTTGGATCACATTGGCGGCATTCAACAGGCACACTTCCTCCATCATTCAACACAGCCGACATTCACCAGGCAGGGTGTTCCCTTTTCTTCAAAGGGATGATTCAGTTCTTCACAAAGTCCCAGATCATGTCGCGGGCAATCAAGCCCTCATTCACTAAGTATCGAATCACTTGGGCCTGCCTCTTCTGTTCATCGTCTAGCGGAGGAGCAAAATCTTTGTCCCACTTTTCTCTGGTCAACGACTCGAACCAGAGATGGCTCTCGCTAGGAGCCAAGCAGTAGAACCACCGCCGATACCATCCATAGACGGAATCACGGAGGGGAAAATGCGGGAAGTCCTTCTCCCACAGTCAGAAGTAGATGCATTCACAGGCATTTAAACTCTTCAACGACGCCAAGAAGTAGTATTGGCAGAAGAGAGTTATGTTGGGCAAAACCCCAACATACGCCTCGCACAGGTGCTAGAAAACAGTGAGAATCAAAATGGAGTTGGTGTTGAGATTTACCAACTCCAAATCATAATAAGCAAGGATGCTCAAGAAGAAATTGGTCTTCGGGAGGTGATACCCACAACGCAAAAGTATTCAAAGACCACCAGCTCTCTTGGTTGCACAACTGGGCTTTCTTCTTCATCTCCGGCAGGGCGCCACGGGATCAGAGACCTTGAGGGGAGGTAACCTTCCAATTCCAAGGCTAGCAAGTTCTGCACTGTGTGGTGGTGGGAATAGGTCCAAGACACCATTGAAGTGAGATTGTGGAAGAAGAATGAACTTGGAGAAGGAAAACTTGAAGGCTAAGAGTTCTAAGTCTCAAAGGTTTTTGGATTTCTCGATCGTGAGTTGTATCCTATAAAAGATAGCCTTTTATCACGACAAAGATCCTTTTCATTTAATGCTTCTCATGATAGGTCTAACAAACACACCCAAAGGTTTTCTTGGGCTTTGTTAGAATCCGAAACAAAATGGTGCCTTTCTGAGAAGCCGAAACGACGCTTCAATTAAAATAACCTTTTCATTTCACATTCGGGGGCTAGCTGATAGAGATTATTACATGAGTTATTTGCTTATGCCTTTCCGTAGTCGTAGGAGACCACGGAGAGAGAGAGAGAGAGAGCTAAGTTTTCTATTTATGCCTTTCCATGGTCACAGGAGATCACAAAAAGAGATTAGAGAACAGCCCAAGATATTCTGGACTTAACCTGGCCCATCTTATAAATTAGACACAAAAAGCCCATCATGGATGACTATTATGTTGCCATAGTACCCGTGGTTTTAATGTTTGTGGCTGCAGACCACTGTAGTCACAATATATGTTGTCACAGAGTCTGTGGTCTCACATATTACACTACCTGTGATCACTCTGATTGCAGAGAGATTTACCCATGGCTACCCTGGACGTGGATACATGGTCGCAGGTCGTGCGCGATTAAACAATAAGAGAGTTATTATACTTGGAAGTTTCTTCGAATGAGGAAAGGAATGTTTGGTCGAGATTTATTTTACCGACCATGGACTAAGGGTTATGCAGTTACATTGACATCAACTAGAACCACTCTGTGACCATTATATTCCATTACTCCCAGGATAATACGAGTTTCTCTTTACTGACAAGATAACGATCGATAAGATGAGGATGGATGTGTAGTTGTCCATAACCGCATATCATAACCGGCGAACAGCAAATGCATAGAACTTCTAACAACTACCTTCCATCCTTCTGATGAAGCAACTGACGCCTTTTCGACAAGTATAAAAGAAGGGCTAAAGATTATGTAAAGGGGGGATCAGAGGGAGATGGAAGATATTAGACTTTGTAATCCATCATTATGATAGTGAGAATCCAACAGGAGTAGGGTTATTACTCAGATTACAAGGGCCCGAACCTGTATAAAATACAGCATGACTTGCTTTATATTTATGTTGATTCCTTTTGGAGATTGATAGAAACTATCCCCTACTAAACAAATTAAATTCGTGTAAGTTCAGCTTGGGATATTGTTCCAATCGTCGATAGGTTCCACAACTAAAGGAACTGTGTGCAAGTATGCTAGCTTAGTGGGCTAATCCAGTGGTCCAAAGGACAATGGCTGGTTGGACCACTTTGGCAGCACCCGAACTTGGGCGGATACAGTGCCCACTTCCCATAATGTATCCTTTCACTATTGACGGGACTCATACATGCAAGACCCACCAATGATGATGTTGACCTCTCAATCTACTTCCTAGAATCTAAGGTCATCCTCATCATCCAAGTCTCCAGGGGTCGAGAGATTAGAATCATTGCCTTGCCCGGGTGGTACGGGAAAATCACTAGCACCTTTGTAGTATTGCTCGAGCTTATATTACAAAAATCAACAATTTTTGGCATCATGGGTTGATGCCTGGTGATATTGCCAAAATATTTTGCCGCTCGTTCTCCCTATAGTGGGTTCTGGGTCCCTGGGACCCAGCCACACTTGTGGGCAAATACAAGGGGCATTTTGCCCACAGCCTCATTCTCAGCCACGACTGCTGGTAGCGGGATAAGAATGCTCAGAGCGGCTCATTGCGAACACTTCTCCAGCACTCTTCTTCCAGATGCCTTCTCCTCGATCATCCTTCTTCCTTGAAGGCTTGTGCTTTCTAACTTCCTCTCCACCACCATCGAAGTTCTTCTTCCGCTGGACAGCCTCACTACCTACCATGTGCTTTTTGATGATGCTGAAAAGCTCACATACGACCGATGGCCAAGCCATGGCAAATTTGTGGGTGAGGTGCTTGTCTTGGATGCCAGCGATGGAAGCCTCTTTGACATTGCTTTCCTCAATATCTAGGATTGAGGTGTGGACTCTAAAAAACGAAGAAGAAACTGGCGAGGCGATTCCCTCTTGCTCTAGTGGACACAGAATAGCTCATTCACATGTTTCGCACATAATTCCTCACATAGTTGCTCCCCCAAATTGACCGAGTTAGGTCGAAAGTTGAAGATCCAAGATCTTGCAGTGCCCTCCAGCACTATAGGCAAGAAGTATGCCATGCCTATCCCGTTTATGCCAACTGCGAGTATGGTAGTGGCATACACTTGTAAAAACTCTTTGGGGTTGGTCTTCCCACTGTACCTTTCAATAAGAGAGACGAAACCCCTGGGGCTAATGCACCACCCAAAGGGGTGCAGCTAGTGTTTTCTAGCCACGAGAGGTGGGGTGAGCTGCCTTATACCCCCTCTGCCTATGTTGGGGCTCATGATCACCACTAGACTCATCAGAGGAGCCTAAGCTCCTCGATGAAGAGGCTACGGATGGTTCACACGAGCGTCTGGAGGTTCTCAAACAAGAGTCTTGATCTCCTGCTACACCGTTTGAACTGATCCGGGAGGATCTTCAAGTCCTGATCGCATACGGCTTCGCGACCAAGTCCTGATCGCATATGCCTTCACGACCATAACCGTGTTCGGAAAGGTTTCGCGACCATGGGTTGGTTCGCGACCAGGAAAAGGAATTTGTTCCCTGTTCGGAATTGTAATCCGATCCGTATATATATAACTAAGCTTATCCGTTTAGGATTAGTTAGCTAGTTAGTTATATGAGTCTAATACGTTTAGGTTACTGAGTCTGATACGTATTCATACGATTGGACTATAAATACCTTCTAATAGGTCTAGTTTAGATCATCGAAGAGTCATAGAACTTATTTGAGTTTTAGACATTTATAATTCCTTCGACGTAGACAAGTGTGTCTAATGTTCGACGTGTAAGCCCTCTTTGAAATAAAGAGTTGTGCAATTACTTTGAACTGTGTTTTCGATCAACCTCTGGGTTTTGGTATTTTCGAGTAAGATCCCGTTATTCCGCATATTAGAATCTGGGTGAGCCTAGTGCGAAATCAAGACTAGGTCTCAAACAGATTAAGGTGGTATCACAGCAACTTTCCTATCCTGTGGATGGTGAAGGCTCGCCAGGGTTACAAAACCTACGGTGAAACTCCAGGCGATCAATTGACGGTTCCTACAGCCGCGTCTTCGACAATGTCTGACGATACCTCCGTTCAAGCTAACCTAGCCGAACAAGTGGCTAAGCTCTCCACTGACATGGAAACTGTGTTTACTTGGATTAAGCAGCAGGCCATTATTGTACCTCCGGAACCAAGAAAGGTTATAGGTGTGAAGACTGGTGAAGACTTGCGCAGGGCAGACTAAGATGAAGACGAAGGCGACCATAAGACCGACGACCTCGCCAACACCTCTTTAGCAGTCGGATCTTTCAAGGTCGACTCTAAGATTGAAATACCCATATATGATGGGGTGATCGATGCCAAGAAGCTCGATTCTTGGATCGATCAACTTGAGACCTACTTTGACCTGAAAGGGTTCAGTAGCGCTCAAAAGGTGAAGTTCGCACCCTTGAAGATGAAGGACCACGCCAAGACTTGGTGGAAGGCCCTTGTCGCCAGTGGTGAAGTTGACGACCTTGCGTGGGGTCAATTCAAACTACTTCTGCCACAAGAATTCTATCCGATGGGTTACCTTGAGGTGAGATGGGAGCGTTGGCACAGAATGTACCAACAGCGCGACCAGAACATCCAAGGCTATACTACGAAATTCCATAGACAAGCAATGGTCATCAGCATATCGCTATCCAATTTTCAGGTATTTTGGAAATACACATCTAGACTTCAGAAATTGATCAGTACTGAGCAAAGTCTGTTCGGCGTCCAAGACATCACGACCGCAAGCACAACTGCGATGGCGATTAAGAAGAAAAATAAATCCCGCAGCGACAAAAGCACAAAGGAAAGTGCAACCTCGACAAAGAAAAAGCCGAGTCCGAAGAAGAACGCTTCAAAATCGGGCACGGGTGCCTTTTGTGAACATTTTCAAGTCATAGGACATACAATGGACAAATGCTACAAGCTTCATCCTGAACTTCGACGAAAGAAAAATGGACCAGGGAAAAGAACAGCCACGGCTACTACGACTTCACCTAATGAAGAAGTTGTCCGAGTGAATTCGATTAATGAGGCGAATACGACCTTGTCTCTGATGGCAATGCCGAAGGAGAAGGGTTCAGATCCACCGAACGACAATCACCCAATGGAGGACTTGTTCACCATCAACATCCAGGTGAAGCACGAAGTGGTCGCAGCAATATTCGATCCCAGAATTCAGAAGAATCTGGTCTCCACTAGACTGGTTCGGCGACTTGGTTTGAAGAAAACCACACACCCGCGACCATATCCACTGGGTTGGTTTACATCCGACATGAACCAATAGATTACGAGTCAGTGTGTGTTGAAGTTTGTGATCTCTGCACGATATATCGATGAGGTGCAATGCGATGTTGTCCCTATCGATATCTGTCAGGTGATCTTTGGGAGTCCGTATCTGTATGATCGAGATGCTCACTTCCATCGGCGAGCGCAAGAGTACGACCTCACCAAAGACGGAGTTAAGTTCATAATCAATAGAGACATCCACGTCAACACTTCGAACTTGATGACCGCAAATCAGGCCAAACGAATTGTTAATGCATGTCACAAATATGTGCTTGTGATGATTCGACCCATTGGTCAAGATGAGGGTACTCGACCAGCATTGTCGTTGGCGTGCCGAGAGGATTCTGGTCGTTTGTCGGGACTGCTGGAGAAATATTGTGATCTGTTTGAGGCTACCCAGGGTCGTTCGCCGAAACGTCCAGTCGAGCACGAAATTCAACTTGTGTCTGATGCGACATTTCCTAATCTGAGTATGTATCGCAACTCAGTATTGGAGAATGAAGAGATCAAGAGACAACTTGGTAAGTTGTTGAATGATGGTGTCATTCAACCGAGTAGTTCACCTTGTGGATCTCCTGTGGCGTTAGTGCCAAAGAAAGATGGGACTTGGCGTATGTGCATCGATTACCGAGCACTGAACAAGATCACCATCAAGAACCGGTACCCCCTTCCTCATATTGACGACCTACTAGACCAATTGAAGCATGTTGTTGTCTTCTCCAAATTGGATCTTATGTCAGGATATCATCAAGTCAGCATTCGGGAGGAGGATACGTGGAAGACCGCGTTCAAAACACGACAAGGTCTATTCGAATGGCTGGTCATGCCGTTTGGTCTCTACAATGCCCCGGCAACCTTCATGCGTCTTATGAATGACGTATTGAGATAGTTCATCGACGACTTTGTGATCGTTTACCTCGACGACATATTGGTTTATAGTCATTCGTGGGATGAGCACCTCATTCATGTTGAAATGGTATTCGAACAGCTTCGTCAACATCGACTTCACCTCAACCGTAAGAAGTGCGAGTTCGGCCAGCAAACTCTACTTTACCTCGGATTCATGGTCGGCAACGGTACGTTGCAAATTGACCCGGACAAGGTAAAAGTGAATCGCGAATGACCGCGAGCACGAACAGTTACGGACGTGCGTAGTCTTGTGGGAGCATGCCAATATCTTCGGAAGTTCATCCGACACTTCTCGATTATGGCTTCTCCACTGCATGCATTAACCTAGATCGATCAAAAGTTCTAGTGGACAGGGAAACATGAGGACACGTTTCTCTTGCTGAAAAGGAAGATCAGCGAGGCGCCTGTGTTAGCTTTGCCAAATCTCTAGAAACCGTTCGAGCTAGAAACCGATGCCTCAGGTTATGCGATGGGCGCAGTGCTCATGCAAGAAGGTCGACCAGTGGCATATCACTCTGAGTTATTCCAGGGAGCTCAGAAGAACTACCCGACTTATGACAAAGAGTTGTGTGCACTGCATCAGGCCGTGAAACATTGGCGGTGTTATCTCTTGGGTAAAGAGACTGTGGTCCACACCGACCATCAACCGTTGCAATATTTGTAAACGCAGTCCAAGCTACAACAAGCTCGGCACATGAAGTGGATGTCGTATCTACAGCAGTTTAATTTGGTAATTAAGTACAAGAAGGGCGTACACAACAAATTGGCAGACATGTTGTCGCGACCACCAGTTATGACCCTCTGTTTATCACCGTTAATGCAGATCGAGCCCTCATGTCATGATGACTATGCCAATATGTACAGTGAAGACCCTAATTTTCAAACAGTATTGACTGAGGTCGAAATAGGGAAACCTATAGAGTTTGTTCGGCAAGAAGGACTCTTGTACAAGGTCAATTTACTTTACATACGTAGTGGAGCACCTCGAATTCAATGGTTGTGAGAAGCGCATACATCGAAGGTAGCTGGTCACTTTGGGGTTACAAAGACGTTGCAAAATCTTCACCGACATGTGTTCTGGCCGCGTATGCAGCAAGATGTGGCTAGTTTTATTCAAGGTTGTGGTCTCTGCAGCATCTCAAAATCGGCAAACCGAAAATTAGGTTTGTACACTCCTTTGCCAGTTCCATTGCGACCATGGGAGAGCATATCCATGGATTTCTTGGGAGGATTGCCTAATACCCGATGTGGCTACGACTATCTATTCGTGATCGTTGATCAGTTCTCCAAAATGATTATTCTTATACCTTGTCGAAAGACTATCATGGGACAAGAAGCAGCTAGGGTATTCTTTCAAAATGTTTGGACACACTTCGGACTACCGACTTCTATTGTGTCTGATCGCGAAACCTGGTTCCTTAGTCACTTTTGGCGATTGCTCTAGACGATGATGGACACCAAGCTAAAGAGGAGTACTGCTTTTCATCCGCAAACTGATGGTCAAACCGAGGTAGTAAATCGCATAGTCGTTCATCTCTTGAGAGAATATAACTCGAAGCACCCGAAGACCTAGAATGAAAGCATACCGTACCTGCAGTTTGCTTTTAATCGAGCAGTGCATGGTTCGACTAGAAAGTTGTTGTTTGAGGTCTGTTTAGGATTTCTACCACAGAGTCCATTCGACATGGTGTTTGTGATCCCTACCTCAGCACATAACAGCAAGGAAGCATCTGATCAGGATTGAGCACAAAAGTTCCTGGAAGGTATTCAACGACTCCATCGAGAAGTTGAACAGAACTTGACGAAAGCTCAACTCAAGTACAAGGCGCGACATGATCGGCACCGAGTTGATGCGCAATTTCAAGAAGGTGATATGGTATGGTTACATATGAGTAAGGAGAGACTTAAAGGTGAAGATAAGAAACTCAAACCCATTCGTTATGGTCCTTTCCGGATTTTGTGAAAAGTGGGTAATAATGCTTGTCAGCTCGAGTTACCTCCATACATGGATATTTACTCGGTTGTTAATGTTGAGCACCTCAAACTCTTGGAGCCTTCAATGCTGGATGATGAGCCCGATACCATAGTACCATCTGTTAAAGACTTGGTCTATCAACGAGACGAACCTCTACGTGAAGATGTGATTCTAGAAAAAAGATGACTACCACCCGCAGTGGCACAAAGGAGACTTTTCAAGTCGGTCGGAAAGATCAACGAGCACGTGCGACAAAGTGGTACACCAGAGAAGATGGACAAGATCAATTTCCACATCTCCAGTTTGATCGAGAGGTCACAACAGGGGTTGGCTCCTTCTCAACAAGGGAGTCCTAATCCGGGAGGATTTTCAAGTCCTGATCGCATACGACTTCGCGACCAAGTCCTGATCTCATACTGCTTCATGACCATAACCGTGCTCGGAAAGGTTTTGCGACCATGGGTTGGTTCACGACTGGGAAAAGGAATTTGTTCCCTATTCGGAATTGTAATCCGATCCGTATATATATAACTAAGCTTATCCGTTTAGGATTAGTTAGCTAGTTAGTTATATGTGCCTAATACGTTTAGGTTACTGAGTCTGATACGTATTCATATGATTGGACTATAAATACCTTGTAATAGGTCTACTTTAGATCATCGAAGAGTCATATAACTTATTTGAGGTTTAGACATTTATAATTCCTTCGACGTAGACAAGTGTGTCTAACGTTCGACGTGTAAGCCCTCTTTGAAATAAAGAGTTGCGCAATTACTTTGAACTGTATTTTCGATCAACCTCTGGGTTTCGGTATTTCCGAGTAAGATCCCGTTATTTTGCATATTAGAATCTGGGCGAGCCTAGTGCGAAAACCAAGGCTAGGTCTCAAACGGATCATGAACGGCGCTCATCAAGTTTTACACCGTCTGGCCGGGCTAAAGCAGCTAGATTAGGGGTCTCTTGCGCCTTGGTCGGTGTCAGTGTGAGCTCTTCTCCACAATGCTCATTCACTCCCGTCGAAGGGTCAGGCGAAACAATAGTGGCTTGTGGGGCAGCTTTCTTTTACATGTTTGATGTATTAGCAAGTACAACATTGGTCCCCACGGTCGGCGCCAACTGTCGAGGGATCACCTCGGCAAGTGAATTTATTTGTTAAGTGGCAAAATATGAATGTACTGATCCAAGTGAATCAGAGTGAGGACACTAGGAAATTTTCATAGGTTTGAGAAGAGTAGATCTAACCCTACATCCTGGGGCACTATCCTGGGGCTCTAATGGAGCTAAAAAGTCCAAGAGTACCATGACTATACCGTAAAGAGGTTATAGCAATAGCCAAGCACTGGGAAAGGAGGGAGGTCCTCTCCTAAGCGTTGCAAGAAAGTTACACAGGTGCTGGAATAGACAAGTCATGTTTCCAAGTGCTAAAACATCTACTATAGAGCCTTATCTTTTTCTTCCCCTTGTTCCTCTCCATCTCTCCCCCTTCCTCGTTCCTTAGTTAAACACTACTACAAAAATGCTGAGTACTAACAGTTCCAAAACATTTGTACTAATGGTTCTCCAATCACTAGTGATCGATACGATAGAAAAAGCTTAGCACTACTCTAATGGTTCGAAACCGTTAGTAAAACAACTTATTCTAACAGTTCACTAATAAGAACCATTAGAATATACCGTGCTTACTATATTCTAACGCTTCATATTAATGAACCGGTAGAATATAGTAGCTATTCTAATGGTTCTTATTAGTGAACCGTTAGAATAGCTTACTATATTCTAACGGTTCATATTAATAAGAACTGTTAGAATAAGTTATTTTACTAACGGTTTTGAACCGTTAGAGTAGTGCAAGGCTTCCTCTATTGTGCTGATCATTAGCGGTTGGAGAACCATTTGTACAGATGTTTTTGAACCGTTAGTACTTTAGCATTTTTGTAGTAGTGATAGTAACATCCATAGTAGCCAACTAAAAAGGCTTGACCATACAAAAGTATTAACAACACAATATGATGAATTGACAGTAAGTCCGTACAAATCCAACAAATTCGAAATAGCAACAAAATGTATAGTAGGGCTCAAGGGGATCACGAAAATGATGAGTAGTTTAATCACAGTAGGCCACTTTACCTCAACAATTTACGATTAAGTACAGTTACAATAGTAAGAATTAAGAAATGCAACTTTAGTCTTTCCGACATCATGTATTGGAGGAGTGATCTGAGGACAAAGGCAACATCTGGGTATTCATCTGCATTGGCAATCCAAAGAATTATTTATCATGAGAAATAAGAAGGTTCTGTCACAAATGCAGAGTTCAGTGATGTGGCCATGTAGTTTATTTTTTGTCTTTTGTGAAAACTTGATCCAAGCTGTGTCCTAAGGTGAGAGTACCAATCATCACAATACGCAGAAGGAGGCCCCGGATAAAAAGGCCCCACAGATTGAGCTTCTTCACAGCCTGCATAGGCAACAAATACATTGTAAGGGAACAAGTAGGACAGAACATCACCAAGTTAATTAAAAGAGGACAAAACTCAGAAAACTTACATTACTCAATTTGAAGGATTTGGGTGCAATTTACTCTTAAAAAAAGGGCATAAGTTGTTACCTGCTCTAAAGTTAAGAACATTATCACATTCCATAATCCAAGTCAACCAAAGTTTGGAATGAATCCCTTGTAGAAAGCAAGAAATCCCTGCAAAAATGAAACATCATTTCTGGAGCTACTTTGCCACAAACATCTACAAGAAGACAATCTAATTTCTAAATGAGGTAAGAATTCGACCAACTCCTCCATCAAGAGGCATCCCCAACCACAACCACTCCAAAAAGGCTACAGCTCAAATTAATTGTACATTGATAATATATTTTCCTAGATTTTCACATCTTGATAGGCACACGATAATGATATCGGTGTTTCTCCCAATTTGTAACAATTATGAAGTGTTTGAAGATTTTTGTAGTACACAATAGCAGAATTCAGAAAAAAAATGAGGGAAAACAAATGGATGTATGTCTTTCTTTAATGTCTTCACAAAACAATCAAGCGTACTTATGTAAGTTGAATCACCCATCATTCTTGATTTCACCTATTAAAAAAAAGTAAATGGCTCGATATTTGCTAGTCCTCAAAGCTCATGCTTATTCACTGAAGATGAAAATCATTGGTGAGCTGAACAAAGATTACAACTAGGAACTTGATACAATCAAAAGATAAGGGACAATATGACTAGCCAAGCATTTGCAGAACATACCACATCAACCGGAGAGCCCACACAAACTGCAAAAAAACCCTGCACCAAGTCCAGCTAAAAGATGGGAAAAACATTATCAGTAAACCCAAGAACTTTTAGAAACATCTGCATGAATAGAACAAGGTGATGAATGATAAGAAGCAGAGATGGATGACAGTAATTGTGGAAAACACTGATAAGCTTTATTGAAGATTAGTGGGGCCTATATACAGACAAGACATCTATACTAGAGTCCTAATCAAACACTACAGTTCAAATCAAAGGCAATATGGAACTAATCCTAATGTACATACTAATATATATCACTAGATACATTAACAATGAAGATGACAATGATAGAACAAGCTATGTGAGTGCAAAATAGAAGAAGCAACAAAAGTAAGTAGAAACTAAAAATGTGCAGCCCTACCCATTTTCTACTATAGGCTGCCGTAGTATGTGCTTAAACGCAGGTCAGATATCTGGCAAACTATCCGGTGATTGGTTGGCAGGTGATTGCACTGGTGTTGATTCCAATAGTAACTCTATTAGGCGAGTTCCCAACTATAGCCATACAAAATTACAAAGTTTTCAGAAAAAAATGAGAGAGACAATGTTTATAATGCAAGGGAAACAAACCTTTACTTGGGCTTCGATACCCCAATCTTCTAGCTCCATCTCCTTTTGAATCAACTTATGTGCTTCACTCAATTTTTGCCTCTTGACCAATCTCAATACACGTTTCTGGCTGATCTAATTACGGACTAGAACAGATTTTGATCTAGCCTCGACCAGATATCAACTTGCTCCGATAGAAGTATAGATGGGTTTCGACTATGCTCGATCAGATGCTAATAAGCGGAATACGGGATCTTAATCGGAATTACCGAAACCCAAGTTGATCGAAAATACAGTTCAAAAGATAGCACAACTCTTTATTGAAAAGAGAGATCTTGTACACGTCGAACAATACGACGCACATGCCTACGTAAATGAATTATGTGTTAGATAACTCGATCAAGATTCGATCTATTACAAAGTATTTATAGACCAATCGTATGAGTATGTTTCAGACTCAATAACTTAAATGTATTAGACTCGGACAACTAACTAAACCTAATCATGTAAGACTTAGTTATATAGATATTGATCGAAATAAAACCCGACCAGAGATCGAATACCTCCTGAGGTCACGAACCCTTCAGAGGTCATGAAGCCTTTCTGAACTCGAACAGGTCGCGAAGCCTTTTTGAACTTGAGTAGGTCGCCCCAAAGATCCTCCCAGATCATGACTCCCCTGTTGAGAAGGAGCCAACCCCCGTTGGCGACCATTTGATCAAAACTAGAGATGTGGAAATTGAGCTTGACCATCTTCTCGGGTGTACCAATTTGCCGCACGTGCTCATTGATCTTTCTGGCTGATTCAAAAAAACTCTCGTGCACCGCTGCGGGTGGTCATCACCTTCTTCTCCAAGATCATGTCGTCAGGTAGAGGTTCTTCACGTTGATAGACCAAGTCTTCAACCGATAGTACTATGGTATCTGGCTCATCATCCAGCATTGAAGGCTCAAAGAATTTGAGGTGCTCAACATTGACAACTGAGTAAATATCCATGTATGGAGGTAACTCGAGCTGACAAGCATTAGTACCTATTTTCCGCAAAATCAAAAAAACAATAACATATTGGTTTGAGCTTTTTACCTTCACCTTTAAGTCTCTCCTTACTCAGATGTAACCATACCATATCACCTTCTTGAAATTGAGCATCAACTCGATGCCGATCGTGTCGTGCCTTGTACTTGAGTTGAGTTTTTAGCAACTTCTGTTCAACCTCCCCATGGTGATGTTGAATACCTTCCAGGAACTTTTGTGCTCGATCTTGATCAGATGCTTCCTTGCTATTCTACGCTGAAGTACGGATCACAAACTCCATGTCAAATGGACTATGTGGTAGAAATCCCAAACAGACCTCAAAAGGCGACTTTCTAGTCGAACCATGCACTGCTCGATTAAAACCAAATTGCAGGTACAGTACACTTTCATCCTAGGTCTTCGGATGCTTAGAGTTCAAACCCCTCAAAAGATGAACGATTGTTCAATTTACCACCTCGGTTTGACCATTAGTTTGAGGATGAAATGCAGTACTCCTCATTAGCTTGTGTCCATCATCGTCCAGAGCGATCGCCAAAAGTGACTTAAGGAATTGGGTATCACAATCAGACACAACAGAAGTCAGCAATCTGAAATGTGTCCAAACTTACTAAAAGAATGCCCGAGCTGCTTCTTCTCCCGTGATAGTCTTTCGACCAGGTATGAGAATTATCATTTTGGAGAACCGATGAATGACCACAAAGAGATAGTCGTTGCCACGTTGGGTCTTAGGCAATCCTCCTAAGAAATCCATGGCTATACTTTCCCACGGTCATGACGGAATTGGCAAAGGAGTGTACAGACCCAATTTTTAGTTTGCCAGTTTCGAGATGCTGTAGATTCCACAGCCTCAAACAAAACTAGCCACATCTGGCTACATCTGTGATCAGAACACATGTCGATGAAGATTTTGCAAAGTCTTCATAACAATAAAGTGACCAGCAACTTTTGATGTATGCGCTTCTCGCAGCCATTGAATTCGAAGTGCTCTACGAGGTATACAAAGTAAATTGCCTTTGTATAAGAATCCTTCTCGCCAAACAAACTCTATAGGTTTCTCTATTTTGAGCTCAGCCTGTGCTGACTGAAAATCAAGATCTTCATTGTACATCGTGGCATAGTCATCATGACATGAGGGCTCGATCTGCATAAATGCTGATAAGCAGAGGGTCGTAACTGGTGGTCATGACAATGTCAGCTAGTTTGTTGTGTACGCCCTTCTTGTACTTAATCACTAGATTAAACTGCTATAGATATGACATCCACTTCATATGTCGAGCTTGTTGTAGCTTGAATTGTGTTTTCAAATATTGAAAAGGTTGGTGGTCGGTGTGGACAACCGTCTCTTTACCCAAAAGGTAACACCACCAATGTTTTACGGCCTGATGCAGTTCACACAACTCCTTATCGTAAGTCGGATAGTTCTTCTAAGCTCCCTAGAATAACTTGGAGTGATATGCTACTGGTCAATCTTCTTGCATGAGCACTGCGCCCATTACATAATCTAAGGCATCGATTTCTAGCTAGAATGGTTTCTGTAGATTTGGCAAAGCTAGAACAGGAGCTTCACTGATCTTCTTCTTCAGTAAGAGAAACATGTCCTCATGTTTCCCTGTCCACTCGAACGTCTGGCTGATACTGGTTAATGCATGCAATGGAGAAGCCACGATCGAGAAGTGTCATATGAACTTCTGAAGGTATTGTCATGCTCCCACAAAACTACGCACTTCCATAAGTATTCGCAGTCGAGGCCATTCGCGAATCACTTTTACCTTATCTTGGTCAATTTGCAATGTACCGTTGCCAACTACGAATCCCAGGTATAGTAGAGTTTGCTAGCTGAACTCGCACTTCTTACGGTTGGGGCGAAGTTGATGTTGCCAAAGCTGTTTGAACACCTTTTCGGCATGAATGAGGTGCTCGTCCAGTATGTCGTCGAGGTAAACGATCACAAAGTCATCGATGAACTATCGCAATTCGTCATTCATAAGACGCATGAAAGTAGCCGGGGCGTTGTAGAGGCCAAACGGCATGACTAGCCATTCAAACAGACCTTGTCGCATTTTGAACGCTGTTTTCCACGTATCCTCCTCTCGGATGCTGACTTGATGATACACTGACTTTAGATCCAATTTTGAGAAGACAGCAGCATGCTTCAGTTGGTGTAGCAGGTCGTCAATATGAGGAAGGGGGTACCAGTTCTTGATGGTGATCTTGTTCAGTGCTCGGTAGTCGATGCACATATGCCAAGTCTCATCTTTCTTTGGTACTAAAAGCATAGGAGATCCACAAGGTGAACTAGTTGATTGAATGACACCATCATTCAGCAACTCACCAAGTTGTCTTTTGATCTCTTCATTCTCCAATACTGAGTTGTGATACTACTCAGATTGGGAAGTGTCGCATCGGACACGAGTTGAATTTCGTGCTCGACTGGACATTTCAGTGGACGACCCTGGGTACTTTCGAACAGATCACTGTATTTCTCCAGGAGTCTCGATAAACGATCAGAATCTTCTCGGCACACTAACGAAGCGCTGCTCCAGTACTATCACTTTGACCAACTGGTAGAATCATAACAAGCATGTATTTGTGACATGCATTGACGATTCTTTTAGCCTGATTTGAAGTAATTAAGTTCAAAGTGTTGACGTGGACGTCTCTACCAATCACGAACTTAACTCTGTCTTTAGTGAGCTCGTACTCTTGCGCTCGTCGATGGGAGTGAGCGTCTCAATCATACAAGAACGAACTCCCAAAGATCACCTGACATATATCGATAAGAACAACATCGCATTGAACTTCGTCGATATATCGAGCAGAGATCGCAAATTTCAACACACTGTGACTCGTGCACTAGTGCAGAAAAGCTTTCTTCTAACGGTAAAAAACACACTTCTACTAACGGTTTTTGTACCGTTAGAGATAGACACAATAGAACAAGACAAGAAATTTTCTAACAGTAAAAAACCATTAGAAAAAGTGGCCTATTCTAACAGCATTTTCCGAGATAACCGGTAGAAAAACCGTTCTAGTCTAACGGTTAACTAGCACTATCTGTTAGAACATTTCAATATTTTTTAATGGTAACGAGTACTGAACCGTTAGAAAAAAAATAGTATTCTCACGGTTGTGTATGAGTTTACCGTCAGAAAAACTTAAACTCTTCTAACGATTAATTAAGTGTATACCATTAGAAAAAAATAGTATTCTCACGGTTGTGAATGAGTTTGCTGCCAGAAAAACTTACACTCTTCTAACGGTTAATTGAGAGTGTCCCGTTAGAAAAAATATAGTATTCTCATGGTTGTGTAGTAGTTTACCGTCAAAAAAAGTACACTCTTCTAACAGTTAATTAAGAGTGTACTATTAGAAAAAATATAGTATTCTCGTGGTTGTGTAGTAGTTTAGAGTCAGAAAAACTTACACTCTTCCAACGGTTAATTAAGAGTGTACCGTTAGAAAAAATATAGTATTCTCGCGGTTGTGTAGTCGTTTACCGTCAGAAAAACATACACTCTTCTAACGGTTAATTCGAAATATACCATTAGTAGATGTTGTAGTTTTCTAACTCTGTTTGCTATTTAGCAGTTAGAAAAGCTTGGATACACAATAAAGTATAGATACAAAAAAGGGTACATTCACATATATATACATTGAACATATTGACACATTACACAGTTATTCACATTTATTCACATTCAATTTATTCACATATATACGAACCAATACAAGTACTAACCAATGGACAGTTATTGCATACAAATACTAACCAATAAGACTATAAACAATCTATGCACACCATGTAACCACTCGAGCAATTTTGCAACTATGGCTACTTGGCTAGAGAACATATGCAAATCGACAAGAAGCTCAGGGAGCTACTAAGTTAGGTGTATAGTGACACACACACTAGCACAAAAAAGTTATTCACAGTTATTCACATTTGAGGTCATTCTAGTGACGTACCCTAATTCACAGAGAGTACACGAAAAAGAGAAAAATTATAACAAGTGAGCAAGCTTGTCATGGCGGTTGGTTGTGCGCAACTTCGTCCATAACATATTGAGCCCAGATTTGTCGTAGCTCTCTAATGTTTGCATTATTGTATTTGTCTTTGGACATGGCGGTCTGCAAGCATATGTGACATCTAATTTTGAACGTGACATCTAATTTTGAACGTGACATCTAATTTTCAAACGTGACATCTAATTTTCAAACGTGACATCCTAGTTTTGAACGTGACATCTAATTTTCAAATTTGAGTTAGCTAAGATGCTTACTTGGGGGACTTGGGAAATGTTTGTCCTAACTAGGTCATACATATATGTACCGCAGCACATAAAACCCACATTCCCACGAGGCTGGCTGCTGATGACACTGAGATAATTGCATATGCGAAAATATGTTAACTATTCTTTCCATAAAGTAATTAAGCCTAAACTAAAAGACTCGTGAGTACCTCACATTCTTTCCAAGAAATTCAGAAGCCCTGCGGTGCGTCATGCCTCCCTCCAGTGGACACATAATTTTCGAAAGCCCTGCATTTCAGTTAGCATTGTTGGTTAATGTGTTATCGTTAGCTAGTGAGGTCAAAATTTAAATCAAACATGTTACTTACGCATCCATATTCCCCTTGACCACATATTTGTTCGATAACCTATCGCGCATCGAATCGAGGTAGTAGACCTCATTCCTCCACGGACAGATCACGAGGAGGATCCAGTGGCCCCTACATTGTACGTAAAAGAGAACCACTAACTTAAAGTATATCTCAAGTGTAACATACAAGATTGAGTTAAATTAGTACAAAATGCACTAACCTTTGGTGGTACGGCACTAGAATGAACTCCCTATCCTGCTGCATCATCAGCGCCCTGGATATGTACTGCCCGGCGTGTGTTGCGTCCTGCTCTAGCATCGTGAGGCTTATTTTCTCTGGGTTGAGGAAACCCGCCTCTCGGAGCTTTGAGATTTCAGCCTTGATGGCTTCCTGGTGCTCAGGGAAGAGCTTCCTTAGTTTCTGCTTCATTTGGGGGCGGCCAGGTGTTATAGCGAGCTTGTGCTCGATAACGTCCCTGGAGACGCCCTTCATGTATGCAGGCTTCCACATGAAGACGTCGGCATTTTCACGGAGGAAGGCAGCAAGCGGCTCCACGCGGTCCTTGGGGAGGTCAGCTCCGACCTTGACAGTCTTCTCTCCATTCTCCGGGAACAGGCAAATCCCACGGAGGTCACCTTTCAGACGCGGCTTTGGGAGAAACTTCCCGGGGAGGACGACCGGGAGATCAGGAGTTGGGGAAGAAATTCCCTCCCCTGGGGCCTTGATCAAGTTGACGTCCCCGATCGTAGCGGCCGCACGCTCGTACAGGGCACGAGCAACGTCCTGGTCGCCCCGGGCAGTGATCATGCCGCGAGGCCCGGGGATCTTCATGCAGAGGTAGCTTTGGTGAACCGCAGCCCCCAGACAGTTGATTATGGTTCTCCCCATGATGGCACTGTAGAAGGAGGGGAGATCTACCACGTCGAAGCGAACTATCTTCGTCTGGTACTTGTCGGGTGCGCTGAATGTCATGGGGAGGTTGACCTTCCCCACAGGGTATATGGTCTTTCCCGGGACAAAGCCCTATAAGGGTCCGGCTGCGGGTTGTAGCAACTTCTTGCCCACCTGCATTTCCCTAAAGGCCTTCAGGTATTGGACGTCTGCTGTGCTACCGCCGTCCACAAGGTTGCGGGAGAGGCAACAGTTAAACACAGTGGCGGAGACGATAAGCGCGTCGTCGTCGGGGAAGCAAACCCCACGTGCGTCTTCTGCCGTGAAGGTGAGGGGAATGTCTGAGCACTTTGGTGGCCGGGACGTGTTCAGCACCCCCACCAGCTTTACTTCGCATGCATACTCCTTACGATGGCGCTTGGAGTCTCTCCCTGAGGCAGATTCTCCCATGATGACATTCACATGCCTCTGGGAGGTTTGGAAAGGAAGCTCATCAGCCGAGTCCCTCTCCCTAGTTTGCTTCTGCTCCCCCCTTGGGGGAGCAGGGAGAGCCAGTATGACCAGGGTAGGGGCAAGGAGGCAGGGCTCCCCCCTACCAATGCTGGTCTAGAAATGTCGCGAAGTGCTGTAGGAGTGCGTTGCATTCTCGGGTAGCGTGTGAAGTTGACTTGTGGAAGGCACACCACTGGGTGGCTGCGCCCTCCTTGCCTCCTGGCTTGGGGCCTTCCAGGCCACGGGAGGACTGTCCCCCCCACTGCCCTTTGGCTTGGGGAAGGAGCGGCCGCCCCTATTGCCCTTGCACGAGCCGCCTCCTCCCTCGAGGACAAAGGTGTCCCGAGGCCGTGGCTCGTTGTGGTTACCCCTCTTGGGGCACTTGCTGGAGGAGTCCCTAGCTTCCTGCTCAGTCGGGGCAGGCGCTCCCTGGTTTTTTTGAGAGATCGTCCTCCTTCGCGCGTGCATACTTTTCCAGAATGTTGAAGAGCTCATCAGCTGAGGTGGGGCAACTCCGGGAGATCATTCGGTGGAGCTCCCCAGGGAGGATCCCGCTCTTGCACACCTTGATGACTGTAGAGTCAGGGACGTGAGCCACTTTGCTCTTAACTTGAGCCAAGCATTTGAAGAAGCTTCGGATCATCTCCCCCGTCCTGTGCCTGACGGTGTAGAGCTGTGACGAGTGAAGGGGGCGTACATAGTTCCCCTAGAAGTTCGTACAAAACTCACGCTTCAGCTGCATGAAGGATTCTATGGAACCCGCCTCTAGGTTATAGAACCATGATCAGGTGATTCCAGAGAGATAGAGGGGGAAGACGTTGCATTGCACCATCTCATCCCCCCCAGCCACCGAGATGGCCGTAGAGTACACCTGCACGAATTCGTATGGGTCAGCCTCACCATTGTAATGCTCTATGTGAGGTGCGCGATATGGTCGTGGCCATCGGATACGCCATAGGCGGTGGCACAGCGGCTGGTTGGCCCCCTCGACTTCCCGGGGGAGTCGCGATCGCTGTCTCCCTTGACTGGAGAGGTGCGATCGTTGTCCGAGTCTGGGAGGTGTCCTAGTGGTCCGCCTGCACAGTGGTAGCGTCTTTTCTCCTCGGGGTTAGTCGAGCTGACTTCCTGAATGTCTAGGTCTAGGTAGCCCCCGGAGGTGGTAGTAGCCTCTTCGACTGGCCTCTTCCCTTTGCTAGACGGGGGGCATGGCTCCCTGTGATCGTAAGCCGGGCGTAGGTCTCGCTTCGGGAGTGGTTCCGAGTAACAGCAGGAAGGAGCTCCAACGGGCTTGGTTGTGCACATGTGCTCCACCTCCTCCAGCGTGAAGCGGATCTGGTTCTCTGGGGGAGCCCGCGGAGACGGTCCTGTGGGAGAAGGGAGCTGATGCTTATCGGTCGCGGACCCGGGGGCTGGTACGGGGAGAATGGGTTTCCGGGGTGGCGATGGCCACTGACACGGAAGGGATTCTCGGCGTGGGGGGTCCCCCGGTGCGTGGTCGACCGTAGGCACAGGGGAGGCCCCCGGAGAGGGAACAGTCCTCGGCGCGGGGAGGCCTCCCAGCACAAATGCGACCGCTGGTGCGGGCGAGCTCACCGGCACAGGGAAGCTTCCCAATGTGTGGAAGGCTCCCGGGACGAGGAAGACTCCCAGGGCGGGGAAGGCCTCGGACGCGGGAAGGCGGCCGAGTGGCCCATGAAAAACGGAGACGGCGTCGCCATGAATGGGAACGGGGGCGGATACATGGGGGCTGGAGGCCGCGCCAAGACCCGCAAGAGCTCTTCTAGTGTGTGCTGGGAGTGGAGTTGACCTTCGACCAGCGCCCCAACAACGGGTCCCCGGTGACCGGGAGCTCCGCTTGCGGGGCACTAGGCCCCGCAATTGCAGTTGTGGCTGGTGCGCTCGACCCGGCGAGGCTTCCCCCGGGAGTAGTCAGAGCTGGGGGCACCGTGTCCACCAAGGTGTCCCCGAATGTCGGCGCGGGCACGACCGTTCGTTGTGCAGGGTCGCTCGGACCTACGTTGTTTGATAGTGAGGAGAGGTTCCTTGTTCTTCCTGGGGGACCCATGGCACGTCATCACGGATCCCCACAGACGACGCCAATTGTCGTGGTATTACAAATCCCACAGATAGGTTTTAGGACGTGTGTGACATGTGTACAGCGATGCAATCTGACCGTGTGATGGGTCACCTCCTATCGGGCAATCACAGAGATTGACACGGAGAGTTTATACAAGTTCGAGTCTCGGTGGGAACCCTAGTCTTGTCTGCACGCCTTGGACGTGAGTCCCAGGGAAGGTTCTCTCGTGGGGAGAGGTCTCCAGGGGAGTGCCTTTTTCTTTGAGTGTGAAAAATGAATTGAGTCCTTCTACAAGAGGGATACAAGGGGGTATATATAGGCCCAAAAAAGTGCAAAAAGACTAGTGCCCTAGCCATAGCTGTTGAATTGAGGGCCACCATCGCCCTTCCACAGGGGGAAGGACTCGGATGCTTGACACGTGTCTCCTACAATACCCGAGGCATCCCGGGGAGAGGAGACACGTGTCCCTTTACGGGCACGACTCGAGCTCTCGGGCACGGGCGCGGTCGCTTGGTCCCAGACGCGGGAATGTCCCAGCACGCCTGGGGAGAGGAGGCCCGCGACTATGCACGAGCACGGCTTGAGCACCTGGGCATAGGCGCGGTCGCTTGGTCCCAGATGCAGGAATGTCCCAAGACGCTCGGGGAGTGGAGGCCCGCGGCTATCCACGGGCACGGTTTGAGCTCCTGGGCGCGGGCACGCGTGTTGAGCCCCCTGGCTTGGGAATGGTCACGCGTACTGGGATGGGGGAGCATCTTGAATCACCGAAGGTGAAGATGACCGTTCCCTTCCATGGGCGCGTGTTGATCCCCCGGGCTTGGGCACGGTCATGCGGATCTTGACGTGGGACATCCCAGACCATCGGGGGCGAAGATGCCCGTGCACTTCTACGAGTGCTTGTGGAGCCCCCGGGCTTGGGCACGGTCACGCGGACCCGGACGTGGGAGCGTTCCGGACCATCCGGGGCCAAGATGCCCATGCCGTTGCACGGGCACCTGTTGAGCCCCCGGGTATGGGCACGGTCACGCCATCCCGGACGCAGGGGCGTTCCATACCATCGGGGGCGAAGCTGCCCGTGCCCTTCCACAGGCGCGTGTTGAGCCCGCCGGCTTGGGCACGGTCAAGTAGACCCGGATGCGTGGGCATCCCGGACCATCTGGGGCCAAGATGCCCGTGCCCTTACACGGGTGCCTGTTGAGCCCCCGGGCTTGGGCATGGTCACGCAGACCCAGACGTGGGGGCGTCCCGGATCACCTGGGGCGAAGATGCCTGTGCCCTTCCACGAGCGCGTGTTGAGCCCCCGGGCTTGGGCATGATCACGTGGACCCATATTGGGGGGTTGGGGGGCACGTCCCGGACCATCCAGGGCGAAGATGCCCGTGCCCTTACTGGTGCCTGTTGAGCCCCCGGGCTTGGGCACGGTCACGCGGATCTAGACGCGGGGCGTCCCGGACCATAGGGGGCGAAGATGCCCGTGGCCTTCGATGGGCGCCTGTGGAGTCCTCGAGCTTGGGCACGGTCACGTGGACCCGGACGTGGGGGCGTCCCGGACCATCTGTGGCCAAGATGCCCGTGCCCTTCGACGGACGCCTGTTGAGCCCCCGGGCTTTTGCACGGTCATGCTGACCCGGATGCAGGGGCGTCCCGGACCATCGTTGGTGAAGATGCCCGCGCCCTTCCACGGGCGCGTGTTGAGCCCCTGGGCTTGGGTACGGTCACGCAGACCCAGACGTGGGGGCATCCCGAACCATCTGGGGCCAAGATGCCCGTGCCCTTCCACCGGCGCCTGTTGAGCCCCCGGACTTGGGCTCGATCACGCGGACCCGAACACGGGGGTGTCCCGGACCATTTGGGGCGAAGATGCCCGTGGCCTTTATCTTGATTGTCCAGATATTTGCCCCAACACCATATTATCACCAACAGATTTCATTAAACTGTGATATCTAAATAAATGATATAGTTCCATATTCCAAAAAGAAATAAATGTTCACAATCCACATTTTAGGAAACTACTTATATTTGCCCCTATGTTATGAATTTTTCCATATCGCCAATGGGTTTTGTTTCCTTTTGTGTGTGTAGAGGGGATGTTCGTTTCTATGGAAATTTTCACAAAAGGTCTTACTTATTTATCCAATATTTCAGTTGAGTGCCACATCTTTCAATTTTGAAAAAAAGGTCCCACTTATTTTCAAATTGATACAATTGAGTCCCAAATTTTTATAGTTTTGAAAATTAAGTCCTATTACTTTCAAAATTGTTTCAACCGACTCCCACATGTAACTTCTGTTAGTGAATTTTTCAATGATTTTTATAACTTAACAACTTGTAAGGGGTTTCATTATGATATGATGTTCTTGTAATTTTTTAGAGTTTTTGCCAAATCGATAATAAGTTATCATACCCCATCAGCATTTAAGGCCACATTGCTAGCTGAATGGTCACAGTGCAGATGAAAGACACAACCTAGATTTATAAGGTGCATTTTTAAGAGGGATTGCAGTCAGATAGTCAGGGGTATCATTGCAGCCATATATCAACTTAGCCCTACAATTTTGCTTATCATCGTTCAGCGTTTTCAAAATCGGATCATTCTTTAGGTTGATTGCGGGTCTTGAATTAGAGTTAGAAGAAGGAAGAAGGGTTTAGAGAAAACCTATTTCTTAAATCGTGCAAACCACTGTCAGAAGCCTTTTCGGCCTAAAACTGTTTTTCACTTTTGCAATTTAGCCCTTGGAAGGCCCAAATTTTCAGCCATGTCTTCCATTTTTACACATAACCCCCTGAGGTTCTCTGATATTGGAAATAGGCCCAGAACACACCCTCAGCCAATGCCACCTATTCGCCGTAATAGTAACCACGGCCATCTTAGCCCATTTGAGGGTGGTTCAAGCATAATCACACAGTACAACATCCAATCTTTACACCACAATCACAATTAGGCCTCAGACAATAGGATCAAGATAAGAAGCAGTAGAATTTTGTAGGAAAAAGAAAAGAGAGGAAATAGCAAAGCCAAAGTCAAGTCCTAGCAATTCTTCACTTTGCTGTTTTGTTTGATTTACAGGAACTATACTAAGGGCCAAAAAGGAGCAGGAGGAGGGAATCAAGTAGAAAAAGCAAGGTGAAATCGAACCCTAGCGCCTAATTAAGCATATTTTAATTTGTTCTATTGAGAATTAGTGTAGAGGGCAGTAAACCACACAAAAGTCAGTGCCAAACACCCCCAGGATTCATTAGATCATTGATTACACGTAACCTTTCCAGTTCAGACTAAACAAATGACACATGAACACAAAAACACAGCATAGGGACTAGCACAAGTTATAATAATCTTCGAAATCATAGCAATAACCAAGAGGCTGGAGGACTTACTTGAGGCATAGCCGTCGAGGGCCCGGGTAGCTAGCCGTCGTGGTGCCCACACGCGCGGGCACTACTAACATAGCCATGCCGCGAGTTTCTGTGGGTAAAGTGGTACCCCTCTACAGAGTAAAACGTGAATATTCACTCGTTACTTCCGGATTGGAAGTTGCGTCACAGCAGGAAAGGAGGTCCACAGGTGGCCTCACTCCTGTGATATAAAGTGTTCAGTAGAGTTTCACTTAACAACTTGAAATTTCTCAATCACGAGAATGTTTAAATAGAAAGCTTTATCATTGTTCAGTAAATCTATTACTCCCTTATAGCTCAATTAGTATATTGATTGCTTGCTGAGTACCACAATACATATTCTTGCTATGTCTGTAAGTCCTTAAAAAGACCTTGAATACTCTGTTGGCAAAGCAGCACCAACCGATGCTGTAGATGACAATCTGGAGGGTTTTGAGGTGGATATCTACAATTACGACCTATCCTACTTCGATGCTGGTGATGAAAACTCGTAGCTGCAGTTGGCTCAAAACTGTTGTCTTGTGATGGTTTTGTGTAGAAAACTTAAATAAATGTAATTATGTACCTTTTATGTTAAATCCTGTATAATTATCAGCATGTTTTCATTTCACTACTGTGGTATGAACATTTGTTGGATAACCTTTACTTTCCTTCAGGAAATGTTCATAGATCGGGCATACTTCTAGGTGGTTGGTATGCTGGGTCGCCATAGGTGGTATTAGAGCATGATTAGGGAGCTAAGTATGATTATTTGACATTAAATAGAGACTGTGTTGTACTTAAAGCTAGTACTATTTGTTTTCTTGTCCTTATCTCTCAGCTGTGACTACCATGTGGTACTAACTCGTGTTAATTATTCTTTATAGAATGGCAAGGCAGGAACTCACGCGTGACCAGATATTGGGCCCATGAGTTTTCTTTCTTTAGTGAGTTTTGGTAGTCTTGGGCATGGTTGCTCTTCCCCATTTTGGTAAGGTCGTGGAGTTCCTTGGTGAGACCTGGGTGGTGCATCCCATAACGCTGCAGCTTGAGGGCATCTTGACGATGGGGTCATAGAACACAACCTTTCGTAGCAATCGGTTGGTGCTGTGGGCGGTGGTGCAGGATGTGTCACAACAACTAGCCATATTCCTAAGTGACTTTTCCAGCTCACTTTCCTAGCAGTCCTTACGAGTCTCACCCCTGATGGCCCTTTTACACCGGGGACCGACCGAGTATATCTCAATGAGCTGACCAATGTTCAGTGGTCGTGGAGATCCAAGACCATCTATTGAGCCTTGACCTCATCATGTTTCATTGATGTCATTGGGCAGCACGTTATCTAGGCCCAGTACGACTGTTATGAGATGCTGTTGGTTGATCAAAAGACACTCCTTGATGAGGCCACTGATCTCCACACTGAGTTACGGGATCTCAAGAAGGTGAAAAAGGTTGGACCAGCTCCCTCCCAACATCGCCAACGACCCCTTGTGATCAACCCCAACAGCAGACCCCATAATCCTTCATCACCACCTCACATGGTGATCAATATTAGTAGTGACTAATAGGAGGAAGAGGAACCTAAGGAGGTGCTCCTATACGAGATTACTACAGTGGAGTATGCCCGAACCCCACATCATAGAGCACTAGGCGAGGCTTTGAGCAGCGCTCGGCACCCTGTGACATGTGGATTGTTCTGAGTCTAATGATGCCGAGAAAGAGAAAAAGCTTGACGTTTTGATAAGACGTTAGATAGGCCAGAGCAGTTTTTAACTGCCAATATAAATAGATATCTCAATCCTTAAAAAAAACAAAAACCTAACTTTGTGTTGTAAATTTGTGTATATTTGGGGTCATACAAACCCTCTTTTATTGTACACATTGGTTCTGTGAAAACTTATATGGGTATATGTGAGCCCAACTATGTGAAGATGTTATGTTATCTGTATTTTCCTAGTTGTTGCATTTTAATCCATCCCTAATAGCATATTTCATGGGGATTGTGCATCCTTTGTTATGCATTTTGCATTCTGCAGCAAACTGACAGCCAACAACATGGAAGAAAGAGGTACCAAGAATGGAAGTGGGCAACCAGAGGCACCATCTAGTTTAGGAAATGTGATTGCTACAACTCCAACATCTGTAGAAGGGCAGGCAGCAATGCTAGAAATGTTCCAATGGATGGAAGCAGCTAAACAAGAGACCCAAGAGCACCTTGATAAGGTCCTTGAATAGCTAGTAAGTGCGGTAAAAGGGGGTCAAATAAGAACCTCCAACCAGGAAGCTAAAAAAGGGTCAAGTTGACCGACTTCCTATAAACCAAGCCACCTACATTCTCAAAAAAGGAAGAACCTCTGGATGTCGATGACTGGCTGATCATCATTGAAAGAAAATTGGAAACTATAAAGTGCTCCGATGAAGAAAATTTTTTGTATGCTTCGCACCAACTAACTGGCTCCGCAACGGCCTGGTGGTTGAACGTTAAAAGTATGCGGTTAACAAACCAACCAATCACATGGGAGGTATTCAAGCAAAAGTTCTGAGAGGTACATGTACTCGCTGGCGTCATGTCAATTAAAAAGAAAGCGTTCCGCAACCTGAAACAAGGATACAAATCAGTAACATCCACTAGGCAGGTACGCCCCTAAAGATGTAGATACTGAGGTGAAGAAAATTGATCGCTTATGGAGGAACTGCATCCATTCCTACAGATGCAGTTGGCCCTAGTGGACGTTGTTCGATGAATCTTTTGTAATGAAATTCATCAATAAAAGTCCCATATGACCAAAAGAACTAAAATAAAAAATATACACATATGTATGAATTGTTAAAAAAATATAAATAGTCAAAAACTAGTCAAAACCCCACTAAAGCCCTACTGGTCGAGTTTGAACAAAACAGGCCTGGTCAGATTGAACTTAAAACAGCTTGGTCGAAATTGGACTCAGACTAGGTCTGGTTGAAATCAAACTCGGATTAGGCCTGGTCGAGTCAGATCCTAGCCGGATTTGAATCAGACTTGGGTCTGGTCAAATTGACTAGTCTGGTTGAATCAGGTCCTGGTCGAATTTAAATCAAACTAGGGTCTGGTTGAATTCGACCTGGTTCAAGTCTAGTCGCATTGACATTTAGCTCGAGCTCAAACAAGATAAGGATAAACATTGATATTATCTCCTAACTTTTAAATAATAAGTGTTTATCTCTTTTCAAATTCAAATCCCTCGAATATCTCTAGTTGTTGGATGGTTGCAACTAACTCAGAGCCTCTATAAATAGAGGGGTGCAAACCTTTTTTGCAAGTGGATAGAGGACCAGAAGACGATGTGAAGCCCATGCAACGAAGACAAGACGAAGTGGGAGCTTCTTTGTTCGACTAGAAGCCCTTCTCCTTGCCCCCTTTGAAGATGATCGTGGGTGAGTGTTGAGCATTGATCTTGCATTTATCATGCATCATATCAGAGGCGGAGGCTTCTTCGTTGGTGCATGTGCTGGTCCATCCATGAAGATTAAGATAGCATGGAGCAATTATGATGCCACCAGAAGATCGACTGAAGATCCAAGATGAGAGCCCCAGTGAATTTCAATTTTTCAGGTCGAAGGGAGATCGAAGAGGATCCAGATCTAAAAAAAGACACTCTGGTCGAAATCAGGTGTATTGTCAGTCAAAACCCAAGTATTTTTGGGCAGATATAAAAAATACACTCTGGTTGAAATCAAGTGTATTTTCGGTCGAAACCCAACTATTTTTGGGCAGAGACCAATTTACACTTCGATCACGATCAAATGTTCTATTTTTGGTCGAAACCTGAACCTACTTTCAGGCACAGACTAGATCTACGCTTCGACCATGAGTAGAAGATTGCATTCGATCAGTTGTGTCTAATTGACTAGAAGGCCGATTCTATCAAAGACCAGTTGCACCATTCGACCAAATGGCAGCATTCGACCAAGTTCAAATGCGCCGATTCGACTAGAGAGCAACCTTCGATCAAAGGATCAAAAGTTGCTCAGATGCACTTAGATCTTCGATCAGAAGTCGCCACTTCGATCAATTGATCAGAGGTCTCTACTTCAATCAAAAGATTAAAAGTTGCTCAGATGCACTTAGATCTTCCATTACAAGTCGCCACTTTGGTCAATCAATTAGAGGTCTCCACTTCGATCAAAAGATCAAAAGTTGCTGTGATGCACTTGAATCAAACGATCAGAAGTCGCCACTTCGATGAATCGATCAAAGGTCCCAACTTCGATCAAAAGATCAAAGTTGCTCGGATGCACTTCGATAAAATGATCAGAGGTCTTTGATCATGATCAGGAGATCTCTAAATTATAATTCGACCAGATGAGTTTCAGTCTGTCCCATGGGTGAAGAATCAATGATAACTTCTAATCCAGAAGTTTCATCGACACCAAATGTTTATGGCGAACAGAAGACTCAAGGCGCAACATGTCCACCAAGTTTTAACTCAATCAGATGTCGTTAGGTTGCATTTTGACTAGAGTTTAGAAGTAATACAGCAAATAAGTTGCCTCCTAATGAATTTCAGCTTCTCCCATGGGATAAGATCGATGATAAATTCTCATCCAGAAGTCCGATTGACCCCAAATTTTTATGGTGAACAGAAGACTTGAACTGAAGCATTTCCACCAAGTCTCAAGTGAATCAGATGTCCCAAAGATATATTTTGATCAGAGCTAATTTCCAGGCTGATGTGAGGGAGATGATCAATGATAACTTCTCATCCAGAAGTCCGATCAACCCCAAACTTTTCCGGAGAATAGTAGGCTCATGGTGAAGCAACTCCTCCAAGTTTCACCTCAATACAAAGTCATGAAGAGTTCTAGAAGACCAATGCAAACAAGTTCTGTCTCGCTGAATTCCAGCTTAATGTACGAACATTGTATTGAAGATAGCTTTCAATCCGATGGTCCGATTGATCTCAAATTTTGATGACCAATCTAAGATCTGTTTGGAAACTATTCCACAATGTTTCATACTGATCAGAGGCCAAAAAAGCCCCCATCCAGTTAGTCAAAGGGGAGCTAATGTTCAATCATGTCGGAAGTTGTCAAGGCATGCCAAGTTATTTCTAAGCCATTGACGAATATTCAAATGTGTTGCCTATCATGAAATGTGCATTTCCTAAAGCTAAGGAAGTCGAAGGTGTTATCACAATCCACTACCACTCCATACTTTTCATGTCGCTCAGTAGTGATGAAGTGAAGGCGACATTTTTGTTCCGGTACCGACAAGGCCGAACAACTCCTGTCCTTGACTGATGAAACCGGACTCCATTCATGCCAGGTATTGATGAGGCGAAGGCATCCACTTATTCGTGACCAACGAGGCCGAACAACGCCTTGGCTGGACATTGATGGATATTCCAATGTTCACCACATTTTTGTGATAGCATCAAAGACTGATGAAGCTATGAGTTTGCGTATTTGCATGCATGGGCATCCGCATTGCATTTATTTATCAAAGGCAAAGTTATTTTGAGGCTTGAAGATGATGACCATCAGCATAGCTTAATCAGAAGTGTTCTGCGGACTTGTTCTGCAGATGTAATTAACCAGGAGCTTTTCAAAGCCCTGAGGAGCCATGAATCGCGCAATCTCCTAAAATCAAGATGTATTTCCATAAGGCACAATGAGAATATGCAAATCGCAAGAGGACTTGTAACTTGTAATTCATTTGAGAATTAATAAAGTACATGTTTCTCTAAGATTATGTGTTCTCTATATTTTTTTGTGTATACTTATATATACTGGCATGCCCGCACCACTAAAAGGAGCCAATTTCCCAGAAGAGAGATCTTCTTGTTGAAACAAAATGGCACGCCTAGTGGGACATGGTTCTCCTCTCATTTTTGTTGTGCTTGGAACCACCCAACAACCAGACATATTCGAGGAATTTGAATTTCCAAAGAGATAAACATTGATTATTTAAAAATTAGGAGATAATATCAACGTTTATCCTTATCTTGTTCGAGCTTGGACTGAATATCAGTGCGACCAAACTTGAACCGGGTTAAATTCAACCAGACCTGAGTTTGATTTGAATCCGACCAGGACCTGATTTGACCAGACCTAGTTAATTTGACCAGACCCAAGTCTGATTCGAATCTGACTAGCATCTAACTCGACCAGGCGTAGTCTGAGTCTGATTTCGACTAGACCTAGTCCAAGTTCGATTTTGACCAGGTCGTTTTAAGTTGAATCCGACCAGGCCAGTTTTGTTCAAACTCGACCTATGGGGCTTTAGTGGGTTTTTGACTATTTATATATTTTTTTAACAATTCATACATATGTGTATTTTTATTTTAGTCCTTTTGGTCACATGGGACCTTTCTTGATGAATTTTATTACAAAAATTCATCGAACAATGGTCACCGAATTTCAAGATCTGGTTGACCATGCCATAACCCAAGAGAATCATCAGTTGGCAGTAAATGAAGAAAAGTGGAAAAAAAGCAAGGTTTAACCCTCAACCTTTTGCACAACAACAACGAGGGAAGCAGCCAACGATGGTGAGGTATAAACCAAACATGTCATCAAGACCACCGTAGTGGATCCAATGTCCCATTTGCAATGGACCTCACCCAGTGAAAGATTGCAACAAGATGAGAGGCGCATGCTTCGGGTGCGGTCAAGTGGGACATCGACTTAGTCAATGTCCACGATAGATTCAGTCAGGGTAACAGTGAAAACCACCCTTTAAACCCTCAACAGTTCCGCCTAAACCATAGATGAAAATGAGTTCCATCCTAGGAGAAAAGTGACAAGTTAATAAACCAATGACCACTTTTGGTCAAGGAAGAAGGCTAGGAAGACCGATGAAGACCCAGGGGAAGCTGAACTACGTGAGTATCAATCAAGTTATGTCGGCATTGGACATCATGATGGATAAATGATCCGGGAGGATCTTCAGGTCGAGTCGCATATGGCTTCGCGACCTTAACCATGTTCGGTTTGGTTCGTGACCATGAAAAGGAATTCGTTCTCTATTCAGAATTGTAATCCGATCCGAATAGATATAACTAAGCTTATCTGTTTAGGGTTAGTTACTTATATGAGTCTAATACGTTTAGGTTATTGATTCTGATAAGTACTCATACGATTGGACTATAAATACCTTGTAATAGGTCTAGTTTAAATCATCGAGTCTAGATTGAAGTCTTAGACACATAGTTCCCTCGACGTAGGCGAGTGCAACCTAACGTTCGATGTTAAAGCCCTCTTTAAAATAAAGAGTTGTGCAATTGCTTTGAGCTATGTTTTCGATCATCCTTTGGGTTTAAGTAATTCCGAGTAAGATCCCGTTATTCCGCATATTAGAATCTGGGCCAGCCTAGTGCGAAAACTAAAGCTAGGTCTAAAACGGATCAAGTTGGTATCAGAGCAACTTTCTTATCCTGTGGATGGTGAAGACTCGCCAGGGTTACAAAACCTCCGGTGAAACCTCAGGCGATCAATTGACGGTTCCTACGACTGCGTCTCTGACAATGTTTGATGATACCTCTGTTCAAGCTAACTTAGCCGAACAAGTGGCTAAGCTCTCCACTGACATGGAAACCGTGCTTGCTTGGATTAAGCAATAGGCCATTATTGTACCTCCTAAAGTAGGGAAGGTTATGGGTGTGAAGACTGGTGAATACTTGCGCAGGGTAAACGAAGATGAAGATGAAGGCGACCAAGACCGACGACTTCACCAACACCTCCTTAGCTATTGAATCTTTCAAAGTCGACGCTAAGATTGAAATACCCATATATGATGGGGTGATCGATGCCGAGAAGTTAGATTCATGGATCGATCAACTTGAGACCTACTTTGACCTGAAAGGGTTCAGTAGCACTCAAAAGGTCAAATTTGCACCTTTGAAGATGAAGGACCACGCCAAGACTTGGTGGAAGGCCCTTGTTACCAGTGGAGAAGCTGATGACCTTGCGTGGGGGCAGTTCAAAAGACTCCTGTGACAAGAATTCTATCCGATGGGTTACCTCGAGGAGAGATGGGAGCGTTGGCACAGATTGTATACCAACGGCGCGACCAATCTGTTCAGGACTATATGACGGAGTTTCGGCGACAAGCAATGCTCATCGGCATCTCACTGTCCGATCCTTAGGTATTTCAGAAATACACATCTAGACTTCAAAAATCGATCAGTACTGAGCTAAGTCTATTCGGCGTCAAAGACATCACGGCCGCGAGCACAACTGCTATGGCGATCGAGAAGAAGAACAAATCCCACAGCGACAAAGGCACGAAGGACAGTGCGACCTTGACAAATGGAAAACCGAGTCTGAAAAAAGCGCTTCGAAGCCGGGTATGGGTACTTTTTGTGACCATTGTCAAGTCGCGGGACACACCAAAGATAAATGCTACAAGCTTCATCCTGAACTTCAACCAAAGAAAAATGGACCAGAGAAAAGAACAGCTACAGCTACAGCGACTTCACCGGATGAAGAAGTTGTCCAAGTGAATTCGGTTGATGAGGCAGATACGACCTTGTCTCTGATGGCAATGCCGAAGGAGAAGGGTTCGGATCCACCGAACGACCATACCCAACAGAGGACTTGTTCACCATCAACATCCAGGTGAAGCACAAAGTAGTCGCAGCGATATTCGATCTTGGAAGTCAGAAGAATCTGGTCTCCGCTGACTGGTTCGGTGACATGGTTTGAAGACAACCACACACCTGCGACCATATCCGTTGGGTTGGTTTACATCCGATGTGAACCAATAGATTACGAGTCAGTGTGTGTTGAAGTTTGCAATCTCTGCACGGTATATCGATGAAGTGCAATGCGATGTTGTCCCTATCGATATCTATCAGGTGATCTTTGGGAGTCGTATCTATATGATCGAGATGCTCACTTCCATCGGCGTGCGCAAGAGTATGACATCACCAAAGACGGAGTTAAGCTTGTGATTAGTAGAGACATCCACGTCAACACTTCGAACTTCATTACCGCAAATCAAGCAAAATGAATTGTCAATGCATATCATAAGTACGTGCTTGTCATGATTCGACCCATTGGTCAAGGTGAGGGTACTCGACCAGCGTTGTCGTAGGCATGTCGAGAGGATTCTAGTCGTTTGTCGGGACTATTGGAGAAATACAGTGATCTGTTCGAGAGTACCCAAGGTCATCCGCCGAAACGTCCAGTCGAGCACAAAATTCAGCTTGTCTCTAATGCGACACTGCCCAATCTGAGTATGTACCGCAACTTAGTATTGGAGAATGAAGAGATTAAGATACAACTTGGTGAGTTGCTAAACGATGGTGTCATTCAACCAAGTAGTTCAACTTGTGGATCTCCTGTGGTGTTAGTGCCAAAGAAAGATGGGACTTGACGTATGTGCATCGATTATCGAGCACTGAACAAGATCACCATCAAGAACCGGTACCCCCTTCCTTGTATTGACGACCTACTAGACCAATTAAAGCATGCTGTTGTCTTCTCTAAATTGGATTTTAAGTGAGGATATCATCAAGTCAGCATCAGAGAGGAGGATACGTGGAAGACCGCGTTCAAAACATGACATGGTCTGTTCGAATGGCTGGTCATGCCATTTGATCTCTACAACACCCCGGCAACTTTCATGCATCTTATGAGTGATGTATTAAGACAGTTCATCGACCACTTTGTGATTGTTTACCTCGACGACATACTGGTTTATAGTCGTTCGTGGGATGAGCACCTCATTCATGTCGAAAATGTGTTCGAATAGCTTCGGCAACATCGACTTCGCCTCAACCGTAAGAAGTGCGAGTTCGGCCAGCAAACTCTACTTTACCTGGGATTCATGGTCATCAAAGGTACGTTGCAAATCGGCCCGGATAAGGTAAAGGTGATTCGCGAGTGGCCGCGACCGCGAGCAGTTATAGACGTGCGCAGTTTTTTGGGAGCATGCCAATACCTTCGGAAGTTCATCCAAGACTTCTCGATTGTGGCTTCTGCATTGCATGCATTAACCAGAATTGATCAGAAGTTCGAGTGTACAGGGAAACATGAGGACATGTTTCTCTTGCTGAAGAGGAAGATCAGTGAGGCGCCTGTGTTAGCTTTGCCAAATCTATAGAAACCATTCGAGCTAGAAACCGATGCCCCAGGTTATACGATGGGTGCAGCACTCATGCAAGAAGGTCGACTAGTGGCATATCACTCCGAGTTATTCCAGGGAGCTCGGAAGAACTACCCGACATATGATAAGGAGTTGTGCGCACTGCATCAGGCCGTGAAACAGTGGCGGTGTTACCTCTTGTGTAAAGAGACTGTTGTCCACACTGATCACCAACCGTTGCAATATTTGCAAACTCAGTCCAAGCTACAGTAAGCTCGGCACATAAAGTGGATGTCGTATCTGCAATAGTTTAATCTGGTGATTAAGTACAAGAAGGGCGTACACAACAAATTGTCGGACATGTTGTCCTGACTACCGGTTACGACCCTCTGCTTATCAGCGTTCATGCAGGTCGAACCCTCATGTCATCATAACTATGTCACTATATATAGTGAAGACCCTGATTTTCAAACGGCACTGATTGAGCTCGAAATAGGGAAACCTACAGAGTTCGTTCGTCGAGAAGGACTCTTGTACAAGGAAAATTTGCTTTGCATACCTCGTGGAGCACCTCGAATTCAATGGTTGTGGGATGCGCACACATCGAAGGTAGCTAGTCACTTTGGGGTTACAAAGACGTTGCAAATCTTCACCGACATGTGTTCTGGCTGCGTATGCAGCAAAATGTGGCTAGTTTTGTTCGAGGCTATGGTCTCTGCAGCATCTCAAAACCGGGAAACCAAAAATTAGGTTTGTACACTCCTTTGCCAGTTCCATCGCGACCATGGGAGAGCATATCCATGGATTTCTTGGGAGGATTGCCTAAGACCCGATGTGGCAACGACTATCTATTTGTGGTCGTTGATCGCCTCTCCAAAATGATTATTCTTATACCTTGTCAAAAAACTATCACGGGAGAAGAAGCAGCTCGGGTATTCTTTCAATATGTTTGGACACACTTCGGACTGCCGACTTCTATTGTGTTTGATCGCGATACCCGGTTCCTTAGTCACTTTTGGCGATCGCTCTAGACGATGATGGACACCAAGCTAAAGAGGAGTACTACCTTTCATCCGCAAATTGATGGTCAAACCGAGGTGGTAAATCGCACAGTTGTTCATCTCTTGAGAGGATATAACTAAGAGCACCCGAAGACCTGGGATGAAAGCATATCGTACCTGCAGTTTGCTTTTAATTGAGCAATGCATGGTTCGACTGAAAAGTCACCGTTTGAGGTTGTTTAGGATTTCTACCACAGAGTCCATTCGACATGGAGTTTGTGATTCCTACCTCAGCACAGAACAACAAGGAAGCATCTGATCAGGATCGAGCACAAAAGTTCCTGGAAGGTATTCAACGGCTCCATAGTGAGGTTGAACAGAATTTGCTGCGAGCTCAACTCAAGTACAAGGTGCGACATGATCGGCACTGAGTTGATGCTCAATTCGTAGAAGGTGATATGGTATGGTTACATTTGAGTAAGGAGAGACTTAAAGGTGAAGGTAAGAAACTCAAACCCATTCGTTATAGTCTTTTTCAGATTTTGCGGAAAGTGGGTAATGATGCTTGTCAGCTCGAGTTACCTCCATACATGGATATTTACCCGGTTGTCAATGTTGAGCACCTCAAACTCTTCGATCCTTCAATGCTGGATGATGATCCAGATACCATAGTACCATCTGTTGAAGACTTGGTCTATCAACGAGACGAATCTCTACGTGAAGATGTGATTCTGGAGAAGAAGGTGACTATCACCCGCAGTGGCACAAAGGAGACTTTTTGAATCGGTCGGAAGGATCAACGAGCACGTGCGGCAAAGTGGTACACCAGAGAAGATGGACTAGCCCAATTTCCACATCTCTAGTTTAATCGAGAGGTCGCAACAGGGGTTGGCTCCTTCCCAACAAGGGAGTCATGATCCGGGAGGATCTTCAGGTCGAGTCGCATACGGCTTTGCGACCTTAACCGTGTTCGGTTTGGTTCGCGACCATGAAAAGGATTTGTTCTCTGTTCGGAATTGTAGTCGGATCTAAATAGATATAACTAAGCTTATCTGTTTAGGATTAGTTAGTTATATGAGTCTAATATGTTTAGGTTATTGAGTCTGATACGTACTCATATGATTGGACTATAAATACCTTGTAATAGGTCTTGTTTAAATCATCAAGTCTAGATTGAAGTCTTAGACACATAGTTCCCTCAATGTAGGCGAGTGCAACCTAACGTTTGATGTGTAAAGCCCTGTTTGAAATAAAGTGTTGTGCAATTGCTTTGAGCTGTGTTTTTGATCATCCTTTGGGTTTCGGTAATTCCGAGTAAGATCCCGTTATTCTGCATATTAGAATCTGGACGAGCCTAGTGCAAAAACCAAGGCTAGGTCTCAAACGGATCAATAAATTATTCATTCCCCCTACTATTGGTCTCGTATTATTTGATCTCGGTGCAACCCATTCCCTTATGTCTAAGGATTATCTTTTCCAACATAGCTTAACTTGTACTGCCTTAGACAACCCCATGTTTATGCAATCACCTGGAGGCCCAATGGTAGTAAAACACAAAAGGCGAGGGCAGGTGATAGAAATTTTAGGGAATGAATTTAAAGCTAACTTGTTAGTTGTACCCTTGGTGGATATAGATGTAGTCGTAGGAATGGATTGGTTAGCCTGTAATGGAGCAACGGTGGATTGTGAAAAAAGGTGGTATCTTTAAGAAAAGATGACAAACTCAAAATTATCTTCTTTGGAGAAAAACCCCCTTTCAAGAAGCAACTACTCATACGACCACTAAGAATGTAGAAGTGAATCAAATACCTGTGGTCAGTGAGTATCAAGACGTATTTCTAGAGGAATTACCTAAGATGCCACCAAACAGAGATGTAGAGTTCGCCATTGATCTAGTTCCAAGAACAAGCCCAATCTCCCAATGACCATATCGCATGGGATCCAAGGAGCTGGTAGAACTAAAGAAATAGTTGGATGACTTGACCAACAAGGGCTATGTAAGACCAAGTGTGTCACTGTGGGAAGCACTGGTACTCTTTGTATGCAAGAATGATGGAAGTATGAGACTTGGTATTGATTACAGAGCCTTAAATGCCATGACCATTAAGAATAAGTACCCATTACCCTGAATAGATGATTTATTTGACTAGCTGAAGGGCGCAAGCGTGTTTTCAAATATTGACCACAGATGCGGATACTATCACTACTACAGAAATGCACTTTACTAATGCACATTTTGTAATGGTTATAATCACAACAGTGGATAACCGTTAGTGCTACTCCACGCTGCAAGGTCTGAAACCTTTCCTATCAGTTAACACTAAACCAACCATTAGAATAATATCTGCACCAACATTTATCTAACTGGAAACCTATACTAACAGTTCCTTTGTCATAATTAATAGGAGTAGTTGAACTTTTACCGTTGGTAATTTCTCAAGAATGGATAGAAAAAGTGCCTTACTATCCCACTTATTGCGGGAAATTTTTCTCACGGTTATAGATTAACAAATCGGTAGAAATGGTATAATTTTAATATCGGTTCGAAGTTGTGAACTGATAGAGAATCCTACTTGTAACTGGACAAATTACTAACAGTTTTGAAGTTCTTAACCAATAGAAAATGTGGATATTACTGTTGTTATGATGAACCGACAGAAATAGTCAACACTTGTTATGTGGAAAAGTCGTAATGGTCAAAAATTAGCAACCGATACTAAATAGTTGACTTTAAAACCCCACAACTGTTTCATCTATGTTTACTGTCTCTCTGCTGCAGCTGCTCTGAGCTTGAATAAACCAAAGTGAGGGTGAAGGCCACAGTTAGCTTGAAGAAGTTAGTTTGTCCCTCTCTTAATTCTCTACAAATACATGCAACTCACACTTGAATATAGCATAATTAAAGTTCTTATAGTTAGCTAAGCTTCAAGGCACCACTAGTAAAGTATTGTGAGCTTAATTACCCCCTAGATATGTTTCTACTCCACATTGTTTGATGGTGTTGATGATGAGTTAACTTGTAGTTAGGGTTTAATGTACTTATTAAGTTAGGGTTTGAATTGTAGCTATATAGCTAGGTTTTCATGACAATATTGATTCTTTGAATTATCCAATTAAATTGTAGATGGATCAGGAATATTGGATGTACCAAGTGAGACGTAATACACAGGAGTATCTTGAGGGTGTGAAAGAATTTATTAAATTTATTGAGCAATAGAAAGCGAAGATGGGCGAAAAAGATATGCACTGCCTATGCGGAGATTGTATGAATTTGAAGAGATTTACCAACTCCGATCAGATAATGAGCCATTTGATTCATTAAGGTTTTAATGCACGATATACTCATTGGATACAACATGGCAAAGATCTTGCAGAAACACCCACTAGATGTAATGAAGAAACGCAAAGAGATGACATTCATGAAGATGACAATTTAGACTATGGTTACATGGACATGCATGCTAATGATGACCATGTAGATGAAATGTTACGGGTTGTAGCGAAAGATTACAACGAAAAGCACTTCGCCAAATTTCTGAAATTGATTGTAGATTCTGAGAAACCTTTATTTCTTTATTATACAAAATTTATCAAGTTGTCGTCTGTGATAAAGTTATATAACTTGAAGGCAAGTAACAGCTAGAGTGAAAAAAGTTTTACGACATTGTTGGATCTGTTAGCGGACATGCTTCTGGAGGGAAATGAGCTGCCAAGAAACATTTACCAAGCAAAAAAAATGATGTGCCCAATGGGAATGGAAATTGAGAGAGTACATGTATGCCCAAATGACTGTGTGTTGTATCATAATGAGTATGTGGATATGGAGTCCTATTCAAGATGCGGCACCGCACAGTATAAGCAGAAGGACCGAACTGACGGTGACAATGAAGGGGTAAAGCATGGACCTCCAGCCAAGAGGGTGTGGTATCTTCCTGTGATTCGACGGTTGAAGCGGTTGTTTGCAAATTCAATTGATGCAAAGCATTTGTGTTGGCATGCCGAATGCTGGAAAGAAGATGGAAAATTGAGACATCCAGCTGATTCTATTCAATGGCGAACAATAACAGGGTCTTCCACAATGACTTTGGCACCGAAGTGAGGAATATAAGGTTTGAAATGAGTGTGGATGGTATGAATCCACATGGTAACATGAGCAGTTGGCATAGCACTTGGCCAGTTCTTATGTATCTACAATCTTCTTTCCTTGGTTGTGTATGAAGCACAAGTAAATAATGATGTCGCTATTAACCTCAGGACCAAAACAACCCAAGAATGATATAGATGTGTTTCTAGCCCCCTTGATTGAGGACCTGTAGATATTGTAGAACGAAGGTGTTCAGGTGTGGACACATATAAGAAAGAGACGTTTGTCTTGCATGCTATGATATTTTGCACAATAAATGATTTCCCGGCCTATGGGAATTTGTCTGGCTATAGTACGAAAAGAGTCAAAGTTTGCCCTAACTGTGAAGATGAAACTGAGAGCATGTGGTTATCGAATTGCAAGAAAACAATATACATGGGTCACCGCAGGTTCCTTCCCATGCATCACGCGTACCGCAAGAAGAGGAAATCATTTAACAGGAGGACCAAATTCGGATGAGCCTCACAAGCGATGACCGGTAAGGAGGTTTACTTGCGCATAAAGGACATTAACGTTCACTTTAGTAAATGTTTTAAGTCTCGAAAGAATGTTCAAAAGAAGAGATCTATTTTCTGGGATTTACTATACTGGCAGGACCTGCAAGTTCGACATTGCATTGATGTCATGCATGTAGAGAAAAACGTTTGTGACAGTTTGAGCAGTTTGTTATTAAACATTTTGGGGAAGACAACGGATGGTGTCAAAGTTCATGGTGACAAGGTCGAAATGGGGATCTGGACAAAGCTTGCGCCCTTGGAGGAAGTCGTACATTAGGGGTGTAATTTGATCAGATTTGGATCAGATAGTGGTCATACCAAATCAAAATCCTATTAACTTTAATCAAATTCAAATACGAATTCCAATAAACTCGGATTTGGATATGAATCAGATAGTTATCAAATTCGAATTTGAATCTGATTTTTACTCCGTTCGGATCGACTTTGAATGTTATTCGGATTATACTACTGTTTTAAGGTTTTAACATCATCTTATTTCTACAATATTGTCAAATAAATTTTAGGTTGAAGGAAATATGTAGTTAATACCACACATTACAAATTCACATGATACTACTACATAATAGTTCACATCAAGCATTTAAACCCAATAAGTTCATTAAAAAATTACAACTGAAGTAAGTTAATAAATTGAGTTCGGCAACATATGCCACTAAATTAAAGAAGGGACAAGATGAGAAGAGTTCAAAAGTAGCTGAAGTTGCATGCCAAATGAAAAGGTTGTGTCATGGTATTAAAAATACCCCGGCAGGTTTGATGACGTGTTTGACAACACGAGCTGACCGTGTGAGTGGTCACCCCGTGTTGGACAATCACAGAGATTGACACAAGGGTTTATACAGGTTCAGGCCTCAGTGGAGACCCTAGTCCTGTCGACGTGCTCCCGACATGTGTCGGCTAGGGGGGCGCTCTCTCCCGGGAGAGGGTTCCTAAGCACATCTATTGCTTTTTGTGTATGGAGTACAAGTGAATGTCTTAGGTTACAAGAGGGGGTACAAGGGTATATATAGACCCCAAAAGACATAAATTACTCAACTATCCCAACCTGGACCATTGGATCGAGGGCATTATGGTCTTTTGGCGCTGCACAGGGTACCGATCTCAGACACGTGCCTGCCCTTGGCTTTCAGTGCCCCCAATCTCGGGGCCGGTGGCCAAGAGGAGAGAGGCTCCCCTCCCAGGCCCAGAGCAAGGAGGTCCTATTCCGGAGGACGGAGGATCGGAGGAGAGAGTCTCCTCTCCCGAGCTGGAGGGCGGAGGCTCCTACTCCGGAGGACGGAAGACCAGAGGAGAGAGGCTCCTCTCTCGGGCCGGGAGACTGGAGGAGAGAGGCCCCTCTCCCAGGCCCGGAGGAGGGGCTTGACGAGGATTATTACCCAAGCTAGTTATTTATTGAATATATCATATTTAAGATATTTTGGATATGATATGTGGATCTGTGTATTAGCTGCTGTTATGGTCACAGAAGCAACTTCCTATGTACCAGAACGTCGCGTGCGCAACACCAGCTTATGGTCACAGAACTTGCGTGACCATAAGGTCACAGGATATGCGCGACCAAGGTGATCTAAGGGTTACATTTAACTTGAGTAGTGTTTGAGCTTACCAAACACGTTTCCAGGATAAGATAACTTCTTCTCCCACGTATGAAGATAACTATTGAGGAGTTAAGATGTGCGGTTATGGAAACTACACGTGTTAACTGGCGAAGAGATAAAGATTAAAGTGCAGTTATGCAACTGCATGTTAGCAACCGTCCGAACTCCCGACTTGCTTCACGTTGGCATCCTTTCAATCAGTATAAAAGGAGGGAAGGAAGGACAAGATAAGGAGAGGGATGATAGATTCAGAAGAAGATTTGGACAACTCAAGCAATAGACAATAGAGAGATTGTCAACCTATGTAACAATCTCTCCTTCCCTGTAAACATTCATATACATAGTAGAAACACCACATGACGTAGGGTTATTACTCAATTCTTGAGGGCCCGAACCTGTATAACTCTGTGTGTCTCCAATTCATACTTACCTTAACTTACCTGATAAACACCTTGAAAGGTCACCACTTTTTACTCACAAATCTGTGTAAGATCGACTAAAGACCCTGAGTCCCAATCATCTACAGCTGGCGCCCACCGTGGGCCCTTCCTCAAGGTGTTTCCTTCATCAGGAGCTCTAGTAAGTCATGTCTGCGGCATACATTTTCGAGAATGATTTCAATCTCGACGACTATGCTCATATTTAGATGCCTTCGCCCAACGACTCCGTTCCTACGGAAGAGGTCGACAACAAAGACGTCCATGAATCACACATAGAGGGTACATCTTCTCCAACTCTGGTCATGTCGTCGACCAAGAGACGGAGAAAATCTCATGTGAATCCCGCAACATAAGAGGCTGAGTACGTGCCACAACACGTTATTCCAGAAGATGTTGAGGATGACAATCTTGAGTTTAGTCCTGGAAAGTTTGATCCGGACAATCTGAAATCCCTTTTTGATTCTGAATTTGACTCGGAACAGGGAAAAATGTTTTCCCTGTCTGCAATCTCGGTTCCTCGAGAATTTGCTGTGCTATTGGAGGAAAATCCTGAGCAGCGAATTGCCAGGGAGGAACAGGAGCGTAGACAGAAGGAGGATCAGGACCATGAACAACGAGAAAATGAGGTTCGTAAGGTCACTTAGGAAGCCTGACGTCTTGCGTAGTCCCGCCATGATGCCGTTGTTCGAGATCCCGCTTCTAGCACTTCCCGTCATCCACATGGTCATAGGCGCGACCAAACGCCTTCTTTGGCCCCAGACTATCATCCGGCGGTTGAAGAGACGGTGACTCCTATGGCACCCAGAGGAGAACACAAGATCAAATTCGTGTTATCGCAGATACACTATGTAATCCTCCTCCAGGTATCGAAGATGCGGATAGAACGACCTTTGCCAGAGTCCTTGCGGACATGCTCGATGAAGTTGCATCTGACGCAACTCCAACGGCGTTGTCTCATTCGATGATTCGTTCCCATGAGCGGAATTATTCTCACTCCAGCCATGTGAGGCGCAATCGATGGTCAGCAGGGCTGATTCAGCATGACAAGGCTAGGAGAGTTGGAAGCTCCTGCGACCAAGATCGCGTACCAGTCCATTCTTGCCCGGGGCCACGAGGTGATAGACATTTCCGCAGTTCCTATGTAGGTTGTAAGGCTTTCTCACGATGCCTCCGTGTTGTGTTTTGGCCAGAGAAGTTTAAACCAGGGACAATTGAAAGGTTCGATGGAACTCAGAATCCATCAGAGTTTCTTCATATCTATATCACTGCCATCCAAGCGGCAAGGGAGATGACCGCGTGATGGCAAACTACTTGCCAATGGTTCTTGAAGGACCAGCGAGGACCTGGTTGTTTAATCAACTAGAAGGGTCAATTTATAATTGGGAAATGTTCTGTGATGCAATACTCAATAATTTCCAAAATTGTTACCAAAAGCCTGGCAAGGAATATGATTTTCATCGCTAGCGCCAAACTTCTACCGAATCTCTTTGGCAGTTGGTCAACAGATTAGCTGGAGTGAGAAATACCATTCCTAAAATATCTGACAGTTCCATTATCAAGGCATTTAAACATGTCATTCGCTATCGAAGATTCACCGAAGATTTACTTATCCATCCGCCTCGATCAGTAGCCGATCTCTTCGACATGGCCGATCGTTATTCCGACGCAGCCGAGGCCGTGGAATGGAATAGGATGGTGGATAAAGGGAACTTACCACCTCAACCAAGTATTAAGAACAACAAGAAGGATGATTTTAGCAAGAAGCCGGAGTCATCATCGGGCGGGAAATCAAAAAAGCCCGAGAAGAATCGGGCTGGACATTACCGAGATGTCGCCGTTGCAGACAAACCACCACCAGGAAAAGGTAATAAGTTTTTATTTAAAAATAAAACTCCTTTTGGTGGCCGCAACAGCGACCATTCGGGAAAACCGACTAACCCGCAAGGCAATAAGAAGTGGTGTCCACCGCACAATTCTTCTGGACATGATCTCAAGAATTGTCGCAACTGGTTGAAAAGCTTGGAAAACTTCTACCAGGGAACCGGACCCATGCCGACCATACCACGGCAAGATCAATCCTGCGAGGTTAGAGACGCTGATGGAGATGAAGAAATGTCTTACCAGGTACCCCAAAATCATGTCAATATTATATTTTATGGTTCTTCTTATGCTTCTAAGCGTTAATTTAAAACTTTTTACCGTGAGGTAAATAAAGTTGAAGCCCTCCTTGGGGAGCCTCAATATCCTTGCTGGTCAGAAACACCTATAACCTTCGACCGGGACGATTGTCCCAAGGGGCTTACACGACCATTATGACTTCCGTTGGTCATTACCCCTATAATTAGCAATGCTAGGGTCAAAAGGGTTATGATCGACGGGGGCAGTTCTTTGGACCTATTATTGGTCAAGACTCGTGACGAGATGCAAATCCCTCGCTCAAATATTAAACCCACAATTCATCTGTTTTATGGTATAATTCCTGGCCCCTCAATGATGCCGATTGGACAAATTGTGTTACCGGTAACATTGGGAGAACCAGACAATTTCTGAACAGAATTAATTATATTTGATGTAATTGATTGTGATTTGGCATATAACGCTATTTTCGGCAGGCCAACACTTGCTAAGTTCATGGTGGCGGCGCATTACACTTATCAATGCGTCAAGCTACCAGGCCCAAAAGGCGTGATTTCAATCCGAGGTAGCCGAAATACGGCTCTTACTTGTGATCGGTTATCTCTGGAGTTGGTGGATCAACTTCCCCTTCAGGATGTTCAAGTTGTGACCACAACCACAGATATGATCAAAGTTGCCCGTGACCCGATGAAAAGTTGAAGTTAGTTCCATTGTACCCAGATGATCCATCCAGAACCATTCGGATTGGATTAGGTTAGGATGACAAATAGGAACTCGAGCTCATTACTTTCCTCCGGGCTAACACAGATGTGTTTGCGTGGAAACCATCCGACATGCCTGGAGTCCCAAGGGAAGTGATTGAGCACAGACTAGCTATTCGGCCTGGACACAGACGCTTTTCTATCAACCGACAAGAAGCCATTCGTGTGGAGTTAGACAAACTCCAGAGAGTAGGATTTATTTGAGAAGTCGGTCATCCTGAATGGCTCGCAAACCCGGTCATGGTCCTAAAGTCAAATGGTAAGTGGCGCATGTGCGTCGATTACACCAGTCTAAATAGTGCCTACCCGAAGGATGATTTTCCCTTCCTCGCATCAATCAGTTGGTCAATTCTACAGCTGGTTGTGAACTGATGAGCTTCCTAGATGCATACTCAGGGTACCATCAAATTAGCATGACAGAAGAAGATGAAGAGAAGATTGCCTTCATCACACCATTTGGCACTTACTACTATGTCAGAATGCCATTTGGTCTCGAGAACGCCGGTTCCACATACGAGCGCTTGATGCCAAATACCTTTCTTCCCAGTTAGGGTGTAATTTGGAAACTTACGTCGATGATTTGGCTGTAAAGAGTTTGAAAAGCTCTAGTCACATAGATAATCTTGTTGAAACCTTTTGTAATTTGAATAAGCATGGAATAAAGTTGAACCCTAAAAAATGTTCCTTCGGAGTTTCTTCTGGTAAACTTTTGGGTTTCCTTGTTTGTTCGACAGGAATTGAGGTTAATCCTGAAAAAATCATGGCCATTGAGCAAATGAGATCTCCTTTGACCATGAAGGATGTCCAGAGCCTAACAGGTCGCATGGTGGCCTTAAGCCATTTCATATCACGGTTGGGCAACGAGGATTACCTTTCTTTAAGATTCTACGTAAGCACAATGGTTTTACTTGGTCGGATGAAGCCAAAAAATCCTTTCAAGAGGTCAAAGCATATTTATCTAGTCCGCCAGTACTAGTCTCTCCAATTTCGGGAGAACCTTTACTTCTCTACCTGGCCGCAACCCCTCATGCAGTCAGTGCAGTTCTAGTCGCAGAGAGGGAGAGTGTGTAGCAACCAATGTATTATGTAAGTGAAGTACTTCATGGACCAAAGGAGCATTACCCTTAAGTCCAGAAGTTACTTTACGCTCTTCTGATGGCATCCCACAATCTTCGACATTACTTTCAAGAACATAAGATTACTGTACCTTCGTCCTTTCCCTTGGCAGGTATTATCTGAAATCCGGAGAAATCTGGTCGCATTGTGAAATGGGTAGTGGAACTTGGAGCATTTGACATCCATTTCACCCCTTGTATCGGAGTTAAATCTCAAATTCTTGCAGATTTTGTGGTTGAATGGGCTAATCCCGACCCTCCTATGCAAGAATCTGTAGATTTACAAAGCACCGACCATTGGACGATGTATTTTGATGGCTCTCATAGTTTTAAACACTAGGGGGCTGGAGTGGTCTTAATTAGCCTCATGGTGACCAACTCAAGTATGTCATTGAACTACACTTTTTGCGACCAACAACGCAGTAAAGTATGAAGTTCTTCTTGCTGGGTTTCGAGCAACCAAATTCCTTGGAGTCCGTCGATTAGTGGTGAGGGGAGACTCACAGCTAGTCATAAACCAGGTAAACAAGGATTACAGCACCTCTGATGAGACAATGGCTCATTACATAGAAGAAGTGAGGAAATTGAAAAAATACTTCAGTCATTTCGAAGTCCAATTTGTTCCGCGAAAGGATAATATACTCGCAGACCAATTATCAAAAATTGGGTCCTCACGTACATCCGCTCCGGCAGGAGTGTTCATTGAACACTGACAATACCCTTCGATCACGCCTTCGATCGAGGATGATCTGGTAACAGTTTATGTTACCGACCTTGGACATTAAAAAGATTGGACCTAACTATTGCGGATCTATCTTGAATATGGGACCTTGCCCAAGGATGAAACCAAAAGTGATCGGTTCGTACGACAGGCGCGTCTATATAAAATAATTGATGGAATTTTATATAGGAAGGGTACTCATGGAGTATTTATGTGCTGTATATCTCAAAAGGAAGGTAAATCCCTCTTGAAAGAAATTCACGACGGTGTGTGTGGTGCACATGCATCTTATCGGACGCTGGTCGGAAAGGCTTTTCGATAGAGTTTTTATTGTCCTTCAGCACTTAATGATGCCATGCATTTAGTCAAAACATACCCACAGTGTCAATTTCATGCACGACAAGTTGATCAGCCTGCATATGCTTTACAAACTATTCCTCTAGCTTAGCCTTTTGTGGTTTGGGGAATAGATATAGTGGGTCCTATGCCCCAAGCGGTTATTGGATATAAGTTCTTGTTCATAGCCATTGATACGTTTACTAAGTGGATTGAAGTTGAACCAGTCCGCAATATTACCGCTGCTGCGGCGAAGAAATTCTTTCATAAGAATGTTGTAACACGATTTGGTGTTCCAAGTCATCTGATTACCGACAACGGTTCCCAATTCATTAGAGGTCTTTTTCTAGACTATTGTGACGATATCAGGACCAAAGTGTGTTTTGCATCTGTGGCTCATCCATAGAGCAATGGCGCCGTTGAACGTGCCAATAGGCAGATATTACAAGGCATCAAGAAACGAGTTTTCGATCACCTTAAGATGCGCTCGGAGGCTTGGGTAGATGAACTCTACTCTGTTCTATGGGCACTACGCACTACATGTAGTTGAGCTACGGGTGAGATACCTTTCCAATTGCTATATGGTGCTGAGGCTGTCTTACCTATAGAAATTCGTATTGGCTCTGTTCGTGTAGATCAATTTGATTATTCTGATCCACATGAACAACGTGTCCAAGATATTACTCTCCTTGAGGAGAAACGCGATCGGGCATTGATTAAGTCTGCAGCATTTTTACAAGCTTTGTGTAAATACCATAGTAAACGGGTGCGACCTCGTAGTCTTCACTTGGGCGACCTGGTTTTACGAAAAATACAAAACCAGTCTAATCGCAACAAATTCTCCCCTCAGTGGGAAGGCCCTTATATTGTGGTCTCAGTGCCGCAACCAGGATTAGCTCGATTGGCGCTGGAAGATGGAAGGATCTTGTCCAATACTTGGAATATAGATCAGCTACACAAATTTTACGTGTATGTTTTTCTATTTACATTTTCCTTTTCAATTAGCATGATTTTGTTAAAAATAACATGTACCTTTTTTCGCGTTACATTATGGTATAATTCCTGACCTTTGTCCTCTCTTTATCGAGTTACGCTCGGGGGCTGGTCGCTAATGATCATCTTATTATAGTAACCAAGTTGGATTCACTGACTAATCTCATGGTCGCATCTAGATAAGACATCCCTAAATAAGCGATTTCTCAACGCATACGAGACTTACTAGCATGTTTCCGATCATTCGAGGGGCTATCAGTTCATAATAAACTTTGGTATTATATTAAGGTCAGTATTGGAGTGACTAGATGATCATACCTAGTTGAGACTTTTCTTTCTAAACCGTTTCTTAACATATAAGAAACTCACTAGGTACTCCTCGATCATCTTTAACCCATATTTCTCCTAAGATTATAATACAATGTCTTTAGTATGTATGATCTCAGGAGGGGGCTAGGGGAATACGGCCATAATATAAGACGAGATTAAGTACATTTTTTCCAAAAGTGAAAGGCATACATCTGCATATTTTCTATTATAATTGTATATGTGCAAGAAGTCCCAATTGTCTAAAGACCCTGAGTCCCAATCATCGACAGGGCAACTGTCCCAGGCCCGGAGGATGGAGGCTCCTACTTCGGCGGACGGAGGACCGGAGGAGAGAGACTCCTCTCCCGGGCCGGAGGAGGGCAGCCCCCACTCCAGAGGCCAGAGGACCGGAGGAGAGAGGCTCCTCTCCTGGGCCAGAGGAGGGATATCACTTACGGCTAATATTTCCTCCAACATGTTGAAAATCACCTACAAATAAAAAGGTTCAAAATTATTTGGTTAAACAAGGACACAATTTTGTTTTTGTCGAAGAACAAGAGTACATGAAAAAAAAAGAAAAGCATGTGTAGTTGTCTAGTTGACAACTTAACATACCCTGATACATATCATTCATCTTTGTCATTTATGTCATCAAATTATAACTCTTGAACAATTGAAGCAACATCCGCTTTACCTACAATAATAAAACAAGTTAACTAATGCATACATAAGAAAAATAATTGTAACAATTTTGTTTATTAAATTACCTTTTTTAGTTTCCCTTATCCAATCCTTGGTGCATATCAATGCCTCCACTATTTTGGGATCTAAGCAACTGCGATACTTGTTAATGACTCTCCCACTGGCGTTGAAGGCGGACTTAGATGCAACTGTTGATACATGAATGGCCAAAACATCTTGTGCAAGCAAGGAAAGAATAGGATACTTCGCACCTTGAGTATGCCACCAAGACAAAATATCAAAGTGATCCTTTTCAGGCCATTTCAACAATGGCTCGACTAAATACCTCTCCTATTCAGATTTCTCTTGATTCTTCTCTTCACTGATATCCTTAAGGAAAGCACTCAGTTTTCTGCACTTTTGCTCTTCATTAGGATTGAGGTCATGGAGGTGGGAAGCAAATCTAGTATAAGATCCAGTGGCAGGCTATACAACACTAATTGACAGATCATTGTATCGAGATGCATATGCTTCGAATAGCCTATCAACAAGGACCTTCAAATCACAAATCTTCTCAACATCAGTATTGCCATAAATCTCTTGATAGTAAAGCTCAACCATTTTCATTTTGTAGCAAGGATCTAGAAAACATGCAACTGCCAAAGCCGCATTACTTAATTCCCAATACTTGTCAAACTTTTCCTTCATAGTTCTTGCCATGGAATCAAGAAACTCATCATCCTCTTGGAGCCACTTAATAAGTAGGATGTGAATTTCACAAAACTCTATGAAGAACAAATTTGCAGTTTGATAGGAAGAGCCTGATAAAATTTTAGTGACATTGAAAAAATTCTTCAAGCACTTACACAATAATTTTTCTTTCTCCCACTCATCTCTAGGAGCACAATGTCCATATTTTTCTGGATTTAGCAAAGCAAGCTGTTGGAAAGCTTTCTTATAGTACAACACATTTTCTAGCATCAAATAGGTGGAATTCCACCTAGTAACTGTACGATCAAGGATGCCGACTAGAGGGGGGTGAATAGGAGGCCTTAAAAACTTCAAATAAAAAACAAGTTTTTATACCAAGAAGAACCAAATGCAATTTAATATATTAAAGAGAGAAGATAGAGAGAATGAACACAACGATTTTTTACCGAGGTCTCAGAGACTCGCCCAGTCTCCCCTAATCCTCGTTGAAGCACTCAAGTGAATGAGTCTTGCTTCAATATCCACAAAGGAAATTTCTCACTAATGGTTGTTCCTTGTCCACTCAGGAAAGGCGAGCACCGATGCCTTGTACAAACTTGCCGAGCCTCTCCGACAATCTCCGAACTGAGAGATCAACGCCCACGCCACCAAACCGTCTAGGTGAGGGCGCTCACCAAGAGTAATAGGCAGCAAGGTCTTCTCTCGACCTCCAAACACGCACCGAGAAACTACAAGTATGCAAATGCAATGAACTGGAATGCTCGGTGGATCAGAAAACACTCGACTTGATCAAAAGATCAAGATTTTATATAAGAAACTAAAGCTCAAGAATGTGTATGAGAGGAGGCTGCTTATTGTATAAAACTCATGCCCAAAGCCCCTTTTTATAGCCTCAAGAATCAAATGAACCGTTGGAGCTAGGGCTGAAAATCAGCAACTCAAACTGACAGTCAGTTCACCTAACTGACAGTCAGTTACATACACAACGGCCGACAAAATTTACGGATAAAAAATAGCTAGCCATTTGTGGTCGTATATGGAAACTTGAAACACCAAACTGACATCAGTTATGCAAACTGACAGTCAGTTCGACCAAAACATCGACCAGATCAAATAGACACTCAGATAAAACGGCTCGAGGTCTAAATGCAAACTGACAGTCAGTTTGGACAACTAACAGTCAATTTAGTTCAAAAAATTTCAGCTCAAAAAATAACCTCTCTGGACAATTGTCAGTTAACAAAACTGACAATCCAAACTGACAGTCAGTTTAGCAAACTGACAATCAGCATGGATAAAAATAGCTGTAACTTTTAATCTAGAGATCCGATTGAAGTTTTTTATAGCTCATTTGAAAGATATTTTAATGTACTATCGTTTTGTGAACAGAAGAAAAAGCCAGATCTGCCTAGATATTTCCACAAAATGCAAAAACTCTTCTGCTGTCAAAAACTAAACTGAAAAACCAAATAACTGATAGCCCGTTCAAAACATCCATAACTTTCGATCCAGAAATCTAAATTGAGAGTTTATAGTTCGTTTGAAAGATAATTTAAAGAGCTACATTTTTGTCAACAGAAGAAAAAACCAGATCTGCCTAGATCTTTCTAGAAAATAGAAAAACTCTTCTGCTATCAAAAACTCAACTGAAAATCCAAATAACTCAATTCAAGTTCAAATCAAATCCAACCAAAAAGATGCAATGCAATGACCTAAATTTCTCGGTTTATGTTGGAGATAAAAAGAGGACTTTCGCCACCCCTCTTTATAGTACGGTTAAAACTAAGAAATAATTTCCTAAACCGATCAAACTCCAAACACCGAGATCGGTCAAAATAAAACAAATATTACCTTAGGTCCTTTGCATCTTTAATCCTTGCAACTATCGTTTTGGTGACCTTGCACTTGCGACCTTGACTTCCAACCTTTAACTGCGACCACAGCCAACATTGCGACCTTGCGCTTGCGACTTTGGACCTGTGACCTGCAGATCTTCCCGGATCACTTGCAGACTTTACCGAAATCGCTCTGCATAGAATAGCTCAAAGACAAGGTTAGTCCAAAACACTTGATGTCATCAATAATCAAAATCAACCTAAAAGGGCCTAGATTCAACAATCTCCCCCTTTTTGATGATTGATGACAACAAGTGTTTAAATGAATAAAATCAAATGACTCCCCCTAAGTACATGCATAATTAACAGATATTCAGGAACTCCCCCTAAATGCATGCATATATAAATACCCATATGAGTCATTTGAGATTTGAAAGTGAATCTATAATGATGAATTTATAATAATAGATCATGAGATATCTCAAAAATCTTTCTCCCCAATCTCTCCCCTAAGCATAGACAATGTTTTTAATGAAGCAAGAAACTCAAGAATCTCTCCCCCTTTGTCATCAAGCACAAAAAGGCGGGAGGACAGGAAAATCAGATAGTTATTTTAGATCAACTAGCATTTGATATATCAATAATGTTCAGTTCACCTCTTAAAAAGCAAAATCTTGATTCATCTAAGGGTTTGGTGAAAATATCTGCTAGTTGCATATTTGTTCGACATAATTCACATTAATATCTCCTTTTGCCACATGATCTCTAATAAAATGGTGCCGTATTTCAATATGCTTAGTTCTAGAATGTTGAACAGGATTATTAGCTATTTTAATGGCACTTTCGTTATCACATAAGAGTGGCACTTTATCAAAAATTATTCCATAATCCAAAAATGTCTGCTTCATCCATAATAATTGAGCACAATAACTGCCTGCAGACACATATTCAGCTCAAGCTGTGGAGAGAGCTACAGAATTTTGTTTCTGTAACACCCTAGTTTTGGGGGTGAAAAGTTTTGCAGAAAAACCCTGCATGCATGTATCTCTGTAGTAGTAGCCAGATCAGCTGAACTCTAATCTCTCCCAAACCCTAAAAATCTCCAAATCTATTCTCTAGATCCAGATCAAGATCTGACCATCCAGATTTAACCTACCAGTTACCCTGAAAATAAAAGTCTTCAGGAGCCAGATCAAATTCTGACCCTAACTGTCAGTACCTAAGCCTCTCTCTGTTTTCGAAAACAGGAAAATTCAGATTTACCCTAAGTACCCCAGTTTCCAGATGATTGAATTATTCTGATTTAACCTTATCCAGACTCAAGTAACCCCTGGAATATGTTCCTAGGTTCATCCTCAACTCACTTCAAAAAGTTGGGAGCCAGATTAATTCATCTAAACACTTTTCGCAGTTTAGTCCAAATTTTACTGCGAATAAGTCCTTTTCTGTTTACCTGGAAGCCTGAAAAGGCTAAAATCCACAAATCAATTCCAACTTCAGAATTTCTTCAGGAAACACCTTCCAAATACTATTTGATACAGATCTCCCTTTTGATCAGACTTCAAAATCTCTCTCCAATCACCAGAATTCGAGATCGACAAAATCTAGATTTAGTTTAACCTAATTTTACCCTATTTTCGAAAATAGGTGAAATCCCTCAAATCTTATCAAACTTTCTCCAAATTTGAGCTAGATGAGTATTAATAGAAATGTTATACTCAGCCATGAAATCAATCCTCAAATTAACCATCTCTAAGACAGAAATTGCAAATCAGTCCAGATTTCAAATAAGAATCCTTGCAATTTGGTCCCTGGTTCGACCAGAGACACTGTGCACGACCAGCAGCTGTGCACGACCGCGACCACCGCGTTGCCACGCCAGGAGCTTCGTCGCCGGTGAAGCCCCGTGGTCGCCACCCCTGCCACCGCGTTCCTGCCACGTGTGCGCACGTTGTTCGCCACCGTGGAGCCACCGCGGCCGCACCAGCATCTCCAATTTTGCCCGCGCGCGCACGCCATCGCTGCAGCCACTGCAGAAGCTCGGTGCCACGTTGCAAGCATGCCGGAGGAGCCCGTCAGTTCGCCGTTGCATCACCCGGGACAGCGCACGCCAGCCTGCAAAGCCGGCACGGCCGTTGGAGCGTGTCACTTCGCTGCTGTCCCGCCCGACCGGTCAACTCGCCATCGATTCGAGCTTCACTTCCCCGTGCAATTCCAGCCGTTACAAGCCCCTTGCTGTGCCTATAAAAGCCGCCCCAGCCCAGCACGAAGGCACTCACACCAGAACCACCCAAAATCCCCAACCACGCCGTCGTCTTCGTCTTCTTCGGCGAGCTCGAGAAGAGGCTCACGGTGCCAAGCCTCTACACTGCTTCCTCCTCGATTCCAGCTACTTCAGTAAGCTCCTCTTACCTCCCTCATCATACTCGAGCATGTAATTGACTTCAAACCTCTCCAGTCGCCGGCAATTTCCTTTTCTCTCCAGCAACTCCGGCGAGCAATTAATCCTTAACCAAGTCAAATTAGCTCTCGAGCCTGTAATCAAACATGATCAGTGGACTGATTAGAACACATCTAAGCAACCAGAATCGAAGAATTTGCTAAAGTATGAAAAATCCCAACTTTGCACCTTGCATGTAAGCTGGAGCTCGCTGTTAAGCTTCTCTGGTGTTTCCCCAGCCAATCCAACTTCACACCTAGCTTACTTATGCCCCAGAGACCATCCTCAAGCAAGGAATTAAGTTTATTTGCCCTAAAACAGAAATGCCCAATTTTGGTGTCTTCTTCCCTAGCTCCGGTCGCCGGATTTTGTTCCCGGCCGTTTCAACCCCAACCACCTTGTCTAGTAGATGTGCCTCGACCCCAGGAGTATTTTTGCCTTCTAGCTCGACACCTGGATCGGCCCAGATGAAGAAATATCGCCATGCCAAAGTTTTGTCCAGAAACTGTTGAGAACAGCTCGGCCACCGTGTTCTTTGCCGGTTTTCATCACTTTTCGGCCATCTCCTGCCCTAGATCCTGTTGAGACATTTGTTCCTGTTACAAATGCCTAACCACCAGACAAAGTGGTGCATCATTTGGAGCCCTGAATCAAAAGATATGGCTAACCCTAGTTTCTGGCCGTGTCAAGCCTATGCCAGGCTATGTCAGCCAGTGGCATTGAGCCTTTTCACCCACTTCCAGCCGTGCACTTTGAAAATAACTTTGTCCCTTAGACTCCTGATGTTGTGATCTACACTTTTCTCTACTGTCACAACTTGAGTTGAGCCCTCTATCACCCATCGACCTTATGTCGATGCCTTGAACGGAATGCCAACCTAAGGACATTCGCTGTTTTTGGGCGAACCAATCACAACCTTGATATTACCCTGATATTTTGGAACCTTGTAAACCTTAACAGCTAATTTTAACCCTGGTTTCCATAGTTAAACTCAAATCGCTTTCAAACCTTGTATCACCAGAGTATTTTCTCCTTGCATCTTTGCATGTAGTAGATTAGTAAGAATAGGATTGATTGTAATGCCTGTTTGCTTGTTTGATCTTCTTCAGAGCAAGAGTCCGGGGTTGAAGATCTTGTCGCTGAACCGTCATCGACTGCTGATACTTACGACGCGGAAGGCAAGTCATACTTTGATCATATTGAAACCCATATTTTATGAATTGCTATGCTATTCCATGAACAGATATCTCATTAATATTGCATGTGTTGAGATCAATGATATTATGGCAGTGATAGATTGAATACTTGAGGAATGTGAACTTGATAAGATAGTAAGCCACGAACTAATAAAAGTATAAACATGTACATTTATATTCATGAAATAGAACCCCTAGCCGTGACCAGTATTTTGGTATGGAATGGTGGTAGCACTGGAGGTGCTTGGCTGCACGGGTTGTGCAGGCACTAAAGGTGCATGGTTTGTGGTATGATCTGGTCACTGGCATGTAAGGACTAGAACCTTGAGTTATGCGTCTAGTGGCATGAAAAACGTACCAACCACTTACCTGGTATGGGACAGGCGCAACCTAGTAGCTTTCTTAGTAATATCAGTTCCCTGCATGGCTTGTCGACCCGGTTTCTCGCGTGGAAATTGGTGGGACGCAGTTCGTCCATGAGTTATGTGAGATCAGAAAAAATTATGAGAGGATAAGGTGTAAAGAAGGAAGACGCCCTACGCCAGATTAAGTCGTGCGCGACTGTAATCAAAAGAGGTTATGTGTCCTGCGGGAACATAGACCCAGGCTAGGAAGTAAGGCAGTGGGGAGGACCCACAACGGTACTTGGGACGGTATTGTCCATTTACCTGGCAGGGATACTGTTAATACTAGACTGCAAAAACGTTGTGTGATCTCGGCCTTGTCACATGCGTTTAAGTCGCATGGAGTTGGCCCGACTTGGAAGTCGAGTGAAAAAGTGGATTTAAAAAGACGTACATCTCTGCAGAGTTTAAAAATGTATTCGAATACTTCGTACTCCCGAGTTTTAGGAGTATGCCGTGGTGGATTAAATCCATGGGGTGTGACACAAGTATTGTTTTATAAACTAAAATTTGTTAGTTCAAGATTACCCAAGTGACATGTGTTGTCACGATAAGGGGCGTTGCCGTGGGCTGTCATGTGTTGACGTGTCGCGGTAATACCATAATATATAGAGATCATATGATAATTAAGAGGCATGTGGTTTATGCCCTAAGTTATGAAATACTGTTATGAGTATAAGATCGAAAGGCTTGAATAAAGATAATGTGGTATGAGGATATATCGCCTTGGATATGGGAAATATGTATCACCATCAATATGATTTATTTACTGCCATGGGTAGGATCAGAAGTTGAGTAAGAATTGAGAAAGAAATGTATTTTGGGAAAAACCTTTCACTCTTTCCCCAATAGCATAGGTTCATGTCATATATATATATATATGTATCTCTACCTTCCCTATGACTTGCTGAGTACGTAAGTACTCACCCCTTGCAACAACTCATCAATAGATGGAGCGCTCTACGACCTTGGAGGATACCCTGAAGATGCTGCAGACCCAAGAGAAGATGAGCAGTTCCCTTCGGAGCCCTGATGTGGTGCTGTCTTGCTGTCAACCTCTGTTTCCTGTGGATTGCTTTTGGGCCTAGCTTCCGCCGACTAGATGTGTTATTTTGTTAGACCCTTGTGCCTTATAAGGCACTGTACCTCGTTTTGTACTAAGGCCTGATGGCCATACATTTATGACTACTGTGTTATTTTGCTGCTGCAATGTAATCCTGTGATTGACTCATCCTGGGAAGTCAAGTGGTTTATGGGACCAGCTGCACCGAGCTGGGCCCCTCACAGGTGATGTCACAGTCGTGGCAGACGCGACATAAAATAGTGGTATCAGAGCAGCACAGACCTTGACTGTAGGACGGTACCCTCAGGGCTTGGTAGCGCCAGGACCTCGTAAATTATTTAAAAAATTATTTCTGAAAAATTTTATTTTGCAAAAGATGTTCTTGCTCCTTTAAAAATGTTGACTTCAAAATCTTATTTTGCTTCCAAAATTCTCGGCAGGATGGCCAAGGAGCGTTTCAGCTACATCGAGCGTCTCGGTGGATGGGCCACATTGCTGTGGCACATTGCTCAATTCCTAGGGATTGATGAGCGCCCGATCTGCGAGACTATTTGGGACTATTATGAGGGGCGTCGCTATGGCTTCAAGGCCAAAGTGCTGGTGCACGCTCTCGATAGTCGTGAGGGACAGGTGATCAGGGTGGAGGCCAGCAGGGCAAGCCGACTGGATGCTATCCAGGATGCAGCTCGAGAGGCGGTGCATCGGGTACGCCAGGTGTACTCATGCCGGCTCCAGGAGTCACCTTTCCGTCACGTGCCTTCACCTCCCTCTGGGTTCTCACCCATCGTGGAGTACCCGAACCCGTGTCTGGCAGGCACCGTAGGTCTGTTGAGGACCCTCGACTCGCGCTACTCTACTTTGCTTGCTGAGCATCAGGAGCTCCGCAAGGAGTTGGAGGAGCAGAAGAAACGTGGCCGAACCGCTTCCCCGTCGTTGACTTCTCAGCCTGCAGCTCAGAGACATCTGCTGCTCCCGTGGTCAAGGAGGGAATAACTCTTGCGGTTCAACCTTCGGGTGAACTTGAGACCTTGCTGAAGACAACCCTCAGTAGTCTCTTAGAGGTAAGCAACAGATGTACCTTCTCTCTAAGATCTTTGGAATATTCGGGTTGAAGCAATTGGTGTCTACTATGTTTCAGGGATTGACCCAAATGTCAACCAAATCAAAAGTTCTAGCATAACAAAAAGAGGTCGCACAAGGGGAGATCAACTGTCTTCAACAATAAGGCTCCATACATTACTTATACCAACCTGAATGTCATCCAAGTTTTTAAATTTACTCATGGTCGCAGGGAAAACTCTGCACTAACAAAGAGTGCGGGTGATCGCCTGGGTTGAGAAAAAACTGCGGCCATGGAACTTTCTTTCTTGAAGAAAGAACTTAACGAGGCTCAGAAAAGATTAGCCTATAAGCTTTTCTTTAAGAAAAAGATGTTATTTCTTTACATGAATCCCTGTAATCTCATTACTTTGTTCATGTAGCACAAGGGGAACAAATAAAAAGCCTTTGCAAGGAGAAAGACAATTTTAAGCAGAAGTATGTCCAGGGTGAGACCCATATCGGACAACTTCTGACGACCAACAAGAATCAACATACCACGATTGAATCTGTCTGCGAGGAGAAAAAGGCCCTAAAGGAGACAATTTTAGAGTGCAGCAGTGTTCAATCCATAGCTTTTGAGAAGCTGAAAATGGTGGAGGAATTACTAAAGGCTGATATCATCGATCCTCATAAAGAATCTTTAAGCCTTAATGAATCCTACAAGTTGGTCGCTGCTCAAGCTGAATCCCTCCTCGAATACATTCCTGAAGACACAAATAGGAAAAAAGAGGAATTGAAGACCAACATTGGATCTATAGCCTATGCCATTCTGTGTAAACTTAGGCATCATCATGGCCCAGATCTTAATCTGAAGCCTACTATGGAAAATGTCGTATTTGAAAGTGAGGATCAGCTGAATGCTATCATGGATGAAGTCAAGCCTTTAGTAGAAACTCTACTAAGAAAACTTAACTTGTCCTAATGTATCGTTTCCCCTTGTTTGTTCTTTTTGTAAAGAAAACATTGATGAATACAAAGCTTTTTAACTTGCTCATAGCTCTGTACTTGCACACATACGATTTTAATGGAAAATATGGAAATGCATGTATTTTCATTTAGGAAAATATGCAAATGTACTTTCTTTCACCTTATATTATGGCCATATTCCCTAGCCCCCTCCTGAGATCATACATACTGAAGACATTGTATTATAATCTCAGGAGTTACAAAATATGAGTTGGGTTAAAAATGATTTGGAATCACCTAGTGAGTTTCTTATCTGTTAAGGAACGGTTTAGAAAGAAATGTCTCGACTAGATATGATAATCTGGTCGCATCAACACTTATCTTAATATAATGCCAAGGTTTATTACGAACTGACAACCACTCGAATGATCAGAACCATACTAGTAAGTCCGTATGCGTTGAGAAACGGCTTATTTAGGGATGTCTTATCTAGATGCGACCATGAGATTGGTCAGCGAATACACATTGGTCACTATAATAAGATGACTATTGGTGACCAACCCCCGAGCATGGCTCGATAAAAAAGAGGACAAATGACAGGAATAGAACCATAATGCAGGGCGAAAAAAGGTAGTCACTGTATAACTGCCGGATGCTACCTATGGCACGACGGGTAGCATCTAAGATGGCATCATCTTCTTCTCTGCGGGCCTGATGTCTCACTAAACCTCTCCCATGCTCGGGGATCTCATAGACGATCACTGAAGCACGATAACCAAAGGGTTGTCCATCGACCTCATCTCGCCAAACGCAATATACTAGCCTCTGACTGTCTCGCGCACCAAGGAACTGCAGTGTCATCCACAGGAGTAGCGCCCACGATCCAAGCTCGTCACCATGAACGAATCTCCTGCTGGAAGCCATCTGGGAGACAGAACAAAAGGGTACCTATGAGTTAAAACAAAGTCTAAAACCTTTTTCAAATACTCGAAAAACAACACATTTTTCTTAAACAAAATAGGTTTTCGCAAACAGACTTAGTCAAAGAACTAGCGATCTTTCAGCTTCTAGGGACACCAAGGTCTATCTAAGGGTCACGACCTACAGTCGAGCCTTTGCTCTGATACCAACTCTGTGGGACCCTCATTTGAGGAATCCATTGGCAACCGCCCAGATGGATTGCACTCAGAATGATACATTGCAAGCTCACAACAACAAGATGCATTACATAACAATGCAAGCAATTAAAACAAGTGCTGATCACATGGACCAACATTACAATAACATGGCGCCAAAATGATGCAATTTAGTGTTGATACAAAATCAAGTAGTTTTCTTCGATGCGAAGGTCGGCACAAAATGAAACAACAATAACAAGCAAAAGGGCTTCAACGATCTTCATCTTCAACTGCAGCGGTGTTGCATGGGCTTCCTCCACATCGGACTCAACTTGGTAAGTGACCCTCTAGTAAGCTGGATCCTCGAGGGTAGTTTCTTCTTCTTCTATATTGGGTTCAAGACCGTAGGATTCGGGATCAATGAATCTTTCCTCTAAATTTTGTTTGCAAAAGCAAGGGTGAGCACATTGTCCACATAGTGCTCAACAAGTCTCAATTAAGAATGCGGGTATATAGATGAAGGGGGGAAAATTTCCAAAAGATGGTCTCTTTGGTTCATAGATAAGGATAGAATAGTTTTTCAATCTAAGTTTTGAGGAAAAGATTTTGCTTTCAAAAAGCGAGGCTTTTAAAATCCTAAACTAGATTTTCATAAGATGTTATGTGTGGCGGTCTTCCATGAGTCACCTCTGTAATCAATATTATGAAAAACTTTCCCAAAAGCTACTTGTGCTGCATCGACGTGGATAGAATCCACCGCGCGCAGACTCCATGACCTGGGAGCTCAGAGTATCCGATACTTTTTATAACTTTGCAAAGGTGTACCACTTTAATCCACCGATCACTCAGCTTTCAAGTCGCTACAATTCCATGCGACTTTTACGCATGTGACAAGGCCGAGATCACACAACAGTTTACAATCCTAGCATTAACAATTCCCTGCCCGGTAAATAGACATTCCAGTCCTTATTACCGTTGTGGGTACTCCCCACAGCCAATTCTTCCTAGCCTTGGCCTATGATCCCACAAGACACATAGCCTATGGATTTAGCCGTGCACGACTCACACCACTCCTGGCCCTCTATGGCCCACTAGTTTCCTCTCAAGAAACCAGACCGACAATTGTTACAGGGAAAAGCTAATACCGAGAAAGTTACTATGTTCCGCCCGTCCCATACCGAGCAAGTGGTTAGTACGTTTTTCATGCCGCATAGAAGTACAACACATGGTTCTTGTCCTTATGAATCTTTTGTGAGGAGTCTTTCACATTCCCAATGTGCACACAGCACCAACCAATCAAACCATCCTCTCTATTGATTCCAATCACATTTTCTTTCACAAAAGGGTTTTGAACATACTTTTCTCACATGTGACCATTTAGCATTTAACACATTATCTTGAGCATAAGTATAGCCTAAGCATGATATCCTAGGGAGAAAAGGGTGCATGATATATATATATACAAACATGAGGGGCTTAACAAGGAATTAGGTCATATCTATTCATATTCTTTCAATATAGCACTTTATTTGAACATAGAGCATGCATATACTTTAAAACAGAAATCATCCTAATTTTCTCAAAATACTGGGAAATACATGATCAAGGGTAGAGACTTGCCTTGCAGTGTGGGGTCTGACGGCTCTAAGGGTTCTCCGAAGTCTTCTGCTGACTCTTCTGCTTCTTGCTCTATTCTCGCACACAACAACGAGACAATTCAACACATCACACTACATAAGCATACAGAAAATAGTTTCTATAGGAAATAATAAGTAAAATATAACATGCATGCAAGGGAAATAATCAGGACAAAGATACTTGAGTGCTGCTCGAAGAAATGGGTTTAAAAAGGGTCAAACGTCGAAGGGTCGACATTCGGTTCACAGCTAGACGTGGCCTTAGGTCGGCTTTAGGTGAGTTTTTTGAAGATGTGGAAGTAGAGTAAATTGTAGAACATGGCTCCAGGAATCTAGTGGACAAAGTGGCATTTCATTTGTTCAACCAGAAGGGTCAAACAGGGCTAATGCCAGTGGCTGACATGCACTGACACTGAGCAGACACTGTCAAAAGCTTGGGCAAAGTAGTAGATTTGGTTCTGGACTTCAAATGCTTCTCCAACTATGTCTGGGAGGTAGGCAAGAGAAACAGGAACACGATGGTGGTGGTTTCAAGGGTTGAGGTGGCCGGATGGCGACGAACGGCGGTGATGAACTGCGGTGGCGACATGGCACAGATACAAGTTCTGGACCAAACTTGGCAAGGATATAACTTGCAATATGTGCAGATCCAGAGGTCGGGCTAGTGGAGGATAATGCTCAGGAGATCGAGGCGAGCATACAGGACAAGATGGCATCAGCTAGAATGGCCGGGAACCGATCTCCGGTGATCGGCACTGGAGAAGATGACACTGGAATTGGGTGTTTCTGCTACAAGGCTTCAGGGGTTAATTTCTCACGATGAGAGCAATATGTTGATGAGGGAAAGCTTCTGGTAAGGTTGATTTGGTCGGGGAATCAGTGGCGTGGCCTGGCGACGTGAGCCAGTCACCGGTGGCGCGCGAAAACGGGGAAAGTTCCACAGATAGCTCGAATTCAAAAACTAAGTTCACAGGCTTGCTAGACTAGTGCTAATGGTCACAAACTTCTACAGAAAGGTGAGCTAATTCGGGCTAATTTGATCATCATTGCCGAAACAGGGTTTTAGAGAGTTTCGGCGATCACCGGCGTCAGGGTCCGCCGGGGTGCAATTAAAAGCTATGACACAAAGATATGGATGAGAGGAACTCATCGGTGTGATCAATCTGAGGTCTGGTGTAGCAGAACAGGCTGGCACCGTGCTCCTCTCTGTTGGCTCCACGGAGACGAAGAAGAAACACGAGAGGGGCTGGAACTTAGTAGCTGCTGCAGGTGTGAAGAAGTTCTGGGCGAGGGGGAGGGTTTATATAGGCAGCAGGTGATCCGGAAGGATCTTCAAGTCCTGATCGCATACGGCTTCGCGACCTTAACCGTGATCGGAAAGGTTTCGCGACCATGGATTGATTCGCGACCAGGACAAGGAATACGTTCCCTGTTTGGAATTCTAAATCGATCCAAATATATATAACTAAGGTTATCTAATTAGGATTAGTTAGTTAGTTATATGAGTCTAATACGTTTAGGTTATTGAGTCTGATACGTACTCATATGATTGAACTATAAATACCTTGTAATAGGTCTAGTTTAGATCATCGAATATTATTACAGCCTTGGATCATATATCCAGCTTATAGTTCCTTCGACGTAGGCAAGTGTGTATAACGTTCGACGTGTATAGCCCTCTTTGAAGTAAAGAGTTGTGCAATAACTTTGAGTTGTGTTTTCGATCATCCTTTGGGTTTCGGTAATTCTGAGTAAGATCTAGTAATTCCGTATATTAGAATCTGGGAGAGCCTAGTGCGAAATCCAAGGCTAGGTCTAAAACGGATCAAGTTGGTATGACAGCAACTTTCCTATCCAGGGGATGGTGAAGACTCGCCAGGGTTACAAAACTTCCGGCAAAACTCCAGGCGATCAATTGACAGTTCCTACAGCCGCGTCTCCGACAATGTCTAACGATACCTCCGTTCAAGCTAACCTAGCCGAACAAGTGGCTAAGCTCTCCACCGACATGGAAACCTTGCTTGCTTGGATTAAGCAGTAGGCCATGATTGTACCTCCTGAAGTAGGGAAGGTTACGGGTGTGAAGACTGGTGAAGACTTGCGTAAGACAGACGAAGATGGAGACGAAGGCGACCATAAGACCGACGACCTCGCCAACACCTCCTTAGCTGTCGGATCTTTTAAGGTCGATGCTAAGATTGAAATACCCATATGTGATGGGGAGATCGATGCCGAGAAGTTAGATTCGTGGCTCGATCAACTTGAGACCTACTTTGACTTGAAAGGGTTTAGTAGCGCTCAAAATGTGAAGTTCGCACCTTTGAAGATGAAGGACCATGCCAAGACTTGGTGGAAGACCCTTGTCGCCAGTGGTGAAGCTGACGACCTTGCGTGGGGTCAATTCAAACGACTTCTGCGACCCAAATTCTATCCGATGGGTTACCTTGAGGAGAGATGGGAACGTTGGCACAGATTGTACCAACGGCGCGACCAGATCGTCCAAGACTATACGACGGAGTTCCGGAGACAAGCAATGGTCATTGGTATCTCACTTTCTGATCCTCAGGTATTTCAAAAATACACATCTGGACTTCAGAAATCGATCAGTACTAAGTAAGTCTATTCGGCGTCCAAGACATCGCAACCGCAAGCACAACTGCTATGGCGATCAAGAAGAAGAACAAATCCCGCAGCGACAAAAACACGAAGGAAAGTGCGACCTCGACTGATCCGTTTGAGACCTAGCCTTGGTTTTCGCACTAGGCTCGCCCAGATTCTAATATGCGGAATAACGGGATCTTACTCGGAAATACCGAAACCCAAAGTAATTGCACAACTCTTTATTTCAAAGAGGGCTTTACACGTCGAACGTTAGGCACACTTGCCTACGTCGAAGGAACTATAAGTGTCTAAAACTCAAATAAGTTCTATGATTCTTCGATTGAATTCAATGATCTAAACTAGACCTATTACAAGGTATTTATAGTCCAATCGTATGAGTACGTATCAGACTTAGAGTCCTAAACGTATTAGACTCATATAACTAATCCTAAACAGATAAACTTAGTTATACACATTCGGATCTGATTACAATTCCGAACAGGGAACAAATTCCTTTTCTTGGTCGCGGACCAATCCATGGTCGCGAATCCTTTCCGAACACGGTTAAGGTCGCGAAGCCGTATGCGATCAGGATTTGGTCGCCAAGCCGCATGCGATCAGTTCTTGGTCGCGAAGCCACATGCGATCAGGACTTGGAGATCCTCCCGGATCATGACTCCCTTGTTGAGAAGGAGCCAACCCCTGTTGCGACATCACGATCAAACTGGAGATGTGGAAATTGGGCTTGTCCATCTTCTTTGGTGTACCACTTTGCCGCACGTGCTCGTTGATCTTTCCGACCGATTCGAAAAGTCTCCTTGGTGCCACTGCGGGTGATAGTCACCTTCTTTTCCAGAATCACATCTTCACGTAGAGGTTTGTCTCGTTGATAGACCAAGTCTTCAACAGATGGTACTATAGTATCTGGCTCATCATCCAGCATTGAAGGCTCGAAGACTTTGAATCCTTCCCAAGGTCGCAAACCTTTCCAATGTCGCAAACCTTTTCGTGGTCGCAAATCCGTTGCGAACGCGACCTGAGATCCTCCCGGATCATGACTCCCCTGTTGAGAAGGAGCCAACACCCGTTGGTGACCAACTGTGATGACATAGAGAACGACTGGGAGTTTTGGAACGAACACACGATGAGCAATGCTACAATCGTCAGATCGAATGTATGGATAGGCGTTCATGGAGCTTAGCACCTCCGTCATGGATTGTGGCCTTGGCCACTCGCGGATAGCCTTCCCCTTGTCGAGGTTAATACTATCACCGATCCCAAAGCTAGGATTGCGAATTTTGAATAGTGATGCCGTAGAGACAAGTTGCATGTCGTTTACAACTAGTCGTTGTGGTGATCGACGATATACCTCTGCGAACAGCACGTTGTTTTCTGCAGGCAAGCTCACCAAACAACCATCATTTTCCATACTCGATGTATCACAATCCCCTTGGCTAACTGGACGCATCACGCTCAGCACACACTTTGAGCATGCATTGACAATCCGTTTTGCCTGATTTACTGTCAACAAGTCCTTGGTGTCGACGTGGTCGTTTTTGCTGATGATAAATTTCGTCCCATCCTTTGTGAGGTCGTAGTCTTGAGCTCTTCGGTGGTAATGGGCATCACGATCGTATAAGAATGGACTTCCAAAAATCACTTGGCAAATATCGATGGGGATGACATCGCATTGAACCTCGTCAATGTAACGAGCTGATATTGCAAACTTTAGAGTACATTGACTCTTGATCTGCTGATTCACGTCAGAAGTGAACCATCCCAGAGGATACGGTCGAGGATGTTGAGTCGTCTGCAAACCAAGTCGTCGAACCAGCCCGGAGGAGACCAAATTCTTTTGGCTTCCGAGGTCGAAGATGGCTGCGACCACCTCGTGCTTCACCTGTATGTTAACAGTGAACAATTCCTCTGTCGGGTTGTGGTCAATTGATGAACCCGAACTTTTCTCCTTTGGCATTGCCATTGGAGACAAGGTCGTGTCCGCCTTTTCAACTGAATCCAACTGGATAATTTCCTCTGCGAGCGGAATAGAAGTAACCATAGCTGTTCGTGTGCTTGGTTCATCCCTCCTTTTTCTTTCTGGTCGCAGTTCAGGATGAAGTTTATAACACTTCTCTTTTGTGTGCCCAGCAACATGACAATGCTCACAAGTGTTACCCGTATCGTGGGTACCCTCTCCGGAGTTTGTCGTGGTTGAAATCTCCCTCAAGTTCTTATCGTTGCGGGTCTTATTCTTCTTCTCAATCGCCAAAGCAGTCGTACTCGCGGTCGAGATGTCTTGAACTCTGAACAGACTTAGCTCAGTACTGATCGATTTCTGAAGTCCAGATGTGTACTTCCGAAATACCTGAGGATCGGACAGTGAGATGCCGATGACCATTGCTTGTCGCCGAAACTCCGTCGTATAGTCTTGGACAGTCTGGTCGCGCCGTTGATACAATCTGTGCCAACATTCCCATCTCTCCTCAAGGTAACCCATTGGATAAAATTCTTGTCGCATAAGTCGTTTGAATTGACCCCACGCAAGATCGTCAGCTTCACCACTGGTGACAAGGGCCTTCCACCATATCTTGGCGTGGTCCTTCATCTTCAAAGGTGCAAATTTGACCTTTTGAGCGCTACTGAACCCTTTCAGGTCAAAGTAGGTCTCAAGCTGGTCGATCCAAGAATCCAGCTTCTCGGCATCGATCACCCCATCATATATGGGTATATCAATCTTAGCGTCGACTTTAAAAGATCCGACAGCTAAGGAGGTGTTGGCGAGGTCGTCGGTCTTGTGGTTGCCTTCGTCTTCATCTTCGTCTGTCCTGCGCAAGTCTTCACCAGTCTTCGCACCCATACCCTTCCCTACTTCAGGAGGTACAATCATGGCCTGCTGCTTAATCCAAGCAAGCACGGTTTCCATGTCGGTGGAGAATTTAGCCACTTGTTCGGCTAGGTTAGCTTGAACGGAGGTATCGTCAGACATTGTCGGAGACGCAGCTGTAAGAACCGTCAATTGATCGCCTGGAGTTTCGCCGGAGGTTTTGTAACCCTGGAGAGTCTTCACCATCCACAGGATAGGAAAGTTGCTCTGATACCAACTTGATCCGTTTGAGACCTAGCCTTGGTTTTCGTACTAGGCTCGCCCAGATTCTAATATGCGGAATAACGGGATCTTACTCGGAAATACCGAAACCCAAAGTAATTGCACAACTCTTTATTTCAAAGAGGGCTTTACACGTCGAACGTTAGGCACACTTGCCTACGTCGAAGGAACTATAAGTGTCTAAAACTCAAATAAGTTCTATGATTCTTCGATTGAATTCGATGATCTAAACTAGACCTATTACAAGGTATTTATAGTCCAATCGTATGAGTACGTATCAGACTTAGAGACCTAAACGTATTAGACTCATATAACTAATCCTAAACAGATAAACTTAGTTATACACATTCGGATCTGATTACAATTCCAAACAGGGAACAAATTCTTTTTCCTGGTCGCGGACCAATCCATGGTCGCGAATCCTTTCCGAACACGGTTAAGGTCGCGAAGCCGTATGCGATCAGGATTTGGTCGCCAAGCCGCATGCGATCAGGACTTGGTCGCGAAGCCACATGCGATCAGGACTTGGAGATCCTCCCGGATCATCGATAAAGAAAAAGCCGAGTCCGAAGAAGAATGCTTCAAAATCGGGCACGGGTGCCTTTTGTGAACATTGTCAAGTCGAGGGATATACCAAGGACAAATGCTGCAAGCTTCATCCTGAACTTCGACCAAAGAAAAACAGACCAGGGAAAAGAACAGCCACGGCTACTGCCACTTCACCCGACGAAGAAGTTGTCCGAGTGAATTCGATTAATGAGGCGGATACGACCTTGTCTCTGATGGCAATGCCGAAGGAGAAGGGTTCGGATCCAGCGAATGACCATCACCCAACGGAGGACTTATTCACCATCAACATCCAGGCGAAGCACAAAACTGGTCGCAGCGATATTCGATCCTGGAAGTCAGAAGAATCTGGTCTCCGCTGGACTGGTTCAACGACTTGGTTTGAAGACAACCACACACCCGCGACCATATCCGCTGGGTTGGTTTACATCTGACGTGAACCAACAGATTACGAGTCAGTGTGTGTTGAAGTTTGCGATGTTGTCCCTATCGATATCTGTCAGGTGATCTTTGGGAGTCCGTATCTGTATGATCGAGATGCTCACTTCCATCGGCGAGCACAAGAGTACGACCTCACCAAAGACGGAGTTAAGTTCGTGATCAGTAGGGACATCCACGTCAACACTTCGAACTTGATTACCGCAAATCACAGTATGTGCTTGTCATGATTCGACCCATTGGTCAAGGTGAGGGTACTCGACCAATGTTGTCGTTGGCGTGCCGAGAGGATTCTGGTCGTTTGTCGGGACTGCTGGAGAAATATAGTGATCTATTTGAGATTACCCAGGGTCGTCCGCTGAAACGTCTAATCAAGCACAAAATTCAGCTTGTGTCCGATGCGACACTGCCCAATCTGAGTATGTATTGCAACTCAGTAATGGAAAATGAAGAGATCAAGAGACAACTTGGTGAGTTGCTAAACGATGGTGTCATTCAACCAAGTAGTTCACCCTGTGGATCTCCTGTGGTGTTAGTGCCAAGGAAAGATGGGACTTGGCGTATGTGCATCGACTATCGAGCATTGAACAAGATCACCATCAAGAATCGGTACCCCCTTCCTCGTATTGACGACCTACTAGACCAATTGAAGCATGCCGTTGTCTTGTCCAAGTTGGATCTTAAGTCAGGATATCATCAAGTCAGCATTCGAGAGGATGATACGTGGAAAACCACGTTCAAAACACGACAAGGTCTGTTCGAATGGCTGGTCATGCCGTTTGGTCTCTGCAATGCCCCGGCAACGTTCATGTGTCTTGTGAATGACGTATTGAGACAGTTCATCAATGACATACTGGTTTATAGTCGTTCGTGGGATGAGCACCTCATTCATGTCGAAAAGGTGTTCGAACAGCTTTGGCAATATCGACTTCGCCTCAACCGTAAGAAGTGCGAGTTCGGCCAACAAACTCTACTCTACCTAGGATTCATAGTCGGCAACGATACATTGCAAATCGACCCGGATAAGGTAAAAGTGATTCGCAAGTGGCCGCGATCGCGAACAGTTACGGACGTGCGTAGTTTTGTGGGACCATGCCAATATCTTCGGAAGTTTATCCGACACTTCTCGATTGTGGCTTCTCCATTGCATGCATTAACCAGGATCGATCAGAAGTTCGAGTGGACAAAGAAACATGAGGACACGTTTCTCTTGCTGAAAAAGATCAGCGAGGCGCCTGTGCTAGCTTTGCCGAATCTCCAGAAACCATTCGAGCTAGAAACCGACGCCTCAGGTTATGCCATGGGCGCTGTGCTCATGCAAGAAGGTCGACCAGTGGTATATCGCTCCGAGTTATTCCAGGGAGTTCAAAAGAGCTACCTGACTTATGATAAGGAATTATGCACACTGCATCAGGCCGTGAAACATTGGCGGTGTTATCTCTTGGGTAAAGAGACTGTTGTTCACACCGACCATCAACTGTTGCAATATTTGCAAATTCAGTCCAATCTACAGCAAGCTCGGCACATGAAGTGGATGTCGTATCTGCAGCAGTTTAATCTGGTGATTAAGTACAAGAAGGGCGTACACAACAAATTGGCAGACATGTTATCACGACCACCAGTTACGACCCTCTATTTATCAGCGTTCACTACTACAGAAATGCTTTTCACTATCGGTTCAAAATCAAATCTACTATCGGTTCTCTTACCGCTAGTGATCGGCATGATAGAAGAAACGTAGCACACCCCTATCGGTTAAAAACCGATAGTAAAATACCTACACCTCCAACGGTTAGTAATCGCTATCAACAATTCTTCTATCATCTCAATGATCTCAACCGATACTGATGTTATATGTCTTGTAACGGTTATTCATTGGAAACCGATAGTAATGTATAGGTTTTTCTATCAGTTAGAAACTCGACAAGGTTAGTACCACAACTTTCTTCTATCGGTTGTAGGATATGAACCGATAGTATTACAAAGAAACATTAATAGATACAGTGATACACTAATACAGCAGATTTAATTTATTCACAAATACACTAATACAAAGATATACAGATGCATTGGACAGATTGAATTTATTCACATATTAAGTTTATTCACAAATACACCAATGAATTTATTCACATATTGAGTTTATTCGCAAATATACCAATGAATTTACACACATACACCAATCAACACATTCAATATATATTACACAAGTCATTTACGATGGATCGTTGATAGCCACTTCTTCCATCACATATTGAGCCCAAATTGTTCGCAGCTCCTTCAATTGAGGCAACTCATATTGCTCTTTCAACATGGCGCTCTGCATGCATGTATGAAGTTAGGAACGTACAAGACATCCAATGTTTGACTTTGAGTCAGGAAAAATGGTTACCCTAGGGAATTGGGCAAAGTTTCTCCTGATCAGGTCATACATAAATCTCATGACATAGAAGCCACATTCCCACTATTGTGGCTGCTGATGGCACTGGGATAGTTGCATATGCAAAGACATAAACCCACATTAACTCGAAAGAACTAACTAAGCTTTAATTAAAAGACTCATCATGAGTAGTTCCATCCGTATTAATTACCTCATATTCTTTCCAAGAAATTGTTGTGCCCTTCGACGCGTCATGCCTCCCTCCAGCAGTAACATAATTTTTGAAAGCCCTGTATTTAATTTAGCATTGCCGGTTAATATGTTATCATTAATTAGCTAGTCAGAGAAAAATTTAAAACAACTGTGTTACTTACGCGTCTATGTGCCACGTGAGGGTGAAAACATGCGCCACCCTATCGCTCATCGAATCGAGGTAATAGACCTCATTCCTCCATGGGCAAATGACGGCGAGGACCCAGTGGCCCCTACATTGCATATATAAGCGAACCGTTTCATACATATGTTAGGCGTAACATACAAGAATGAGTTAAATTAGTAGGAAATGCACTAACCTTTGGTGGTACAGCACAAGAATGAACTCTCGGTCCTGCTGTGCTAGTAGTGCCCTTGATATGTATTCCTCTGCATGTGCTTGGTCGTGCTCTAGCATCGTGAGGCTTATTTTGTCTGGGTTGAGGAAACCCACCTTGCCACATGCCCTCATCGACACCAGCCTATACATGCACCTGGATGCAAAGTAGACATTAGTAAGTAGTGCATACAAAGTGATTAGATTTATGAAATGAACTATGATAACTTCACACAACAGCAAACTCACAGGACTCCAGTCCGTATGATGGACATATCAAGCTCCCGCCAGTTGAGGAGGTCGAACAAATCCTCATGGGCCACCGATATGCTCCCGGACTCACGGTGAAAATGACCTGGCCTGAAGTGAACTAAGAAGTTGATGTGGCGCCTAGACCGGGTTAGGTACCACTCGTGGAGACTTCTGGTAATTTGATCCATATTGTGCACAAGGTACTCCGACACGAATGGGAACCCGTTTTTGAACGTACCCGGCTGGCTTTGTTTCGCCTTGCCTTTGGCCTTGCCCTTGCCTTTGGGCGGGGAGCGAGTGTATACATTCAAAGGTTGGAGCACAGTGTCGCCGGCCACATTTGATGGTGAAGGGTTTGAGGCTGTCGGAGGAGGCATGGGGGCCGAAGGAGCTCGGCCATGCGTTGTGTTGGGGGTGGTGTCCTCAGGAAGTGAGCTGGCATCCATCGTCCACTTTAAGTTACGAACGCATAAGTTAGATTTTGCAAATTGAGTATATTAACTGAGTTGTAAGCTAGAATGGCTAGGGTTTACCTCATGTAGTCTAACACCCTTCTTGGGCCACTGTATGTACGAGCCCAATGCCTCGCCAATTGTCCACATTTCGTACGTTGGGACAGGCAACGGAAAAGAGCTGTAGCCCGGAAGGGCCATGTACCTTTGCAAATCCAGGCTCCAGAGGTACACAGTGGATCCGGACATCCTCCCAAGACTGATATATGACCTCGTTTGCAACCACTACAGATTTGTCGCCTATGTTGATCAATAGGCTACAGCTCTTCGGCTTCTGTAATTTGCAACAATTATAACAGGTTAGCGAAACAGTTCTAATGTAACGGGAGTAGCATCAACCGAACTGCATATATAGCTCAAGAGTTGCAATACCTCAATCAGGTCCACCGGATCCACGTGAACCTTCGAGCCGCAACTACTCGGCCTGGCAACATCGACCTCGGCAACTGGATCTAAACCCTTGGACTGCACAACTCGGTTGAGGCATTCATACTTCTCGTTCATTTGAGCGAACATGTCTGCGAATTGTGCAGTCACATCTGACCGTATCTTCTGAGATAGCTCCGATTCCCTTTCCTTCCAGCTGCGAGCCTTCTTCGCCTTTTGACCAGGCTCCGAGAAGCCTTCCTTCCATGGCACCACACCCCCTAAGGTTCGCGTCTGCCCTAGATTCTCCTTGTTCCCTAGAGCCCGGGTAAGGATGTCGTTCTCCCTATGGGGAGTGAACAATCCCTTGGTAGCCTCCTTCGAGCAAGAGATCTGTTACATTCAAAGCTCTCCATTGTGAGGAAAAAATATATACAAACTTGTGTGCACACTAGTGATCATAGTTTTTTCTACCACACTCTATGATTCCAACCAGGAAGTTAGCCAACTTACGATTCGCTGCACGACCTCGATGTCCCTGGGGTTTGGGAACTCCACAGTCCCCGTGGACGACACGGTCCCTCTGGCCAGCCACTAGCGCTTGCATCGAGGATCGCGGATCTCGGAGAGCAATAGGTCAGGGGAGTCGACAAAATTCGACGCCTCGTCTTCAGCCTTCTTCCACGCTCCTCCTTCCCCGCATATCCGCGAGAGCCGAGCCGGTGCAGGTGGTCGTTCCTCCTCTGGATTACCTTGTTCTTCTCGCTAAGGGCCTTCGTACCAGAAACAAGAAAATTAATGCACCGCTGGTTACTGTATACAATGGTGTAACCAAGCAAAGGAACCATACATACCTTGAACTCAGGGGTCCCCTTCTGTTGGGTGAATTGCTCCCATACCTCCTCCGTTATGAAGGGGTACTTCTCGCATGGAGATTTTCCTTTAGCGAGGAAGGTACTGATGAGGACGCTCTTAAAGGTTTTCCACGTGTTGTTCATGTCCTTCAAGCAAGCTATCTTGGGACCATCGTTGGGGATGTTCCACTTGGCCTGTTGCAAATGGTGCATATAAGTAGGACTTACCTAATCTCTAGGATAAACCAAGGGAATGTGATTACTCAAGAGTTCAGTGATTTTGATTAATTTTACCTTCACTTCTGCCCACAGCCTATCCCTCTCATCGGCCTTAACGTCCTTCCAGCTCTGGACGGTGATCTTCACCCTTTGATTCGCCAACAAACCAACATAGGCAGCGTACTGGCCAACGTTCTTCCCGATCGGTCTCCCGAACTGGTTGAACTCACATGAAAGATCCGCGCGTTTGGTCAAATGGCACAACATCGTCGTGCCTCGCGCCTTCCTCTTGCGCTGGGACGAGGCAGCGTCATCTACGTTCGCCCTTGCCGAATCACTACTATCAGCCGAGGAAGATGCCGACATGGCTTTATCTAAAATTCCATGAATAGACCATCAATTGATATGAAGAAAGGTACATGATAAAGTTCATAACTAAAATGGAATGGCAATGATGAACCACCTCTTTTTGTTAAAATGTCAAATTTTCATTCAAAAGGTCAAAAATCATCAATTCCTATCAGCATGGACTTCAAAATAGATTTAAAATGGATTTGTAAACTCAATTTGCAAAAGGTTGTCGAACTTCAACCTTCTTGCTTAACATACAGATCATTTGATAACTCTTGATTGTAAAATCCTATTTGGAAAATTTTTTCAGAAAAATATATTTCATGCAATGAAAATTATTTCTGTAAATTTTCATTTCAAATGTATTTGATTTGAGCAATAGTTGATTCTTTTCACAAATGAAATATGAACTCTGCAAAATTTAGACTTTTCAATATACTATCAGTTGACAATAACAAACCGATATGACATACTCTATTTCCTATCGGTTTGACAATTAAAACTGATGTACTCAAGTTTGTATTCAGAAAAATATATAAGATTAGTAGTGCAAACTATGCTAGTCTCTCTGCAGGAACATAAAGAATCATGGCTTTGTGATAGAAATTTAAATGAACCAAAATTTCACATGAAAATTAGAAAATCAGAAATAATTAATAGAAAAGTCAGATTAGCAGTGCAAACTATGACATACTCTATTTCCTATCGGTTTGACAATTAAAACCGATAGTACTCAAGTTTGTATTCAGTAAAATATATAAGATTAGCAGTGCAAACTATGCTAGTCTCTCTGCAGGAACAAAAAGAATCATGGTTTTGTGATAAAAATTTAAATGAACCAAAATTTCAGATGAAAATTAGAAAAATGGGAAATAATTAACAGAAAATTCAGATTATGGTCTTTACTATCGGTTCGAAATAAGAAACCGATAGTGGACGACACTGTACGAAAAATTCCTAGTGATTTTCATCAAGTCTGTAATTCTCATAGCTATCAAGTTTGTAATTCATGCACTTTCATCTAGTTTTATATTTGTAATCCATTGAACCACATATGAACTATTGAACATAAATTTAAGAAATTGACGCAAGCGGTTTGGTCAAGAACACTTACAGTCGTTCGTGGAGTGGCCTATGATGGCGCGATGTAGTGGCCGAAGGTGGTGGAGAACCCAATTGTGATCGGCAATGGTGGCGCAGAGGAGCGAAAAAGCGAACATCGGAGAGGCTAGGGTTTTCCGCCCGCGGGTATTTGGAATGTGATCAGTTGCACTGGAGGGAAAATCGTGCGAGGTTAACCTAATATATGAATCTTTACTATCGGTTCATAATCATCAAACCGATAGTAAATACAATGGAAGTTAGGGTTTGGAGTGTTGGCATTGTTCACTATCGGTTTTATGATTATTAACCGATAGTAAATTAAGAACAGGGTCTCATAACACAATATGAATTACTATCAGTTATGCACAATAAATCGATAGTAGAGTTTAATTTCATATCGGTTTGGAAATTGAAACCGATAGTAGAATACAATGTTATTGACCCTAAAGGATTTCCCTGAGAACAATTACAGATGATCTTAGTACATCATTTTGCACTTGTAAAGACACCTAAAACCCCATGCAAATGACTTCCAATAATTTTGAAATAAATTAATAGTAAAGACCAATCATGGAACATAAGGAATCATGCATATAGAAACTTTCTTCGAATAGCCAATCATGATGGAGACATCAAAATGACAAACTATCCAAAAACCCTGAGGAATCTGAACTTTGTAGTTTTCATATTGATTTGTGAAAAGAATCAATTATTGCTCAAATCAACTCCAATTGAAATGAAAATTTATAGAAATAATTTTCATTGCATTAAATATATTTTTCTGAAAAAATTTTCCAAATAGGATTTTACAATCAAGATCCTATTGTATTTCACTATCAGTTTTATGATTATTAACCGATAGTAAATTAATCCATTGTACAAGATCAAACCAAAATGTAGAACAGGGTCTCATAACACAATATGAATTACTATCGGTTATGAACAATAAACCGATAGTAGATCTTAATTTCATATCGATTTGGAAATTGAAACCGATAGTAGAATACAATATTATTAACCCTAAAGGGTTTTCCTGAGAACAATTACATATGGGTCTCAGTACATCATTTTGCACTTGTAAAGACACCTGAAACCCCATGCAAATGACTTTTAATAATTTTGAAATAAATTAACAGTAAAGACCAATCATGGAATGAAAATTTGCAGTTTTCATATTGATTTGTGAAAAGAATCAATTATTGCTCAAATCAACTCCTTGAAAATGTGCAGAAATGATTCTCAATGCATCACGTATGTTTTCCCAAAGAATTTTTGAAAAATGATTTGAAGAATTCTTCGATTAAAGATCCAAGTAATATACGTCACTTACATATTGCAAATTAGTCAAGAATGGTTGTCCACCCATAATCCTTCTTCGTGGTCGTCTCGCAGGTAACTTGTTTCATCAATATCTTCGGTAGGGACAGATTGAAGAATTCCATCTAAAAATGGAGGTAGTTCGTCGAACTAATCATACTCTTCTTCATCCACAACGTCTTCGACCCCAACAATACGTCTCTTACTGTGAAGGACAACGTGCAACTTTGGGTTGGCCGGGTCAACGATGTAGAACACCTGTGTGGCTTGCTCAGCAAGTATAAATAGATCATCTTGGTGTGCGACTCTACTGAGATCGACGAGAGTAAACCCATAATTGTCGACTTTAACACCTCGAGAGATTTCGACCCATTGGCATCGAAACAGAGGAATCTTAAGTAATACATAATCGAGCTCCCATATTTCCTCAATAACACCGTAATATGAGTTGAGTGCCCTTACTGCCCTGGCATCCTCTGAAATAGCAAGTAGTGTCACTCCACTACATTGCGTAGTACTCTTCTCATCCTGAGTTCTTGTGTAAAATGAATAACCGTTCATGTCATACCCCTGCCAAGTCCCTACAGTAAATCTGGGCCCTCTGGCCAACCATGTAACAACTTCATCTACGTTGACCTCAGAAGCTTGCAGGACTCTATTTTCGATCCACCCAGCAAACTTCCTGTTATGTTCTCTAGTGACCCAAATCTCTGGCTTCGAAGGATTCTATTTTCGTAACATTTCCTTGTGCTCGTGTATGTATGGCTCCACTCCCGTCATGTGCTGTAAGACCCAAAAATGGGTTTTTGCATACAGATCACTAGAGGGGACGACTGCTTTAAATCCAATCGTTCCAATACCCTGAAGCCTGCCCTCATGCCGGGACGTAGGAACGCCAATTGGGTCAACCACGGCCATATAGTTGGTGCAAAATTCAATCACCTCCATGGCGGCATAACCTTCAATGATACTGCCCTCAGGCCGATGTCGATTCCTTATATATCCTTTCAAGATACCCATAAATCTCTCAAATGGATACATGTAGCGCAGGAACACGGGTCCACAAAACTTAATTTCTCTAACAAGGTGAACAATTAGATGGACCATAACATCAAAAAAAGATGGAGGGAAATACATCTCCAGCTGACAAAGAGTTGTAGTCACATCGCGTTGCAAATGTCCAGTCTATCCAGATCAATTACCTGCAAGGACACAGTCGTAGCAAATATTCAGATCCAAAAAATCGGACAAGTTCCATGAATTGAGCTAATTAACTTGCTAGGAGTACACGCTTACCTTGTCAGATATTGTGTTGAAGAAATAACATAGCTTCGTAATTGTCTCTCTGACTTTGACTGGGAGAATGCCTCTGATAGCAATGGGAAGCATTTGTGACATCAATACATGACAATCATGGGTCTTCATAGCAACCAGTTTCAAGTCTTTCATGGACACAAGTTTCTTCAAGTTCGCAGAATACCCGCATGGAACTTTGACACCATATAGGCACTGACAGAGTTCTGTTTTTTCTCTTTTTGACAAAGTATAGGAGGCCAGGGGGAGGTATGTACGTTTTCCCTTCTCCAATGGTGCAAGCTCAGTCCTTATGCCCATGTCGAGCATGTCACGGCGAACGTTGATGCCATCTTTCGTCTTTCCTGGAATGTTCAACAACAAACCAATCAAATTGTCACAAACATTTTTCTCTACGTGCATGACATCAATGCAATGTCGAACTTGTAAGTGCTCCCAATATGGCAGATCCCAAAGAATCGATCTCTTCTTCCAAACATTTTTTGCTGGAGGTTTAGAACATTTACCGAACTCAACTTTGATGTCCTTCATGCGCAAGTAAAGCCCCTTACTAGTCACAAACACTGGGGCTAATCCTTTCTCAGGCTTCCCATTAAATGACTTCCTCTTCTTACGGTAGGCGTGAAGCATCGGAAGGAATCTGCGGTGACCCATGTACACTGTTTTTCTGCAGTTCGATAACCACATGGTTTCAGTTTCATCCAGGCAAATCGGACAAGTCTTGCCTCCTTTCGTACTATACCTCAACAAATTTCCATAGGCCGAAAAATCATTTATGGTGCAAAATATCATGGCCCACAACATTAAATTCTCTCGCTTATGTGCATCCACACCTACACCCCTTCGCTCCACAATTTATGTAAGTCCTCGACTAACGGTGATAGAAACACGTCAATATCATTCCTGGGTTGTCTGGGTCCTGAAATTAGTAACGACATCATGATGTACTTGCGCTTCATACATAACCAAGGAGGAAGATTATAGATGCATAAAAGAACCGGCCAAGTGCTATGTTGACTACTCATATTTCTGTGTGGATTCATACCATCCATACTCAACCCAAACCTTATATTCCTCACTTCGCCGCCAACTCACCGAATGTTCTGTTAATGTTTCTCCATTGAATAGAATCAGCTGGATGTCTTAGTTTTCCGTCTTGTTTCCGACCTTCAACATGCCAACACAAGTACTTCGCATCTTTCGGATTTGCAAACAGCCGTTTCAATCTAGGAATCACAGGCAAATACCACACAGTTTTGGCCAGAGGCCCTTTCTTTAGCTCATCACATCCATTTTGATAAATTCTGTCCCCATGCTTATACCGCGATGCACCGCATCTTGGACAAACATGCAAATCCTTGTACTCATTACGGTACAGAGCACAATCATTTGGGCATGCATGTATTCTTTCGATTTCCATTCCCAACGGACACAATAGTTTTTTGGCCTGGTAAACTGATCTTGGCAACTCATTTCCCTCTGGAAGCATGTCCGCTAACAGATCTAATAGCGCCATGAAACTCTTATCGCTCCAACCGTTGCTTGCCTTCAAGTTATATAATCTCAACACAGAAGACAACTTTGTAAATTTTACACATCCGGGGAACAAAGGCTTCTCAGAATCAACAATTAATTTCTCAAATTTAGCTAAATCATTTTCGCTGTAATCTTCTTCTACATCACGTAACATTTCATCTAAATTGTCGTCATCTCATGGACATCCGAATGAACATTACCAATGTTCTGATGATCATCATTACTGCAATCCACTTCCGGGTGCTACTGAGTGGTAGCGGTGCTCGTTTCCTCAAGATCTTCACCATGCCATATCCAACGGGTATAGCGTGCGTCAAAACCACGACGAATCAAATGACTCATAATCTGATTAGTGTTGCGGAACCTTTTTAAGTTCATACAATCTATACAAGGACAGTGCATATCTTTCTCTCCCTTCTTCGCCTTTTCTTGCTCAGCAAATTTAATAAACCCATTCACACCCTCCAAATACTCAACAGTAGTACGTTTTATTCCATACATCCAATATTCTCGGTCCATCTACAATTATTTCACAAAATTGACAAATTGAAATAAATAATTAATGACTCAGGGCATGCATGCATGAAACATCATCAATTAGCGAGGCCATATGTGTGTACAGCTGCCTAATTACATTAAATGGATATGTATGAAACCCTAATTAACTTGGTGCATTAATTGGAAGAGCCAGCTAGCTAGCTGGTTAACTTCAGCCATAAATCATTCCTAGCTTAACTTCAGCAAGCTATAGCTAGCTAGCCAACCTAGCCTTTATAGCTAGTTTGGAGCTACATGTATCTAGTTTAATGAATTGCAAGTAGAGAGAGAGAGGGAGAGTGTGAAAGAGTAATCAAGAGAGAGAGGTGATGAGAAGATGACAATACCGAGGGGGATCGAATTATCAACCTCTCAGCTAGCTTCTCCAGATCACTCTAGCTTGGAGCGTGGATGCACGTACGGTAGAAATGAATCGAGGATGCAGAGCGCAGAGCAGGGGTCGAGATAAATTGTACAATTTTACTATCAGTTCAAAAACACAACAGATAGTAAACTAAGGTCCCCACTGTCATAACCATTAGTTTATATGACGTCATTTTACTATCGGTTTGTTTTATATAACCGATAGTAAAATTTCCTCTATTATATCGGTTGGTACAGTAGTAATCGATAGTAAAAATTCCGTAATTTCACTATCAGTTACCAAAGACAAACCGATAGTAAAATTTACTCTATTATATCGGTTGGTACAGTATGAACCGATAGTATAAAGTCCGTAATTTCACTATCAGTTACGAAAGACAAACCGATAGTACTATTTCATCTATTATATCGGTTGGTACAGTAAGGACCGATAGTAAAAAATGTTTGCATTTCACTAACGGTGTACCAGAATATAACCGATAGTAAAAAGCCTCTTCTCCACCGCTGTCGTCCTACTCTATCGGATTTTTCCCAGATTGTTTATAACCGTCAGAAGATATGGGTTAGTGGATTGCATTTCTCTAGTAGTGGTTCATGCAGATCGAGCCCTCATGTCATGATGATTATGCTAATATGTACAGTGAAGACCCTAATTTTCAAACAGCACTGACTGAGCTCGAAACAGGGGAACCTATAGAGTTCGTTCATCGAGAAGGACTCTTGTACAAGGGTAATTTACTTTGTATACCTCATGGAGCACCTCGAATTCAATGGTGGCGAGAAGCGCACACATCGAAGGTAGCTGGTCACTTTGGGGTTACAAAGACATTGTAAAATCTTCACCGACATGTGTTCTGGCCGCGTATGCAGCAAGATGTGGCTAGTTTTGTTCGAGGCTGTGGTCTCTGCAGCATCTCGAAACCGGCAAACCAAAAATTAGGTTTGTACACTCCTTTGCCAGTTCCATCGCGACCATGGGAGAGCATATCCTTGGATTTCTTGGGAGGATTGCCTAAGACCCGACGTGGCAACGACTATCTATTCGTGGTCGTTGATCGGTTCTCTAAAATGATTATTCTTATACCTTGCCGAAAGACTATCACGAGAGAAGAAGTAGCTCGGGTATTCCTTCAAAACGTTTGGACACACTTCGGACTACCGACTTCTATTGTGTCTGATCACGATACCCGGTTCCTTAGTCACTTTTGGTGATCGCTCTGGACGATGATGGGCACCAAGCTAAAGAGGAGTACTGCTTTTCATCCACAAACTGATGGTCAAACCAAAGTGGTAAATCGCACAGTCGTTCATCTCTTGAGAGGATATAACTCGAAGGACCCGAAGACCTGGGATGAAAGCCTACCGTTCCTGGAGTTTGCTTTTAATCGAGTAGTGCATGGTTCGACTAGAAAGTCGCTGTTTGAGGTCTGTTTAGGATTTCTACCACAGAGTCCATTTGACATGGAGTTTGTGATTCCTACCTCAGCACAGAATAGCAAGGAAGCATCTGATCAAGATCGACCACAAAAGTTCCTGGAAGGTATTCAACGACTCCATCGTGAGGTTGAACAGAACTTGCTGAAAGCTCAACTCAAGTACAAGGCGCAATATGATCGGCACCGAGTTGATGTGCAATTTCAAGAAGGTGATATGGTATGGTTACATCTGAGTAAGGAGAGACTTAAAGGTGAAGGTAAGAAATTGAAACCCATTCATTATGGTCTGTTTCAGATTTTGTGGAAAGTGGGTAATAATGCTTGTCAGCTTGAGTTACCTCCATACATAGATATTTACTCGGTTGTCAATGTGCTCAAACTCTTTGAGCCTTCAATGCTGGATGATGAGCCAGATACCATAGTACCATCTGTTGAAGACTTAGTCTATCACCGAGACGAACCTCTACGTGAAGATGTGATTCTGGAGAAGAAGGTGACTACCACCCGCAGTGGCACAAAGGAGACTTTTCGAATCAGTCGGAAAGGTCAACGAGTATGTGAGGCAAAGTGGTACGGTAGAGAAGATGGACAAATCCAATTTCCACATCTCCAGTTTGATCGAGAGGTCGCAACAGGGGTTCGCTCCTTCTCAACAAGGGAGTCATGATCCGGAAGGATCTTCAAGTCCTGATCGCATACGGCTTCGCGACCTTAACCGTGATCAGAAAGGTTTTGCGACCATGGATTGATTCGCGACCATGAAAAGGAATACGTTCCCTGTTCAGAATTGTAATCCGATCCAAATATATATATAACTAAGGTTACCTGTTTAGGATTAGTTAGTTAGTTAGTTATATGAGTCTAATAAGTTTAGGTTATTGAGTCTGTTACGTATCATACGATTGGACTATAAATACCTTGTAATAGGTCTAGTTTAGATCATCGAATATTATTACAGCCTTGGATCATATATACAGCTTATAGTTCCTTCGACGTAGGCAAGTGTGTCTAATGTTCGACGTGTAAAGCCCTCTTTGAAATAAAGAGTTGTGCAATTACTTTGAGCTGTGTTTTCGATCATCCTTTGGGTTTCGGTAATTCCGAGTAAGATCCCGTAATTCCGCATATTAGAATCTGGGCGAGCCTACTGCGAAAACCAAGCCTAGGTCTCAAACGGATTAGTGGGCTGGGGCTTCGAGACTTGAAGCGAACCAAGCGGGATACGGCGTGACTTGCGACGGTGGCGGGATCGAGACGATGTTGGGACGCGGCAGCGGCTCTGCCAGAGAAGAGGATCACGCAAGATCTGGCTGGAGCAGGGCGACGGGATGGCTGGCTTCGGTATGGTGGCGATGTGGCGAAAAGCTTCTGACGGCTACAGGAACACGCGCACACAGAACGAGACGACGCTGCTGGCGGTCGTCGGACATTGCCACGGTGGATGGTTTTGGTGCGACGTGAGCACCACGCGCGGACATGTCGGACACGATCACAGGTGGAGACGAGTGCTGGCTGGCGGCGAGTTTGTGGCGGCGCCATTGGTCGAAGCGGCTGCGGCTGGGGTCCTAGTCGAAACGGCTGTGGCCTGGTCGAATGGTGGGGCTGGAAAAAGAAGTTTGGACTGGAACGTAATTTATAGAACATGATTTTGGACTGAATCTGGCAATAAACTTGGTCTCGGTTGAAACTGGATTTGCCAATTGGACTCACTAAATTCAATAAGTAGGTTTGCAGGGACAGAAGACACAATCTAGTGTTTTTGATCAGGTTTTGAGCAAAAGAAAAAACAGAATGATTAGGGTAATTAGGGTAAATAAGGCCTGAATTTTTGTCGAGGCTGAAATCTGAGACCTAGGATGAGATTTTGGGATTTTCTCTGAAGAGGATTTTGTTCAGAATAGCAATTGGGATATATTCCCTGAATCAGATCAAAATTCGGAGCTGATTTGCGTCTTTTAGCCTTTTCTGGCTCCTGGGAAATTCTGAAAAGGATCAATCTAAAATACTTTTGGACTGAAATGCGAAATGGCTTAAACGGCGGAGCTTAACAGCCAACTTTTTAAACTAAAGTAGTGGCATACCTTGGGTCAAAATTCTGAGATAAGAGATCAAAAATGGGGTCGAGACATCCGAGAATCCAATGAAGATATGCTGACTGGCATGCTAAGAGGTAGCAAAAACTGGGATGTTACACGTGCATCATCACATCCAGTGATATGTGTTGGAGCCGCACTTCGTCCCAATCGTGTACAACTTTCCATCTCATGCAGGGGTTTCATGTGCGATCCGCATACTTACTTGTTCAGGCCTGTCCCATACTAGGCTTGCGGTTAGTACATTTTTCATGCCACTAGATGCACAACACAAGGTTCTAGACCTTATATGCCAGTGACCAGACCATCCACAGCCACACACATCCAGAGCTCACACATCTAGTGCCACCACCATTCCATACCAAACTCTGGTCACGGCTAGGGTTTTATTTCATGAATATACATCAATACACGTATAATAGTTCATGGCTCATTACTTGATTATTTCACATTTCACAGGCATCCAGCATAATACTGCCATTTCATATCTCAATTATTTTTTTCACATACAATAATAATTATATTCAAGGTTATATTATAACAACTCATAAAATATAGGTTCAAGATGTTCAAGAGTATGACTTGCCTTCCGCGTTGTAAGAATCAACAATTGGTGTCGGGTCGGCAGAGAACTCCTCGAACTCAGCTTCTGGATCTACTCAGCAACAAATCAAACACATAATGATTATTAACTATATTAAAATGTTTTATGATCTATATGTAGATACGCTCTAAAAGAAAAACTGAACAATGCTTGAGATGACTGAGATTACAGGCTGAACTGAGTCAAAACCCTAGGGTTTCACAGAATCTGGGCTAAGATTGAGTATTAGAGGTTATCAGGGTTTCAAGACAGAAGATATGGCATTCGGTTCACAGCTGGTTTGCTCAAATACAGCGAATGTCAACAGGTCAACATTCGGTTCATGGCATTACATGGCTTTGGTTAGCTCTAAAGAGCTCTTCTCGAGATATGGCAGTTGAAGAAAATGTAGAGTATGGCTCCACAAACATAGAGGACAAAATAGAATTCAATTTGCACAACCAGAAGGGGTCGAACAGGGCTAATGCCACTGACTGACATGGGTTGACGTAGGCTTGGCATGAACAGAGATTAGGGCATAGCTGTGGAATTGATTCAAGGCTTCGGTTGCTTCACCAACTATGTCTAGGAGAAAGGCGAAGACAACAGGAATCTAATGGTGGCTGTTTCGACCATTGGAGTGGACTGACGGTGGCGAACGGCGATGAAGAAAGACGGTGGCGACACGGCACAGCACAGCTACTGGACAGATTCTTGGCATAGCCATAACTAGTGATCTTGGGTAGAACCAGGGGTCGATGTAGTGAAGAGATATGCTCAGGGAAATAACGCTGATCTTCTAGACAAGGTAGCGACGACGGTGGTAGCCGGCGATGACCAAACGGCACGCTAGTGGCACGGCGGCGAGGGGTAAAACTCCTAAATTGCAATTTGGTGCTGCGCTACTGGAATCCGGAGTTGCTGCTGCTAGCTGAGGTTATTTGATGTTACTTGAGGCGCTGGATTTGGCTGGAAATCGATCGGCGGCGAGTGGCGGTGAACTGCTCAAGAGAAGAAGAAGCTGATTTTGGGCGTTTCTCACACAGAGCTCTGGAGATCGATTGTTCGCGGTGAGAGCAAGAGGGAGGTGAGTGGAATCTACTGGAAAGATCAATTTGGCCTGAAGAATGGCGGTGCGGCCTGGCGACGTGAACCGATCGCTGGTGGTGCGCGAAAATTGGGGAAACTCCAATTCAAGCCTAAATTTGAAATCTAAATGCACAGGCTTGCTAAGAAGACTCTACTGATCAATTTACTCTACTAACAAGGAAGCTAATTCGGACGGAATCGAAATGAATGGCCGGAACAGGGCAATTGCAATCTACGGCGATCACCGGCCTTGAGGTCCACCGGAGCTCAATTAAATGCTACAGAACAAAGAGATGAGTGGGAGACTCTCACTTGTCGAAGCAATTGGATATTTTGTGCAGTGAGTCGATCTGGCGTCGTGCTCCTCCTTGGCGGCTCGCCGGAGTAGAAGACGAAGATGAAGACGAAGAAGATAACAACTTAGTGGCTAAGTGAGCTTTGGAGAGCAATGGTGAAGATAAAGCTGGTTATGGGCGAGCTTAAATAGGCACGAGATGGATTTAGTGAGGCTAGAGCCTGTGGAACTTGACTTGTGCCGATGAAGCGTCTGGTCGAAGTAACGACGGTAACGACGAGACGGCGATAGCGGCTCTGCAACCGCGTTTGGTCAGCACTTTGGAACTTGTTCCTGGCCGGTGCAAGGTAGAGGTGACATGACTAGCACCGCATGGGGACGTGGCGCGAAACTTTTGACGAAGCTATTGCTGGAGCGCGGTCGCTGCTGGCCGCGTGTGCAGTTGCCACGGCGATGGCTCTGGCACGGACACGTGAGTGCATGCAAGTACAATCACACACTGGCACAAGCGCGGGCGGAGCTTGGCCTGCGGCGACGAAACACAGCTAGGCGGGGCACTGGTCGAGGGTGTGCCGGCGGGTGCTGGTCGAAAAGGGATTTGGACCCAATTGCAATTTCTGAACTTTGGCTTGGATTGAATTGTAAATTCTAGGATTTTGGCGATTAGGGCTGATTTTGACTTCACAGATCTGGCAAACTTTATTCCACAAGGTTTTTAGCAAGGATATTGGGCAAAATCTAGAGCATTTGAGTGGTTTTCAGATGAAATGAAAACAGGGTAATTAGGGTATTTAAAATCTGGGTTTTGTCAAAACTGAAATCCTGGGACTTAGGGTAAGATTTTGACATCCTCACAGAAGAAGATTTTGTATTGAATAGTATTTGGGAGGTGTTCCTTAAATCAGATTTGAATTTGGAGCTGATTCTTAGCATTTAGCCTTTTCAGGCTTCTGGAAAATCTGAAAAGGACTAATCTGTGATACTTTATGGACTGATTTGTGAAAATGGTCTTAATGGTGGAATCTTACTGCCAACTTTCTAGATTAAGGTATTGACATAATCTTGATCATAGTCCAAGAATAATTTAGGGTAATTTGGATATTTAATTAAATTCTGTTTTTGAAAACAGAAAGGGTTGACAAATCTGGGAGTCAGAGATCGAATTGGATCTGGCTTCTGAAGGCTTTTATTCTCAGGATAAATAGTAGGTCATATCTGGAAAGTCAAATCTTAATTTGGGTTCACAGGGAAGATTTTGAGATATTTTTGGGCTTAGGATAGAATAAATCTGGGCTGATTTTACTAATATTGGAGAGACATGCATGCATGACTTTTTATGAAAAGATTTTCACCCCAAACCCAGGGTGTTACGGTGACGACCACCAGAAGCGGTACACGAGAGTCTTTTTGAATCGAACAGAAAGGTGAACAAGTAAGTGCGGCAAACTGATACACCCAAGAAGATGGTCAATCTCAATTTCCACATCTTCATCAGTTTTGATCACAGGTCACAACGAGAGTTGGCTCCTTCTCAACAAGGGAATCATGATCCGGGTGGATCTCAGGTCGAGTTCAGAAAGGATTTGCAACCTCAGAAAGGAATGCGACCTTGGAAAGATTTGCGACCTTGGAAAAGATTTGATCTCTGGTCAGAATTGTAGTCTGATCCATATACATATAACTGAGTCCTACATAGGTTTGGTTAGTGTCTGAGTCTAATACGTTAGTCTGATACATATTCATAGGATTGAACTATAAATATTTTGCAATAGTTCTAGTTTAGATCATCGAGTCTAGGTTGAACTTATTTAAGTCTTAGACACTTATAGTTCATTGATCGATGTAGGCAAGTGCATCCTAACGTTCGACGTGTAAAGATCTCTCTCTGAAATAAAGAGTGTGCTATCTTTTGAACTGTGTTCTCGATCAGCTTGGGTTTCGGTAATTCCGAGTAAGATCCCATTATTCTGCATAATAGAATCTGGGCAAGCCTAGTGCAAAAACTCTTCCTCGGACACGCTTATTGTAAGCGCGCGCCATTTCACGCTCGTAAATGGCATTGCGGAGGAGGGCTTTGTCCTGCTCTTCTTCGACGAGGTCCACTTCCAACCTTTGGTTTTCTTCATTGACTTGGAATTCGGTGGCCAAACTCCCTCAAGGAGTTCAACTTGCAGCAATCGGAAACTGATCTCCATGGGGGAGTACTGCCTCGGCCCCATAGACAAGAGAGAAAGGAGTGCGTCCTGTCACTTGACTTGGGGTCGTGCACATGGAGCAAAGAATGCTCAAGAGCTCATCTGCCCATGCTCCGCTCCTGGAAGCGCTTTGTTCTAGGCGGCGACGAAGCCCCTGGAGGGTGACCGCGTTAACATGCTTGACCGCCCCATTGCTTTAGGGTGAGCCACCGAAGCAAAATGGGGGGTTGTTCCCAAGTTCTGGCAGAACTTGCGTACGACCATGGAGTCGAACTGGGTTCCATTATCAACAGTGATCTCCTGAGGGACCCCGAAGCGGCACACTATGTTCTTCCAAATAAACTTTTACACTGCCTGGGATGTAATGCTCGCTAGGGGTTCCGCCTCTACCCACTTGGAGAAGTAGTCCACAGCCACGACCACATATTTATGTCCCCCTGGTGCTGGGGGGAATGTGCCTAAGAGGTCCATCCCCCATCGCGCAAAGGGCCAAGTGATCGGGATGGACTACAATGCGGCGGAGGGTAGGTTGGAACCCTTTGCCATCTTTTGACAAGCCTCGCACTCGGAGACAAGATCTCTAGCATCGCGGGCCACCATAGGCCAGTAGAAGCCTTGTTGGATAGCCTTCATAGTAATAGCCCGTGGGCCAAGATGGGAACCGCAACACCCGAGGTGAATGTCCTCAAGGAGTTTGATCCCCTCTGCCCACGGGAGGCAATGAAGTAGTGCAGAGGCCCCTCGCTTGTACATCGCCCCTTCTAATAGGATGTACGCTCTCACTTTGGCGCGAAGGCGCTTTGCTTCAGTGTCTCTGGAAGGGTCCCCCTCCCCCCAACGTAGGAGACGAGGGGGTCCATCCATGATGTGGCCCAGACGATCTCCGTGATGTGAGGGAAATTGGGCCCGAAGTCTGGGTCGGGGGCCACCGCGGAAGGCTTTGAGATGATCTCTAGGAAGGCCCCCTCGGAAAGGTGCCCTTGGGCAGTTGCTGCCCGTGCAAGGGCGTTGGCGCGGTCATTGTCCGTACGTGGGGTGCGCCGTGCTTCGAGGCCTTCAAAGTGATTCTCCATCTTCCGGACCTGCTCAAGGTAGAGGCTCAACTTTGCGTCATGGCACAAGTAGGAACTTTCCATTAGGCAAACCACGAGCTGAGAGTCCCCTTTGATGAGGAGGCACCGGATCCCCAAGGAGCGGGCGAGACGCAACCCTAGTAGGAGGGCCTCGTACTCCGTAGCATTGTTCGTGGCGGGGAATTCGAGTCTTGCAGCGTACTCAAGGGTTCTCCCCTCGGGGCTTCAGAGGAGCACCCCCGCGCCGGCCCCTGCGAGGCACAAGGAGCCTTCGAAGAAGAGGTTCTAGTGGTCATTGCACGATGGTGGCGCGGCGTGCACTTCCTCCTTTAGTCTAGGGGCTGAAGCCCATTCGGCCACACAGTCCACAAGGACATGCGACTTAATTGCGGACCATCCAGTTAGGGAGAGGGAGAAGGGGGACTAGTTCAGCCCCCACTTCCCTATCTGGCCAGTGGCTTCCTTGTTCCAGAGCAGTTCTCCTAGGGGGAGCGAGGACGGCACTATGATGGGGTGGCCCAGGAAGTAATGGCGAAGTTTTCTTAATGCCATTAGGAGAGCGTAACAGATCTTCTCCATGTTGGTGTATCTCATTTTGGTGCCCTGGAGAGCTTCGCTCATGTAGTAGACGGGGCGCTGCTACCCATCTTCCTCCTTTACGAGAACCGTGATGATGGCGACTGGGGTGGCCATGAGGTAGAGGAGCAAAGGCTCCCATTGGTGCAGACTCACGAGCATTGGAGGGCTCGTGAGATACTTCTTCAAGTCTTTGAACGCAGCTTGTGATTTGGGGGTCTGACCCCCTCAAGATTGCGGAGGATCTTGAAGAATTGGAGGCCACGCTCTCCCAAGTACAAGACGAAGCAACTCAGTGCGGCTAAGCAGCCGGTGAGCCGTTGTACATCTTTGATAGAGCACAGCGGAGACATATCGAGGAGAGCCCAAATTTTTTTGGTGTTGGCTTCAATGCCTTGTTGGGACAAAAAGAAACCGAGCAGTTTCCCCCTGCGGACGCCGAAGCCGCATTTTTCTGGGTTAAGTTTTAGCCCTTACTTGCAGAGGTTGTGGAAGGTTTCTGCTAGGTGTTTGAGGTGGGCTATCAAGCGGAGGTTCTTGAAGACAGCGTTTTCGACATAGACCTCCACACTGCGACCAATTTGGTCCTTCAGGACCAAACACATGAGGTGTTGGAAGGTCACCCCTGTGTTTTTTAGCCCAAAAGGCATATGGAGGTAGTGGAAGGTGCCAAGGAAAGTTATGAAACTCATCTTTTCCTCATCCTTCGTAGCCATCCAGACCTAGTGATAGCCCGAATAGGTGTCCAAGAAGCACATCAGTTCGCATCCCATGGTCGACTCCACCAGTTGGTTGATCCCCAGTAGCGAGAAGTTGTCTTTTGGACAAGCTTTGTTGAGGTCGGTGAAGTCGACACACATCCTCCACTTGCCACTTGCTTTCTTGACGAGAACGGGGTTTTCTAGCCACTCGGGGTGTAGGACCTCCCGAATGAACTCCGCCTCTTGTAGTTTCATGATTTCCGCCTTGATGGCTTCTTGGCACTCAAGGGAGAGCTTCCTTAGCTTCTGCTTCACAGGGGGCAACTAGGTGTTACCGCGAGCTTGTGCTCGATAACATGTCTCGAAACACCCCTCATGTTCGCGGGCTTCCACGCAAAAACGTCAGTGTTCTCATAGAGGAAAGTGATAAGCTATGCTGCATGCTCCTTGGGTAGATCAGCCCTAATCTTGATAGTTTTTCCCACGCTTTCCCGGGAGAGGTGGACCTCTCGGAGGTCCCCCTCAGGGCGCGGCTTGGGAAGGAACTTCCCAGCGAGTGCGACCAGGACATCCAGGGTTGGGAAGAAGCTCCCTTCCCCTGGGGCTTTGATTAGGTTGACATCCTCGATCACAGCGGTGGTGCACTCGTAAAGGGAGCGGGCCACATCTTGGTCGCCACGAGCAGTGATCACCCCGCTTGGCCCAGGGATCTTCATGCATAGGTAACTTTGGTGGACTGCAGCCCCTAGGTGGTTGATCGTGGTTCTCCCCATTATGGCGTTGTAGGAGGAGGGGAGATCCACTACGTCAAACCGGACCATCTCCGTCTGGGGCACCGAACGTCATCAGGAGGTCGACCTTCCCTAGGGGGTATATCGTTTCCCCCGAGACAAAGCCTTGCAAGGGCCCGACTGTGGGTTAAGGAGCTTCTCGTCCACTTGTATTTCCGTGAATGCCTTTAGTTAAACGACCTTCGCAGCTCTTCCGCCATCAACGAGGATTCGGGCGAGACGGCAGTTGAACACAGTGGCAAAGACGATCAACGCATCATTGTGGGGGAAGCGAACCCCACGTGCATCTTCTGCGGTGAAGGTGAGGGCGACGTCCAACCATTTTGGTGGCCGAGACGTATTGAGGACCCCTATTGCCTTTACACTACCATAGAAATAGACATCCAAGACGGCACATCACAGGCGGTTATGAACTTTTCAATGAAAAACTGTGTGTGAAGGCCTGTTAGGGGAACATGTTAAGTTATCACAGTCGGTTCTCATCTCAGAACCGGCTGTGATAGTCAGATAGACAGTTTCGACCTCAGAACCACCTGTGATATTATAATTATCACAGACGGTTCAGAGATCAAAACCATTTGTGATAGTGCTGGACTATCACAGTCGGTTCTGGGGTCAAAACCGTCTGTGATAGTATGGTATTACAGACAGTTCTGAGCTTCCAACAGTTAGTGTTGGTAGCTTCTATGGTAGCGCTATTACAGACGATTTTGACATGAAAATCGTCAGTGATAGTTTGTTATTACAGACAGTTATGATGCTAGAACCGTTGTATTGAGCCTGAAGGCTACAAAACGATCTTGAGCTTAGTGTTTTGAGCTAGCCGTACAATCTTGCTCCACATACTGTCCAGTTGGAAGAGATCTGGGGCAAGGAAGAGCAATATCTCAAAAGGGGAGCATTAGGGGACAAAAATTTGAAAATTCAAGGTTGGTATTTGCACCTAAGGCATACATTACTTAATTTCATCATCATCTCCATTGATTGATCAAAGAGGGAGAGGGAGGGGAAGCTAGAGTAGAAAATCCTAGTTGTAACTCTCATTCCCCTAATTGCAGATGGTCAATCAAGACTAGATGTATAATAACAACTGAGTGAGTGAAGAATACATGAAAGGTGTTTTAGATTTTCAAAACGTTGCTGAGCAAGACATGGCGAAGAAGAGTTTACGATATATGTACTGTCCTTGCATAGATTGCGACAATCTTAAGATGTTCACCAACTCATCTCAAATTGTGGCCCACTTGATTCGACGTTGTTAGATCCACCATGGCGAAGAGAAAACTGCAGAAACAAGTGCCACTCAGGTTGAGGAACAGGACATGTCGGATCGCAACGACGATTTCGATGAGGATATGCCAGAGGATGATAATTTAGATGACATGTTGCGTGATGTGGAAGGAAATTACGGTGAAAGGGAGTTTGGTAAATTCAAGAGCTTGATTGAGGACTCAAAAAAGTCGTTGTTCCCTGGTTGCAAGCCAAAATACACAAAGTTGGCCTCCATGCTGGAACTGTTAAAATTGAAGGCAAGTAACAGCTGGACCGACAAGAGTTTCACGGCACTGTTAGATCTTTTAGCAGACATGCTTCTGGAAGGAAACGAGTTGCCAAAAAACACCTACCAAGCGAAAAAGTTGTTGTGTCCCTTGGGAATGGAAGTAGAAAGGATACATGCATGCACTAATGATTGCATCCTTTACTGTAACGACTATAAGGATATGCATGTTTGTCCGGTGTGCGGCACATCCCACTATAAGCGTAAGTATCGAACCGACGACGGCGACTGCGCTGAGAAAAAGCAAGGACTTCCTGCTAAGGTGTTGTGGTATTTGCCCATCATTCCTCGCTTGAAGTGTTTGTTTGCAAACCGTAAAGAGGAAAAATTATTGCGTTGGCATTCAGAAGACTGAAAGAGGATGGAAAGCTGAGACACCTTGCTGATTCTGCGTAGTGGAGAAACATTGGCAGGGAATTTGTTAACTTCGGAGTAGAATTGGGGAATATAAGGTTCAGGTTGAGTACCAATGGAATGAATCCGTTTGGTACCATGAACAGTCGGCATAGCACTTGGCTGGTTCTTTTGTGTATCTATAACCTTCCTGGTTGGTTGTGTATGAAGTGCAAGTACATCATGATGTCGCTACTTATCTCGGGATCAAAACAACCAGGAAACGATATTGATGTGTACCTAGCACCATTGATGGAGGATTTTCTAACAATGTGGAACGAAGGGGTGTAGGTATGGGACGCATACTGTCGTGGTATTGCAAATACCCCGGCAGGTTTTGTTGAAGTTCCTAACGAGGAAAAGACGACTCGAGCTGACCGCGTGACCGGTCCTCTCCCGTCGGGCAAACGCAACAAATGACACGAAGGTTTATACAGGTTCAGGCCTCAGGGAAGGCCCTAGTCCTGTCGACGTGCTCCCAACTTGGACATGAGGAAGCCCAGGAGCTTCCCCCCGCGCACGTTGAAGGCGCATTTCTCCGGATTGAGCTTCAACCCGTATGCACGGGGGTTGCGGAAGGTTTCCTCTAAATCATCAATGTGAGCAGCCGCGCGGGGACTTTTGCCGGCCGCGTTGTCGATGTAGACTTCGACGTTGCAATCAATCTGGTTCTTGAGGACCAGCGTCATGAGTCGCTGGAAGGTCGCTCCAGCGTTCTTTAGCCCGAGGGCATGTGGACGTAGCAGAAGGTCCTGAGGGGAGTTATGAAACTCGTTTTTTCCTCGTCCCCTTCTGCTATTCGGACTTGGTGATAGCCCGAATACGCGTCTAGGAAGCTCATCAACTCGCACCCCGCGGTCGAGTCGACCAGCTGGTCAATTCGCGGGAGTGGGAAGTTGTCTTTGGGGCAAGCGCGATTGAGGTTGGTGAAGTCCACGCACATTCGCCACTTACCATTCGACTTCTTCACAAGGACGGGGTTCGCAAGCCACTCGGGGTGCAAGACCTCCCAAATGAACCCCGCCTCTCTGAGTTTGGTGATCTCGACCTTGATCGCCTCTTGGCGTTCAAGGGAGACTTTTCGCAACTTCTGCTTGACCGGGGGGTGACCGGGGGTCACCGCGAGCTTATGCTCGCTGACGTCCCGGGCGACGCCTCGCATGTCGGTGGGCTTCCAGGCAAAAACGTCAGAGTTCTTGCGTAGGAAAGCCTCGAGTTACTCCGCGTTCTCCTCGTCGAGATCCACCCCGATCCTGACGGTTTTGTCCCCGTCGTCTGGGGACAGCGGGACCTTCCAGAGGTCCCCTTCCGGACGCGGCTTGGGGAGGGACCTTCCGGAAGATACCACGGCGGCGTCTGGCACCGAGGAAGTGGCCTCTCCCCCCGGGGTCTTGATCGCCTTGATGCTCCTGATCATTGCGGCAGCGCGCTCATATAGAGCGTGGGCCACGTCTTGGTCTTCTCGGGCGGTGATTACACCGTGAGGCCCGGGGATCTTCACGTAGAGGTAGCTCTGGTGGATTGCGGCCCCCAAGTGGTTGATCGAGGTCCTCCCCATGATTGTGTTGTACGAGGAGGGAAGGTCCACCACGTCAAACCGGACCATCTCGGTCTAGTAGTTGTCCGGGGTGCCAAAGGTCATGGGGAGATCCACCTTCCCTACGAGGTGGATCGTCTTCCCCCGGATGAATCCCTGCAAGGGCCCTGCTGCGGGCTACAGCAACTTCTCGTCGACCTGCATCTCCCTAAATGCCTTGAGGTACAAGACGTCGGCGGAGCTCCCGCCATCGACAAGGATGCGTGCCAAGTGGCAGTTGTAGACGGTGGCGGAGACAATGAGCACGTCGTCATGGGGGAAGCGAACCCCACACGCGTCTTCTGTTGTAAAAGTGAGGGGGACGTCCGACCACTTGGGTGGCCGAGACGTGTGCAGCACCCCCACTACCTTTACTGCACGCGCGTATTCCTTGAGCTGGCGCTTAGAGTCCTGCCCGGAGGCGGACCGTCCCATGATGACGTTGACACGCCTTTGGGAGGTTTGGAAGGGGAGTGTTTCTGATGGGTCCCCTTCCTGTGTTTGTCCCTGTTGTCCCCCCGCGGGGGCAGTGTCGTGGTATTGCAAATACCCCGGCAGGTTTTGAGAATGATCCTAGCGAAGATTACGCGGCGCGGGTTGACCGAATGACCGGTCCTTCCCCGCCGGACAAGCACAAGAAATGACATGAGGGTTTATACAGGTTCGGGTCCCGGTCGGGGCCCTAGTCCTGTCGATGCGCTGCCGATCGGAGTCGGCTGGGGAGGCTCTCTCCGGGGGGAGAGGCTTCCGGAGCACGTCTGTGAGTTTAGCTATTCCAACAAAAGTGATCAGATCCTTTACAACAGAGGGGTACAAGGGCTATTTATAGCCCCAAAAAGAAGCAAAAAACCTAAACTACCCCGGAAGCCACCGTCGGATTGAAGGGCAGGACCGTCCTTCTTCCGGTCAAACACCTCGGATGCTTGACAGGTGGTCGCTCGTTCCCGAGGCGCTCCTCGCCTGACCTGCACATGACAAATAGTTCGAGACTTTACCTTTAGGAGGGTGATGAGGCCGGGGACGGCGCCGGACGCCAGGTCCCAGGGGCCAAAAGGCGATGCCCGGGGAGGGGCCGGAGGCCACGTCCCCGGGCCAATGGCGGCGCCCGGGACGGCCCCGGAGGCCAGGTCCTGAGGGCCAAAATGGTGGCGCCCGGGGATGGGCCGGAGGCCACGTCCCCGGGCCAATGGCGGCGCCCGGGACGGCGCCGGAGGCCAGGTCCCGGGGGCCAAATGGCGGCGCCCGGGGAGGGGCCGGAGGCCATGTCCCCGGGCAAATGGCGGCACCCGGGGAGGTCCCGGGGGCCAAAATGGCGGCGCCCGGGGAGGGGCCGGAGGCCACGTCCTCGGGCAAATGGCGGCGCCCGGGACGGCGCCGGAGGCCAGGTCCCAGGGGCCAAAATGGCGGTGCCCAGGGAGGGGCCGGAGGCCACGTCCCCGGGCCAATGGCGGCGCCCGGGACGGCGCCGGTGGCCAGGTCCTGGGGGCCAAATGGCGGCGCCCGGGGAGGGCCCGGAAGCCACGTCCCCGGGCAAATGGCGGCACCCGGGACGGCGCCGGGGGCCAGGTCCCGGGGGCCAAAATGGCGGCGCCCAGGGAGGGGCCGGAGGCCACGTACCCGGGCAAATGGCGGCGCCCCGGACAGCGCCGGAGGCCAGGTCCCGGGGGCCAAAATGGCGGCGCCCGGGACGATGCCAGAGGCTAGGTCCCCGGGCAATCGTGACGCAACTTGCCTGGGCTGTCCCGCGGAGATTTCCCCCGACAGGCAGGAAGGGTTGGTAAGGCCGACTGAGGGGGAAAGGAGGCGGGAGTCCCCCCTGCCCATGCTGGTCGAGGAATGCGGCGAAGTGTTGCTGCAGTTGGTGGCATTCTCGGGTGGCATGGGTATTGGACTTATGGAAGGTGCACCACAGGCATTCCCTGCCTCCTACCGCGGAGGTTTCACGGCCGCGGGACGACTGCCCCGCCCCCATGACCTTTCAGCTTGGGGAAGGGGCGGTTGCCCTTAGAGGCATCGCGCGAGCCGCCTCCGCCCTCAAGGACAGAGGTTTCCCGAGGTCGTAGCTCGCTACGATTCGCCGTCTTGGAGCGTTTGAGGGGGTCCCTGACCTCCTGGTCAACAAGGGCGGGGACTCCCTAGTTTTTCTTCCAGAGGTCATCCACCTCCGCCCAAGCGTACTTCTCGAGTATGGTGAAGAGCTCGTCGGCAGAGGAGGGGCAGCTTCAGGAGAGCCTTCGGTAGAGCTCCCCAGGGAGGATCCCTCTCTTACACGCCTCAATGACTGTGAAGTCAGGGACGTGAACTACTTTGCTCTTGACCTGAGCGAAGCACTTGAAGAAGCTGCGGATGGTCTCCCCCGTCCTTTGCCGGATAGTGTACAGCTGCGAGGAATCCAGGGGGCGCACGTAGTTCCCCTGGAAGTTTGCACAGAACTCGCGTTTTAGCTACGCAAAGGACTTTATGGAGCCAGCCTTCAGGTTGTAGAACCACGAGCAGGCGATCCCGGTCAGGTAGAGAGGGAAGACATTGCACTGGACTGTCTCATCCCCTCCAGCCGCCGAGATGGCTGTGGAATACACCTGCACAAACTCGCAGGGGTTGGCCTCACCATTGTAGTGCTCGATGTGCGGCGGACAGTAAGGCCACAACCATCGAATGCACTGGAGTCGGCGGCACAGTGGTTGGTTAGCCCCTTCCATTTCTCGAGGGGAGTCCCAGCGCTGTCCCCTTTGACGGGGGACGCGCATTTGTTGTCCGAGTCGGGTAGGGGCCCAAGAGGTTCACCGACGTGGCGCTAGCGCAGTTTTTCCTCTGGGTTCGTTGAGCTGACCTCCAAGATGTCCGGGCACCCCCTAGTGGTGGTTGGTTCTTCAGCGGGTCTCTTCCCCCTGCCGGAGCGGGAGTGGAGCTCCCCGTGTCCACGACCCAGGGGAGGCCGTGCGAGGGAGCCTTCCTAGACCTGGTGGTGCGCATTTGCTCGGCCTCCTCCCGGGTGAAGCAGACTTGATCTATCGGGGGAGCCCTCGGGGGTGGCTCCGGGGGGAGGAGGGAGCTCATGAGCGTCGACTACGAGTGCGGGAGGTGCAATCGGGGCGTGGGCAGAGTCCATTACCGGGTGACCCCTGGGTGAGCCGTCCGGAACCGGAGAGTGGGGACCCTGACGAGGAAGGTCCGATGATGGAGCAGGAGCTGTCCGGCGGGCCACCTCCAGAACGACGGGCATGACCGGCAGGGAGAAGCAGGCTTCCGGTCTCGGAAAGACCCCGGGCGCGGAGTGGATCATCGGCATGGGGAAGACTCCGGGGATGGGAGGCCCCGGCACCGGGAACTCCCCTGAGGTTGGGAAGGCTCCGGATGACGGGCCCGCCGGAGCGTAACCCCCGTTGGAACCACAAGCCCCGGGAGCGACCTAACCTCCGAGGGTCGGAGGGGCCACCGGATGTCCCATAAACGGGGGCATTGCCCCCATGAATGGGCACTGTGGGTAGATGGCGGCCGGCGGCCACGCCAGAATGCGGAGGAGTTCATCCATCGAGAACTGGGCGCGGAGCTGGCCCTCCACAAGAGCTTCGAGTAGCGCATCCCGGGAGGCCAGCGGAGCTACCGGGGGAAAGACAGTCCCCCCGGGAGCTTTTGAGGTCACGGGGTTGGACCCGGACCCCTATTCACCGGAAAGTACCAGAAGAGTCAGAGATGGTACCTGGGTTTGGCCGTGTTCGGGTGGCAACGCCGGGACGGCCGCGCTTTGGAGGGGTGGCGCCGGGTCACCGGGACCGGCGTCACCGGGAGGGGCGCGAGCCCTCGTTCTTGGGGGAGCCATGGTGATTTGTCTCGAAGTCCCCACGGACGGCGCCAACTTTCGTGGTATTGCAAATACCCCGGCAGGTTTTGTTGAAGTCCCTAACGAGGAAAAGACGACGCGAGCTGACCACGTGACCGGTCCTCTCCCGTCGAGCAAACGTAACAAATGACACGAAGGTTTATACAGGTTCAGGCCTCAGGATAGGCCCTAGTCCTGTCGACGTGCTCCCAACTGGAGTTGGCTAGGGGAGCTCTCTCGGGGAGAGATGGCTCCGAAGCACGCCTGTTTGATTGTGTATTAGAGTAAAAATGAGTGGTCTCTGGTTACATGAGCGGTTACAAGGGCTTATATAGGCCCAAAAGATGCAAAAAAAACTAAATTGCCCCATTCGCAACCATTGGATCAAGGGGCACTAGCGTCCTTCTTCCAGTCAGGAGGCTTACATGCTTGACAGGTGTCCCCGCCAATTCCCGAGGCGCCTCTTGCATGATCCTTACATGACCCAAAAATGGGGGCCCTTGTCTTCGGGACCAAAGGCGTCCGGGACTAGCCACCGGGGGCCTTGCATCTTACCTGGACTTGATCCCGCGGAGATTTCCCCCAACACATACAAACAAGAAAACTTCATCCTACGTGCTATGATATTCTGCACGATCAATGATTTCCCTGCCCTTGGAAATTTGTCAGGCCTTAGTACGAAAGAAGCCAAAGCTTGTCCCCACTGCGAAGATGAGACTGAGAGCGTGTTGCTGAAGAATTGCAGGAAAATAGTATACATGCATCACCGTAGGTTTCTTCCGAAGAATGACAGGTATCATGAGAGGAAGATGGAATATGACGGCCACAAGGAATATGGTTCAACCCCGAAGCCTATGAGTGGGAAAGAGGTTTACTCACGGGTGAAAGACATAGACTTTGTGTTTGGAAAGGGTCGTAAATTGAAACCCCGCATGAAGAACATTTGAAAGAAGAGATCGATATTTTGGGACTTACCATATTGGGAGCATTTAGAGGTTCAGCATTGCATTGATGTCATGCGCGTAGAGAAGAATGTTTGCGACAGTTTAATCGGCCTATTGCTGAACATTCCGAGGAAGACAAAGGATGGCATCAATGTGCGGTGCAACATGATCGAAATGAAAATAAGGCCCGAGCTAGCACCGAGAGAGAATGAGAAAGGCAGTATATACCTCCCCCCTGCCTGCTATACTTTGTGCAAGGCTAAGAGGATAGAACTTTGTAAGTGTCTCTATGGTGTTAAAGTTGTATCAGGTTACTCCGCAAATATAAAAAAGCTTGTGTCCACGGGGCGATTTGAAATTGCTTAGTATGAAGTCTCACGATTGTCACGTGTTGATGACACAAATGCTTTCTATTGCCATCCGGAGTATTCTGCAGCATAAGGTTAGAGAGATGATCACGAGGCTGTGTTATTTCTTCAATGCAATTTCTTGCAAGGTCATTGATCCCGATGGACTAGATTCTCTGCAGAGCGAGGTGGTTCGAACTCTCTGTCGGCTTGAGATGTATTCTTCCTCCGTCGTTTTTTGATATCATGATCCATCTGATTGTCCATCTTGTCAGAGAAATCAAGATATGTGGACCCATATTCCTATGTTATATGTATCCGTTCGAGAGGTACATAGGTGTACTTAAGGCCTACGTGAGGAATCGCTCTCGGCCTAAGGGCAGCATTGTCAAAGGTTATGCAGCTGAAGAGGTTGTTGAGTTTTGCGTCAATTACGTGGCTGAGGTAGAAGCAATAGGAGTTCCTATGTTTCGTCGCGAGGGAAGGCTTGATGGCGTTGGAACTATTGGACTGAAAGCAACCAGTCCTGATTTCGATATGTACTCGAAAGCACATTTTTGGGTCTTGCAACACATGACGGAAGTGTCTCCGTACATCGACGAGCACAAGGAAATGCTACAACAAGACAATCCTATCCAATCCGAGGTTTGGATCACGAGAGAACATAATAGTCGATTCAATGCGTGGATGAAAGTGCGATTCACCGGAGAGTCCGCAAGTGAGAATCTTAAATGGTTGGCAAAAGGGCCGACATTTACTGTACAGACATGGCAGGTATATGACATCAAAGGGTACACATTTTACACGAAAACTCAAGATCAAAAGAGCACTATGCAAAATAGTGGAGTGAGCATAGAAGTTTTTTATGAGGAGTTCAGCAAGACAGGCCCAATAAGGGTTGTACGTGGATTGAACTCGTACTACGGGTTCATAGAAGAAATTTGGGAGCTCGATTACGTACTGTTCAAGATTCTCCTATTTCGATGCCGATGGGTCAAAATCCCACAGGGTGTGAAGGTTGATAGTTACAGTTTCACTTTTGTGGATCTCAATTGAGTTGCTTATAAAGATGAGTCATTCATACTTGCAAATCAAGCCATTTAGATAATTTATATCACTGACCCGGCCAATAAGAAGTAGCACGTCATCCTTCATGGCAAGAGAAGGATTGTTGGAGTTGAAAATGTTGTAGACGAGGAAGAATGCAATCAATTTGATCAGATGCCTCCATTAGGTTATGGCGTACAAGTCGATACCGCAGGCACCGATGAAATCAGTTACATGCGTATGGATCACCAGGAAGGGTTATACTCTAAAGGTAATCAACCGTCCTTATCTCTCTGTTTCCATCGGTATAGCTTATCCTCTAATTCTCGCCTTTGCAAGGCTACGACAAGTGGAAAGTTGAGGATAATATGGGTGTGTACATACGTAGGTGAAAATTGTAGATCAAAGTCCCCATTTGTATGTAAAGTTCATGCAACAGAGTTTTACCACATTCCCAATATTTCAAAAGTTTTTACCTTGTCAATGTCGATAAAAAACCACTCCTTAGAAAAATTTGAGTGAACCTTAAAAATCTTTGGTCAAATTTATTAAAAATTTAATTGAGCATGCTCCACATGGGACTCTTAAGGTTTTAACCTATTTTTGGAGCATTTGGACTTCATTTGCAATATCTGAGTGTTCGAGTGCCTCTCTCCCTATATTATGAAAACTACAGCAGAAAATTGCTTCCAATTTCAAATTTCTTCACCAAAATCTTTCAAACTTGATTTCTCTACGCTCCAAATATGTCTCTTGAGGTTTCCACCAAGTTTTGGATCATTTGGACATCATTTGCAAAGATTTGAGGCTTTTGGATATTGAAATTTCAGTATTCAGAGTTCCAGAGTTTCAGATTGTAAAGTACTATCACATATGGTTATTAGTTAAGAACCATCTATGATAGTGCTTTACAATCTGTAACAAGCTCATTTGAGACATTTGTGACATCAAAACCGTCTGTGATAGACAACTATCACAGACAATTCTGAACTAATAACCGTCTGTGATATTTGTCTATCACAGACAGTTTCGAACTTATAACCGTCTATGATAGTTGTCTATCAGACAGTTCTTAGCTCATAACCGTCTGTGATAGTACTTTACAATCTGAACCACGCCCATTTGAGACGGTTCTGTAGTGAGAATCGTATGTGATAATCTCTCTATAAAATTTAAGACGGGCTTCATCCCGCTCATTTCCACACTTTGGGACTTTTCACTTCTCTTGCCCTAGCTCTCTGGCGGCTGCGCACTGCCTCTCTCCGGCCTCCCACCGTCCGGCGCGACCACCTCTGGTGCCTCCCCACCGTCCTGCACAACCATCTCCTGCGCCTCCCCACCTCCGGCGCCTCCTCCTCCGGCTAACCTAGTATGAGTACATCCGAATTTCTTTTTTAGCTTGTCCAAGATCTATACATTGTCTAGGTTCAATGCTATTTTACCTAGAGCCAATTCTATACATTGTTTAGAATTTAGTAACCATATTTACTTTTCAGCTCTAAACCGATTCATTTGTGTAAATAAATTTTGTGTATGTAGTTCTGTGTAGTTTTAGTAGTGCAGAGTTCATATGCTTGTTCGGTTTTAAGATGTGTCCAAGTTTGTGTACAGAAGTTCTATGAATATAAAACTGATTCATTTGTGTACATAAGTCCACACTTTGTAACTCTATGTATTTAGTTCAGTTTTATGTTCTGTGAATATTTGATGTCCAGCACTTCAATTTCAGTTTTGCCATTGTAGTATTAAGGGGCAGCATGTGTTCACTAGAAGCTATATAAGTAGCCATTCTGTTTGTTTTTTAAACCGTCTGCAGACATTATCTTGTTTGGAGGCAATGGTGTGAACTTGTGCCGCCGAGTGTGAGCTTTTTTGGTTTTGCCTTTGCTTAGTTCTGTTCTCTAATTCTTCGATTGCTCCCTTAGCCATTATACTTACCTTGCTTTTTGATACATCTTGAGTTCATATGCTAGTATATAGTTCTTGATACAATTGTGTATGTTAGAAACTAATATGTCCAGTGACGAAATGAATCGGTCGGGGAATCATACTAACCTCTCTGGTGATGACATGCCTGGGCCGGACATCGCCCCGTCCACTGTGGCCCAGCCGCAGAAGAGAAAGCGCCGAGGTTAGACAACATGCGCGCGTCTCGACAGGAGGGAAAAGCTGCACATACAGTTCTACGACAACGGGGGGCCAGAAGCTCTAGAGAAACTAGTCGGTCAGTACCACTCCCTATGCGGCAAAGTGGCAAGGGAGCAGGTGCCTAATAAGTCTTAATTTGGTAGAATTTTACCCTAAACTTAGCATTGAAAATATGCAAAATGATACTTAAAATTCCTTTGATATGTCATTTTATGTGACTTTTTTAATATTTTTACAATCCACTTTTACGAGTATGTTCGTCATGACCAAATTTGGAGTTATTTCAACATCATTTGGATAGGAAACGAAGTAGAGAAAGAAGATGCTGAAAATCTGGAAAAAAAACAGCAATCCAACCCGAAATTGGACCCGAATCCGACCCGAAACCCGATTTCCGAATCCAAAACAGACCCGTTAGTCGGTTTAAAGTCTGAATCTGAGACAATTTCCTTCCTAAATAAGTCTTGAGTTGTAATTGATTAATTCTAGGACTTATGTACTATAAATAGAGAAGCTTTTGACTCAATTAGACATGCCTTTTTACATACTAGCCACTAGGGTTTAGTTTAGTTTTCGTTTAGTAGAGCCCCCTTCTTTATTTTATTGCTTTTGTAAGTCGACAAGGACAGCAATTTCAATTCTCAATCAATCAAATAAGTTTTTATTTATTTCTTATTATTATTTCTGCATTCTTACGATTTTTTGCGAGTAGATCCCTTCTAGGGTTAGAGATGACCTAATCCGGAAGGTGTGATTCTTCCTTAGTTTTGATCTCAAGTTTTGGAGTTATTTTCTAATGTTTTCTTCCTCTAAACCTTAAATTCTCGTTTCGGCAACAGACATAACAGTTGAACCTTAGCTAGAATTTAGGGGAGTTCTTGAGTCCTTAGCGCTTTCACGCGGGACCCTGAATAGGAGAGAGCCTCTCGCCAAACGTGACAGTGGAAGCGATCCTCTGACTGTTGACCCAGCGCCCCGAACTAGAAACTTAATTTGTCTTGGAAAATAATGGAAATTAACTCACACTCCTCGGACCTTAGATAGAATTATGCCGGATGGTTATGGAATTCCCGAAGCCCTAGGTTGTAATTCCTGCTTTATAAATTCAGATTTCATACCTATAATTTACTACTTTAAAACCCTAGATTCATAACTTTAGTAGTATAATTATTATAGACAAACAACCCCAAAACTCATTTAGACTTAATCAGTGATCCACTAAGCTAGAAAGATGAATACACTTATTCCTCGTGGAATTCGTTCTTCAAGTGCACAATGTTCAACCGTCCACTTGCGGTATTACAAAATCACACCATTTTAGGTGTGATCAGTGCCCATCACCACCTCTGAGTGGCGTGAAGTGCCCCGAGAGTGCAGGCGGCGTTCACATTCCCGATGATTGCCAGCTCACCATCCACCGGACGACACTGATGGCAATAAATAAGGAGTGGAGGACCTTCAAGAGCCATCTTGTCAACCACTATATGAAGGAGTCTAAGACCCCCTTCAATGACTACCCCTTCGTGACTCCCGAGGCATGGCAGCAGTTCATGGAGATGAAGGGCACGCCCGAGTTCCAGGATCTCAGTGAGAAGGGCAAGGCTAACTAGGCCAAGAATACCCACCCACACAGACTAGGCACCGGTGGGTATGTGGGAAAGAAGGCGCTGTGGAGGAAGAAGGACGAGGAGGCTTCCCAGTCTTCGACCTCCGCTCCTTATGCAGGGATAACGGACGTGTGCACCCGCAATTGATGCCAAGAAAGATCGAAGATGACTTCCTCCAGAAGCATCTCCATGAATAACCCTGCAGACAGGGAAGTGATCGACCGGTTGGCAAGATCTCTAACTTACTATCCTCGTAACACGTATGCAATGGGTTGTATTGCTAAGTTCTCCTATTGTAGGCGGTGTTGAGTGCACAGGCGTCCTCTGGATCTTTCAACCCTAGCAAGGAGAGGGATATCCTAACGACGGCATTGGGAAATAAGGAGCATCCGGGCCATGTGCGTGGCCTAGGTGCACTTGGAAGGCAGGTTTTGCTGATGATGAGGAGGCGGCTAAGAGGAGAAAGAGATCCTACAAAGCCCGTGATCAATAGATCAAGGAGGAGATCTGATCGGAGTTTTACCAGTGGGATGCAGAACTCAGGCAGGAGTTGGTGGAGATGCGGGCAATGTATCATGAGCTAAGACAGTCCCAGGGCATCCCCCTTGCAACAGCGAACTTACGAGCCCCGTTCTTGGCCGTTGTAGCAGCTGAGCGTCCATGCTGGGGTCTTCGCTTCTGGAGTCTTCGCATCTGGAGCCCCCTCAATAGTATTCAGTGGACTTTTTGTAGGTTATGACCGCTTTTCTTTGTTAATTCATTCGAAAGTGAAATTCAATGCGTACCCTGATGTCATATTAATGCGCATTGTTTGAAGGAACCCGCCTCCTGCAAGCTTATGGTGTGGGCTGGTCTCTTCCTGATCGAGGCTGGCCGTGAGATGGCGCAACCATGCATGACAGGGGCGACGATCCACGGTTTCCCTCTATCTGAGGGTTTTGCATGGGTCCAGGTGGACATTTGAAAGGGATCTAGGATATCGACTAGAGGGGGGTGAATAGGCGATTTTGACAATTTAACACCTAATTAAGCAATTAGCAATAAATGAGAGCAAATAGCCAAAACAAGATGAACAATAATCAAATTAACACAAGGATATATCCTGTGGTCTCGGTGATTTGCCGATCACCCCTAATCCACATTGAGGCAAACTCAAATCTCTAACCGCTCCTCTATCTAGTCGACTTCTTCTCAAGAAGTGACCTAGATCTTGAGCCGGATTAGTGTGATGAGTTATCCAAACCTCGATTTCACTAAGGATGCACTTGACCGCTCCGGCAAGGCGTACTTGACCCTTTCACAAGGTGTTTTGAGGCTTCTTCACAATCTTCATTGAAGAGCTCTCCAAAACCTTCCTCCTAGCCGTCTAGGAGCCAGCAAACTCCAAGAGTAACAAGCCGGTGATGATCACTTAACCTTCTTCTAGTGCCACAAGATTGATTTAGTGATCTAAATGCAATGCACTAGAATATCTCAAATGCACACTCTCACAAATTCAAGAATTAGAACCCTAGAGTGTATGAATCTTGTGTTAGCTCTCAAAGATGATGACAATGTTCACAAATATGCTAAAAATCGTGAACAGGACCGTGCATGGGAGTATATATATACCCCCCACAATAAATATAGCCGTTACAAGCCGTTGGGAGAAAAAGATCACTTGGCGGTCAGACCGCAGGTATAAGCCCGGTCAGACCGCGGCAATTGCAACGGCCTTAAACAGGCGCAATTAATGCTCACCTGCCCTTGTCGGGCACAGTCACGGTCAGACCGGAGCCAATGGCGGTCAGACCGTGAAACCGTCCAGAGACGACATGGTTTCTGGACACGTTTTACAGTCAGGCTGATAATTACGGACAGACCGGCCAAACGGTCAGACCGTAGTTCAAAAACTCGGTCAGACCATTTTCGCGGTCAGACCGGTCCAACAATCGGTCAGACCGTCTTATCACAACAGGTTTGAGAAAGATAGATCATGAAGTTCCAAGAGTCTGACCTAGGGTTTTACTACGGACAGACCGACTTCTTTAGCAAAGAAAACACATTTTGTCATAACGTCGGTCAGACCATCCATCCGGTCAGACTGGCTAACAATCAGTCAGATCGACTAAGACTGAGTTTGGCTGAAATGAAATGAAAACTGCATTTTCAAAGTATATGATCTTCTAGTATGCAATGCAAGTTGTTTTTATGACTTGTGGCACATAGATGAACTATCTCGTGATACACCATATGCTCCTTTTAATAGTACGGTGACTATCCTAAAATCCGGTCAAAATTTTTCTCTAAACACCTTAGACCGGTAAAATGAAATAGACCATATTCCGTACCTTTGTCTCTTTGCTCAAGGTCCTTTCTTCATCGTGTGGCTCTTCCTTTGCCTTTCATTAACCTGTCTTTTGAGTTTGATCTTGACACAACTTGACAGGTAACGTTATTTCAACATTTGTAATTGTCATTAATTACCAAAACACTCTTTAGGGGCCTAGAAGCTACAATCTCCCCCTTTTTGGTAATTGATGACAACATAAAGAGTAGATGATTGAATTTTGAGTATTAAAAGGATTTTTCAATAAGCATAGTAGAGAAAGACACACTCCCCCTAAATATATGAATATGAGAATTTTGGCCTTTTGGTGGAGTTCAAGCATGTATATAAGAGGATATTTCAATTCATTCTTAATAAAGTCATGAAGTATCACAAGAGTATTCAAAACATCACATAGGTCACAAATAAGATATTCAATTCAACACATGATATTAACATCACAAAGGTCATATGAAAATAACATAAAACACATCTCATATAAGTATCACAAAATCACATTATAAGATATTCAAAATATCACAGCAAAACATCACATCATTCATTCATCTAGAGTTTTACATCATCAAAAATCATTCATTTAGAGTTCTTCTCCCCCTTTGGCATCAATTGCCATAAAAGCTAAGAATCGGCAGGAGCATCATCATCTGGAGGATGGAAAGGAGGAGTCTGAGGGAATCTGGTGTGGAAATGGGCGGAGAAGGCGTCAAAGCGCTGCTCGAACTGGTCTTGGCGCGATGAAAAGGTCTGGAATTGATCATTCAATGCCGCCAAGTCCGAGCGTGCGAGCTCAAGCCCCTGGAGTAGTGTAGCAAACTGATCCATCATCGACTGATGGAACTACTGCTGGAACTGTGTAAACCAGGCGCGGGCTTGGCTCGACTATGCTGGCTGCTGAGCCTGAGGCTGAGGTGGAGGAGGCATAGGCTGAGCCGGCTGCTGCTGCTGCTGCTGCTGAGGCTGGGCACCATGGCCTCGAGCTAAGATGCGCGGATTGACACTAAATGGCTTATAGCCGAGATGTCTGATATCGCAGGATCCGCGAGGAAACTTCGTCTTCTGGAGCAGCAAAGACATGATATAAGGGGCAAAGTATAGGTTCAGAAGAGTGGTTACCGAGACATCCTCAATTGTCTTCAAGATGAATGTGACAATGTTGATCCGATGACTCTTGAGGATGTGGTCAATGAAGTTCTAATAGTAATCTCGGACCGCTTCTCGATTTCCACTCTTTGGATGGATCGTGGCTCGGATGATTTTGTTGACTACAGCTGAGAGGACTTTGAGACCTGTAACTGTGCCAGGTACTATCCTCTGTCCACCTCCCGGCTGCTCATAAAACTGGAGCCAGTTATCCTCATGGAGGTAATCCTCATCCTCCATATTTATGCCCTCCTTCATTTCTTCATAGTTGATCTTATTTGCCGTAGCAAACTCCTCAAATGTAGCTTCATATCTTCGAGTGCCTATCATCCACATGATCTTCTGTTCTGCCCATATGATCTCGATGGTCGCATAGAGCTGTTGGATAGCTGTGGCATTCCATGGGCATTTGTGCTCCACAAAGTCATAGAGCCCTATGTCCATGAAGATCTGCACCAAGGGAGCCATGATGGGCTGATTTACCACATAAGCCCATTCGATCCACTTGTGTTCGAAGATGTTCTTGTGGATCAGATGACCATAGAAAGCATCCTGCTGGGTCATCGAGTGGAAGTGAGGAGTCGTGGCGTCATTCGCATGGTTGTAGGCATAGGAGGTCCTAGCCTTTATATAGTCACTTGACGTCCAATTCTTCTTCGGGCCTTGATAAGCGTGGACGTTTATTTCATCGTCCTCACTCTCGATGTCCATGCCCATATGCGCTGATCCGCCACGGTGAGAGGACTGTTCTGTTTCTGAGTCGCCGATCGAGGGCACCCAATCATCATCCTGACTGTCACTACTGCTTGACAATTGAGCTCGTCTTGGCCGCTTCGCCAATTTCTTCTTGTTTGTCCGGACGGAGACATTTCCTTGAGGACCTCGACCACTAGAATATTTGAAAGATATATAGTAGGTAAGATACTAAGTACGTATGAGGTGAATCAAGATTATGATAGATCAGCAAACCCTGGCACTGCTGTTGCAGTCGGTCAGACTGAAACTGGGGCGGTCAGACCGGCACAACCGTAGAGTGAGGGTTTGTCAAGATTCCTAGGATTTTGGTGAATTTAGGGTGCAATGTGGACAGATAAACGAGTGAAAACACTTAATGCGTCAAGAGGAAGAATGAATTTCAGGATTTGAACATATTTAGACTTGATTCGTCACATTTGCCCTAAATCCCTAGATGAACAGGAAACTAATTTGATAAAGAAGAAGAATCTGAGAAATATACCTAGAAGACATGGTTTGGAGGTGATCTTGATCAATGGTTTGTCCGAGCGTCGCTAGGGTTTGACCGGAGAAGAAGATTCCAAAGATTTGAGGCGCACGTGAAAGAGACAAAAGTCGGTGAGAGGATGAAAAGGACAGAGATTCGGGATAAAAAGGTCTCTGGTCGTGTAAATTCGGTCAGACCGTGGGCGAAAGACCGGTCAGAGAGCTGGAAGAAAAGATTTTGAGATGCTCTCTGGAGATGAATTCGGTCAGACCACAATTGGTCCGGTCAGACCGCTGGAAGGACTGAAAAATTTGGGGAAATTTGTTTGATTTGATGCTCATAAGAGATTCATATAAGGTAAGAGATATATATATATATAATAACTATAAGTAAGATATAGACAATATCACCAAAGGGAAGTATTCATCTTACAAATTAACATATTTTTGATTAATTTTACTCAATTGCCGATAAAGAGCCTAAAATACTCTAAAAAGAGAAGTTCATGCAATCAAGTAACAATTCAAGCACAACCAATATGAGTTCAACATTTCAAGCCACATTTGATATATCAATGACGTTAAGCTCATTTCGGAGTTTACAAAAATGACTTTCATCTAAGGGCTTAGTGAATATATCCGCTAATTGATCTTTGGTTCTCATATTATCCACCACCACATCACCTTTACTAACATGATCTCTAAGGAAGTGGTGTCGGATATCTATATACTTGGTCAGAGAGTGTTGAACTGGATTTGTGGCTATTTTCACCGCACTCTCATTATCACACAAAAGAGGCACTTTTTCAAATTTTATTCCATAATCCAACAAAGTTTGCCTCATCCAAAGCAATTGTGCACAACAACTACCCGCTGAAACATATTCCGCTTCGGCGGTTGAAAGAGCTACTGAGTTTTGTTTCTTGGGGGACCAAGAGACTAAAGATCTTCCTAATAGTTGACAACTGCCAGAGGTGCTTTTTCTATCCACTTTACATCCCGCATAGTCGGAATCAGAATATCCAATTAATTCAAATTTAGCACCTTTTAGATACCTCAAAATGCGCTTAACGGCCATTAAATGACTTTCTTTAGGAGAGGCTTGAAATCTTGCACACATACAAACACTAAACATGATATCGGGCCTAGAAGCAGTAAGATACAGTAAACTACCAATCATAGATCTATAAAGCTTTGAGTCTACCGGTTTACCTCCTTCGTCAGAGACAAGGTGACCGTTTGTGGCCATTGGTGTCTTGATTGGCTTTGCTTCTTCAAGTCTGAACTTCTTGAGTAGGTCCTCCACATATTTTCTTTGACAAACAAAAGTTCCTTCCTTGAGTTGTTTAAGTTGTAGTCCGAGGAAGAAGCTTAGTTCACCTATCAAGGACATCTCGAATTCCCTGGACATCATATTACCAAATTCCTCGCAAAAATCTTGGTTAGTAGATCCAAATATGATATCATCAACATAAATTTGACATACAAAGAAATCATTTCCAATTTTCTTAGTAAATAAGGTAGTATCAACTTTCCCAATTTTAAAGCCTTTTGAAATTAAGAAGTCGTTAAGTCTTTCATACCAAGCACGAGGTGCTTGTTTAAGACCATAAAGAGCCTTGGAGAGTTTATACACATGATTCGGCTTTGTAGGATATTCAAATCCTAGAGGTTGTTTAACAAACACTAATTCATTAATTTTTCTATTTAAAAATGCACTTTTGACATCCATTTGATAAAGTCTAATATTATGAGATGAAGCAAAAGCAAGCAAGATTCTAATAGCCTCAAGTCTAGCTACGGGAGCAAATGTTTCACCAAAGTCCAAACCTTCAACTTGAGTATACCCTTGAGCCACCAATCTTGCTTTGTTTCTTACTACCACTCCGTTTGCATCTTGTTTATTCTTGAAAATCCATTTGGTTCCAATGATGTTGTGTTCATCCGGATTTGGTTCTTCGACCAATTCCCAAACATTCTTGCGGGTGAAGTTGTTTAATTCTTCATGCATAGCATTCACCCAATCTGGATCTTTTAAAGCTTCATCTACAAGTGTGGGCTCAAAGGAGGAAACAAAAGAGTAATTTTCACAAAATGAAGCAAGACGAGAACGAGTTTTAACACCCTTAGCAAATCACCAACAATTTGATCGACGGGGTGATCCTTAGAAATTGAGTGATGAATTCTTGGATGATCAACCAGGTTTTGTGAAGTAAAGGTAGACGGTAATTCTGGTTGTTGTTGAGGCGAATCTTCCATATTAACCACTTCAACTATTTGATTTCCATGTTGAGGTGTTGACGAAGAGGGGATAGCTTGAGTGGATGGATCTTCATCTTGATCACTATCTTCTTTCGGCTTGATATCCCCAAGGGTCATGTTCTTCATCGCCACCCTTAGCCCTTCATTACCTACATCATCCAAGTTGTCTTGCTCCTCTTAAGAGCCATTAGTCTCATCAAATTCAACGTCATGCATCTCATCAACCAAACCGGAGTTTTGGTTGTAGACACGATATGCTTTGCTATTTGATGAGTATCCTAATAAAAATCCTACATCACATTTACTTTGAAATTTAGATAAGTGTGTACCTTTTCGCAAGATATAGCACTTACATCCAAACACTCAGAAATAGGAAATGTTTGGTTTCCTTCCGATGAGAAGTTTGTAAGGAGTTTTCTTTAGTAGCCGATGACAATAAAGATGATTTGATGCATGGCATGCGGTGTTGATTGCTTCGGCCCAAAAGGTGTTCAAAACATTGTACTCCGAAAGCATGGATCTTGCCATGTCTATCAATGTCCGGTTCTTTCGTTTGACTACTCCATTTTGCTCCGGTGTATACTTGGCCGAAAACTCATGTTTGATGCCCTTATCATCACACCAGTTTTCAACCTTGGTATTCATGAATTCGGAGCCATTGTCACTTCTCACTTTCTTGATCTTGAAACTAAATTCATTTTCGGCCCTTTGAGCAAAACTTTTGAAAGTGTTAAATACACACTAGTACAGAAAAACTTTCTTCTATCGGTAAAAAACACCCTTCTACTATCGGTTTTTGTACCGATAGAGATAGACACGAGAGAACAAGACAGAACATTTTCTATCGGTAAATAACCGATAGAAGAACTTCACTATTCTATCGGCATCTTAAGAGTGTACCGATAGAAAACCCGTCGTATTCTGTCGTTTAGCGGTAGGAAAAGTACCACTATTCTAACGGTTAATTACAAGTTTACCGACAGAAAAAAGCTTAGTACTCTCTCGGTTGGAAATGAGTTTACCGATAGAAAAAATGATTGTACTCTCTCAGTTGTGTATGAGTTCATCGGCCGGAAAAGTCACACTCTTCTAACGGTTAATTTTGAGTGTACCGATAGAAAAAACGACAGTAGTCACTCGGTTGTGGATGAGTTTACTGATAGAAAAAGTGGTAGTAGTCTCTCGGTTGTGTATGAGTTCACGGCAGGAAAAGTCACACTCTTCTAACGGTCAATTTCGAGTGTACCAATAGAAAAAACGACAGTAGTCTCTCGGTTGTGGATGAGTTTACCGATAGAAAAAGTGGTAGTAGTCTCTCGGTTGTGTGTGAGTTCACCGGCAGGAAAAGTCACACTCTTCTAACGGTAATTATGAGTGTACCGATAGAAAAAACGGCAGTAGTCTCTCGGTTGTGGATGAATTACCGATAGAAAAAGTGGTAGTAGTCTCTCGGTTGTGAATGAATTTACCGATAGAACATGCACATATACAGTACGTTATTTACATTCACAATACAGTACATTCACATATATAGTACAGATGTAATACAGTATAGATTGGATACACAATACAGTACAGATGCAAAGAAGGGTAAATTCACAGAACAGATTGACACATTAGACAGTTATTCACATATATATGGACAAATACAAATTGCATTCCAATGTGGACATTTATTCACATGTATATAAACAGTCTATGCACAGAGTACACGAAAAAGAGAAAATTGTCATGGCGGATGGTTGGGCGCAACTTCCTCCATGACATATTGAGCCCAGATATGTCGAAGATCTCTAATCTTTGCATTTTCGTATTGGTCTTTCGACATGGCGATCTGCAAGCATGTGTGAATACTGAGTAACTAACTTCCTAATTTAGAACGTGACACCCAATTTTCAAATTTGACTTAGCTATCAATGCTTACCTGGGGGAATTGGGCAAAGTTTGTTTGCACTAGGTCGTACATGTAGCGCAGCACATAAAACCCGCATTCCCACAATTGCAGCTGCTGATGGCACTGAGATAATTGCATATGCGAAGACATGTTAGCTATTGTTTCCATAAACTAATTAAGCATAAACAAAAAGTCTCGTGACTACCTCATATTCTTTCCAAGCTAGTAGGGAGCCCTGCGGTGCGGCATGCCTCCCTCCAGCAGACACATATTTATCAAAAGCCCTGCATTTCAGTTAGTATTGCCGGTTAATGTATTATCATTAGCTAGTGAGGTCAAAATTTAAATCAAACATATAAATTACTTACGCCTCCATATTCCCCTTGACCACATATTCGATCGATAATCTGTCACGCATCGAATCGAGGTAGTACACCTCGTTCCTCAGCGGACAGATCACGATGAGGATCCAGTGGCCCCTGCATTGTACGTAAAAGAGGACCGCTAGCTCAAAGTATATCTCAGGTGTAACATACAAGATTGAGTTAAATTAGTACGAAATGCACTAACCTTTGGTGGTAAGGCACCAGAATGAACTCCCTGTCTTGCTGCGCCATCAGCGCCTTGGATATGTACTGCTCAACATGCGCGGCGTCGTGCTCTAGCATCGTGAGGCTTATTTTCTCTGGGTCGAGGAAACCCACCTTGTCACACACAGCCTCCGATGCTAGCCTATACATGCACCTGCATGCAAAGGACGACCTTAGTATTGCACAGAAAGTTACTACATTTCAAATGAACTACAACAATGCAGAGTTAGCAAACAGAGTTAGAAAACAGCAATACATAGCATCAGCAAACTCACAGGACTCCAGTCCGTATGATGGACATATTGAGCTCCCGCCAGTTGTTGAGGTCGAACAGATCCTCGTGTGCCACGGATATACTCCCGGGCTCACGGTGGAACTGCCCAAGCCTGTAGGGAACTAAGAAGTTCAAATTGAGCCGAGCTCGGTGTAGGTACCACTCGTGGAGGTCCCTGGTTGATCGATCCAATTTGCGCAAAGCTGCCTCCGACATGAGTGGGAACCCGTTCTTGAACCTCTCTGGCTGTCCCTGCCACCCTTTGCCCTTGCCTTTGCCCTTGCCTTTTGCCGGGGACTGAGCGCGTACCTTTGAAGGCAAGGGCGAGGTGATGGCGGCTTTCTTCTGAGGTGAAGGCGTGGATGCGCTGGGTGGGGTCGAGACCGTCTTTGATGTGTCCAGGTTCGCACAAGATCGGGCCTCATGCCCTGAGCTGGGGGCGCAGTCCCCTGGTAGCCCGGCAGCAGGCCACTTCGATTAATGAGCACGTATGTTAGATTTTGCAAGTTGAGTGTACTGAGTAGGGTGTAATCTAAAATGTGTAGGATTTACCGGTTGTATTAGAAGACACTTCTTGGGCCACTGTACGTAGGAGCCCATTGCCTCAGTAAGTGTCTGCAGTTCCTCTGTTGGGACTGGCAACCGAGAATCGTTGTGTCCCGGCATGGCCATGTCCACCTGTACCTTTGCAAACCCCAACCGCAGAGGTACGCAGTGGACCCGGACATCCGGCTCAGACGGATATACGAAGCCATGTCCAACCACTTCCTGCCTGTCGCCTAGGTGATTCAGTAGGATACAGCCCTCTAGCTTCTGCAAATTTGTAAATATTAAAACAGGTTAGCGAAACAACTCTAACAGAATGGGAGTGGCATCAACTTAAGTGCACAGATGAAGGCTTGCAGTACCTCAAGTAGATCCACTGGATCCGCGAGGACCTTCGAAGCGCAACTGCTTATCCGACCCCGCGGGGTACTGTCGTCCTGGGGATCCGCATCTGCACGCTTGGCCAGCAATGTATCTCTCAACCGTGCAAACTCTTCCCTCATTTGTGCGACCTCAGACTGCACCTCAGCCCGTATCTCCGCCCGTACCTCAGCCCGTATCTTATCGGAGAGCTCCGCTTCCTTTTCCTTCCAGGAGCGGGCCTTCTTCCTCGGTGGAGCCGGATCTGCGAAACCGACCTTCCACGACACAATGGTTCCCACGGCCCGTGTCCGCCCGGGATGCTCCTTATTTCCTAGAGCCCGGGTGAGGATGTCGTTCTCCCTCTGCGGGGTAAACAATCCCTCCACTGCCTCCTTCTCAAAAGAGATCTGTTACATTTAAAGGTACCTTGTGAGACAAATTGCCTTATATACACTTGTGTGCACACAGTTTACGAGGTTAGCGAACTTACCATTCGCTTCACAACGTCGGCGTGCCCAGGGGTTGTGGACTGCACAGACCCCGTGGACGACACGGACCCCCTCCCCCTCCACCATCGCTTGCACCTCTCATCCCGGATCTCGGAGAGCGGCAACTCAGTGGTGTCGATCACAGGATTTTGCTCGTCTTCCTTCTTCCATTGCTCCTCCTTCCCCGCATAGCCCCAGGATCCGAGCCGATGCGGGTGGTCGTTCCTCTTCTGGATCGCCCTATTCTTCTCGCTAAGGGCCTTGAACTCCTCAGTCCCCTTCTGCTTGGTGAATTCCTCCCATACCTCCTCCGATATGAAGGGGTACTTCTCGCAAGGAGATTTCCCCGCAACGAGGAAGTTACTGACGAGTCAGCTCTTAAAGGTTTTCCATGTTCCGTTCATGTCCTTCAAGCAGGCCGTGCTAGGTGTATCGTCGGGGATGTTCCACTTAGCCTGTTTTCAAAAAATGCATACAATTAATCACAAGTTAGTTAAACTTTAGTATAAGTCAAGAGAACGTGATTACGAAAGAGTTCAGCGATTTCAGTTAATTTAACCTTCACTTCCGCCCACAACCTATCCCTCTCGTCCACCATCACGTCCTTCCAGCTCTGGACGGTGATCTTCACCCTTTCGTTCGCCAACAGCCCAACGTAGGCCGCGTACTTCCCAGCATTCTGTCCAATCGGCCTCCCAAATTGGTTGAACTCACAAGAAAGATCCGTGCGTTTGGACAAACAGCCCAACATCGTCGCGCCTCACCCCACCCTCTTGCGCTGGGATGTAACAGCTGCATCTTTAGTTACGTTGGGGTTGGCCCTAGTCGAACCACTAGTACCATCCGATGAAGACGACGACATATATGTCCCTACAAAACCATCAACAAACCATCAAAAATTTAATGGAAACACAAACCAAATCATTTTACAAAGCAAAAGGACCTATTTTAAATATTTTTTCCATCGGTAAACACAGAAGCTACCAATAGAAGATAAGATTCTATTTCTCAGCATTTTTGTCTAGACATTTTCATATAGGAAGCAGGCAACATATGGCAATTAATTCTTCTTGGAGTTCCATAACTCAGCCCAGGACTGGAGACTAATTAGGGCGGCAAAAGGGATGTCCGAAGAAAATAATACTGAAAGAAAGACATGCATAAATTACTTCCTGAACTGTTCAGAAATATTTTCTATCAGTAAACACATGAGCTACCGATAGACCATAACAATGTTTTCCATCGGCAAAGATACGAGATACCGATATAACATATTGTTCAGGAATATTGTTGATAAGCCGCCATTCACTGGAATCACATAGTCTTGGTTTAAGTCAACATTCTCCATGATTTTCTAAACTAATATTCAATGGCCAGCATTATTATTTCACACATAACAATGTTTTCTATCGGTAAACACATGAGCTGCCGATAGAACATAACAATTTTTCTATCGGCAAACACGTGAGATACCGATAGAACATAAGAATGTTCTCTATATATGGAATTTTGTTGACAAGCCACCATTCACTGTCATCACATAACATTCTCCATGATTTTCTATACTAATATTCATGGGCCAGCAATATTATTTCACACGTAAATATACACACAAGCATCTAAGTGCCACTGTGCATAATCTGACAAACCTAATGCTAATGGAATATAAATATATTGAAGTAGCACAGAAAGTAGGTCACAACCAAAAAAGGAATAATATGGTTTATAGCACTCTCTCTTGGTTATCTTTAGTGTTACCTGTATGCAAGTCATCAGGACTTCACATCTATTAGGTTGGGAAAAGTCATGTATAGGCATTTGAAACATATACATCGAAGACCCATCCACATTGCCATATATTAATACCAAGTGAGTAAAAATTCCCAACCAAACTAGTACATTGCATGGCTCATGTCCTTCCAGATCCAAAGTTTTAATACTTGTTCAGAAATATTTTCTATCGGTAAACACATGAGCTGCCGATAGAGCTGACCAATTTTTTTTACGGCAAATATAGGAGATACCGATAGAATATGTGTAAGAACACCTCCAACATACAATGTGCATTACATGGTAGTTGGATACAATTGATCACACATACAGCAGTATATATAAGTTAAAATCTCAAAATAGGTTCATTACAGCACTGGAACATATTATGTCAACCCTAATTTAAATCAATATTGCCTGCGGAATGTACATAATCCAACACAATAGGGAACCCTAGTGTAATTGCAAAACTCAAAGAATTAGTACGTACAAAACACTAGGATCAAATAAGGAAGATGCTGGAAAAAGAACGACGAATTAGGGTATTTACGGCGATCAGTTGTGGTGATGGAGAGGCGGTGTAGAACGCAGTGGCGGCCGGCGAAGGACGAAAATAAGAACCAGTGACAGTGGCGAACCAGTATCCAGCCGGCGATCGTCGTGTGGGAGAGAGGAAGTGAGTGGTCATTGCGGTGGTTGTGGTTTTCTTCGCTCTCGAAGAGACGCAATGCTATAAGTCGGAACTGTTCGACTGGAGGGAAACTCAAGGGCCGTGTACGAGTAATAAAGTAGTGGATGACCTTTTCTATCGGTACAACAAAATAATACCGATAGAATTATGTACTTTTCTATCGATACAACAAAATAATACCGATAGAACAAGTAAATTTCCCGGAAAAATATTTGAAGTAGTGGATGCCTTTTTCTATCGGTATAAACAATAAAATCCCGTGAGACCAATTTTCCCCAGAAAAATTTTTTAATTAAGTGCCTGAGATTATAGTTTTGGGTGCCCTTTTTCTATTGGTAAAAAAAACAAAATACCGTCAGAGTAATGAAAAGGTACACACAATTTAATATCAAACAAACCGTGCTTGAAAGCTGCAGAATGATAAAGAAAGAGGGAAGATAGCCGAAAAATTGGAAAATTGACATAAAAAGAAATTGTTCATTCATTGTTGTTTTATCACTTATAAAAAAAAATAAAACCCAAAATGCTAGGTCGAGGGGTAGTCTTAGCCCTGGCTGCATGTAGAATAGAGTCAGTTTGACTTGCAGCCAGGACGCAGGACTCCTCTAGCGACAAGTTGTCCCTAGGATCAACTACTACCCCGTCGAGAAGGCCTGCGACCTCCCTCAGCTTCGCTATGGTATCCTTCATAGTCAAACCGCAGCCAGCGATGGTAATATCTGCGGCTTGCTTCTCCTCGCGAAGACGCCTCGTCCTCGCCCTGGAATTGTCACCAGCCGTCTTCATGCGCTGAATGCACCGGAGGAGATCGTCCAGTTCAAGCCGTTGCTGAGTGTGCTTGTCCGTAAGGAGCTTGTGCTCCTCCTGGAGGGCCCTCAGCTCGGCCTTGAATTTGCCAGTGTCTTCCACGGCTCCCATTCCCTGTGCAAATCAACAGGTCAAGAATGTACTGAACATGGATTAACAATACAGGGGTAAACCCAGGAGATTTAGACTTCTTACCGAGGCGTGGCTGACGATCCCATTGGGGTTGCCATTGTGAAAGAGGAGATAAGGAGTCGAAGCGTTCGAGAATTAGAAAAAGAACAAAATACCGTGACGCATGGCGAGGTACTTATAGAATTTCCAAGGCGACGCATGGCGACACAGTTGAGAATTCAAAGCGCCGAAGTATTGTTCTATCGGTACAAACAACAAAAAACCGTCAAACAACAAATACCGTGAGACTAACGAATTTATTCTAACGGTAAAACATAATAATACCGATAGAAATAACAAGAGGCTGAGACACATTAAAGTAGTGAATGTCCTTTTCTATCGATACAAATAACAAAATACCGTCAGAAAAAATTGATTTTTGGAGAGCTTAATTTGAAGAAGCAAGAGGCTGCAATGAGATTTTTGCAAGTGCTATTTGAAGGGAAGAATTAAGTACTTACAGGATAAAGGTACTGTACATGTTAGAACACATGCTGTGGAGTAAAATTGAGATATATTAATGCTGTGAACTAGCTTATCATTAAGTTCTAAAGAAAAATGTACAGCCTGATGTATTAATGATAAGTTCCTCACCTTGCTGCAGAACTTGTGGGCTGTTTGCTTGGCATTTATCCCTGAAATAGAAAATAATCATCAATGGTTCTCAACCCATAATCCTTCTTCGTGATCATCTCGTAGATACGTTGTTTCGTCGATATCTTCAGTAGGGATAGATTGAATGTCCTCTAAAAATGGAGGTATTTCATCGAATTGGTTATACTCCTCTTCGTCGACAACGTCTTCGACCCCAACAATACGTCTCTTGTTGTGGAGGACAACATGCAAGTTTGGATTGGCCGGGTCAACGATGTAGAATACCTATGTGTCTTGCTTTGCAAGTATGAATGGATCGTCTTGGTGTCCGACTCTACCAAGATCGACGAGAGTAAACCCATAACTGTCAACTTGAACACCTCGAAGGATTTCGACCCATTGGCATCGAAACAGGGGAATCTTAAGTAATCCGTAATCGAGATCCCATATTTCGTTAATAGCACCGTAATATGAGTTCAGCACCCTTACTGAACTGGCATCCTCAGAAATAGCAAACAGTGTCACTCCGCTACATTGCGTGCTACTCTTGGCGTCTTGAGCTCTTGTGTAAAATGAATACCCATTGATGTCGTACTCCTGCCAAGTCCCTACAGTGAATCTTGGGCCTCTAGCCAACCATCTCACAGTTTCACTTAGGGAGCCCTCGGCAGCTCACGTGACTCTTTCTTGGATCCACCCAGCAAATTTCCTGTATGTTCTCTGGTGACCCAAACGTCTCACTTCGAAGGATTCTGTGACCGTAACATTACCTTGTGCTTGTGTATGTATGGCTCGACCTCCGTCATGTGTTGTAAGACCCACAAATGTGATTTTGCGTACAAATCACGAGCGGGGATGATAGCTTTGAATCCAATCGTTCCAATGCCCTGAAGCCTACCACTATAAGATAGTACTTCAATGCTGGTAATTGAGCAGCTGGCAAAAGCCAGTATTCCCAGCACTTTAGCTGCTGGGAATAAGGTTTGCTACAGTTGGGCGAAAAGGTGCTGGGAAAAGTTTTTCCCAGCTGTAATTTTTTTCCCAGCTGTAGGTCCAATGGCAAAGAGTATTCCCAGCTGTAGACCGCTTGGAAAGTTTGAACTTTTCCCACCTGTATGTCTACTTGTAATATATTATTCCAAGCTGTATAACTATTTGGAATATTTTTTCCCAGCTGTAGGTCTGTTGGCAAAGAGTATTCTCAGCGGTAGGTTGTCCACTTGTAATGTATTATTCCAAACTGTATAACTATTTGGAATATTTTTTTCCCAGCTGTAGGTCTGGTGGCAAAGAGTATTCCCAGCTGTAGGTCACTTGGAAAGTTTGAACTTTTCCCACCTGTATGTTCACTTGTAATATATTATTCCAAGCTGTATAACTATTTGAAATATTTTTCCCAGCTGTAGGTCCGGTGGCAGAGAGTATTCCCAGCTGTAGGTCACTTGGAAAGTTTGAACTTTTCCCACCTGTATGTCCACTTGTAATATATTATTCCAAGCTGTATAACTATTTGGAATATTTTTCGGTGACAGAGAGTATTCCCAGCTGTAGGTCTCTTGGAAAGTTTGAACTTTTCCCACCTATATGTCCACTTGTAATACATTATTCCAAGCTGTATAACTATTTGAAATATTTTTCCTAGCTGTAGATCCGGTGGCAAAGAGTATTTCCAACTGTAGGTCGCTTGGAAAGTTTGAACAAGTACAAGCTGTTGCTTATGCGAATGAGAAAATTGTGTTCATTGACATGACTTGCATATACTTGATAAAATAAATTAATCATATGAAAGTGAGCTACTAATTCAAAGCACAATTAACATACACTTAAAATTTTAAAAATGAATAACATGTGGATTGTGTTGATAACACCTCACCTTTATAAAATTATTAAGTATTTCCACTTAGTTTCAACTAATTCTCTTGTCCCTTTCACCTGTAAGCATTATTTTATTAATAACAAAACAAAACAAATGGAAAAATAGTAACTAACCAAGTAAATAACAGGTTAGAATTATATATACCTAGAACACGAGATGGACCACCACCTATTTTAGTATCATCTTGGATCTATAAGTAAAAGTTCATAGCTTGTTTACTTAGATGGTATTAGTAAGTAAATAAGAGTGATTATACTAGATAGAATGGATTACTTTTTCACGTGGCCATGCAATTGATCGTCCAAGCGCATCAGACATTTTTCTAACATTCCCATATGGACGTAACAATGGAGCATCTCTTTTCAACACATAGTTCACAACCACCTCACAACACTCAGGCCCAAGAGGTGTGTCACCAACTATTACACTTCGAGATGCCCTTTGAAGCGTACCCTTAGCAACAGGAATATATGGCCTCATAAAAGAAATCAAAATAACTTCCTTTCCTCCCAAAAGATCAAATAGAATTGCATATAAGCTCAATGATTACCTCAATAATGAGCATCCAAATTCAATAGAGTATAATTAACTGGCAACTATTACCTCCCCATGCCTATAGTGTGGTACATCATGTGTCTTACCAACTCTCCTTTGCATTATCTATACAAAAATTAAGGATAAGTTGATAGTCTAAATATTGTTAGACTAGGTACAACTTCGAGGTAAAATAATAAAATGTAAACTTACATTTCGTGGAACCCTATTTTCACCTGCAGATGACTCTATAGAACAACCATCACTTTCGTCTCCCGTGTCCTACAATAATTACTAGATAATATTTGAGCAATTTAGTAAATAACCATATGTATATTATTGCTTAAATATTATAAAGAACACATATAAAAAAATCACCTGTACATGACCCTTAGATCTCTGATTGTAATCATTATCTATATTTTGCCTAGCCTGTGAAGCAAGCATTTGCTTCAATTCTTCAATTTCTTTTTCCATGAGTGTCAATTGCTCTTTGTTTCCCACACTCTCACTCTCCATTTTATCTAGCCTCTCTATCAAAAGATTATTCTGATTTTGAAGTCTTATCCTTGCTGCATTAGCTATTTGAAGCTTAGTGGATGAATACTTTTGTACCCCTGGCATCTTTAAGTCTTGAGGAGTAGGGCCCAAACCAATAGCACGTACACGTGAGCGTTTTTCTTTTCCAAAGACATGGTAAAATAGATCTCCTTCTGTTATAGTTTTTTTAGTGAGTTCTGGCTTGTTGGCACATGTCTCCGCAATTGTTTTCTGAAAATTAGATAAAGCTCATATTTATATATATATGTTAAATTTGATCGTTGATTATAAATACATGTAACCCTTCAATGACACTTACAATTATGTCTTCAGCTCCTTTTTTTGGAACTCCATTTTTATGGGTATGTGCTTTGATAAAAACTTCATGTCTAGCGGGCATATAACCCAGCTCTTTGGACTGCACTTCCATTAATATTGAAAATTAGTTATCTAAAGAAAGTAGAAATAAATATTAAGACATTTAATACCATATCAGGTGCAATCCGAGCAAGACTCTTGCTTCCAGCAGTATGTGTCATTGTCATTTTTGCACTATTTGCTTTTCCAATTTCACTTAGATCCTATAAGATGAGAATATAATTAATTGCATAAAATATATTTAATTTGTAATTAAGAATCATTTATAAAGAAGTTTTACCTGACTTTTCGGAGCTCTCCAATGCTCTATAAGCCACATACAATCTGTTTTAGGTACTCTAGAATCAATCTTCATAGATAAAAGTTCCTCATCAGTTTTTGTTTCATCAAAATAATTCCTCTTTATTTCACATTTGAAATCTTTCCATTTCACTGCCGCTTTTTGTAAAACCCAATCCTCAAGGTCATCATAAACATCAAAAAATTCCTACAAAATTATCAAGTTGTCAATGATTATATGCTATTGTACTATACATGTCTATGGAATACATAGACCATGAGCCTACAAAACTTGTCACTAGTTACTATTTTTTATTATTTTAAATAACTATAAAGGAATGCTATCCAATTTATGAAGTAAAATTCAAAATGCAAGTAAAAAATAAAATATAGAATCAAACTCTCTCTTCATATTAGAATGACACATCTAATAATAAATTGCAAAGCTCCACATATATATTTTCACCCTTAATTTGAAGAAAAATTAGTTAGTGCTATGTATAGTAAGAGGAGCTATTGAAGCATATCTCAGTTCTATTAAAATATACATGTAAGGCTGAAATGAGAGTAAATTAATTTAGACTTTTTACTCTAAGTAGTATACAAATGTACCTTTATAGTAGCCCAAACAGATTCCTTTTTATCTGCATCAATTTCATTCCAGTCTTTATAGGAAAGTGGTATTCCTGATCTCACTATTGTAGAAATAAAGTTGGTTAATGGTGAAGCTTGATCACCAACTGGTTGATTATTCATATTATGGTCAACATGAATTTTTGGTTCATTCCTTCGCTTCCATATGTCATGCTTGGTAGTGGGTCCTCGCCCCTTCCTTTTATTTTTTTGACCTAGATGAGTTTGCTCTACACAAATATGCAATTGAAAATAATAACCAATGATATAAAAAAGAGAGCAAAATAATGCAAAACTATACTTAAATATACCTATATTCAATGTTTCATCTTCATTATCACCAAGTTGTTGTTCTTCCATAGAAATGTCGTCAGGATCTTCATTTTCAATACGTTCATTGCTAGTGATATGCCTTTGACGTTGTGATGGCTCTTGATGGGGAACTACATGCTGATCATTGATGTGCTATGACATAATCAACATGCATCATATTGGGAGATAATTACAAAATAGTTCTTAGAAACAGAAATTAGCAACACATCAGGTAAAACAAATAACCTTTTTAGTTCTTGTAGATGGTCTCAAGACATTTTCCCTCATTTCATTTCCAGGAAGTCGTATAGGCAAGCGCAATGCTCTCAATACCTCATTGTTTCTTTCAATGTTTGCTTGCAGTAACTCTTCATACTCACTCCGCATAACTCCATTATTTCTTCCTCTTGCGTTTTGCATCTTTACGGCTACAATAAAATTTTACAATATTAGACGAAAAAATAAAAGAACATAGACATAAACAACACATTCAATGAATAGCATCTTACTTCCCCATTTGAGGTGGAGATTTCTCAACAAGTATACCATGAATGTTTGTTCTAACACAATTATTGTTGCCATCTAGAAGATTTATTTCAGCACCAACATTCAACTCAGAGATTTCACTAACTTTGTCAGTTACCACTGTATTTTCAATTTCTTCCTCCGCAGACATGTCATAGAGGTCTCTTGGCCTTGACTCAATGACAGCTTTCCAGTCTTTATCGATAGGATCCTCAACATAATAGACTTGAGTAGCTTGTGATGCTAAAATATATGGCTCATCTGATAATTTTTCCCCCGTATTAATTAAATGCTTGAAGTTCACTGTCGTAATCCCAAATTTATCTTTCTTAACCCATTAGTCCTTTCTGAGAATATCAACCCAATCACATTTGAAGAGAACAACATTACCCTTTCGACGATAATCTAACTCAAGTATCTCAGTTATGACACCATAGTATGTTATATCTCCTATTTGTGGATTTTGATCCTTTGAACTAGAAAAACTACAAGTTTTTGCAATAATAGCTACCCCACTACTCTAAACTGATCTGCCCTCATCATAAGATATTGTATGAAAATTGTATCCATTTATTGAATAACTGTTATATTTTGTTGCGACCATAAAAGGCTCACTTGCTAATATCTGAATCTCTTCTCCTACATCTTCCCCAGTTGATAATAACTCATTCACCTAGAAAAATTTATTTATACGATTAATACAAAAACATTGAAATATGTATTTAACTAAAATTGTTGTTTATGAACTTACATGCAATCTAAACCACTCATGAAATGTTGCATGATGTATACGCTCTCTCTCATGAATCCTTTGATGACCAATAGATGAAAGATACCCCAAATGTTTTCTGCAAATATTTTTTGAATGTAAGATATTATAAAATATATATTTGAACTAATTTAATAACATTTAATAAAAAATTAGCTAGAGAACATACATCAAATATGGCTCAATATGCTCATAATTAAATAAGACATATCTGTGAGCTTGAATCCATGTTTTATGGTCCAACGTAATAGTGCACTTGCCAGTCAAACCGCGACCTATGTTGTTCAAGTATGTGGTACCAGTTGACAAGGTATTAAATCTAGTCTCACAACCATGCAAATAACGAGAGCAAAATGTCATACTCTCATCAAATATATAACCTTCCGCAATTGATCCTTCTGGGTGACTTCTAGTTCGAACATAGTTCTTCAAACTCATCAAAAATCTATAAAAGTTTTGAAATAATTAATTAATGAAAATATTAATAACAGTCTAATGAAATTGAGCCTTCTACTATGGAATTAATATACCTTTCTATGGGATACATATTGTGGTACTGGACAGTGCTAGCAATCCTTGCCTCAGTAGGAAGATGGACCATTAAATGCACCATAACATCAAAAAATGATGGCGGAAATATTTTTTCAAGAAGGCACAAGGTTTCAGAAATTTCAGACTCTAATCTCTCCATATCAATTACATTGATTACAGGAGAAAATATTTTCTTGAAGAAGTTGCTTACACGAATCAATGAAATACTAACATTTTCTGGTAGTATCCTTCTAACAGCCAATGGAAGCAAGTGGTCTAAAAGAATATGACTGTCATGGCTTTTTAACCCAATTATCTTCTTATCATGAACATTTACATGACTTCGTATATCAGCTGCATATCCATCTGGAAATTTAACTCCTTTTAATACTTCACAAAACATTCTTTTCTCTGCAGAACTCAATGAGTAAGATGCAGGAGGTAAATAGAACTTGTCCCCTACTGAGATAGGATGCAGATCCTTCTTGATACCTAACAGTTGGAGGTCCAAGCGAGTGTTCAAATTGTCTTTTGATTTGCCATCAATATCCAAAAGTGTGTTAATTATATTGTCACAAACATTTTTCTCAATATGCATCACATCAAGATTATGCCGCAACAAAATATCCTTCCAATAGGGCAATTGCACCCATATTGGTTGTTTTTTCCAAATAGTTTTTGGTTCACCATCCTTACCCTTACACTTTCGGGATGGTCTTTTCCCTGTTGGGTCCTTCCCAAAATCATTTTTTACATCTTTTGTTTGTTCTATAACATCATATTCAGAAAGAGAAACTGGGGATTCCCTATACTCTTTGGTACCATCAAATGACTCACTATCATTTCTAAATTCATGACAAGAATGCAAGAATCGACGATGTCCCATGAAGCAATGTTTTTTACCATTTTTAAGACGAAGTGAGCAAGTATTTGCATGGCAAACAACACATCCAACCTCACCAAAAGTAACTTGTCCAGATACATATCCATATCCTGGATAATCAGTAATAGTCCAGAACAAGGCGGCACGCAATTGAAACCATTGACCAGATGATGCATCACGAGTTTTGACACCATGCCACATCTCTAACAAATCATCGATCAAAGGTTGAAGGTAGACATCAATATCTTTTCCAGGAGCTTTAGGACCAGGAATAAGCAGAGAGAGGATAAAATTTGGTCGCTTCATACACATCCATGGTGGAAGTTATAGGGAATCAAGACAACAGGCCATATGCTATGTAATGAACTTAGGCTTCGGAAAGGATTAAAACCATCTATTGCCAAACACAGCCTAATATTGCGACAGTCAGAACTGAAGTCTGGGTACCTGTGGTCGAAATCCTTCCAAGCGGGAGAATCAGCTGGATGGCGTATCAACCCATCTCTAGTGCGCCCTTCACTATGCCATCTCATATCAGCTGCTATCTTTGATGACATATACAGTCTCTGGAGCCTCTTTTTAAGTGGAAAATATCGAAGAACCTTTCTAGGAATTTTGTGTATTCGCTTCCCATCAAGGCTCTTCTTTTCTATCTTCCATCTGGAAGTTCCACATTTTGGGCATGAGTCTATATTTGCATGCTCTTTCCAAAATAGTATACAGTCATGTTCACATGCATCAATATTCTCATAACCCAACCCGAGACTTCTCACCATCTTCTTTGCATCATGGAAGTTTTTTGGCATTGTGGCATTCTTTGGAAATGCTTCCTTCAGTAAGTCTAATAACAAATCAAAGCTACTGTTACTCCATCCACCTAGGAATTTTATGTGAAGGAGCCTCACAATAAATTGTAGCTTTGTGAGTTTGCACCTAGGGTAGAGCTCTTGACTAGCATCACTTGCTAACCTATAGAATGTCTCAACATCTACATCTTGATCCTCCGAATAGGAACCATCACCACCTATATCACCAACTTCTTGGTATCCACATCCTATGTCATGAATCATTTCAGTGATCTCATCTAGCTGCGGCTCACTACCCATATTAGGAACATTTTCTATATTAGATTTCTTGTTTGTCCTGTGCAATGATGTTTGTTCACCATGAAATATCCACTTGGTGTATCCTTCTAAAAACCCATCACAAATCAAGTGTTCATAAACAACTTCAGCTTCTCTCCAAACACAGTTCACACATTTTCTACAAGGGCAGAGAATTTCATTTGCTTTTGCAGAATTTGCAAAAGCAAACTCTATGAAGTCCTTTATGCCTTGGTTATATTCAGTTGAGTACCTACATTTAATTATCATTAGTTTCAATCAAAAGAATCACATAAAGTAGCATTGTATTTGATTTAGTGACTGAGTGTTTGATTTCTACCTAGCCGCACTCATCCAACGCTTGTCCATAATAAATGCCAAAGACCTTAAAATCCTCGTAGTCTTTCCTTATTATATGGCTTACTGTAAGAATCAGCTAGTATCATTACTAGTTTAATACGGATTTTAGTCTGAAATGAGTTTATAAACAAGAACACAAATAGATGGGGGAGGGAGGGTTAACAAATACTTCCTATTTAGAAAGAAGTAATAGCTTACTGCAAAAATTTCTCTCCAAAGTGATTTGAAATTACTAGGTTAATTTTAATAATAATCTCAGCTAACTACAAAAATTGGATAGCAAAATACAATTTGATAAGGTAAGTATTGGCCCATCACACCATGTTATTGTTCATGTAAGCAAGCAATAACATCATTCTATATAGTCATTCATTCATTGTTGAAATACTTCTTTTGATTCATAATATAAGTTTACTTCTTATTCACATGCGAATTAAGAGTATTGAATGAGAGAAAATAATCATAATAAATTAATGATGCCTCTATTATATAAAGTTTGGATGTGTGAGGAAAAAATGTAAATGGAGGCATGAGAGGATACCATAGAGGATAAAGAAGTCAAACATGTACTAAATAATATATTGGAATTATAGTAAGGTTTATATTGTGAAATTTAGAAAAATAAAAATATTCTTAAATTGTGAAAAGGAAAGTGTACGACACAAAGGCATAATTACAACCTGCAAACAAATATAAGTATTTAAATGGAAAAAATATAGATCTACCAGGAAAATTGAAAAATATGGGATTAGGGGTAAAAATTACTTTTCTAAAAACCATAAAAAATTCAAATTAAGGCACACAATTGGTGAGACTTTCTTCCTACTTGTCCAATTTTTCTCACCAAAATGAAAATAGAAACTCATTTTATATTTAACTTCTCCAATTAAGAGTCTAAAGACTTATATGATTAACATTGTATGCCAAAAAAATATACTATTGGTCCCTCTAAATCATTGATTTCCAAGTTAAATAATATTTAAAAAAAATTAAATGCTAGTTTTAAAGAATTGATGTTCAAGACTTAGTTTGGTCAAGTTTTGGATTCAACTTCTATCATAGAGAAACTAAAGTCATATATGATATAACTCTACTGCGACATATACTAAAAACTAGAGTTCTGATAGTGTTTGACAAAAGACTATTATTTTGTTGTTTTAAATAAAATTTACATCTTATAATAGAAGGTAATTGTAGTTGTAATCAATGACATAGCCATATAAATAATTCTAACTTTATGAGTATTTGTAAACTTGAAGTTAGAGCTGTTAAAGCACATCAAATTCTTTAGTGTAAAAGTGGTTTCAGCTTCATGCAGAAGCACCAACACCACAATGGATCTAACCTGCGGATTCTGTAGGAGTATATATATGCACAAACACAATCACATAACTAGGAGTATTTCCATACATTTCACATCTATGCACCAAAATTATAAAACATTCACTAATGTCTATCTAAAGAGATAGATACAAAACTGTTAAATAGTTATGACTATATAACATAAGACTACTATTTTTTCTGTTTAGTGGATACATTGTGTAACACCTATAAATTAAAGGGCATGCATGCCTTTTAGAATACAATGATTGACTGTGTCCAGCCTTCCAGACATATAGAACTTTTTAAGGGTAAGTAGTGATGGAAACTACTCAAAATATAGCATTATTAGTGTGCACATTATCCATACTCAAAACCCTTGTTCTTTAGGACCATGTGCACCAACTATTATGGAATCCACTTTGTTGCTGATCACTGATCACTTGAGTCCTTGCACTTTATTATTTTGGTCAAAATAGTCCTGAACATTCATCCACCTATGCAACATGGGAATAGAAGAGCCTATTAACAAGAATTTGATCAATATAAGACTAGAAAGTACAGAAATTTGGTGTTACAATTTGAATTTATAAATATCATATCTAAATCACTAACTCTTGTTGATACTATATTACTCAAAGTAAACTAAAATCTTTATACAATAGCCAGTTACAAAAATTTGGAGTTACAATTTGAATCTCTAAATATCATACATAAATCACTAGCTCATACCAATGCTATATTACTCCAAATGAACTAAAATATTTGCACAATAACCACTAGTTAGCTCCTCTCTTTGACATACTTCTCAAAGAATCTATAGCAAACAAACTCCTTGTTCATATAAAAATAGCACAAACAAGAATCATATAGCAAAAAAATAATAATAATATTACCTGATTGCAACTAATTTTTCCAAAGATAAAACCTAACAGGAACAATCTCCAAGTTGAAAGTCCAATCTATGAAATCTGAAATTATGTAAACAGAAAGTAGATTGAAAAAACAACTTTCAAGGCAAAAAAATACAAATGCAACATAGATCATTAGAAATCCACACAACATAAGGATTGGCACACTTTCGGAAAGAACATAGAATAGTAGAGGATCCCACATGCAGGACACGGCGATCATTAGAAATTCATGAATTAGAAATGCAGTAATATACTCTTTACCAAAACTTCTCATACCAGACTAACCCACTGAAATGCAAATAGGGATCAGAAATGTGGTCAATGTGGTCAATATCACAAAGAATAATGAAAGACTGTCTATACGCATATACAAATGGATGTTTTCATAAGGAAGCCATCGAAGGCTTTCCACAAATTGAGATTTGGCTATAGAAGGATCGAATTGTATCTGAGGAACAGGGAGATACAAAAAAGTAATAAGAGAAACGCACAGGCCAATCAATCATATCAGTCTTATTGAAGAATTTGGAATGAAAAGAGGAGTAATGCTTCCTAGCAGGGGACAGAGAATAGGACAGTGCTGTAATTGTTAATTGTTAGGGCCAAGAATGATGTATGCGAGCCAGGAGGCGCTTTTGAGGATGAAGCTGGAGGAGCAGCAGCAAGCGGCCTAGTTGCAGCAGGCTATAGAGCTCCAGGGCCACCGTTTCATGGGGCGGCAGCTTCTTGACATTAAGAACATAGGTCACCACCATCTCAACTTCCCAGTGAGTTCACTGACTTTGGGACCTCCTGATGGCATGCGCAGTGACAATGAGAATGGACATGCGATTCATTTTGAGGATGCCACAAGCCAATGTACAATTTTTGGTACTGAGCAATCCCTGTTTCTTGCATTAGTGAGGACTTTTAATTCAAAGGTGGTGATTTCATGGTTTCTTGAAGTAGATAAGAAGCTGAACTGTGGTGTGGCTGTGGGTACAGCTGCTTCTACTACTATATCTGCCATTGCTGCAGAAGGCAAGCAGCAACAGGAGCAGGAGTAGCAAGAGTCTCTGATCCGTTTGAGACCTAGTCTTGATTTTCGCACTAGGCTCGCCCAGATTCTAATATGCGGAATAACAGGATCTTACTCGGAAATACCAAAACCCAAAGTAATTGCACAACTCTTTATTTCAAAGAGGGCTTTACACGTCGAACGTTAGGCACACTTGCCTACGTCGAAGGAACTATAAGTGTCTAAAACTCAAATAAGTTCTATGACTCTTCGATGATCTAAACTAGACCTATTACAAGGTATTTAGAGTCCAATCGTATGAGTACGTATCAGACTTAGTAATCCTAAACGTATTAGACTCATATAACTAACTTAACTAATCCTAAACAGATAAGCTTAGTTATATATATAGGATTACAATTCTGAACAGGGAACGAATTCCTTTTCCTGGTCGCGAACCAATCCATGGTCGCGAAACCTTTCCGAACACGGTTAAGGTCGCAAAGCCGTATGCGATCAGGACTTGGTTGCGAATCCGTATGCGATCAGGACTTGGAGATCCTCCCGGATCATGACTCCCTTGTTGAGAAGGAGCCAACCCCCGTTGCGACCTCTCGATCAAATTGGAGATGTGGAAATTGGGCTTGTCCATCTTCTTTTGTGTACCACTTTGCCGCACGTGCTCGTTGATCTTTCCGACCGATTCGAAAAGTCTCCTTTGTGCCACTGCGGGTGGTAGTCACCTTCCTCTCCAGAATCACATCGTCACGTAAAGGTTTGCCTCGTTGATAGACCAAGTCTTCAACAGATGGTACTATGGTATCTGGCTCATCATCCAACATTGAAGGCTCGAAGAGTTTGTGGTGCTCAACATTGACAACCGAGTAAATATCCATGTATGGAGATAACTCAAGCTGACAAGCATTATTACCCACTTTCCGCAAAATCCGAAAAGGACCATAACGAATAGGTTTGAGCTTCTTACCTTCACCTTTAAGTCTCTCCTTACTCAAATGTAACCATACCATATCACCTTCTTGAAATTGTGCATCAACTCGGTGCCGATCATGTCGCGCCTTGTACTTGAGTTGAGCTTTCAGCAAGTTCTGTTCAAACTCACGATGGAGTCGTTGAATACTTTCCAGGAACTTTTGTGCTCGATCCTGATCAGATGCTGCCTTGCTATTCTGTGTTGAGGTAGGGATCACAAACTCCATATCGAATGGACTCTGTGGTAGAAATCCTAAACAGACCTCAAACGGTGACTTTCTAGTCGAACCATGCACTGCTCGATTAAAAGCAAACTGTAGGTACAGTATGCTTTCATCCCAGGTCTTCGGGTGCTTCGAGTTATATCCTCTTAAGAGATGAACGACTGTGCGATTAACCACCTCGGTTTGACCATCAGTTTGCGGATGAAAAGCAGTACTCCTCTTTAACTTGGTATCCATCATCGTCCAGAGCGATCGCCAAAAGTGACTAAGGAACCGGGTATCGCGATCAGACACAATAGAAGTCGGCAGTCCGAAGTGTGTCCAAACGTGTTGAAAGAATACCCGAGCTGCCTCTTTTCCCGTGATAATCTTCCGACAAGGTATAAGAACAATCATTTTGGAGAACCAATCAACGACCACGAATAGATAGTCATTACCACGTCGGGTCTTAGGCAATCCTCCCAAGAAATCCATGGATATGCTCTCCCATGGTCGTGATGGAACTGGCAAAGGAGTGTACAAACCTAATTTTCGGTTTGCCGGTTTCGAGATGCTACAGAGACCGCAGCCTCGAACAAACCTAGCCACATCTTGCTGCATATGCGGACAGAACACATGTCGGTGAAGATTTTGCAACGTCTTTGTAACCCCAAAGTGACCAGCTACCTTCGATGTGTGCGCTTCTCGCATCCATTGAGTTCGAGGTGCTCCACGAGGTATGCAAAGTAAATTGCCCTTGTACAAGAGTCCTTCTCGACGAACGAACTCTGTAGGGTTCCCTGTTTCGACCTCAGTCAGTGCTGTTTGAAAATCAGGGTCTTCACTGTACATAGTGACATAGTCATCATGACATGATGGCTCGATCTGCATGAACGCTGATAAACAGAAGGTTGTAACTGGTGGTCGCGACAACATATCCGCCAATTTGTTGTGTACGCCCTTCTTGTACTTAATCACCAGATTAAACTGCTGCAGATACGACATCCACTTCATGTGCCGAGCTTGCTGTAGCTTGGACTGAGTTTGTAAATATTGCAATGGTTGATGGTCGGTGTGGACAACCGTCTCTTTCCCCAAGAGATAACACCGCCAATGTTTCACGGCCTGATGCAGTGCGCATAACTCCTTATCATAAGTCGGGTAGTTCTTCTGAGCTCCCTGGAATAACTCGGAGTGATATGCTACTGGTCGACCTTCTTGCATGAGCACTGCGCCCATCGCATAACCTGAAGCATCAGTTTCTAGCTCGAACGGTTTCTGGAGATTCGGCAAAGCTAACACAGGCGCCTCGCTGATCTTCCTTTTCAGCAAGAGAAACGTGTCCCCATGTTTCCCTGTCCACTCGAACTTCTGATCGATCTTGGTTAATGCATGCAGCGGAGAAGCCATAATCAAGAAGTGTCGGATGAACTTCCGAAGGTATTAGCATGCTCCCACAAAACTACGCACATCCGTAACTGTTCGCGGTCGCGGCCATTCGCGAATCACTTTGACCTTGTCCGGGTCGATTTGCAACGTACCGTTGCCGATTATGAATCCGAGGTAAAGTAGAGTTTGCTGACCGAACTCGCACTTCTTACGGTTGAGGCAAAGTCGATGTTGCCAAAGCTGTTCGAACACCTTTTCGACATGAATGAGGTGCTCATCCCACGAACGACTATAAACCAATATGTCGTCGAGATACACGATCACAAAGTCGTCGATGAACGGTCTCAATACGTCATTCATAAGACGCATGGAAGTTGCCGGGGCGTTGCAGAGACCAAACGGCATGACCAGCCATTCGAACAGACCTTGCCGTGTTTTGAACGCGGTCTTCCATGTATCCTCCTCTCGGATGCTGACTTGATGATATCCTGACTTAAGATCCAATTTGGAGAAGACAACAGCATGCTTCAATTGGTCTAGCAGGTCATCAATACGAGGAAGGGAGTACCGGTTCTTGATGGTGATCTTGTTCAGTGCTTGATAGTCGATGCACACACACCAAGTCCCATCTTTCTTTGGTACTAACACCACAGGAGATCCACAAGGTGAACTACTCGGTTGAATGACACCATTGTTCAGCAACTCACCAAGTTGTCTCTTGATCTCTTCATTCTCCAATACTGAGTGGCGATACATACTCAGATTGGGCAGTGTCGCATCGGACACAAGCTGAATTTCGTGCTCGATTGGACGTTTCGGCGGACGACCCTGGGTAGTCTCGAACAGATCACTGTATTTCTCCAGCAGTCCCGACAAACGACCAGAATCCTCTCGGCACGCCAGCGACAATGCTGGTCGAATACCCTCACCTTGATCAATGGGTCAAATCATGACAAGCACATACTTGTGACATGCATTAACAATTCGTTTGGCTTGATTTGCGGTAATCAAGTTCGAAGTGTCGACGTGGATGTCTCTACTGATCACGAACTTAACTCCGTCTTTGGTGAGGTCGTACTCTTGCGCTCGCCGATGGAAGTGAGCGTCTCGATCATACAGATACGGACTCCCAAAGATCACCTGACAGATATCGATAGGGACAACATTGCATTGCACCTCATCGATATATCGTGCAGAGATCGCAAACTTCAACACACACTGACCGTAATCTATTGGTTCACGTCGGATGTAAACCAACCCAGTGGATATGGTCGCGGGTGTGTGGTTGTCTTCAAACCATGTCGCCGAACCAGTCCAGCGGAGACCAGATTCTTCTGACTTCCTGGATCGAATATCGCTGCGACCACTTCGTGCTTCACCTGGATGTTGATAGTGAACAAGTCCTCCGTTGGGTGATGGTCGTTCGGTGGATCGGAACCCTTCTCCTTCGGCATTGCCATCAGAGACAAGGTCGTATCCGCCTCATTAACCGAATTCACTCGGACAACTTCTTCGTCGGGTGAAGTCGCAGTAGCCGTGGCTGTTCTTTTCCCTGGTCCATTTTTCTTTGGTCGAAGTTCAGGATGAAGCTTGTAACATTTGTCCTTGGTATGCCCCGCGACTTGACAATTTTCACAAAAGGCACCCGTGCCTGATTTTGAAGCGTTCTTCTTCGGACTCGACTTTTTCTTTGTCGAGGTCGCATTTTCCTTCGTGCTTTTGTCGCTGCGGGATTTATTCTTCTTCTCGATCGCCATAGCAGTTGTGCTCGCGGTCGCAATGTCTTGGACACCGAATAGACTTAGCTCAGTACTGATCGATTTCTGAAGTCCAGATGTGTACTTCCGAAATACCTGAGGGTCGGATAGTGAGATGCCAATGACCATTGCTTGTCGCCGAAATTCTGTCGTATAGTCTTGGACGGTCTGGTCGCGCCGTTGCTACAATCTGTGCCAACGCTCCCATCTCTCCTCAAGGTAACCCATCGGATAGAATTCTTGTCGCAGAAGTCGTTTGAATTGACCCCACGCAAGGTCGTCAGCTTCACCACTGGTGACAAGGGCCTTCCACTATGTCTTGGCGTGGTCCTTCATCTTCAAAGGTGCAAATTTGACCTTTTGAGCGCAACTAAACCCTTTCAGGTCAAAGTAGGTCTCAAGTTGGTCGATCCAAGAATTCAGCTTCTCGGCATCGATCACCCCATCATATATGGGTATATCAATCTTAGCGTCGACTTTAAAAGATCCAACAGCTAAGGAAATGTTGGCGAGGTCGTCGATCTTGCGGTCGCCTTCGTCTTCATCTTCGTCTGCCCTGCGCAAATCTTCACCAGTCTTCTCACCCATAACCTTCCCTACTTCAGGAGGTACAATCATGGCCTGCTGCTTAATCCAAGCAAGCACGGTTTCCATGTCGGTGGAGAGCTTAGCCACTTTTTCGGCTAGGTTAGCTTGAACGGGGGTATCGTCAGACATTGTCGGAGACGCGGCTGTAGGAACCGTCAATTGATCACCTGGAATTTCGCCGGAAGTTTTGTAACCCTGGCGAGTCTTCACCATCCACAGGATAGGAAAATCGCTCTGATACCAACTTGATCCGTTTGAGACCTAGTCTTGATTTTCGCACTAGGCTCGCCCAGATTCTAATATGCGGAATAACAGGATCTTACTCGGAAATACCAAAACCCAAAGTAATTGCAAAACTCGTTATTTCAAAGAGGGCTTTACACGTCGAACGTTAGGCACACTTGCCTACGTCGAAGGAACTATAAGTGTCTAAAACTCAAATAAGTTCTATGACTCTTCGATGATCTAAACTAGACCTATTACAAGGTATTTATAGTCCAATCGTATGAGTACGTATCAGACTTAGTAATCCTAAACGTATTAGACTCATATAACTAACTTAACTAATCCTGAACAGATAAGCTTAGTTATATATATAGGATTACAATTCTGAACAGGGAACGAATTCCTTTTCCTGGTCGCGAACCAATCCATGGTCGCGAAACCTTTCCGAACACGGTTAAGGTCGCAAAGCCGTATGCGATCAGGACTTGGTCGCGAATCCGTATGCGATCAGGACTTGGAGATCCTCCCGGATCAGTCTCAGGGCTCCCCTAAGCATCCAGTCAACTCTGGGGAAGAGGGGAAGAAGGAATCTAGTCCTGAAGCATCAGCACCCAATGTTGTTTGTGAACTCCAAGAAAGGTAATATTTGTAATGTAATATAGGACCACTTAGATCAAAATAGCATTCACAGAAATGTTCTAACATAGAGTAGAATCGAACATTGAAAAGATTAGTTGACAACACTCAATCAACAGATGGGGCACCAAATTACTAAACAATAGGGGTCTTTCTGTGTAAGTCAGCTGAACACCGTAATTGATGAGTGAGTAGGTGGGTTAGGTGCACCTCTCACCGAGTGGGAAGTCATGAGGCTAAACCCCACCGAATGAAGAAGTAGTGGGACCCCCTGCCCACCCATGTGATTAGAATTAGATTTCAAACCTAATGATTAGTTGCATATAACATTGGGAAAAAAATTAGGATGACATTTATCAAAGAATTCAAAAGTCACTAACATATTGTTGGCATCAAAATTTATGATATAGAATCAATTTTTCAATTTTAGATTCTTTAATTATTTAAAGGGCCCCTGATATTGTCTGAATGAGGAGGAATTATGTCTAAAACTAAGAATTTGAGCAAAAGAAATAGGCTAACTATTTGACCAAAGCAATGTGATGACTTTTTTGTTGAAATTATCACTATAGCTCACAAAAAATGCTTACTGGTTTCAGATGTTTTGCACAAGGGTTTGATTAACATATGCACATACATCATGTAAGCACAACGCATTTTGGAGGCTATTTGTCTGTTTGGTTTACATCATCGTACAAAATTATCTCCAAGACTCTAAAAGAAGTTCAAACAACATTTCAAAGCATCTCTTTCGCAATCCAAAATCTGCTTTGTGCTGCCTTTGCTTGCACCATGCTAATTTCTTACTTTTGAACATTTTGTCAAATTCTCAAATAATTAATTGACTAATCTAAACAGAAAAACTTGAAGAAAATTACAAGAGAAATTTACTAATCTAGAGTCTACTGACCTCATATGAAATCAATAAACAACAATAATAAGATCTATTACTGTTACCAGTTTAGCACTGGCTTAAACTGCAAACATGTACAAATCACACGAAATTTAACATCATTTTATATGAAACAAGAAACAATCATATTTGATACGAAACAAGAAACAATCATATCAGTAAGTTGATGACAACTTCAATAGAAACCCATAGGATTACCAAAACTCAGTGAGCTTATGAAGATACAACTATATAAAAACTGGCCTAGCTACCTTGTGAACAGATCAACACAAAACCCTTAAAAGACATATAAGATTTGATTCTAATGGCAAATTACCGAGACATGGCTGTAGAACAGATCATGTAGTTGTTGAATCAGGAAAATTAGATCCATAATTGCCTGCTCAGGCCAATCAGAACTACAACCATCGAAACTTCAGCCCTTACTCTAGATATCAGAACATTGCAATCATGCCCCATAATAATTTCATGATGCCCACTCATGCTAATGTGTAGAAGGTAACTCATGGTAATGTAGAAAAATGCATATGCAAACTGGAAGGCAACAAAACAAATTTGCTGAACATCAAGTCGTCAACTAATGATCAAAGTTGATGAAAAGATTGATGAACTAAGCAACAGGCGCATCCAAGAGTGAAATTTCTAAAAGAGATTTGATAAGAATACCACTCTTACCTATGGATTTTTATTCCAATCTATTCGCATCAACTAGAGGTGGCTCCGAATTCAGGGGGACTACACCACCGGAGCTCTATCACACCGGGCGCCGGCACTCGCCTCTCTGCCGCGTCGGGTCGCCGGCCTCAACCCCTGACCTCACCCTTTGCTTCACTCCCGTGCAGGGCTTACTGATCTCATTCTATGCCGGCCTCGCGCCTCACCTTCCTGTTGCACACTTTCTTCGCAACTGTCGCTCCACCTCTGCCGTTCACCGCACACCCTGCCGGTAGCGTTTCTAGGGCCACACCGCGAGACACCTCACGCACTGTGAGAGACCAGATCGAATATTGGGTAGGTTTCTCGGTGAATTGGGAGTGGTTTCTCGGTGGAGGAGGTTGGATCAGGGAGGTTTCTCGGCGGAGTGCTGGAGATGAAGAGGATTGGGGGTGGTTTCTCGGTGGTGGAGGTTGGATTGGGGAGGTTTATCTGCAAAGAGCTGGAGATGGAGAGGATTGGGGGATGTTTGTCGGTGGAGGAGGTTTGATTGGGGGAGTTTTCTCGGCGGCCGGAGAGCTGGGATGGAGAGGGGAGGTTTGTCGGTGGAGGAGTTTGATTGGGGGTTTTCTCAGCGGCCGGAGAGAGGTCTAATTCTCGGTGGAGGTTGGATTGGGGGAACCGATCGAGGGAAGCAGGGAATTAAGATAACTAATAATCTGTAGAGGAAGATTTTATATTTGGTGCAAAACCAACAAATCAGCTGAAAAATTGTTTTCATGAAAATTTCCCTCCCAAAATAATAAATCTGTTATTATTCTGCTGAAAATTTTCAGTTTTACATCAAAAAAATATATAAATTACTTATTCCTAGCGGTAGATCTACTAAAAATAATAATTTTTCCCAACTGGTATATTGGTGAAAAATAAAAATTATATTTTCAACTATAGAACTGCTGGTAAAAAAAAATTTTCCCAGCGGAAAAAATATTCTCAGCTGTAGATATGCTAAAAAAAATCTTTTCCCAAACTGATCTACAGCTTGCTATATATTATTTATTCCTAGCGGTAGATCTGCTAAAAATAATAACTTTTCCTAGCTGACACATCGGTGAAAAATCAAAATTATATTTTCATCTGCAGGACTGCTGCGAAAAACTTTTTTTCCCAACAGTTTTACAGCTTGCGCTGGCCTACCGTGTTGTAGTGTACCCTCGTGTCGGGACATAGGAACGCCAATTGGGTCAACCCCGGACATATAATCTGTGTAAAATTCAATCACCTCCTCGGCGGCATAACCTTCCATGATACTCCCCTCGGGTCGACGACGAGTCCTTACGTATCCCTTCAATACACCCATAAATCTCTCAAATGGATATATGTAGCGCAGGCACACGGGTCCACAAAACTTAATTTCTCTGATAAGGTGAACAATCAGAAGGACCATAGCAACAAAAAAGGATGGAGGGAAATACATCTCGAGCTGACAAAGAGTTGTAACCACGTCGCGTTGCAAAGCGTCCAGTCCATCCGGATCAATTACCAACGAGAACACAGTTGCGCCAAATATTCATATCAAAAAAATCTTCTCATTAAGCTCCACAAATGGAGGTAATGAACTTATAGTACGAGTGCACGTACTTACCTTGCAAGATATTGCGTTGAAGAAATAACATAGGTTTGTGATTGTCTCTCTGACTTTAACTGGGAGAATGCTTTTGATAGCAATGGGAAGCATTTGTGACATCAAGACATGACAGTCGTGGAACTTCGTGCCAACCAGTCTTAGGTCCTTCATGGACACAACTTTTTTCAAGTTCGCGAAGTACCCACATGGAACTTTAACACCGTGCAGGCACCGACAGAGTTCTGTTTTTTCGCTCTTGGACAACGTATAGCAGGCCGGGGGGAGATATGTACGCTTTCCATTCTCTAAAGGTGCAAGCTCAGTCCTTATCCCCATTTCCACCATGTCACGACGAGCTTTCACACCATCCTTTGTCTTTCCCGGAATGTTCAACAACAAACCAATCAAACTGTCATAGACATTTTTCTCTATATGCATGACGTCAATGCAATGTCGAACTTGTAAGTGCTCCCAGTACGGTAGATCCCAGAGAATCGATCTCTTCTTCCAAACATTTCTTTCTTGAGGTTTAGAATACTTACCGAACTCAGCTTTGATGTCCTTCACGTGCGAGTAAATCTCCTTACCGGTCAGAAACACTGGAGCCGATCCCTTCTCAGGCTTCCCGTTAAATGATTTCCTCTTCTTACGGTACATGTGATGCACCGGAAGAAACCTGCGGTGACCCATGTACACTCTTTTCTGGCAGTTTCGCAGCCACATGCTCTCAGTTTCATCTAGGCAAATAGGGCAAGCCTTGGCTCCTTTTGTACTATACCCCGACAAATTGCCGTAGGCCGAAAAATCATTTATGGTGCAAAATATCAGGGCCCGCAAGATGAAATTCTCTTTCTTGTATGCATCCCACACCTGCACCCCCTCGCTCCATAATTTCTGTAAGTCCTCGATTAAAGGCGCTAGAAACACGTCAATATCATTTCCGGGTTGCCTGGGTCCTGAGATTAGTAACGCCATCATGATGTACTTGCGCTTCATCCATAAACAAGGAGGAAGATTGTAGATGCATTAAATAACCGGCCAAGTGCTATGCCGACTGCTCATATTACCATGTGGGTTCATACCATCTGTACTCAGCCCGAACCTTATATTCCTAAGTTCGCCGCCGAACTCAGCAACTGTTCTGTTGATGTTTCTCCATTGAATAGAATCAGCTGGGTGTCTCAGTTTTCCCTCTTGTTTCTGGGCTTCAGCATGCCAACGCAAGTGCTTCGCGACTTTCGGATTTGCAAACAGCCGCTTCAATCTAGGTATCACAGGCAAGTACCACATAGTTTTCGTTGGAGATCCTTTCTTTACCTCGTGACGTTCACTGTCAATCCAGTGCCTACGTGTATACCTCGATGCGCCGCATCTTGGACAAACATGCAAACTGGAGTACTCGTTACGGTACAACACACAATCATTTGGGCATGCGTGTATTCTTTCGATTTCCATTCCCAACGGACACAACAGTTTTTTGGCTTGGTAAGTAGATCTTGGCAACTCATTTCCCTCTGGAAGTATGTCCGCTAGAAGATCTAATAGTGCCGTGAAACTCTTATCACTCCAACCGTTTCCTGCCTTCAAGTTATATAATCTCAGCACAGAAGACAGTTTTGTAAATGTTGCACATCCAGGGAACAGAGGCTTCTTAGAGTTAGCAATCAATTTCGCAAATTCACAGAAGTCGTTTTCGTTGTAATCTTCCTTTACATCACGTAACATCTCATCTAGATTGTCATCATCATCATCTACGTGCACATCAGAATGAACATTATCAAAATTCGGATGATCATCGATATTATTGCAATCCACATCCGAGTCCTGCTGATTGGTAGTAGTGGTGCTTGTTTCCTCAAGATCTTCGCCATGCCATATCCAACGGGTGTATCGCGCGTTAAAACCACGACGAATCAAATGACTCTTAATTTGATCAGAGTTACTAAACCTCTTCAAGTTCATACAATCTGTACAAGGACAAAGCATATTTTTCTCTCCCTTCCTCTCCTTTTGTTGCTCAGCAAATTTAATAAACTCATTCACACCATCCAAATATTCAAGAGTAGTACGTTTTATTCCATACATCCAATATTTCCTGTCCATCTACAATTAACAAAATTTAACAACTCAGTAATGCATGGAACCTACCCGATTAAGTTATGTATATGTACATGTACAGCCTCTTGCAACAGATGTGTTAAACCCTAGCCTGACGAAATTAACACTAATTAACCTAGCTAACTACACAATACAAGCTAGTTAGCTCTTGAAACATGACGCATTTCCAGCTAGCTAGCTCCCAAGCTTAGAGCTACAAACTTCGAACTACACAATACAGCTAGCTTGCAAGTAGAGAGGGAGGGAGATCTAGAGGGAAAGAGAGATATAAGTGTCGACAATTAAGCATACCTTAAAGAGAGGGGTACAATCAACTTCCCTCCAGCTTGCCCTGATCACCCTAGCTGCGAGCGTGGAACTTTCATCACAAACAGAGGGACACAGAGTGCAACAGAACAAAAGAGCAGCTCAGCAATGGTCGAGTGGGGTTTTCCGTATAATGGACCTTTTTCTAACTGTAAATACATGAAATAGCCGTTATACGAAGTAAGGTTATTTGCCGCTCACATATTCTATCGGTACAAACATACATCTACCGTTAGAGAATGTACATTGCTGAGCAAGTACAGGTCTTGTTCTATCGGTAAATATGTGTATTGACTGTTAGAGGAGGCATGACAGCACGTACATGAGTTTTCTATCGGTAAATATGTGTATTAACCGTTAGATGATGCATGACACACGAACATGAGTTTTTCTATCGGTAAATATGTGTATTTACCGTTAGATGATGCATGAATGAACAAATATATGTGTTTTCTATTGGTAAATATGTGTATTTACCATTAGATGATGCATGACTGAGCAAATATATGTGTTTTCTATCAGTAAATGTGTGTATTTACCGTTAGAGGAGGTACTTGTACCAAACTATATATTGTATGACACACATGACACCAGTTCTCACATCCAAGGAATCATATCAATGTAACATCAAACAGATCTTACATCAAACAGATCTTAACTAGAAGATAAAGCAATATTTCAAGAAATGCTAATTTGTGGATTAACTAGGAGACACAAAAATACTTTTCTTAGGTACTTGGGACTTCATCTTGCCAAAGAAATTACACATGTCTGTTCACAAATTCAGGTACAAACATACACATGCCAGTTCACCAATACAAATTTAGGTACAAATATACACATGCCAGTTCACAAATTCAAGTGCATGTCTGAAACAGCAGTACAAATACACACCTACCTACCAATACAATTAAATACACAAATACTCGCTACACATTCAAGTTCATGTCCCAAATAGCAATACATGATACACAAATATACAACAATATACAAATAAAACAATTCACACATTCGATGTATATTAGAAAAGCCACGTCTGAAATTAACAACAGATCACGACGAGTACCCAGTGGTTCATACATTTTACATAAAAGAGAACCTTTGCAGGTTGCGACAATGCAACTACCGACTAAAAGTTAGACCTGATACATCACAAATCCATTCATCCAAAACAGCAAATGTCTGAACAACATTGGACTTAACCATAGGAGTTCAGTTCGAAGATGCCCGAGGAGCTGGAACTGCCTTCGAGTTACATTTGTATTGGTGATTTCCTCGGACTCAAACTCAATCAACTCAACTCAACTCCATTAACAAAAAGAACCTACCTTCCAAGATGTTGTTCTGTGTAGTGAAGGTGTAGAATGGCTGTGCAAATGACAACAATTCTTCTTCTCCAAGCAGGTAAGCATCTGGCCACAAGCTGGTGCATGCAAAAAAATGTAAGGTGCTTTCTATAGGTCCTGATTTGAGAAACACGCTGGACTTAAGGATCTTCTCGACCGAGCCAACCAAGATCTCGCCCTTCACGTCCTTCCAGCTCTCGACGGTGATCTTCACCGTTTCTTTCGCCAACAAGCCAACGTAGGCAGCGTACTGCGATGAAGAACCGTGAAATACGTTGCCCCTCATGAGCATCATCCAAGGACCTGCACAGATCATAATTATATTGAAAAGAAGACACATCAAAATGAAGGATACAAAAATTGCAGAATAATTGCCATAATCGGATTAGAATAATCTAACAATATTGCCGAAATTTTACGTACCTTGCTTGGGATGCCGAAGTCTAGAGGGTGTCGATGGAGGTGCGGAGGTGCAGCGGTCGCCTGTAGAGGTGCGTTGGCCGTCCATGGAGCTTACGGGTTAGGACTACGAGTGCCAGATGAACTGTGAGAATGAAAGAGACATACCCGTGTATTTATAGTACTAGATAAGTTCTATCGGTATAAAAACCACATACTGTTAGTAATTTTATATATCTTCTAACGGTATACAAATAAATTACTGATAGAATAAAAACATCTGTAGAAGGCGAATGGTTCTATCGGCACAATACATATTACCGATAGGAATTTTTGTACATACTCTGTCGGTAAATACGTACATTGCCGATAGAATAATACTAGTTGTAGAAGGCAAACAGTTCTAAAATATTTTTGCTATATTCTAACGGTATAAACATTCATTACCGATATAATAAAACTATTTGAAGACGAACAGTTCTAAGCAATTGTTGATATATTCTAACGGTACAAGAATCCATTACCGGTAGAATAAAAATATTTGTAGAAGGCGAATGGTTCTATCGACACACTACATATTGTCGATAGGAATTTTTGTACATACTCTGTCGGTATACGCATACAGTACCGATAGAATAAGTCTAGTTGTAGAAGTCGACCAGTCCTATCGGTGCATAACAGTCTCCCGTCAGTACTTATGCATCTCTTCCAATGGCAAATATGTTCATCACCGCTAGAGTAAATTATACTACTTCTTCTGTCGGTTTCTTACAAACCGATAGGAAAAATACACCCGTTGGCCTTTTATGACCGCGAGGCACATTTTCTATCGGTTTTCTACTAAATCGCTAATAATCGATAGAAGATAGGGTTAGTAGACTACATTTCTGTACTAGTAACAATTGACTTGTCATGTAAAAAGAATATCCATGTATATCTCAAAAAAATCATCTACAATAACAAGACAATAACTATTGCGACCAATGCTCACAAAAGTAGTTGGCCCAAATAAATCCATATGCAATAACTCAAGTGGACTAGAAGTTGACATTGTGCTTTTAGTTAGATGTGAGTTTGCAACTTGTTTTCCAGCTTGGCAAGCACAACATAATTTATCTTTTTCAAACTTTACATCTTTTAATCCAACAACTAAATCATGTCACTAGTACAGAAAAGCTTTCTTCTATCGGTAAAAAATAGGCTTGTACTATCGGTTTTTGTACCGATAGAGATAGACATGATAGAACAAGACAGAACATTTTCTATCGGTAAATAACCGATAGAATAACTTAACTATTCTATCGGCATATTAGGAGTGTACCGATAGAAAACCCGTCATAGTATGACGTTTAGTGGTAGGGAAAGTACCACTATTCTAACGGTTAATTACAAGTTTACGGACAGAAAAAAGCTTAGTACTCTCTCGGTTGGAAATGAGTTTACAGATAGAAAAACTATTGTACTCTCTCGGTTGTGTATGAGTTCACCGGCGGAAAAAATCACACTCTTCTAACGGTTAATTACGAGCTTACCGATAGAAAAAACGATAGTAGTCTCTTGGTTGTGGAGGAGTTTACCGATAGAAAAAGTGATAGTAGTCTCTCGGTTGTAGATGAGTTTACTGATAGAACATTCACATACACACTACGTTATTTACATTCACAATACAATACATTCACATATACAATACAGATGCAATACAGTATAGATTGGATACACAATACAGTACAGATGCAAAGAAGGGTAAATTCACAGAACAGATTGACACATTAGACAGTTATTCACATATATCTGGACAAATACAAATTGCAATCCAATGTGGATATTTATTCACATATATATTTATTCACATGTATATAAACAGTCTATGCACAGAGTACACGAAAAAGAGAAAATTGTCATGGCGGATGGTTGGGCGCAACTTCCTCCATGACATATTGAGCCCAGATTTGTCGAAGATCTCTAATCTTTGCATTTTCGTATTGGTCTTTCGACATGGCGATTTGCAAGTATGTGTGAATACTGAGTAACTAACTTCCTAATTTAGAACATGACACCCAATTTTCAAATTTGAGTTAGCTATCGATGCTTACCTGGGGGAATTGGGCAAAGTTTGTCTGCACTAGGTCATACATGTAGCGCAGCATATAAAACCCGCTTTCCCACGATTGCGGCTGCTGATGGCACTGAGATAATTGCATATGCGAAGACATGTTAGCTATTGTTTCCATAAACTAATTAAGCATAAACAAAAAGTCTCGTGAGTACCTCATATTCTTTCCAAGCTAGTAGGGAGCCCTACGGTGCGCCATGCCTCCCTCCAGCGGACACATATTTATCAAAAGCCCTGCATTTCAGTTAGTATTGCCGGTTAATGTATTATCATTAGCTAGTGAGGTCAAAATTTAAATCAAACATATAAGTTACTTACGCCTCCATATTCCCCTTGACCACATATTCTATCGATAATCTATCATGCATCGAATCGAGGTAGTACACCTCGTTCCTCAGCGGACAGATCACGATGAGGATCCAGTGGCCCCTGCATTGTACGTAAAAGAGGACCGCTAGCTCAAAGTATATCTCAGGTGTAACATACAAGATTGAATTAAATTAGTACGAAATGCACTAACCTTTGGTGGTACGGCACCAGAATGAACTCCCTGTCCTGCTACGCCATCAGCACCTTGGATATGTACTGCTCAGCGTGCGCGGCGTTGTGCTCTAGCATCATGAGGCTTATTTTCTCTGGGTCAAGGAAACCCACCTTGTCACACGCAGCCTCCGATGCTAGCCTGTACATGCACCTGCATGCAAAGGACGACATTAGTATTGCACAGAAAGTTACTACATTTCAAATGAACTACAACAATGCAGAGTTAGCAAACAGAGTTAGAAAACAGCAATACATAGCATCAGCAAACTCACAGGACTCCAGTCCGTATGATGGACATATCGAGCTCCCGCCAGTTGTAGAGGTCGAACAGATCCTCGTGTGCCACGGATATACTCCCGAGCTCACGGTGGAACTGCCCAAGCCTGTAGGGAACTAAGAAGTTCAGATTGCGCCGAGCTCGGTGTAGCTACCACTCGTGGAGGTCTCTGGTTGATCGATCTAATTTGCGCAAAGCTGCCTCCGACATGAGTGGGAACCCGTTCCTGAACCTCTCCGGCTGTCCCTGTCGCCCTTTGCCCTTGCCTTTGCCCTGGCCTTTTGCCGGGGACTGATCGCGTACCTTCAAAGGCAAGGGCGAGGTGATGGCGGCTTTCTTCTGAGGTGAAGGCGTGGATGCGCTGGGTGGGGTCGAGGCCGTCTTTGATGTGTCCAGGTTCGCACGAGATCGGGCCTCATGCCCCGAGCTGGGGGCGCTGTCCCCTGGTAGCCCGGCGGCAGGCGACTTCAATTAATGAGCACGTATGTTAGATTTTGCAAGTTGAGTGTACTGAGTAGGATGTAATCTAAAATGTGTAGGATTTACCGGTTGTATTAGAAGGCACTTCCTGGGCCACTGTACGTAGGAGCTCACTGCCTCAGCAAGTGTCTGCAGTTCCTCTGTTGGGACTGCCAACAGAGAATCGTTGTAGCCCGACATGGCCATGTCCACCTGTACCTTTGCAAACCCCAACCGCAGAGGTACGCAGTGGACCCGGACATCCGGCCCAGACGGATATGCGAAGCCGTGTCCAACCACTTCCTGCCTGTCGACTAGGTGATTCGGTAGGATGCAACCCTCCGGCTTCTGCAATTTTGTAAATATTAAAACAGGTTAGCGAAACAACTCTAACAAAATGGGAGTGGCATCAACTTAAGTGCACAGATGAAGGCTTGCAGTACCTCAAGTAGATCCATTGGATCCGCGAGGACCTTCGAAGCGCAACTGCTTATCCGACCCCGCAAGGTACCGTCACCCTGGGGATCTGCATCTGCACTCTTGGCCAGCAATGCATCTGTCAACCGTCTAAACTCTTCCCTCATTTGTGCGACCTCAGACTACACCTCAGACTGCACCTCAGCCCGTATCTCCACCCGTACCTCAGCCCGTATCTTATCGGAGAGCTCTGCTTCCTTTTCGTTCCAGGAGCGGGCCTTCTTCCTCGGTGGAGCCGGATCTGCGAAACCGGCCTTCTATGACACACTGGCTCCCACGGCCTGTGTCCGCCCGGGATGCTCCTTATTTCCTAGAGCCCAGGTGAGGATGTCGTCTCCCTCTGTGGGGTAAACAATCCCTCCACTGCCTCCTTCTCAAAAGAGATCTGTTACATTTAAAGGTACCTTGTGAGACAAATTGCCTTATATACACTTGTGCGCGCATAGTTTACGAGGTTAGCCAACTTACCATTTGCCTCACAACGTCGACGTCCCCAGGGGTTGCGAACTGCACAGACGCCGTAGACGACACGGACCCCCTCCCCCTCCACCATCGCTTGCACCTCTCATCCTGGATCTCGGAGAGCGGCAACTCAGGGGTGTCGATCACAGGATTTTGCTTGTCTTCCTTCTTCCACTACTCCTCCTTCCCTACATAGCCCTGGGATCCGAGCCGATGCGGGTGGTCGTTCCTCTTCTGGATCGCCCTATTCTTCTCGCTAAGGGCCTTGAACTCCTCAGTCCCCTTCTGCTTGGTGAATTCCTCCCATACCTCCTCCGATATGAAGGGGTACTTCTCGCAAGGAGATTTCCCCGCAACGAGGAAGTTACTGACGAGCCAACTCTTAAAGGTTTTCCATGTTCCGTTCATGTCCTTTAAGCAGGTCGTCCTAGGTGTATCGTGTCGCGCCCCGAAACTGGGACTACGAGTACTCCCGTAGAGACCTAGCTTGCTATAGCTAGTCCCATACAAGCATACCCTTGACTTCCCAGGATAAGTCAAGCACAGGAGTATATTCACATTGCAGCAGAAAAACTTAGAAAATATTAAGCAGTGTGGCCTGCTGGCCTTAATATTACATAAAAAGATTACAATACCTTCGCGGCATTCAAGGTTTATTTAAAGCAAAATAAAACTTCTACACAGCGGATGATGGGTGTCCCTTCCACAGTAAGAAGTTGACGGCAGAACAACACATCAGGGATTTGACGGATCTGGCTCTCCTTCTTCTGGATCCAAGAAGTTCTCCATGACTCCTTCTTGATCTTGGTACGCTCCATCTTCTGGGTTGTAAGTTGCAAGGGTGAGTACTTACGTACTCAGCAAGTCATAGGGAAGAGTATATACTTATAGTAATGTTGTTATGAACCTAGACTAGTCAAGAATTATGGATGTTTATAAAGTAGTCTTTACTTTCATGCCTCATCTCATGGCAGCACTTTTCATAACATATCATCACTATTTATGTTCACTAGATTATAGCACTACCACGACACGTCGACACATGACAGCCCACGGTAGCACCCCTTATCATGACAACACATGTCATTCGGGTAATCTTGACTTATCAAATTTTATTTAGAAAACATACTTGTGCCACACCCCGTGGATTTAATCCACCGCAGCAGACTCCTATAAAACCCGGGAGCTCGGAGTATTCGAATACGTTTTTAACTCTGCAGAGATGTACCAATTTACCCGCAAGATATTCCACTTTCAAGCCTTTCCTATCATAACATAATGATTCGACCCCTGGCTCACTTCATACTGTGAGCGGCAAGGTGGAGATAACAAGAACTTTTGTTATGTATCACTCACATTTCACCCCTGACCCTGTGGATCTCTCGCGAACCGCAGTTGTGGTGGGCTATACCCCCACCCTTACTCATATTCCCATTGCTGGGTCAAATATCAGATCACCTTCAGTGATAATGGGAGTCAGCCTCCATGTCAATCATTCATCACTACACATCTCATGCAGGGGTTTCATGTGCGATCCGCATAAGTACTTGTTCAGGCCTGTCCCATACCAGGCTTGCGGTTAGCACGTTGTTCATGCCACTAGACGCACAACACAAGGTTCTAGTCCTTATATGCCAGTGACCAGACCATCCGCATCCATGCACTTTCCGTGCCTGCTATCCTTCGCAGTTCAGCACCTCCAGTGCTACAACTATCCATACCAAAATTCTGGTCATGGCTAGGGGTTTTATTTGATGAATATATATAAATACATATATAATAGTTCATGGCTCACTATTTGATCTTTTCACATTTCACAAGCATCCAGCTTGTACTGCCAAAATATATCTCAACCATTCTTTCACATGCAGTATTACTTATATTCAAGGTCATATCATAGCAATTCATAAAATATGGGTTCAAGATGATCAAAACTATGACTTGCCTTCCGCGTCGTGAGAGACAACAGTTGATGTCAAGTCAGCAGTGAAGTCCTCGAACTCTGGCTCTTGATCTACTCTCCAATCAAACAAACAACCAAGAATTACAATCTTCTCAATACATTACTATACTATATGCAATAATGCAAAGATGAATGTCTCGATGATTCTCAAATGATTAGATTTAGGTACCATAGAAGCTGATTAGGGTTAAATCATAGAATTAGGGCTGAAAATGAGTGCTAGGAACTTCTAAGGTTCCAGGGTATGGAAATTGACATTAAGTCCGCGGCTGGTTTGCCTAGAATCGATGAATGTCTTTAGGTCGACATTCAGTTCAAGGTATCGACATAGGGTTGATGGATGATAGAGGGATTATCTCAACTTGTGGCAGTAGAATGAAATGTAGAGCACAACTCCACAAGTCTAAGGGACAAGGTTATTTTCAGTTTGCACTTCTGGAAAGAGGTGAAATGAGCTAATGCCACTGACTGACATGCTCTGACATAGGGCTGACAATGTCATAATCTAGGGCTAAGCATAAAATGCAGTTCAAGGGCTCAAATCAAGTTGTGATAGAAGAAGAAATTGTAGATCACAACCTCAGGAGTCTAAGGAACAAAGTCATGCTCAAAATGCACATCAGGAAGGAAGTGAAAAGGGCTAATGCCACTGGCTGACACATCCTGGCATTGCACTGACATGGCCAGAAACTAAGGCTTGCCATAACTTTTGATCTAGGGCTCCAATTGATGCACCACTTTGTCTGGGAGGTAGGCCTCAGTAACAGGAACAATTCACTCAACTGGATCTAGGGCAGGAGATGGCCGGAAAGTGATGAAAACCGGCGATGAACTCGGTGGCTGAAGCTCCAAATCACAGTACTGGACAGGAATTAGGGCAAGGCTATAACTTCTGATTTAGACCGAATTGGAAGTCGAGCTAGTAGACAAAATTGCTCAGGAGATCAAGGTGCATCTAGTGGACAAGGTCGCTGAAGCTGGATCGGCCGGGAATGGATTTCTGGTGGCCGGCGCCGGAGAAGAAGGCACTGAGATTGGGGTTTTCCATTATACACAATTTGAACTCAATTCCTTGCTTGGAGAGTATCTGAGAACTATAAGAATGCTGTTGGTATGATTGAATTGGCCGGGGAATCACCGGAGAAGCCTGGCGACAATCGCCGGTTTCTGGTGAAGCTCAAGTCTGGGAAATGCTTCGATTCTTGCTTAATTTCACAATCCGACTTCACAGTCTTGCTAAACTCAATTCACAGATCAATTTGTTCTACAGAATCAAAAGCTAATTCGAATTAATTTGAGTTGTGCAACTGGAACAGGGCATTCTGACATTTCCGGTGATCACCGGCGACGAGATGCATGGGGCTTCAATTAATTCCTACAGAACGATGAGATGGATGAGGGTTACTCACTGATGCTATCAATTTGAGGATTGAGGCTGCGGTTGAGGCTGTCACCGTGAGCCTCTGTGCTGGACTCGCCGGAGAAGAAGACGACGGTGAGGAAAAAGGTACGGTTTAGTTGCTGGAGGGCTTTGGAGAGTACTGCCAAAGGTGAAGAAGCTGCTCTGGGGTTGCTATTTATAGGAAAACGAAGTGTACGAAGCTTAAGCTCGCTGTTTGCTTGCGCCAGTGGAGACTTCGAGTTGAAGCAACGGCGAACAGCGAAGCTCCTCTCTGGCGTGCAGCAGCTGGTGAGCTGGATGAAGATGGCTACGGCAACAACTGAGGTGCAAACACGTGTGCATGCAAAGGCGGTTGCGAAGTCACAGCTAAAGCGGCGCTGCTCAACGGCGAAACACAGCGGCGAGGTCGAAGTCGAGTTCTGGTCGCGTTCGAGGTCAAAGTAGCCACTACGCTGTGGTCGCGGCCGAAGGGAGGCACTGTGCACCGCTGGCTGAGGTCGATGGCGTGCACTGGTCGTGAATTGCAGGTTCCCTGGTCGCAAACAGCAAAGGTGGTCGAGCTAGGGACCTAATTGCAAGGATTCTTGATTAAATTCTGGACTGATTTGTAATTTCTAACTTGGAGATGGTTGATTTGCAATCTGATTTCTCAGATGAGTATAAACTTATACCTTATACTCATCTAGCAAGAGATTTGATAAAATCTGGCTTGATTTGATAGTTTTCGACATAAACCGAAAATAGGGTACTTTAGGGTAAAATAAGATCTGAGTTTTGTCGATTTCGAATTCTGGCATCTAGGATGAGATTTTGTAATCTGGACAGAAGGGTAAATTGTATCAAATAGCATTTAGAAATGATTTGCTGAAGAAATCTTGAATTTGGAGTTGATCTGAAGATTTTAGCCTTTTTGGGTTTCCAGATATTAGATAAAGGACTAAATTGCGATATAATTTGGACTGATATGTGAAAAAGACTTAGACGAAGAAATCTGACTGCCAACTTTCTGTATTAAGGTATTGGCATACCCATGATCATAGTCCAATAGTAATCTGGTCTGACATAGGTCAAGATTTAGCTAAATCTAAGTTCAGAGTAATTAGGGTAATTAGAATAGTAATTAGAATTTCTGTTTTTGAAAACAGAAAAGAATTGATAGATCTGGAAGTTAGAGATGGAATTGAATCTGGCTTCTGAAGACTTTTATGTTCAGAGTAACTGATAGATCATATCCGAATAATCTGATCTTGATTTAGGTCTGTAGGATAGATTTTTGAAATTTTAGGGTTTGAGATAGATTATGGTTGAATTGATCTTGCTACTACTACAGATACATGGTATCATGCATGCATGGTGTTCATGAAAAGAAAGTTTCTACCCCTAAACTCAGGGTGTTACATATCGTCGGGGATGTTCCACTTAGCCTGTTTTCAAAAAATGCATACAATTAATCACGGTTAGTTAATTTAACCTTCACTTCCGCCCACAACCTATCCCTCTCGTCCGCTGTCACGTCCTTCCAGCTCTGGACGGTGATCTTCACCCTTTCCTTCGCCAACAGCCCAATGTAGGCCGTGTACTTCCCAGCATTCTTTCCAATCGGCCTCCCAAATTGCTTGAACTCACAAGAAAGATCCGTGCGGTTGGCCAAATGGCCCAACGTCGTCGCGCCTCGCCCCACCCTCTTGCGCTGGGATGTAACAGCTGCATCTTCAGTTACGTTGGGGTTGACCCTAGTCGAACCACTAGTACCATCCGATGAAGACGACGACATGTCTTTCCCTACAAATCCATCAACAAACCATCAAAAATTTAATGGAAACACAAACCAAATCATTTTACAAAGCAAAAGGACCTAAATATTTTTTCCATCGGTAAACACAAAAGCTACCATGCAATACAAGATAAGATTCTATTTCTTAGCGTTTTCGTCTACATATTTTCATATAGGAAGCACGCAACATATGGCAATTAATTCTTCTTGGAGTTCCATAACTCAGCCCAGGACTGGAGACTAATTAGGGCTGCAAAAGGGATGTCCGAAGAAAATAATACTAAAAGAAATACATGCATAAATTACTTCCTGAACTGTTCAGAAATATTTCTATCGGTAAACACCTGAGCTGCCGATAGACCATAACAATGTTTTCCATCGGCAAAGATAAGAGATACCGATATAACATATTGTTCTGGAATATTGTTGATAAGCCGCCATTCACTGGCATCACATAATCTTGGTTTAAGTCAACATTCTCCATTATTTTCTAAACTAATATTCATGGGCCAACATTATTATTTCACACATAACAATGTTTTCTATCGGTAAACACATGAGCTGCCGATAGAACATAACAATTTTTCTATCGACAAACACGTGAGATACCGATAGAACATAACAATGTTCTCTATACATGGAATTTTGTTGATAGGCCACCATTCACTGTCATCACATAACATTCTCCATGATTTTCTATACTAATATTCATGGGCCAGCATTATTATTTCACACGTAAATATGCACACAAGCATCTAAGTGCCACTGTGCATAATCTGACAAACCTAATGCTAATGGAATATAAAGATATTGAAGTAGCACAGAAACTAGGTCACAACCAAAAAAGGAATAAAAGGGTTTATAGCACCCTCTCTTGGTTATCTTTAGCATTACCTGTATGCAAGTCATCAGGACTTCATCACATCTATTAGTTTGGGAAAAGTCATGTATATGCATTTGAAACATATACATCGAAGACCCATCCACATTGCCATATATTAATACCAAGTGAGTAAAAATTCCCAACCAAACTAGTACATTGCATGGCTCATGTCCTTCCAGATCCAAAGTTTTAATACTTGTTCAAAAATATTTTCTATCGGTAAACACATGAGCTGCCGATAGAGCAGACAAATTGTTTCTATCGGCAAATACAGGAGATACCGATAGAATATGTGTAAGAACACCTCCAACATATAATGTGCATTACATGGAAATTGGATACAATTGATCACACATACAGCAGTATAGATAAGTTAAAATCTCAAAATAGGTTCATTACAGCATTGGAACATATTATGTCAACCCTAATTTAAATCAACATTGCCTGCGGAATGTACATAATCCAACACAATAGGGAACCCTAGTGTAATTACAAACTCGAAGAATTAGTACGTACAAAACACTAGGATCAAATAAGGAAGGTGCTGGAAATAGAATGACGAATTAGGGTATTTACGGCGATCAGTTGTGGTGATGGAGAGGCGGTGTAGAACGCAGCGGCGGCCGGTGAAGGACGAAAATAAGAACCGGTGGCAGTGGCGAACCAGTGTCCAGCCGGCGATCGTCGTGTGGGAGAGAGGAAGTGAGTGGTCACGGCGGAGGTTGTGGTTTTCTTCGCTCTCGAAGAGACGCAGTGCTCTAAGTTGGAACTGTTCGACTGGAGGGAAACTCAAGGGCCGTGTACGAGTAATAAAGTAGTGGATGACCTTTTCTATCGGTAAAACAAAGTAATACCGATAGAATTATGTCCGTTTCTATCGGTACAACAAAATAATACCAATAGAAAAGAAAATTTCCCGGAAAAATATTTGAAGTAGTGGATTCTTTTTTTCTATCGATATAAACAATAAAATCCCGTGAGACCAATTTTCCTCAGAAAAATTTTTTAATTAAGTGCCTGAGATTATAGTATTGTGTGCCATTTTTCTATCGGTAAAAACAACAAAATACCGTCAGAAAATGAAAAGGTACACACAATTAACATCAAACAGACCGTGCTTGAAAGCTGCAGAATGATAAAGAAAGAGGGAAGATAGCCAGAAAATTGAAAAATTGACATAAAAAGAAATTGTTCATTCATTGTTGTTTTACCACTTATAAAAAAAATAAAACCCAAAATGCCAGGTCAAGGGGTGGTCTTAGCCCTGGCTGCATGTAGAATAGAGTCAGTTTGACTTGCAGCCAGGACGCAGGACTCCTCTAGCGATAAGTTGTCCCTAGGATCAACTACTACTGCATCGAGAAGGCCTGCGACCTCTCTCAGCTTCGCTATGGTATCCTTCATAGTCAACCCGCAGCCAGCGATGGTAATATCTGCGGCTTGCTTCTCCTCGCGAAGACGCCTCATCATCGCCCTGGAATTGTCACCAGCCGTCTTCATGCGCTGAATGCGCCGGAGGAGATCGTCCAGTTCAAGCCGTAGCTGAGTGTGCTTGTCTGTAAGGAGCTTGTGCTCCTCCTGGAGGGCCCTCAGGTCGGCCTTCACTTTTCCAGTGGCTTCCACGGCTCCCATTCCCTGTGCAAATCAACAGGTCAAGAATGTACTGAACATGGATTAACAATACAGGGGTAAACCCAAAAGATTTAGAGTTCTTACCGGGGAGGGCGTGGCTGACAATCCCATGGAGGTTGCCATTGTGAAAGAGAAGATGAGGAGTCGAAACGTTCGAGAATTAGAAAAACAACAAAATACCGCGACGCATGGCGAGGTACTTATAGAATTTCCAAGGTGATGCATGGCGACACAGTTGAGAATACAAAGCGCCAGAGTATTTTTCTATCGGTAAAAACAACAAAAAACCATCAGACAACAAAATACCGTGAACTAACGAATTTATTCTAATGATAAAATGTAATAATACCGATAGAATAAGTAAATTTTTCGCAGCGGAACTTTTGAAGTGCCTGAGACACATTAAAGTAGTGGGTGTCCTTTTCTATCGGTAGAAATAACAAGATACCGTCAGAAAAATTGATTTTTGGAGAGCTTAATTTGAAGAAGCAAGAGGCTGCAATGAGATTTTTGCAAGTGCTATTTGAAGGGAAGAATTAAGTACTTACAGGATAAAGGTACTATACATGTTAGAACTCATGCTGTGGAGTAAAATTGAGATATATTAATGTTGTGAACTAGCTTATCATTAAGTTCTAAAGAAAAATGTACTGCCTGATGTATTAATGATAAGTTCCTCACCTTGCTGCAGAACTTGTGGGATGTTTGCTTGGCATTTATCCACTAAATAGAAATTAATCATCAATGGTTCTCAACCCATAATCCTTCTTCGTGATCATCTCGCAGATACGTTGTTTCATCAATATCTTCAGTAGGGATAGATTGAATGTCCTCTAAAAATGGAGGTATTTCATCTAATTGGTTATACTCCTCTTCGTCGACAACGTCTTCGACCCCAACAATACGTCTCTTGCTGTAGAGGACAACATGCAAGTTTGGATTGGCCGAGTCAACAATGTAGAAAACCCGTGTGGCTTGCTTTGCAAGTATGAATGGATCCTCTTGGTGTCCGACTCTACCAAGATCGACGAGAGTAAACCCGTAACTGTCAACTTGAACATCTCGAGGGATTTCGACCCATTGGCATCGAAACAGGGGAATCTTAAGTAATCCGTAATCGAGCTCCCATATTTCGTCAGTAGCACCGTAATATGAGTTCAGCGCCCTTACTGACCTGGCATCCTCGGAAATAGCAAACAGTGTCACTCCGCTACATTGCGTGCTACTCTTGGCGTCTTGAGCTCTTGTATCAAATGAATACCCATTGATGTCATACCCCTGCCAAGTCCCTACAGTGAATCTTGGGCCTCTAGCCAACCATCTCACAGTTTCACTTACGGAGCCCTCGGCAGCTCGCGTGACTCTTTCTTGGATCCACCCAGCAAAGTTCCTGTTATATTCTCTGGTGACCTAAACGTCTGACTTCGAAGGATTCTGTGACCATAAAATTACCTTGTGCTCATGTATGTATGGCTCGACCTCCGTCATGTGTTGTAAGACCCAAAAATGTGATTTTGCGTACACATCACGAGCGGGGACGATAGCTTTGAATCCAATTGTTCCGATGCCCTGAAGCCTACCCTCGTGTCGGGACCTAGAAACGCCAATTGGGTCAACCCCGGCCATATAATCTGTGCAAAACTCAATCACCTCCTTGGCGGCATAACCTTCCATGATACTCCCCTCGGGTCGACGACGAGTCCTTACGTATCCCTTCAATACACCCATAAATCTCTCAAATGGATACATGTAGCGCAGGCACACGGGTCCACAAAACTTAATTTCTCTTATAAGGTGAACAATCAGATGGACCATAACATCAAAAAAGGATAGAGGGAAATACATCTCGAGCTAACAAAGAGTTGTAACCACGTCGCGTTGCAAAGCGTCCAATCCATCCGGATCAATTACCTACGAGGACACAGTTGCGCCAAATATTCATATCAGAAAAATCTTCTAATTAAGCTCCACAAATGGAGGTAATGAACTTATAGTATGAGTGCACGTACTTACCTTGCAAGATATTGTGTTGAAGAAATAACATAGGTTTGTGATTGTCTCTCTGACTTTAACTGGGAGAATGCCTCTGATAGCAATGGGAAGCATTTGTGACATCAAGACATGACAGTCGTGGGACTTCGTGCCAACCAGTCTTAGGTCCTTCATGGGCACAAGTTTTTTCTAGGTCGCGGAGTACCCACATGGAACTTTAACACCGTGCAGGCACCGACAGAGTTTTGTTTTTTCGCACTGGGACAACGTATAGCAGGCCGGGGGGAGGTATGTACGCTTTCCATTCTCTAAAGGTGCAAGCTCAGTCCTTATCCCCATTTCCACCATGTCACGACGAGCTTTCACAACATCCTTTGTCTTTCCCGGAATTTTCAACAACAAACCAATCAAACTGTCACAGACAATTTTCTCTACATGCATGACGTCAATGCAATGTCGAACTTGTAAGTGCTCCCAATACGGTAGATCCCAGAGAATCAATCTCTTCTTCCAAACATTTTTTTCTCGAGGTTTAGAATGCTTACCAAACTCAGCTTTGATGTCCTTCACGCGCGAGTAAATCTCCTTACCGGTCAGAAACACTGGAGCTAATCCCTTCTCAGGCTTCCCGTTAAATGATTTCCTCTTCTTACGGTACGTGTGATGCACCGGAAGAAACCTGCAGTGACCCATGTACACTGTTTTCTGGCAGTTTCGCATCCACATGCTCTCAGTTTCATCTAGGCAAATAGGGCAAGCCTTGGCTCCAATCGTACTATACCCCGACAAATTGCCATAGGCCGGGAAATCATTTATGGTGCAGAATATCAGGGCCCGCAAGATGAAATTCTCTTTCTTGTATGCATCCCACACCTGCACCCCCTCACTCAACAATTTTCGTAAGTCCTCGATTAAAGGTGCTAGAAACACGTCAATATCATTTCCGGGTTGTCTGGGTCCTGAGATTAGCAACGCCATCATGATGTACTTGCGCTTCATGCATAACCAAGGAGGAAGATTGTAGATGCATAAAAGAAAACCGACCAAGTGTTGTGCCGACTGCTCATTTTACCATGTGGGTTCATACCATCTGTACTCAGCCCGAACCTTATATTCCTAAGTTGGCCGCCGAACTCAGCAAATGTTCTGTTGATGTTTCTCCATTGAATAGAATCAGCTGGGTGTCTCAGTTTTCCGTCTTGTTTCCGGGCTTCAGCATGCCAACGCAAGTGCTTCGCGACTTTCGGATTTGCAAACAGCCGCTTCAATCTAGGTATCATAGGCAAGTACCACACAGTTTTCGCCGGAGGTCCTTTCTTTACCTCATGACGTTCACTGTCAATCCGGTCCCTACGCGTATACCTCGATGCGTCGCATCTTGGACAAACATGCAAACTGGAGTATCGTTACGGTACAACACACAATCATTTGGGCATGCGTGTATTCTTTCGATTTCCATTCCAACGGACACAACAGTTTTTTGGCTTGGTAAGTAGATCTTGGCAACTCATTTCCCTCTGGAACCATGTCCGCTAGAAGATCTAATAGTGCCGTGAAACTCTTATCACTCCAACCGTTGCCTGCCTTCAAGTTATATAATCTCAGCACAGAAGACAGTTTTGTAAATATTGCACATCCAGGGAACAGAGGCTTCTCAGAGTCAGCAATCAGTTTCTCAAATTCACATAAGTCGTTTTCGTTGTAATCTTCCTCTACATCACGTAACATCTCATCTAGATTGTCATTATCAACATCATCATCTACGTGCACATCGGAATGATCATCGATATTATTGCAATCCACATCCGAGTCCTGCTGATTGGTAGTAGTGGTGCTTGTTTCCTCAAGATCTTCGCCAAGCCATATCCAACGGGTGTATCGCGCGTTAAAACCATGACGAATCAAATGACTCTTAATTTGATCAGAGTTGCTAAACCTCTTAAGGTTCATACAATCTGTACAAGGACAGAGCATATTTTTCTCTCCCTTCCTCTCCTTTTGTTGCTCAGCAAATTTAATAAACTCATTCACACCATCCAAATATTCAAGAGTAGTACGTTTTATTCCATACATCCAATATTTCCTGTCCATCTACAATTAACAAAATTTAACGAGTCAGCCATGCATGAAACCTGCCCGATTAAGTTATGTATATGTACATGTACAGCCTCTTACAACAGATGTGTTGAACCCTAGCCTGACGAAATTAACACTAATTAACCTAGCTAACTACACAATACAAGCTAGTTAGCTCCTAAAACATGACGCATTTCCAGCTACCTAGCTCCCAAGCTTAGAGCTACAAACTTGGAATTACACAATACAGCTAGCTTGCAAGTAGAGAGGGAGGGAGATCTAGAGGGAGAGAGAGATAACTGTCGACAATTAAGCATACCTTAAAGAGAGGGGCGCAATCAACTTCCCTCCAGCTTGCGCTGATCACCCTAGCAGTGTAGCTGCGAGAGTGGAACTTTCATCACAAACAGAGTGCAACAGAACAAATTAAAGAGCAGCTCAGCAATGGTCGAGTGGGGTTTTCCTTATAATTTGCCTCTCACATATCCTATCGGTAAAAAAACACATATACCATTAGAGAATGTACATCACTGAGCAAGTACAGGTCTTGTTCTATCGGTCAATATGTGTATTTACCGTTAGATGATGCATGATTGAGCAACATGAGTTTTTCTATCGGTAAATATGTGTATTAACCGTTAGATGATGCATGAAACACGAACATGAGTTTTTCTACCGGTAAAAACATATATTTACCGTTAGATGATGCATGGTTGAGCAAATATATGTGTTTTCTATCAGTAAATATGTGTATTTACCGATAGATGAGGTACTTGTACCAAACACACAATACACACCTACCTACCAATACAATTAAATACACAAATATACAACAATGTACAAATACAACAATTCACACATTCGATGTATATTAGAAAAGCCACGTCTGAAATTAACAACAAATCACGACGAGGACTCAGTGGCCCGTACATTTTACATAAAAGAGAACCATTGCAGGTTGCGACAATGCAACTACCGACTACAAGTTAGACCTGATACATCACAAATCCATTCATCCAAAACAGCAAATGTCTGAACCACATTGGACTTAACCATAGGAGTTCAGTTCGAAGACGCCCGAGGAACTGGAACTGCCGTCGACTTACATTTGTATTGGTGATTTCCTCGGACTCAAACTCGATCAACTCAACTCAACTCAACTCAACTCCATTAACAAAAAGAACCTACCTTCCAAGATGTTGTTCCGTGTATTGATGGTGTAGAATGGTTGTGCAAATAAGAACAATTCTTCTTCTCCAAGCAGGTAAGCATCTGGCCACAAGCTGGTGCATGCAAAAAAATGTAAGATGCTTTCTATAGGTCCTGATTTGAGAAACACGACGGGCTTAAGGATCTTCTCGACCGAGCCAACCAAGATCTCGCCCTTCACGTCCTTCCAGCTCTCGACGGTGATCTTCACCGTTTCTTTCGCCAACAAGCCAACGTAGGCAGCGTACTGCGATGAAGAATCGTGAAATACATTGCCCCTCATGAGCATCATCCAAGGACCTACACAGATCTTAATCATATTGAAAAGAAGACACATCAAAATGAAGGATACAAAAATTGCAGAATAATTGTCATAATCGGATTAGAATAATCTAACAATATTGCCGAAATTTTACGTACCTTGCTTGGGATGCCGAAGTCTAGAGGACGTCGATGGAGGTGCGGAGGTGCAGCGGTCGCACGTAGAAGACATGCCGGTGTATTTATAGTACTAGATACATTCTATCGGTAAAAAAACCTCATACCGTTAGTAATTTTATATATCTTCTAACGGTATACAAATAAATTACCAATAGAATAAAATCATCTGTAGAAGGCGAATGGTTCTATCGGCACATTACATATTACTGATAGGAATTTTTCAGATATTCTATCGATAGACACCTACAGTACCGATAGAATAAGTCTAGTTGTAGAAGTCGACCAGTCCTATCGGCGCACAACATTCTCCCGTCAGTACTTATGCATCTCTTCTAACGGCAAATATGTTCATCACTACTAGAGTAAATCATATTGTTTCTTCTATCGGTAAGTTTCTTACAAACCGATAGGAAAAATACACCCGTGGGCCTTTTATGACCGCGAGGCACATTTTCTATCAGTTTTCTACTAAATCGCTAATAACTGATAGAATATATGGGTTAGTAGACTGCATTTCTGTACTAGTGTGTTTAACTAATCTATTTAGTTGTTTCATTCCAACATGTCCAAGCCTTCTATGTCATAGCCAATCTTTAGATGATTTAGTGAACAAGCATGTACCGAGATTTGCATCATTTGAATTGAAATCAACTAAATAGAGGTTTCCATGTCTAAATCCTTTGAAAATCAACCTATTATCATCAATACTAGTGATAATCACTTCTTTTGGATAAAAAGCACATATAAATCCAAGATCACAAAGTTGAGCTACGGATAGGAGATTGAAGTTAAGAGATTCGACAAGCAATACATTAGAAATGGAGAGGTCGTTTGAGATGGCAATTTTACCTAAACCTTTTACCTTTCCTTCGCTATTGTCTCCAAATGTGATCTTGTCATATTCCGCACCTTCATTATTTAGAGAGGAGAACATATTGTGATTACCGGTCATATGTTGAGTGCATCCACTACCGAGCACCCAATGTTGTCCTCCGGCCTTGTAATTTACCTACAAAACAAAGTTAGGTCCTTTTAGGTACCCAAATCTTTTTGGGTCCTTGGAGGTTAGTTACCAAGGATTTTGGGACCCAAATGGCTTTTTTTTGGCACCAATTATAGGGGTTCCAACAAATTTTGCTTTAACATCGCCATTGTTCATTTTCTTTAAAACATAGCAAGAGTTGAATATAAGAGATGAATTACTTTTGCTAGCATGGCAATTTTTCTCAATAGGGGTTCCAATGCATGTTTCCCCTTTTTAGGAATTTAGCCTAGTCCTTCTTTTCTTAAGGAGAACCTTTGACTATCTAGTAGATGTCTTAATTTTGATTCTCCGACATAGCATTTAGCTAGATCATTTGTTAGTTTTTCAATTTTGTCCTTAAGTTCATTGTTTTCAAGACTAAGCACATGGTTGTCAATTTTAGGTCTAGATGGTAATTCAATCAAATCTTCACAAGATGTAAATATGCTAGAAGTGGACATCATAGGCAAGTCATTCAAAATATTGCAAGTGATGCCTATGTCATTACCCGTTTTGTTGGATTTATGAGTAATCAATGAGTCATGAGCTTCCTTAAGCATCTCATGAGTTTCTTTGAGATTCTCATGAGATGTTTTTAGCTCCTCATAGGAATTTTGAAGAGTTTTGTATCTCTTCTTCAATTCCTTGAATTTTTCCTTTTCTTTACTCATATAGTCATCAAAACCGGTGATCATCTCAACTAGGTCATCATAAGAGTATTCATCTTCATCACATGATACCTTAGGTTCTCCTTTAGCCATGAGGCAATGAGGAGTGGAGAATAGAGATGGAGCTTTCTTGATAGCTACTCCGGCGAGTCCTTTAGGTCATGCTTCATCTTCATCTTCGGAATCGGAACTTGAAGCATCCGAATCCCATTCAATGAAGCAAGCTTGTCCATCCTTCTTTTTCTTGTAATATTTCTTGAAAACCTTCTTCTTGCTTTCTCCTTCCTTTTCGTACTTCTTCTTTTTCACCGATTTTTCTTCTTCCTTGTTTTTGCATTGTGCGGAGATATGGCCCTTTTCACTGCAATCAAAGCACCTTCTTTCTTCAAATGGGTTCCTTTTGGATGATTGTCCTTTCTTGAAGGACTTTCTTTGATATCTCTTCTTCATGAACTGCTTGAACCTTCTCACGAAGAGAGCCATTTCCTCATCGGTGTCTCTCTCATCGCTTTCTTCTTCATTGTCTTCCCTTTTGGAGGCTTGAACTTTGAGTGCTATGTTCTTCTTCTTGGAGTCGGAAGCCTCATCTTTCACCTCTTCTTGGGATTTCTTAAATATGTCATGAGTGAGAATCTCACTCAAGACTTCCAAAGGAGTCACACTCTTCAAGTTTGAGCGCACAAGTAAGGTTACAATTGTATCATATTTCGAAGGTAAAGCTCTAAGAAATTTATGACAAAATTCCACATTTGTGACATCCATACCAAGCCCTTTGAACTCATTTACTATGTTATTTAATCGGTTGAACATCTCCGAGACATCTTCATTGGGCAACATAGCAAACTTTTCAAATTGGCCCTTATGGATAAATAATTTAGCATCCTTGACCATTGAAGTTCCTTCATGAATATCCATAAGATTTCTCCAAATGTCATGAGCCATTTCAAGTTTACAAATTCTATTAAATTCACCTAGATTTAGAGCACTATAAAGAACATTCATGGCTTGAGCATTAGCTAAGGCATTTTCTCTATCTAGGTTAGTCATGTCATCATCATCTAGAATAGTGAAGCCCTCATCCACCACTTTCCAAATTTTTCCACCCATGGCTTTAAGATAGACCATCATTCTAGTTTTCCAATAAGTATAGTTTGATCCATCAAAGAGTGGTGGTTTGCCAATATTAATCCGATCCTTACTAGCCATCTTTATCCTACTCCGGGATGGTTAAATCCTCTAAATATGGAGTCCTTGCTCTGATACCAATTGAAAGGGATCTAGGATACCGACTAGAGGGGGGTGAATAGGCGATTTTGACAATTTAACACCTAATTAAGCAATTAGCAATAAATGAGAGCAAATAGCCAAAACAAGATGAACAATAATCAAATTAACACAAGGATATATCCCGTGGTCTCGGTGCTTTGCCGATCACCCCTAATCCACGTTGAGGCAAACTCAAATTTCTAACCGCTCCTCTATCTAGTCGACTTTTTCTCAAGAAGTGAACTAGATCTTGAGCCAGATTAGTGTGATGAGTTATCCAAACCTCGATTTCACTAATGATGCACTTTACCGCTCAGGCAAGGCGTGCTCGACCCTTTCACAAGGTGTTTTGAGGCTTCTTCACAATCTTCCTTGAAGAGTTCTCCAAAACCTTCCTCCTAGCCATCTAGGAGCCGGCAAACTCCAAGAGTAACAAGCCGGTGATGATCACTTAACCTTCTTCTAGTGCCACAAGATTAATTTAGTGATATAAATGCAATGCACTAGAAGATCTCAAATGCACACTCTCACAAATTCAAGAATTAGAACCCTAGAGTGTATGAATCTTGTGTTAGTTCTCAAAGATGATGGCAATGTTCACAAATATGCCAAAAATCGTGAACAGGACCGTGCATGGGAGTATATATATACCCCCCACAATAAATATAGCCATTACAAGCCGTTGGGAGAAAAAGATCACTTGGCGGTCAGACCGTAGGTATAAGCACGGTCAGACCGCCGCAATTGCAATGGTATTAAACACGCGCAATTAATGCTCACCTACCCTTGTCGGGCACACTCACGATCAGACCAGAGCCAATGGCGGTCAGACCGTGAAACCGTCCAGAGACGACATGGTTTCTGGACACGTTTTACGGTCAGGCTGATAATTACGGACAGACCGGCCAAACGGTCAGACCGTAGTTCAAAAACTCGGTCAGACCATTTTCGCGGTCAGACCGGTCCAACAATCGGTCAGACCGTCTTATCACAACAGGTTTGAGAAAGATAGATCATGAAGTTCCAAGAGTCTGACCTAGGGTTTTACTACGGACAGACCGACTTCTTTAGCAAAGAAAACACATTTTGTCATAACGTCGGTTAGTCTGAAACAACATTCGGTCAGACCGTCCATTTGGTTAGACCGGCTAACAATCGGTCAGACCGACTGAGACTGAGTTTGGCTGAAATGAAATGAAAACTGCATTTTCAAAGTATATGATCTTCTAGTATGCAATGCAAGTTGTTTTTATGACTTGTGGCACATAGATGAACTATCTCGTGATACACCACATGCTCCTCTTAATAGTACGGTGACTATCCTAAAATCCAGTCAAAATTCTTCTCTAAACACCTTAGACCGGTAAAAGGAAAAAAACCCTATTCCGTACCTTTGTCTCTTTGCTCAAGGTCCTTTCTTCATCGTGTGGCTCTTCCTTTGCCTTTCATTAACCTGTCTTTTGAGTTTGATCTTGACACAACTTGACAGGTAACGTTATTTCAACAATTGTAATTGTCATTAATTACCAAAACACTCTTTAGGGGCCTAGAAGCTACAACATTGTCTTCGAGCATTGCTAGGGATTTCCATTGGACAAGCCGCCGAACAACGAGATTACCACTCTCGGGGCTGTAGTGCACACGTTCGTGCAATGGCCCAAGAAGGACATCGTCCTGGATGAGGTAATTTCCCCACCGGATTCATAATTTCGTACTGTAATAATAGCCCTAGGAGTTGATGACCATTACTATACGTAGGTTCTTACCCCTACGGACACCGACACTCAGCCTACTAGCCAGCCGACCCCTCCTCTGACAAGCCAGACGATGAGTCCGACGATGAAACTGACGCCGACTAGGAGGCAAGGCATCAAGAAGCTGGCTTCCAGGGGCAAAGAAAAGAAGAGCACGATGAAGGAGATATGAGAAGAGCACGCCGTCTCCTACGCCGTTCATTCTGGGGATGCCCATAGCCCCCGATACCACAATTCAGAGCATGGGTCTCTCATGCCAGAGAATTCATGGATGGTACATGCAGAAGAAAAACAAGACCAAGACGCAGTGTCGGACGCACTTCATGGTCAAGCACACCGTGGCAGAGTTCCACCAGGATGTCGGGACCTATCCGGTGAACTTCGAAGACCTGCACAATTTATTCAACAAAGACACGCTCGACGTGTCCATCCTACGGTCTTGGGTGCTGTAAGTATCTATTATCCTACGCCTATTCATCCATATACGGATATATGTCATTTATTAATTGGTTAGTTTCGTGTAGCTGCATGACCAAATCTGCCAAAACTAAATGGGAACCTGTGGGTTTCCTGGACCCCCTACTGGTCACCGAGATGATGTTTAAGAGTGACGCGAACTTCGCTGTTGACTACATCAAACGAGGGTTGCTTGCTCAGGTCGACAAGGAGTACATACTTGTCCCTACAACCAGAGGTGAGTGCTTTCATCAGTACTTTACCCGTAGATTAGTGTCTCCATATGCACACCCCATACATAGATTAAATTATGAATTCTTTACCTTTAACATGTAGGTACCATAGATTCTACTGGTGCTTATTTTGAAATGGAACAACGTGTTCTACCTTGATTCATTGCAGAGGAAAGGGTACGAGTATGGTGGTGCGCGAGATGTAATCGAAAGGTTAACATGTTTTATGATATTCATGTGGACCGGTGTTGCATCTAGATTTACAGTCCTCAAATTGTCAATTTCGACTATCTGCAAGGCTTTCACGAACTACTTTGCCGAGGGAGGGCAACAACACAAGCGGCGAGTCGATAAGTTTCAGTGGATACAATTTCTGGTACAAATTTCAACCAGCATCTATTTTACTTTCTAACATCTCCCCAACTAACACTCGGTCTGTACATTGGCAGTGCCATCAGCAATCGGACGACAATACATGTGGGTTCTACGTAATGCACCACATGTACGACCTCGTCACCCCTCACCGGCCGAATTTCTCTGAGGTATACAACTGCCGCTCTTTGTATCGATTTCGAAAAATTTACAGCTGCATTGAGCTAATTTTTTCTGTAGCAACTCTTGTTGCAGGGGGTCAACTTCCTTTTGGAAAGCTTTGACGTTGCGCATATAGGTTTAGTTCGACGGATGCTCATTTCGTTTTTCATGGAGGATGTCATATGACCCAAGGGGCAGTTTAGGGACCCGCTCAGTTCGTATTAGTGCGGCCTTACTAACTGAGACTAGTACAGTAATACAAATCTAACATACTGATTTTAATTGTCGATTACATTTATTTGTTCAATCTCAATTGTACATATTTCTGAAATGTTGCATGAAACTTACAATTTGATCGAAATGCTATTGTACAGAAATGAACTGCAGAGTTGTACATATGAAATGAAATGCTAAGTTCTGTGTATGTATGTCTTAAAAGCTGAGTTATGTGTATGTATGAAATGAACTGCTGAGTTGTATATATGAAATGCTATTGTACAGAGGGTATAGCTAGCATGATTCTTGAGACTAGCCACAAAATAAATAAAAAAATTTTAAAAAAATTTATTTGCACAGACGATTTTGAGCTGAAAACCGTCTGTGATAAATCGATCTATGTATGTGATAAGGAGACTATTACATATAGTTTTGACCTCAAAACTGTCTATGATACCTATCCCAAACGGGTTTTAGCTTATAACCATCTGTGATAAGGAGACTATCGTCTGTGATAAGGAGACTATCGTCTGTGATAAATAGATCTGTGTATGTGATAAGGAGACTATCCCAGACGGTTTTGAGCTAGAAACTGTCTGTGATACTCATACTATCACAAACGGTTTTGATCTTATAACCGTCTATGGTAGTATGAGTATCACAAATAGTTTTGAGGTTAAAACCATCTGTGATAGGAAAAATCATAGACAGTTCAGAACCATCAGTGATAGTACTCAAATATCAGTGACTCGAATATCACTGATGGTTCAGAACCGTCTGTGATGATAGTTTTGAACCGACTATGATAATGTATTCTGTAGTACTGTTACTTCCCACGCATACTCCTTGCGCTGGTGTTTGGAGTCTCACCCAGAGGCAGGTTGTAACGCCCCAGATTTTGCTACACTTTAGTATGCCAGTCAGTGCATCTTTATTGAATTCCTCGGATGTCTCGACTATGTCTCATATAAAATCTAGAAGAATCCCCACACCTTGAACTGGTCTAGATCAATTATCTCAGGATTATGATCCAGGGTATGCCACTACCTTAATTCGAAAAGTTGGCAGCAGAACTCCATCATTCAGACCATTTTCGCAATTCAGTCCAAAAAGTATTACAAATTGATCCTTTTCAGATTTTCCAAAAGCTCGAAAAGGCTAAAAGCCACAGATTAGCTTCAAATCTCAATTTGATTTAAGGAATATCTCCCATTCGCTATTCTATACAAAATCTCCTTTTGCGAGAATCTCAAAATCTCATCCGAGATCCCAGATTTTAGACTTCGACAAAATCCCGATTTTAATTACCCTAATTACAGTGGTAAAGTCACTAGGTGGCAAACTAGAGATCTTGAGTTCAACTCCCCACCTCTACCATTTATTCCTGTAGGGCCCAATCAGCAATACCTACAGTCTCTCTCTCTAAAAAAAATTACCCTAATTACCCTGTTTTCGTTTTCGCTCAAAACCTGATCAAAAACCCCAGATTTTGTCATCTATCTCTGCTAAACCAATTGTCGAGTTTAGTAGGCCAAGCTGGTAAAGCCAAATTCAACTTAAACCAAGTATCTCGCAAGATTTACATATCAGTCCAAATCAAGTTTCAGAATTTGCATTTCAGTCCAAAGCCCTTTTACCCTGTCGGTACGCCTTCGACCAGTGCGCCGCTGCGATTCGTTGCCGCCGGCCAGTGTCTGCCTTGGCTAGAGCTAGTCACGGCGGCAGCATCCACAATAACCAACAGTAGCAGAAAGGCAGTCTCGTCTCGGGCGCGCACATGCCTGCAACCGTCAGAGCTTTTGCGCCACGCCATCGACATGCTGAGGCCAGCCCGTCATTCACCTCTGCGCCAGCCAGGAGCTTGTGTGAACGCCACCTCCCAACTGACAAAGCCATAGCAGCCGCTGCACACCGCCCAGTCGTCGCTGCACGCTGTCTCGATTGTCGCCACCGTCCGCCGACCCATCAATTCGACGTCAATCCGTTTGCTTCAAGTTTCGAGAGCTCCAACCACACTTATATAAGCCCCCCGTCCAGATTCTCCTTCGTTTTCTTCTTCTTCTATGGCGTGCCGCTGAGGAGGGAAACAACGTCAGAGCTCACCTTAGCTCCATTTCTCCATCCAGCTTCACTGGTATGATCCTAACACCCATCTCCTCGTGCCATTCCAGTTATTTGGCCTCTAGTGAACTATGTCGCCGGTGATCGCCGAGACTTCAACTTGCCCTGTTCCTGCCACCGCCCTAGTTCCCGTCCAAATTAGCCTCCCCTCCTGTAAAATTAAATGATCACCAAACCCCTCTAAGCAAGCCTATTCAGCCACATTTTGAAATTAGCCCGTGACTGAATCTTTTCCATTTCTTCATGCACTGTCGTGGACGTCTCACGTCGCCGGCACACCTCACCGTATTTCCAACCATTTTAGCCTCACCTACACCTTCCCTGTGTCCCATCGACCGTGTAGCCAAGACCAATTTATTCTGCATAGCTTTGAATCAACGGTGCATCTTCGACCGTCGTCCCAGTGTCCAGTGTCAGCGCCGGTGAGCCTCAAACCACCACTGCAACCCAATTCCTCACTCAAGCACCTTCAGCATCACTCCAGAAACAAAACCCCTCAATCAATTTTTAAGTTCCTTAACCCCTGCACTCTGTCACCATAGCCCGTCTTTGGTTCTAGTGGCCAACGACTTCGACCTCGCCGTTCGCCGCTGTCTAGCCGCCACTGTCCAATTAATCTTGTCAGTAGCACCCTTTCTACCCCACCTACGTGATTGACAAAGTTGGCCAGGCAACACATGCGTGGATCATCCAGACGCGCAAGCCCTAGACTCGACAGTGCACTAGCAATTAGTTTTCCTGTGCCAGGGTTCTTTCTGCTATTTCCCTAATTTCCTGGACTATTCTGCAAAAACCAGTTTGTCAATTAGCCACCTTACTGTAATTGGCACCTAATGCTCCATTTTGTACTCATCTTGACCTTTTGGAAGTTCCAAATCAACCCAATGCCATTCTCCGACATTGCCAGGTTGCGAACCGAATGCCACCAGCAAACATTAATGCGTCTGAGCCAAACCCTGAGTATCTTCTCCCTCTCAAGATCATCTCCAACCAGATTATCTCGCTTGCATGCGCACGTATACTTTATATGGTAAGTAATTTTTGTATGCTTGTGTGTTGTATTGTTAATTGCTTGCGAGAGTAGAGCGAGAAGTCGAAGGAGCAGAAGAAGTCTTTGAAGACTCCTTAGAGCAATCAGACCCCGCTTTGCAAGGCAAGTCTCTTTCTCCTTGATCATGTCTCTCCCAATATTTAAGTAAACTAGGTTATTTACTGTTTTAAGTATATGCATGCTTTATTTTCGAATGCTATGTTAGAAGAAAATGAGTAGATATGACCCAAATTCTTGAAAGCCCTTCATGTTCACATATCCTGTGCATTCAATTGTCGCCCTAGGACATTATGCTTAAGTTATGCTTATGCTTGAATATATGTACTAAATGCTAAATGGTCATCTATATGAAATGTGTGTTTAAAACCTCTTTTGTGAAAGTATAAGTTGGAATCGAAAGTGAGGATGGGTTACATGGTTGGTGCTGTGTGTGCAATTGGAATGTGGTTTGTTCCTCATTGTCGGTTCATAAGGACAAGAACCTTGCGCTGTACTTCTATGCGGCATGAAAAATGTACTAACTTGTCGAGGATTCAGACTCGGAGTCCTCAGTGGAACTTATGCAAAATTTGTAATAGCGAGACCTTTCAAGATGACCCTCCGGGAAGGTATGTAGAAAAATAGAGAACAGGAGCATAGAGAGGTTTATACAGGTTCGGGCCCTCGACGGTGGGAGTAATAGCCCTACGTCCTGTTGGGATTTCACTATAGGTGATAAAGGTTTACAAGATGGTGGGAAAACACCTTCACAGGCGAAGGGTTTTTCCTAGGTCAATGTACAGAATAAAGCCAGTAAGGCTTATAAGACTATCTAATCTAGGCCGTAGACTTGGCTTGTATCAGAGACGTTGATCTCTTTTTTTTCTTCCCCCTGTTTGATGCACCTTGCCACCCTCTTATACTAGTCGAAAGGGTGCCATGTCGTAACTGCATCAAACAGTTGCTTGGATGGTTGGATGCGGTTTAGAGAACCGCTCTTAACCTCCACGCAGGTTAAACACGTGTTATTCATGGATAACTGCACGTATTAACCTCCTGACGGTTGGTCTTCCACGTGGAGGAATCTTCAGGATACTTGGAATATTCCCGCTATAGGGACAGCCGGACAGATGAACTCCAAGTACCCTGGTCGAGAATGTTCTGACCGCGGGATGTTGACTGATCGCGCAACATCTCCGACATTCTGTTCGCGTATAGCATACGAACTTCTGACCGCGCGAAGCCTGCGGTCTGATCGCACAAAGCCTGTGACCTGATCGCACAAAGCCTGTGACCTGATCACGCAAAGCCTGCGACCTCGGGCTGATGCTTCTCAGAATAACTTGAGTTCGCACCGCCGGGCACGTGTCTGGCTCGAATCTGTCTTGAACCAACAGTGCATTTATTTGAACTGACCCAGGTGTCAATCCTCATCAACTAGCCCCCAAATTTGAAGAAAACGAAGGGACGTGTTTATTTCGAATTTAAAGTCATGCATCGGATTTTTAACCCGACTTTTCAAATCCCCCACTTAGTGGCGCACTAAGTGGGTCGGTTGGTTCTGATGAGGACATCACTCCTATGCATACGCCCGAGACTCCTTCAGTTGTGATGCAAGGACCCATCACAAGAGCACGAGCACGGCAATTGAATCAACAGGTGAGCTCGTTCCTAAGTGCCCATGTATATACTTGTGAGGATAGTATGCTACCTAATGATATTATTGATTATATTGTACTTAGGAACTTTGGAGAGGATCATGAAGGCCTTGGTAACCAGCAAGGGCCAGGAGGGAGGCAAGGAGGGCGTCCAAGTCAAGTTGGAGTCCCAATTCATCTCGGAGTCGGAGTCCCAATTCATCTCGGAGTCGACTACCTCGGCCACCAGGAGCAGTGTTCACTAAAATCGTTGGCCAGGCCACAAACGGACTCCGATTTCAATGATCCACATATGTATCGAAAGCTAAGGAGATACCTTTCCAATGGCACCGGTTTCAGGTCAATTGGACTGCTGAGTCGACGGAAATTTGCGTTACAAGTTGGCGGACAGAATCTGTCCCAGGGTGCTGCGTCACCAATTTGGGCCGTTGGCCCATGTATCGTGTTGGAGTCCATCACGGACACGTCTAGGGTTTCTAGGACGTCCCTTAGCCCTTATATTCAGTAGCCGCCGCTAGGGTTTGGTTTGGGTTTTGCTTAGATCAATTCTGTCTTTGAACAGTATCGCCGTTCATCAGTTTGTGAGACCCCAACTCGTGAGCTTCATCCTCAATTGCAAATTCAGTTGCATCTTTCTCGTTCTTGCTTGTGTTCTCGATTCGCATGCAGGGATAAGCCTTCTTGGCGAGGTCAATCGTGTTTGTGCATGGTTGATAACCAACGGAGCCGTGGTGTAGCGATTGCTGGGTTCGGATCGGTTCTGATCGGAAGCCGGATCGTCAACGTCGAGTCTCCACCAATCGACTTACCTCTACCTGTCGGAAGATCGGGCCACCGTGCGCATCAGGTTCCCCGAGACGGACTCTGGGTATTACGTGACAGGTAATAATGGCGTTGTTGAAATGTTTTTTAACCCGAGGTAAAATTGTAAATGCTTTTAAAAACCCGAGGTGATTTAGAATGTGAACCGTCACCTTGGCGGCTATAAATACCGGGTCTTTCGTTTTGCAAAGCTCCACAATCTCTTTTCACGGCTAAGTCATTTCTAAAGTCACCTTCATTCCTCTCTTCATACACCTCCTGATGGCAGATCACAACATCATCGAGATTGAAAGTGATGAAGAGGAAGTTCTCGAGCAAAAGCTTCAAACGCTTGAAGATCCATCTCCCTCAAGGAAGAAACCCAAGGTTGACGAAGGATCTTCCAGCAGAGCAAAGGTAGAAGATGAGCCATCATCTTTTCTTCCTTCAGCTTTCTACTCCAACACCCCCTGTTTTTGTTTGGGTGATCGATTTTCTGGTCGGTAAGCGGTGACTATACGACCAAAAGATCCTCAACTTGTGTTGGGGAAGCAATCTTCTGGTGGGAAGGTTGTACTTCCACCATCTGGTGATCATCTGATTTTATCGGGTGATCTACCTCCCAGGATGGATATATCAACGTGTCACGAGCAGGGACAGGCAATAATCCTTCTCTCCTTTTGCTTATAGTTATAGTTAGCACAACTAACTTTTGCAAATATAGGAGATTGGAGGCCCCAGTGATCAGCCTTCTGCTACTCCGTCTCTTCCTCCCGGACAGATTCTTCTAGAGGAGAAGAATGCCCTGGAGAAGAAGACCGAAGAGATGTCTTCGGTGATTCTGCATCTGGCAGAATGTTTCGAACGATCCCGTGAAAAGGCGCACCAGTTCCGTCGAGAGAGGGACCACGCTCAGCAACAGCGAGAACTCTCCGATTTAATTAGGAACAGTAGTGTACCTCTTGTTAGGGATGATGTAGATAGGCTTAGGTTAGTTGCTAGTTCTCTACGGGTTGTCAGTGTAGATCCTACTGACAACAACATGTCCCTAGGAGAACTTTGTAAACTTCTTTCGGATCAGGTAGACGCTCTGGTCGCCGGTATTCTTTTTGTATGTAAAGAATGCAAGAAATAAAACTTTCTTCTTTATATGAATATTCTTCACATCTTCTGTGCGAAAATATGGCCGAAAACATTATGTTCGCGACCACTCATACACAGGGAAATTTGAGTTCTGCGATCAGAATCACACTTTTATAAACGTACCTCGACCAGCTCGGATACCGCGATCAGACTTAAAGCCGCGGTTAGAACTGAAACATACTGCGACCAGAATTAAGGCTCGATCAGACCGTCACTTCGATTAGAATCGGAGCTTAATCAAAAGCATGGTCTCGATCATACCACAACCCGGTCAAAATACATCCATACGTCCAAAAATTGAGTCGTATGATTTTTTATGAAAATGTCCAAAGCATATAAAGGAAAAATGTCCTCTGAAAAGCATTGAAAACTTTTCAGGCCTTCTGCACTTTCAGTTTCTGAAACAAAGAAGTCTTTTTGTTTCAGATCCGATGCCTGAACACTTTAACGGGTCCGCCAGAGACAGTATCCATTATGGGAAATGAATGAATAAAATACTTGGTGGAACATTTGAATGGAACGTTACTCACATTAATGCACTACTACAGAAGTGCATTCCACTGACCCATATTTTCTAACGGTTATAAGAAATCTGGAAAAAATCCGATAGAATAGGACGACAGCGGCGGAAAAGTGGCAATTTACTATCGGTTACACACTAGTCCAACGTTAGTGAAATGCAAATACTTTTTACTATCGGTCATTACTGTACAAACCGATATAATATATTAAATAGTACTATAGGTTTTCCACTTTTAACTGATAGTAAAATTGCGCACTTTATACTATCGGTTATTACTGTACCAACTGATATAATATATTAAAACAGTACTATCGGTTTTCCATTTTTAACTGATAGTAAAATTACTCACTTTATACTATCGGTTCGTACTGTACCAACCGATATAATATATTACATAGTACTATCGGTTTTTCTCGCGTAACTGATAGTGAAATTACTGACTTTTTACTATCGGTTATTACTGTACTAACCGATACAATATATGAAATATTACTATCAGTTATGTAAAACAAACCGATAGTAAAATGACTTCATATACACTAATGGTTATGACAGTGGGGACCTTATTTTACTATCGGTTTGTGTTTTTGAACCGATAGTAAAATTGGACAACTTAATTAGGTCGACCCCTGCTCTGCGCTCTACATGTTGGAATCATTTCAGCCGCGCATGACTCCAAGCTAGAGTGATCTGGAGAAGCTAGCTGAGAGGTTGATCATATTTCCATCCCCCTCAGTATTGTCATCTTCTCATCACCTCTCTCTCTCTTGATCACTCTTTCACATGCACTCTCCCTCTCTCTCTACTTGCAATTTAGTAAACTAGATACATGTATCTCCAAACTAGCTAGAAGGCTAGGTTGGCTAGCAAGCTATAGCTTGCTGAATTTAAGCAGCTAGCTAGCTGGCTCTTCCAATTAATGCATGCATCAAATTAATTAGGGTTTCATTTATACAAATACATTTAATGTAATTAAGCAGCTCATGTACACACATATGGCCTAGCTAATTATGTTTCATGCATATATGCATGCCCTGAGTCATTAATTATTTATTTGAATTTGTCAATTTTGTGAAATAATTGTAGATGGACCGAGAATATTGGATGTATAGAATAAAACGTACTACTGTTGAGTATTTGGAGGGTGTGAATGGGTTTATTAAACTTGCTGAGCAAGAAAAGGCGAAGAAGGGAGAGAAAGATATGCATTGTCCTTGTATAGATTGTATGAACTTAAAAAGGTTCGGCAACTCTGATCAGATTAGGAGTCATTTGATTCGTCGTGGTTTTAACGCACGCTATACCCGTTGGATATGGCATGGTGAAGATCTTGAGGAAACGAGCACCACTACCACTCAGCAGCACCCGGAAGTGGATTGCAGTAATGATGATCATGATCAGAACATTGGTAATGTTCATTCGGAAGTCCATGTAGATGACGACAATTTAGATGAAATGTTACGTGATGCAGAAGAAGACTATAGCGAAAATGATTTAGCTAAATTTGAGAAATTAATTGTTGATTCTGAGAAGCCTTTGTTCCCCGGATGTGCAATATTTACAAAGTTGTCTTCTGTGTTGAGATTATATAACTTGAAGGCAAGCAACAGTTGGAGCGATAAGAGTTTCACGGCACTATTGGATCTGTTAGCGGACATGCTTCCAGAGGGAAATGAGTTGCCAAGATCGGTTTACCAGGCCAAAAAACTATTGTGTTCGTTGGGAATGGAAATCGAAAGAATACATGCATGCCCAAATGATTGTGTTCTGTACCGTAACGAGTATGAGGATTTGCATGTTTGTCCAAGATGCGGTGCATCGCGGTATAAGCATGGGGACAGAATTTATCACAATGGATGTGATGAGGTAAAGAAAGGGCCTCCGGCCAAAACTGTGTGGTATTTTCCTGTGATTCCCAGATTGAAACGGCTGTTTGCAAATCCGAAAGATGCGAAGTACTTGTGTTGGCATGTTGAAGGTCAGAAACAAGATGGAAAACTAAGACATCCAGCTGATTCCATTCAATGGAGAAACATTAACAGAACATTCGGTGAGTTTGGCGGTGAAGTGAGGAATATAAGGTTTGGGCTGAGTACGGATGGTATGAATCCACACAGAAATATGAGCAGTCGACATAGCACTTGGTCGGTTCTTTTATGCATCTACAATCTTCCTCCTTGGTTATGTATGAAGCGCAAGTACATCATGATGTCGTTACTAATTTCATGACCCAGACAACCCGGGAATGATATTGACGTGTTTCTATCACCGTTAGTCGAGGACTTACATAAATTGTGGATCGAAGGGGTGTGGGTGTGGGATGCACATAAGCGAGAGAATTTCATGTTGCGGGCCATGATATTTTGCACCATAAATGATTTCCCGGCCTATGGAAATTTGTCAGGGTATAGTACGAAAGGAGGCAAGGCTTGTCCTATTTGCCTGGATAAAATTGAAAGCATGTGGTTATCGAACTGCAGAAAAACAGTGTACATGGGTCACCGCAAATTCCTTCCGATGCATCACGCCTACCGTAAGAAGAGGAAGTCATTCAATGGGAAGCCTGAGAAAGGATCAGCCCCAGTGTTTGTGACTGGTAAGGAGCTTTACTTGCGCGTGAAGGACATCAAAGTTGAGTTCGGTAAATGTTCTAAACCTCCAGGAAAAAATGTTTGGAAGAAGAGATCGATTCTTTGGGATCTGCCATATTGGGAGCACTTACAAGTTCGACATTGCATTGATGTCATGCACGTAGAGAAAAATGTTTGTGACAGTTTGATTGGTTTGTTGTTGAACATTCCAGGAAAGATGAAAGATGGCATCAACGTTCGCCGTGACATGCTCAACATGGGCATAAGGACTGAGCTTGCACCGTTGGAGAAGGGAAAGCGGACATATCTCCCCCCGGCCTGCTATACTTTGTCAAAAAGAGAAAAAACAGAACTCTGTCAGTGCCTACATGGTGTCAAAGTTCCATGCGGGTATTCTGCGAACTTGAAAAAACTTGTGTCCATGAAAGACTTGAAACTGGTTGGTATAAAGTCCCATGATTGTCATGTACTAATGTCACAAATGCTTCCCATTGCTATCAGAGGCATTCTCCCAGTCAAAGTCAGAGAGACAATTACAAAGCTATGTTATTTCTTCAACACAATATCTGGCAAGGTACGTAAGCGTGTACTCCTAGCAAGTTAATTAGCTGCATTCGTGGAACTTGTCAGATTTTTTGGATCTGAATATTTGCTGCAACTGTGTCCTTGCAGGTAATTGATATGGATGGACTAGACGATTTGCAACGCGATGTGACTACCACTCTTTGTCAGCTGGAGATGTATTTCCCTCCATCCTTTTTTGATGTTATGGTCCATCTAATTGTTCACCTTGTCAGAGAAATTAAGTTTTGTGGACCCGTGTTCCTGCGCTACATGTATCCATTTGAGAGATTTATGGATATCTTGAAGGGATATGTAAGGAATCGACATCGGCCTGAGGGCAGTATCATTGAAGGTTATGCCGCCGAGGAGGTGATCGAATTTTGCACCAACTATATGGCCGGGGTTGACCCAATTGGCGTTCCTACGTCCCGGCATGAGGGCAGGCTTCAGGGCATTGGAACGATTGGATTTAAAGCAGTCGTCCCCTCTAGTGATCTATATGCAAAAGCCCATTTTTGGGTCTTACAGCACATGACGGGGGTGGAGCCATACATACACGAGCACAAGGAAATGTTACGGAAACAGAATCCCTCGAAGCCAGAGATTTGGGTCACCAGAGAACATAATAGGAAGTTTGCTGGGTGGATCGAAAATAGAGTCCTGCAAGCTTCTGAGGGCGACGTAGATGAAGATGTTACATGGTTGGCCAGAAGGCCTAGATTTACTATAGGGACTTGGCAGGGGTATGACATCAACGGCTATTCATTTTACACAAGAACTCAGGACGAGAAGAGTACTATGCAATGTAGTGGAGTGACACTACTTGCTATTTCGGAGGATACCAGGGCAGTAAGGGCACTCGACTCATATTACGGTGTTATTGAGGAAATATGGGAGCTCGATTATGTATTACTTAAGATTCCTCTGTTTCGATGCCAATGGGTCGAAATCCCTCGAGGTGTTAAAGTCGACAATTATGGGTTTACTCTCGTCGATCTCAGTAGAGTCGCACACAAAGATGATCCATTTATACTTGCTGAGCAAGCCACACAGGTGTTCTACATCGTTGACCCGGCCAACCCAAAGTTGCACGTTGTCCATCACAGTGAGAGATGTATTGTTGGGGTCGAAGACGTTGTGGATGAAAAAGAGTACGATCAGTTCGACGAACTACCTCCATTTTTAGATGGAATCCTTCAATCTGTCCCTACCGAAGATATTGACGAAACAAGTTACCTGCGAGACGACCACGAAGAAGGATTATGGGTGGACAACCATTCTTGACTAATTTGCAATATGTAAGTGACATATATTACTTGGATCTTTAATCGAAGAATTCTTCAAATCATTTTTCAAAAATTCTTTGGGAAAACATACGTGATGCATTGAGAACATTTCTGTAAATTTTCATTTCAATTGGAGTATATACTTGATTTGAGCAATAATTGATTCTTTTCACAAATATATATGAAAACTGCAAATTTTCATTCCATGATTGGTCTTTACTGTTAATTTATTTCAAAATTATTGGAAGTCATTTGCATGGGGTTTCAGGTGTCTTTACAAGTGCAAAATGATGTACTGAGACCCATCTGTAATTGTTCTCAAGAAATACCTTTAGATCAATTTAACAGTATTATACTATCGGTTTCAACCTCCAAACCGATATGAAATTAACATATACTATCAGTTTCTTGTCATAAAACCGATAGTAAAATACAATGCAAAATGATGTACTGAGATCCTCTGTAATTCTTCTAAGGGAAATCCTTTAGGGTCAATAACATTGTATTTTACTATCGGTTATAACTGTGAAACCGATATGAAATTAAACTATACTATCAGTTTATCGTTCATAACCGATAGTGATTTACACTGTGTTATGAGCCCCTGTTCTTAGTTTACTATCGGTTTAGTGTTTACAACCGATAGTGATTTACACTGTGTTATGAGCCCTGTTTCTTAGTTTACTATCGGTTTGGTATAATAAAACCGATAGTGAAAAGTTCACATACTGAAAACCCTAACTTACATGTTTTTACTATCGGTTTTGTGGTGATGAACCGATAGTAAATATTCATTTATTAGGTTATAACCTTGCACGATTTTCCCTCCAGTGCAACTGATCACATTCCAATTTCCAAATACTCACACAGAAAACCCTAGATTCGCCGACGTTCGCTTCTTCGCTCCTCTGCGCCACTCGTTCTCCACCGCCTCCGGCATTGCATTGCGCCACCGCCTCCGGCCACTCCACGATCGACTGTAAGTGTTCTTGACCAAATCGCTCGCGTGTATTGCTTAATTTTGTATGCAATGGTTCATATCCCGTTCAATGGATTACAAATATAAACCTAGAGTAAAATTCATGAACTACAAACTTGATAGCTATGAGAATGACAGAATTGATGAAAATCACTAGCAATTTGTCATACAGTGTAGTTCACTATCGGTTTCTTATTCAGAACCGATAGTAAATACCTTAAACTGAATTTTCTGTTAATTATTTCCCATTTTCTAATTTTCATCTGAAATTTTGGTTCATTTACATTTTAACATATTTTATGTTCCTGCTGAGCAATTACTTTATGTTCCTGCTGAGCAATTTTAGAAATTTTACTGAATTCAAACTTGATTACTATCGGTTTGACTTGGAAAACCGATAGGAAATAGTAGTGCCATCATAGTTTGCACTGCTAATATGAATTTTCTGTGAATTACTTTCCATTTTCTAATGTTTATCTCAAATTTAGGTTCATTTAAATTTTAACAGACTTTATTTTCCAGCAGAGAGATTAGCATAGTTTGCACTGCTAATCTTTTAAATTTTCCTGAATACAAACCTTAGTACTATCGGTTTTCCTTTCAAAACCGATAGGAAATAGAGTATGTGTTAGTTTGCACTGCTCATCTGAATTTTCTGTGAATTACTTCCCATTTTCTAATGTTCATCTCAAATTTAGGTTCATTTAAATTTTAACAGACTTTATTTTCCTGCAGAGAGATTAGCATAGTTTGCACTGCTAATCTTTTAAATTTTCCTGAATATAAACCTTAGTACTATCGGTTTTCCTTTCAAAACCGATAGGAAATAGAGTATGTGTTAGTTTGCACTGCTCATCTGAATTTTCTGTGAATTACTTCCCATTTTCTAATGTTCATCTCAAATTTAGGTTCATTTAAATTTTAACAGACTTTATTTTCATGCAGAGAGATTAGCACAACAATTTTAGTTATGAACTTTGTCATGTACCTTTCTTCATATCAATTGATGGTTTGTTCATAGTATTTTAGGTAAAGCCATGTCGGCATCTTCCTCGGCTGATAGTAGTGATTCGGCGAGGGCGAACGTAGATGGCGCTGCCTCGTCCCAGCGCAAGAGGAAGGCGCGAGGCGCGACGATGTTGGGTCGTTTGGCCAAACGCCCGGATCTTTCCTGTGAGTTCAACCAGTTCGGGAGACCGATCGGGAAGAACGCCGGGCACTATGCTGCCTATGTTGGCTTGTTGGCGAAGGAAAGGGTGAAGATCACCGTCCAGAGCTGGAAGGACGTCAAGGCCGACGAGAGGGATAGGCTGTGGGCCGAAATGAAGGTAAAATTAATCAAAATCACTGAACTCTTGAGTAATCACATTCCCTTGGTTTATCCTAGAGATTAGGTAAGTCCTACTTATATGCACTATTTGAAACAGGCCAAGTGGAACATCCCGGACGATGGTCCCAAGATAGCTTGCTTGAAGGACATGAACAACACGTGGAAAACCTTCAAGAGCGTCCTCGTCAGTACCTTCCTCGCTAAAGGCGAATCTCCATGCGAGAAGTACCCCTTCATAACAGAGGAGGTATGGGAGCAATTCACCCAACAGAAGGGGACTCCTGAGTTCAAGGTATGAATGGTTCCTTTGCTTGGTTACACCATTGTATGCAGTAAGTAGTGGTGCATTAATTTTCTTGTTTCTGGTACGAAGGCCCTCAGTGAGAAGAACAGGGCAATCCAGAGGAGGAACGACCACCCACATCGGCTCGGCTCTCGCGGCTATGCGGGGAACGAGGAGCAGTGGAAGAAGGCTGAAGACGAGGCGTCGCATTTCGTCGACTCCCCTGACCTACCACTCTCCGAGATCCACGATCAGTGATGCAAGCGCTGGTGGCTGGCCAGAGGGACCGTGTCGGCCACGGGGACTGTGGCGTTCCCAAACCCCAAGGACGTCGAGGTCGTGCAGCGACTGGTAACTTGGCTAACTATGATCACTAGTGTGCGCACAAGTTTGTATATATTTCTTCCTCACAATGGAGAGCTTTCAATGTAACAAATCTCTTGCTCGAAGGAGGCGACCGAGGGATTGTTCAGTCCCCTTAGGGAGAACGACATCCTTACCCGGGCTCTAGGGAACAAGGAGCATCCAGGGCGGACGCGAACCGTGGGGGCTGTGGTGCCATGGAAAGAAGGCTTCTCGGAGCCCGGGCAAAAGGCGAAGAAGGCTGGCAGCTGGAAGGAAAGGGAAGTGGAGCTATCTCAGAAGATACGGGCAGATGTGACTGCACAATTCACGGACATGTTCGCTCAAATGAACGAGAAGTATGAACGCCTCAGCCGAGGTGTGCAGTCCAAGGGTTTAGATCCAGCTGCCGAGGTCGACCCTACCAGGCCGAGTAGTGTTGGCTCGAAGGATCACGTGGATCCGGTGGACCTGATCGAGGTATTGCAACTCTTGAGCTATATATGCAGTTCGGCTGATGCCACTCCCGTTACGTTAGAATTGTTTCGCTAACCTGTTATAATTGTTGCAAATTGCAGAAGCCGGAGAGCTGTAGCCTATTGATCAACATAGGCGACAAACCTGTTGCGGTTGCAAACGGGGTCGTACACCAGTCTTGGGAGGATGTCCGGATCCACTGCGTACCTCTGGAGCCTGGATTCGCAAAGGTACAGGTGGACATGGCCCTCCCGGGCTACAGCTCTTTTCCGTTGCCCGTCCCAACGGACGAAATGAGGACAATTGGCGAGGCATTGGGCTCGTACATACAGTGGCCCAAGAAGGGTGTTAGACTACAGGAGGTAAACCCTAGCCATTCTAACTTACAACTCAGTAAATATACTCAATTTGCAAAATCTAATTTAAGCGTTTGTACTTAAAGTGGACGATGGATACCAGCTCACTTCCTGAGGACACCACCCCCGCCACTACGCATGAGCGAACTCCTTCGGCCCCCATGCCTCCTCCGACGGCCTCAAACCCTTTGCCATCAAATGAGGCCGACGGCACCACACCCCAACCTTCGAAGGTATACACTCGCTCCCCGCCCAAAGGCAAGGGCAAGGCCAAAGGCAAGGCCAAACAAAACCAGCCGGGTACGTTCAAGAACGGGTCCCCACTCGTGTCGGAGTACCTTCTGCGCAATATGTGTCAAATAACCAGAAGTCTCCACGAGTGGTACCTGACCCGGTCTAGGCGCCACATCAACTTCTTGGTTCACTTCAGGCCAGCCCATTTTCACCGTGAGCCCGGGAGCATATCGGTGGCCCACGAGGATTTGTTCGACCTCCTCAACTGGCGGGAGCTTGATATGTCCATCATATGGACTGGAGTCTTGTGAGTTTGCTGTTGTCTGAAGTTCTCACAGTTCGTTTCATAAATCTAATCACTTTTTGTATGCACTACTTACTAATGTCTACTTTGCATCCAGGTGCATGTATAGGCTGGCGTCGATGAGGGCATGTGACAAGGTGGGTTTCCTCGACCCAGAGAAAATAAGCCTCACGATGCTAGAGCACGACCAAGCACATGCGTAGGGATACATATCAAGGGCACTAATAGCGCAGCAGGACCGAGAGTTCATCCTTGTGCCGTACCACCAAAGGTTAGTGCATTTCCTACTAATTTAACTCATTCTTGTATGTTACGCCTAACATATGTATGAAACGGTTCGCTTATATATGCAATGTAGGGGCCACTGGGTCCTCGCCGTCATTTGCCCATGGATGAATGAGGTCTATTACCTCGATTCGATGAGTGACAAGGTGGCGCATGTTTTCACCCTCACATGGCACATAGACGCGTAAGTAACATAGTTGTCTTAAATTTTTCTCTGACTAGCTAATTAATGATAACATATTAATCGGCAATGCTAAATTAAATACGGGGTTTTCAAAAATTATGCTAGTGCTGGAGGGAGGCATGATGCGTCGAAGGGCACAACAATTTCTTGGAAAGAATATGAGGTAATTAATACGGATGGAAGTACTCATGATGAGTCTTCTAATTTAAGCTTAATTAGTTCTTTCGAGTTAATGTGGGTTTATGTCTTTGCATATGCAATTTTTCCAGTGTCATCAGCAGCCACAATCGTGGGAATGTGGCTTCTATGTCATGAGATTCATATATGACCTGATCAGGAGAAACTTTGCCCAATTCCCTAAGGTAACCATTTTTCCTGACACAAAGTCGAACTTTAATTGGATGTGACGTACGATCCTAACTTCATACACGCATATATGCAGAGCGCCATGTTGAAATAGCAATATGAGTTGCCTCAATTGAAGGAGCTGCGAACAATTTGGGCTCAATATGCCATGGAAGAAGTGGCTATCAACGATCGATAGTAACTGACTTGTGTTGATTGCTGTATTTGTGAATATATATTGAATGTGTTGATTGCTGTATTTGTGAATAAACTCAATATGTGAATAGATTCATTGATGTATTTGTGAATAAACTAGATCAATATGTGCATAAATTCAATCTGTCCAATTTGTGAACAATATGTGAATATGTGAATATTGCTGAATTAGTGTATTTGTGAACAAATTGATCAATATGTGAATATTGCTGAATATTTGTAAATATTGGTGTATTTGTGAATGATCCAATGTATCTCTGTATAGCTATATGTATATGTGCATGATTCCAGAACTAATCGTGCCAGTACATAACCGATAGGAAAAACTAATATTACTATCGGTTATATACCACAACCGATAGAATAAATATTACATAACTATCGGTTCATATGCAACAACCGATAGAATAAAGTTTTCAGTACTAAACGTGTCTATAAATTACTATCGGTTATATAATACAACCGATAGAATAAATATATCAGTGCTATCGGTTCATATACAACAACCGATAGAATAAAGTTTTCAGTACTAAACGTGTCTACAGAATACTATCGGTTATATAATATAACCGATAGAATAAAGTTTCCCGTACTAACTGTGTCCAGACAATACTATCGGTTTAGATAATACCCGATAGAAAAAAACATTAACATTACTATCGGTTTAGATCCTAACCGATAGAGAAAGCCTAAACAATACTATCGGTTTATATACGAGCCGATAGGAAAAATGTATATAATACTATCGGTTTAAATTTGAGCCGATAGAAGAAATAGTCGATAGCGATTAGTGAACGTTGGGAATGTAGGTGTTTTACTAACGGTTTTTGAACCGATAGAAGTGTTCTGCTCCTCTACTATCGTGCCGACCACTATCGGTAAGAGAACCGATAGTAGAGTGGATTTTTAACCGATAGTGAAAAGCATTTCTGTAGTAGTGCCTTGATTCGCCGGAGGAGGAGGATTGCGGGTTCTCCATCCGGTGACACTTCAACCCCTTCCGCAGAAACAACAGCTACCGCAGAGGCAGCTGTAGCAGATCCCGCGGCCACCGAAAGTCCCATGGCCGCAGACAACATCCCAGCCCCTGAAGCCCCCGAGTCTTCAGGGCCAGTTGCCTCTACTTCCCTGGTCAGAGGGGCGACCGTGGTAAGATTCTCTCACAGTCTTGTTTTCTTCAATTCCCCCTGTGCATTCGATAAGTTAATGCTTATGCAGGGAGAAGAACTTCCCCCTGTGACTCCAGCGAGTCCCAGGGAAGAAAATCCCCCACCCCTGCAGACAGGAGTGGAGGTAGTTGGACAGGATCCTGTGGCGGTTGCAAACGAGGCGCCGGCCCTAGAAGTCCAAGAGCCATCGAGGCCTTCGGATGCAGCCCCGCCAACCGGTCCCGTTGCCCAGGTAAAGACTCTTGTCATTCGTCTTTATCTTCCCCTAGAAATGTATTTACAGTGGAACACACATAGGGGGGAGATGCCTTGTTCTCCAAGAGGAAGACCAGAACGGATTACAGTTGTCCTCTTTCTCGAGGAGAGCCTTCCCTGAAATCTCAAAAACTGATGGGATTTCAAATAAGGTAAGAACCTTTATCCTGGTTGCATTTAAAACAATTCGTGACGATCACGAATTGTAACTGCTTGGTTCTTCTTTCCTTTGTCAGGCAAAAAGAGACAGCATCCAGCCCTTCAACCACTTCAGGGAGGGTTGAAGTCGCTGCTGGTGCAGGAGCCTCCAGTGAGGAGCACTCCGCCCCCTCGGTCCAGGAAGTCGTCCAGGCTGTGAGGGAAGAGACAAGTGCGGAGACCCAGTCGCAACCAACAGCTACTGGGGGTAGTGCCCAGCAGGCACTCCCACCGTCTACCCTTGTTGTGGCCACGTCGAGGCCTTCAACGGGTCTTCCGGTTACTTCGGGAGACATTTCCTTACGGGAATTCATGAAGGTATGAAGAACTTCACTTTCGGTGCCTGAATTGTACATAGGACACCTCTAACTCCTTTTTTGCATCATAGGAGTTATCCCGGATGTCGGCCACGTCGCACGCTATGATGGCGAGCGTTGAGGCCGTTCACAAAGAAAGAGACAGCTTGCACAGGTAAGGATCATTACTCTTCAACTTGTACTGATACAAATTGGTTATGACCACTCTTCCCATTCTTCTACAGAGAGGTGGCATTGCTGAAGAAAGAAGTGGCCACAGTCAAGCTTCATTCGATCTCAATGACTAGGAATCAAGAAATCGAGAACAACAAGCTGCGGTCACAACTTGCTGGTAAGTCGATTCCTGATTTAGGAAGACTTAACCTCATAACGCGCGAGTAATCTTTTCTCTTGTTGCAGCGCAAGCGGTTCAAATGAAACAACTCAGTCAAGACTATGGACTCCTCCGTGACTCTATTCAATGTTCCGAAAGGGCAATCAGGGAGCTGAGCCGTTCGATCTTCGAAAAACTAAATGATGAGGACATCATACCTTCAGATACCCGCATTGAACCGGCCCTTGAAGGTCCCAAAACAAGAGCTCGAGCACGACTACTTCATCAACAGGTGAACTCGCTCCTAAGTGAATCGCATTGTATTTTCGAGGATGGATTGCTATTTAATGATGCTATTATACTTAGGAATCATGGAGAGGATCACCGCAGGCATGGAGACCAGCAAGGACGCAAAGGAGGCCAACAACCACATCGAATTCGAGTTGGAGGTGAAGCCCATCTGCAAGGAAGCAAAGGAGGCCAACAACCACGTCGAATTCGAGTTGGAGGTGAAGCCCATCCCGTCACCAATTCGAAGTTCGAGTCCACCTCGGAATCCAGGAGCAGTCTGCACTAAAATCATCACACAGGACGCATACGGACTCCGTTTTCGACGTTTATTATACCGTTGGAAAGCTAAGGAGATAATATTTCCAATGGAACTAGTCCCACATCAAAATTCCACCGGAGCCAATGGCAATCGTCGAAACAAGTCAGCATCCAGAATCTGTCAGGGTGCTGCGCCACCGTCTTTGGGCCGTTGGCCCATCTACCTCGTTGGAGCCCATTAGGGCGTGTCCAGGGTTCATTGGCCGACCCTAATACCTTATATTCAGTAGCCGTCATCCGAGTTAGGATTGGGTTTAGCCCATCCACCAATCGATCTATCACGTACCTTTCAGAAGATCGGGCACCCAGTGTCACATCAAGTGGTATCAGAGCCTCGGTTGCCCGTCAGGTATACTTGTATCCCCTTTGTTCATTATTCATCTTTCAACTAGAGTCCAAAAAATTACCCCACAAAAATATTTGAGTTCGCCGTCATATCCATCGTCCAAGCCACTTTGTGCCCTTCGCGATTTCGTTTTCAGTTTCGCATTGTTGAATTTGTATCCATCGTCATCGTCTTGTTGCTGGTTTAGAGTAAGTTCTTGATCTAGTTTGAGTCTTGCATCTTGACGTCGAGTCTAACGCCATCACGTCGTCGTCGCCGCCGCGTCCAAATTGGGTGTCAATCTGTCAAGTTTGGTATTTTGCTTTTATCACCTTCATCGGAACTCCAAATTGGACAAATTCAGAGTCTAAATTGTAGCTCAGAAAATTCTCTACAACTTTGTCCATTGTGACAAGTTCTATAAACGCCGTTTTCAAGTCCAAAATGGCGTTGGAAGTGAATCTGTTTGATTTCGGATTTCCTACACAGACTGTATTGTGGGGCCCATATCTCCTAGATCCGTTATCCAAAATTGGTGTTCCATATATGCAAATTGATCAAAACGAAATGATCTACAACTTTGCTGTTATACGTTTTAGCGTTTGAGGCCTCCAAAAATCCGAAAACAGCATAGGAAGTTTCTGCATAGTAGATCTGTTTTTCCAGCGAGAGAAAATTGAGTGTTTGTGTATATATCTTGTAATCTCTCATATGCGGGCACTATTGATATTTAAAAAAAAAAGGTGAAAAAGGCAAGTGCAAAAAAAATGAAGCCGCACAAAGATAAAAAAAAAGAAAAAAGAAGCAAGAAATAAAAAAGAAATAAAAAAAATCAAAAGTGATTGCATCCTTTGTATCGACAATGTTACGTCATTCGTTTTGCTTGCTTGAGCTAAGTCTGAGAACGAGTTTAAGCCAGCAACTTTGACAAGTACTTTGGATATTTATTCAGCTTTGCTATTCTGATTTCGATGATTGTATATTCCTTGCTACTAAATATTGCATATCCAAGCTCCACATACTTCTTATCAGGTACGGATTGGGTCTTGCAATCGCTTCACATACTGTTGGTATACCTCTGAGTTGTGCTACCTGTCGCCTTGGTAAGAACCTAGTAAGAACTTGGTAAGACGCAGGAGAGTGTGTGAGCCCACTTCCCCATAACCTAGTAGTTGCTAGGGATAATATTTTCTGTTATCTTTTGTTGTCTTGCTCACAATGACAGAAAGTTCGAACGGGAAGGACAGGGTTTCTACTAAGGACTGTGTGCTGCACAGCGAGCTTAGAGACTTGTTGGGCGGTTTGGATAAGAGGCTGGCCAAGATGCTCAGTGAACATGCCATGGCTTCACAGCATTAGTTTGAGGGCCTCGACAGACGCGTGTCCACCCTTGCTGGACGAATTGAAGCTTTGGAGCCACAACAGCCACCCTTCCATGACGATGACCAAGACGTTGAATATGGCTACAATGGAGAGGTGAACCAACGGACGACACAAGAGGCCCGACTACGTCAACGCCTTCGCCGCAATCAGCACGGTATGGGAGGTAATAACAACCACTATCATGGTCGTGCCAATGATGATCCTTTTGCTAAGGTGAAATTTTCCATCCCTCCTTTTCATGGTGCCTATGATGCTGAGGTTTACTTAGATTGGGAGATGACTGTTGAGCAAAAGTTTAATTCTCACTTAGTTCCTGAGCAACATCGAGTTAGGCAAGCCACTAGTGAATTTAAAGACTTTGCTATCATCTGATGGAATGAACTTGCTACCCTCCACTTACAACCTGACACATGGGCTAGGTTAAAAGAAGCTATGCGTGAACGTTTTGTTCCTCCTTCCTACCAATGTGATTTGCGTAAGAAATTACAGCGCTTAGAGTAGGATAATATGTCTGTTCAGGAATATTACGCTGAGCTACAAAAGGGCATGATACGTTGTGGGGTACAAGAGGAAACCGAAGATAAAATTTGTCGGTTTTATGGGGGGTTGAGGCGTGAAATTCAGAATATTGTTGACTACAAAGAATATACTACTGTCAATCGTTTGTTCCAGCTTGCTATGTTGGCAGAAAAAGAATTGCAGGGACGACATTTAGCGGACCGGAGACAGCGGAACAACTTCTCCAACAACTTTGTTCCTCGGACTACGCAATCCGATCGCGACAAACAAACTGTGCAGCCACCTGTCCCTTCCAAGAGCGCCTCGCGTCCAGCACCATCTTCATCACCTTCGCGACCTCCTGAGGTAAGCAAATCTGTGCCTTTGCAGGCACCGGCAGCGAGCTCCGTTTTGGTGGCTTCCACGGGACGTTCTACAGGGATCGTGTGCCACCACTGCAAGGGCATGGGTCATGTACAGAAAGATTGTCCTAGCAAAAGGGCATATATTGCTACGGCTGATGGCGGGTATGTTAGTGCTTCTGATGTTGAAGATGAATATTCCCTCGCCACTAACGTTGCAGGCGAAGAAGAGGACGAGGAGTGCAGTGATGAGGAGGTACTTAGCACCGCAGCAACGGAGACCTACAGAACCATCATTGTGCAGCGCTCGATGAGTGCCCAAGTTGAGACGAATGACAAGTTGCAGCATCACAACTTGTTCAACATGTTCCTCATCGTCAAGGACTGCCGCGTCCGCACCATCATTGATGGCGGTAGCTGCAACAATTTGGTGAACACCGACTTGGTCCAAAAGCTTGGCTTGACCACGAGGGCACACCCCCATCCCTACCACATTCAGTGGTTCAACAACAGCGGCAAGGTCAAGGTAACTCAAACAGCAAGAGTGCATTTTTCTATTGGCTCCTACCACGATTTTGCTGATTTCGATGTCGTACCTATGGATGCTTGTGCCCTTTTGTTGGGGCGTCCTTGGGAGTTTGATACTGATGCAACTCACCATGGTCGAGCTAATAAGTACACTCTTATCCATAAGGGAAAGAAACTTACGTTGCTTCCTATGTCCCCGGCTGAAATTGTGCAATATGAAAAGGATAGGACGCGTAATGATAAGCAAAAGAACCTGTTACAATCTGAAATTCAGCAAGTAATTAAATTGAAAACTCCTACTTTGCTTGCAAATAAAATTGATCTTGCCGAAATTGATGAGCCTAATGGGATATGCTATGCTTTGGCTTGCAAAAAGGCATTGTTTTCGCTTGAGGACATGTCTTTTTCGGTGCCCCCCGCTGTTGCTAACCTTTTGCAGGAGTACAAGGATGTGTTTCCCTCTGAGCTTCCACAGGGGCTGCCACCTGTGAGGGGAATTGAGCACAAGATTGATTTGATTCCAGGGACGAGCTTGCCAAACCGTGCTGCTTACAGGACCAATCCCGAGGAAACTAAGGAGATACAGCGACAAGTCCAAGACCTTTTGGACCGTGGGTATGTACGTGAGAGCCTTAGTCCTTGTTCTGTTCCTGTTCTTTTGGTTCCTAAAAAAGACGGCAGTTGGCGCATGTGTGTTGATTGTAGAGCCATTAATAACATCACCATTCGATATCGCTATCCTATTCCTAGGTTAGATGACATGCTTGATGAGTTGAGTGGTTCTATTATTTTCACAAAAATTGATTTGCGTAGTGGGTACCACCAGATTCGAATGGCTTTGGGAGATGAATGGAAAACTGCTTTCAAAACTAAGTTCGGGCTTTATGAGTGGTTAGTCATGCCTTTTGGTTTAACTAATGCACCTAGCACTTTCATGCGTTTGATGAACGAAGTTTTGCGTGCTTTTCTTGGCAAATTCGTGGTGGTATACTTTGATGATATTCTCATTTACAGCAAGTCACATGATGAACATATTGAACATTTACGAGCTGTTTTTACTGCCTTGCGTGATGCACGCTTGTTTGGTAACCTTGAGAAGTGCACCTTTTGCACCGATCGAGTCTCGTTTCTTGGCTATGTTGTCACTTCACAGGGAATTGAGGTGGATGAGGCGAAAATTGAAGCCATTACTAGCTAGCCGATTCCGACGACTGTCACGCAGGTGCGCAGTTTTCTTGGTCTTGCAGGATTTTATCGGCGATTTGTGCAGGGTTTCAGTACCATTGCAGCACCTCTCCACGAATTGACAAGGAAAGGAGTTCCTTTTCATTGGGGACCAGCGCACGACCATGCTTTTGACGTCCTCAAAGTGAAGCTTACACAGGCGCCTTTGCTACAACTTCCTAATTTTGACAAGACATTCGAGCTAGAATGTGATGCGAGCGGCATTGGCATTGGAGGAGTGCTCATACAAGGAGGTAAACCCGTTGCTTTCTTTAGTGAGAAGTTGAGTGATCCATCTTTGAATTATTCAACTTATGATAAAGAATTGTATGCTTTAGTGCGTGTTTTGCAAACTTGGCAACATTATCTTTGGGCTAAAGAATTTGTCATACATTCTGATCATGAATCTTTGAAGTACATTAGAGGACAAGCTAATCTGAATAAACGACACGCTAAATGGATTGAATTCATAGAGTCGTTTCCATACATCATTAAACATAAGAAAGGAAAAGACAATGTTATTGCAGATGCTTTATCTAGGCGATATACCATGTTGTCACAACTTGATTGCCGAATTTTTGGCCTAGAAACGATCAAAGCTTTGTATGACACTGATCTTGATTTTAAAGATGCTTATGCTCAGTGCAAAGCGGGACGAACTTGGAATAAATATGTGTTGCATCATGGTTTGCTATATCGTGCTAACAAGCTATGCGTTCCAGCTAGCTCGGTTCGTCTTTTGTTGTTGCAGGAAGCACACGGAGGCGGATTGATGGGACATTTTAGCGTGAAGAAAACGGAGGAGGTGCTGGTCACACACTTCTTTTGGCCACTGCTGCGGCGCGACGTCGAGCGCTACGTCACACGCTGTACTACATGCAACCAAGCTAAGTCCTGTCTTAATCCCCATGGTCATTATATGCCTCTACCTGTTCCTAGCGCGCCTTGGGAGGATACATCGATGGACTTTGTTTTAGGATTGCCTAGGACCAAGAAGGGGAGGGATAGTATTTTTGTGATAGTGGATCGATTTTCGAAGATGGCACATTTTATTCCTTGTCATAAGAGCGACGATGCCACAAACATAGCTGATTTATTTTTTAGAGAAATCGTTCGCTTGCATGGTGTGCCTATTACTATTGTTTCAGATCACGATGCGAAATTTTTGAGCCATTTTTGGAGATCGCTTTGGAACAAATTGGGGACAAAGTTGCTGTTTTCTACTACATGTCATCCCCAAACTGACGGACAGACAGAGGTCGTTAATAGAACTTTATCAACCATGTTGCGAGCTGTCCTAAAGAAGAATTTGAAGATGTGGGAAGAGTGTCTACCGCATGTTGAGTTTGCTTACAATAGAGCGGTTCACTCCACCACCAAGGTAAGTCCTTTTCAGGTAGTATAAGGTTTTACTCCTCGTGCTCCAATTGATCTTTTGCCTTTACTTGCCGATGAGAGAGTTAATTGTGATGCTCAACAACGTGCTGAATTTATTCTTAAGATGCATGCTACAACTAAGGAAAATATTGGGAGGATGACTGAAAAATATAGGATTGCTGGTAGTAAAGGTAGAAAGGACGTAAAACTTGAACCAGGTGATTTAGTGTAGTTGCATTTGAGAAAGGATAGATTTCCAGAATTGCGCAAGTCTAAGTTAATGCCACGTGCTGATGGTCCTTTTAAAATTCTTGCAAAGATAAATGACAATGCATCTAAGTTAGACCTGCCTGCAGATTTTGGAGTTAGTCCCACATTTAACATTGCAGATTTGCGACCATACATGCGAGAAGAAAGTGAGCTTGAGTCGAGGACGACTCAAATTCAAGAAGGGGAGTCTGATGAGGACATCATACCTTCAAATACGCGCATTGAACTGGCCCTTGAAGGTCCCATAACAAGAGCTCGAGCACGACTACTTCATCAACAGGTGAACTCGCTCCTAAGTGAATCGCATTGTATTTTTGAGGATGGATTGCTATTTAATGATACTATTATACTTAGGAATCATGGAGAGGATCACCGAAGGCATGGAGACCAGCAAGGAAGCAAAGGAGGCCAACAACCACATCGAATTCGAGTTGGAGGTGAAGCCCATCCGCAAGGAAGCAAAGGAGGCCAACAACCACGTCGAATTTGAGTTGGAGTTGAAGCCCATCCCGTCACCAATTCGAAGTTCGAGTCCACCTCGGAATCCAGGAGCAGTCTGCACTAAAATCGTTTCCCAGGACGCATACGGACTCCGTTTTCGATGTTTATTATACCGTTGGAAAGCTAAGGAGATAAGATTTCCAATGGAACTGGTTCCACGTCAAAATTCCACTGGAGCCAATGGGAATCGTCGAAACAAATCAGCGTCCAGAATCTGTCAGGGTGCTGCGCCACCGTCTTTGGGCCGTTGGCCCATGTACCTCGTTGGAGCCCATTAGGGCGTGTCCAGGGTTCATTGGCTGACCCTAATACCTTATATTCAGTAGCCATCATCCGAGTTAGGATTGGGTTTTGCTTAGATTATTCTGTCTTCGAACAGTTTCGCCGCTTGATCGGTTTGTGAGACCCCAACTTGTGAGATTAATCATTCGTATTTGCAATTCAGTTTGCTTTCTTCCGTGTTCTTGCTTGTGTTCTTGATTCGCAGCAGGGATAAGCCTTCTTGGCGAGGTCAATCACGCTCACGCGAGATTGATAACCAACAGAGTAGTGGTGTTGCGATTGCGGGGTTGAGATCGTGCCTGATTTGAAGCCGGATTGCTCTACGTCGAAGCTCCACCAATCGATCTATCACGTACCTTTCGGAAGATCGGGCACCCAGTGTCACATCACTAAAGGCGGTGGTTCACCTCCTGAAGGCTGATGTGGTTGAAACCACAAGAGATAATTTCAGCCTAGATGACTGGTCTACACTAGTCATGGCCCAGGCGGAGTCACTTCTCGAGTATCTTCCTGAAGATACACGGTGACGAGAAGAAGCGATCAGAACTAGGGTTCGGTCAACCGCTTCTGCCATCCTCAGCCGAGTTCGACTTCACCATGGCCCAGATGCAGATCTAAATCCATTGGTGGGACCGGTTGAGGTCGAGAGTGAGGAACAGCTAGAGGCAGTCATGGAGGAAGTCAAGCCTCTTGTAGATAAGCTCCTGACTGAGCTTGGGATTGAGTAATCCCTACACCTGTACAAAAACAATTGTATACAATGCAATGCATGTGGAAATTCATTTAAAAAATGAATATTTGTTTTGAGTTGTTTCATACTATAAACATATCCCCTTAGCCCCCGCCTGTGATTGTAGATACTGAGGACTTTGTATTACAAACGCAGGAGAGAAGTGAATATAATGACCAGGGATGTGTGGTCGAACCAACAATTATGATCAAAGTAACGCCTAGCCTTGTTTGCAAACTACAGCCACTTAGATAACCGAGGACTTGCCAGAAAGCCCCGTGTGCGTTGAGACACGGCTTATTAAGGAGTGACTTGTCTGGAAGCGGTCATGAGATCGGCCAGCGAATCTGACTAGGACATTATAATGATCTAACCGCGGGCGACCAGCCCCCGAGTCAGATTCGCAGCACATGGGCATAAAGGGAAATATTCATCGTATGAAACTAAAACATTTTTTTAGTTTTATGAAAAAATGCTAATTGAACAGGAAAAATGGGTTGAGTACTTACACGTAGAACTTGCAAAGTTGATCGGTGTTCCAAGTATTGGACAAAATTCGACCATCCTCCATGGCTAACCGTGCGGATCCTGGTCGCGGCACCGAGACAACAGTGTAAGGGCCTTCCCATTTCGGGGAGAATTTGTTGCGATTAGACTGGTCTTGGATTTTTCGTAAAACCAGGTCGCCCACGTGAAGACTACGTGGTCGCACCCTTTTGCTGTGATACTTGCGCAAGGCTTGCAAGTATGCCGCGGACTTGATCAAAGCGCGATCACGCCTTTCTTCTAAGAGGATGAGATCTTGTGACCGCTGTTTGGACTGATTAACCTGTTCGAATTGTTCTGTTCGAATAGACCCAATACTGACTTCCATAGGCAATACAGCCTCGGCCCCATAGACCAGATGGAAGGGCGTCTCACCGGTGGCTCGACTAGAGGTAGTTCGTAGTGCCCATAGAACGGTATAAAGCTCATCTGCAAAAGCCCCCGAGCGAGTCTTAAGGCGATCAAAAACACGCTTTTTGATGCCTTGTAGTATCTGCCCATTGGCCCGTTCTACAGCACCATTGCTTTGCGGATGTGCCACAGAAGCAAAGCACACCTTAGTTCCAATTTGGTCGCAGTAATCTAGGAAAAGACCACTGGCGAACTGAGAACCATTGTCGGTGATAAGACGGTTTGGAACACCAAATCGGGCGACAATGTTCTTATGAAAGAACTTTTGTGCCGCTAAGGCGGTAATATTTCGTACCGGTTCGGCCTCAATCCACTTTGTAAACGTGTCAATGGCTACGAACAGAAACTTGTACCCGTTAACCCCTTGTGGCATAGGACCTACAATATCCATTCCCCAAACCGCGAAAGGCCATGCGAGGGGAATGGTTTGTAATGCGTAGGCAGGTTGATGTACCTGTCTCGCGTGGAACTGACACTGGGGACACATCTTGACCATATGCTTGGCATCATTGAGTGCCGAAGGCCAGTAGAATCCTTGTCGAAAAGCTTTTCCGACCAGTGTTCGATATGCCGCGTGCCCACCGCATACACTGTCATGTATTTCCTTCAAGAGGGATGTTCCTTCCTCCTGAGATATACAACGCATGAATACTCCTTGAGTACCCTTTCTGTACAGAATCCCATCTATGATCTTGTACAGACGCGCTTTTTGAATTAACCGATCGCTTTCGGTTTCGTCCTCGGGTAGGGTCCCATGTTCAAGATAGACTGTCAATGGATGAGTCCAATCCTGTTCCTGACCGAGGTTGGTAACAGAGGCTATTACCGGATCATCCTCGACCGAAGTCATGATCAAAGGACGGTCCAAGTGTTTAATGAACACTCCTGCCGGAGCGGATGTACGTGAGGACCCAATTTTGGATAATTGGTCTGCGAGAATATTGTCCTTTCGCGGGATGTATTGGACTTCAAAATGACTGAAGTGTTTTTCCAATTTCCTCACTTCCCCCAGGTAATGAGCCATTGTCCCATCGGAGGTGCTGTACTCCTTGTTTACCTGGTTTACGACCAGCTGTGAGTCTCCCCTCACCACTAATCGACGGACTCCGAGGAATTTTGCTGCCCGGAGCCCTGCAAGAAGACCTTCATACTCTGCCACGTTATTGGTCGCAACAAAGTGTAGTTGGATGACATACTTAAGATGTTCGCCCTGAGGTGTAACTAAGACCACTCCAGCCCCCGAGTGTTGAAAACTACGGGAGCCGTCAAAGTACATTGTCCAGTGATCGGGGGACTCCAATTTGACCACGAAGTCGGCCAAAACCTGAGACTTAACCGCCGTGCGTGGTGTGAAATGAATTTCGAAAGCACTGAGTTCGACCGCCCATTTAGCGATTCGACCAGATTTCTCTGGATTTCGGACAATATCCCCCAAAGGAAAGGAGGAGCGTACCGTGATCTTGTGAGCTCGGAAGTAGTGTCGTAGCTTGCGGGAAGCCATCAGTAGCGCGTAAAGTATCTTCTGGACCTCAGGGTAAAGCTCCGTAGGACCATGAAGTACTTCGCTCACATAGTAGACGGGTCTGTGTATTCCTTCCCTATCCACGATCAGAACGACGCTGATTGTGTGCGGTGTGGCCGCCAGATAAAGAAGCAATGGTTCTCCTTTGTCGGGAGACACCAACACTGGCGAACTGGATAGATATATTTTTACCTCCTGAAATACTTTTTCGGCCTCAGCCGACCATGTAAAATTGTGATGCTTCCGCAGGGCTTTGAAGAAAGGCAATCCCCTTTCGCCTAGTCGCGATATGAAGCGACTTAAGGCCGCCATGCGACCAGCCAGGCGTTGAACATCCTTCATGGTCGAGGGCGATCTCATTTGGTCAATGGCCCTGATTTTCTCAGGATTAACTTCAATGCCCCTGGAACACACAAGGAAACCAAGGAGTTTTCCTGAAGAAACCCCGAAAGAACATTTCTCTGGGTTCAATTTTATTCCAAAGCGATTCAAATTACATAAGGTTTCAGTGAGATCGTCCAAATGAGACAATCTCTTGGTACTTTTTACAACCAAGTCGTCTACATATGCTTCGAGACTACGCCCTATCTGGGAAAGAAAGGTCTTTTGCATCAAGCGCTGGTACATGGAACCTGCGTTCTTGAGACCGAACGGCATTCTGACGTAGCAGTATGTGCCGAACAGGGTGATGAAGGCAGTTTTCTCTTCATCTTCTTCTGCCATGCTAATTTGATGATATCCTGAGTAAGCGTCCAGAAAACTCATCAGTTCGCAACCCGCAGTTGAGTCGACCAACTGGTCGATGCGAGGAAGGGGAAAGTCATCCTTCGGACAGGCAGCGTTGAGGCTATTGTAATCGACGCACATGCGCCACTTGCCATTTGACTTGCGGACCATGATCGGATGGGCGAGCCATTCCGGGTGATCGACTTCACGGATGAACCCAGCCTGTAGGAGTTTGTCCAACTCCTCTCGGATGGCTTCCTGTCAGTCAACAGCAAAACGCCTGAGCTTTTGCTTTATTGGTCGTTGTCCAGGTCGAATTGCTAACCTGTGCTCGGTTACTTCCCTTGGGACACTGAGCATGTCGGATGGTTTCCACACAAACACATCTGCATTAGCCCCGAGGAAAGCAATGAGCTCAAGTTCCTATTTGTCATCCAGACCTGATCCGAGCCGAACTGTCTTGGATGGATCATCTGGGTACAAAGGGACCAGTTTGAGTTTCTCATCTGGTCGAGGAGCAGCCTTGATCGCATCGGTGGCGACGGTGGCGACCTGGGCGTCTCGGAGGGGAAGTTGATCGACCATCTCCAAAGATAGTCGGTCGCATGTGAGTGCCACGTTGCGACTGCCTCGGACTGAGATGACACCTTTGGGGCCAGGCAATTTTTCGCACTGATAAGCATAGTGTGTTGCCATCATGAATTTAGCGAGAGTTGGCCTGCCAAAGATTGCATTATAAGCCGAATCACAATTGATTACGTCAAAAATAACCAATTCTGTTCGGAAGTTATCTGGTTCTGACAGTGTGACTGGGAGGACCACTTGTCCCAACGGCATCATGGAGGGGCCTGGGATTATCCCATAAAACTGATGGATTATGGGCTTGATCTTCGAACGAGGAATTTGCATCTCGTCGAGTGCCTTGACCAATAAAATGTCAAGGGAACTCCCTCCATCGATCAGGACCCTTTCGACTCTCGCGTTACTGATGATCGGGGTAATGACCAGAGGGAGCCTCAATGGTCGAGTAAGCCCCACGGGACAATCAGAACGATCGAATGTCAAGGGTGTATCTGACCAACGGGGGTATTGAGGTTCACCGAGAGATGTCTCCGCTTGGTTAACCTCTCGGTAAAAGGGTTTAAACTGCCTTTTGGAAACGAAAGAAGAAGAACCCCCGAAAATAACATTAATATGATTTTGAGGTATCTGGTAGGACATTTCCTCGTCTCCGTCGGCGTCTCTAAGTCCGCACGCCTGCTCTTTAGGCGGTAAGGTTGGCATTGACCCGACTCCCTGGTAGAAATCATCCAATTGCTTCAACGAACTCCTGCAGTTCTTGAGGTCGTGGCCTGCGGAGTTGTGGAGTGGACACCATTTCTTGCCTTCCTACGGATTAGTTGACTTTTCTGGCTGGTCGGCACTACGACCACCAGAAGCAGTTTTATTCTTAAATGAAGGCTTGTTACCTTTGGTCGAAGGTGGCTTCTGTGCGACTGCGACCTCGCGGTACTGTCCAGAGCGGTTCCTCTTCGACTTTTTCGACTTACCACCTGACGAAGATTCCGGCTTCTTACTTGAGTCTTCTTTCTTGGCGTCTTTGAAACCTGGTTGAGGTGGTAGGTCACCCTTCTCGACCATCCGGTTCCATTCGACTGCTTCGGCTGCGTCAGAGTATCGATCGGCCATGTCGAACAGATCAGCCACTGATCGAGGAGGGTGAATAAGCAAGTCTTCGGTGAATCTCCGGTATCAAATGGCATGTTTAAATGCCCTGATAACGGAGCCATCAGATATGTTCGGGATGGTATTCCTCACCCCGACAAATCTTTTGACAAACTGCCGAAGAGTCTCGGTTGAAGTTTGTCGTCGCCGATGAAGGTCGTCCTCTTTACCCGGCTTTTGGTAACAGTTTTGGAAATTACTGAGGATAGCGTCGCACAGCATTTCCCAATTATAGATGGAACCTTCGGGCTAGTTAAACAGCCAGGTTCTAGCCGGTCCTTCGAGGACTGTAGGTAGGTAGTTGGCCATGACCCGGTCATCGCCTCCTGCCGCTTGGATGGCAGTGATATAGATTTGAAGGAACTCGGATGGGTTCTGAGTTCCGTCAAACCTCTCAATGGGCCCCGATCGAAACTTATCAGGCCAACCGACCGCTCATAGGCCGGGCGAGAAAGCTTTACAACCGACGTAGGGACCTTGAACTGCCCTGTGACTCTCGACCGGGTTACGGGCGACCTCACCCAACGGTGAAGTTACTCGCGGTCACAAACGAGAGTGAACTGGAATCCGATCCCTACTACGAGAATCCTGCGTTCGCCGGTACTTGTCCTGTCGGGACGGTACGGGCGGTGGGTAACTTCGCCGGCCAGAACCAGAGTGGAGACACTCTCGTTCGCAAGAACATGTTACCGAGCGGGAAGAGGCCGTTGGGGTCGCCTCAGACGCGACCTCCTCCAGCCTTTCCGCCAAGATCCTGGTAAAGGCTGGTTTCTGGGCATCCGTGACCGTAGGAGGAAAGTTACGCATGACTTCCGCGATAGATCGCAGTCGACCATGGGTGCTTCTCCTAGGGGCACCAGGTGTTACTGTTTCTTCGTCCACCGGGAAACGCTCCGGTGGCAAAGAAGGGGTCTGGTCACGTTTGCGACCACGTGACCGTCGAGAAGAACTCGGAGTAGCATCGTAACGAGCCTGCGCATCTTGAAGAGCCTCTAGGGCAGTTCTGCGTAGTTCATTGTTTCGTTGCTCGAGATCTTCATCCTCCTTTTGTTTGCGATCCCGTTCTTCCCTAGCAGCCTGTTGGTCGGGAGTCTCCTCCGACAAGGCAGCGAACTGTCTAGGGAGAGAGGTTGTCGATGGGGAAAACATCTCAGTTTGTTCCGAGTTGGACTCGAAATCAAAGAGACGGTGAAGGTTATCAGGGTCGAATCTCCCCGAGCTGATTTCCAGGTCGATATCATCCTTCCCCTCAGCGGGGTCGTCTGACGGACCGGATTCATCCGCTAGCGCATTGAGAACCTCTGTGGGTTCTGACCTTACGCTAGTCGCCCCCTGGTCGATGGACATGACCTGGAGAGATGATTCCACCTCTGGAAGATTCTGGCCTTCAACCTCCTCCATCGGAACAGGATCGCTTAGAGAAGGCATTGGAATGTGAGCATAATCCTCGAGATCAAAATCGTTCTTGGAATCATATGCTCCAGCCATGTTTCAGTGAACCTCCGGATTAAACTTAGGACGCCTTGAGAAAGGCCCCACGGTGGGCGCCAGCTGTCGACGATTCGGACTCGGAGTCCTCAGCCGAACTTATGCAAAATTTGTAATAGCGAGACCTTTCAAGATGACCCTCCGAGAAGGTATGTAGAAAAATGAAGAACAGGAGCACAGAGAGGTTTATACAGGTTCGGGCCCTCGACGGTGGGAGTAATAGCCCTACGTCCTGTTGGGATTTCACTATAGGTGATAAAGGTTTACAAGAAGGTGGGAAAACACCTTCACAGGCGAAGGGTTTTTCCTAGGTCAATGTACAGAATAAAGCCAGTAAGGCTTATAAGACTATCTAATCTAGGCCGTAGACTTGGCTTGTATCAGAGACGTTGATATCTTTTTTTTCTTCCCCCTGTTTGATGCACCTTGCCACCCTCTTATACTGGACGAAAGGGTGCCATGTCGTAACTGCATCAAACAGTTGCTTGGATGGTTGGATGCGGTTTAGAGAACCGCTCTTAACCTCCACGCAGGTTAAACACGTGTTATTCATGGATAACTGCACGTATTAACCTATTGACGGTTGGTCTTCCACGTGGAGGAATCTTCGGGATACTTGGAATATTCCCGCTATAGGGACAGCCGGACAGATGAACTCCAAGTACCCTGGTCGAGAATGTTCTGACCGCGGGATGTTGACTGATCGCGCAACATCTCCGACATTCTGTTCGCGTATAGCATACGAACTTCTGACCGCGCGAATCTTGCGGTCTGATCGCACAAAGCCTGCGACCTGATCACGCAAAGCCTGCGACCTCGGGCTGATGCTTCTCAGAATGACTTGAGTTCGCACGACCGGGCACATGTCTGGCTCGAATCTGTCTTGAACCAACAGTGCATTTATTTGAACTGACCCGGGTGTCAATCCTCGTCATAACTGCTTCCCGATATGGGACGGGCGCAACATAGTAGTTCTCTTAGTATTAGCTTTTCCCTGCAATGGTTGTCGGTCCAGTTTCTCGAGGCAAACTGGTGGGCCACAGAGGGCTGTGAGTTGCGAGAGATAATGAGTGAATCAGGAGTTGGAAGGAAGGCGCCCTAGGCCTGGATGCTGAGTCATGCGCGGCTAGATCCATAGGCTATGTGTCTCGCGGGACCATAGACCAAGGCTAGGTAGAATTGGCTGTGAGGTGCACTCCACAACGGTAATGAGGACTGAATTATCTATTTACTGGGCAAAGAATTGTTAATGCTAGGATTGCAAACTATTGTGTGATCTCGGCCTTGTCACATGCATAAAAGTCGCATGGAGAGGTACCGACTTCAAAGCTGAGTGATGAAATGGATTAATGTAGTACACCTTTGCAAAGTTATAAAAAGTATCGGATACTCTGAGCTCCCAGGTTCTGGAGTCTGCATGTAGTGGATTCTATCCACGTCGATGCAGCACAAGTAGAATTTGAAAGACTCTCATAATATTGATTAAAGTGGTGACTCATGAAAGACCGCCACGCATAACGTTTTCTAAAATCTAGTGTAGGATTTTTAAAGTATCGCTTTTGAAATCAAAACCTTTCTTCAAGAGTGAAAATCTATTCTATTCTTATCTATAAACCAAAGAGCCTATTCCTTGAGAATTCCCCCTCATCTATATACCTGCATTCTTAAATTGAGACTTGTTGAGAACCGTGTGGACAACATGCTCACCCTTGCTTTTGCAAACAAATTTAGAGGAAGGACTCGCTGATCCCGACTCCTAAGGCTTCGAACCCAACGAAGAAGAAGGAACCATCCCCGACGATTCTGTTTATTAGAAGGTCATCTACCTAGTGGAGTCCGATGTGGAGGAAGCTCATGCTGTGCTACTGCCAGTGATGATGAAGACCATCGTTGTTGTTTCCCTTGTTTTTCTGTGTGTTCCATTTTTGTGCTGACCTTTATGTCAAAGAAATCTCTTAATTTTGTATCAACTTTAAATTGCGTCATCCTTGACGCTATGGTACTGTAATATTGGTCCTTGTGACCTGGTACTCGTTTTACTTAACTGCTTTGCAGCTTAATGTATTTTGTTGTTGTGAGCTTGTGATGTATCATTCTGAGTGCAACCCACCTGGGCGGTTGCCACTGGATTCCTCAAATGATTGTCCCCGCATGCATAGATCCTCCGAAGATGGCATTAACATGTCTCCACGAGATTTCGAAAGGGAGCTCACCGCTCGAGCCCCTTTCCTGGCCTTGCTTTTGATGCCCCCTCGAGGGAGCGGGGAGTGTTGCCAAGGTCGACACCAGAGGGGGTAAGGAGGCAAGGCCCCCTTCCCCCGGCCCGTGCCGCTCGAGAAATGACGCGAAGTGTTGAAGAAGCGCGTGGCATTCTCGAGTGGCATGGGAGGTGGACTTATAGAATGGATACCATTGGGTGGCTCCGTCCTCCTTGCCCCCGGGATTAGGAGCCTCTCACGCACGGGAGGATTGGCCTCCCCCTCCGCTTTTTGGCTTGGAGAAGGATTGTTGCCCCCGGTTAGGATCCCGAGAGCCACCTCCGCCTTCGAGGACGAAAGTGTCCCGAGGCCTAGGCTCGTTATGAGGTCCCCTCTTGGGACGCTTGTGGGAAAGGTCCCTGGAGTCCCTCTCCCTAGGGCCGGAGGTCCGCTAGTTCTTCTTCTAGAGGTCATCTTCCTCCACTCTTGCGTACTTTTCGAGCACATTGAAGAGCTCATGCGCGGAGGAGGGATAACTCTGGGAGAGCCTCCGGTGGAATTCTCCTAGTAGGATTCTCCTCTTGCACACCTCAATCACTGTCGAGTCGGGAACATGAGCCACTTTTCTCTTGATTTGGGCAAGGCGCTTGAAAAAACTTCGTATGGCCTCCCCCGACCGTTGCCGGATGATGTACAGCTATGACGAATCCAGGGGGCAGATGTAATTCCCTTGAAAATTGGTGCAAAACTCACACTTGAGTTGTGCAAAGGACATGATGGAGCCCGCCTTGAGGTTATAGAACCACGACCGAGCTATCCCAGAATGGTAGAGGGGGAAGACGTTGCATTGAACGCCCTGGATTGTCGAGATGGCCATGGAGTAAACCTGCACGAACTCAGAGGGGTCGATCTCCCTGTTGTAGTGCTCAATGTGGGGTGGCCAATATGGCTTCGGCCATCGGACGCACCGGAGGCGATGGCAAAGAGGCTGATTGGCCCCCTCCACCTCCGTTTGGTAGCCCGCATCGCTATCCCCCTTCACGCGGGAAGAGCGTTTGTTGTTCGGGTTGGGGAGGGGTCCTAATGGACCGCTTGCCTTTCGGTAACACCTCCCTTCTTCAGGGTTGGTGGAACTAACCTCCTGTACCTCGGGGAGGTCCCCGGAGGTGACAGTGGCTTCTTGCATGGGCCTCTTTCCCTTGTCCACCGGGATGTGGGGTCGGAGCTCATGCTTCGAGAGTAGTTTCGGGCGATAGCGAGAAGGGGCTTTTCGACGATTGGGACTCTGGTCCTTAGTCGAACTTATGTAAATTTAGATGATGAAATGTGAAGCCGATTCAAGACGAAACTCAAGTAAATCAGGGTATGTATGTCTAAGGAAGAAAGGAATTTATACCGGTTTGGGCCCTCTCATGATGAGTAATATCTCTACTCCTGTTGGTATTTCACTAAGAATATCAAGGTTTACAAGGGGAGAATAAGAGGTGTTTTTGTTCTTAGATGAACTAAGAACAATATCCTATTCTTTGTTACACAGTGTATAACAACCTACTGTTTCTATTTCTTTAGTTTTGTGTCTTGGATCTTTTGTCAAATCCGTCTCCTTCTCTCCCTGGCGATCCCACTTTTATACCTCGTCATCAGTCATTGGTTACGGGATTGAAGGGTCGCTGGGAGGTAGACGTGCGCCGGCCATGATGTGCCGTTATGCCTGGTTATAATTGCGCTTTTAACTCCTTGACGGTTAGTAGAAGCTACAACGTCCCTGGGGAATAAAGGACTAGAGGTATCCAAGGAGGCGGAGGTGGTCGAATAGGCTAAACTACTAGGTATGGTCGAATAGGCCTAACCATATAGCCACTGGATGTTTGGACCAGGATATTCATGGGCATGTGAGACCATGGACTTTGCGACCTTAATATTGTGGATGTCTTGAGACTACAAACCTCGCAACAATATAGGCTGAATTTGTAGAATAGGCCATGTCCAGAATATCTTGGACTATCCTATTGTCTCCCTCTTAGGTCCCTGAGACCACAGAGGGGTATGCAAATAATTTATATCTCGTTTTGTAGCCCTTGCAACTATAGAACGGAAAAGGTGACAAACTCGGGTTATAATCCTCGTCAGCTAGCTCCCGAATTTGAAATAACAAGTTATATACTTTGTCGTTTCAAATTCTAAATCCTTTAATTTAACTATATAGGCATTTCGACGTTTCACCTTCTCATATTGCAACTTTGGAAAAAAAACACTTCGTTTTCCCTCCTTGTGCTGCTACATTTCCCATGAAGAACTTTGGGTGCGGCTGTCTGGCCATAATGAAGTCTTTTGTTGCAACGCAAGGTTAAACTTATAAAGTGTCTTTTAAGTGGATATGAACCATCACTTCTAAGTTCTATAAATACCCAACCTTTGCGTTCTAAAGTCTTGAAGCTTTCGCTAATAAGTTAGAACCTCTTTTCATCTTCTAACTTTCTTTCTCCTTCTCTGTTCCTGTTCCAATGGCAAGCCAAAGCTCTAAACAACTCATTGAAACTGAAGAAGAAGAATTAGCTAGGGGGTTCTTGAATCCTCGATTCGCCACACCGATCGGGCGATCAAAGAGCTGAGCCTCCTGATCTTCGAAAAACTGAAGGCCATGGCTGATCTTTTGAAGACCGATGTGGTAGAACCGAAGAAAGACAACCTCAGCGTAAGTGGCTGGACATCGCTGCTCACTGCCCAGGCAGATTCATTGCTTGAGTATCTCCCTGGAGATACACGGCGACGCGAAGAAGTGATCAGAACTAGGGTTCGATCAGCCGCAGTAGCCGTACTCAGCCGGGTTCGACTTCACCATGGCCCAGATGCAGATCTAAGCGCATTGGTGGGTCCGGTTGAGGTCGAGAGTGAAGAGCTGCTTGATGCAGCCATGGAGGAGGTCAAGCCCCTAGTAGATAGGCTCCTGACTGAGCTGGGGATCGAATGATCCTTATTTTTGTATCTAGACAATTGTGTATAATGCAATGTATGTAGAAAATCATTTTTGATAGGAAATATATGACGAGGATTGACACCCGGGTAACTTCTAAATAAACTTTTGGTTCAAGACAGGTTCGAACCAGACATGTATCTGGCGATGCGAACTTAAGCTATCCTGAGGGGCATCACCATGAGGTCGCAAGCTTTACGCGATCAGGTCGCGTGTTTCGTGCGATCAGACCGACAGCCTTGTGCGGTCAGAAGTTCGTATGCTATATGCGGACTGGATATCCGGGATGTTGCGCGGTCAGCCCACATTCCGCGGTCAGAACATTCTCGACCAGAGTGCTTGGAGTTTATTCAGTTATCCTTATATCAGGATATTCCAAGCATCCCGAGTATTCCTCCACGTTGAAGACTAACCGTCAGAGGTTAATATATGCGGTTATTCATGATTAACACGTGTTAATAACCTCTGTGGAAGTTAATAGCGGTTCTCCAGGAACCGCATCCAACCGTTTGATGCAAATTTCTTCATATGGCACCCTTTCGACCAGTATAAAAAGGTGGCAAAGTATATCAAACGGAGGATCGAAGACATTTGGAAGAACAAGACCCCTGATATAAGTGAGATATAAGATATCTCAACCACTCAAACAGCCAAGTCTACGGCTTAGATTAGACAATACTTACAAGTCTCCTATAGCTTCTTTTTGTACACTTATATAGGGAAAACTTTCGCCTGTGAAGGTTCCTCCCTGCTAGTTTGTAAAGCTTTATCACATATAGTGAAATCCTAACAGGACGTAGGACTTTTACTCCCACCATCGACGGCCCGAACCTGTATAAAACTCTCTGTGCTCCTGTTCACCATTGTTCTACATACCTTCCCAGAGGGTCATCTTGAAAGGCCTCACAATTACAAATTTTGCATAAGTTTGGCTGAGGACCCCGAGTCCGAATCGTCGACAGCTGGCGCCCACCGTGGGGCCTTTCTCAAGGCGTCCTAATTGAAATCCGGAGGTTCGCCGAAACATGGCTGGAGCATATGATTCCGAGAACGCTTTCGATCTCGAGCATTATGCCCATATACCAATGCCTTCTCCAAGCGATCCTGTTCCGATGGAAGAGGTCGAAGGCCAAAATCTTCCACAGGTTGAATCATCTCTCCAAGTCATGTCAATCGACCAGGAAGCAACTGGCGCAAGGTCAGAACCCACAGAGGTTCTTAATGTGCTAGGTGATGAATCCGGCCCGTCATACGACCCCGCTGAGGGAAAATATGATGATGACCCGAAAATTAGCCTAGGAAGGTTCGACCCTGATAACCTTCACCGTCTCTTTGATTTCGAGTCCAACTCGGAACAAACCGAGATGTTTTCCCCATCGGCAACCTCTCTCCCTAGGCAGTTTGCTGCGCTGTCAGAAGAAACTCCCGATCAACAGGCTGCCAGGGAAGAACAAGATCGCAAACAGAAGGAGGATCAAGATCTCGAGCAACAGAACAACGAACTACGCAGAACTGCCCTAGAGGCTCTTCAAGATGCGCAGGCTCGTTACGATGCTGCCCCAAGTTCTTCTCGACGGTCGCGTGGTCGTAGACGTGACCAGACACCTTCTTTGGCACCGGAGCGTTTCCCAGTGGACGAAGAAACGATAACACCTGGTGCCCCTAGGAGAAGTACCCATGGACGACTGCGATCTATCGCGGAAGTCATGCGCAATTTTCCTCCTACGGTCACGGATGCGCAGAAACTGGCCTTTTTCAGGATCCTGGCGGAAAGACTGGACGAGGTCGCATCCGAGGCGACCCCAACAGCCTCTTCCCGCTCGGTAACACATTCCCGTGAACGGGATGGTCCTCATTCTGGCTCTGGCCGGTGGAGTTACCCGCCGCCCGTACCGTCCCGACAGGACAAATACCGGCGAATGCAGGATTCTCGTAGTAGGGATCGAGTTCCTGTTCAATCTCGTTTGGGACCACGAGTAACCTCGCCATTGCGTGAGGTCGCTCGAGACCCAACCGAGAGTCACAGGGCGATTCACGGTCCTTACGTTGGTTGCAAAGCTTTTTCGCCTGGCCTACGAGCAGTCGTTTGGCCCGATAAGTTTCGACCAGGGGCCATTGAGAGGTTTGATGGAACTCAGAACCCATCCGAGTTCCTTCAGATTTATATTACTGCCATCCAAGCAGCGGGAGGCAATGACAAGGTCAGGGCCAACTACCTGCCTACAGTCCTCGCAGGACCGGCTAGAACCTGGTTGTTTAATCAGCCTGAGGGTTCCATCTACAATTGGGAAATGCTATGCGATGCCATCCTCAGCAATTTCCAAAATTGTTACCAAAAGCCGGGTAAGGAGGATGACCTGCATAGGCTGCGGCAAACTTCGACCGAAACACTTCGGCAGTTTGTCAAGAGGTTTGTCGGGGTGAGGAATACCATCCCGAACATATCTGATGGCTCCGTAATCAGGGCATTTAAGCATGCCGTTCGATACCGGAGATTCACTGAAGACTTGCTTATCCACCCTCCTCGATCAGTGGCCGATCTGTTCGACATGGCTGATTGATATTCCGATGCAGCCGAAGCGGTCGAATGGAACCGAATGGTCGATAAGGGGGACTTACCACCCCAACCAGGCTTCAAGGACGCCAGGAAAGAAGATTCAAGCAAAAAGCCGGAGTCTTCACCGGGTGGGAAGTCAAAGAAGTCGAAGAGGAACCGCTCTGGACAGTACCGCGAGGTCACAGTCACAGAGAAGCCACCTTCGACCAAAGGTAATAAGTATTCATTTAAAAGTAAAACTGCCTCTGGTGGTCGGGATTCCGACCAGCCAGAAAAATCAACTAATCCGCAGGAGGGCAAAAAGTGGCGTCCACTCCACAACTCCGCAGGCCACGACCTCAAAAACTGCAGGAGTTGGTTGAAACAACTGGACGATTTCTACCAAGGAGCTGGGCCAATGCCAACCTTACCGCCTAAAGAGCAGGCGTGCGGGATTAGAGACGTCGACGGAGACGAAGAAATGGCTTACCAGGTACCTCAAAATCATGTTAATGTCATTTTCGGAGGTTCTTCCTCTTTCATTTCCAAAAGGCAGTTTAAAACCTTCTGCCGAGAGGTTAACCAAACGGAGACATCCCTTGGTGAACCTCAATACCCCCGTTGGTCGGATATGCCTTTGACGTTCGATCGCGCTGACTGTCCTGTGGGGCTAACCCGACCATTGAGGCTACCTCTGGTCATCACCCCAATCATCAGTAACGCGAGAGTCGAAAGGGTCCTAATTGATGGGGGAAGTTCCCTTGATCTTTTATTGGTCAAGGCACTCGACGAGATGTAAATTCCTCGTTCGAAGATCAAGCCCATAATCCATCCATTTTATGGGATAATCCCAGGCCCCTCCATGATGCCATTGGGACAAGTCGTCCTCCCGGTCACTCTGGGAGAACCAGACAACTTCCGGACAGAATTGGTTACTTTCGATGTAATCGATTGTGATTCAGCTTATAATGCAATATTTGGCAGGCCGACTCTTGCTAAGTTCATGATGGCAACGCACTATGCTTATCAGTGCGGGAAATTGCCTGGCCCCAAAGGTGTCATCTCGGTCCGAGGCAGTCGCAACGTGGCACTCACGTGCGACCAGCTATCTTTGGAGATGGTCGATCAGCTTCCCCTCCGGGACGCTCAGGTCGCCACCGTCGCCGCCGATGCGATCAAGGCTGCTCCTCGACCAGATGAAAAACTCAAACAAGTTCCTTTATACCCAGATGACCCATCCAAGACAATTCGGGTTGGATCAGCCCTGGACGACAAATAGGAACTCGACCTCGTTGCTTTCCTCCGGGCTAATGCAGACGTGTTTGCGTGGAAACCGTCCGACATGCCCGGTGTCCCAAGGGAAGTAAATGAGCACAGGTTAGCAATTCGACCTGGACAACGACCAATAAAGCAAAAGCTCAGGCGTTTTGCCACTGACCGACAGGAAGCCATCCGAGAAGAGTTGGACAAACTCTTACAAGCCGGGTTTATCCGCGAAGTGGCGCATGTGTGTCGATTACACTAGCCTCAACGCTGCCTGTCCGAAGGATGACTTTCCCCTTCCCCGCATCGACCAGCTGGTCGACTCGACTGCGGGTTGCGAACTGATGAGTTTTCTGGACGCTTACTCAGGATATCATCAAATTAGCATGGCAGAAGACGATGAAGAGAAGACTGCCTTCATCACCCCGTTCGGCACATACTGCTACGTCAGAATGCCGTTCGGTCTCAAGAACGCAGGTTCCACGTACCAGCGCTTGATGCAAAAGACCTTTCTTTCCCAGATAGGGCGTAATCTCGAAGCATATGTAGACGATTTGGTTGTAAAAAGTACCAAGAGATTGTCTCATTTGGACGATCTCGCTGAAACCTTCTGTAATTTGAATCGCTTTGGAATAAAATTAAACCAGGAGAAATGCTCTTTCGGGGTTTCTTCAGAAAAACTCCTTGGTTTCCTTGTGTGTTCCAGGGGCATTGAAGTTAATCCTGAGAAAATCAGGGCTATTGAACAAATGAGGTCGCCCTCGACCATGAAGGATGTTCAACGCCTGGCTGGTCGCATGGTGGCTTTAAGTCGATTCATATCGCGATTAGGCGAAAGGGGATTGCCTTTCTTCAAAGTCTTGCGGAAGCATCATAACTTTACATGGTCGGATGAGGCCGAAAAAGTATTCCAGGAGGTAAAAACATATCTATCCAGTCCGCCAGTATTGGTGTCTCCCGACAAAGGAGAACCGTTGCTTCTTTACCTGGCGGCCACACCACACGTGGTCAGCGCCGTTCTAATCGCGGATAGGGAAGGAATACATAGACCCGTCTACTATGTGAGCGAAGTACTTCATGGTCCTAAGGAGCGCTACCCTGAGGTCTAGAAAATACTTTACGCGCTACTGATGGCTTCCCGTAAGCTACGACATTACTTTCAAGCGCACAAGATCACAGTACCCTCCTCTTTTCCTTTGGGGGATATTGTCCGAAATCCAGAGAAATCTGGTCGAATCGCCAAATGGGCGGTCGAACTCGGTGCCTTCGAGATCCATTTCACACCTCGCACGGCGGTTAAGTCTCAGGTTTTGGCCGACTTTGTGGTCGAATGGACCAACCCTGAGCCACCCGTGCGGTTGGCAGAGGAACTGGAGTGCCCTGATTACTGGACAATGTACTTTGACGGCTCCCGTAGTTTTCAACACTCGGGGGCAGGAGTGGTCTTAGTTACGCCCCAGGGCGAACAGCTTAAGTATGTCATTCAACTACACTTTGTTGCGACCAACAATGCAGCAGAGTATGAAGGTCTTCTTGCAGGGCTCCGGGCAGCAAAATTCCTCGGAGTCCGTCGATTAGTGGTGAGGGGAGACTCACAGCTGGTCGAAAACCAGGTAAACAAGGAGTACAGCACCTCCGATGAGACAATGGCTCATTACCTGGGGGAAGTGAGGAGATTGGAAAAACACTTCAGTCATTTCGAAGTCCAACACATCCCGTGAAAGGACAATATTCTCGCAGACCAATTATCCAAAATTGGGTCCTCACGCTCATCCGCTCCGGCAGGAGTGTTCATTGAACACTTGGGCCATCCTTCGATCATGACTTCGGTCAAGGATGATCCGGTAATAGCCTTCGTTACCAACCTCGGTCAGGAACAAGATTGGACTCATCCATTGAGTGTCTATCTTGAACATGGGACCCTACCCGAGGACGAAACCGAAAGTGATCGGTTGATTCAAAAAGAGCGTCTGTACAAACTCATAGATGGGATTTTGTACAGAAAGGGTACTCAAGGAGTATTCATGCGTTTTATATCTCAGGAGGAAGGAAAGTCCCTCTTGAGAGAAATACATGACGGTGTATGCGGTGCGCACTCGTCATATCGGACACTGGTCGGAAAGGCTTTTCGACAAGGATTCTACTGGCCTTCGGCACTTGATGACGCCAAGCATATGGTCAAGACGTGTCCCCAGTGTCAGTTCCACGCAAGGCAAGTTCATCAACCTGCCTATGCGTTGCAAAACATTCCTCTCGCATGGCCATTCGCGGTCTGGGGGATGGATATCGTCGATCCTATGCCACAAGCGGTCAATGGGTACAAGTTTCTGTTCATAGCCATTGACACATTTACAAAGTGGATTGAGGCCGAACCAGTACGAAATATTACCGCATCAGCCGCACAAAAGTTCTTCCATAAGAACATTGTGGCACGATTTGGTGTTCCAAACCGTCTCATCACAGACAATGGCTCTCAGTTCGCCAGCGGTCTTTTCCTGGACTACTGCGATCAGGTTGGGACCAAGGTGTGCTTTGCTTCTGTGGCCCATCCACAAAGCAATGGTGCCGTAGAACGGGCCAATGGGAAAATACTGCAAGGCATTAAGAAGCACGTTTTTGATCGCCTTAAGACCCGCTCGGGGGCTTGGGCAGATGAGCTCTATACCGCTCTATGGGCATTATGAACTACTTCTAGTCGCGCCACTGGTGAGACGCCCTTCCATTTGGTCTATGGGGCCGAGGCTGTATTGCCTATGGAAGTAAGTATTGGTTCTGTTCGGACAGATCAGTTCGAACAGATTAATCAGTCCGAACAACGGGCACAAGATCTCATCCTCTTAGAAGAACGGCGTGATCGCACCCTGGTTAAATCCGCGGCATACTTGCAAGCTTTACGCAGGTATCACAGTAAAAAGGTGCGACCACGTGATCTCAACATGAGCGATTTGGTTTTACGAAAAATTCAAGACCAGTCTAATTGCAACAAATTCTCCCCAAAATGGGAAGGTCCTTTGACTGTTGTCTCAGTGCCGCGGACAGGATCGGCGCGGTTAGCTATGGAGGATGGTCGGATTTTGTCCAATACTTGGAACATCGATCAACTTCGCAAGTTTTATGTGTAAGTATTCCAATCACTTTTTCCCTATTCAATTAGCATCTTTTGACAAAATAAAATATGTTTTGCTTTCACACAATGAGTTTTTCTCTTTAGGCCCGTATCATATGCATTCGACCTGGGGGCTGACCGCCGGCGGTCAGATCATTACAACAATCTAATCGGATTCGCTGGTCGATCTCATGACCACTTCCAGATAAGTCACTCCTAAATAAGCCGTTTCTCAGCGCATGTGGGGCTATCTGGCAAGTCCTTGGTCATCTGAGTGGCTACCAGTTCGCAATAAGATTAGACGTTACATTGATCCTGATCGTTGGTTTAAAACGCACACCCCTGGTCGTTACGCTTATGTTTTCTCCTCTGCTTATAACACTAAGGCTTCAGTATTCATAAGCAGAGGCGGGGGCTAGGGGGGATGTGCTTATAGTATGGAACTCATAATATTAAAAATGCAAAATATATATTTCCTGTCAAAAATGATTTTCTACATACATTGCATTCTATACAATTGTCTAGATACAAAAATAAGGATCATTCGATCCCCAGCTCAGTCAGGAGCCTATCTACTAGGGGCTTGACCTCCTCCATGACTGCATCGAGCAGCTCTTCACTCTCGACCTCAACCGGACCCACCAATGCGCTTAGATCTGCATCTGGGCCATGGTGAAGTCGAACCGGGCTGAGTACGGCTACTGCGGCTGATCGAACCCTAGTTCTGATCACTTCTTCGCGTCGCCGTGTATCTCCAGGGAGATACTCAAGCAATGAATCTGCCTGGGCAGTGAGCAGCGATGTCCAGTCACTTATGCTGAGGTTGTCTTTCTTCGGTTCTACGACATCGGTCTTCAAAAGATCAGCCACGGCCTTCAGTTTTTCGAAGATCAGGAGGCTCAGCTCTTTGATCGCCCGATCGGTGTGGCGAATCGAGGATTCAAGAATCCCCTTGTCCCGACTAAGCTGTGTAATTTGACCTGCTTGCGCTGTACAGAGAGAGGAGATTATTTGCATATTATTGATTCAAGTCTTCTTAATCAGGAATCGGCTTACCAGCATTTTCTGATCGAAGTTTGTTGATTTCAGTCTCTTGTTTCTTAAACATTGAGACTGAACTAAGCCTTAAATTGGCCACTTCTTTCTTCAAAAATGTAACCTCCCTGCAGCGAAATCAAAGCAGTCACAACCAAAATGCACCCATACTAACCAAAGGGTAATGATCCTCACCTGCGCAAGCTGTCACGTTCTTTCTGAACGGCTTCTGTACTGGCCATCACAACATGCGAATGGCTTATTAGCCAGGATAATCCCTGTGAGGCCAAGGAAGAGGATCAAAGGTGTCTTAAGTACAATTCAGGCACGAGAATGGAGGTTTATTATACCTTCATAAACTTTTGTAAGACAGCATCATCCAATCCAGCGGGGATCCTCGCTAGAGCCCCGGATGCGCTTACTACAGGGACAGTTGGTGGGAGTGCCGGCTAGGCGCTACTCCCAGTACTCATCGGTTGTGACTGGGTCCCTGCATTTATTCCTTCCCCTGCGGTCTGGATGACTTCCTGGACCACAGGGGTGGAGCATTCTTCGTTGGAAACTCCTGTACCAGCTGCGGCTTCAACCCCTCCGGGGGCGGTTGAAGAGCTGCGCGCCGTCTTTCTTTGCCTGACAAGAAAGACAATTTGAGCAGTTGTTGTTTAAGATTATTGCCAGTTTAAGGTTCTCACCTTATTTGAAATCCCATTCGCTCCTGGGATTTCTGGGATGGTTCCCCTTGGGGAGGAGAACTATCATCGGTTCTTGCCTTCTCATGGCAAACAAGGTAGCTCCCTCCTGGATGTGTTCAGCTATGAGCATATTTCTAAGAAAAAGATAGAGACAAAAAGCAAGGTCTTTACCTGGGCTACCGTACTAGCTGGTGGGGCTACATCCGAAGGCCTTGACAACTCCTGGGTCGCTGGAGCCGCCGTAACCGGCCTTTGCTCAACCACCGCCCCCTCTGCCCGCGGAGGAGGAGGATTTTCCTCCCCAGGACTCGCGGTAGTCGCAGGGAGAAGCTCTCCTCCCTGTATAAACATTGACTCGTCAAAATATACAGAAGGAATTGAAGAAAGTATGACTGTAAGGAATCCTTACCGAGGTCGTCCTTTCGACCAGGGAAGCAGAGACAATTGACCCTGAAGCCTCAGGGGCTTCAGGAACTTGGAGGTCATCCGCAACCCCAAGATTTTCCGCGGTGGCAGGATCTGCCACGACCACCTCTTCGGTAACAATGGCCTCTGCGGGACAGCTTGGGGCATCGCCGGATGGAAGATCTGCGATCTTCCTCCTCCGAAGGACCAGAGGAACATCATCCTCTTCCTCCTCGCTCCCCTCTCCCTGTACGACGAAGAAGTGATCCCAATCTGTGCTTGGTAAAACAAAAGGGATGCGATATCTTACCGCCGTCTTTCTTGCGGTAGGAGGAACGCTCCGTGAAGACCCCTCCCCGGGATTTGGCCTGGCCTTCTTGGAGGCAGGACATTTTGTCCTGGGTCTTTGGGAGACCTTTTTCACGTTCTTTACCATTGGCTTCCCAAGAGAGCCAACGTTCTCAGTTGGGAAAGTCGTCTCGGCAAACCTTCCTAGGAGCTGATTCACATTTTCGATGGAAATGTTTAACGCTGGACATGCATAAGATCTAAAAAATGGAGGCCAGATAGAGAATGTACCTTTCGGCGCTCCTGTTTAAGATCGTCGCCGGCGTGAATCAGACTCTGTGGACGAGGCGATCCCTTAGGGCCCTCTACATCGGCGTTGTAGGCCCTAAGGAGGGAGTTGGTCCGCCTTTCAATTTCAGATGAAGGCAGGACTGTTCTCAAATTTGAGTCAGAATTTGCACAATTCACGAATGGGAAAGCTCAGCGCTAAAGAAATAAATACCTTTACTGTAGTCCAGGGTGCTATCCACCATGGACCTAATCTCCCATGCCGGATGAGCCCTTTCACGCAAAGGACTCACCCGGTTCTTCACGAAGTCTCGAATAATGTCTCGAGCCGTCAATCCTTGATTGACCAAGTGAAGAATCACCTCGGCATGCTTCGAAAGCTCCGAGTTCATCGCCGGGGGAACATCTAACTCGCTTGACTTCTCCGGTCGCGAGTTTTCAAACCATAGACTGCTTTCGGATGGTGGAAAGCAGTAAAACCACCTTTGGTGCCACCCGTGCACAGAATCTCGCAGGGGTGGGGAGGGATACTCCTTTTTGTCCCTCAGCCGGAAGTAGATGCATCCGGCGGTGTTGGTGCTCTTCGACCACGCCGAAAAGTAGAATCGCCGGAAAAGATCCACACTGGGATATATTCCGACAAACGCTTCACAAAGATGCTGGAATACCGCAAGGATCAGCATCGCGTTAGGGTGGAGGTTAATCAGTTCCCACCCATAGTGCTCAAGGACATCCTTGAGGAACCGACTCTCAGGGAATCGGAACCCGCAGCGCAGGTACTCCTCAAAAACCACCAACTCGCCCTCTTGGACAGTTGGGGTTTCTTGGTCCTTCTCCACAGGCCGCCAGTTAATGAGCAGCCGCGGAGGAAGGATCTCCTTCTTCTCTAACGCCACTAGGCTCTCCTCGGAATAGTGGACGGATCGGCTCCAGGACGCCATCTTTGGTGGAAAATCAAAGGGAAAGCTGGCGATTTTGGGAAGACGAAGGCTGAAGAAAATGAGGGTTTTGTGCGGCGGGAATAATGAGGGTTTTGGCTGTGTGGCTTCTTTGAAAAGACATCTGCTCTTTTTATAGACCCAAGGCGGCGCCTTAATGAGTAAACGGCTCATTTCAAACATTCCATTGAATGCTTTATTCATTTCCCATAATGGATACTGTCTCTGATGGACCCGATAAAGTATTCAGACGTTGGATCTGAAACAAAAAGACTTCTTTGTTTTGGAAACTGAAAGTGCAAAAGGACTGAAAAATTTTCAGTACTTTTCAGAAGACGTTTTTCCTTTTTATGCTTTGAACATTTTTTTCGAAAAAATCATGCAACTCAATTTTTGACGTACTGGAATGTTTCTAATTGGGTTATGGTTTTATCGAAATCGTGTTTTAGACTAAAACTTCGATTCTAATCGGAGTGACAGCCTGACCGAGTTCCAACTCTGGTCGCACTTTAGTTTTGACCGCGGCTCTGAAACTGATCGCGGAATCAGGGCAGGTCGCGGTGCTTTTTTCTTAAACGCGATTCTGATCGCAGAACTAAAGTTTCCTGTGTATGAATGGTCGCGAACATAAAGTTTATGGCTATATTTTTGCACAGAAGATGTGAAGAATATTCATGAGAAATAAGAAACTTTTATTTCTTACATTCTTTACATACAAAAGGAATACAGTTGATCAAAATGTCGACTTGCTCCGAAAGAAGTTTACAAAGTTCCCCAAGGGACATGTTGTTGTCAGTAGGATCTACACTGGCAACCCCCAGGGAACTAGCAACTACCCTAAGTCTATCTACATCGTCCCTAACAACAGACGCATTATTGTCCCTAATCAAGTCAGAGAGTTCTCGCTGTTGCTGAGCGTGGTCCCTCTCTCGACGGAAATGGTGCGCCTCTTCTCGGGATCGATCAAGACATTCTGCTAGACGCAGAATCTTCGAGGCCATCTCCTCGGTCATCTTCTCCAGGGCATTCTTCTCTTCCAGAAGAGTCTGTCCAGAAGGAAGAGATGGAGCAGCAGAAGGCTGATTGCTGGAGCCTCCAACCTCCTGCATTTTGCAAAAGTTAGTCACACTAACTATAATTATCAGCAAAAGGGGAGAAGAATTGTTACCTGTCCCGGTGCATAACCCGTTAATACACCCATCTTGGGAGGAAGATCATCAGATGGTGGAAGAGCAACCTTCCCATCAGAAGATTGCTTCGCCAACCCAATATGGCAATCATCTGATCGAGGGATAGTCACCGCTTGCCGACCAGGATGTTGATCACCCAAAAGGATGGGAGAATTGAATGTGATGGGATCTTTCTCTAAGGACAAAGGCCTAACTTGCCGAGAGGCATGAACGGGGAGGGTCAAAGGAACTGAAGGAAGAAAGAAACTTGCTACATTCTTCACCTTTGTTCCACTGGAAGATCCTTCGTCAACCTTGGGTTTCTTCCTTAAGGGAGACAGGACTTCAATCGTTTGAGGTCCTTGTTCGACAACTTCCTCTTCATCACTCTCAATCTCGATGATATCGTGATCTCCCATTAGGAGGAATATGTGAAAAGGAAGAAGGCAGGATAACAAGAAAATGACTTAAGCGTGGAGGGAAATTGTGGAGTTTTACAAATCCAGGAGCCTGGTATTTATAGTCGCCTGGATGACGGTTTGCATTCCAGACGCCTCGGGTTTCGTCAAAGCATTTACAATTTTACCTCAAGATAAAAATAGTTCTACGGCGCTATCATTGCCCGTCACATAATGTCAGAACCCGTCTTGGGAAACCAGCCGTTTTCACTTAGTGCGCCACTAAGTGGAAAAATTGAAGAGTCGGGTTAAAAATCCAATGCATGGTTTTAAAAATTCGAAATAAACACGTCTCTTCGTTTTCTTCGAATTTGGGGGCTAGCTGACGAGGATTGACACCCGGGTCACTTCTAAATAAACTTTTGGTTCAAGACAGGTTCGAACCAGACATGTATCTGGCGATGCGAACTTAAGCTATCCTGAGGGGCATCACCATGAGGTTGCAAGCTTTACGCGATCAGGTCGCGGGTTTCGTGCGATCAGACCGACAGCCTTGTGCGGTCAGAAGTTCATATGCTATACGCGGACTGGATATCCGGGATGTTGCGTGGTCAGCCCACATTCCGCGGTCAGAACATTCTCGACCAGAGTGCTTGGAGTTTATTCGGTTATCCTTATATCAGGATATTCCAAGCATCCCGAGTATTCCTCCACGTTGAAGACTAACCGTCAGAGGTTAATATATGCGGTTATTCATGATTAACACGTGTTAATAACCTCCGTGGAAGTTAATAGCGGTTCTCCAGGAACCGCATCCAACCGTTTGATGCAGTTTTCTTCATATGGCACCCTTTCGACCAGTATAAAAAGGTGGCAAAGTACATCAAACGGAGGATCGAAGACATTTGGAAGAACAAGACCCCTGATATAAGTGAGATATAAGATATCTCGACCACTCAAACAGCCAAGTCTACGGCTTAGATTAGACAATACTTACAAGTCTCCTATAGCTTCTTTTTGTACACTTATATAGGGAAAACTTTCGCCTGTGAAGGTTTCTCCCCGCTAGTTTGTAAAGCTTTATCACATATAGTGAAATCCTAACAGGACGTAGGACTTTTACTCCCACCATCGAGGGCCCGAACCTGTATATTACTCTCTGTGCTCCTGTTCACCATTGTTCTACATACCTTCCCGGAGGGTCATCTTGAAAGGCCTCACAATTACAAATTTTGCATAAGTTCGGCTGAGGACCCCGAGTCTGAATCGTCAACAGCCATGTCCAGAATATCTTGGACTATCCTATTGTCTCCCTCTTAGGTCCCTGAGACCACAGAGGGGTATGCAAATAATTTATATCTCGTTTTGTAGCCCTTGCAACTATAGAACGGAAAAGGTGACAAACTCGGGTTATAATCCTCGTCAGCTAGCTCCCGAATTTGAAATAACAAGTTATATACTTTGTCGTTTCAAATTCTAAATCTTTTAATTTAACTATATAGGCATTTCGACGTTTCACCTTCTCATATTGCAACTTTGGAAAAAAAAACACTTCGTTTTCCCTCCTTGTGCTGCTACATTTCCCATGAAGAACTTTGGGTGCGGCTGTCTGGCCATAATGAAGTCTTTTGTTGCAACGCAAGGTTAAACTTATGAAGTGTCTTTTAAGTGGATATGAACCATCACTTCTAAGTTCTATAAATACCCAACCTTTGCGTTCTAAAGTCTTGAAGCTTTCGCTAATAAGTTAGAACCTCTTTTCATCTTCTAACTTTCTTTCTCCTTCTCTGTTCCTGTTCCAATGGCAAGCCAAAGCTCTAAACAACTCATTGAAAGTGAAGAAGAAGAATTAGTGATAGAAGGAAATGTCGTGCAGGCATTCCAAAAGGTAATTCTCTTTTGAAGGATCTGCATAAATCTTTTCTCTTGAGGAATTGTTTCCAAAGCAGTGCATTTTTGGTTTCTTCATGTGTTTGAAGATCCAGCAACTTCAAAGAAGCGAATTGGTGATGATAAAGGATCATCTAGTGGATCCTTATCAAAAAAACTAATAAGGTCCAATGTGTTAGCTGCCACTGCATTTCAAGCTGAGGCATCTTTCTTACCATATCTGATGAGGATTATCACCCAAGCTAGTTAGTTATTTAATATATCACGTTCAAGATATTTCGGATATGATGTGTAAACCTATGCCCCATCAGCCACTATGGTCGCAGAAGGAACTTCCTGTATACTAGAAGGTCACGGGTGCAAAACCAGTCTATGGTCGTAAATCTTGCGCAACCATAAGGTTGCAAGCTATGCGCGACCAAGGTGACCTAGGGGTTACCTTTGACTTGAGTGTGTTTGAATTTTACCAGACACGTTCCCAGGATTAAGATAACTTCTTCTGCCACGTGAGAAGACAACTATCGAGGAGTTAGGATATGCGGTTATCTGTAACTGCATATGTTAACCAGTGAAGAGATCAGTGCAGTTATGCAATTGCACTGTAGCAACTGTCCAAAACTGCTTCACGCTGGGATCCTTTTGCATGATATAAAAGGATGACAGATGTACAGAAGCAAGCAGGAAAAAAGGAGAATCGATGATCAAGAGATCAGAGATTTGAATACTCAAGCAATAGTCAGTAGACAATAGTATAAGGAGAGATTGAAAATCTCTGTAACAATCTCTCTTCCTCTGTAAACATTATTACACATAGAAAAATCATAACAGGATGTAGGGTATTGTTACTCAATCTATTGAGGGCCCGAACCTGTATAATTCTCCGTGTCCGCATTTCATACTTGTCTTAACTTACCTGATAAGCACCCTGAAAAGTCCTACTTCCTACTCACAAATCTGCGTAAGATCGACTGAGGACCCCGAGTCCCAATCATCGACAATATCCTTCTGACTTTCCACTTGCTTCTCCTCACTTGAGGTAAGTATTGATTATCTCTCTAACTAAGTTTAAATTACTTAGCTAGGAATGACTCATTTAAAATGGGAGTTGTATATGCAAGGGAGGTAATACCGCTCTGGCTCCAAGTTCTTCGGTGGCCCAATCAGCATATGTTTCCAAGGTACGTATTTTTACCTTGTTAAACCTTTCTGTATGTGACCTAAATTGATCCCATGATCATATAGGAGGACAAGGCTTTGTAGGTTCTCAACGAACAGCTTGCTGAGATCCAGGTTCTTCTGAAGGAAAAGACTGCTTTATGCAATATTTTTAAGAGAACGAGGAGCTTGAGGAGTAGTCTATCAGGCGAGGACTTGACCTCGACTCTACCTTCAGGGTCGTTGATCGCCTAAAGGCGAATTACGACAGGACTCGTGAGGCCACAAGGCTTGCTCATTTTGAGAGGGACCTTGCTCGAGAGGAAAAAAACGCCTTTGATGTAATCATCGCAGGTTGCGGTCTCACAATAAAAAATGTCCTTGAAAAACTAAGGACAGTTGCAGACTCACTTGGGGTGGATGTTATTGATCCTAAAAAGGATGATTTATCCCTTGAGGAGTCTTGTATTTTTCTTTCAGATTAGGCTAACGCGTTGGTTGCCAGTATCCCTTTTTTCTGTAAGGATTGTAGAAAATAATAATAAAGCTATTTCCTTTATATCAAAGTTATGCCCAGCATTTCTCTTTTTTTCTGATTTTATATCTTGGTGTGCTCAAAGAGTTCAAACTCTACTCTGACACTTGAGATTGCTAAAGAATGCTCCGATAAGGAGACCGCTGTGGCAGAAGCTCTGAGGGAAAACAGCAGAAAACTTGCTAAGGCCCTTTCATCCTTGGAGGAAAATAAACAATTATATGCTACTCTCCAAGGGGGAAAAGAAAAGTTACAAGCTGACTTAGTTTGCAAGTTCCTTCTTGTAGAATTTTTCATTGCGTTTATGATTTTTCATGAACTAATCAAACCATTTTTGTTTCTTTATTTGACCAGGTCAAAGAGAAATAAACTCTAAGTTGGCCAAAGAAAAGAATAACTTTGAAGAAAAATTTATCAGGCGAGGACACGACCTTGCCACAGTTCAAAAGACCATCGATATTCTCAAAATGGCTATGGAAAAGGCCAAAAATATTGTAAAGCTTTCTCGAGATGAAAAGAATGAGTTGGAGAAAATCATCAATAGCTACAGTATTATTGAAAAGGCCACTCTCATAAAATTGAGAGAAGTCGCGGGCTCACTGGAGGCAACAGTTATTGATCCTGAGAAGGATAACCTATCTCTTGAGGAGTCCTGCAACCTGGTCGCGACTCAAGCCGACTCTCTGATTGCTAACATCCCAGAGTTTGCAAAGAGATACAAAGAGACAGTGAAGACTGATGTAGGTGCTGCTGCCTCTTCTATCCTTTGCAAACTTAGGTATTGCCATGGACTGAATTTGAATTTGAATCCAGCGCAGAAAATGCAATTTTTGATAATGAAGATCATATGGTTGCGACTGTGGTTGCGGTTAAGCACATAGTAGATAAACTATTAGAAAACCTCAAGCTTGTATAAGACTTTCTTCTCATTGCAAAAATTTTTAACAATGGGAAACAGAAATTCTTTGATGTATCAAATTTTTTTATAACCTGCAAATACATACAACTAACAGAAAATGCAAATGCATGATTAACAGAATTTGAAATAACAAGAAACATACTTAACTTCCAGCATAATGTTATAGTTATATTCCCCTAACCCCCTCCTGAGATCACTAATGTTGATGATACAGTATTGTAATCTCAGGATAAGAAACATGGACTAAAAAGACCATGACTAGCGAGTCTCTTATGAGTTGAGAAACGGCTTAGAGAAGAGATATCTCAACTAGATTTTATCATGAAGTCGCAAGGATAAACAACTTAATATATGCCAAAACTTTTTGCGAACTGACAGGCACCCGAATGATCAAAAACATGCTAGTAAGTCTTGTAAGCATTAAGAAACAGCTTATTTAGAGATGTCTTATCTAGATGCGACCATGGAATCGGTCAATGAATCCACTTTAAACATCACAGTAAGATGGTTATTTGCAATCAGCCCCCGAGCTTAGCTCGAGAAAAATCAAGGACAAAAAATGGGAACACACACTACTACAGAAATGCAATACACTAACCCATATCTTCTAACGGTTATAAGCAATCTGAAAAAAATCCGATAGAATAGGACGACAGCGGCGGAGAAGAGGCTTTTTACTATCGGTTATAATGATACACCATTAGTGAAATGCAAACATCTTTTTACTATCGGTTATTACTGTACCAACCGATATAATAGATGAAATAGTACTATCGATTTTTCTTTCATAACTGATAGTGAAATTACGGACTTTATACTATCGGTTCGTACTGTACCAACTGATATAATAGATGAAATAGTACTATCGGTTTTTCTTTCGTAATTGATAGTGAAATTACGGACTTTTTACTATCGGTTACTACTGTACAAACTGATATAATAGAGTAAATTTTACTATCGGTTATATAAAACAAACCGATAATAAAATGACATCATATAAACTAATGGTTATGACAGTGCGGACCTTATTTTACTATTGGTTGTGTTTTTGAACCGATAGTAAAACTGTACAACTTATCTCGACCCTTGCTCTGCGCTCTGCATCCTCGATTCATTTCTACCGTACGTGCATCCACGCTCCAAGCTAGAGTGATCTGGAGAAGCTAGCTGAGAGGTTGATAATTTGATCCCCCTCGGTATTGTCATCTTCTCATCACCTCTCTCTCTCTCTCGATCACTCTTTCACACTCTCCCTCTCTCTCTACTTGCAATTCATTAAACTAGATACATGTAGCTCCAAACTAGCTCGAAGACTAGGTTGGCTAGCTAGCTATAGCTTGCTAAAGTTAAGCAGCTAGCTAGCTGGCTCTTCCAATTAATGCATCAAGTTAATTAGGGTTTCATACATATCCATTTAATGTAATTAAGCAACTGTACACACATATGGCCTAGCTAATTGATGATGTTTCATGCATGCATACCCTGAGTCATTAATTATTTATTTCAATTTGTCAATTTTGTGAAATAATTGTAGATGGACCGAGAATATTGGATGTATAGAATAAAGTGTACTACTGTTGAGATTTGGAGGGTGTGAATGGGTTTATTAAATTTGCTGAGCAAGAAAAGACAAAGAAGGGAGAGAAATATATGCATTGTCCTTGTATAGATTGTATGAACTTAAAAAGGTTCGGAAACTCTGATCAGATTATAAGTCATTTGATTCGTCGTGGTTTTAACGCACGCTATACCCGTTGGATATGTCATGGTGAAGATCTTCAGGAAACGAGCACTGCTACCACTCAGCAGCACCCGGAAGTGGATTGCAGTAATGATGATCATGATCAGAACATTGGTAATGTTCATTCAGAAGTCCATGTAGATGATGACAATTTAGATGAAATGTTACGTGATGTAGAAGAAGATTACAGCGAAAACGATTTAGCTAAATTTGATAAATTAATTGTTGATTCTAAGAAGCTTTGTTCCCCGGATGTGCAAAATTTACAAAGTTGTCTTCTGTATTGAGATTATATAACTTGAAGGCAAGCAACGGTTGGAGCGATAAGAGTTTCACGACGCTATTGGATCTATTAGCGGACATGCTTCCAGAGGGAAATGAGTTGCCAAGATCGGTTTACCAGACCAAGAAACTATTGTGTCCTTTGGGAATGGAAATCGAAAGAATACATGCATGCCAAAATGATTGTGTTCTGTATCGTAACAAGTACGAGGATTTGCATGTTTGTCCAAGATGCGGTGCATCGCGGTATAAGCATGGGGACAGAATTTATCACAATGGATGTGATGAGGTAAATAAAGGGCCTCTGGCCAAAACTGTGTGGTATTTGCCTGTGATTCCTAGATTGAAACGTGTGTTTGCAAATCCGAAAGATGCGAAGTACTTACGTTGGCATGTAGAAGATCGGAAACAAGATGGAAAACTTAACAGAACATTCGGTGAGTTTGGCGGCGAAGTGAGGAATATAAGATACGGTCAGATATGACTGCACAATTCGCAGACATGTTCGCTCAAATGAACGAGAAGTATGAATGCCTCAGCCGAGTTGGGCAGTCCAAGGGTTTAGATCCAGCTGCCGAGGTCGACGCTGCCAGGCCGAGTAGTTGCAGCTCAAAGGTTCACGTGGATCCGGTGGACCTGATTGAGGTATTGCAACTCTTGAGCTATATATGCAGTTCGGTTGATGCCACTCCCGTTACGTTAGAACTATTTCGCTAACCTGTTATAATTGTTGCAAATTACAGAAGCCGGAGAGCTGTAGCCTATTGATCAACATAGGCGACAAACCTATAGTGGTCGCAAACGGGGTCATATATCAGTCTTGGGAGGATGTCCAGATCCACTGCATACCTCTGGAGCCTGGATTCGCAAAGGTACAGGTGGACATGGCCCTCCCTGGCTACAGCTCTTTTCCGTTGCCCGTCCCAACGGACGAAATGCGGACAATTGGCGAGGCATTGGGCTCGTACATACAGTGGCCCAAGAAGGGTGTTAGACTACAGGAGGTAAACCTTAGCCATTCTAGCTTACAACTCAGTTAATATACTCAATTTGCAAAATCTAACTTATGCGTTCGTACTTAAAGTAGACGATGGATACCAGCTCACTTCCTGAGGACACCACCCCCAGCACAACGCATGACCGAGATCCTTCGGCCCCCATGCCTCCTCCGACGGCCTCAAACCCTTCGCCATCAAATGAGGCCAGCGGCACCATGCCCCAACCTTCGAAGGTATACACTCGCTCCCCGCCCAAAGGCAAGGGTAAGGCCAAAGGCAAGGCCAAGCAAAGCCAGCCGGGTACGTTCAAGAACGGGTTCCCACTCGTGTCGGAGTACCTTCTGCGCAATATGGATCAAATAACTAGAAGTCTCCACGAGTGGTACCTGACCCGGTCTAGGCGCCACATCAACTTCTTGGTTCACTTCAGGCCAGGTCATGTTCACCGTGAGGCCGGGAGCATATCGGTGGCCCACGAGGATTTGTTTGACCTCCTCAACTGGCGGAAGCTTGATATGTCCATCATACGGACTGGAGTCCTGTGAGTTTGCTGTTGTCTGAAGTTATCACAGTTCATTTCATAAATCTAATCACTTTGTATGCACTACTTACTAATGTCTACTTTGCATCCAGGTGCATGTATAGGCTGGCGTCGATGAGGGCATGTGACATGGTGGGATTCCTCAACCCAGACAAAATAAGCCTCACGATGCTAGAGCACGACCAAGCACATGCGGAGGAATACATATCAAGGGCACTACTAGCACAGCAGGACCGAGAGTTCATCCTTGCGCCGTACCACCAAAGGTTAGTGCATTTCCTACTAATTTAACTCATTCTTGTATGTTACGCCTAAGATATGTATGAAATGGTTCGCTTATATATGCAATGTAGGGGTCACTGGGTCCTCGCCGTCATTTGCCCATGGATGAATGAGGTCTATTACCTCGATTCGATGAGCGACAGGGTGGCGCATGTTTTCACCCTCACATGGCACATAGACGCGTAAGTAACACAGTTGTTTTAAATTTTTCTCTGACTAGCTAATTAATGATAACATATTAACCGGCAATGCTAAATTAAATACAGGGCTTTCAAAAATTATGTTAGTGCTGGAGGGAGGCATGACGCGTCGAATGGCACAACAATTTCTTGGAAAGAATATGAGGTAATTAATACGGATGGAAGTACTCATGATGAGTCTTTTAATTTAAGCTTAATTAGTTCTTCGAGTTAATGTGGGTTTATGTCTTTGCATATGCAATTATCCCAGTGCCATCAGCAGCCACAATCGTGGGAATGTGGCTTCTATGTCATGAGATTTATGTATGACCTGATCAAGAGAAACTTTGCCCAATTCCCTAAGGTAACTGTCGACGATTCGGACTCGGGGTCCTTAGCCGAACTTATGCAAAATTTGTAGGTTGTGAGACCTTTCAGGGTGTCCCTCCGGGAAGGTATGTAGAATTATGGAGAACTAGAGCACAGAGAAGTTTATACAGGTTCGGGCCCTCGATGGTGGGAGTAATAGCCGTACGTCCTGTTAGGATTTCACTATGTGTAGTAAAAGAGTTACAAAGTGACGGGAAAAGATCTTCACAGGCGAAGATTTTCCCTATATGATTGTACAAGATGAAGCCTGGAAGGTTTATGGAAGCTAACTAATCTAGGCTATTGTCTTGGTTGTTTGATCAGTTGACCTTTGGGTGAGATGTGTTATATCTCCTGTGGATGAGATGTCACGTATCTCGTCGTTGTATGATGTGATCATCCCTTGTTTGATGCACCATGCTGCCCTTTTATACTGGTTGAAAGGGCGCCAAGTCGTAACGGCATTAAACGGTTGCTTGGATGCGGTTTAGAGAACCGCTCTTAACTCCCACGCAGGTTTAACACGTGTTATTTGTGGATAACTGCATGTATTAACCTCCTGACGGTTGTTCCTCTACGTGGAAGAATCTTTGGGATACTTGGGATATTCCCGCTACAAGGACAGATTAAACCCACGTTCCCTGGTCGAAAGTGCTCTGACCACGCAATGTTGGCTGACCGCGCAACATCTTCAGCCTTCTGTCCGCGCATAGCGTACGAACTCCTGACCGCGCACTAGCTTCGATCTGATCGCGTAAGGCCTGCGACCTCGGGCTGGTACTTCTCAGAATGACTTGAGTTCGCACCGCCAGACACGTGTCTGGCTCGAATCTATCCTGAACCAGTCGCGCATTTATTTGAACTGACTCGGGTGTCAATCCTCGTCAGCTAGCCCCCAAATTCGAAGAGAACGAAGGGACGTGTTTACTTCGAATTTTAAGACATACATCAGATTTTTAACCCGACGCTTCAAATCCCCCACTTAGTGGCGCACTAAGTGTGGCAGTTGGTTCCCCGAGACGGGCTCTGGGTAATATGTGATGGGTAATGATGGCGCTGTTGAAACATTTTTTAACCTGAGGTGAATTTGTAAATGCTTTTAAAAATTCGAGGCGTTCGGAAGGCGAACCGTCACCCTAGCGGCTATAAATACCGAAGCCTTCGAATTACAAAGCTCCACAACTTCTCCTCTTGGCTAAGTTTCCTTTGAAGCTACCTTCATCCTTCCTCTCATACACCTCCCGATGGCAGACCATAACATCATCGAGATTGAGAGTGATGAAGATGAAGTTCTCAAGCAAGAATCACAGATGCCCGAAGAACCATCTCCTTCAAGGAAGAAACCCAAGGTTGACGAGGGATCCTCCTGCAGAACAAAGATGAAAGATGTATCACCGTTCTTTCTTCCTTCTGTTCCTCTAGTTCTTCCTATCCATGCACCTCGGCAAGTCGAACTTTCATCTCCACCTTTGGAGGGACATTCTTCTCAGTTTTTTCCATTTCATCCCAATACTCCCCATTTTTGTTCGGATGATCAATTTTCTGGTAGGCAAGTTGCTCTCTCACGACCAGATAATACTCAACTTGTGTTGGGGAAGCAATCTTATAGTAAGAAAGTCGCACTTCCACCATATGATGATCCTCGACATTTATCGGGTGATCTACTTTCTGGGGGAAGTACATCAACCGGTCACTTGCAAGGGCTGGTAATTACTTCTGTCTCCCTTTGCTTATTGTCATAGTTATTTAAACTAACATTTGCAAATGTAGGAGACGAAAATTGTTGGAGCCCCCAGCGACCAGCCTGCTGAGACTCCACCTCCTTCCCTCGGACAGACTCTCCAAGGGGAAAAAGAGGCCCTGGAGAAGAAGACCGAAGAGATGTCTTCGGCAATTCTGCATCTGGCAGAATGTTTTGAAAGATCCCGTGAAGAGGCGCACCAGTTCCGTCGGGAGAGAGACCACGCTCAGCAACAGCGTGAACTCTCCTACTTGATTAGGGATAGTAGTGCGTCTCTTGTCAGGGACGATGTAGATAGGCTTAGATTAGTTGCTAGTTCTCTGCGGGTTGTAAGTGTAGATCCTACTGACAACAACATGTCCCTAGGAGAACTTTGCAAACTACTTTCGGATCAGGTCGACGCTCTGATCGCCGGTATCCCTTTTGTATGTAAAGAATGTCAGAAATAAAGCTTTCTTTTTCTTCATATCATATGAATATTCGTTACATCTTCTGTACGAAAACATGGTCATAAGCAATGTCTTTATGACCACTCATACACAGGCAAAATTCAATTCTGCGATCAGAATCGCATTTTATCATTGTACCGCGACCAGCACTGGTACTGCGATCAGACTTAAAGCCGCGGTTAGAATCGAAGTTCGATTTGAAAGATTACAGTGTATCAAAACCGAAACTCGATCGGACCATCACTTCGATTAGAATCGGAGCTTAGTCAAAGACATGGTTCCGACCATACTGCAATCTGATCAGAACATATCCGTACGTCCAAAAACTGAGTCATAGGATATTTTCATGAAAGTTTACAAGACACATGAAGGAAAATGTCCTCCAAAAACCCTTGAAAAACTTTTCACATTTCTGTATCTTCAAATCTTGAAACAAAGAAGTCCTTTTGTTTTGGATCCGATACCAGGAACACTTAACGGGTCCGCCAGAGATAGTATCCATTATGGGAAATGAATAGAATATTAGGTGGAACGTTTGAGTGGAACGTTACTCACAGTAGTGCACCTCCTAGGGTCTATAAAAGGAGTAGTTAGCTTCTTGAGGAAGCCACACAGCCGAAAACCCTTCCTCAACACTTCCGCCGCACAAAACCCTCATTCTCCATAGCCTTCATCTTCTCCAAAGTTGCCAACTTTCCTCTCGATTTCTCACAAGAAATGGCGTCCTGGAGCAGATTGGTCCACCATTCCGAGGAGAGTCTTCTGGCGTTGGAGAAGGAGGAGATCCTTCCTCCGCGGCTGCTAATCAACTGGCGGCCCGCGGAGAAGGATTGAGAAACCCCAGTCGTCGGAGAGGGAGAACTGGTGATCTTCGAAGAATATCTGCGCCGCGGGTTCCGATTCCCCGAGAGTCGGTTCCTGAAGGATATTCTGGAGCATTACGGGTTGGAGTTGATAAATCTCCACCCGAATGCAATCTTGATTCTGGCGGTGTTCCAGCATTTGTGTGAAACCTACGTCGGAGTGTATCCCAGCGTAGATCTCTTCCGGCGTTTCTACTATTTGGCGTGGTCGAAGAGCACCAACGCCGCCGGATGCATATACTTCCAGATAAGGGAGAAGAAAGAGTATCCCTTCCCACCCCTCCGAGATTCGGTGCACGGGTAGCACCAGAAATGGTTTTACTGCACCCCTCCGTCTGAGAGCGGGTTGTGGTTTGAGAACTCGCGGCCAGAAAAGCCGAGTGAGTTGGACTCCCTCCCGGCGATGAACGCCGAGTTCATGAAGCATGCCGAGGTGATTCTTCACTTGGTCCAACAGGGACGGACGGCTCGCGACATCATTCATGACTTCGTGAAGAATCGGGTGAGCCCCCTGCGTGAAAGGGCTCATCCAGCTTGGGAGATAAAGTCGATGGCAGACAACACCCTGGACTACAACAACGGTACGTGATCGCAACACCGAAACCTCATACCTTTGTTATATGCTTTCTAATTGGTCTTCTGGGAACAGTCCTGCCTTCCTCCGAGATCGAGATGCGGACAAATTACCTCCTCAGGGCCTACAATACCGAAGTGGAGGGCCCCAAGGGATCGCTTCGCCCACAGAGCTTAGTTCACGCCGGCGACGACCTCAAACAGGAGCGCCAAAAGGTATATCACCTTTCACTTAGTTCCCATTCGTAGGTCTCGTTTACACTCAGTACTGAGAAATTCGTCGGGATGACACAGCTCTTGGGGAGATTCGCCGAGGCGACGTTCCCAAGTGAAAATGTCGGCCTCCTGGGAAAACCGACGGTGAAGAACGTGAAGAAGATTTCCTCGAAGCCCAGGACAAGGAATCCTGCCCCCAAGAAATCCAAGAAGATTCTTGGGGAAGGGTCTTCACGGAGCACTCCTCCTACAGCAAGGAAAACTGCGGTAAGATATCACGTACCTCCTGTTTTTCCAGGTACAAACTGGAATCATTTCTTCGTCGTACAGGGCGAGAGGGGCGAGGAGGAGGAGGAAGATGACGATCCCCTGATCCGCCGGAAGAGGAAAATAGAAGACTCTCCGTCCGGCAAGATACTACCTCGTCCTGCGGAAACAGAAGCAACCGTAGTGGACCCCGCGGCCACCGGGAGTCCCATGGTCGCGGGCGAGATTCCCGCTCCCGAAGCCCCAGAGGCTTCAGGGTCAATTATTTCTCCCTCCCTGGTCGAAGGGACGACCACGATAAGACTTCCTCGTGGTCTTAACTTCTCAATTTCATCTATACGTGTGTTTATCAGATTTACACTCATACAGGTAGAAGAACTTCCCCCTGTGACTCCTGTGAGTCCCAGGGAGGCAAATCCTCCACTCATGGGTACAGGAGCGGAAGCGACAGAACAGGACCCCGCGACTGACGCCAGGGTCACGGATGAGGTGCCGGCTCCTGCAGTCCAGGAGCCACCCAGGCCTTCGGGCGTCTCCCTGTCGCTCGAACAGGTTGTCCCGGTATGGATTCTTACCACTTAGGTCTTTTATCACTCCTTATGCATATGCTTACAGGAGAACATACATAGGGAGAAAATGCCCTGTTCACAAAGAGGAAGACTAGGACGGACAACGATTGTCCTCTTTCTCGCGGAGAGCCTTCCTTGAAGTCCCAGAAGCTAATGGGATTTCAAATAAGGTAAGAACTCCATTCTGTTTATTCTGGATTGGATTATGGCGACCACTAACATAATCGTCAACTCCTTTTTTCTTCGTAGGCATAAAGATGTAGCACCGAGCCCCCCAACCGCCCCGGGGAGGGTTGAAGTCTCTGTCTGTGCTGAGGCTTCCGATGAGGAGCGCTTTGTCCCTTCGGTCTAGGAAGTCGTCTGGGCCATTAGGGACGAGTCGGGCACGAAAACCCAGTTGCAGGCATTGGAACCTGCGACTGAGGCCCAGCAGGCGCATCCACCTGCTACTCCTATCGAGGACGAGACGGGTCCCTCGACCAGACCTCCCGCCATCCCGGAGGATAGTTCATTTCGGGAGTACACAGAGGTATAATGAATATCTCTTATGGTACCTGAATTGTGCATAGGACACCACTGACTTCTCTTTGTATTATAGGAACTATCCCGTATGACGGCCAGATCGATCGCTATGGTGGCGAGCATCGAGGCCATACAAAAAGAGAGACTGCTTGCGAAAGTAAGAATAAATGCCCGTTAATTTGTATAGATACAAATTCGTTATGACAATCATCTTTTCTGTCGCAAGGAGGTTGCTTCTCTGAAGAGGAACCTGGCCGCTAACAAGCTCAGGTCGATCTCCATGATCTTGAAGCAAGAGGTCGAGCTTAATGATCTGCGGTCACAGCTCTCTGGTAAGTCGATTCCCGACTAGGAAGACTTGACTTTGTCGTTTAGACTGTTGGTAACAATCTCTTTACTGCAGCACAAGCAAGTCAAATAAAACGGCTTGATCAGGACAAGGCAATCCTTCAGCTCTCCATTGACTCTACCCGAAGGGCGAACAGAGACCTGAGCCAATCCATCTTCGAAATGCTAAAGATGGTGGCTCGTCTCCTGAGGGCTGATGTGGTCGAGACCACAAAGGACGACCTCAGTTGGAGCGACTGGTCTACACTAGTCGTGGCCCAAGCAGAGTCACTTCTCGAGTATCTTCTTGAAGATACACGGCGACGACAAGAGGCGATCAGAACAAGGGTTCGATCAGCAGCCTCTGCCATTCTCTACCGGTTTTGTCTCCACCATGGCCCAGATATGGATCTGAATCCACTGGTGGGAACGGTAGAGATCGAGAGTGAAGAGCAACTCGAGGTGATCATGGAGGAAGTCAATCCCCTTGTAGATAGACTCTTGACCGAGCTCGGGATTGTGTAATCCCTACAATTGTATAGATATAAACTACAGAATGCAATGCATGTACTTTTTGATTTTGAAAGAAAGTACTTTTTTTTGTTGTTTCATATTATAAACATATCCCCCTAGCCCGCACCTGTGATTATAGATACTGAAGGCTTAGTATTATAAACACAGGACAAATACGAGTGTAACTACCAGGGGTGTGCGATCAGACCAGCAATTATGATCAATGTAACGTCTAATCTTGTTGCAAACCAGCAGCCACTCAGGCGACCAAGGACATACTAGCAAGCCCCGTATGCGTTGAGAAACGGCTTATTTAGGAGTGACTTGTCTAGAAGTGGTCATGATATTGGCCAGCGAATCCGATTAGAACGTTGTAGTGATATAACCGCCGGCGACCAGCCCCCGAGTCAAGTTTTAACACATGGGCATGAAGGGAGATGTTCATCGTATGAAACCAAAAGACTTTTTGTTTTATTAAACAAATGCTAATTGAACAGGAAAAGGGATTGAATACTTACACGTAAAACTTGCGTAGCTAATCGATGTTCCAAGTATTGGACAAGATTCAACCATCCTCCATGGCTAATCGTGCTGACCCTGGTCGCGGCACCGAAACAACAGTGCAAGGGCCTTCCCACTTCGGGGAGAATTTGTTGCGATTAGACTGGTCTTGAATTTTTCGTAAAACAAGATCACCCACGTGAAGACTACGTGGTCGCACCCTTTTGTTATGGTACTTGCGCAAAGCTTGCAAGTATACCGCGGACTTGATCAAAGCGCGATCACGCCTTTCTTCTAAGAGGATGAGATCCTGTGATCGCTGTTCGGCCTGATCAACTCGTTCGAATTGCTCTGTCCGAACAGATCCAATACTAACTTCCATAGGCAGTACGGCCTCGGCCCCATAGACCAGATGGAAGGGCGTCTCACCGGTGGCTCGACTAGAGGTACTTCGCAGTGCCCATAGAACGGTATAGAGCTCGTCCGCCCAAGCCCCCGAGCGGGTCTTAAGGCGATCAAAAACACGTTTTTTGATGCCTTGCAGTATCTGCCCGTTGGCACGTTCTACGGCACCGTTGCTCTGCGGATGTGCCACAGAAGCAAAGCACACCTTGGTCCCAATCTGGTCGCAGTAATCCAGGAAAAGGCCACTGGCGAACTGAGAACCATTGTCCATGATGAGACGGTTTGGAACACCAAATCGAGCGATAATGTTCTTATGGAAGAACTTTTGGGCTACTGATGCGGTAATATTTCGTACCGGTTCGGCCTCAATCCACTTCGTAAACGTGTCAATAGCTACGAACAGAAACTTGTATCCATTGACCGCTTGTGGCATAGGACCGACAATATCCATTCCCCAGACTGCAAAAGGCCATGCCAAGGGAATAGTTTGTAACGCATAGACAGGTTGATGAACCTGTCTCACGTGGAACTGACACTGAGGACACATTTTGACCATATGCTTGGCATCATTGAGTGCCGAAGGCCAGTAGAATCCTTGTCAAAAAGCTTTTCCGACCAGTGTCTGGTATGACGCGTGCGCACCGCATACACCATCATGTATTTCTTTCAAGAGGGATCTACCTTCCTCCTGAGATATGCAGCGCATGAATACTCCTTGAGTACCCTTTCTATACAAAACTCCTTCTATGAGCTTGTACAGACGTGCTTTTCTAATCAACCGATCGCTTTCAGTTTCATCCTCGGGTAGGGTCCCGTGTTCAAGATAGACTCTCAATGGATGAGTCCAATCTTGTTCCTAACCGAGGTTGGTAACGCAGGCTGTTACCGGATCATCCTCGACCGAAGTCATGATCGAAGGACGTCCCAAGTGTTCAATGAACACTCCTGCCGGAGCGGATGTGCGTGAGGACCCAATTTTGGATAATTGGTCTGCGAGAATGTTGTCCTTTCGTGGGATGTATTGGACTTCGAAATGACTGAAGTATTTTTCCAATCTCCTCACTTCCCCCAGGTAATGAGCCATTGTCTCATCGGAGGTGCTGTACTCCTTGTTTACCTGGTTTACGACCAGCTGTGAGTCTCCCCTCACCACTAATCGATGGACTCCGAGGAATTTTGCTGCCCGGAGCCCTGCAAGAAGACCTTCATACTCTACTGCGTTGTTGGTCGCAACAAAGTGTAGTTGGATGACATACTTAAGCTGTTCGCCCTGGGGCGTAACTAAGACCACTCCAGCCCCTGAGTGTTGAAAACTACGGGAACCGTCAAAGTACATTGTCCAGTGATCGGGGCATTCCAATTCCTCGGGCACCTGCACGGGTGGCTCAGGATTGGTCCATTCGACCACAAAGTCGGCCAAAACCTGAGACTTAACCACCGTGCGGGGTGTGAATGGACATCAAAAGCACCGAGTTCGACGGCCCATTTGGCGATTCGACCAGATTTCTCCGGATTTCGGACAATATCCCCCAACGGAAAAGAGGAGGGTACTGTGATCTTGTGAGCTTGGAAGTAATGTCGTAGCTTACGGGAAGCCATCAGTAGTGCGTAAAGTATCTTCTGGACCTCAGGGTATCGCTCCTTAGGACCATAAACACTAGTACAGAAATGCAGTCTACTAACCCCTATCTTCTATCGGTTATTAGCGAAACAGCAGAAAACTGATAGAAAATGTGCCTCGCGGTCATAAAAGACCGACGGATGTATTTTCCCTATCGGTTTATAAGAAACTTACCGATAGAATAAATAGTATGATTTACTCTAGCGGTGATGAACATATTTGCCGTTAGAAGAGATGCATAAGTACTGACGGAAGAATGTTGTGCGCCGATAGGACTGGTCGACTTCAACAACTAGACTTATTCTATCGCTACTGTATGAATATACCGACAGAGTATATTAAAAATTCCCATTGGCAATATGTAGTGCGCCGATAGAATAGTTGGCCTTCTACAAATATTTTTATTCTATCGATAATGGATTCTTTTACCGTTAGAATATATAGAAAATTGCTTAGAACTGTTCATCTTCAAATAGTTTTATTCTATCGCTAATGAATGTTTATACCGGTAGAATATTGCAAAAAATATCTTAGAACTGTTGGCCTTCTACAACTAGTAATATTCTATCGGCAATGTACGTACACCCCGATAGAGTATGTACAAAAATTCCTATCGGTAATATTTATTGTGCCGATAGAACCATTCGCCTTCTACAGATGTTTTTATTACTAACGGTATTCTATTTTCGTACCGATAGAAAATATACATTTGTATAAATACACGGGTACGTCTCTTTCATTCTCACAGTTCATCTGGGGCTCGTAGTCCTAACCCGTAAGCTCCATGGACGGCCGGCGCACCTCTACAGGGCACCGCTGCACCTCCGCACCTCCATCGACGCCCTCTAGACGTCGGCATCCCAAGGAAGGTACGTAAAATTTCTGCAATATTGTCAGATTATTCTAATCCGATTATGGCAATAATTCTGCTTTTTTTGTATCCTTCATTTTGATGTGTCTTCTTTTCAATATGATTATGATGTATTCAGGTCCTTGGATGATGCTCGTGAGGGGCAATGTATTTCACGGTTCTTCATCGCAGTACGCTGCCTACGTTGGCTTGTTGGCGAAAGAAATGGTGAAGATCACCGTCGAGAGCTGGAAGGACGTGAAGGGTGAGATCTTGGTTGGCTCGGTCGAGAAGATGCTTAAGCCCGGCGTGTTTCTCAAATCAGGACCTATAGAAAGCATCTTACATTTTTTTGCATGCACCAGCTTGTGGCCAGATGCTTACCTGCTTGAAGAAGAAGAATTGTTGTTATTTGCACAGCCATTCTACACCATCACTACACATAACAACATCTTGGAAGGTAGGTTCTTTTTGTTAATGGAGTTGAGTTGAGTTGATCGAGTTTGAGTCCGAGGAAATCACCAATACGTACAAATGTATGTCGACGGCAGTTCCAGCTCCTCGGGCGTCTTCGAACTGAACTCCTATGGTTAAGTCCAATGTGGTTCAGACATTTGCTGTTTTGGATGAATGGATTTGTGATGTATCAGGTCTAACTTGTAGTCGGTATTTGCATTGTGGCAACCTGCAAAGGTTCCCTTTTATGTAAAATGCATGTATGGGCCACTGGGTCCTCGTCGTGATCTGTTGTTAATTTCAGACGTGGCTTTTGTAATATACATCGAATGTGTGAATTGTTGTATTTGTATATTATTGTATATTTGTGTATCATGTATTGCTAATTGGGACATGAACTTGAATGTGCAGGGAGTATTTGTGTATTTAATTGTATTGGTAGGTAGGTGTGTATTTGTACTGCTGTTTCAGACATGCACTTCAATTTGTGAACTGGCATGTGTATGTTTGTACCTGAATTTGTGAACTGGCATCTGTAATTTCTTTGGCAGGATGAAGTCCCAAGTACCTACGAAAAGTATTTTTGTGTCTCCTAGTTAATCCACAAATTAGCATTTCTTGAAATATATTGCTTTATCTTCTAGTTAAGATCCGTTTGATGTAAGATCTGTTTGATGTTATATTGATATGATTCCTTGAATGTGAGAAATGGCATGTGCATGTTTGTCCCAGTTTGGTACCAGTACCTCCTCTAACGGTAAGTACACATATTTACCGATAGGAAAACACATATATTTGCTCAATCATGCATATTCTAACGGTAAGTACACATATTTACCGATAGGAAAACACATATATTTGCTCAGTCATGCATATTCTAACGGTAAGTACACATATTTACCGATAGAAAAACTCATGCTCGAGTGTCATGCATCATCTAACGGTTCGCACACATATCTACCGACAGAAAAACTTATGTGCGTGTTGTGTCATGCATGATCTAACGGTCAATACACATATTTACCGAAAGAAGAAGTCATGTACTTGCTCGGTAATGCACATTATCTAACGGTATGTGTGTGTTTTTACCGATAGAATATGTGAGCGGCAAATTACCTAAGTTAGTCTGACGGTTATTTCATGTATTTACCGTTAGAAAAATGTCCATTATAAGGAAAACCCCACTCGACCATTGCTGAGCTGCTCTATAATTTGTTCTGTTGCACTCTGTGTCCCTCTGTTTGTGACGAAAGTTCCAGCTACACTGCTAGGGTGATCAGCGCAGGCTGGAGGGAAGTTGATTGCGCCCCTCTCTTTAAGGTACGCTTAATCGTCGACACTTATCTCTCTCTCCCTCTAGATCTCCCTTCCTCTCTACTTGCAAGCTAGCTATATTGTGTAGTTCCAAGTTTGTAGCTCTAAGTTTGGGAGCTTGGTAGCTGGAAATGCGTCATGTTTTAGGAGCTAACTAGCTTGTATTGTGTAGTTAGCTAGGTTAATTAGTGTTAATTTCGTCAGGCTAGGGTTCAACACATGTATCTGTTGTAAGAGGCTGTACATGTACATATACATAACTTAATCGGGCAGGTTTCATGCATGGCTTACTCGTTAAATTTTGTTGATTGTAGATGGACAGGAAATATTGGATGTATGGAATAAAACGTACTACTCTTGAATATTTGGATGGTGTGAATGAGTTTATTAAATTTGCTGAGCAACAAAAGGAGAGGAAGGGAGAGAAAAATAAGCTTTGTCCTTGTACAGATTGTATGAACTTGAAGAGGTTTAGCAACTCTGATCAAATTAAGAGTCATTTGATTCGTCATGGTTTTAACACGCGATACACCCGTTGGATATGGCATGGCGAAGATCTTGAGGAAACAAGCACCACTACTACCAATCAGCACGACTCGGATGTGGATTGCAATAATATCGATGATCATCCCAATTTTGGTAATGTTCATTCCGATGTGCACGTAGATGATGATGATGACAATCTAGATGAGATGTTACGTGATGTAGAGAAAGATTACAACGAAAATGACTTCTGTGAATTTGAGAAACTGATTGCTGACTCTGAGAAGCCTCTATTCCCTGGATGTGCAACATTTACAAAATTGTCTTCTGTGCTGAGATTATATAACTTGAAGGCAGGAAAAGGTTGGAGTGATAAGAGTTTCACGGCACTATTAGATCTTCTAGCGGACATGCTTCCAGAGGGAAATGAGTTGCCAAGATCTACTTACCAAGCCAAAAAACTGTTGTGTCCGTTGGGAATGGAAATCGAAAGAATACACGCATGCCCAAATGATTGTGTGTTGTACCGTAACGAGTACTCTAGTTTGCATGTTTATCCAAGATGCGGCGCATCGAGGTATACGCGTAGGGACCGGATTGACAGTGAACGTCACGAGGTAAGGAAAGGGCCCCCGGCAAAAACTGTGTGGTACTTGCCTGTGATACCTAGATTGAAGCGGCTGTTTGCAAATCCGAAAGTCGCGAAGCACTTGCGTTGGCATGCTGAAGCCCGGAAACAAGACGGAAAACTGAGACACCCAGCTGATTCTATTCAATGGAGAAACATCAACAGAACATTTGCTGAGTTCGGCGGCGAACTTAGGAATGTAAGGTTCGGGCTGAGTACAGATGGTATGAACCCACATGGTAATATGAGCAGCCGGCACTGCACTTGGCCGGTTCTTTTATGCATCTACAATCTTCCTCCTTGGTTATGCATGAAGCGCAAGTACATCATGATGGCGTTAGTAATCTCAGGACCCAGACAATTCGGAAATGATATTGACGTGTTTCTAGCGCCTTTAATCGAGGACTTACAGAAATTGTGGAGCGAGGGTGTGCAGGTGTGGGATGCATACAAGAAAGAGAATTTCATCTTGCGGGCCCTGATATTTTGCACCATAAATGATTTTCCGGCCTACGGCAATTTGTCGGGGTATAGTACGAAAGGAGCCAAGGCTTGCCCTATTTGCCTAGATGAAACTGAGAGCATGTGGCTGCGAAACTGCCGGAAAACAGTGTACATGGGTCACCGCAGGTTTCTTCCGGTGCATCACACGTACCATAAGAAGAGGAAATCATTAAACGGGAAGCCTGAGAAGGGATCAGCTCCAGTGTTTCTGACCGGTAAGGAGATTTACTCGCGCGTGAACGACATCAAAGTTGAGTTCGGTAAGCATTCTAAACCTCGAGAAAAAAATGTTTGGAAGAAGAGATCGATTCTCTGGGATCTACCGTACTGGGAGCACTTACAAGTTCGACATTGCATTGACGTCATGCATGTAGAGAAAAATGTCTGTGACAGTTTGATTGGTTTGTTGTTGAACATTCCGGGAAAGACAAAGGATGGTGTGAAAGCTCGTCATGACATGGTGGAAATGGGGATAAGGACTGAGCTTGCACCTTTAGAGAATGGAAAGCGTACATACCTCCCCCCGGCCTGCTATACGTTTTCCAAGAGCGAAAAAACAGAACTCTGTCGGTGCCTGCACGGTGTTAAAGTTCCATGTGGGTACTCCGCGAACTTGAAAAAACTTGTGTCTATGAAGGACCTAAGACTGGTTGGCATAAAGTCCCACGACTGTCATGTCTTGATGTCACAGATGCTTCCCATTGCTATCAGAGGCATTCTCCCAGTTAAAGTCAGAGAGACAATCACAAACCTATGTTATTTCTTTAACGCAATATCTTTCAAGGTAAGTACGTGCACTCGTACTATAAGTTCACTACCTCCATTTGTGGAGCTTAATTAGAAGATTTTTCTGATATGAATATTTGGCGCAACTGTGTCCTCGTAGGTAATTGATCCCGATGGACTGGACGCTTTGCAACACGACGTGGTTACAACTCTTTGTCAGCTCGAGATGTATTTCCCTCCATCCTTTTTTGATGTTATGGTCCATCTGATTGTTCACCTTATCAGAGAAATTAAGTTTTGGGGACCCGTGTGCCTGCGCTACATGTATCCATTTGAGAGATTTATGGGTGTATTGAAGGGATACGTAAGGACTCGTCGTCGACCCGAGGGGAGTATCATGGAAGGTTATGCCGCCGAGGAGGTGATTAAATTTTGCACAGATTATATGGCCGGGGTTGACCCAATTGGTGTTCCTAGGTCCCGACGCGAGGGTAGGCTTGAGGGAATCAGAACGATTGGATTCAAAGCTATCATCCCCGCTCGTGATGTGTACACAAAATCACATTTTTGGGTCTTACAACACATGACGGAGGTCGAGCCATACATACACGAGCACAAGGTAATGTTACGGTCACAGAATCCTTCGAAGTCAGACGTTTGGGTCAGTAGAGAACATAACAGGAAATTTGCTGAGTGGATCCAAGAAAGAGTCACGCGAGCTGCCAAGGGCTCCGTAAGTGAAACTGTGACATGGTTGGCTAGAGGCCCAAGATTCACTGTAGGGACTTGGCAGGGGTACGACATCAATGGGTATTCATTTTACACAAGAGCTCAAGACGCCAAGAGTAGCACGCAATGTAGCAGAGTGACACTGTTTGCTATTTCCGAGGATGCCAAGTCAGTAAGGGTGCTGAACTCATATTACGGTGTTATTGACAAAATATGGGAGCTCGATTACGGATTACTTAAGATTCCCCTGTTTCGATGCCAATGGGTCGAAATCCCTCGAGGTGTTCAAGTTGACAGTTACGGGTTTACTCTCGTCGATCTTGGTAGAGTCGGACACCAAGACGATCCATTCATACATGCAAAGCAAGCCACACAGGTATTCTACATCGTTGACCCGGCCAATCGAAACTTGCATGTTGTCCTCCACAGCAAGAGACGTATTGTTGGGGTCGAAGATGTTGTCGACGAAGAGGAGTATAACCAATTCGATGAAATACCTCCATTTTTAGAGGACATTCAATCTATCCGTACTGAAGATATCAACGAAACAACGTATCTGCGAGATGACCACGAAGAAGGATTATGGGTTGAGAACCATTGATGATTAATTTCTATTTCAGGGATAAATGCCAAGCAAACAGCCCACAAGTTCTGCAGCAAGGTGAGGAACTTATCATTAATACATCAGGCAGTACATTTTTCTTTAGAATTTAATGATAAGCTAGTTCACAGCATTAATACATCTCAATTTTACTCCACAGCATGAGTTCTAACATGTACATTACCTTTATCCTGTAAATACTTAATTCTTCCCTTCAAATAGCACTTGCAAAAATCTCATCGCAGCCTCTTGCTTCTTCAAATTAAGTTCTGCAAAAATCCCTTTTTTCTGACGGTATTTTGTTATTTATACCGATAGAAAAGGACATCCGCTACTTTCACATTTCTCTCAGGCACTTCAAAACGTTTTCTATCGGTATTGTTCTATTTTACCGTTAGAATAAGTTCGTTAGTCTCACGGTATTTTTGTCTGATGGTTTTTTCCTTTTTTTACCGATAGAAGAATACTCTGCCGATTTGAATTCTCAACCGTGTCGCCATGCGTCGCCTGGGAAACTCTATAAGTACCTCGCCATGCGTCACGATATTTTGTTTTTTTTCTAATTCTCGAACGGTTTGACTCCTCATCTTCTCTTTCGCAATGGCAACCTCCCTGGGATCGTCAGCCACGCCCTCCCCGGTAAGAACTCTAAATCTCCTCGGTTTACCCATGTATTGTTAATCCATGTTCAGTTCATTCTTAACCTGTTGATTTGCACAGGGAATGGTAGCCGTGGAAGACACTGCCAAAGTGAAGGCCGACCTGAGGGCCCTCCAGGAGGAGCACAAACTCCTTACAGACAAGCACACTCAGCTATGGCTTGACCTTGACGATCTCTTCCAGTGCATTAAGCGCATGAAGACGGATGGTGACAATGCTAGGGCGAGGACGAGGCGTCTTCGCGAGGAGAAGAAAGCCGCGGATATGACCATCGCTGGCTGCGGTTTGACTATGAAGGATACCATAGCGAAGCTGAGGGAGGTCGCAGGCCTTCTCGACGCGGTAGTAGTTGATCCTAGGGACAACTTGTCGCTAGAGGAGTCCTGCGTCCTGGCTACAAGTCTAACTGACTCTATTCTACATGCAGCAAGGGCTAAGACCACCCCTTGACCTAGCATTATGGGTTTTATTTTTTTTTGTAAGTGATAAAACAACAATGAATGAACAATTTCTTTTTATGTCAATTTTTCAATTTTTCGGCTATCTTCCCTCTTTCTTTATCATTCTGCAGCTTTCAACCACGGTCTGTTTGATGTTAAATTGTGTGTACCTTTTCATTACTCTGACGGTATTTTGTTGTTTTTACCGATAGAAAAAGGCACACAATACTATAATCTCAAGCACTTAATCAAAAAAATTTTCTGGGGAAAATTGGTCTCACGGGATTTTATTGTTTATACCGATAGAAAAAGGCACATTTTCATTACTCTGACGGTATTTTGTTGTTTTTACCGATAGAAACTATAATCTCAAGCACTTTAGAAAATTTTTCTGGGGAAAATTGGTCTCACGGGATTTTATTGTTTATACCGATAGGAAATGGCACCTTTTCATTACGCTGACGGTATTTTGTTGTTTTTACCGATAGAAACTATAATCTCAAGCACTTTAAAAAAAATTTCTGGGGAAAATTGGTCTCACGGGATTTTATTGTTTATACCGATAGAAAAAGGCATCCACTACTTCAAATATTTTTCCGGGAAATTTACTTGTTCTATCGGTATTATTTTGTTGTACCGATAGGAAAGTACATAAGTCTATCGGTATCATTTTGTTATGCTGATAGAAAAGTGCCTCCACTACTTTATTACTCGTACACGGCCCTTTAGTTTCCCTCCACTCGAACAGTTCCACCTTAGAGCACTGCGTCTCTTCGAGAGCGAAGTAAACCACAACCTCCGCCGCGACCACTCACTTCCTCTCTCCCATACGACGATCGCCGGCTGGACACTGGTTCGCCACTGCCACCGGTTCTTATTTTCGTCCTTCGCCGGCCGCCGCTGCGTTCTACACCGCCTCTCCATCACCAGAACTGATCGCCGCCGTAAATACCCTAATTCGTCATTCTATTTCCAGCATCTTCCTTATTTGATCCTAGTGTTTTGCACGTACTAATTCTTCGAGTTTTGCAATTACACTAGGGTTCCCTGTTGTGTTGGATTATGTACATTCCGCACGCAATGTTGATTTAAATTAGGGTTTACATAATATGTTCCAGTGCTGTAATGAACCTGTTTTGAGATTTTAACTTATCTATACTGCTGTATGTGTGATCAATTGTATCCAACTGCCATGTAATGCACATTATATGTTGGAGGTGTTCTTACACATATTCTATCGGCAGCTCATGTGGTTACCGATAGAACATATTTCTGCACAAGTAGTAAAACTTAATTTGGATCTGGAAGGACATGAGCCATGCAATGTACTAGTTTGGTTGGGAATTTTTACTCACTTGGTATGAATATATGGCAATGTGGATGGGTCTTCGATGTATATGTTTCAAATGCCTATACATGACTTTTCCCAACCTAATAGATGTGAAATCCTGATGACTCACATACAGGCTAGGCTAAAGATTATGCACAGTGGCACTTAGATGCTTGTGTGCATATTTACGTGTGAAATAATAATGCTGGCCCATGAATACTAGTATAGAAAATCATCGAGAATGTTATGTGATGACAGTGAATGGTGGCTTGTCAACAAAATTCCATATGTAGAAAACATTGTTATGTTCTATCGGTATCTCACGGGTTTGCCGATAGAAAAATTGTCTTCTGTGGAGGTAATTGTTATGGTCTATCGGCAGCTCATGTGTTTATCGATAGAAAATATTTCTGAACAGTTCAGGAAGTAATTTATGCATGTCTTTCTTTTTGTATTATTTTCCCTTTTGCCGCCCTAGTTAGTCTCCAGTCGTGAGCTGAGTTATAGAACTCCAAGGCGAATTAATTGCCATATATATGGTTTGTTGAAGGTTTTGTAGGGGAAGACATGTCGTCGTCTTCATCGGATGGTACTAGTGGTTCGACTAGGGCCAACCCCATCGTAACTACTGAAGATGCAGCTGTTACATCCCAGCGCAAGAGGGTAGGGCGAGGCGCGATGACGTTGGGGCGTTTGGCCAAACGCACGGATCTTTCTTGTGAGTTCAACCAATTTGGGAGGCCGATTGGAAAGAATGCTGGGAGGTACGCGGCCTACGTTGGGCTGTTGGCGAAAGAAAGGGTGAAGATCACCGTCCAGAGCTGGAAGGACGTGACGGCGGACGAGAGGGATAGGTTGTGGGTGGAAGTGAAGGTTAAATGAACTGAAATCGCTGAACTCTTTCGTAATCACGTTCTCTTGGCTTATACTAAAGTTTAACTAACTCGTGATTAATTGTATGCATTTTTTGGAAACAGGCTAAGTGGAACATCCCCGACGATACACCTAGGACTGCCTGCTTGAAGGACATGAACGGAACATGGAAAACCTTTAAGAGCTGGCTCGTCAGTAACTTCCTCGCTGCGGGGAAATCTCCTTGCGAGAAGTACCCCTTCATATCGGAGGAGGTATGGGAGGAATTCACCAAGCAGAAGGGGACTGAGGAGTTCAAGGCCCTTAACGAGAAGAATAGGGTGATCCAGAAGAGGAACGACCACCCGCATCGGCTCGGATCCCGGGGCTATGCGGGGAAGGAGGAGCAGTGGAAGAAGGAACACGAGCAAAATCCTGTCATCGACACCCCTGAGTTGCTGCTCTCCGAGATCCGGGATGAGAGGTGCAAGCGATGGTGGAGGGGGAGGGGGTCCGTGTCGTCCACGGGGTCTGTGCAGTTCGGAACCCCTGGGGACGCCGACGTTGTGAGGCGAATGGTAAGTTGGCTAACCTCGTAAACTGTGTGCGCACAAGTGTATATAAGGCAATTTGTCTCACAAGGTACCTTCAAATGTAACAGATCTCTTTTGAGAAGGAGGCAGCGGAGGGATTGTTTACCCCGCAGAGGGAGAACGACATCCTCACCCGGGCTCTAGGAAATAAGGAGCATCCCGGGCGGACACGGGCCGTGGGAGCCATTGTGTCGTGGAAGGCCGGTTTCGTAGATCCGGCTCCACCGAGGAAGAAGGCCCGCACCTGGAAGGAAAAGGAAGCTGACCTCTCCGATAAGATACGGGCTGAGGTACAGGAGGAGATACGGGCGGAGATGCGGGCTGAGATACGGGCTGAGGTACAGTCTGAGGTGCAGACCGAGGTCGCACAAATGAGGGAAGAGTTTGCACGGTTGAGAGAAGCATTGCTGGCCAAGAGTGCAGATGAGGATCCCCAGGACGACGGTACCCCGCGGGGTCAGATAAGCAGTTGCGCTTCGAAGGTACTCGCGGATCCAGTGGATCTACTTGAGGTACTGCAAGCCTTCATCTGTGCACTTAAGTTGATGCCACTCCCATTCTGTTAGAGTTGTTTCGCTAACCTATTTTAATTGTTACAAATTTGCAGGGGCCGGAGGGCTGCATCCTACAGAATCACGTAGGCGCCGGGCAGGAAGTGGTTGGACACGGCTTCGTATATCCGTCTGGGCCGGATGTCCGGGTCCACTCTGTACCTCTGCGGTTGGGTTTCGCAAAGGTACAGGTGGACATGGCCATGCCGGGCTACAACGATTCTCCGTTGCCAGTCCCAACAGAGGAACTGCAGACACTTGCTGAGGCAGTGGGCTCCTACGTACAGTGGCCCAAGAAGTGTCTTGTAATACAACCGGTAAATCCTACACATTTTAGATTACATCCTACTCAGTACACTCAACTTGCATAATCTAACATACATGCTCATTAATTGAAGTGGCCTGCCGCTGGGCTACCAGGGGACTGCGCCCCCAGCTCGGGGCATGAGGCCTGATCTCGTGCGACCCTGGACACATCAAAGACGGCCTCCACCCCACCCAGCGCATCCACGCCTTCACCTCGGAAGAAAGCTACCATCACCTCGCCCTTGCCTTCGAAGGTACGTGCTCAGTCCCCAGCAAAAGGCAAGGGCAAAGGCAAGGGAAAAGGGCGACAGGGACAGCCAGAGAGGTTCACGAACGGGTCCCCACTCATGTCGGAGGCAGCTTTGCGCAAATTGGATCGATCAACCAGAGACCTCCACGCGTGGTACCTACACCGAGCTCCGCGCAATCTGAACTTCTTAGTTCCCTACAGACCTGGGCAGTTCCACCGTGAGCCCGGGAGTATATCCGTGGCACACGAGGATCTGTTCGACCTCTACAACGGGCAGGAGCTCGATATGTCCATCATACGGACTGGAGTCCTGTGAGTTTGCTGATGCTATGTATTGCTGTTTTCTAACTCTGTTTGCTAACTCTGCATTGTTGTAGTTCATTTGAAATGTAGTAACTTTCTGTGCAATACTAATGTCGTCCTTTGCATGCAGGTGCATGTATAGGCTAGCATCGGAGGCTGCGTGTGACAAGGTGGGTTTCCTCAACCCAGAGAAAATAAGCCTCACGATGCTAGAGCACGACGCCGCGCACGCTGAGCAATACATATCCAAGGCGCTGATGGCGCAGCAGGACATGGAGTTCATTCTGGTGCCGTACCACCAAAGTTTAGTGCATTTCGTACTAATTTAACTCGATCTTGTATGTTACACCTGAGATATACTTTGAGCACGCGGTCCTCTTTTACGTACAATGCAGGGGCCACTGGATCCTCATCGTGATCTGTCCGCCGAGGAACGAGGTGTACTACCTCGATTCGATGCGTGACAAATTATCGATGGAATATGTGGTCAAGGGGAATATGGAGGCATAAGTAACTTATATGTTTGATTTAAATTTTCACCTCACTAGCTCATGATAATACATTAACAGGCAATACTAACTGAAATGCAGGGCTTTTGATAAATATACGTCCGCTGGAGGGAGGCATGCCGCACCGCAGAGCTCCCTACTAGCTTGGAAAGAATATGAGGTACTCACGAGACTTTTTGTTTATGCTTAATTAGTTTATGGAAACAATAGCTAACATGTCTTCGCATATGCAATTATCTTAGTGCCATCAGCAGCTGCAATCGTGGGAATGCGGGTTTTATGTGTTGCGCTACATGTACGACCTAGTGTAGACAAACTTTGCCCAATTCCCCCAGGTAAGCATCGATAGCTAACTCAAATTTGAAAATTGGGTGTCACGTTCTAAATTAGGAAGTTAGTTACTAAGTATTCACACATGCTTGCAGATCGCCATGTCGAAAGACTCATACGAAAATGCAAAGATTAGAGATCTTCGACAAATCTGAGCTCAATATGTCATGGAGGAAGTTGCGCCCAACCATCCGCCATGATAATTTTCTCTTTTTCGTGTACTCTGTGCATAGATTGTTTATATACATGTGAATAAATATATATGTCAATAAATGTCCACATTGGATTGCAATTTGTATTTGTCGATATATATGTGAATAAATGTGAATAACTGTCTAATGTGTCAATCTGTACTGTATTGTGTATCCAATCTATAATGTATTGCATCTGTACTGTATATGTGAATGTACTGTATTGTGAATGCAAATAATGTACTGTATATGTGAATGTTCTATCGGCAAATTCATTCACAGCCGACAGACCACTACAAATTTTCTATCGGTAAACTCATCCACAACCGAGAGACTACTACCCATTTTTCTATCGGTAAACTTGAAATTAACCGTCAGAATAGAGTTACTTTTCCTGCCGGTGAACTCATCCACAACCGAGAGACTACTGTGGTTTTTTCTATCGGTAAACTCATCCACAACCGAGAGACTACTACCCATTTTTCTATCGGTAAACTTGAAATTAATCGTCAGAATAGAGTTACTTTTCCTGCCGGTGAACTCATCCACAACCGAGAGACTACTGTGGTTTTGTCTATCGGTAAACTCATCCACAACCGAGAGACTACTACCCACTTTTCTATCGGTAAACTTGAAATTAACCGTCAGAATAGAGTGACTTTTCCTGCCGGTGAACTCATCCACAACCGAGAGACTACTGTGATTTTTTCTATCGATAATGTCGTTTCCAACCGAGAGAGTGCTACACTTTTTTCTGTCGGTAAACTTATAATTAACCGTTAGAATATGGGTATTTTTCCCAATGCTAAACGTCAGACGACGACGGGTTTTCTATCGGTACAATCATAAGGTGCCGATAGAATAGTAATATTTTCCTGTCTGTAATCATGTAATTAACCGTTAGAATAGTGGTACTTTTCCCACCGTTAATCGTCAGACTACGACGGGTTTGCTATCGGTACACTCCTAAGATGCCGATAGAATTGTTAATTTCTTCTGTTGGTTATTTACCGATAGAAAATGTTCTGTCTTGTTCTATCGTGTCTATCTCTATCGGTACGAAAACCGATAGTAGAAGGGTTTTTTTTACCGATAGAAGAAAGCTTTTCTGTACTAGTGAAAGTACCTCGCTTACATAGTAGACGGGTCTGTGTATTCCTTCCCTATCCGCGATCAGGACAGCGCTGACCACGTGCGGGGTGGCCGCCAAATAAAGAAGTAATGGTTCTCCTTTGTCGGGAGACACCAGAACTGGCGGACTGGACAGATATGTTTTTACCTCCTGAAATGCTTTTTCGGCCTCATCGGACCATGTGAAATTATGATGCTTCCGCAGGGCCTTGAAGAAAGGTAATCCCCTTCCGCCTAGTCGCAATATGAAACGACTTAAGGCCGCCATGTGACCAGCCAGGCGTTGAACATCTTTCATGGTCGAGGGCGACCTCATCTGTTCGATGGCCCTGATTTTTTCAGGATTGACTTCAATGCCTCTGGAACAAACAAGGAAATCGAGAAGTTTTCCTGAAGAAACCCCGAAAGAACATTTCTCCGGGTTCAATTTTATTCCAAAGCGATTCAAATTACAAAAGGTTTCAGCGAGATCGTCCAAATGAGACAACTTCTTAGTACTTTTTACAACCAAGTCGTCTACATATGCTTCGAGATTACGCCCTATCTAGGAAAGAAAGGTCTTTTGCATCAAGCGCTGGTACGTGGAACCTGCGTTCTTGAAACCGAACGGCATTCTGACGTAGCAGTAGGTGCCGACCGGGGTGATGAAGGCAGTCTTCTCTTCATCTTCTTCTGTCATGCTAATTTGATGGTATCCTGAGTAAGCGTCCAGGAAGCTCATCAGTTCACAACCCGCGGTTGAGTCGACTAGCTGGTCGATGCGGGGAAGGGGAAGTCATCCTTCGGACAGGCACTGTTGAGGCTGGTGTCGTCGACGCACATGCGCCACTTGCCATTTGACTTGCGGACCATGACCGGATTTGCAAGCCATTCTGGGTGATCGACCTCGCGAATAAACCCGGCTTTTAGGAGTTTGTCTAACTCCTCTCGGATGGCTTCTTGTCGGTCGATAGCAAAATGCCTGAGCTTTTGCTTTATTGGTCGCTGTCCAGGTCGAATTGCTAACCTGTGCTCGATCACTTCCCTTGGGACACCGGGCATATCGTACGGTTTCCACGCAAACACATCTGCGTTAGCCCGGAGGAAAGTAATGAGCTTGAGTTCCTATTTGTCATCTAGGCCTGATCCGACCCGAATTGTCTTGGATGGATCGTCTGGGTACAAAGGAACCAGTTTGAGTTTTTCATCTCGTCGAGGAGCAACCTTGATCGCATCAGCGATGACTGTGGCGACCTGAGCGTCTCGGAGGGGAAGTTGGTCGACCATCTCCAAAGATAGCCGGTCACACGTTAGTGCCACGTTGCGACTGCCTCGGATCGAGATGACTCCTTTGGGGCCAGGCAATTTGCCGCACTGATAAGCATAGGGCGTTGCCATCATGAACTTAGCAAGAGCTGGCCTGCCAAAGATTGTATTGTAAGCCGAATCACAATCAATTACATCAAAAGTAACCAATTCTGTTCGGAAGTTGTCCGGTTCTCCCAGTGTGACCGGGAGGAGCACCTATCCCAACGGCATCATGGAGGGACCAGGGATTATCCCATAAAAAGGATGGATTATGGGTTTAATCTTCGAACGAGGAATTTGCATCTCGTTGAGTGCCTTGACCAATAAAATGTCCAAGGAGCTTCCTCCGTCGATCAGGACCCTTTCGACTCTCGCATTACTGATGATAGGGGTGATGACCAGAGGGAGCCTCAATGGTCGAGTAAGCCCCGCAGGACAATCAGTGCGATCAAACGTCAAAGGTGTGTCCGACCAACGGGGGTACTGAGGTTCACCGAGGGATGTCTTCGTCTGGTTAACCTCTCGATAAAAGGCCTTAAACTGCCTTTTGGAAACAAAAGAGGAGGAACCTCCAAAAATAACATTAATATGATTATGAGGTACCTGGTAAGACATCTCTTCGTCCCCGTCAGCATCCCTAAGCCCGCATGCTTGTTCCTTTGTTGGTAAGGTCGGCATCGGTCCAATCCCTTGGTAGAAGTCATCTAATTGCTTCAACCAACTCCTGTAGTTTTTGAGGTCGTAGCCTGCGGAGTTGTGGAGTGGACACCATTTCTTGCCTCCCTACGGGTTAGTCAACTTTTCTGGCTGGTCGGCACTACGACCACCAGAAGTAGTTTTTGTCGACGATTCGGACTCGGGGTCCTCAGCCGAACTTATGCAGAATTTGTAATAGTGAGACCTTTCAAGATGACCCCTCGGGAAGGTATGCTGAACAATGGAGAACAGGAACACAGAGAATTTAGACAGGTTCGGACCCTCGATGGTGGGAGTAAAAGCCCTACGTCCTGTTGAGATTTCACTAAGTGTGGTAAAATGTTTACAAATGGGAGGAAAAATCCTCACAGGCAAGGATTTTTCCTATAAAAGTGTACAAAAATAAGCTAAAGAAGACTTAAAAAATGCTATATGAGGTGTGCCGTAGACTTGGCTAACTTGGATCTCCCCCCGATTGATACTTCATGCCATCCTTTTATACTGCTTGAAAGGGTGCCATGTGAAGGAAACTGCATCAATCGGTTGCTCGGACGGTTAGATACGGTTTTTAAAACTGCTCTTAACCTCCCCGTAGGTTAAACACGTGTTATTCATGAATAACTGTACGTGTTAACCCCCTGACGGTTGATTTTCCACGTGTAGGAATCTTCGGGATACTTAGAATATCCTGTCGTATAGACAACCGAATAGATAGATCCCAGGTATCCTGATCGGTAGACGTTCTGACCGCGGGATTTGGCTGACCGCGTAATATCCCGAATGTGTAGTTCGCGTATAGGCCACGAACTTCTGACCGCGCAAGGCCTACGGTCTGACCCCGTAAAGCTGTGACTTGATCACGTAAAGCTTGCGACCTCGTGGTGATGCCTCTCAAAATAACTTGAGTTCGCATCTCCAGACACATGCTCTGGTTCGAACCTGTCTTGAACCAGAAGTTTATTAGAAGTGACCCGGGTGTCAATCCTCGTCAGCTAGCCCCCAAATTCGAAGAAAACGAAGAGACGTGTTTATTTCGAATTTAAAAACCGTGCATTGGATTTTTAACCCGGCCTTTTAACTTCTCCACTTAGTGGCGCACTACGTGAAAAACGGTTGGTTTTTCAAGACGGGTTCTGACATTACGTGACGGGTAATGATGGCGCCGTAGAGATTTTTATCTCGAGGTAAAATTGTAAATGTCTTTAACGAAACTCGAGGTGTCTGGGAGGCGAACCGTCGACCTGGCGGCTATAAATACCAGACCCCTGGACATGTAAAGATTCACAATTTCCCTCTCACGCCTAAGTCTTTTTCTTGTTACCTGGCTTCCTTCCTTTTCACTTACTCTTCCCAATGGCAGATCACGAAATCATCGAGATTGAGAGCGATGAAGGGGAAATTGTCGAACAAGGGTCTGATGAAGTCCTGTCTCCTTTAAGGAAGAAACCCAAGGTTGACGAAGGATCTTCCAGTGGAACAAAGGTGAAGAGTGTAGCGAGTTTCCTTCTTCCATCAGTTCCTTTGACCCTCCCCGTTCATGCCTCTCGGCAAGTTAGGCTTTTATCCTTAGAGAAAGATCCCATCACATTCAATTCTCCCATCCTTATGGGTGATCAACATCCTGGTCGGCAAGCGGTGACTATCCCTCGACCAGATGATTGCCATATTGGGTTGGCGAAGCAATTTTCTTCTGGGAACGTTGCACTGGGACAGGTAACAATTCTTCTCCCTTTTTGTTGATAATTTTAGTTAATATGACTAACTTTTTGCAAAATGCAGGAGGTAGGAGGCCCCAGCGATCAGCCTTCTGTTGCCCCATCTCTTCCTTCCGGACAGACTCTTCTGGAAGAGAAGAATGCCCTGGAGAAGAAGACCGAGGAGATGGCCTCGAAGATTCTGCGTTTAGCAGAATGTCTTGATCGATCCCGAGAGGAGGCGCACCATTTCCGTCGAGAGAGGGACTTCGCTCAGCAACAGCGAGAACTCTCCGACTTGATTAGGGACAATAGTGCGTCCGTTGTTAGGGATGATATAGATAGACTTAGGGTAGTTGCTAGTTCCCTGGGGGTTGTCAGTGTAGATCCTACTGACAACAATATGTCCCTTGGGGAACTTTGTAAACTTCTTTCGGAGCAAGTCGATGTTTTGATCGACTGCATCCCTTTTGTATGTAAAGAATGTAAGAAATAAAAAGTTTCTTATTTTTCACGAATATTCTTCACATCTTCTGTGCGAAAACATAGCCATAAACTTTACGTTTGCGACCATTCATACACAGGAAACTTTAAAAAGGCACCGCGACCTGCCCTGATTCCGCGAGCAGTTTCAGAGCCGCGGTCAGAACTAAAGTGCGACCAGAGTTAGGACTCGGTCAGGCCGTCATTGCGATTAGAATCGAAATTTCAGCCTAAAACATGATTTCGAAAAAACCATAACCCAATTAGAAACATTCCAGTACGTCAAAAATTGAGTTATATGATTTTTTCGAAGAAAATGTTCAAAATATAAAAAGGAAAAAATGCCTTCTGAAAAGTACTGAAAATTTTTCAGTCCTTTTGCACTTTCAGTTTCCAAAACAAAGAAGCCTTTTTGTTTCAGATCCGACGTCTGGGTACTTTATCGGGTCTATCAGTGACAGTATCCATTATGGGAAATGAATAAAGCATTCACTGGAACGTTTGAAACGAGCTGTTTACCCATTAATGCGTCGCCTTGGGTTTATAAAAAGCAGTAGGTAGCTTCTTGAGGAAGCCATTCAGCCGCGAAAAACCCTTAGAATTCCCGCCGCTCAAAACCCTCATTTTCTTCAGCCTTCGTCTTCCCTAAATCGCCAGCTTCCCCTTTGATTCTACACCATAGATGGCGTCCTGGAGCAGATCCATTCATCATTCTGAGGAGAGCCTGATGGCGCTTGAGAAGGAGGAGATCCTTTCTCCGCGGCTGCTCATTAACTGGCGACCTGCGGAGAAGGACCAAGAAACCCCAACTGTCCAAGAAGGCGAGTTGGTGGTTTTTGAGGAGTATTTTCGTTGCGGGTTCCGATTCCCTGAGAGTCGGTTCCTTAAGGATATCTTTGAGCATTACGGGTGGGAACTGATCAACCTCCACCCCAACGCGATGCTGATTCTTGTAGTATTCCAGCATCTCTGTGAAGCCTTCGTCGGAGTATATCCCAGCGTGGATCTTTTCCGACGATTTTACTTTTCGGCGTGGTCGAAGAGCACCAACGCCGCCGGATGCATCTACTTCCGGCTGAGGGATAAAAAGGAGTATCCCTCCCCACCCCTGCGAGATTCAGTGCACGGGTGGCACCAGAAATGGTTTTACTGCACCCCTCCGACCGAGAGCGGGCTGTGGTTTGAGAACTCGCGGCCGGAGAAAACAAGCGAGTTGGATACTCTCCCGGCGATGAACGCGGAGTTCATGAAGCATGCCGAGGTGATCCTTCACTTAGTCGAACAAGGGCTGACGGCACGTGACGTCATCCGAGACTTTGTGAAGAATCGGGTGAGCCCCCTACGTGAAAGGGCTCATCCGGCTTGGGAGATCACGTCCATGGCGGACACTACCCTGGACTATAATGAAGGTACTTATTTCTGACATAGAAATCCTTTTGTTATTTTTGAAATGTACCAATTTAACTTGTATCCGGGAACAGTCCTGCCCTCAGCTGAGATTGAGAGGCGGACTAACTACCTCCTCAGGGCGTACAACGCCGAGGTAGAGGGCCCCAAGGGATCGCCTCGCCCCCAAAGCTTGATTCATGCTGGCGACGACCTTAAACAGGAGCGCCGAAAGGTAAACTTCTCACTTGGCCTCTGTTTTGCAGGTTTCATGTATGTCCAACACTAATCAATTTCATTGGAATGAAAACAGCTCCTAGGGAGGTTCGCGGATGCGACATTTCCAAGTGAAAATGTCGGCTTTTTGAAGAAGCCGGCGGCGAAGAACGTGAAGAAGGTCTCCCAGAGACCCAGGACAAAGAGTCCTGCCCCTAAGAAGACCAAGCTGAACCCTGGGGAGGGGTCTTCACGAAGCGTCCCTCGTCCCGCAAGAAAGACTGCGGTAAGATATCACATTCCTGCTACTTTTTCAGGCGCGACATGGAATCACTTCTTCGTCGTACAGGGAGAGGGGAGCGAGGAGGAAGAGGATGACGTTCCTCTGATCCTTCGAAGGAGGAAGATCGCGGATCTTCCATCCAGCGATGTCCCAGGCTGTCCCGCAGAGACTACAGCTGCCGAAGAGGTGGCCGTGGCTGACCCTGCGACCACCGAAGATCTGGTGGTCGCGGGTGACCTTCCAATTCCTGAAGCCCCCGGGGTTTCAGGGTCAGTCATCTCTGCTTCCCTGGTCGAAGGGACGACTAAGGTAAAGGATCTTTTCGATCATTCCCTCCATGACTTTTTCTGCGTATTTGACAAGTTAATGTACATACAGGAAGGAGAGCTTCCCCCTGGGTCCACTGGGGGTTCCAGGGAGGAAAATCCTCCTCCTCCGCGGACAGAGGAGGAAGTAGACGAACGAAGGCCGGCTGTGACGGTTCCAGCAATTCAGGAATCGTCAAGGCCTTCGGATGAAGCCCCACCAATTAGCCCGGTGGTCCAGGTAAAGACTTATGTGTTTTTAACTGTTCCCTAAGAATATGCCTGTAACATGATATTTCCAGGGGGGTGCTGTCTTATTTACCATAAGGAAGGCAAGAACCGGAGACGGCTCTCCTTCGCAAGGGGAGTTGTCCCAGAAGTCCCAGGAACGAATGGGATTTCGAATAAGGTAAGAACTCTTATTCGACAATAATCTTATATAAAAACTGTTTGACCCACTCTTCCTGTTAGGCAAAAGAAGACAGCGCCTATACCTTCAACCGCCACTGGGGAGGTTGAAGCTAGGGCTAATGAGGGAGCCTCTAATGAAGAGCGCTCTACTCCCGTGGTTCAGGAAATCGTCCGGACCGCGGGAGGTGAATCAAGCACAGGGACTAGGTCACCACCAGTGGCCTCTGGGGGTGGCGTCTGGCCGGCACTCCCATCAACTGTCCCCGTTGCAGGCACTTCAGGCGCGCTAGCGAGGATTCCTGCTAGCATGGATGATGCTGCCTTAAATAAGTTTATGAAGGTATGATGACTCCTGTTTCGGTGTTTGAATCGCCTTTAGAGCATACTTGACTCTCTTGCTTTGTGTCACAGGGCTTGTCATGGGTGACGAGCCAGTCGCATGCTGCAATGGCTAGCATGGCGGCTGTTCAAAAAGATCGTGACGGCTTGCGCAAGTGAGTATCATCATCCTTCTGTTAATATAAGTAGGCTTTAATTGTGACTAACCTGATTTTGCTGCAGAGAGGTTACATTCTTGAAGAAGGAGTTAACCAAGATAAAGCTGAACTCAGTTACAGAGTTTCAGAAACTACGGACTGAAATCAATAGACTTCAGTCTGAGAATGTTGGTAAGTCGATTCCCAACTTGAGAAGACTTAAAGACATTTCTTGTTCATAACCTCTTTTCTTTGTGCAGCGCAAGCAGGTCGTATTAAACAGCTCAGCCAGGACAAAATGCTTCTCGAGTCCTCGCTCGACCACACCAATCAAGTGGTCAAAGAGTTGAGTCTACTGGTCTTCGAAAAACTGAAGGCCATAGCCAGCCTTTTGAATACCAATGTGGTAGAGTTGAGGAAGGACAACCCAGATGTCAGCGATTGGGCATCGCTGCTTACAACTCAAGCAGAATCACTGCTCGAATATCTCCCTGGAGATTTACGGCGACGTGAAGAAATGATCAGGACGAGAGTCCGATCAGCCGCATCCGCCGTACTCAGCCGGGTTCGACTTCACCATGGCCCAGATCCGAATCTGAGCGCGCTGGTGGGACCGGTTGAGGTCGAGAGTGACGAACTGCTTGACGCCATTATCGAAGAAGTTAAGCCCTTCGTTGACAAGCTCTTGGCTGAGCTAAGGATCGAATGATTCTTGTATTTTGTAACCAAACAATTGTAATTACAATGCTATGTATGTAAAATCATTTTTTCAAGAGAAAGTGCATATTCACATCATAAGTTTCATACTATAAGTATATTCCTCTAGCCCCCGCCTCTGTTTTGTGAATACTGAAGCCTTAGTATTTTAAACAGAGGAAAACATAAGTATGATGACCAGGGATATGTGCTTCAAGCCGATGGTCAAGATTAAAGTAATATTTTAACCTTATTGCAAACTGGTAGCCACCCAAATGACCGAAGACTAGCCAGATAGTCCCGTGTGCGTTGAGAAACGGCTTATTTAGGAGTGACTTATCTGGAAGTGATCATGAGATTGACCAGCGAATCCGGTTGAAAAATGCTGTAATAACCTAACCGCCGGCGATCAGCCCCCAGGTCGAATTTGTATAATTTGGGCTTAAAGAAAAACACTCATTGTATGAAAACAAGACATGCTTTTTATGAAAAGATGCTAATTGAACAGGAAAAAAGTGATTGGAATACTTACACGTAAAACTTGCGAAGTTGATCGATGTTCCAAGTATTGGACAAAATCCGACCATCCTCCATGGCTAACCGCGCAGATCCTGACCGCGACACTGAGACGACAGTATATGGTCCCTCCCACTTTGGGGAGAATTTATTGCGGTTAGACTGGTCTTGAATTTTTCGTAAAACCAAGTCGCCCACGTTGAGATCACGTGGTCGCACCTTTTTACTGTGATACTTGCGTAGAGCCTGCAAGTATACCGCGGACTTAATCAGGGCGCGATCACGCCGTTCTTCCAGGTGGATGAGATCTTGCGATCGTTGTTCGGATTGGTTGACCTGTTCGAATTGATTCGTGCGAACAGATCCAATACTTACTTCCATAGGCAACACAGCCTCGGCTCCATAGACCAAATGGAAGGGTGTCTCACCGGTGGCTCGACTAGAGGTAGTTCGTAGTGCCCATAGAACAGTATAGAGCTCGTCTGCCCAAGCCCCCGAGCGGGTCTTGAGGCGATCAAAAACACGTTTTTTGATACCTTGCAGTACTTGCCCATTGGCCCGTTCTACGGCTCCATTGCTTTGTGGATGTGCCACGGAAGCAAAGCACACCTTGGTCCCAATCTGATCACAGTAGTCTAGGAAAAGACCGCTGACGAACTGAGAACCGTTGTCTGTGATGAGACGGTTTGGAACACCAAATCGTGCCACAATGTTCTTGTGAAAGAACTTTTGTGCGGCTAACGCAGTAATATTTCGTACTGGTTCGGCCTCAATCTACTTTGTGAACGTGTCAATGGCTACAAACAAAAACTTGTATCCATTGACCGCTTGTGGCATAGGACCGACGATGTCCATTCCCCAGATCGCGAAAGGCCATGCGAGAGGAATAGTTTGTAATGCATAAGCAGGTTGATGAACCTGTCTTGCATGAAACTGACATTGTGGACACATCTTGACCATAAGCTTGGCATCATCGAGTGCCGAAGGCCAGTAGAATCCCTGTCGAAAAACTTTTCCGACCAGTGTTCGGTATGACGCGTGTGCACCGCATACACCGTCATGTATTTCTTTCAAGAGGGATTTTCCTTCCTCCTGAGATATGCAACGCATGAATACTCCTTGAGTACCCATTCTGTACATAACCCCATCTATGAGTTTGTACAGACGCGCCTTTCGAATTAACCGATCGCTTTTGGTTTCGTCCTCGGGTAGGGTCCCATGTTCAAGATAGACCCTCAATGGATGAGTCCAATCTTGTTCCTGACCGAGGTTGGCAACGAAGGCTATTGCCGGATCATCCTCGACCGAAGTCATGATCGAAGGATGGTCCACGTGTTCAATGAACACTCCTGCCGGAGCGAATGAGCGTGAGGATCCAATTTTGGATAATTGGTCTGCGAGAATGTTGTCCTTTCGCGGGATGTATTGGACTTCGAAGTGACTGAAGTGTTTTTCCAATCTCCTCACTTCCCCCAGGTAATGAGCCATTGTCTCATCGGAGGTGCTGTACTCCTTGTTTACCTGGTTTACGACCAGCTGTGAGCCCCCCCTCACCACTAGTCGACGGACTCCGAGGAATTTTGCTGCCCGGAGCCCTGCAAGAAGACCTTCATACTCCGCTGCATTGTTGGTTGCAACAAAGTGTAGTTGGATGACATACTTAAGCTGTTCGCCCTGAGGTGTAACTAAGACCACTCCAGCCCCCGAGTGTTGAAAACTACGGGAGCCGTCAAAGTACATTGTCCAATAATCGGGGCACTCCAGTTCCTTTTCCAACTGCACGGGTGGCTCAGGGTTTGTCCATTCGACCACAAAGTCGGCCAAAACCTGAGACTTAACCGCCGTGCGAGGGGTAAAGTGGATCTCAAAGGCACCGAATTCAACCGCCCATTTGGCGATTCGACCAGATTTTTCTAGATTTCGGACAATATCCCCTAAAGGAAAAGAGGAAGGTACTGTGATCTTGTGTGCTTGAAAGTAATGTCGTAGCTTACGGGAAGCCATCAGTAGCGCGTAAAGTATCTTCTGGACCTCAGGGTAGCGCTCCTTAGGACCATGAAGTACTTCGCTCACATAGTAGACGGGTCTGTGCACTCCTTCCCTTTCCGCGATCAGAACTGCGCTGACCGTGTGTGAGGTGGCCGCCAAATACAGAAGTAATGGTTCATCCTTTTCAGGAGACACCAATACTGGCGGACTGGATAGATATGTTTTTACCTCTTGAAACGCTTTTTCGGCCTCATCTGACCACGTGAAGTTATGATGTTTCCGCAAGGCTTTAAAGAAAGGTAGTCCCCTTTCGCCTAATCGCGATATGAAACGACTTAAAGCCGCCATGCGACCAGCCAGGCGTTGAACATCCTTCATGGTCGAGGGCGACCTCATTTGCTCAATAGCTCTGATTTTTTCAGGATTAACCTCAATGCCCCTGGAACACACAAGAAAACCAAGAAGCTTTCCTGAAGAAACCCCGAAAGAACATTTCTCCGGGTTCAATTTTATTCCAAAGCGATTCAAGTTACAGCAGGTTTCAGCAAGATCGTCCAAATGAGACAATCTTTTGGCACTTTTTACAACCAAGTCGTCTACATATGCTTCGAGATTACGCCCTATCTGGGAAAGAAAGGTCTTTTGCATCAAGCGCTGGTACGTGGAACCAGCGTTCTTGAGACCGAACGGCATTCTGACGTTGCAGTACGTGCCGAACGGGGTGATGAAGGCAGTTTTCTCTTCATCGTCTTCTGCCATGCTAATTTGATGATATCCCGAGTAGGCATCCAGAAAACTCATCAGTTCGCAACCCGCAGTGGAGTCAACCAGCTGGTCGATGCGGGGAAGGGGAAAGTCATCCTTCGGACAGGCACTGTTGAGGCTAGTATAGTCGACGCACATGCGCCACTTGCCATTTGACTTGCGGACCATGACCGGATTGGCGAGCCAGTCCGGGTGATTCACCTCGCAGATGAACCCGGCCTGTAAGAGTTTGTCTAACTCTTCTCGGATGGCTTCCTGTCGGTCGGTGGCAAAACGCCTGAGCTTTTGCTTTATTGGTCGTTGTCCAGGTCGGATTGCTAACCTGTGCTCAATTACTTCCCTTGGGACACCGGGCATGTCGGACGGTTTCCACGCAAACACATCTGCATTAGCCCGGAGGAAAGCAACGAGGTCGAGTTCCTATTTGTCATCCAGGGTTGACCCAACCCGAATTGTCTTGGATGGGTCATCTGGATACAAAGGAACTTGTTTGAGTTTCTCATCTGGTCGAGGAGCAGCCCTGATCGCATCGGTGGCGACAGTGGCGACCTGAGCGTCCCGGAGGGGAAGTTGATCGACCATCTCCAAAGATAGCCGGTCGCACGTGAGTGCCACGTTGCGACTACCTCGGACCGAAATGACACCTTTGGGGCCAGGCAATTTCCCGCACTGATAAGCATAGTGCGTTGCCATCATGAACTTAGCGAGAGTAGGCCTGCCAAAGATTGCATTATAAGCTGAATCACAATCGATTACATCGAAAGTAACCAATTCTGTTCGGAAGTTATCTGGTTCTCCCAGAGTGACCGGGAGGACCACTTGTCCCAATGGCATCATGGAGGGGCCTGGGATTATCCCATAAAACGGATGAATTATGGGCTTGATCTTCGAACGAGGAATTTGCATTTCGTCGAGTGTCTTGACCAATAAAAGATCAAGGGAACTTCCCCCGTCGATCAGGACCCTTTCGACTCTCGCGTTACTGATGATTGGGGTAATAACCAGAGGTAATCTCAATGGTCGAGTTAGCCCCGCAGGACAGTCAGCGCGGTCGAACGTCAGAGGCATATCCGACCAACGGGGATATTGAGGTTCACCAAGGGATGTCTCCGTTTGGTTAACCTCTCGGCAAAAAGTTTTAAACTGCCTTTTGGAAACGAAAGAGGAGGAGCCTCTGAAAATGACATTAACATGATTTTGAGGTACCTGGTAAGCCATTTCTTCGTCTCCATCGACGTCTCTAACCCCGCACGCCTGCTCTTTGGGCGGTAAGGTCGGCATTGGCCCAGCTCCTTGGTAGAAATCATCCAGCTGTTTCAACCAACTCCTGCAGTTTTTGAGATCATGGCTTGCGGAATTGTGGAGTGGACACCACCTTTTGCCCTCCTGCGGATTAGTTAATTTTTCTGGCTGGTCGGAATCCCGGCCACCAGAAGCAGTTTTACTTTTGAAAGAAAACTTATTACCTTTGGTCGAAGGTGGTTTCTCCGCGACCGCGACCTCACGGTACTGTCCAGAGCGGTTCCTCTTCGACTTTTTTGACTTCCCACCCGGTGAAGACTCCGGCTTTTTGCTCGAGTCTTCTTTCTTGGCGTCCTTGAAGCCTGGTTGGGGTGGTAGGTCCCCCTTGTCAACCATTCGGTTCCATTCGACTGCCTCGGCTGCATCAGAGTATCGATCAGCCATATCGAACAGATCGGCCACCGATCGAGGAGGGTGAATGAGCAAGTCTTCAGTGAATCTCCGGTATCGAACGGCATGCTTAAATGCCCTGATTACGGAACCATCAGATATGTTCGGGATGGTATTTCTTACCCCGACAAACCTCTTGACAAACTGCCGAAGCGTTTCGGTCGAAGTTTGCCGCAATCTATGCAAGTCGTCCTCCTTACCTGGCTTTTGGTAACAGTTTTGAAAATTGCTAAGGATGGCATCGCATAGCATTTCCCAATTGTAGATAGAACCCTCAGGCTGATTGAACAACCAAGTTCTAGCCGGTCCTACGAGGACTGTTGGCAGGTAGTTAGCCATGACCTTGTCATCGCCTCCTGCGGCTTGGATGGCAGTAATATAGATCTGAAGAAACTCGGATGGGTTCTGAGTTCCGTCAAACCTCTCAATGGCCCCTGGTCGAAACTTATCAGGCCAAACGACCGCTCGTAGGCCAGGCGAGAAAGCTTTGCAACCGACGTAAGGACCGTGGACCGTCCCGCGACTTTCGGTCAGGTTTCGAGCAAACTCACTTAACGGCGGGGTTACTCGAGGTCCCAAACGAGAATGAACGGGAACTCGATCCCTACTGCGAGAGTCCTGCATTCGCCGATATTTGTCCTGTCGGGACGGTATAGGCGGCGGGTAACTCCGTCGACCATAGCCAAAATGAGGACCATCTCGATCACGGGAATGTGTCACTGAGCGGGAAGAGGCTGTTGGGGTCGCCTCAGATGCGACCTCGTCCAATCTTTCCGCCAGGATCCTGTAAAAGGCCGGTCTCTGCGCATCCGTGACCGTAGGAGGAAAGTTACGCATGACTTCCGCGATAGATCGCAGTCGACCATGGGTACTTCTCCTAGGGGCACCGGGTGTTATTGTTTCCTCGTCCACTGGGAAGTGCTCCGGTGGTAAGGAAGGAGTCTGGTCACGTCTATGACCACGCGACCGTCGAGAAGAACTCGGGGCAGCATCGTAACGAGCCTGCGCATCTTGAAGAGCCTCTAGGGCAGTTCTGCGTAGTTCGTTGTTTTGTTGCTCGAGATCTTGCTCCTCCTTCTGTTTGCGATCTTGTTCTTCCCTGGCAGCCTGTTGATCGGGAGTTTCCTCCGACAACGCAGCAAACTGCCTAGGGAGAGAAGTCGCCGATGGGGAGAACATCTCGGTTTGTTCCGAGTCAGACTCGAAATCAAAGAGACGGTGAAGGTTATCAGGGTCGAATCTTCCTGGGCTGACCTCGGGGTCACCATCATACTTTCCCTCAGCGGGATCGTACGATGGGCCGGACTCATCACCTAGCACATTAAGAACCTCTGTGGGTTCTGACCCTGTGCCAATTACCTCCTGGTCGATCATCATGACTTGGGAAGATGGTTCATCCTGTGGAAGATTCTGGCCTTCGACCTCTTCCATCGGAACGGGATCACTTGGAGAAGGCATTGGGATATGAGCATAATCCTCGAGATCAAAATCATTCTCGGAATCATATGCTCCAGCCATGTTTCGGCGAACCTCTGAATTTTAATTAGGACGCCTTGAGAAAGGCCCCACGGTGGGCGCCAGCTGTCGACGATTCGGACTCGGGGTCCTCAGCCGAACTTATGCAGAATTTGTAATAGTGAGACCTTTCAAGATGACCCCTCGGGAAGGTATGCTGAACAATGGAGAACAGGAACACAGAGAATTTAGACAGGTTCGGGCCCTCGATGGTGGGAGTAAAAGCCCTACGTCCTGTTGAGATTTCACTAAGTGTGGTAAAATGTTTACAAATGGGAGGAAAAATCCTCACAGGCAAGGATTTTTCCTATAAAAGTGTACAAAAATAAGGTAAAGAAGACTTAAAAAATGCTATATGAGGTGTGCCGTAGACTTGGCTAACTTGGATCTCCCCCCGATTGATACTTCATGCCATCCTTTTATACTGCTTGAAAGGGTGCCATGTGAAGGAAACTGCATCAATCGGTTGCTCGGACGGTTAGATACGGTTTTTAAAACTGCTCTTAACCTCCCCGTAGGTTAAACACGTGTTATTCATGAATAACTGTACGTGTTAACCCCCTGACGGTTGATTTTCCACGTGTAGGAATCTTCGGGATACTTAGAATATCCTGTCGTATAGACAACCGAATAGATAGATCCCAGGTATCCTGATCGGTAGACGTTCTGACCGCGGGATTTGGCTGACCGCGTAATATCCCGAATGTGTAGTTCGCGTATAGGCCACGAACTTCTGACCGCGCAAGTCCTACGGTCTGACCGCGTAAAGCTGCGACTTGATCACGTAAAGCTTGCGACCTCGTGGTGATGCCTCTCAAAATAACTTGAGTTCGCATCTCCAGACACATGCTCTGGTTCGAACCTGTCTTGAACCAGAAGTTTATTAGAAGTGACCCGGGTGTCAATCCTCGTCAGTTTTATTCTTAAACGAAGGCTTGTTACTTTTGGTCGAAAGAGGCTTCTCTGCAACTGCGACCTCGCGGTACTGTCCAGAGCGATTCCTTTTCGACTTCTTCGACTTCCCGCCCGACGAAGATTCTGGCTTCTTGCTTGAATGTTCTTTCCTAGCGTCCTTGAGACCTGGTTGAGGCGGTAGGTTGCCTTTGTCGACCATCCGGTTCCATTCGACCGCTTCGGCCGCGCCGGAGTATCGATCAGCCATATCAAAGAGATCGGCTACTGATCGAGGAGGATGGATGAGCAAGTCTTCAGTGAATCTCCGATACCAAACGGCATGTTTAAATGCCCTAATAACGGAGCTGTCAGATATGTTTGGAATGGTATTCCTCACCCCGACAAACCTCTTGACAAACTGACGAAGGGTTTCGGTTGAGGTTTGCCGTAACCGATGGAGGTCATCCTCTTTACCCGACTTTTGATAACAATTTTGGAAATTGCTGAGGATAGCGTCGCACAGCATTTCCCAGTTGTAGATAGAACCTTCGGGTTGATTAAACAACCAGGTTCTTGCCGGTCCTTCAAGGACTGTAGGCAGGTAGTTGGCCATGACTCAGTCATCGCCTCCTGCCGCTTGGATATCAGTAATATAGATTTGAAGGAACTCGGATGGGTTCTGAGTCCCGTCGAACCTTTCTATGGCCCCTGGTTGAAACTTGTCTGACCAAACGACCGCACGAAGGCCAGGCGAGAAAGCTTTGCAACCCACGTAGGGACCGTGAACTGTCCTGTGACTTTCGACCGGATCACGAGCGACTTCACGCAATGCAGAAGTCACTCGTGGTCCTAAGCAAGTGATCCGTTTGAGACCTAGCCTTGGTTTTCGCACTAGGCTCGCCCAGATTCTAATATGCGGAATAACGGGATCTTACTCGGAAATACCGAAACCCAAAGTAATTGCCCAACTCTTTATTTCAAAGAGGGCTTTACACGTCGAACGTTAGGCACACTTACCTACGTCGAAGGAACTATAAGTGTCTAAAACTCAAATAAGTTCTATGACTCTTCGATTGAATTCGATGATCTAAACTAGACCTATTACAAGGTATTTATAGTCCAATCATATGATACGTATCAGACTTAGAGACCTAAACGTATTGGACTCATATAACTAATCCTAAACAAATAAGCTTAGTTATACACATTCGGATCGGATTACAATTCCAAACAGGGAACGAATTTCTTTTCCTGGTCGCGGACCAATCCATGGTCGCGGACTCATCCAGGTCGCAAAGCCGTATGCGATCAGGACTTGGTCACGAATCCGTATGCGATCAGAACTTGAAGATCCTCCCGGATCATGACTCCCTTGTTGAGAAGGAGCCAACCCCTGTTGCGACCTCTCGATCAAACTGGAGATGTGGAAATTGGGCTTGTCCATCTTCTTTGGTGTACCACTTTGCCGCACGTGCTCGTTGATCTTTCCAACCGATTCAAAAAGTCTCCTTGGTGCCACTGCGGGTGGTAGTCACCTTCTTTTCCAGAATCACATCTTCACGTAGAGGTTTGTCTCATTGATAGACCAAGTCTTCAACAGATTGTACTATGGTATCTGGCTCATCATCCAGCATTGAAGGCTCGAAGAGTTTGAATCCTTCCCAAGGTCGCAAACCTTTCCAAAGTCGCAAACCTTTTCGTGGTCGCAAATCCGTTGCGAACTCGACCTGAGATCCTCCCGGATCATGACTCCTCTGTTGAGAAGGAGCCAACTCCCGTTGGTGACCAACTGTGAAGTTGTAGAGAACGACTGGGAGTTTTTGAACGAACACACGATGAGCAATGCTACAATCGTCGGATCGAATGTATTGATAGGCGCTCATAGAGCTTGGCACCTCCGTCATGGATTGTGGCCTTGGCCACTCGCGGATAGCCTTCCCCTTGTCGAGGTTAATACCATCACCGATCCCAAAGCTAGGATTGCGAAGTTTGAATAGTGGCGCCGTAGAGACAAGTTGCATGTCGTTTTCAACTAGTCGTTGTGGTGATCGACGATATACCTCAACGAACAGCACGTTGTTTTCCGCAGGTAAGCTTGCCAAACAACCATCATTTTCCATACTCGATGTATCACAATCCCCTTGGCTAACTGGACGCATCACGCTCAGCACACACTTTGAGCATGCATTGACAATCCGTTTTGCCAGATTTGCTGTCAACAAGTCCTTGGTGTCGACGTGGTCGTTTTTGCTAATGATAAATTTCGTCCCATCCTTTGTGAGGTCGTAGTCTTGAGCTCTTCGGTGGTAATGGGTGTCACGATCGTATAGGAACGGACTTCCAAAAATCACTTGACAGATATCGATAGGGACAACATCGCATTGCACCTCATCGATATATCGTGCAGAGATCGCAAACTTCAACACACACTGACTCGTAATCTGTTGGTTCACGTCGTATGTAAACCAACCCAGTGGATATGGTCGCGGGTGTGTGGTTGTCTTCAAATCAAGTCACCGAACCAGTCCAGCGGAGACCAGATTCTTCTGACTTCCTGGATCGAATATCGCTGCGACCACTTCATGCTTCACCTGGATGTTGATGGTGAACAAGTCCTCCGTTGGGTGATGGTCGTTCAGTGGATCGGAACCCTTCTCCTTCGGCATTGCCATCAGAGACAAGGTCGTATCCGCCTCATTAACCAAATTCGCTCGGACAACTTCTTCATCGGGTGAAGTCGCAGTAGCCGTGGCTGTTCTTTTCCCTGGTCCTTTTTTTTTTATCGAAGTTCAGGATGAAGCTTGTAACATTTGTCCTTGGTATGCCCCGCGATTTGACAATTTTCGCAAAAGGCACCCGTGCCCGATTTTGAAGCGTTCTTCTTCGGACTCGGCTTTTTCTTTGTCGAGGTCGCATTTTCCTTCGTGCTTTTGTCGCTGCGGGATTTATTCTTCTTCTCAATAGCCAAAGCAGTTGTGCTCGCGGTCGAGATGTCTTGAACTCTGAACAGACTTAGCTCAGTACTGATCGATTTCTAAAGTCCAGATGTGTACTTCCGAAATACCTGAGGATCGGACAGTGAGATGCCAATGACTATTGCTTGTCGCCGAAACTCTGTCGTATAGTCTTGAACGGTCTGGTCACGCCGTTGGTACAATATGTGCCAACGCTCCCATCTCTCCTCAAGGTAACCCATCGGATAGAATTCTTGTCGCAGAAGTCGTTTGAATTGACCCCACGCAAGGTCGTTAGCTTCACCACTGGCGACAAGGGCCTTCCACCATGTCTTGGCGTGGTCCTTCATCTTCACAGGTGCAAATTTGACCTTTTGAGCGCTACTAAACCCTTTCAGGTCAAAGTAGGTCTCAAGTTGGTCGATCCAAGAATCCAGCTTCTCGGCATCGATCACCCCATCATATATGGGTATATCAATCTTAGCGTCGACTTTAAAAGATCCGACAGCTAAGGAGGTGTTGGCGAGGTCGTCGGTCTTGTGGTCGCCTTCATCTTCATCTTTGTCTGCCCTGCGCAAGTCTTCACCAGTCTTCTCACCCATAACCTTCCCTACTCCAGGAGGTACAATCATGGCCTGCTGCTTAATGCAAGCAAGCACGGTTTCCATGTCGGTGGAGAGCTTAGCCACTTGTTCGGCTAGGTTAGCTTGAACGGAGGTATCGTCAGACATTGTAGGAGACGCGGCTGTAGGAACTGTCAACTGATCACCTGGAATTTCGCCGGAAGTTTTGTAACCCTGGCGAGTCTTCACCATCCACAGGATAGGAAAGTTGCTCTGATACCAACTTGATCCGTTTGAGACCTAGCCTTGGTTTTCGCACTAGGCTCGCCCAGATTCTAATATGCGGAATAACGGGATCTTACTCGGAAATACCGAAACCCAAAGTAATTGCACAACTCTTTATTTCAAAGAGGGCTTTACACGTCGAACGTTAGGCACACTTACCTACGTCGAAGGAACTATAAGTGTCTAAAACTCAAATAAGTTCTATGACTCTTCGATTGAATTCGATGATTTAAACTAGACCTATTACAAGGTATTTATAGTCCAATCGTATGAGTACGTATCAAACTTAGAGACCTAAACGTATTAGACTCATATAACTAATCCTAAACAGATAAGCTTAGTTATACACATTCGGATCGGATTACAATTTCGAACAGGGAACGAATTTCTTTTCCTGGTCGCGGACCAATCCATGGTCGCGGACTCATCCAGGTCGCAAAGCCGTATGCGATCAGGACTTGGTCGCGAATCCGTATGCGATCAGGACTTGGAGATCCTCCCGGATCAGCAAGAGTGGACAGGGACTCGATCCCTACCACGAGAATACTGTGCCCACCTGGACTTGTCCTGGCGGGATGGTACAGGCGGTGGGTAACTTCGTCGACCAGAACCAGAGTGAGAACACTCTCAGTCGCGGGAACGTGTTACCGATCGGGAGGAGGCCGTAGGGGTCGCCTCTGACGTGACCTCATCCAACCTCTCCGCCAGGATTCTGGTGAAGGCCGGTTTCTGCGCATCCGTGACCGTAGGAGGGAAATTTTGCATGGCCTCCGCAATAGATCGGAGTCGGCCATGTGTACTTCTCCTAGGGGCACCAGGTGTCACCGTTTCTTCGTCCACCAGGAAACGCTCCAGAGGCAAAGAAGGGGTCTGGTCGCGTCTGTGACCACGTGATCGTCGGGAAGAACTCGGAGCAGCATCGTAACGAGCCTGCGCATCTTGAAGAGCCTCTAGGGCAGTTCTGCGTAGTTCGTTGTTTTGTTGCTTGAGATCTTGATCCTCCTGTTTGCGTTCCTGTTCTTCCCTAGCAGCTTGCTGATCAGGAGTTTCCTCCGATAAAGCAGCAAACTGTCTAGGGAGAGAAGTTGCCGAGGGAGAAAACATCTCGGTTTGTTCCGAGTCAGACTCAAAATCAAAGAGACGGTGGAGGTTATCAGGGTCAAACCTCCCCGGGCTGATTTCTTGGTCGATATCATATCCTTCCCCTCATCGGGGTCCTATGACGGACCAGACTCACCCTCTAGCGCATTAAGAACCTCGGTGGGTTCTGACCTTGCGCTAGTTGCCCCCTGGTCGATGGACATGACCTGGAGAGTCGATTCGACCTCTGGGAGATTTTCGCCTCCAACATCTTCCATCGGAATAGGATCGCTTGGAGAAGGCATTGGAATGTGAGCATAATCCTCGAGATCAAAATCGTTCTCGGAATCATATACTCCAGCCATGATTCAGCGAACCTTCGGATGAAAATTAGGACGCCTTGAGAAAGGCCCCACGGTGGGCGCCAGCTGTCGACGATTCGGACTCGGGGTCCTTAGCCGAACTTATGCAAAATTTGTAGGTTGTGAGACCTTTCAGGGTGTCCCTCCAGGAAGGTATGTAGAATTATGGAGAACTAGAGCACAGAGAACTTTATACAGGTTCGGCCCCTCGATGATGGGAGTAATAGCCCTACGTCCTGTTAGGATTTCACTATGTGTAGTAAAAGACTTACAAAGTGACGGGAAAAGATCTTCACAGGCAAAGATTTTCCCTATATGATTGTACAAGATGAAGCCTGGAAGGTTTATGGAAGCTATCTAATCTAGGCTATTGTCTTGGTTGTTTGCTCAGTTGATCTTTGGGTGAGATGTGTTATATCTCCTATGGATGAGATGTCACGTCTCTCGTCCTTGTATGATGTGATCATCCCTTTTTTGATGCACCATCCTGCCCTTTTATACTGGTCGAAAGGGCAGCAAGTCGTAACGGCATCAAACGGTTGCTTGGATGCGGTTTAGAGAACCGCTCTTAACTCCCATGCAGGTTTAACATGTGTTATTTGTGGATAACTGCACGTATTAACCTCTTGACGGTTGTTCCTCTACGTGGAAGAATCTTCAGGATACTTGGGATATTCCCGCTACAGGGAGAGATTAAACCCACGTTCCCTGGTCGAAAGTGCTCTGACCGCGCGATGTTGGCTGACCGCGCAACATCTTCAGCCTTCAGTCCGCGCATAGCATACGAACTCCTGACCGCGCACTAGCTGCGATCTGATCGCGTAAGGCTTGCGACCTCGGGCTGGTACTTCTCAGAATGACTTGAGTTCGCACCGCCAGGCACGTGTCTGGCTCGAATCTATCCTGAACCAGTCGCGCATTTATTTGAACTGACTCGGGTGTCAATCCTCGTCAGTAACCATTTTTCCTGACTCAAAGTCGAACATTAATTGGATGTGACGTACGTTCCTAACTTCATACACGCATATATGCAGAGCGCCATGTTGAAAGACCAATATGAGTTGCCTCAATTGAATGAGCTGCGAACAATTTGGGCTCAATATGTCATGGAAGAAGTGGCTATCAACGATCGATTGTAACTGACTTGTGTAATATATATTGAATGTGTTGATTGCTGTATTTCTGAATAAACTCAATATGTGAATAGATTCATTGGTGTATTTGTGAATAAACTCTATCAATATGTGAATAAATTCAATCTATCCAATGCATGTGTATATTACTGTATTAGTGTATTTGTGAACAAATTCAATAAGTGAATATTGGTGTATTTGTAAATATTGGTGTATTTGTGAATGATCCAATGTATCTCTGTATTGCTATATTTGTGAAAGATTCCAGTACTAACCGTGTCGAGTACATAACCGATAGGAAAAACTACACAGTACTATTGGTTATATACTACAACCGATAAAATAAATATTCCAGTACTATCGGTTCATATACTACAACCGATAGAATAAAGTTTCCAGCACTAACTGTGTCGAGTACCTAACCGATAGAAAAAACCTACACAATACTATCGGTTTAGATCCTAGCCGATAGAAGAAATAGTAGTTAGCGATTAGTGAACGTTGGGAATGTAGATGTTTTACTAACAGTTTTCAACCAATAGAAGTGTGCTACGTTTCTTCTATCGTGCCGATCACTATCGGTAAGAGAACCGATAGTAGAGTGGATTTTAAACCGATAGTGAAAAGCATTTCTGTAGTAGTGACAACCATAACATAAATTGAAAAAAGCACTTTATTATTAAAGGAAATATGCTAATGGAAAAGGGAAATAGAAATGGGAAAACTTATACATAAAACTTGCACAATTGATCTATATTTCAAGTATTGGATAAGATCCTTCCATCTTCCATAGCTAATCGAGCCGATCCTGGTCGTGGAATTGAGACCACAGTATAAGGAACTTCCCACTGAGGGGAGAACTTGTTTCCATTGGAATGGCTTTGAATTTTTCTTAAAACCAGGTCACCCATGTAAAGACTACGTGGTTTCACCTTTCTACTGTGATATTTACACAAAGCTTGTAAATATACAGCAGACCTAATCAATACTCGATCACGCTTTTCTTCGAGCAGAGAAAGTTCACCTTCTCGAGCATCACTTTGATTGTCAATATCTCAGTGACTTAGGCGAGCCGAACCAAGTTGTATTTCAACTGGTAAGACAGCTTCTATACCAAAAACCAGTTGGAAAGGCATCTCACCTGCTCGACTGGAGGTGGTATGTAATGCCCATAATACGGAGTAGAGTTCATCTACCCAAGCCCCCGAGCGTAACTTAAGATGGTCAAAAACACATTTCTTGATGCCCTATATTATTTGCCCATGGGCACGTTCAACTGCACCATTGCTTTGTGGATGAGCAATAGATGCGAAATAGACTTTGGTCCCAATATCGTCGCAATAGTCTAAGAAAAGACCACTAACAAACTGGGAACCATTCTCAGTAATGAGATGACTTGGAACACCAAATCGTATCACTATGTTCTTATGGAAGAACTTCTTCGCCGCAGTGGCAGTAATATTTCGGACTTGTTTAGCCTCGATCCACTTGGTGAATGTATCAATGGCTATGAACAAGAACTTGTATCCATTGACTGCTAGAGGCATTGGTCCTACAATATCTATCCCCCAAACGGTAAATGGCCATGTCAAGGGAATAACTTGCAAAGCATATGCTGACTGATGAACTTGTCGAGCATGGAATTGACACTGTGGACATGTTTTGACCAATTGCATGGCATCATTAAGAGTTGTAGGCCAGTAATAACCTTGTCGAAAAACTTTTCCAACCAGCATCTGATAAGAAGCATGTGTTCCACATATGCCCCCCTGTATTTCTTTTAGAAGGGTTTTACCATCTTCTTGAGAAATACAACGCTTAAGTACTCCTTGAGTTCCTAATCTGTATATGGTTCCCTCAACAAATTTGTACATGCATGCTTTTCTAACTAACCAATCACTGTCGGTTTCATCCTCAGGCAAGGTCCCATTCGCAAGATAGATCCTCAATGGATGGATTCAATCCGCTTCTTGCTCTAAGGTGGAGATGTTAGTTATCGCCTCTAACCCTTCTATGATAGAGGGGAATTTTAAGTGTTCAACGAACACTCCTGCCGGAGCAGATGTACATGAGGATCCAATTTTTGACAATTGGTCTGCGAGAATATTGTCTCTTCGCGAAACGAATTGGACTTCGAAATAACTGAAGTGTTTTTCCAATTTTCTCACCTCGTCCAGGTAATGACCCATTGTCTCATTGGAGATGTTGTACTCCTTGTTTACCTGGTTACGACTAGCTGTGAGTCCCCCCTCACCACTAATCGATGGACTCCAAGGGATTTGGCTACTCGAAGTCTAGCAAGAAGACCTTCATACTTTGCTGCCTTATTGGTAGCAGCAAAGTGTAATTGTATGAAATACTGGAGTTGGGCACCCTGAGATGTAATTAAGACCACTCCAGCCCCCGAGTGTTGATAACTGCGAGAGCCATCAAAATACATCGTCCAATGATCGGTATGTTCCAAATCCACAGGTTCTTACGCAAGTGGTTTGGGATTAGACCATTCGACCACAAAATCTGCAAGAATTTGGGATTTGATCGCTACTCAAGCAGTAAAATGGAGATCAAAAACTCCAAGTTCTACTGCCCACTTTGCAACTCGACCTATTACATCCAGATTCCGGAGAATGTTTCCTAAAGGAAAGGACAATGGCACGAAAATCTTATGCGCTTGAAAGTAATGTCAAAGCTTTCCAAAAGACATTAAGAGAGCATAAAGTAGCTTTTGGACTTCAGGGTAAGACTCCTTCGGTCCATTAAGCACTTCACTTATGTAGTAAACTGGTCGTTCTACTCCATTAAGCACTCTGCTGACCGCATAAGGGATAGCAGCCAAATAGATGAGTAAAGATTCTCCCTTAAGAGGGGAAACCAACACCGGAGCACTAGTGAGGTATGCTTTTACTTCCTGAAAGGCTTTTTCGGCTTCGTCCGACCATTGGAAACCATTGTGCTTATGCAGAATCTTAAAGAAAGGTAAACCACGTTCACCTAACCGCGAAATGAAATGACTCAAGGCCGCCATTCAACCAGTCAGTCTTTGCACTTTTTTCGTTGTCAAAGGGGATCGCATTTGCTCAATGGCCTGAATTTTTTCGGGATTAACCTCAGTGCCTCTTGAACAAACAAGAAAACCTAAAATTTTACCTGAATAAACCCCAAAAGAGCACTTTTCAGGATTCAACTTTATTCCAAATTTCTTTAAATTACAAAAAGTTTCAACAAGATCATCTATATAACTAGAGCTTTTAAGGCTCGTTACAACCAAATCATCAACATAAACTTCTAAATTACGCCCTAATTGAGAAAGAAAGGTCTTTTGCATCAAACACTAGTACGTGAAACCAGCATTCTTGAGCCCAAATGGCATCCTGATGTAACAGTAAGTACCAAATGTGGTGATGAAGGTAGTTTTCTCTTCATCTTCTTCTGTCATGCTAATTTGATGGTAGCCTGAGTAAGCATCCAGGAAACTCATCAGTTCACAACCAGCTGTTGAATCGATCAACTGATCGATACGGGGAAGGGGGAAGTTGTCATTCAGGTAGGCAGTATTCAAACTGGTGTAATCAACGTACATGCGCCAATTACCGTTTGATTTCAGGACAATGACCGGATTCGTGAGTGACAAGGATTGTTACCCGAGCTAGTTCGGAGTAAATGCACATCTGGTTCAAGACAGATTCGAACCAAACAAGTGTCTGGAGGTCCGTTGCTATGATCTCAGGCAACCTGGGAAGCGCGGACACATGATCGCAGGCTTTGTGTGATCATGAGGCCGCAGACAGTGTGCGGTCAGGAGGCCGCAGACAGTGCGCGGTTAGAAGGTCGTTGACTACTCTCGACCAAGATGACTCTGTATTGCTTAAGCTCTATAACAAGCATATCCCGAGAATCACGAAGATTTTTCCACGTATGAAGACAACTACAGGAGGTTAGCTTGTGCGGTTATCCCTTAATTGCCTGTGTTAAGCCTGCGTGGAAGTTAAGTGCAGTTATCAAAACTGCACCCAAGCAACTGTTCAAAGCCGTTGTGCATTGGCGCCCTTTCGACCAGTATAAAAGGGTGAGCGGATGTACGGAACAGATCTAACAGATCCCAGAGATCCAACACAAGAAGACCATGAGCTTTCATAGGCTATTTTAGTCGTGTTTTAGACAATCACACGGAAAAGATCTTCGCCCGTGATGATCTTTTCCACAACTTTGTAACCTTTTTTCCCATACATAGTGAAATCACAACAGGACATAGGGCTATTACTCCCACCATCGAGGGCCCGAACCTGTATAAATCTCTATGTGCCCCATCCGACATTGCTCATCATCCCTTTCTGGAGGGACACCCTGAAAGGCCTCATAACTCACAAATTCTGCATAAATTCGACTAAGGACCCCGAGTCCGAATCGTCGACAACTGGTGCCCACTATGGGGCCTTTCTCAAGGCGTTCTTATTTCTATCCGGAGGTTCGGTGAGCCATGTCTGTAGCATATGATTCTGAGAACGACTTTGATCTCGAGGATTATGCCCACATCCAGATGCCTTCACCTAGTGATCCTATTCCAATGGAGGAAACCGGAGGCGAAGACGTCCCGAAGGTCGATTCGACCACTCAGGTCATGTCTATCGACCAGGAGACAACCAACCCAGAACCAGAGCCCAATGTGGTTTCTACTGTGTTAGAGGTTGAATCCAGTCCATCGCACGACCCTGCTGAGGGTAAGGGTGATGTTGACCAGGAATTTAGCCCGGGGAGGTTTGATCCTGATAACCCCCACCGTCTCTTTGATTTCGAGTCTAACTCGGAACAAATAGAGATGTTCTCTCCATCGGCGACCTCGTTCCCTAGGCAATTCGTTCCTTATCAGAAGAAACTTCCGATCAGCGGGCTGCTAGGGAAGAACAGGAGCGCAAGCAAAAAGAAGAGCAAGAGTGCAGACAAAAGGAGGATCAAGATCGCGAACAGCAAGATGATGAGCTTCGCAGAACAGCCCTAAAGGCTCATTACGATGCTGCTCCTAGTTCCTCCCGTCGACCGTGTGGTCGCAGACGCGACCAGACACCATCTTTACCCCCGGGACATTTACCGGTGGATGAGGAGACGGTGACACCTGGCGCGCCTAGGAGGAGTACGCATGGCTGGCTTCGATCCATCGCAGAGGTCTTGCGTAATTTTCCCCCTACGGTCACAGATGCGCAAAAATTGGCTTTCGCCAGAATCTTGGCGGAGAGGTTAGATGAGGTCGCATCTGAGGTGACCCCAACAACCCATGACAGAGAATACTCTAACTCTAGTTCTCGTAGACAGAATCGTCCACCACTAGTGCCGTCTCAGCATGACAAAGCCAGACGGGCGGGGAATTCTCGTGATCGGGAACGAATTCCTGTCCACTCTCGATTGGGACCACGCACGGCCTCTCCTTCATGTGAGGTCACCCGAGATCAGGTCGAGAGTCGCAGGTCCATCCATGGTCCTTATGTTGGTTGTAAAGCTTTCTCGCCCGGCCTTCGTGCGGTCGTTTGGCCAGACAAGTTTAAACCAGAGGCCATAGAAAGATTTGACAGAACTCAGAATCCATCCGAGTTCCTTCAAATTTATATCACATCTATTCAGGCTGCAGGTGGCGATGACCGTGTCATGGCCAACTATTTGCCTATAGTCCTCGAGGGACCAACAAGAAACTGGTTGTTCAATCAGCCCGAGGGTTCGATATATAACTAGGAAATGTTGTGTGATGCCATCCTCAACAATTTCCAGAATCGTTATTAGAAGCCAGGAAAAGAGCATGACCTCCATCGACTACGACAAACATCGACCGAAACTCTTCGTCAGTTTGTCAAAAGATTTGTCGGGGTGAGGAATACCATCCCGAACATATCTGATAACTCCGTTATCAGGCCGTTTAAACACACCGTTCGATATCGGAGATTTACGGAGGATTTGCTCATCCACCCTCCTCGATCAGTGGCCGATCTTTTTGAGATGGCTGATCGATATTCCGATGTGGCCGAGGCCATTGAGTGGAATCGGATGGTGGACAAAGGAAACTTACCACCTCAACCAGGTCTCAAGGACATAAAGAGAGAGGATTCGAACAAGAAGCCAAAATCTTCATCAGGCGAGAAGTCAAAGAAATCAAAAAGGAGTTGAACTGGACAATACCGAGAGGTTGTGGTCGCAAAGAAACCTCCGTCGACCAAAGGTAACAAATCTTCGTTTAAAAATAAAACTGCTTCTAGTGATCGTAGTGCCGACCAACCAGAGAAGTCGACTAACCCACAGGAAGGCAAGAGATGGTGTCCACTCCACAACTCTGCAGGCCACGGCCTCAAGAATTGCTGGAGTTGGTTGAAGCAGTTGGATAACTTCTACCAGGGGATCAGACCTATGCCGACCTTTCCACCAAAAGAACAAACTTGCGGGCTAAGAGACGCCAGCGGGGACGAAGAGATGTCCTACCAGGTGCCTCATAATCATGTCAATGTTATTTTTGGAGGTTCCTCCTCTTTCGTTTCTAAACGACAATTTAAAGCTTTTTATCGAGAGGTGAACCAAACGGAGACTCCCCTTGGTGAACCTCAGTACCCCCGTTGGTCGGATACTCCTTTGACATTTGATCACTCTGATTGCCCTGTGGGGCTTACTCGACCATTGAGACTACCTTTGGTCATAACCCCAATTATCAGTAATGCGAGAGTCGAAAAGGTCCTGATCGACGGAGGTAGTTCCTTGGACATTTTATTGGTCAAGGCGCTGGACGAGATGCAAATTCCTCGTTTGAAAATTAAACCCATAATTCATCTATTTTATGGGACAATTCCTGGTCCCTCTATGATGCCATTGGGACAGGTGGTGCTCCCAGTCACGCTGGGTGAACCAGATAACTTTCGAATAGAATTGGTTACTTTTGATGTAATTGATTGTGATTCAGCTTATAAAGTGATCTTTTGCAGGCCAACTCTTGCTAAATTCATGATGGCTACGCACTATGCTTACCAGTGCGGTCAATTGCCTGGCCCCAAGGGCGTTATTTCGGTCCGAGGCAGTCACAACGTGGCATTGACATGCGATCGGTTATCCCTGGAGATGGTAGATCAGCTTCCCCTCCGAGAAGCCCTGATTGCCACAATGTCTACTGATACGATCAAAGCCACTCCTCGACCAGATGAAACATTAAAATTGGTTCCGTTGTACCCAGATGATCCATCCAGGACAATTCGGGTTGGATCAAGCCTGGATAACAAATAGGAACTCGAGCTCATTGCTTTCCTCCGAGCTAATGCAGATGTGTTTGCGTGGAAACCATCCGACATGCCCGGTGTCCCAAGGGAGGTAATCGTGCACAGGTTAGCAATTCGAGCTGGACAGCGACCAATAAAGCAGAAGCTCAGGCGTTTTGCTGTTCATCGGCAGGAAGCCATCCGAGTGGAGTTAGATAAACTCCAAAAGGCCGGGTTTATTCGCGAAGTCGATCACTCGGAATGGCTTGTAAATCCGGTCATGGTCCGCAAGTCAATGGCAAGTGGCGCATGTGCGTCGACTACACCAGCCTAAATAGTGCCTGTACGAAGGATGATTTCCCCTTCCCCGCATCGACCAACTGGTCGATTCTATTGCGGGATGCAAACTGATGAGTTTCCTGGACGCTTACTCAGGATAGCACCAAATTAGCATGGCAGAATAAGATGAAGAGAAGACTGCCTTCATCACACCATTCGGCACCTACTGCTACGTTAGAATGCCATTTGGTCTCAAGAACGCCGGTTCCACGTACCAGTGCTTGATGCAAAAGACATTTCTTTCCCAGATGGGGTGCAATCTTGAAGCTTGTGTAGACGACTTGGTTGTAAAAAGCTTGAAAAGTTCGTCTCATTTAGACGATCTTGCTGAAACCTTCTGTAATTTGAATTGATTTGGAATAAAGTTAAACCCAGAGAAATGTTCTTTTGGGGTTTCGTCTGGAAAACTTCTTGGTTTTCTTGTTTGTTCCAGAGGAATCGAGGTTAATCCCGAAAAAATCAGGGTCGTTGAACAAATGAGGTCTCCCTCGACCATCAAAGATGTTCAGCGCCTGGCAAGTCGCATGGCGGCATTAAGCCGATTCATATCACGACTAGGCGAAAAGGGACTACCTTTCTTCAAGGTTCTGCGCAAACACCATAAATTTACATGGTCCGATGAGGCCAAAAAGGCATTTCAGGAGGTTAAAGCATATTTATCCTATCCGCCGGTCTTGGTTTCTCCCAATAAGGAGGAACCATTACTCCTTTATTTGGCGGCCATACCTTACGCGGTCAGCGCTGTCCTGATCGCAGAAAGAGAAGGTGTGCACACCCGTCTACTACGTAAGCGAAGTACTTCATGGTCCTAAGGAGCGATACTCTGAGGTCTAGAAGATACTTTACGTGCTACTGATGGCTTCCCGTAAGCTACGACATTACTTCCAAGCACATAAGATCACAGTGCCCTCATCTTTTCTTTTGGGGGACATTGTCCAGAATCCGGAGAAATCTGGTCGGATCGTCAAATGGGCCATCGAACTCAGAGCGTTCGACATCCATTTCACACCCCGCACCACAGTCAAGTCTCAGATCCTGGCCGACTTCATGGTCGAATAGACTAATCCTGAACCGCCCGTGCAGGAATCTGAAGATTTGGAATGCCCCGATCACTGGACAATGTACTTTGATGGCCTCACAGTTTTCAACACTCGGGGGCTGGAGTGGTCTTAGTCACGCCTCAGGGCGACCAGCTGAAGTATGTCATTCAACTACACTTTGTCACGACCAACAACCAACAACGCAGCAGAGTATGAAGGTCTTATTGCAGGGCTCCAGGCAGCAAAATTCCTTGGAGTCCGTCGATTAGTGGTGAGGGGAGACTCACAGCTGGTCGTAAACAAGATAAACAAGGAGTACAACACCTCCAATGAGACATGGCTCATTACCTGGGGGAAGTGAGGAGATTGGAAAAACACTTCAGTCATTTCGAAGTCCAATACATCCCGCGAAAGGACAACATTCTCGTAGACCAATTATCCAAAATTAGGTCCTCACGTACATCCGCCCCGCCAGGAGTGTTCGTCGAACACTTGGAACATCCTTCGATCATGACTACGGCCGAGGATGATCTGGTAACAATCTGCGTTACCAACCTCAGACAAGAACGGGATTGGACCCATCCATTGAGGGTCTATCTCGAACACGGGACCTTGCCCGAGGACAAAACCGAGAGCGATCGGTTAATTCGAAAAGCGCGTCTATACAAAATTATAGATGGAGTTTTGTATAGAAAAGGTACTCAGGAAGTATTCATGCACTGTGCGTCCCAAGAGGAAGGTAAATCCCTCCTAAAAGAAATTCATGACGGTGTATGCGGTGCGCACGCGTCATTCTGAACACTGGTCAGGAAGGTTTTCCGACAAGGATTTTACTGGCCTTCGGCACTTAATGATGCCAAGAATATGGTCAAGACATGTCCTCAGTGTCAATTTCATGCGAAACAGGTCCATCAGCTTGCTTACACTCTACAAACTATCCCTCTATCGTGGCCCTTCGCGGTTTGGGGGATGGATATTGTTGGTCCTATGCCACAAGCGGTCAATGGATACAAGTTCTTATTCTTAGCCATTGACACGTTTACAAAGTGGATTGAGGCCGAAACAGTACGCAATATCACTTCTGCTACTGCACAAAAGTTCTTTCATAAGAACATTGTGACTCGATTCGGTGTTCCAAATCGTCTCATCACGGATAATGGTTCCCAATTTGCTAGCGGTCTTTTTCTGGACTACTGCGACAATATTGGGACCAAGGTGTGCTTTTCTTCTGTAGCTCATCCACAGAACAATAGTGCTGTTGAACGTACCAACGGGCAAATATTGTAGGACATCAAAAAGCGCATTTTTGATCGCCTTAAGACACACTCGGGGGCTTGGGTAGACGAGCTCTATACCGTTCTGTGGGCACTGCGTACTACTTCTAGTTGAGCCACCGGTGAGACACCTTTCCATCTGGTATACGAAGCTGAGGTTGTGTTACCCATGGAAATTAGTATTGGTTCTGTCCAAACAGATCAATTCAAACAAGTTGATCAGAATGGACAATGATTACAAGATCTAATCCTCCTAGAAGAAAAGCGTGATCGAGCTTTGGTCAAGTCCGCGGTGTATTTGCAAGCTTTGCGCAAATGCCATAACAAAAGGGTGCGACCACGTAGTCTTCACGTGGGTGATCTGGTTTTACGTAAAATACAAAATCAATCTAATCGCAATAAATTTTCCCCTCAATGGGAAGGTCCCTACACTGTTGTCTCGGTACCACGACCAGGATTGACTCGGTTAGCGATGGAGGATAGTCGAATCTTATCCAATACATGGAACATCGATCAACCGTGCAAGTTTTACATGTAAGTTCCCCAACCCTTTTCCTTTTCAATTAGTATGATTTAACAAAATCAGTACTTTTAGTTGTTTCATGTGATAATTATTCTTTTTGCCCATATGTTACGACTCTGACTCGGGGACTGGTCGCCGATAATTGTAACACTATAATACCTTGATCGGATTCACTGGCCGATCTCGTGAGCACTTCCAGACAAGACACCCCTCAATAAGCCGTTTCTCAATGCACACGGGGCTTGCTGGCATGTCCTTGGTCATCAGAGTGGCTGCCGGTTTGCAATAAGGTCGGGTGTTGTATCGAACATGGTTATCGGTTTGGTCGGATATTCCTAGTCGTCGTTACACCCATATTTCTCCTGTGCTTATAATACTAAGCCTTCAATATTCATAATCTTAGGAGGGGGCTAGGGGAATATGGTCGCAGCATGAAACGAAAAGAAGTGCTTTTCTTTCAAAAAATAAGGCATACATATGCATTGTATAATTACATCTGTACAGGTACAAGATTTACAATAGGCCAAGCTCTTTCAAGAGATTTTCTACTAGAGGTCTGACTTCCTCCATTATAACCTCAAGTTGATCTTCACTCTCGACCTCTGCTTCTCCCACCACTGGATTTAGATCGAGATCTGGACCATGGTGGAGACGAAGTCTGCAGAGGATGGCGGAGGCTGCAGATTGTACTTTAGTCTTGGTCGCCTCTATTTGCCGCCTTGTATCTTCAGGAAGATACTCGAGGAGTGACTCAGCATGGGTCGTGACCAGTGTAGTTCAGTCGCTAAGGCTAAGGTCGTCCTTTTTGGTTTCGACCACATCAACTCTTAGCAAACTGGCCACCATCTTCAGCTTTTCGAAGATGTCTTGTTGAACACTGCTGCAGGCTGAGAGTGACGCATTCAAGTCCTTGTTCTTTCTGCAGAAAGAATCAACTTTCAAGTTTTGCAACTTGATGGTCGCCTGGAGATCCTTCTTCTCTTGGCTGAGCTGGCTTATTTGGTCCTCTCGTGCTGTAGTAAGAGACCATCACAAACAGTTCGCATGACAAATTGATTCATTCTGGTCAAAAGTATACTTACAGGAGAGCTGCGCCACAGCTGTTGGAGTTCTTCCTCCAAGCAAGAGATCCTGGCAACTGCCCTGACCTCCTGGCTTTCCCGATCAGCGAGGCTCTTGATCAGAATGGCATTTTCTCTATGACAAAAGAGATAATTGTTAAAAGAGGACTGAAATTCAGGCAGATGAGGAGACATCTTCCTTACCGCTGCAGGAGACTCGCTTCCTGTTGTGCGACCTCGTACGCTTCGCTACAGCCATCGACTTGGTCGCCACACGAGTCAGTTCCTATGACATGGAAGGGGATCAGTTTCAAAGCCTGGACATTCCTATGCAAATGCGAACGTAAGAATCACAAGAGGTGTTCTGCATACCTCAATATACTCGCTAAATGAGTCGCTTTCCGGTTCAGCCAAAGGCTGAGTCTCTAGACTCGCCTTATACCCAGCTGGAGCGGCAGATGAATTTTCCTGCTGAGCCTCCTCCATGGCTGGGGTTACAGATTCCAATCTCTGTGATTGGACTTCTATAGCCATCCCCTCTATAATGGCACGAAGAACCTCCTCGGCCTTGGGGATGGGACTTTGCTCACCCGTGACCTCTGTAGCAGGAGAAGCTTCAACACTTGTAGAGGTCACTGGGGTGCTTGGCGCTGCATCTCTGCGCCTAAGAAAATAGGAAAATCATATGTTAGAATGTCTTCAGTCGAGCACTTCGATATGACCTTGTCCAAACGGGAGAGATTCTTACCTTACTCAAAATCCTACCCATCTCTAGGATTTCGAGGATGGTTCCCCGGGAAAAAGAGGACAGCCATCATCTGTCCTGGTCTTCCTTTTCCTTTTCTCCCTATGTGCATGCAAATCTATAAGAACACACTTGAGGAATGATGGAAAACAAGGCTGTAATGATCCTTACTGGGGTGACTTCTTCTATCGGTAAAGATTAAGTCATTTGTCCTGAAGCTTCTTGGACCACTGGCACTGGAACTTTGTCCGCGACCACAAGATCGGTGCTGGTCGCGGGATCCTGTTCAGCCATCCCCACTCCTGTCGTCAGGAGTGGAGCATCCACCGCCCCAGGACTGGCAGGAGTCCTTCTGCGGCGAGTAAGAGGAATGTCGTCTTCCTCTTCCTGTATGAACATAACTCAATACATTTGCACAGATGAATGAGAACATTCAGGATTGTGAGAAATCTTACAACAATCACCCCTTCTATCAGAAGGGGAGGTGTTGCAAGTCTTGTGGCTTCATAGGCTTCAGGCACTAGGGTTTCACCCGTAACCGCAGGATTATCAGTGATCACGGGGCCCATTGTAGTTGTCTCTATCCCTGCGGTCAGAGACAGGACTTCGCTTGTTTGAGGGGCGATCGCCTTCCTCTTGCGGCGAACTAGAGAAATGTCATCCTCCTCGTCCTCGGTCCCTTCACCCTGTACGATGAAGAAGTAATTTCTACTCGTACCTGGGGTTACAGGGGGTACTGAATATCTTACCACAGTATTTTTCGCGGTAAGGGTTTTGTTCTGCGAAGAAGCCTCTCCCAAAATCTTCTTAGGTTTTTTGGGAACAGACTCCTTCGCTACGCGCTTCGAAGAGGTCCTCCTCATCCTCTTCGCAGCTGATCTCCCCGAGGGACCAACGTCCTCGCTTGGATGTGTCGCCTCAACAAAATTCCCCAGAAGCTGTATTATTCCTAATGCTTTTGGTAATATAAGACAAGTGCATGATTTACAACAGGGCTTGTTAAGAAAGGTCATACCTTTCGACGCTCCTGCTTAAGGTCATCGCCCGTGTTGATTAAGCTATGGGGGTGAGGCGACCCCTTAGCTCCCTCCGTGGTGGCACTATACGCCCGAAGGAGGCAGTTCGTCCGCTTCTCAATCTCGGACAAAGGCAGAGCTGTGTCACAAACAAGCATGTCAGCAAATACAACATTTTTTAGTCAATAAAAATGTATGTTTTGTTGATTAAAGGACATACCATTATTGTAGTCCAAGGTACTATCCACCATGGATTGGATTTCCCAAGCTGGATGAGCCCTTTCACGCAGGGGGCTTATCCGGCTCTTTACAAAGTCCCATATGATGCCGTGCGCAGTCAGGCCTTGCTGGACTAAGTGAAGAATGGCTTAGGCTTGTTTCTTCTGCTTTGCGCTCAGAGCAGGAAGGGAGTCCAACTCGCTAGCCTTCTCCGGTCGGGAGTTCACGAACCATAGTCCGCTCTCTGATGGAGAGGTGCAGTAGAACCATTTCTGGTGCCACCCGTGTACAGAGTCCCGTAGGGGCGGGAAGGGGTACTCTTTCTTCTCCCTTATTCGGAAGTAGATAGACCCGGCAGCATTGGAACTCTTCGACCATGCCGAGGAGTAGAAGCGTTAGAAAAGCTCCACGCTTGGAAGCACTCCGATGAAGGCTTCGTAGAGGTGCTAGAAGATCGCCAAAATGACCACTGCGTTGGAGTGGAGATTCACTAACTCCAGCCCGTAGTGCTCCAAGATTCCCCATAGGAACTGGCTCTTTGGGAATCGGAACCCGCAACGCAGGTATTCCTCAAAGATCACTAATTCGCCCTCTTGGACGATTAGTGTTTCTTGATCTTTCTCCGCTGGCCGCCAATTGATCAGCAGCCGCGGAGGGAGAATCTCTTCCTTCTCAAGTGCCACCAGGCTTTCTTCTGTGTGGTGAACAGATCGGCTCCAGGATGCCATTTCTTGCGAAAGATTGAGAAGAAAGGTGGTGACTTTGTAGGCGACGGAGATGAGGAATGCAAAAGAGGGTTTTGTGCGGCGAGAAACTCTAAGGCAAATGAAGGGTTTTGGCTCGTGAAGCTTCCTCAGGAAGATATCTTCTCCTTTTATATGCCCAAGGCAACCCTTCGTCGAGTATTTTATTAATTTCCCATAATAGGTGCCTTCTCTCTGGAAACCCGTTATGCACTCCCTATAATAAATTCGGAACAAAATATATTTTTATTGTTTGTTCCGAATTCGGGGGCTAGGGTGTACACAAAAACATGAAAATTTTGCAAAGATTATGGAGGAAATGATCCCTCCCGTCTTTTGTAAACTAATTTTTATGTGTTGATCACAATGCAGTTCTGTGATCGTCTCAAGATTTGCATGTTGATCGCAATGCAATTCTGCGATCGCTACAAGTAGGTAATCGCGACATATACAATTATCACTCGATTAAGGCATTATGTTCTGATCACGACCTCAGTTCTGATCGCGGCTTCAGTTCTAATCGCGGTACCAGTACTGGTCAAGGTATAACACATCAATGCAGCTCTGATCGAAAAGATTGTTACTTCGGATTTACCTGTGTATGGGTGATCGCAAAGGCATTCTTGTGATCATGTTTTCGCACAGAGATTGTGAAGAGTTTCAATTCAAATTAACTCTTGCATAATCCTTCTTGAGAAATCAAGGTGTGTAAGGAAAAAGAAATTTTTATTTCTGGCAATCTTTACATACAAACGGGATACAGGCGACCAGAGCATCGACCTGATCCGAGAGAAGTTTACAAAGTTCTCCTAAGGACATATTGGCGTTAGTAGGATCTACACTGACCGTCCCAAGAGAACTAGCAACTACTCTAAGCCTATCTATGTCATCCCGGAGCACAGAGGCACTACCACTCCTGATCGTATCGGAGAGTTCCTGCTGCTGCCGAGCGTAGTCCCTCTCCAAGCGGAATTGGTGCACCTCTTCGCGGGAGTTGTCATAATATTCTGCCAGGTGCAGAATGGCCGAAGACATCTCTTCGGTCTTCTTCTCCAGAGCCTCTTTCTCTCTCTGGAGAGTTTGTTCGAGGGAAAGAGGTTGGATCTCAGCAGGCTGGTCGCTGGGGGCTCCGGCAATTTGGATCTCCTGCACATATATGTGTTAGTTTTACAAGATAAAACGACCAGTAGAGAAAATGAAAATAATTACCACTCCTCGCGGATGGGAGGTTGAAGTGTTTCCCCCAGAAAGTAGATCACCCGACAAAAGTCGGGGACCATCTGGTCGCGGGAATACAACCTTCCCACCAGAAAATTGATAACCCATCAAAAGATGGGGATCGCTTGATCACAATGGAGAAAACTGAGAAGAAGGCTTTGAAGGATTATTATGGATCTCCAAAGGTGGAGATGAGGATTCGACCTGCCGAGTTGCATGTACAGGAAGAACTACATGGGACAAGGAAGGACAGCGCAATGATGCGTCCCCAATCTTTGTACCACTGGAGGATCCCTCGTCAACCTTGGGTTTCTTCCCTGGAGGAACCAGCTCTTCGGTCACCTGTGAAGTTTCAAAAAGCATTTTGGAAATGATCAGAATATAAGATGGAAACTTGAACCAAAAGTTCTAGAGAAGACTTACCTTCTGGAAGTCCTGGTCAAGTTCGAGTGTCAATTCCTCTTCATCACTTTCAATCTCAATGATGTTCTTGGAATCTTGATTTGCCATTGAGATGAAAACAGAAGATAAGGAAAGATAGCTTTGGAAAGGACTTAGCCGAGAAACAACTTGTGAAGTTTTAGGGCTAAGAGGCTTCGGTATTTATAGCATCCATAGGTGACGGTTCATTTTTTGAATGCCTCGAGTTCTTAAAGCATATTTACAGTTTTATCTCTGGTTAAAAAACAATCCAGCGGCGCTATCATTACCTATCAAACACAACCCAGAACCCATCTCGGGAAATAAACAGCCACACGTAGTGCGCCACTAAGTGTGGGAGTTGAAGCGTCGGGTCAGTTATCCGATGCAGGACTAAAATTTGAAGTAAATATGTCTCTTTGTTTTCTTCAAATTTGGGGGCTAGCTGACGAGGATTGTTACTCGAGCTAGTTCGGAGTAAATGCACATCTGGTTCAAGACAGATTCGAACCAGACAAGTGTCCGGAGGTCCATTGCTATGATCTCAGGCAACCTAGGAAGCGCGGACACATGGTCGCAGCCTTTGCGCGATCATGAGGCCACAGACAGTGTGCAGTCAGGAGGCCACAGACAGTGTGCGGTCAGAAGGTCATTGACTACTCTCGACCAGGATGACTCAGGATTGCTTAAGCTCTATAAAAAGCATATCCCGAGAATCACGAAGATTCTTCCACGTATGAAAAAAACTGCCAGGAGGTTAGCTTGTGCGGTTATCCCTTAATTGCACGTGTTAAGCCTGTGTGGAAGTTAAGTGCAGTTATCAAAACTGCACCCAAGCAACTGTTCAAAGCCGTTGTGCATTGGCGCCCTTTCGACCAGTATAAAAGGGTGAGCGGATGTACGGAACAGATCTAACAGATCCCAGAGATCCAACACAAGAAGACCACGAGCTTTCATAGGCTAGTTTAGTCGTGTTTTAGACAATCACACGGAAAAGATCTCCGCCTGCGATGATCTTTTCCACAACTTTGTAACCTTTTTTCCCATACATAGTGAAATCACAACAGGACGTAGGGCTATTACCTCCACTATCGAGGGCCCGAACCTGTATAAATCTCTCTGTGCCCCATCCGACATTGCTCATCATCCCTTTCCAGAGGGACACCCTGGAAGGCCTCATAACTCACAAATTCTGCATAAGTTCGACTAAGAACCCCGAGTCCGAATCGTCGATAGCGAGCCATTCGGAATGGTCAACTTCGAGAATAAAACCAGCCCTGAACAGATAGCTTCTTACCGATTAGGACCAAAACGTTTAAGTTTTTGATTTATTGGTCGCTGTCCAGGCCGAATTGCTAGCCTGTGCTCGATCACTTCCTTTGGGACTCCAGGCATGTTTGAGGCTTTTCACGCAAACACATTCACGTTAGTCTGGTGGAAAGCAATAAGCGCTAGTTCCTATTTGTCATCCAGAGTTGACCCAATCCGAATGGTTATAGATGGATCATCTGGGAATAGTGGAACTTGCTTGAGTTTTTCTTCTGGTCGTGGGGATCCCTTGACCACATCTAATTCTAAGGTTGCAACCTTGACATCCCATAGGGGAAGTTGATCAACCAGTTCCTGGGAGATTCGATCACAAGTTAGGGCCGAATGCTGACTGCCTCTGACTGTGATCACGCCATGAGGACCTGGCACATTGACAAACTGATAAGCATAATGTGTTGCCTCCATGAATTTAACAAGTCAAGGCCTACCAAAAATAGCGTTATAAGTTGAATCAAAATCAATTACATCAAAAATAATTAATTCCGTTCAAAAATTTGTTGGTTCTCCAAGTGTTACTGGTAGCACAATCTGTCCAATAGGTAACATAGAAGAACTAGGAATTATCACAAAAAAGGGTTGAACCACTGGCTTTATTTTTGAATGAGAAATTTGCATCTCATCAAGAGCCTTGGCAAAAAGTAGTTCAAGGGAGCTCCCTCCATCAACCAACATCGTCCCACCTTAGCATTTCTAATGATAGGGGATATTACCAGAGGGAGGTGCCGAGGCTGCATCAATCCCTTAGGGAAATCTTCCCGGCTGAAAGTCATGGAAAGCTCTGACCACCGAGGAAATTGAGGCTCCCCCAAAGGAGCTTCAATATTATTTACCTCACAGCAAGCAGTTTTAAATTAACCCTTAGAAAAATAAGATGAAGAACCACCGAAAATAACATTAACATAGTTGTTATGTACCTGAAATGGCATGTCCTCATCTCTACTAGCACCCTTATTTCCGCTAGCTTGTCCTTGACCTGGTATTGTGGGCATAGAGGTTTTACCTTGGTAAAAGTTATCTAGCTTTCTTAACCAGGTTCGATAATTGTGGAGGTCGTGCGATGAATCATTGTGCAACAGATACCATTTCTTCACTCCCTGCGGTTGAGTTTGTTTTTCTGCTTGGTCGCCATGATCAGCAGAAGAAAATTTATAGTCTTAAATGGAAAATTCTTACTTTTCCCTTAATGTTGCTGGTCGATGATGGTGACCTCTCGGAATTGGCCGGTTCTGGCTTTCTTTGCCTTTCTTGATTTCCCACCCGCGGATAACTCAGGTTTCTTGCGTGAATCATCCTTCTTCTCGACCTCGAGGCCTGGTTGAGGCAGTAAATTACCCTTGTCCACCATTTTATTCCATTCAACGGCCTCGGCCGCATCAGAATACTGATCAGCCATGTCAAAGAGATCCACTACTGATCATGGTGGATGGATAAGGAAATCTTCGGTAAATCTCCAATATCGAACGGGATGCTTAAATGCCCTGATAACGAAGATGTTAGAGATGTTGGGGATGGTATTTCTCACCCCCACAAGTCGTTTGACCAACTGATGAAGAGTTTCTTTGCATCACACAACATTTCCCAATTATAGATTGATCCTTCAGGCTGATTGAATAGCCAGGTCCACGCTGGACCGTCCACGACAGTCAGTAAATAGTTTGCCATAACCTGGTCATCACCACCGGCGGCTTGGAAGGAAGTAATATAAATTTGGAGAAATTTCGAAGGATTCTTGGTTCCATCAAATCGCTCGATCATCCCGGGTTTAAACTTATCTAGCCAGACTACTACACATAGCCCTAGCGAGAAAGCCTTACAACCTACATACGAGGGATGTGGTTGTTGATTATCACAACCTCCATCTGGGTCGCGGAAAGAATCAAGTTGTGGCCCCAAGCGCGAACGTACTGGTCCACGATTACGGTTGCAGGAAGAATTTATTCATGGCCCCAAACACGAATGTACCGGTTCACGATGAAGGTCACTGGGATTACCTGTTCGCCTGGTTTTTCGATACCGGGCTAAAGGTGTGTGTCCGTGTTGTCCCTGGCTCGAATGATAACTGTCCCACTCACGTGAATGAGTTACTGACCTTGATGATGATGTTGGAGTTGCAACTATTGCTACCTCATCAAGGTTATCCACCAAAATCTTTGCAAACAGTACTCTGTCATCATTCCCCAAATCAGATGGAGGACGAAGAGTATCTACAATCACACAAATGTGTTCATGTGTTCTCCTTCTAGGTGCCGTAGGAGTTATTGTCACCTCATCCACTAGAGAACAGGCCGAGGCTGATAGTGGAGTCTGGTCCCGCCTGCGACCATGGTGATGTCGCGAGCAAGAAGTTCCAGGGGCAAAGTTGCGAGCTGCGGTATCATGGAGAGATTGCGCAAGTTGCAGAGCTTTCTCTATGACCTTAGGAACCTTGGCCTCTCACTGCTCACAAGCTGCATCTTCTTCCCGTTTGCGCTCTTCCTCTTCTCTGGCTGCACATTTCTCAGGAGTTTCCTCGGAAAGTACAGCGACTTCCCGGGGAACTGAGTTCACAAACGGGGAGAGCATCTCCTCATCTTGATCAGACTCAAAATCAAAGATGGAATTCAAGTTGTCTGGAGAAAATCTTTCTAGACTAAATGTGAGGTCCTCATCTCCCGCATCATTTGGGACGATGGGTTCTGGCACATATTCACATCTTGATGTGGCAGGACTCACCGAAGGCGAACGAATTGCCGGTTCAGGTTCCTAGCCATGGACCAGGTCCTGAAAATACTCCTCAGCACAAGGCTCTGAGGGAACTTCAGTTTCTTCCATATAAAGATTTTCATCCTCCATGTTGAGATCAGCATAGTCTGCAAGATCAAAATCATTTTCGGAATCATAAGCTCCTGACATGGCTTACTAAGATTCTTGATGGAGAATAACAGCTTGAAATGGGCCACACGGTGGGCGCCAACTGTCGACGATTGGGACTCTGGTCCTTAGTCGAACTTATGTAAGTTTAGATGATGAAATGTGAAGTTGATTCAAGATGAAACTCAAGTAAATCTGGGTATCTATGTCTAAGGAAGAAAGGAATTTATACAGGTTTGAGCCCTCTCATGATGAGTAATAGCCCTACTCCTGTTGGTATTTCACTAAGAATATCAAGGTTTACAAGGGGAGAATAAGAGGTGTTCTTGTTCTTAGATGAACTAAGAACAATCTCCTATTCTTTGTTACACAGTATATAACAACCTACTATTTCTATTTCTTTGGTTTTGTGTCTTGGATCTTTTGTCAGATCCATCTCCTTCTCTCCCTGGCAATCCCCCTTTTGTAGCTCATCGCCGGTCGTCGATTACAGGATTGAAGGGTCGCGGGGAGGTAGACGTGCACCGGCCATGATGTGCCGTTATGCCCGGTTATGATTGCACTTTTAACTTCTTGATGGTTACTAGAAGCTACAACGTCCCTAGGGAATAAAGGACTGGAGGTCGAACAGGCTTAACTACTGGGTATGGTCAAATGGGCCTAAACATATAGCCACTAGACGTTTTGACTCTTCAGTAGCCATGATCGCGTACTGACTACGACCATGTATTGTTATTCTTTTACTCTCCATGACCTGGGCGAACATGGGAAGATATCTCCATGACTAGGATATTCGTGGGTATGTGAGACCATAGACTTTGCAACCTTAATATTGTGGATGTCTGGAGACTACAAACCTCACGATAATACAGGCTGAGATCGTAGAATAGGCCATGTCCAGAATATCTTGGACTAACCTATTGTCTCCCTCTTAGGTCCCTGAAACCACAAAGGGGTATGCAAATAATTTATATCTCGTTCTGTAGCCCTTGCGACTATAGAACGACAAAGGTGACTAACTCGGGTTATAATCCTCATTAGGGCTCTCCCTAACCTTATTGTCCGCATTCTCTCAACCTCTTCCTAGGTGAATCAGGTTTGATCCGCCGGGGGAGGGAGCTAATGCGTGTCAACGACTAGCGCGGGGGAAAACTCACGCGCTGAGGAGGTTCCCGCGACAGAGACGGCTCTTGGCGTGGGAAAGGTTGCCATCGAGAGGATGGTTTATGCCGCGGGGACCATGCTGGGTACGAGAAGAGTCCTGAGAACGGGAGCATCTCCCGGCACGGCGTAGCCTCCGGAGGTGGGAGTGCCTCTCAGGACGGGGAAAGCCCCCGAGGCAAGGGCGCCTCCCAGGACGAGGAAAGCCCCGAGAGTGGGGGCTGTTGCATCTAGGCCTTCATGCCTAACCCTAATTTTGATGATTAATAAAAATAAAGTGTTTTAGACTAACTGTGCTTCTGAGATTCTTGATACAGAGTTTGTTCGGGAAGAAATAAGAGATGATAAAGATGAACTCGACATGAAGTAAAACACAAGGTACAGAAGAGCAAAGACAAGACGCAAACGTGAAGATGCAAAGGACCTAAGGTAATATGTAATTCCATTTTCTTCTAATCTCGGAGTTCGGAGATAGATCGATTAAGGACTTTGTTGTTTAGATTTTAACCGTACTATAAAGAGGGGTTGCAAAAGTCCTCTCTATATCTCCAACATAAACCGAGAAACTTAGGTCATTGCATTGCATCTTTTTGGTTGGATTTGATTTGAAAGATTTCGATTTTCAGTTGAGTTTTTGACAGCAGAAGAGTTTTTCAAATTTCTAGAAAGATCTAGGGAGATCTGGTTTTTGCTTCTGTTGACAAAAATGTAGCCCTGAAAATTATATTTCAAACGAGCTATTAAACACGTCTTTTGGATTTTTGGATTTAAAGTTATCACTGTTTCTGTTCATGCTGACTGTCAGTTTGCATAAATGACTGTCAGTTTGCATAACTGACTGTCAGTTTGAATGTCAGTTTGTATTAACTGACAATTGTCCAGAGAGGGTGTATTTTGGGCTCTAAATTTTTGTACTAAACTGACTGTCAGTTTGTCCATACTGACTATCAGTTGGGGATTCTACCACAGTTATTTTCTTCTGTGTTTCTATTTGATTTGGTCGAGTTTTTGGTCAAACTGACTGTCAGTTTGCATAAGTGACTGTCAGTTGTGGGTTTCAAGTTTCCATAAACGACCACAAACGGCTAGCTATTATTTATCCGTAAATTTTGTCGGCCGTTGTATACAAAACTGACTGTCAGTTTGTGTTGCTGATTTTCAGCCCTAGCTCCAACGGTTCTTTTGATTCTTGAGGCTATAAATAGGGGCTTTGGGCATGAGTTTTATACAACAAGCAACAGCATTCTCTTACACACTCTTGAGCTTTAGTTTTCTACACAAAATCTTGATCTGTTGATCAAGTCGAGTGTTTTTCGATCCACCGAGAGTTTCAGTTCATTTGCATTTGCATACTCGTAGTTTCTCGGTGCGTGTTTGGAGGTCTAGAGAAGACCTCGCTGCCTATTACTCTTGGTGAGCGCCCTCACCTAGACGGTTCGGAGGCGTGGCCATTGACCTCTCCAGTTCGAAGATTGTCGGAGAGGCTCGGAAAGTTTGTACAAGGCATCGGTGCTCGCCTTTCCGGAGTGGACAAGGAGCAACCACTAGTTGATAATACCCTTCGTGGGTATTGAGGCAAAACTCAAGTGACTTGAGTGCTTCAATGAGGATTAGTGGAGACTGGGCGAGTCTCCGATACATCGGTAAAAATCACTGTGTTCGTTCTCTTCTCTTCTTGCTAATATTTTTATTTGCTCTTGATTTGCAATTATTTAAAGTTTTAAAAACCTCCTATTCACCCCCCCTCTAGTCGTCATCCTTGATCCTACACGTGGTATCAGAGCTTCGTCTCTCGATTCATTAGGCTTTACCGCCTAGAGAGAGGATGTCCTCTATAGATGGTTTCTCTCTTGGTCATACCAGTCATGCGCCTATCTTTGATGGGACAAATTATTCCTATTGGAAAGTGCGCATGTTGGTATTCCTAGAGGCCATGGGGCTTGACGTATGGGATATTGTTAAACTTGGTTTTACTCCTCTGGATGATCCGGCAAGTCACTCTGAGGACGATAGGAGAAAACTGCATTTAAATGCCCATGCGAAAAATGCACTCTTTGCGGGTTTGTCTCTAAACGAGTTCAACCGTGTAAGCAATCTCATGACTGCTAACAAGGTTTGGACCACTCTCGAAGAAATTTACAAGGGCACAACTAAAGTAAAAGAGGCAAAGCTGCTTATGGTGAGGCAAAGATATGAGACATTCACCATGTCATCAACTGAGTCCGTGGACTCCATGTTCACTCGGTTGAATAATATTGTGAATGAACTCAAGGGGCTTGGAGTCATTTTTACTGACCTTGATATTGTGAGAAAGATGCTTAGGGCCTTACCTGAAAGCTTCGACACCTTGGTCACGATACTCACCAATTCCGATTTGTTGACCACTACACCGACCGATCTCTATGGGAACCTTATCACCCATGAAATGCACAAAAAGGAGAAGAAGGAAGCAGCCGAACCCTTGGAGACGAAGAAGGCTTTGGCTTTCAAAGCCAACGCGAAGAACGATTCAAGTGATGGCTCCTCCGATGAAGATCTAGCACTCATGGTAAAAAATACTCAAAAACTTCTCCGCAGGTTGCACAAGAAGGGTGTCAACATTGACACACGACCTAAAGGACCAAAGTAGAACAACTTCAAGGACATCATTTGCTATGGATGTCATGAGAAGGGACACATAGCTTCAAGATGTCCAAACAAGAACAAGGGATGGAACAAAAAGAAGAAATTCTTCAAGAAGAAGAATGAAGAAACCAAAGAAGCATGCTTCGGAGAGTGGATGTCCGGAGGTGAGAGCTCCAACTCTGATTCCGACGACGAAAGAAGCTGCTCCAAGAAGATGGCCGGATTAGCTCTCGGCAACATCAACACCTCAACTAGCTCAACCCTTTGTCTTATGGCTAAAGGCGATGAAAAGGTACACACCAACGATCCTTCATATGATGATTTAGTTGAAATGATAACCGAATTAAATGAAGTTTTTGGAAAGACTAAAAAGAAATATAAGGCGCTTAAGGAAGAACATTCTTCCCTACGCGCTCAATACTCTAAGCTAAAAAATTCTTATGAAAGCATGCTCATAAAAGATGTTACCAATGTTTCATCTAAGGTAGATGTTTCCACTTCAAGTGATTTAGATGATTCTCCTTCTAGTAGTCATCATATTTCATGTGCTTCAAATGATATTATCTTGAATGAAAATAATGAACTTAAGGCATAAGTTGAAAGACTTGGAAAAGGATTAGAAAACTACTACAAAGGCAAAATATCTCTTGATCTAATCCTTAGTAAACAAAAATGTTCATTTAGAAAAGAAGGATTAGGATACTTTTCGAAGAAAGGAAAGAAACCAAACTCTAAAACTGTTTTTGTTAAAGCATGCAACGCATTTTGTTATAAATGCCATGAAATTGGTCATTCGCACGAAGCATGTCCATTGATGACTCAAAATTATTTTGATACTTGCTATATGCTTCAAAAGTCGAGGAAAGGTTATGCTATAGCAAAGAATATTGGCGCACCCATGTTAAATAAAAAGAAGAAATCTATTTGGGTGTCCAAAGCTTTGATTGCTAACATTGAAGGACCCAAAAAGGTTTGGGTACCTAAAAGAACTTAATTCTTTTTATGCAGGTGAACTACAAGACCGGTGGGAGGCATTGGGTGCTAGACAGTGGATGCTCCAAACACATGACCGGTAACAAAAAGTTGTTCACCTCACTTGAAGAAAACTCAAGCGAGAATCAAAAGATTACCTTTGGCGACAACCGTCAAGGAAATGTGGTAGGCTTGGGTAAAATTGCTATCTCAAACAATTTTTCAATTTCAAATGTTTTGCTTGTTGAATCTCTGAATTTCAATTTGCTTTCTGTTGCACAAATTTGCGATTTTGGTTTTCGTTGCACATTTTATCCAAAAGAAGTTTTGGTTGAAAGTTTGAAAGACAATTCTTTGATTTTTAAAGGCTTTCGTTTTGAAAATCTTTATTTAGTTGATTTTCACTCAAAAGATGCATCTCTTTCAACATATCTTGTCTCTCAAACCTCAAAAGATTGGCTATGGCATAGACGACTTGCACATGTTGGAATGCATCAATTGAGAAAACTTTTAAAACACGATTGGTTGTTGGTTTAAAGGATGTGAATTTTGAAAAGGACAAACCTTGTAGCGCCTGTTAAGCTGGCAAGCAAGTAGCTACTTCACATTCGACTAAGCGCATTCTTTCGACTTGCAAACCTTTGGAACTCCTTTATATGGATTTATTTGAACCTTCTGAGTTCCAAAGTATCGGGGGTAGCAACTATGGCTTTATTATTGTTGACGATTTTATTCGCTACACTTGGGTTTTCTTTATTTCTCAAAAATCTGAAACCCCCGATGTTTTCAAAATTTTTGCAAAACGTGGTTCTACTGAATTCGAACTATCCATCAAGAAAATCCGCAGTGATCATGGTGCAGAGTTCGTTAATTCAACTTTATTTGATTTTTGTGACTCTCTTGGAATCAAACACGAATTTTCTACTTCTTACACTCCACAGCAAAATGAAGTTGTTGAAAGAAAAAATCGAACACTTATAGAAATGGCAAGAACTATGCTAAGTGAGTATGATACTCCTACTCGCTTTTGGGCTGAAGCCGTGCATACTGCTTGCTATTCTATTAACAGTCTTTATTTGCATCCTCTTTTGAATTTAACTCCCTATGAGCTTCTTATTGGGCGTAAACCAAATATTTCTTATTTCCGAGTTTTTGGATGCAAATGCTATATTCTTAAGAAAAGAAATTTTGGTGGTAAATTTCAAAGAAGAGTAGATGAAAGCTTTCTAGTCGGATACTCTACCACTTGCAAATCCTATAGGGTCTTTAATAAAAATACTGGTTGTATTGAAGAATCCTGTGATGTCGAATTCGATGAAACTAATGGCTCTCAAAAGGAGCAAGTCTCTTGTGAAGTTTCAGGTGAAGATCTTCAAGAAGCCATGAAGAACATCACAATTGGAGACATCAAACCAAGAGAAGAAGAGAAAGAAGATGATGTCAACATTGAGAATGTTGATCAAAATGATTCATCATCTCAAGTTGATCCTCCAGAACAAGATCAAGATGAAGCCGCACAAGATGAAGCACCAAGACAGCATCAAACGATCACCAAGGATCACCCTCTAGAACAAATATTGGGTGACGTCAATAAGGGTGTTCAAACTCGCTCTCGTATTGCTGCATTTTGTGAACATCATTCATTTGTATCTTCTTTAGAACCTAAACATATTAATGAAGTTTTAAATGATCCTGATTGGGTAAATGCCATGCATGAGGAACTTAATAACTTTTCTAGAAATAAAGTTTGAAATTTAGTAAAAAGACCCAAAGATCATAATGTAATTGGAACAAAATGGGTTTTAAGAAATAAGCAAGATGAAAATGGAGTTGTAATTAGAAACAAAGCTCATCTTGTTGCTCAAGGTTTCACTCAAGTCGAAGGTTTAGACTTTTGTGAAACTTTTGCACCTGTAGCAAGACTTGAAGCTATTCGTATTCTTCTTACTTATGCATCATGTTTCAATATCAAACTTTTTCAAATGGATGTTAAAAGTGCTTTCTTAAATGGTAAAATTTCTGAACTTGTTTTTGTTGAACAACCTCCTGGATTTGAAGATTCAAAATTTTCAAACCATGTGTTTAAATTGTCTAAAGCTCTCTATGGTCTCAAGAAAGCTCCTCGAGCTTGGTATGAACGACTTAGAGACTTTCTTTTATCAAAAGATTTTAAAATTGGAAAGGTTGATACAACACTATTTACTAAGAAAATTGAAAAAGATTTGTTCAGATATATGTTGATGATATCATTTTTGGATCTACTAATGAACATTTATGTCATGAGTTTGGAGAGATGATGTCTAGGGAATTCAAGATGTCCATGATCGATGAGCTGAGCTTCTTCCTTGGACTTCAAATCAAGCAACTCAAGAATGGCACGTTCGTGAGTCAAACGAAGTACGTGAAGGACCTGCTCAAACGCTTTGGGATGGAAGACGCTAAGGCAATCAAAACTCCCATGGCGACAAATGGACATCTGGACATGGACAAAAGCGGCAAATCGGTCGATTCTAAACTCTTTAGGTCTATGATTGGTAGTCTTTTGTATCTTACTGGATCTAGGCCTGATATCATGTTTAGTGTGTGCTTATGTGCTAGATTTCAGTCTGATCCTAAGGAATGTCATTTAATTGCTCTTAAAAGAATCCTTAAGTATTTAAAATGCTATCCCAGTTTAGGTCTTTGGTATCCGAAAGATGCAAATTTTGAATTAATTGGATATTCGGATTCTGATTATGCTGGGTGCAAGATTGATCGTAAAAGCACATCTGGTAGCTATCAGCTGTTGGGAAGATCATTAGTATCATGGTCATCTAGGAAACAAAATTCTGTAGCTCTCTCCACAGCTGAAGCTGAATATGTGTCTGCAGGCAGTTGTTGTGCTCAATTATTATGGATGAAGCAGATATTTTTGGATTATGGAATAATATTTGATAAAGTGCCACTCTTGTGTGAAAATGAAAGTGCCATTAAAATTTTCAAATAATCCTGTTCAACATTCTATAACTAAGCATATTGAAATACGGCACCATTTTATTAGAGATCATATGGCAAAAGGAGATATTGATGTGAATTATGTTAGAACAGATATGCAACTAGCAGATATTTTCACCAAACCCTTAGAAGAATCAAGATTTTTCTTTTTAAGGGGTGAACTGAACATTATTGATATATCAAATGCTAGTTGATGTGCTAAATGTGTTTAAAAATAGTTTATAATATTATTTTATTCCCTCTCTGGTCTTAAACTGCTTCTGGTCGAAATTGACCAAATTGATAGTCAGTTCATCTAACTGACAGTCAGTTTAGTGCTTAGGAGTCTGTTCTTAGCCTTTGGTCGAAGTCGTTGACCTAATTGACAGTCAGTTTCACAAACTGACAGTCAGTTGTGTACAATTGATTTTGGTCGTAGCTCCTGGTCTTTCTCAAAGTCTCAAACTAACTGTCAATTTCGTATACTGACTGTCAGTTTCAAAACTCAGTTCTGTGAACTGACTGTCAGTGTGGTACACTAATTGTCAGTTCCAAGTTTCTGGTTTTGGAAGTGATTGTCAGTATATCTAACTGACTGTCAGTTGGGGTCTCCAGAACCCTAAAAACCCCGTTCTGTTTCTCTGTCTCCTCGCCATCTCTATTTCGCCTCGGCCGTTTTGCTCGTCACCGGTGCGCCTCTTCGCCGTCTCTTGCCCTCGCTCTCGCCGCTGGTGCTCCTTCGCCGTACCGCGCCGCCGCCTCTTTGCGCCACCTCCACACCGCTGTTTAGCCGCTGCTAGCCGCCGGTTCTTCTCGCCGTGCCTCCACCGCACCACCGTGGTGCACCTCGCCGTGGGTCTTCTCCTCACTGGTGGTTGAGCCCTTCCTCTCCTCAGTTAGCTCTTCTCCCACCGGTTGATCCTGTTTCGACCATCGTCGCTGCTTCTTCGGTTTAATCAGTTCGGGCTTCTCTGTTCAGGTTCAAGTTTCTTCTCTCCTCTGTTTCTGGCTTCTATCATGTCTGATCAGCCGTCGTCATCTCGACGCGTGGCCCGACGGAAGAACGCGACAAACAGCCAGTGTTCATCGGGTCAGACGTCCGAGACCCGGCCTTCGCCTCTTCCTGAGCGTGTCCCCGTGGATTACTCCCGGTGCCACGCTAGTCGCCTACGCACGCTCCACTCCATAAACCCTTATCTGCTGCCACGTCCCACTGGTCGCGACTCATGCAATGTTGTTACCTGCTATAACAACTTGCACCTCGATCTGTTCAACAGTGTGTACAGCCGCGCACCCATTTTTGCTCACCGCTCTCTATCGTGGGGTACGATCGCCTCTCACACAGGCATCGCCACCCTCGCAGACCTCTTTGGCTCTGTAGGGATCCACGACCTTGTCGTCGATTCCTCTCTGCACTGGGCTGAGGGGTCCATTCGTCAGTTTTATTCCACTGTCTTCATTTCCCCTCAGCGCAACTTCATGACCTTCATGACGGGCCTCCAGGTCTACACCGTCACGAAGGAGCAGCTCGAGTCAGCGCTTGGACTGTGCGCCCTCCATCTGGCCGCCAGCTCCATACCCTTCCAGACCTCGAGCATCGGGAGGTGGCCATGCTTTATTCCGGCCCCTTTCAGCTCTGTCACATCGCTGGCCTGTGCCACAATGTTGATCTGGCCCTACGGATCCTCCGGCTCACCTTGGTCCCCATGACCGGAGATAGGGCCAGAGTCACCTATCTTGGGCTCCACGTCCTGATTTCTATCTTTCAGGAGGAGCCATTCGATGTTGCTGATCTCATCATCAGTGAGATTCAGCACGTCCTTCTTTCTCCGCGCCGTCAGTTGATATACGCTACGTATATCATGGCGGTACTCCTGCATATCCGGGCCGTTGACTCTGAGCTCCCGAGGCCCCATCATCTGCTTCTCTTCTACCCTCCTGGTCAGGCTGATCGCCGACTCGGTGCTCGCCCTGCTGCAACTGCTGGCCCTGATTCTCCCGCATCAGATGATGATGCTGCGGGGGAGTCAGAGGACGAGGCTCCAGCTCAAGAGACGGCTCCAGCACCGGCTGCAGGGACTGGCACCGGATCTGCATCTTCCTCCAGCTCTCAGCTCGATCAGGTGATCCAGGTGCAACAGCAGATCCTCAGCACTCAGGCGGAGCATCATCAGATGTTGCTCCGTTTGCTTGCTCAGCAGGAGGAGATTCTGCGGTGTCTACCTTCTTCAGCTTCACCTGCCCCTCGCAAGAGGGCCCGCCAGGCAGTGTCTTCTCCGAGCACAGCTTCAGGACCAGCTGATCCAGCTCCACCAGCTCCGGCTCCAGCTGCTCCTACTCCAACAGCTACGCCTCCCTTGTCTCCTGCGATCGACGCGTCTGGATCTCCAGCAGGATCCGGAGATACAACCGTCTAAGGGATTTCTTATGATGATGAGCATTAGGCTCCATCTTTTTGTATTACCTCCCTTTTTGTGTTTGATGCCAAAGAGCGAGAAGTATTTTGGAAATATTGGATCTTATATGTCTTTAGTTTTATATTGTGGATGTTATATATGTCATGGATGATTGGATATGGGTCTATTTTTGGTTTATTATATATCTGTGTGTTTTTGGATATGATCTGACAGTGTGGTGTTAAATGCTCTGATATATATGATGTCTTGAGATGCCTTGAGATTTGTATGCTCTGATACATATTGATATGACTTGGTGATGATATATATGCATATCTGTGAGTTTTTGTATGATGAATTTATGAGATGCTCTGATGTATATGTGTTGGTTTATGCTCTGATTTTGGCTTATATGATGAGATGCATATACTCAGGGGGAGTTAGTTCATTTATATTTTTTCGAACACTTGTTGTCATCAATCATCAAAAAGGGGGAGATTGTTGCATCTAGGCCTTCATGCCTAACCCTAATTTTGATTATTAATGAAAATAAAGTATTTTAGACTAACTGTGCTTCTGAGATTCTTGATACAGAGTTTGTTCGGGAAGAAATACGAGATGATCAAGATAAACTCGACATGAAGTAAAGCACAAGGTACATAAGAGCAAAAACAAGACGCAAACGTGAAGATGCAAAGGACCTAAGGTAATCTGTAATTCCATTTTCTGCCGATCTCGGAGTTCGGAGATAGATCGATTAAGGACTTTGTTGTTTAGATTTTAACCGTACTATAAAGAGGGGTTGCAAAAGTCCTCTCTATATCTCCAACATAAACCGAGAAACTTAGGTCATTGCATTGCATCTTTTTGGTTGGATTTGATTTGAATTTGGTTTGAAAGATTTAGATTTTCAGTTGAGTTTTTGACAACAGAAGAGTTTTTCAAATTTCTAGAAAGATCTAGGCAGATCTGATTTTTGCTTTTGTTGACAAAAATGTAGCCCTTAAAATTATCTTTCAAACAAGCTATTAAACACGTCTTTTGGATTTTTGGATTTAAGGTTATCACTGTTTTTGTTCATGCTGACTGTCAGTTTGAATGTCAATTTGTATTAACTGACAATTGTCCAGAGAGGGTGTATTTTGGGCTCTAAATTTTTGTACTAAACTGACTGTCAGTTTGTCCATACTGACTGTCAATTGGGGATTCGACCACAGTTATTTTCTTCTGAGTTTCTATTTGATTTGGTCGAGTTTTTGGTCGAACTGACTGTCAGTTTGCATAACTAACTGTCAGTTGTGGGTTTCAAGTTTCCATAAACGACCACAATCGGCTAGCTATTTTTTATTTGTAAATTTTGTCGGCCGTTGTATACGAAACTGACTATCAGTTTGTGTTGTTGATTTTCAGCCCTAGCTCCAACGGTTTTTTTGATTCTTTAGGCTATAAATAGGGGTTTTGGGCATGAGTTTTATACAACAAGCAGCAGCATTCTCTTATACACTCTTGAGGTTTAGTTTTCTACACAAAATCTTGATCTGTTGATCAAGTCGAGTGTTTTTTGATCCACCGAGAGTTTCAGTTCATTTGCATTTACATACTCGTAGTTTCTCGATGCGTGTTTGGAGGTCTAGAGAAGACCTCGCTGCCTATTACTCTTGGTGAGCGCCCTCATCTAGACAGTTCGGAGGCATAGCCGTTGACCTCTCCAGTTCGGAGATTGTCGGAGAGGCTCGGCAAGTTTGCACAAGGCATCGGTACTCGCCTTTCCGGAGTGGACAAGGAGCAACCACTAGTTGATAATACCCTTTGTGGGTATTGAGGTAAAACTCAAGTGACTTGAGTGCTTCAACGAGGATTAGTGGAGACTGGGCGAGTGTCCGATACCTCTGTAAAAATCACTGTTTTCGTTCTCTTCTCTTCTTGCTAATATTTTTATTTGCTCTTGATTTGCAATTATTTAAAGTTTTAAAAGCCTCCTATTCACCCCCCTCTAGTCGACATCCTTGATCCTACAAGGGCACCTATTGGGATGGGGAATACCCCGGAGGTGGGGGCGCCTACCGGGATAGGGTGTCCCCCAGAGACGGGAGCTCCTCCTGGGAAGGGTGTCCTCCGGAGATGGGAGCGCCTCCAGGGAAGGGGTGTCCCCCGGAGACAGCAGCAACTCTTGGAAAGGGATGTCTCGAGTGTTGGGGAACAGGCTCACTACTTTAGCACAATTTCAATAATTTTACCCTAAATCCCAAGAAACTTGCAAGCAATAGATCATAGATCAAGAGATTTACCACTAGACGCGTGGATGCGACAATGCAGTAGCAGAAGAATTGTCGATGTCACAACCGGATCGTGACCAGCAGTGAAGCAATAACAATCACACCTCTACGAAAGTCCACACGTCCAGGGAAGGAGCACCACGTGTTCATGTGCTAGCACCAATGAACGCGGCTAGAGTTTCACGAGATCTATCTCGTGGATGGTGGTGGTAGCCAGAATAGATCAAATGATCAATATGTGCCAACCGCACCTCCTTTTATAGGGCCTTGCAGATAATTCCTACTCAAATGTGAACCATAATCCTATTGGTAATCCCATTACCAATAGGGGACCCGTTTCGGATCCCATACGAATTAATACTCCAACCCGTTAAGTGTGTGATCCTGTAAGTTCGTATATATTTGGACGCGACTGGAAACAACTTCCCGAATCACAAGTCATAAGTGGTCCCTAGTAAGACATTATGACTATCCACATGTACACAAAGATCATATCCGACGAACATATACAACTTATCATGGATTATCTCTTTGCCTCACGATACCAGATCGAACTCAAGGTGAGAAACGTGTCATCCTTGAATAGCTCGGTCCTTTCTTGATCTTGTAATAGACTAACCTTTCCATAGTTGACTCTCAATTATATTCAGCACGACCATGCACTTTCTTAGTCCAATTACATCAAGGGGCCCAGAGATATCTCTCTCAAGATATGAGAGGGGCAAACTCACTATTCACTTTCAACCACATGGTTCATAACATATATGTATATCACCTTTATGGCTACTCGGCTAAAAGTAGCAGTTGATAATACCAAGTATGCTACTACGCATGTATGAAATCGTGATGATCTCAAGTCTAAAGATAAACCAAAATAACTGTTAGAAGCCAACTGATGACACATAAAAAACTCAACAGTGTCTCAAGATGGGTCAATCCAACCAACATGTTCTCAACATCTGTCCACGACATTGAGTTGATATCTCATATCTATGGTCCGTGAAACTTGACTATCAATCGATGATCGTGCTGACTTATCTTGCATTATTATTCCATGTAATGCCGAAAGTCAGAGATGTTTAGAATAAGTATCACTGATAATGACAACAATACATATATCATAATAAAGAATTCTACGAACAAGTCACATACTTGTTGATCAATAAAAATCATCTCCATAATTACCTCTAGGGCATATCTCTATCACTGAGTAATGGGTCTCCAGGAGCCGAAGGTATCGTCTGGGGACACTTGGTCCCGCCAGCACGGTTGCGTCGGGTTGGCTTGAAGGAGCCATGCTCTCACCGGGGGCAGCAAGAGAAGGAAGCACCGCCTCCCCTCGAGAGTACGTGGGAGGGGGCACTACGACAACGGCCCCTTGCGTCGACGGCATAGGATTGCTAGGGCTGGCGTAGTTAGAGAGGGACACCAAGTGCCTCATTCTTCTTGGAGGAGCCATGACAATTTGTCATGAGTCCCCACAGACGGTGCCAACTGTCGGGGTATTACGAACACCTCGGTAGGTTTTCTGATGTGGAACATGTGTACGACAACACGAGCTGACCGTGTGATGGATCACCCCGTGTTGGGAAATCACAGAGGTTGACACGGAGGATTTATACAGGTTTAGGCCTCAGTGGAGACCCTAGTCTTGTCGATGTACTCTCAACAAGAGTCGGCTGGGGAGGCTCTCTCCTGAGGAAAGGGCTCCTAAGCATGCCTATTTTTTCGAGTGTATTGAATGCAAATGAAATGTCTTAGGTATCAAGAGGGGGTACAAGGGTATATATAGACCTCAAAAGACGCAAATTACTAAACTACTCTAGCTGCGATCGTCAGATCGAAGGCATTGTGGTCTTTTGGCCGGGCACGAGGCACTATCTCAGACATGTGGCTGCCTTCACTTCGGTACCCCTGATTCTAGTCCCGGGAGTGGGAGCCCTTATCCCAGACCCAGATGACCAGGGGAGGGAGGCTCCTCTCCCTGGTCCGGAGGAGCAGCTTCCTATCCCAGGCCCGGAGGAGGGAGGCTCCCAAAACGCATTCGGAGGAGCGAGGTTCCTATTCTGAAGGATCAGAGAAGAGAGGCTCCTATCCCGAACCCAGACGAGCGAGACTCCTATCCGGGGAGACCGGAGGAGGAAGCCTCCTATGCCGAGCTCGGAGGACTGCGGGGCCAAAGGAGGGAGGCTCCTATCCCGGAGGACAGATATCACCTACGGCTAATATTTCCCCCAACAAAACGTAATTTAAAGGAATTTGATGATAGTAACCTTTTCTTGTATCTTTTCTTGTACATGTGTTCTTCACATAGATGATGGCAGTGTGTTCTTCACCTAGATCTATCCACAATTGTTTTCTACAAGTTTGATGTGTATGGTGGATAAGGTTCCACACAAGTACTATTTTTTGTGTAATGTTGTGTGCAGACCCGTTAGATCTAGCGAACCCATTATAATTTTCTGTCTAATCCGTTAAATTTTTTTTGACTCATTTGTATAAAGTAATTCATTAGTTTATCAAACCCATTAGATTTTTGCGGACTCGTTAGTCAAAAAAATCCATTAGTTTTTCAGACCTATTAGAATTTTGCAAACCAAACCCATCTGACCCATTTTCTTTTTTGCGGACCAGTTAGAATTTTGTGGAACGAACTCATAGGACCTATTTTCTTTTTTGCAGACTCATTAGTCTAAATTGTGGATCGAACTTATCTAATACATTCTCTTTTTATGGACCCGTTAAAAAGATGACCTTTTTTTTAACAAAAAGCCAGCTACCTGTGTGCTAGACACCTCCATAAATATTCTTGTTTTTTATTTAGTATAGTGATATTAATTCCCGACTAGTCGATAGAATAAAAGAGGGTGGCCACTGGTCACGAATGGCACTAATAAGTCAATAATGACCACTCCTTACGTCTTTGTTCCATTGGAATAATTGCGAGCAAGACAGACTTAGTTTAGACAGGATTAACCGCCGTACAAATGGAGAAATAATAATTTAAGAGTCATGTGAGATATAGTTAGAAATTATTTGATCATGATATATTTATGATCTGAATCATGGCTCGACAGTTCACAACTAAGTCGTACATGTAAAAGATACCCTTACAAAATTTGCCAAATTGCATCTAGTACAAATTATTACCCCCATGTGTTGGATTGCAAGTCAACTTATATATTCCTTATTTATATGTCTCCGAGGTTTATATGTTTTTTGTGTTTTTTTTTGTGATTTGTGGTCCTCTCTAATATACAACGAATGCTCTAATTCATACAATTAGTGTGGAATATAAATGATTATATAAAAAGAGAGCAAGTGAGTTATACTCTTGTGTCCTATCTTTGTAGTGCATGAACCAGAATATTTGATATATATCAAGACCATTTTGTCAAAGAGAAAAAAAAAACTTTGAAATATACATAGAAAAGAATGGGTAAACTTCGGGGGATGTGGCGTCTTAGACTTGAGCCCTGAGGCGGTGAGGCCACACAGTAGTTGTGGCATGTTGAAGAAAGTGTATGCTGGGTATGTTTGTTTGGTATCTGTCAACAGCCAATCCGATATTTTTTGTCATCATCAAATTTGAAACAAGAGTAATACGATAAAAAACGATCATTTAGAGTTGTTTAGATTATTTTCGGTTGACAACAAAAAATTAGTAATTGGAATGAAATCCACTTGTCATAAAAAGTGAGAAAAGAGAATTGACTAGCTAAATTTATGGGGCTTAAAACAATGTCACCAATCTAGTTAAAATACTTGTCCAAAACTGATCAAGTCACGTTAACAGATCATATTGGGCCAATTAATAAAAAATATATGGCCAAATCACGTTGGTCCTAACAAAATTTCAATTTGTTTTATATTGTCATTAACCAAACATAGCCACTAAACTTTATTAGGCACTAAATTAATCGTCTAACTTTGAGCAGAAAAGTTATATATTTGTGTCTGACAAATGAATCACTTAAATAAAAACTATAGCCTAATTATATTGTGACTTCAAACTAAACATTTCCGCATGGACTTGAAAGGCAACTGCTGACATAATTAATAACCATTCACATTTTTATTAACGAAAACCGAAATAATTAACATGAATTAATTACACGTCGAGCTCATCTCCCCGCTATATATAAAAGGCTAAGCACAGTGAGAATAGTGAACTGCTGGATCAAACAGAAAAGAAAAGAAACAAGAGCGGGCTCGAAAAGCAACAAGCAAATAAATGGAAGCAGAGATGGGTGACAGCTTCGAGTACTACTGGGAAACCCAGTGTTATTTGGACTCCGAGGAGCTTGGCAGGTTAGTGCGTTAATTGCTTTTTTAATTAATCCATTTTCTCATCGATCTTGGTGATGTAGTGCTGCTGTTAATTTATTCGATCTTTTTGGATTAGTGATCTAAAAATTTGAATTAGAAAAATTGCAGCATGTTTGGAGGGCACGAGGACACGATGTCGAGCTACTACGACTCGAGCTCGCCGGACGGCGCCTCCAACTCCTCGTCGGCCGCAGCGGCCGCGGTGGGGGCAACCAAGAACATCGTCATGGAGAGACACCGCCGCAAGCGGCTCAACGACAAGCTCTACGCTCTCCGCAGTGTCGTCCCCAACATCACTAAGGTAAAGTGAAGTGGTTTGTACGTGAAATTTGATGTATTGGATAATCCGTTAATGGATTATTTTTGTAGATGGACAAGGCGTCCATCATCAAGGACGCCATCGAGTACATCCAGCTTTTGCAGCAGCAAGAGCGCCAGATGCTCGCCGAGATTTCCGATCTCGAGTCATCAAAGACCGAGCAACCGTCCTTCCCCGCCCTTGGCGACAACGTCCACACCTTCTCGAAGAGCAAAAAGACAAAGCGAGCTCCGTCGTGCTCGTCCATAGCCTCCCCCTCCACTGCCACCGCCGCCTCGCCGCCCGTCGAGATCCTAGAGGTACATACCACCATGCAACAATAATTTCACACTTCATTACAAGAGCGGCATGACAGAATTCACGTGCATACTTTTGCCACCGTCCTTGACTATGAAAGGGTTGGATCTTCTTGTGACGACAGGTGAGGGTTTCTCCGGTCGCAGATAAGATGCTGGTGGTCAGTGTCATCTGCGGTTATAAGAGGGACACAATGGTGAAGGTGTGCCGCGCGTTCGAGGCCCTCCAACTCAAGGTCGTCACGGCCAATATCACATCAATTTCAGGGAAAGTGACACACACCGTATTTGTCGAGGTATATTACATAACTACATATCATAAAATATTTTTAAAATTAACATAGAGACATTTCTCATACAAAAACTTACTCTCTCAATTTTAAAATCAATATAATTTGCATTGATCCAATGCCGGGAGAACCGTCCACATGAAATGGCAATATATTGGTTTTTTGTCACGTCAGCTGGGTGACGTCATGCACGGGATTTGTGGCTATCATTTATTAACCTAAAGAGGCAAAAGAGCAAAGAAGTCTTACCGTCAAAGCGAACATTTTCTTTGAACGTCGGCCACTTGTTCGTTCAGCTGATCGCATCTTGTTTAATTTGCGGCGCAGCTGTTGTGGACTACGGACGGCAGGTCACTTTGACGATAGACTGGAATTTTATTTGTGTTAAGAACAAGTCAATAAAAAGGAAAAATACAGAAATGACTTAATTCAAAAAAATTTTAAAAATATCACATTTTATCTTGCCGACTGCTCATGCCCGGTGTGGTGCGTCACCGTCCCGGCTTGAAGAAAAAAAGTGTAGCAAACAAACTACTACTGTATATTAGAGGTCTAGATAGAGCAACGAGGCTGGGTGAGTGTGGGTTTTGGTATTATCAATATTCGTTCGGCGTAGATTGGAGTGGGGTGGATAGGTCGGAGTTGACTAGTGAACAAGTATCTATCAGAGGGACGGATTTTAAGATTTGACAAATAAAAATAATATTTGAATAAGTAATTTAATGAAAGTATAATTACAAAATAAACACATCTAGAGATTAACTAATGAAAACTATATGTTCTAGTAAATAATTAAATAACATGACATAAAATTAATTAAATTGATGTATTAATACTTATAAGTTATACTAATACATTAAAAATAAATAATTTTATATAATCAGGGTGGAGCAAGATAGGTCAATCTTAAACACGCATGTATCTATCCTTGTCTCAGGGTTGGACAAGACATCTCCAAATCAGATTGAATATGTAGATCGAGTTGGAGTCGGGATAAAATCTAAAATTATACCACTTACCGCATGGGGATATTTAAGAGGCATTTGTCACTAAAGATGGTCCTAAAATGAAAATTAAGTGGGACACTACAATTAACAAGTACTAATTCTCATCCCTCACCTTGTATAAGAACAATATAGATTGATCTAGTACTTTATTTACTTAATTATAATATATCTTGGCTTTTTGTCATAGTTATACAACTTAAGGAGTTAATAAAGAGGAAAAGAACGTTTTTCACGGTGGTGGCATAGACAGACCCTACTGAACATTAGCCTCTCACCCCCATTGAGCGCAATGCCCACACACACCCCAGCCTACCATTGTGGTTGTGCAATGAATGTGTGGTATCAACTCTTTACTACTACATAGCAAATTTGCTGTTGCATGTTGAAAGTACGGCGAGTGCCATATGACTTAATTAGCCTGATACACTCTCAACACGGTCAATTTATTTTTTTCAAATTTGTATAATTGAAGGTCACTCCTTTTTTATAGGCTGTCCTACAAAAAAAAAATTCTATGGATTCTCAAAGTGATTTAAAAATCTAGCTAGAGCTGTTGTGATGTAACTTATGCCCGAATAATGTTTGGTCTTGCCATACTAATAAAAGCACACCAATTTTGAGCCCCCAACACACATCGAATAGTACAACCAACATCATTACAGGACCTAGAGCCTCTTATCTTATATTTTGTAAATAAAGAAATCATCTTATTTTCAAATTCCAGCTATTTTAGTCCATCCACGGCAACCCACCCACTCATCTAAAAACTAGATTTCCCAACCACTTAATCTCACCACATAAACCCAAGAATAAATCGAACCAAACCAATATATGATTTGATATTTTTGTAAATACTTATTTGTGGTTTAAAAATTGATATATTTTATTCTTATGTGCATGTATCTGAGACGCTATGGGCAAACCACAAACATGTAATGCATCAACTTTTAAATCATAAAAAAGTCTAGTACAATTTAAATTAAACCCAATCCCCTCCTCCACCCCCAATGTTCCTCCTAAAATTTTATGTAAAATAAAAGTAGAAAACATTTGCATCGTATGATGGCTTATCACCAAATTAGTACTGATCATCACCATATATTGCCCTTAGCTTCTAATACTTTTGGTATATCTTTCGGTATATCTTTTGTCGTCAGATATAACACCAAAGCATAACTCATACTAAAGTGACTTCCATATTCAGAATAAACCTTGAAATAAAAAATGGGCCAGGTATACTAATTACTAGTTGGAGCATTGCCTCCAAAATCTTGCCCTTATGGTTATTGATGAACAACCATTTCTTAATAACCACTTGATAAGAGACTAGTAAAGCAGGAGATAAATAATAAATGGTAAGTAAGCATACTGAGATTTATGTCCAACCGTGCCAAGAGATATATGCATGCCATGAAAATGGCTTGGCAAATGCATGTGAGTTAAACAAATAAAAAAATGAAAGTTGCAAGCAATATATGCAGCTTAAAAATATTATGAGTATATAAAAGATATAAGATTAAATATTCCCTCTAAATTTATAGCACCAACACTATCACTATCTAATCATTTCATCGGAAAGACAGGAAAAGTCGAGGAAAATATGCATTGAAAAAACATGAGCTGTTTCATTTTCTCCCTCTAGAAGTAGAAAGTATTATCAAAACATACAATGAATATTAAGCTCTCAAAGAGATGAAAACACTACCAACTTTAATGTATGGAATGATAGGATTGTAAGTTTAAGAGTGGTCTAGTTTATTGTTTCCTGTTTTATCCATCATAATGCTTTGGTTATGTTATAAACGAAGAGAAAATATGAGTAATTAATACTATATTTTATATAGAGGTAGCATGCTATACCTTTAATTTCTCTTTCTTTATATTCACAATTTCTTGGCGTACGTATATATCACATTTGGAACTACACTAATAAGCGAATACATATAACCATATTGTAACAACTTATACGAATAAAGTGATATTTGAAAGATAAAATAAAATTTAAAATAAATAATAAATTTACAAGGCGTAATAAAATTTAGAATGCAACTAACCACAAATTGAAAAAAATTTTATAGCCTGAGTGTAGTGTACTAATGAAAAATGTGTAAAGAAGAATCTATTTGGCTATAGCAACCTACGAAACTTGGTTATTAGTATCAACTATATTACTTTTTGATGTTTGCTTATTAATAGAAGTACATAATAGCCTTTTAAAAATATTCTTTAATATTTCACATTATTTGTTCATAAGAGAATATAAATGAGGGAGGAAAGTTGAGTTTTTAATGAGAAGTTATGGAGTTAAGGTAGGACCAATTCTAAATAATAGTCATTTGATCTCTCAAATCAACACATAATATTTTTCAGATCAAACATTCATAAAAGGAAAAAAAATTTAGAAATTCAAAACTCATCCATTATATAGTATTATAGATTATCAAGAGAAAAATGTATGACTATAATAATATAATATTTAGCTTTTATCATTGTTAAATTTTGTAATGAAGTTAATTAGCTAGTAAGAACAATAAATTTGTATATGATAGAGAAACTTCTAGGCTTCTGGCAACAAAATTACCACATGGTTGATACTTGGTGGATAATTACACAATATCCGTGAATGCCAAGATGATTGACATGCAAACAGAAACAAAAATAATTATGACTTCTATGCAATTACAATTAGTAGGAAAAAATACCAACTTCCAAAATTTAGTATGGCAGCCACAAACTTCTTTTCCAGCTTAATGACAAACATTTTTAAGATTTAAATTGATTCATTTATTGTCTTGAATTTGATGATATGGAAACTTCACTTTATATATTTCTATTGTCTATAGCTATTATTTAGTTTCATGTAATAGTGTTATTTGCTAAATCAAGTTATTGATTTTTCAGAGAGAAGAAATGCAGCACAGCCAAATGAAGGAAATGATTGAGGCTGCAATTGCCCAACTTGATGTGATAGGAAGTCCACTGAGTTCTATGAGTTATTAAGAGGATTCTGGGAAGTTATGCGACCAAGCCAAATTTCTGCTGTAAAATTCACGTTTCTCTACAAAAATGAGGCCTTCACTTATATAATGTCAGTTTTGCAATGACCAATAAAACGGTTGCCTAAAACAGAACGGGATTCAAGAACAGAATGTGCTCCTATGTGTCGTACTTACAAGTTATCTTTTTCATATTTTGGGACAACATATACCATTGAATAAGAGGTGGCCATGCTTACCATTTCATATTCTAAATGGTGAGTTATTCTTTCGGCATTTCTCAAGTGATTATTTTTCTTGGGGAAATTGGTAGATGCCATTGGAAAAATTGAAAATTCAAAAAATACCATTGAAAATCACATAATTGTTTGTATGTTATTTTTCTAAAAATGTCAATTTGACAAGGTAAGGAGATTGACCTAGTTCAAAATGGCTCTTATATTCTTTTAAAATAAAAAAATTAGCCAAATGTAACAATGGATGATTGTTGCTCTAAGCATTTTCGCAAAGATCTTGAGGGCAGCAGATGGTGGTGCCTACAGGAAGTTGTCGTCACGCACAATAGCAGAACACAAGGAAAAAAGAAATGAAAGATAAAGGGCCCTCTAAGTGTTCTTAGAAAAATCAACTCAACAGAAACATACAAAAATCACTTTATTTCAAGTAGCACCGAACTAATTGACTTGTGTCTGAATCATGGAAGAATCTATCCTAAGTAAATATATCACGCATGATCTGATTCCTACATGCTCATTGCTAACAAACAAAATAGAAAAACTTTGCTCTATGCTACTAAAAATCACTGTATTTGAAAAATATCATAAAAATTCAGAAATAATGTGTTTGATTGTCTATATCAGGTTAAATCTGATTCGTGAGATGCAACTATCTGTTTGTTTGGTTGTTTGTACACAATTTTGGGTCTGGACGAGCAGATGCAAAAATAGTTGAGTTTGGCTCACTGGATATGCTCTCACATTATTCTCCACAGTTTGGCTCGCATAATTGCGTGACTAAATAATGATTAATATGTATTAATGATTTTTAGTATGATTTAATGGTGATTAAGTAGTATTAAGCCACAATAAGACTTATTAAAGTGGAATATGACATAATAATGATTTTTAGTATTGTGTGATTAGAGAGTGATTAGTGTATATTAATGATTCTTAGTATGGATTAATGTTGATTAAGAATAATTAAAGTAGAATAAAGACTATTAAAATGAAATAAAATATTAAGTAATTTAGATAGCATTTTTTTCATCTTATATATTTTTTCATTTACATCAATCATATAACCAATCAAACAACACATAATCTCAATCTGTACTATCTCATACACCAACCAAATATCACTCAATTGTATCTCTATAACCTGTCTCACTCAATCTGTCTCACACATATGAGCTAGATTCAATGTCATACAGACAACTAAACACACCAAAAAGATACTCACTCAATTATATTGTGCTGTATTCTTGTAATTGTAATTACCACGCTTTATAAAAAAAATAATGAGCATTCCAATCTAAAGTTTGCACAATATGGTTGAGTAACTTGAGTTTGTAACCATGAAAGGAAAGTAGCACGTAGATGCCCTGTAGTAACATTCAAATATAAGTGGAAGTTTTGTAACAGAATCAAAACAATTGCTATGATGTGAGTTGTGGTATCTATGCAGTGATAGATCTAGAAAATCATGGAAGCAAAGACAAACCCATACAAAACAAATGAGTAATACAAATCTATGTCATGTGAATATCATCGGACCCTAGTTATTATAACACAATTGGGTGGTATAATCCCACAATATATGAATATCACTCGCCTGGATGCGACAAAATAATACTTCCCCATCCAAGGCCTATGCAATTAAAGAAGTAAATTAACAGCATCACACCCCAAATAATCTATATATGCATGTTACTTTGTTACATGCAACTGATGACTAAAACACCAAAATAAGTAGTAAGAAAAACTGACGTTGCCAATACTCAGTTACCACATGTGATTATTGTCGACGATTGGGACAATATTCCAAACCGAACTTACACAAATTAAATTTGTTTACTGGAGAGACAGTTTCTATCAATTTCCAAAAGGAATCAACGTAAATATAGAACAAATCATGCTATATTTTATACAGGTTTGAGCCCTCGTAATCTGAGTAATAATCCTATTCTTATTGGATTCTCACTATCAGAATGATGGATTACAAAGTCTAATATCTTCTATTTCCCTCCCATCCTTCTGTCTAATTCTCAACCTTCTTATAGTTTGCCAAAGGGCGTCGGTTGCCTCAATAAAGGGACACTTAGTTGTTACCAGCAACTGTTCACCGGTTATGATGTACGGTTATGGACAACTGCACATCCATCCTCATCTTGTCGACGGTTATCTTGTCAATAAAGAGAAACTCGTATTATTTTGGGAGTAACAGAATATAATGGTCACAAAGTGGTTATAGTTGATGTCAATATAACCGCATAACCCTTAGTCTGTGGTCAGTAAAATAAATCTCGACCAAACATTCCTTTCCTGATACAACGACAATTCCAAGTATAATAACTCTCTTATTGTTTAGTCGTGTACGGCCTACAATCATGTATCCGCGTCCAGGGTAGCCACGAGTAAATGTCTCCGCGATCAGAGTGATCGCGGGTAGTGTAATATGTGAGTCTACAGACTTTGCGACAATAGATATTATGACTACAGAGGTTTGCGGTTACAAACATTAAAACCATTGGTATTATGGCAGCGTAATAGTCATCCATGATGGGCCTTTCATGTCTAATTGATAAGATGAGCCAGGTTATATTCAGAATATCTTAGACTATCCCCTAATCTCTTTTCGTGGTTTCTTGTGACCATGGAAAGACATAAACAAAAAACTTAGCTCTCTCTCTCTCTCTCTCTCTCTCTCTCTGTGGTCTCCTACGACCACGGAAATCCATAATCAAATAACTCATGTAATAATCTCTGTCAGCTAGCCCCCAAATGTGAAACAAAAAGTTTATTTTATTTGAAGCGTCGTTTCGGCTTCTCAAAAAGGCACCATTTCGTTTCGAATACTAACAAAGCCCAAGAAGACCTTTGGGTTCATTTGTCAGACCCATCATGAGAAGCATTAAATGAAAAAGATCTTTGTTGTGATAAAAGGCTATCTTTTACGGGATACAACCCATGACTGAGAACTCCAAAAACCTCTGAGACTTAGAACTCTTAGCCTCCAAGTTTTCCTTCTCCAAGTTCATTCTTCTTCCCCAATCTCACTTCAATGATGTCTTGGACCCATTCCCATTTCCGCACAGTGGAGAGCATGCTTGCGTTGGAATTGGAAGGTTACCTCCCTTCAAGGTCTCTGATCCTGTTGCGCCCTACCAGAGATGAAGAAGAAAGCCCAGTTGTGCAACCTGATGAGTTGGTGGTCTTCGAAGACTTTTTGTGCTGCGTGTTTCATCTCCCGGAGAGCGATTTCTTCCTAAGCATCCTTGCTCATTATGATTTGGAGTTGGGAAATCTCAATCCCAACTCCATTTTGATTCTCGCTGTTTTCTAGCACCTGTGCGAGGCGTATGTTGGGGTTTTGCCTAGCATACCTCTCTTCCGCCAATACTACTTCTTAGCATGGTCGAAGAGTTCAAACGCCTACAGATGCATCTACTTCCGATTGCGGGAGAAGAAGGACTTCCTGCATTTTCCCCTCCGCGATTCCGTCCATGGATGGTATCAGTGGTGGTTCTACTGCTTGGCTTCTAGTGAGAGCCATCTCTAGTTCGAGAATCGTCGACCAGAGAAAAGTGGGGATAAAATTCTACTCCTTCGCTGAATGATGAACAGAACAGGCAGGCCCAAACGATTTGATACCTGGTGAATGAGAGCTTGACTACCCGCGACGTGATTCGGGACTTTGTGAAGAACCGGATCAACCCTTTGAAGAAAAGGGAACACTCTACCTGGGAGGTTAGGGCTATAGAAGATGGGACCATGGACTATAACCCGGGTAATTAGCCAGTCTTGCAAATTGGTACATCCTTTTCAATCTATACTTCATTTATTTGGACTGATTTCTATTGATTAATTTTGACTGTTCTTCCTTTTTAATAGTTTTTCCCACTTCTAAGGTGGACAGGAGGACAAACTATATCCTGAAGGCCTATAACATGGCTGCTGAAGGCGATGCTGAGGCGCCAAGGCCACAGAGCATGGTCAGCAACACATACGACTTTGCTCAGGCTCGGGCGTGTCGAAAGGTATTGATCTTTTGAATAATCTTGTTTATGTTTGATTTTGAATAGCAGTTTACGAAAGTAGTCCTTTTTGGTTCATCTTAGCTGTTCGAGCGCCAGGCAGCCCAGAAGAGGTGAACCGGTGATGATGTAGGACCCTCGAGTGGTTCTACATCAAAGAAGCTGAAGAAGACCCATCCTGCGTCCAAAGGTTTGGCCAGGCCTAGGGCCTTACAAATTCGGCCAATCACAACGACGACAGCGGCGACCGCGGCCACAAGTGTCCCTGCGACTGCATCGACTGTCGCAACCGTGGCCTTGGCTACGACTATGAGCGTCCTCGTGACCATGAGGACTATCGCGGCCATGGGAATTCCTACGACCGCGGGGGTGATGGCTGTAGTGAGCCAACCAGGCCCTACTGCGATCGTGACCACTACTGACCCTCTGGTTGCAACCACGAGGGTTGTTACGGTAAGGGTTCAGCTCCCCAAACTTTATTAAATATGACTATGAATTATCTCATGGTCATACAGGGTGAAGGGAGTGATGTGGAGGAGGAACAGGAAGCTTCTCTGTTTGTTTTGAGGAGGAGGCCATCAACTACCTTCGATCCATCCTCCCCTATGGCTCTATCCTCTCTGTTGTCTCCCAAGGGCGGGGCTTCGAGTACCCGAAAAGTCTTGGGACTCAGCATCAGGTAAATATTTGTTTTCTCTCCAATTAAATTACAGTTTTTAGTTAGGAATAACTTATCAAACTTGGAACCGGATGTACAGAGCTCCCTCGCCCACTACAACGCCTGCTCCAATGGTCAAAACTACACCATCTGTGGCCGAGGTGGTGAAGACTATTATGGTGGAGTTGCTTGTCATTAGTGAGGTGGTAGTAGAACCATCGGCTGCAGAAGAGGCCGCTGCAAATACTGAGGTTGCACCTCCGCAAGATGTCGAAGAAGACCCTACGACCATCATTGATGAGGTTGTTCAAGACATCCAGTCTATTGAATCTGTCAATGATTGAGAGACTGAGGTCGTAGCTGTGACCTCGACCATGGGGACCAGTGAATAGGCAAGAGCTTCTACTCCCCCTCTGGTTGAAGAAATTGTGCCTCCCTCCTGTTCAGGAGAACAAGGAGAGGAGAGGACAAAAGAAATGGCGGTCTAGCCCACCAAAATCCAATGCCCTACCCTGGATTTGAGCCTTTAATCCCAATTCTTAGATAGAGTTGGGCAGGTGCGGGATAGCTTGGCTTCTACGAGCCAAGCAGCTAAGCTCAGGGACCTCCTGGAGAGGTACCTTGAGGAATTTTTGGAGGTAGGTAACAAATCTTTATCTCGTAATTTCAAGTGCTTCTCTGAGAATTTTCTTCAAACACTTCTTCTTTTGTTCTATTCAGAACACTGCTTGCGGTGCAGCCATGTTTGGCCTACTAGTGGAAGAGTTCAAGGTCACACAAGTAGAGTGCAACAAATTAAACCAGTAAGCACCTTGCTTTAAACTCAATCCTTTATGAATTGGAATAGTAATTTCTGTTGTCGTAGGGAAAATTTGCTTTACTAAAGGTAGTTGCCAATGAGCGCAACAACAAAGAGGTTGCGTCCACTGAGCGCTCCTCTCTGGAAAAGGAGTTGGCTGAAGCTCAGAGGGTTAGTAGCAAAAAGCTTGCTGAAACTCTGGTGCTCGAGGACAAACTAAAGGCTGCTGAAGAGAAAACTGAGACCTTGGAACAGAAAGCAATGCTAACTAATTTTCTCCAGGGGAAAGTCGATCACCTTCAAATGGTTTGCAACCAACTACAGACCAGGGTGGATGGTGAGTTCATTTTGGTAGAAACTTGCATTACCTTTATGAACTTTATGAATTTCATGAACTCAGTCGAGTTCATTTCTTCCTCTGCTCCGAGCAAAGAGAGGAGGACATCAAGCTGGCTGATGAGAAAACCCACTTCGAACAGAAGTTTATCAAGTGTGGAAATGACATTGATAAACTTCAAAATGTCGTCAGCCGCCACAAGACGACCTCAAAGAAGGCCAAGGAGATCGCAAAGCTTGCCCTTAATGAAAAGGGTGCCTTGGAAGCAATCATCAAAAGATGCGGTCTTGTGGAAAGAGATACCTTCGCAAAGCTACAGGAGGTCACGGACTCACTAAAGGTTGACGTTATCAATCATAAAAAGGATGATCTTTCCCTTGGTGAGTCCTGCAAGATGGTCGTGGCTCAAACAGATCTTTTGGTCGCAAGTATTCCTGAAATTGCGAGGAGGCACAAGGAGGCATTGAAGAGCGATATTGCAACTATAGCCTCTGCCATCCTCTACAAACTTAAACATCGCCATTGTCCAAATTTAGATCTGAATCCAATGCCAGAAGATGCGACCTTTGATAGTCAAGACCAATTGAGCGCGATCATGGCCGAGGTCAGGCCTTTGATAGAGAAACTATTGCGTGACCTCGACCTCTCTTGATGTATTTCCTCTCATTGTGATTTTTTGTAACAACGGAACAAGAATGAAATGGAAATTCTTACTTTATTATTAGAGTCTTTGTTTTATACCTTGCAAATACCTATGATTAGTGGAAAAAATGAATAATAAAAAATGCAAAGTACTTAATTTTTTAACTCAATGTTATAGTTATATTCCCCTAGCCCCCTCCTGCGACGAGTGATACTGAAGACATAGTACAGTAGTCACAGGATAATTCTCCTGGACTAAGGAGACCACGACTTGAATGATCAGTGTGTAGGATCGAGGATGCCGACTAGAGAGGGGGTGAATAGGAGGCTTTAAAACTTTTCAATAAAAACAACTTTTGCAAATAAAGAGAACCAAAAACAATTGAACAATATATTGCACAATTAAAAAGGAAGAGAAGACAAACACGAAGATTTATCCCGAGGTCTCGGAGGCACGCCCGGTCTCCCCTACTCCTCGTTGAAGCACTCAAATGAATGAGTCTTGCTTCAATATCCACGAAGGATATTTCTCACTAGTGGTTGCTCCTTTTCCACTCTGGAAAGGCAAGCATCGATGCCTTTGACAATCACGCCGAGTCTCCCCGACAATCTCCGAAATGGAGAGATCAATAGCCATGCCAACAAACCGTCTAGGTGAGGGCGTTCACCAAGAGTAATAAGTTGCAAAGTCTCTTCTAGACCTCCAACAATCACCGAGAAACTCTAAGTATGCAAATGATGCAAACAGAACACTCAGTGGATCACAAACCTTAAGACTTGATCAAAAGATCAAGATTTTATCTGTAAGAACAAATGCTCAAGTGTATATATGAGAATGAGGTTGTTTTCGTATAAAACAATAGTTCAAAGTCTCTATTTATAGCCCAAAGAAACAAACTAGCCGTTTGAGCTCGAAATGAAAAGAAACAGTACATGTTGACAGTCAGCATAGCATGCTGAAAGTTAGCATAGGCCATGACCAATAAGAAGAAAATTTCGGAGAAAACTTAGCTAGCCATTGTGGTCGAAAAAGGAAACAAATCAGTACATACTGACAGTCAGCAACACATGCTGACAGTCAGCATCCACAACCACAGCTCGACAAAAATCACAGATAAAACTTAGCTAGCCGTTTGTGGTCGCATATGGAAAGAAATTACTCATGCTGACAGTCAGCATCACATGCTGACAGTCAGCAACGACCACAAAAATGTCTAGTTAAAAACAAATTCAGAAACAAAGCAGATGTGGTTGAAACTCATACTGACAGTCAGCAACACATGCTGACAGTCAGCGTAAGTCAAAAACTTTCAGCTCAAAAAACATGTTCTCTGGACAAATGTCAGCAACAAAACTGACATTTCATGCTGACAGTTAGCATCACATGCTGATAGTCAGTGTGGATAAAAATAGTCATAACTTTTGATCTAGAGGTCCGATTGAAGTGTTTTATAGCTTGTTTGAAAGATAATTCAAAGGGCTATATTTTTGTCAACAGAAGAAAAACCCAGATCAACCTAGATATTTCTAGAAAATACAAAAACACTTCTACTGTCAAAAAGATCATCTGAAAAACCAAAACAAATCCAACCTAAAAGAATGAATGCAATGACCTAATATTTTCTCTGTTTATGCTGGAAATGTAGAGAGAATTTGCAACCCCTCTTTATAGTACGGTCGAAACTAAGAAACAAATTTTCTATAAATCGATTAACCTCCAAACACCGAGATCGGTAAAGCTAAAGACTCATTTTACCTCAGGTCCTTTGCAACTTGAATCTCGCGAATTGCGTCTCATCTTTGTACTTGTGTTCACCTGGGTTTGTATCACTTCTATCTTGATCATCTTGCATCTCTTTGCCAAAAGAACTCTGTATCCAAATAGCTCAAAAACACAATTAGTCTGAACCGCTTGTTTTCATTAATCATCAAAATCAGGCTAGGCATAAAGGCCTAGATGCAACACATAGCACACTAGTAAGTTCCTTAGGCAGTAAGAACTGGCTTAATATAAATGTGTAAGTTTTTTTGCGAACTAACAGCCACTCTAATGATCAGAACATACTAGTAAGTCCCTTATGCGGTAAGAATCAACTTAGAAAGAGATGTCTTAACTAGATGCGACCATGAACTCAGCTAGCGTATCCACTTATACATCATATTAAGGCACTTATTGCAACTAGTCCCCGAGCATGACCCAATAGAACATAAGGCTGAAAAATGGGAATGTATCCATAACATAGAGTGATAAACATACTTATTGATAAACAATTTATAATGGGAATGGAAAGAATTTACACGTAAAATTTACACAACTGGTCTATGCTCCAGGCGTTTGATAACATTCTCCCGTCTTCCATAGCCAATTGAGCCGATCCTTGTTGCGGCATAGAGACCAGAATGTATGGGTCTTCCCACTGAGGAGAGAATTTATTGTGACTAGACTGGTTTTGGATTTTCCTCAAAACCAAGTCTCCTACGTTTAGAGTACGTGGTCGCACCCTTTTACTATGGTATTTATATTGATCCGGGAGGGTCTTCAAGTTGAGTTTGAATAAGGCTACTCGACCTAGTGGAGTTCGAAAAAGCTTCGTGACCATGGATAGGTTCGCGGCCTTGGGAAGGATTCGATCTCTGGTCATAATTGTAATCCAATCCGAATATATATAACTAAGTCTTATCTGTTAGATTTATTTAGTGTCCTAGTCTAATACGTTTAGGTTGTTAAGTCTGATACGTATTCATACGATTGGACTATAAATACCTTTAATAGGTTAGAGTAGATTATCTAGCATCTACCTGGTTATCTACCTTGATATAGATCAGATCGAGTCTAGTTCATCGATGTAGGCGAGTGCGTCCTAACATTTGACGTGTAAGGCCCTCTTTGAAATAAAGAGTTGTGTAGTTACTTTGATATGTGTTTTCAATCATCTTTTGGGTTTTGGTGATTCTGAGTAAGATCCTGTCATTCTGTATATTAGCATATGGGTGAGCCTAGTGCGAAAACTAAGGCTAGGCCTCAAACGGATCAAGTTGGTATCAGAGCAACTATCCTATCCTATGGATGGTGAAGACTCACCAAGGTTACAAAACCTTCGGCGAAACTCCAGGCGATAATTCAACAGTTCCTACAATCGCGTCTCCGAAGATGTCTGATGATACCTCCGTTCAAGCTAACCTAGCTGAACAAGTGGCTAAGCTCTCCACTGACATGGGTACCGTGCTTGCTTGGATTAAGCAGCAAGCCATGGCTGTACCTTCTAGAGTGGATGCTTCAAAAGGCAAGATTAAGGGTGTGATGATTGGTGAAGACTTGTGCAGGCCATATGACAAGGAAGAAGAAGATGACCATAAGGCTGACGACCTCGCCAACACCTCCTTAGCTATTGGATCTTTCAAGGTCGACGCTAAGATAGATATACTCATATATGATGGGGTGATCGATGCCGAGAAATTGAATTCTTGGATCAACCAGCTTAAGACCTACTTTGACCTGAAAGGTAGCGCTGAAAAGGTAAAGTTTGCACCCTTGAAGATGAAGGACCACGTCAAGACATGGTGGAAAGTCCTTGTCGCCAGTGGTGAAGCTGACGACCTTGCGTGGGGTCAATTCAAATGACTCCTGTGACAAGAATTCTATCTAATGGATTACCTTGAGGAGAGATGGGAACATTGGCATAGATTGTACCAACGGCGCGACCAGACCATCCAGGACTATACTACGGAGTTCCGAAGATAAGCAATGGTCATTGGTATTTCACTGTCTGATCCCCAGGTATTCCGAAAATACACGTCTGGACTTCATAAATCGATCAGTGCTGAGTTGAGCCTATTCAGCGTCCAAGACATCGCGACCGCGAGCACAACTGCTATGGTGATCGAAAAGAAGAATAAATAGAAGAACACTTCGAAATCGGGCACGGGTACCTTTTGCAAGCATTGTCAAGTCACGGGACACAACAAAGATAAATGCTACAAGCTTTATCCTGAGTTTTGACCAAAGAAAAACACACCAGGGAAGAGAACAGCTACAGCTAATACGGCTCCACCCGAAGGAGTTGTCCAAGTAATTTTGGTCGATGAGGTGGATACGACCTTGTCTCTAATGGAAATGCTGAAGGAGAAGGGTCCGGATTCACCTGATGACCATCACTCAATGTAGGACTTGTTCACCATTAACATCCAGGTGAAGCACTAAGTGGTCGCAGTGATATTCGATCCCGGAAGTCAGAAGAATTTGGTTTCCGCTGGACAGGTTCGGTGACTTGGTTTGAAGACAACCACACACCCATGACTATATCCGCTGGGTTAGTTTACATCCGACGTGTACCAACAGATTACGAGTCAGTTTGTGTTGAAGTTTGCGATCTTTACTCAATATATCGATGAGGTGCAATGCGACGTTGTTCCTATCGATATTTTTCAGGTGATCTATGGGAGTCCGTATCTATATGATCAAGATGCTCACTTCCATCAGCGAGTGCAAGAGTACGAGCTCAGTAAAGATGGAGTTAAGTTCGTGATCAGTAGAGACATTCACGTCAACAGTTCAGACTTGATTACCACAAATCAGGCCAAACGACTCATCAACGCATGTCACAAATACGTGTTGGTTATGATTCAACCAGTTGGTCGAAGTAATAGTACTCGAGCAGCATTGTCTTTGGTGCGCCGAGAAGATTCTGGTTATTTGGTGGAACTGCTGGAGAAATATAGTGATTTATTCGAAAGTACCCAGGGTTGTTCGCCGAAATGTCCAGTCGAGCATGAAATTCAGCTCATGTCTAACGCGACACTTTCCAATCAAGTATGTATCGCAACTCAGTATTGGAGAATGGAGAGATCAAAAGACAACTTGGTGAATTGTTAAAACATGGTGTAATCCAACAAAGTAGTTCACCTTGTGGATCTCCTGTGGTGTTGGTGCCAAAGAAAGATAGGACTTGTCATATGTGCATCGACTACCGAGTACTGAACAAGATCACCATCAAGAACCGGTACCCCCTTCCTCGTATTGACAACTATTTTCCTTACTTATTTGGGTGCCTGCTATTCCCTAGCACCCATGGACACATCTGCAAGCGGCAGATCATTCAGCTCGCTAGGTTTATTGCGGACTCCGTGCTGGGGCACATGTCGCAGTTCAGTTTCGGATCCGCTGTGCTCTGCCACACCTACAGGGGATTGTGCGACACCACGAGCAGAGACCAGGTGAACTCTTTGTTCGTGGGGTGCGCATACTCCTATAGATGTGGTCGTACAAGTATTTCCCCATCAGGCGACCACTAGTGCCGCAGAATCAGTTCGCGATGGGCCATGATATGAGGGACGACCCTGCGATGGGATGGAGGTGGGCTAGGTTGAGTTTGAGATGGTCCAATGATCAGGCGCACCTGTGCTATCCTTCTTATGCCACCAGCTTTGATCTGCTGCTTAATGACAGTGTTATCTGGCATCTGTGGACACAGTAGCACATCCAGTCTATCGTACTAGTAGGCCTTTCTTCTCTATGTACGCAGAATGCTGCTTACTGGTGTACCTAGGTTCTTCTGATTTTCTCACACATGATTGAGGGCTACTCGCCTGAGCGAGTTATGCGCCAGTTCGGCCTACGCCAGCATGTTCCTGTGCCGCCTGTCCAACAGATCCCACACCATGTTCACAAGTATGTAAATGTCAAATATGTATCAATTATATACATAACTTTAAAAATGATTTATGTCAATAATTTTTTTTATTCGTAGGCAATCAAGGAAGGGTAAAATATGTGAACGAGTGGATGGATTGGGCCCACACATGGATGGTTGTGTAGGACAGACTTTACAACCACGACATTCATTTTTCGTACCTATTGTGGTACTGACCTCACATATTGTACAGATTGGCGGGCGGTCCACCAGGGGTGACTGATGAGCCTGCCCGTCCTTCCACTATCGATGAGTGCTTCGATTGACGCCTTCCAAGGAGAATCCACTCCTCTGTGAGTTCATTAACTCCTTGTAACCTTACTTTCACATTTTTAATTATTCTATAATTGCATTAAATCGTGTATGTAGCTTGACACCATTGGAGCCATCTCTGCCGGTGCAAGTGACATGATGGTCAGGATACACGGTAGTGAAGACATGCCCAACGCCGACATGTATGCATTTTGTGTAGATGTCGAGCAGTGCTCGATCAGATTCTGGTCAATTTCAGAGTGCTGTTGCCACCTCACTTGACCATGATTCCTCCACCATCACTATCGGCGCCCTGTTCTTCTTCGTCGCATATGCCACCAGTGGACCGCTCGTCGTCGTCGTTGTTGGATCAGGATGTCGACTAGAGGGGGAGGGGGTGAATAGGAGACTTTTAAAATTTGTTTTTGCAAATGAAAAATTCAGATAAACAAGTAATAGAAAAAAAAGATAAGAGATTGAAACCGATATATCCCGAGGTATCGGAGACACGCCCAGTCTCCACTAGTCCTCGTTGAAGCACTCAGTCCTTGAGTATAGCTTCAGTATCCACACAGGACACTATCTACTAAGGTTGCTCCTTGTCCCCTCCGGAAAGGCGAGCACCAAGCCTTTTACAAGTTATCGCGTCTCTCCGACAATCTCCGATTTGGAGAGATCAGCGATTTCAGCCTCCGAACCGTCTAGGTGAGGGCGCTCACCAAGAGTAATAAGAAGCAAGGTCTACTCTAGACCTCCAATGCACACCGAGAAAATATCTAGAAATGGGAATGCAAGAACAATATGCTCGACGTGGCTAAAACTCTCACGACTCGATCAAAAGATCAAGTTTTTTGTAAAACGAAGAAGCACTAGTGAGAAAGTAAGAAAGGCTGTGTTGCTGTGTTTTCTTGTGTTGAAACAGTAGCTCAACACCTCTATTTATAGCCTTCGTGGTCAAAAGAGCCGTTTGTGCTCGAGCTGAAAAATAGTAACTAAGACTGACAGTCAGTCTCACAAACTGACAGTCAGTCTAGTGTATCACCAGAAAGAGTAAAAATAGGATCACAACAGCTCGAACGTTGTGGACTAAAACGGTAAAAAGAAACAGTCCAAACTGACAGTCAGCTACAAAGACTGACAGTCAGTGTCCACAAAATCAACAGTGAAAAACAACGGCTAAAAACTTTATAACCGTTGAAGCAGATAACAACAAAAATTTACTGCCCAAACTGACAGTCAGTGTGTCAAACTGACAGTCAGTCTCACAGAGAAAAACAGAATAAATTAAAAACAACTCAAAAACTCTCTGTGGTCGAAACCCACACTGACAGTCAGTATACTCATACTGACAGTCAGTTTAGTACAAAAAAATCTGAGACAGAAAAACATGCTCTCTGGAGATTTGTCAGTTTGCACTAACTGACATTCATACTGACAGTCAGTTACCAACACTGACAGTCAGTCTAGTACAAAAAAAATCAGCTCAATAAAAACATACTCTCTGGATTAGTCAGTTTATCAAACTGATATTCATACTGACAGTCAGTTACAAAGACTGACAGTCAGTCTAGATGAAAACAGAGAAAACTCAAAATCCAGAGATCTGATTCAAATGATTTCAGTTTTGTTTTGAAGATATTTTTCGAGAAGAACATTTTTGACAACAGCAACAAAAATTAGATCTTTTCAGATCTTTCTCAAGAAGTAAAAACCTCAACTGTTGACAAAATTCAATACATCAAAACAAATTGTCGAAAAACCACAGATAATGATATACGTGCATTGACCTAGATTTTTCTCGGTATGATTGGAGATGTAGAGAGAACTTGTGTCCCCTCTTTATAGTACGGTTTAAACTAAGAATAAAATCCTTAAACCGATCGATCTTCATGCACCCTGAGATCGGTAAACCTAGAACTACAACATACCTCGATGCATCAGTTTAGTCCAGCAAAAACAATTTCTTTTTGCGTCTTCTTATGCTTAAATTGAACTTCAACATTTTGATTACCAGCCCTCGCTTTTTGTGCGGTTGTCTGAAATCTGTAACACTAACTCAAACACATAGTTAGTCCAAAAATACTTATTATCATCAACCATCAAAACACATCAGGGTTATGCATGAAAGGCCTAGATGCAACAATCTCCCCCTTTTTGATGATTGATGACAACAAGTTAATAAACTAATACCAACTAATACTCCCCCTGATTTTGTGCAAAAAATCTCCCCCTAAAAGTGTGCACATCCCTCAAGATGTATCAGAGCATATCATAGCATAAGAGAGAACCACAAAAACATATCATAAAGAAACATATCATAATCATTATCACAAAATATTCATCCATCTAAACAAAATAACATCATCCATCTATCATCTATCTATCATCCATCTAAACAAAATATCATAACATCATCCATCTCTCCCCCTTTGGCATCAAGCACAAAAAGGGAGGCCTAACAAGAGAAACTAAACCTAATCTACTCCTGGTCATCTGAGTCTCCTAGAATCTCAGTGCCTCCAGAAGCTGTAGGAGACGCGGAAGGTACGACGGCGGGAGATGCAGGTCCTGCTGGAACTGGAGCGGTGCCGGCAGATGATGCTGGTGAAGAAACTGCAGGCCGTGCCCTCTTGCGAGGAGCAAGGGAAGCAGATGCCATCGCAGCATCAGGAGCTGGAAGTCGCTGTAGTATCTGCTGAAGGATCTCCTGCTGAGCTGCCAAGGTACTCTGGATCACCTGCTGTGTCTGAATGACCTGGTCAAGAGACACCTGCAGAGATGCAAGAGAGGAAGCTGTGCGGGAGCTGCTAGAAGGGGCAGGAGCAGAGACAGAAGCTGGAGCTGCAGTCGCGTCCTCAGAATCCTCATCATCATCAGAGGTTGAGGAGGGAGCACTAGGAGCTGGAGGACGAGTGCCCAGGCGACGATCAGCCTGGCCAGGGGGATAGAAGGCCAAAAGCTGATGAGGGCGAGGAAGAGCGGTATCTACTGCTCGAATGTGGAGCAGTAGTGCCATGATGTATGGGGCATACACCAGGCGACGACGAGGAGAGAGAAGAACGTGCTGAAGCTCACTAATGATGAGATCAGCGATGTCGAAGGGCTCCTCTCGAAAGATCGAGATGAGAGCATGGAGAGTGATGTAGGTGACCCTGGCGCGGTCACCTGTAATCGGAAGAAGAGTGAGGCGAAGAATCTTCAGCGCCAGGTCAACATCGCGGCGCATGCCGGCAATGTGACGAACCTGAAAGGCGCCGGAGTAGAGCATAGCGACCTCACGATGCTCAAGATCAGGTAAAGTATGGAGCTGGCGCCCTGAAGCAGGACGAACCAGGCCTAAAGCGGCCTCAAGCTGCTCCTTTGTGACCGTGTATACCTGGAGGCCGGTCATAAAGGTCAGTGAGTCACGCTGAGAAGAAATGTGGAGGGTGGCATAGAACTGCCTAATGGGCTCCTCTGCCCAGGTCAAAGAAGAATCAGAGACTAAGTCTCGGATCCCTACAGAGGCAAAAGCATCAGAAAGAGAAGTGATGCCAGTGCGAGAAACAATCGTCTGCCAAGAGACAGAACGATGAACAAAGAAGGGCATGTGAGAGTAGATGCTCTCAAACATGTCGAACTGAGTGATGGTGTAGAAGGTGGTACGTGGCGAGGCATCTGTGCCAGAAGGACGAGGAGAAAGATAGGGGTTCGGCTGACGAAGAGTCCGAAGCCGACTAGTGTTCCACCGCGAATAGTTCACGGGGACACGCTCTGGAGAGGGGGAACGCCGAGCCCCAGAGGACTGGCCCGAAGACCTGCTGCTGGACGCAACGGTCTTGCGTCGAGCAACGCGGCGATGAGGCTGATCAGACATAGTGGATAGCAAGGATGAACAAGGGTGGAGAAAACAAAAGTTTCTGTTTTCAGGGTTCAGACTGACAGTCAGTCTTATGAACTGACAGTCAGTTCGAACCTGATGCTGACAGTCAGTATAAGAGACTGACTGTCAGTTCCAACCTAGAACCGGCGAACTGAGAAATGACGAGGTTTTTGGTGGGGATTTGAGAGAGAAATATGAAGATAGAGTGCTATAGCAGATCAAGGACATAAAAAATAAAAGCAATTTCGGATTAGTAGAAAGAAAAGAAGGAATTAAAGAGAGAAAGAAAGAAAAACAAAGAAGAGGAAGAAGAAGAAAGAGGAGAGAGTGAGCTCACGGTGGGAGAAGGATGACGACGGCGACGGCGACAGCGACGAGGAGGAGGAGCAACGGCGACGGCGACGGCGACGGCGACGGCGACGGCGAAGAAAAAAGAAAACGGCGGCCGAAGAAGATAAAAAGAAAAGCTCGGTTTAGGGTTTTAAGGACTCAAACTGACAGTCAGTTTTACAAACTGACTGTCAGTCTAGTCACTTAATTTCAAAAACTGACAGTCAGTGTGGTACACTGAATGTCAGTTCAATAAAATCAAGTGCTGAGACTGACAGTCAGTGTTGAATACTGACAGTCAGTGTGAGACTTCAAAAACGACCAGAACTCTACGACCAAGACCAACACTATACTGACTGTCAGTTATAAAAACTGACTGTCAGTTATGACTTCGACCAGGAGAGAGCTCTAAGTGAGAAAATATTTTAATAATAATATATATATAGATGTATATTATACTTCATTAATCAAGATAAGCAATCAATAGTATGATGAAGTTAATAGAAATATCACTTTATCAACTAGCATTTGAAACATCTATAATATTTAGTTCACCTCTAAGAAAGCAAAACCTGGATTCATCTAGTGGTTTGGTGAAGATATCTGCTAGTTGAAGATCTGTTCTTACATGACTAAGATCAATATCTCCTTTTGCCACATGATCTCTTATGAAATGGTGCCGTATTTCAATATGCTTAGTTCTAGAATGTTGAACAGGATTATTAGCAATTTTAATGGCACTTTCATTATCACACAGAAGTGGCACTTTATCAAATTTAATTCCATAATCCAAAAATGTCTGTTTCATCCATAATAATTGAGCACAACAACTACCTGCAGACACGTATTCAGCTTCAGCTGTTGAGAGAGCAACTGAGTTTTGCTTCCTAGATGACCATGATACTAATGATCTCCCCAACAGCTGACAGCTACCAGATGTGCTCTTTCGATCAATCTTACACCCAGCATAATCAGAATCAGAATACCCAATTAATTCAAAATTTGCATCTTTAGGGTACCAAAGGCCTAAACTGGGATAACATTTTAAATACCTAAGGATTCTTTTAAGAGCAGTTAAATGACATTCCTTAGGATCTGACTGAAATCTAGCACATAAACACACACTAAACATGATATCAGGCCTAGATGCTGTAAGATATAAAAGACTACCAATCATAGACCTATAGAGTTTAGAATCTACTGATTTTGAATTTCTGTCCATGTCAAGGTGTCCATTTGTAGCCATGGGGGTCTTGATAGCCTTAGCTTCTTCCATCCCAAAGCGCTTGAGCAGGTCCTTCACGTACTTTGTTTGACTCACGAACGTACCGTTCTTGAGTTGCTTGATTTGAAGTCCAAGAAAGAAGCTCAGCTCACCAATCATGGACATCTCGAACTCCCTAGACATCATATCTCCAAATTCTTGACAAAAATATTCATTAGTAGATCCAAAAATTATGTCATCCACATAAATTTGGCAAAGAAATAAATCATCATCTATTTTCTTGGTGAACAGAGTTGTGTCAACATTTCCAGTTTTAAAACCTTTAGAAAGAAGAAAATCTCTAAGGCGTTCATACCAAGCTCGAGGAGCTTGTTTGAGGCCATACAAAGCTTTTGTTAGTCTAAAAACATGGTTTGGAAAATTTAGATCTTCAAACCCGGGAGGTTGTTCTACAAATACAAGTTCTGAAATTTCACCATTTAGAAAAGCACTTTTAACATCCATTTGAAAAAGTTTAATGTTAAAATGAGAAGCATAAGCAAGAAGAATTCTAATTGCTTCAAGTCTCGCCACAGGAGCAAAAGTTTCACTAAAATCTAAACCTTCGACTTGAGTGAAACCTTGAGCAACAAGACGAGCCTTGTTTCTAATTACTAGTCCATTTTCATCTTGCTTATTTCTGAAAACCCATTTTGTTCCAATGACATTATGATCCTTAGGTCTTTCTACTAAGTTCCAGACTTTATTTCTAGTAAAGTTATTTAGTTCATCATGCATAGCATTTACCCAGTCAGGATCATCTAGAGCTTCACTAACACATGTTGGTTCTAAAGAAGAAACAAATGAATGATGTTCACAAAAAGAAGCAATACGAGATCGAGTTAGAACACCCTTACTAATATCACCCAGAACTTGGTTCAAAGGGTGATCCTTGATAATTGTTCTATGCTGGCTTGGCGCTTCTTCTTGTGCTGCTTCTTCTGCAGCAGACTTAGCTTGCACAGAAGGTTCAGGTTGTTCATTGTAGTCTTCACTTCCATCTTCATCAACTTCCTCAGCTTCTTCAATGGTAAGATTTTTCAAAGGTTCTTGAATTTCACCTGAAGTGTCATGAACAGCTTGCTCTTCTTGCGAGTTATTAGATTCATCAAACTCAATATCGCAAGATTCCTCAATACAACCTGACGTTTTGTTAAAAACACGATAGGCTTTGCTAGTGGTAGAATAACCAACTAGAAAACCCTCATCAACTTTTCTTTGAAATTTTTCACCAAAGTTTCTTTTTCTTAAGATGTAACATTTACAACCAAAAACACGAAAATATGAAATATTTGGTTTTCTTCCAAAAAGAAGTTCATAAGGTGTCAAGTTCAAAAGAGGATGCAAATAGAGTCGATTAATAGAATAGCAAGCTGTGTGAACTGCTTCTGCCCAGAAGCGAATAGGTGTATTATACTCACATAACATGGTTCTTGCCATCTCTATTAATGTTCGATTTTTCCTTTCAACAACTCCATTTTGCTGTAGAGTGTAGGATGTGGAAAATTCATGTTTGATTCCAAGAGAGTCACAAAAATCAAATAAAGTTGAATTAACGAACTCTCCACCATGATCACTACGGATTTTCTTGATGGATAATTCGAATTCATTAGAAACACGTTTTGCAAAACTTTTGAAAACATCGGGGGTTTCAGATTTTTGAAAAATAAAGAAAACCCAAGTAAAACGAGTGAAATCATCAACAATAACCAAGCAATAACTATTTCCCCCAATACTTTGAAACTCTGAAGGACCAAATAAATCCAAATGCAAAAGTTCCAAAGGTTTGCTTGTAGAAAGTATTCGCTTAGTTGGATGTGTGGTAGCTATTTGCTTGCCTGCTTGACAAGCGCTACAAGGTTTATCCTTTTCAAAGACCACATCCTTTAAGCCAATAACCAAATCACGTTTGAAAAGCTTTTTAAGTTGATGCATTCCAACATGAGCAAGTCTCCGATGCCATAACCATCCTTTAGATGTTTGTGAGACTAGACATGTTGCAAGAGATGCATCTTTTGAAGAGAAATCAACTAGATATAAATTTTCATGACGAAAACCTTTAAAAATCAAAGAATTGTCTTTTAAATTTTCAACCAAAACTTCATTGGGATAAAAGATACAGCGGAAACCAAGATCACAAATTTGTGCAACTGAAAGCAAATTAAAATTTAAAGATTCAACCAAAAGAACATTTGAAATAGTTAAATCATTTGAAATGGCAACTTTACCCAAACCTGTCACGCTTCCTTGACGATTATTTCCAAAGGTGATCTTTTGATGTTCGTCGGAATTGTCTTTTATTGTGGTGAACAGTTTGGCATTTCCGGTCATGTGCTCGGAGCATCCACTATCAAGCACCCAATGACGTCCACCATTTTTGTAGTTTACCTGCGAAAGAATTTAAGTTGATTTTGGTACCCAAACACTTCTGGGTCCTTTAATATTAGCGATCAAAGTTTTGGGCACCCAAATAGATTTTTTTCTTTTGTTCATCATTGGTGCACCAACATACTTTGCAATAGCATAACCTTTCTTTGACCGTTTTAGCATGTAACAAGCATCAAAATATGCAGATGTCATAAGAGGGCATGAATCATGTGAATGACCTACTTCATGGCATTTATGACAAAACAGGTTACATGCTTTTGTAAAAACAGTTCTAATTTTTATCTTTTTATCTTTATTAGGAAAATATCCTAGACCTTCTTTTCTAAAGGTGCATCTTTGACTACCTAAAATTAGGTCAAGAGATATTTTACCTTTATAGCTATTTTCTAACCCTTTTTCTAATTTTTTAACTTGAGATTTAAGTTTAATATTTTCACAGAGAGTGGATTCATTTGAAGCGCATGGTGTATCTAGTTGAAAATTATCAATATCATCACAAGAAGTACCAATGCTAGCTTTACAAGACAAATTTGAGACATCTTTCATAAGAGCTTTTTCATAAGATTCCTTTAATTCAGAGTGTTGATCAGAAAGAGTTAAAAATTCTTCCTTAAGGGTCTTATATTTTCTTTTAGTTTTGCCATAGGCCTCATTGATTTCATTTAGCATTTCAACTAGATCATCATAGGAGGGATCAAAAGAAGTTACCTTTTCATTCCTTTTTGCCATAAGGCAAACTGGAGAGCTTGATGAATTTTTGAGGGCGATTCCGGCTAATTTCTTTGTATATCTCTCATCATCAGAGTCGGAGTCGGAATTCTCACCTCCAGACATCCATTCGCCAAAGCATGCCTTTTTAGGAGTGTTAAACTTCTTCTTGAAGTTCTTCTTCTTTTTATCCGTAGATTTGTTCTTGTTCGGACATCTTGATGCTATATGTCCTTTTTCATGACATTCATAGCATATCACATCTTTGAAGTTTGTTGGTCTTGAACCTTTTGGACGAGTGTCGATGCTCACTCCCTTCTTGTGTAACCTGCGAAGAAGACGTTGAGTATTTCTTACCAAGAGAGCCAAGTCTTCATCGGAGGAACCTTCACTTGTGCTGTCCTTGGAATTTGCTTTGAAAGCCTCCGTCTTTTTCTTTGTATCAGAGGTTTCGTTCAGTTCCTTCTTCTCCTTTTTGTGCATTTCATGGGTAATCAAATTTCCATAGAGATCAGTAGGTGAAGTTGTAGAAAGATCGGAGTTTGTCAAAACTGTTACAAGAGTGTCAAAGCTTTCTGGGAGAGCTCGAAGCATTTTTCTGACAATTTCTAGATCAGTAAAGATAACACCAAGACCTTTAAGTTCATTCACAATATTATTCAATCTAGTAAACATGGAATCAACAGATTCAGAAGAAGACATTTTGAAAGTTTCATACTTTTGTCTAACCATTAAAAGTTTAGCCTCTTTTACTTTAGTAGTTCCTTCATATATTTCTTCTAAAGTTTTCCAAACTTTGTGAGCAGTATTCAAATTGCTTACACGATTAAATTCATTTAGAGATAAACCAGTAAATAAAGCATTTAAAGCACGAGCATTCAGATGTTGTTTTCTCTTATCATCTTCAGTATAGCTTTCCGGATCATCCGGAGGAGAAAAACCAACTTTAACAATCAACCAGACATCCAATCCCATGGCTTCTAGAAATACAGACATACGCACTTTCCAGTAGGGATAGTTAGTCCCATCAAAGATAGGCGCACGGCTAGTATGACCCAGATTAAAGCCATCAGTAGACGACATCCTCTCTCTAAGCGGTGAAGCTTATAAATGAGAGACCTTGCTCTGATACCACGTGTTGGATCAGGATGTCGACTAGAGGGGGAGGGGGTGAATAGGAGACTTTTAAAATTTGTTTTTGCAAATGAAAAATTCAGATAAACAAGTAATAGAAAAAAAAGATAAGAGATTGAAACCGATATATCCCGAGGTATCGGAGACACGCCCAGTCTCCACTAGTCCTCGTTGAAGCACTCAGTCCTTGAGTATAGTTTCAGTATCCACACAGGACACTATCTACTAAGGTTGCTCCTTGTCCCCTCCGGAAAGACGAGCACCAAGCCTTTTACAAGTTATCGCGTCTCTCTGACAATCTCCGATTTGGAGAGATCAGCGATTTCAGCCTCCGAACCGTCTAGGTGAGGGCGCTCACCAAGAGTAATAAGAAGCAAGGTCTACTCTAGACCTCCAATGCACACCGAGAAAATATCTAGAAATGGGAATGCAAGAACAATATGCTCGACGTGGCTAAAACTCTCACGACTCGATCAAAAGATCAAGTTTTTTGTAAAACGAAGAAGCACTAGTGAGAAAGTAAGAAAGGCTGTGTTGCTGTGTTTTCTTGTGTTGAAACAGTAGCTCAACACCTCTATTTATAGCCTTCGTGGTCAAAAGAGCCGTTTGTGCTCGAGCTGAAAAATAGTAACTAAGACTGACAGTCAGTCTCACAAACTGACAGTCAGTCTAGTGTATCACCAGAAAGAGTAAAAATAGGATCACAACAGCTCGAACGTTGTGGACTAAAACGGTAAAAAGAAACAGTCCAAACTGACAGTCAGCTACAAAGACTGACAGTCAGTGTCCACAAAATCAACAGTGAAAAACAACGGCTAAAAACTTTATAACCGTTGAAGCAGATAACAACAAAAATTTACTGCCCAAACTGACAGTTAGTGTGTCAAACTGACAGTCAGTCTCACAGAGAAAAACAGAATAAATTAAAAACAACTCAAAAACTCTCTGTGGTCGAAACCCACACTGACAGTCAGTATACTCATACTGACAGTCAGTTTAGTACAAAAAAATCTGAGACAGAAAAACATGCTCTCTGGAGATTTGTCAGTTTGCACTAACTGACATTCATACTGACAGTCAGTTACCAACACTGACAGTCAGTCTAGTACAAAAAAAATCAGCTCAATAAAAACATACTCTCTGGATTAGTCAGTTTATCAAACTGATATTCATACTGACAGTCAGTTACAAAGACTGACAGTCAGTCTAGATGAAAACAGAGAAAACTCAAAATCCAGAGATCTGATTCAAATGATTTCAGTTTTGTTTTGAAGATATTTTTCGAGAAGAACATTTTTGACAACAGCAACAAAAATTAGATCTTTTCAGATCTTTCTCAAGAAGTAAAAACCTCAACTGTTGACAAAATTCAATACATCAAAACAAATTGTCGAAAAACCACAGATAATGATATACGTGCATTGACCTAGATTTTTCTCGGTATGATTGGAGATGTAGAGAGAACTTGTGTCCCCTCTTTATAGTACGGTTTAAACTAAGAATAAAATCCTTAAACCGATCGATCTTCATGCACCCTGAGATCGGTAAACCTAGAACTACAACATACCTCGATGCATCAGTTTAGTCCAGCAAAAACAATTTCTTTTTGCGTCTTCTTATGCTTAAATTGAACTTCAACATTTTGATTACCAGCCCTCGCTTTTTGTGCGGTTGTCTGAAATCTGTAACACTAACTCAAACACATAGTTAGTCCAAAAATACTTATTATCATCAACCATCAAAACACATCAGGGTTAGGCATGAAAGGCCTAGATGCAACAGTCGTGCCCTCTGCCTCCACAGCCACGTGTCATGGCTGCCGGTAGCGCTTCAAATGTAGGGCTGGATATTATTGCGCATATGGTTCAGCTAGACTATGGGTTGGCTCAGGACTTGGTGGCGGATGAGGGACAAGGTGCGACGCAGCAGGAAATCTTGGCTCATATACAGGTGCGACCTCCTGTGTGGCACCAGCCTCCCATCCAGGCACAGCAACATCCTAGGCAGACGACACAGCCTTCGTAGGCTCTGCCATCTACGCAGATATCAATGATCCGGACTCGGGGTCCTTAGTCGAACTTATGCAGAATTTTTGAGTTGTGAGACCTTTCAGGGTGTCCCTTCGGGAAGGGATGATGAACCAAAGTTAACTGAAGCACAGAGAGATTTAGACAGGTTCGGGCCCTCGATGGTGGGAGTAATAGCCCTACGTCCTGTTGAGATTTATTATGTGTAGGAAAAAAGAGTTACAAGGCTATGGAAAGGATCTTCACAGGCGAAGATCTTTCCTGTATATTTATACAAGACAATGCCAAGAAGGCTTATGAAAGCTAACTAACTTGATCTAATGTCTTCTGTTGACCTTTTCGATCTCCCCTGTTTGATGCATTGTCTTACCCTTTTATACTGGTCGAAAGGGCGACAAAGCATATCGACTTCGAACAGTTGCTCGGGTGCAGTTTTGGTAACTGCAGTTAACCTCCACGCAGGCTTAACACGTGTAATTAAAGAATAACTGCATGTATTAACCTCTTGACGGTTGTCTCTGCACGTGGAGGAATCTTCGGGATACTCAGGATATACCTGTTGTAAGGTCTAAGCAACCCCACGTTTCCTGGTCGAGGGTGTTCTGACCGCGCATTGCTTGCAATCATCTGACCGCGCACTATCTGCAGCCTTCTATCCGCGTATCGCATACGGGCTTCTGACCGCGCACTATCTGCGGCCTGATCGTGTAGAACCTGCGACCATGTGTCCGCGCTTCCCAGGACAGTTTGAGATCATATCATCGGACAGTTGCCTGGTTTGAATCTGTCTTGAACCAGACATGCATTTATTCTGAACTAGCTCGGGTAACAATCCTCGTCAGCAGACACCACCGGTGAGGAGACGGCGCGTTAGGGATCGTTAACCCCCTCTTGCTAGACATCATCGAAGTATTAGGGCTGGCTAAAGAGGGGTAGGGGGTAGTAGTTTTATGTAGAGTTCTATCATATTTTTGACTTATCTGTAGGCTTTTGTCAGCTTTTCAACTTTTATACGATACATCTTTTCTAATTTTTAACTTTTCTACATTTGTACGATTCTACCTTTCAGCTTTTCTATGATTAGTCTTTTATACTTTTCAGCTTTTGTACCTTTCATCATTTTTGCTTTTCAACTTTCCTACAGATACATCCAATCAATGATTAAACTCTTCATGAATTTCACTTCTATAAATTAGGTCATTGAACTCCGAACACACAACTCACACTTCCCTTACACGCATATCCGAACATGGTGGGCGACAATAGCCATTGCTGGAGTAGAAGTCACACCAAGTAAATACATAATCAACTCGCCTAAATGAAGCGGCAATTTACGCGTTACTTTCTGGGTTATTCTCTTCTGTTTGTAGGATGAAGGAAAAAGTCCAAGGCCTTGCCATTGCAACTGCGATTTATTGTTGAAGACTACCACATCCTCCGTTCAAGGTGACTACAGGAGAAGATTTTTAGAGTGTCCGAGGGAAAATGCTCATAAGTGCACTTTCCTGCTTTAGTTCGACCCCGAGTAGAGCACAAAGGCTGCACGTACGATACTCTATCTTCTCTGTGGAAAGAAGAGACTTAGTGAGCAGCTCGACTTCATGGAGGAGTTATCGATCAACATGCACGATGTTCAACACATGTGTTGCAGCAGATGTCCTTGTTATTACTCTTGCCATGGAGATACGTGCCCAACAACACATCCTACGGAGGAGTCCAACTGGTTCGATGATCCGTCCAACACAAATGACTTTATGTGCAGATGTCGAGGTGATATTATAGTAAGTACGTCTTGGGTATATGACACTGCCAGTAGAAACTACTTGTTGGGTAACGGTTTGCTACCCTAGCGAAATTTCTGAAATTTTTACCCGAAATCCCAAGAAGCTTGCAAGTAGTAGATCATAGATCAAGGGGTTTATCACTAGACGCGCGGATGCGACAATGTAGCTGCGGAAGAAGAGTCGATGTCGCAACCGGATCGTGACCAGCAATGCAACAATAGCAGCCGCACTTCTACGAAAGTCCACACGTCCGAGGAAGGAGCACCGTGTGTTTGTGTGCTAGCACCAGCACACGCGGCTAAGGTTTTACGAGATCTATCTTGTAGATGGTAGTGGCAGCCAAAATAGATCAGATTAGATATCTTTTGCATCCCCACCTCGCATCCTTTTATAAGGCCTTGCAGATAAGTCCTACTCAAATGCGAATCATAATGGTAAATCTGTTATCAATAGTGTGACCCATTTCGGATCTTATCTGAATTAATGCTCCAACTCGTTAAGTGTGTGACCCTGTAGGTTTGTGTATAATTGGCTATGACCAGAAACAACTTCTCGAATCACAAGTCATAAGCAATCCTTAGCAAGACATTTTGACTACTCGCATGTACACGAAGATCATATCCAACGAACCTATACAACTTATCATAGATTATCTCTTTGCCTCACGATATCAGATCGAACTCAATGTGAGAAACGTGTTATCCTTGAATAGCTCGGTCCATTCTTGATCTTGTAATGGACTAACCTTAATTTATAGTTGACTTTCAACTATATTAGGTATGACCATACACTTTCTTAGTCCAGTTATATCAAGGAGCTCAAAGATATCTCTCTCAAGATATGAGAGGGGCAAATTCCATCTCGACCATTCACTTTCAATCACATGGTTCATAACATATCTGTATGTCACCTTTATGACTACTTGGTTAAAAGCAATGGTTGATGACACCAAGTTATGCTACTACGCATGTATGAACCCGTGGTGATCTTAGGTCTAAAGATAAACTATAATAACTGTTAGAAACAAACTGATGACATATAAAATCTCAATAGTATCTCAAATTGGGTCAATCCGACCAACATGTTTTCCAACATGTGTCCACGACATTGACTTGATATCTCATATCCATGGTCCGTAAGACTTGACTATCAATCAATGATCGTGCTGACTTATCTTGCATTATTATTCTATGTAATGCCGAAAGTTAGGGATATTTAGAATAAGTACCACTGATAAAGCCGTAACTAAATTGAGACAATCATATATCATTATAAAAAATTCCACAAACAAGTCAAATACTTGTTGATCAATAAAAATGATACTTTATTCAAAAAATGCAATAACATTTTATTCATAACAATTCATAAACATATCATGATACAACCATCTCCATGATTGCCTCTAGGGCATATTTCTATCAATACTTACATTGTGGCCGCGAAGAGTAGAGGGATAGATGCAATTACATGTCGTGGCTGGACCTAGACTGGAATGAGATAGAGAGGAACACTATAAGTAATCTTTCAGGCGAATTTGACACTCTCTACTCGGATTAGATGGCACACCATAGTTTGATCACCTTTTACTATATATTCTAGCTATCCATTTTATAATCTGAAAACAAAACTTATCAATTAATGCTTGGAAACACATAAAGCCTCCGTTCAGTCCCTCGGAACAAAATAAAATGGCTATTCCGCATATGCATGAAATGTTGCATAATATGGACAAAATAAAACGAACCAAAAAAAATACAGGTTTCAATCGTGAGCTGGAGTTGCGACTGAAATACTGCGGGTTTCAGTCATGAGCCTGGCTTGCGACTGAAAGTCAACGTGGCTGGGTGCTGGGCCAGCAGGGCAAATGGGCCGTGTCATTAATCAGTCACGAACTGAGCCCACGACTGAAGATCAGTTGTGAACGGGAGCTCGCGACTGAAGGACATTTATGATATTTTAAAAAGTTTTAGATTAGTTTTGAAATTATTTTTTTATTGGGTTATTCATAAAAAAATTCAATATTCCACTAGCACACATGTACTACGCTGTGGGATACTGGAGGACAAGCAATTTTTAGATGCTAAATTATGAAAAAAAAACTAAAATGTGTGTGTTACTAAGGATGCAATAGATTAGAAGGATCACAAAGAAAGAAAATGGAAGATTTAGTGAGGAGTGAATAAGAGTACCAAGGATCCGTGGCCACTTAAAGGAATAACATGCTATTAATTACATGGAAAGTTGTATTTTGGGTTTTACAACTTTAAGATTTGTTTATTTTAGGATCTAAACTTTTTAAGGTAAATCAACTTAGACTCAATTATTAGTAACACATAGGATCTTTTTTGAACCCAGATTTAGAGTTGTTGTGTCTAGACCTTAAATTATTGATTTTGAGTCGAACATATAGGATTAATGAGTTTGCTAGGTGTGATCAAGGAAACATATACCAGAATTATGGAAAGAAAAGTTTATCAAGTCTTGGCCTTCTGTCATGCATCTCTCAAAGACAACGATAAGGACCTGAGGTAAATTTGAAGATCAAAGGCAAAAATTTTCTGGATTTTACTAGTCTCGATTTGTGTAGATAACCGGATTGTTAGGATTTATTTTTAGTTTTGATCAGAGTGATAAAAAATTAGTAACTTGATGAATTCTAGTGTAGAAATTCATTTTCTTGCATCATATACTCACTAAATTTTCATAAATTCTTTTAGAATTAAATTTGCAGCAATCTAGAAGTTTTTCACAGGACCAGATGGATGTTCAGTCAAGTTTTCTGAACGACAGACACCATCCCAACGTCCGGTCCTATCTGTTCGGTAAATTTTTGTACATCAAACGTATGTTACATGTCCGGTGCATGTAACATCTGGTCTTTTAGCCATTGATAATTAGCCTTATAGCCGTACTAGACATGCATCCGGTCACGACTGGACATATGTCCGTCCAAGAAAAATTTCGCCCAAGTCAACAATTTGATGGCTAGTTTTGATGGTTGGGGCTATAAATACTTCACTTGCTGGTTGCATTCACTTCTTTTGCGCCTAACTCTCATACACTAAAGATGAAGTAACCTCCAAAGCACTTAGTTCTCAATTTAGCATTTAGTAAGGCATTATTGTGAGTTCATTGCATTCAACAAAGCATCATTTCAGTTGAGAGGCATTCAATTTGCATCTCCTCAAGCATTTGAGTTCCTTAGAACTTGAAAGAGTCAAGTAAATCATTTTCGCTTATTACTCTTGATGGTGTCACTAGGTCGTCGAAGGCTGGTGATCTCTCCAGTGATGTAGATTGTCAGAGAGACCCACAGTGGTAGTGTGAAGGCTCAGTGCTTACCTATCTGGAGAGGAGAATGAGCAATCTTAGTGGAAATCAAAACAAAATTCACATGAGAACACTTCAACGAGGAGTAGTGGAGACCGACGAGTCTTCGAGACTTTAAAATACATCGATTGTGTTCTTTCAATCTTCTATTGAACTCTTCATATTTGCTATTCCTTAGATTCCTCTTTCATATTTGCTTGTCACTCTAGCTTTGCAAAATTCATTTTGGTGCACTTGATCACTTGAGCCCTAGATTGATATTAGGTTTGTGTTTGCAAAAAGATTTTCTTTTGTACTTGCAAAAATCTTTTTAGACAATTTTTATTTAAATATCCTATTCACCTCCCTTTAGTCGGCATCCTCAATCTACATGTAGTATCAGAGTTTGGTCTCTCATTTTGTAAGCTTCACCACCTTTGAGAGAGGATTGCATCTGATTAGGATTTCACACTAGTCATTCCATTGACAAGGCACCACAATATGATGGCACTAACTATTCTCATTGGAAAGTGCATATGCTCGTTTTTCTTGAGGACACCATGAGACTTGATTTTTGTGAAAATGTAAGTGAATGTTTTACTCTGGTAAATCTAGCAAGTCTGAGAGAGAGAGAGAGAGACCTTCACTTAAATGCCCAAGCTAAGAACACACTATTTACCACTTTGAGGCTAAATGAGTTCAGCTATGACGAGGATTTTTAACAAGTCCTTTGTTTATGCCTTTCCGTGATCACAGGAGACCACAGAGAGAGATCCAAATCCTTTGTTTATAGCTTTCCATGGTTGCAAGAGACCACAGAGAGAGAAATCTAGGTTATCTGACTATGCCTTTCCGCGGTCGCGGAAGACCACGGAAAGAGGGCCAAGCTATTCGGTCATGCCTTTCCATGGTCGTAGGAGACCGCGGAGAGATATCTTGAATAGTTCAAGTTATTCTAGACATACCTCAGCCCATTTTGCCAATTAGACACAAGGGTCCGTCACTAATGAGTATTACTCGTGATGGTAATAGATTGTGGCTGCGGTCTTCCATGGTCGCAATCATTTATAATCTCAGATATCCACCTGCGGTCTCCTTGGTTGCGGAGATATGATAAAATCCCCAATACATGGTCGCAGTTTGTGTGGGACCATCGAGTAGAAGGGTTATTAGAACTGGAAGCACCTCTAAATCAAGAGGGTATGGTTGAGACTTGCCGACCATGGTCCAAGAGTGGTACGGTCACATGATAACTGCACTCTAGCCAATATTCTCAGTATGATACTCTTTTCATTGATAGGATAAGGATGATTACGCAGTTATCCATGATTGTGTAGTTATTCATAAATTGTCAATAAGATGTAAATGGGTGTGCAGTTATCCATAACCACACACCATAACTGGCGAACAACAACTACATCTCCTAGCCGGTGAACAGAAACCGCCTACAACCGTTGTGTAGTTATTGCCAAGCGCCCTTTCAGTCAAGCAACTGTCGGCCTCTTCAACAAGTATAAAGAGGGGAAAAAGAGAAGGCAAGGGATAGATGGATGAAGTCTAGTACAATACTAGAGGATTAGACTTGTCAATACACACTCTGTAATACCATTATTCATATAGTAAGAATATAATAGGAGTAGGGCTATTACTCAAACTACGAGGGCCCGAATCTGTATAAACACAGTGTGTCTTTACGTTCATAGATACGATGATTTCTCTTTGGTGACTGTTAGATACTACCTCCCTACAAAACAAACTAAATTCGTGTAAGTTTGACTTAGGATTTTGTCCCAATCGTCGGTAGTTAGCACCGACCGTGGGGATCCTACAAGGTATTTTCTTCTTCACCAAAGTTAATTTTGTCTATGGATCCTTTACCCTATGCATAGGACTCCGAAAATGACTTCGATCTTGCCGACTACGTCGATGTCATGGATGAAGACAACGCTCCCATGGAATAGATTGATGCCATTCTCGAGCCCTGCACTGAGAAGAATTCTTCTCCAGTTTTGGTCACAACTAATGATAAAAAACTTGAGGAAGCAGTTCATTCGCTTTTTGTGAACCCTACTGCATCCGAAGGCGTGTATGCACCACAACTTGTTACTTTAATAGATGAAGGCAATGGGGATCCTGATTGGTCCATGTCCATATGGATGATCCCGGTGATCACTATTCATCTTGTCTAGAAGAGTCCGCTCTAGATAATTTGAATTCCCTCTTTGATTTCGAATGTGACTCAGACAAAGAGGAGATGTTCTCCCCATCTGTGGTCTCGGCTCCACAGGAAGTCGCAGTACTTTCCAAAGAAACTCCTGAACAACGGCTTGCTAGGGAGGAAGGAGACCACAAACACTTGGAAGATGAAGCTCATATGCGTCATGAGGATGAGGTTCGCAAAACGACAGAGGAAACTCTGCGTCTTATGCAACTACGCCATGACGCCGCAAATTTTGGCCCCGGAACATCCTATCAATGACCTCCTGCTCATCGTAGGTGCGACCAATCACCTCTCACAGATCTGGAGTGTTCCCCAGCGGTTGAGGCGATGATGGAAAAACTCCTTTGGCTCCTAGAAGGAGCACACAGGAGCGCATTTGCATGATCGCGGAAGCCCTCCGTAACCCTCCTGCCGGTTTTACTAATGATGACGGGGTAACTTTCGCAAGAGTTCTTGCAGACAATCTTGACGGAGTTGCATCAGATGTAACTCCTACTGCCTCGTCGTGTTCAGTAACCAACTCTTGGGAAGGAATAGTGCTCAATCTAGCCAAAGAAGGCGCGATCGTGTTTGAGCCACACTGACTCATCATAGTCATGAAAAGATTTGGAGAATTGGCCATTCTTGTGATCGCAACCGTGAGCTAATACACTCATGTTTGGGGCCACATCGTGGTGCTCCACCTGCAAGTTTTTCCCGTGACCAGGACGATGGTCATGATGATCGACAACCGCGTACTGCATACGTTGGTTGCAAAGGTTTCTCCCCTGATAAATTCAAGGCAGGCATGATCGAGTGATTCAATGGAACACAAAATCATCTGAATTTCTCAAAATTTATGTCATTGCTATCTAGGCGGCAGGCAAAATTGAAAAAGTAATGGCAAATTATTTACCAATAATTCTTAAAGGTCCGGCATGAACTTGGCTGTTCAACTAGCCAGAAGGATCCATTTACAATTGGAAAATTCTATGTGATGCTATCCTTAGCAATTTCCAAAACTGCTACGAGAAACCTGGCAAGGAAGACGACCTCCATCGTTTACGCTAGACCTCGAGTGAGACTCTCTGTAGTTTGTGAAGAGATTTGTGGGGGTAAGAAATACTATCCCCAACATCTCTGACAATTCGGTGATCAGAGCCTTTAAATACGGTGTTCGATACCAAAGATTCACGGAATAGGATGGTGGATAAAGGTGATTTACCCCTACAACCTGGTCTAGATTCTGAAAGAAAGGATAACTCTAACAAGAAATCTGGGTCGTCTTCGGGCGGGAAGTTCAATAAGTCAAAAAAGGATGGAGTGAACCAATCTCGAGAGGTCGTGAACTTGGATAAGTGATCATAGGATAAAGGTAATAAAGTTTCATTCAAAAGTAATAAACCTTCTTCTGGTGGGCACAACAGCGATCACACGGAAAAGCAAGCTAACCCACAGGGAAGCAAGAAGTGGTGTCCGCTACATGAAGTTCCAGGACACGACCTCAAGAACTATCGAAACTGGTTAAAGCGCATAGAGGAGTTTTACCAAGGTAAAACCCCTATGCCTACAATACCGGAAAAAGGACAGCCCAGTGGGAATAAAAATGCCGATGCAAATGAGGACATGCCATACCAGGTACCAAAGAATCATGTTAATGTTATTTTCGGTGGTTCTTCGTCCTACTTTTTCAAACGACATTTTAAATATGTTCGCTGACAGGTGAATAATGCTGAGGCTCCCCCAGGAGAACCTCAATATCCACGCTGGTCGGAGACATCCCTGACCTTCAGGCGGGAAGATTGTCCCAAGGGACTATCGCGACCACGATGACTTCCTTTGGTTATAACCCCCCACAATTAGCAATGCTAAAGTGGGTAGAATCCTAATCGATGGAGGTAGTTCCCTCGATTTGCTCTTTGCCAAAACCCTTGATGAGATGCAAATCCCTCGTTCAAGGATAAAGCCTGTGGTCCACCCATTTTATGGGATTATACCTGGTCATTCATACACTTATATTGGTCAGATCGTACTATCGGTAACGCTCGGAGGACCAGAGAACTTCCATACAGAATTGGTTACCTTTGATTAATTGATTTTGATTCGGCATACAGTGCAATTCTTGGTAGGCCCTCGCTCGCCAAATTCATGGTGGCAATGCAATATGCTTATTAGTGCGTAAAAGTACCAGGACCAAAAGGCGCAATCATGGTGAGGGGCAGCCAAAATTCGGCCCTCACATGTGATCGCATTTCCATAGAGTTGGTTGATCAGCTTCCCCTCAGGGATGTCAAGGCCGCGACCAAAGCAAAAGAGCCGGATGCGGTCAAGGTAACTCCGTGAATAGAAGAAAAACATAAACAACTTCCGTTATTCCCATATGAGTCGTCCAGAACCATTCCGATAGGGTCAAAACTGGAAGGCAAATAGGAACTTGCACTCATCTCTTTCCTCCAGGCTAATGCATATATGTTTGCGTGGAAATCATCCGACATGCCTGGAGTCCCAAGAGAAGTGATTGAGCACAGGTTAGCAGTCCAGCCTGGACAGTGACCTATAAAGCAAAAGCTCAAGCGTTTTGCCCTTAACCGGAGACAGGCCATTCGTTCGGAGTTGGATAAGCTCCAGGAAGCAGGCTTTATTCATGAGGTTGACCATTCCGAATGGCTCGCAAACCCAGTCATGGTCCTGAATCAAATTGTAAGTAGCGCATGTGCGTCGATTACACCAGTCTCAATGCTGCCTGCCCAAAGGATGATTTTCCCCTTCCCCGCATCGATCAGTTGGTCGGTTCAATAGCGGATTGTGAACTGATGAGTTTCCTGGATGCTTACTCAAGATACCATCAAATTAGCATGGCAGACGAAGATGAAGAGAAGACTACATTCATCACACCATTCGGTATATATTGCTACGTCTGAATGCCATTTGGGCTCAAGAACACTGGTTCCACAGATCAACACTTAATGCAGAAGACCTTTCAATCTCAATTAGGGCATAATTTAGAAGCTTATGTAAATGACTTGGTTGTAAAAAGTGTAAAAATCTCTAGTCACACAGATGACCTGGTTGAAACTTTCTATAACTTGAATAAATATGGAATAAAGTTGAATCTTGAAAAGTGCTCTTTTGGAGTTTCTTCTGGAAAACTTTTGGGTTTCCTTGTTTATTCACGAGACATTGAGGTTAATCCTGAAAAAATTTGGGCCATTGAGTAAATGAGATCTCCTTTGACCATAAAGGAGGTACAAAGCCTAACCGGCTAAATGGCGGCTTTAAGTCGTTTCATCTCGAGGTTGGGAGAACGTGGATTACCTTTCTTTAAGATATTGTGTAAGCACAATGGTTTCCAGTGGTCGAACGAAGCTGAAAAATCCTTTAAGGAAGTAAAAGCATATTTAGCCAATGCCCCGGTATTAGTTTCCCCGACTTTGGAAGAGCCATTACTCATCTATTTGGCTGCTACCCCTCACGCGGTCAGCGCTGTTCTGGTTACGGAGAGAGGAGGAGTACAATGGCCAGTTTACTATGTAAGTGAAGTACTAAATGGACCAAAGGAGAGATACCTTGAGGTCCAAAAATTACTTTATTCTCTCTTAATGGCTTCAAGGAAGCTGCGACATTACTTTCAAGCGCACAAAATTACTTTGCTCTCGTCCTTTCCCTTAGGGGACATTCTCCGTAATCCAGAAGTAACGAGTCGAGTTGTGAAATGGACCATAGAACTTGGAGCTTTTGATCTCCACTTCATAGCCCAAGTAGTGGTCAAATCCCAAATTCTTGCAGATTTCGTGGTCGAATGGACTAATCCCGAACCACCTGTGCAAGAATCTAAGGATTTAGAAAATACCGACCACTGGACGTTGTATTTCGATGGCTCTCAGAGTTTCTCAAACTCGGGGGGCTGGAGCGGTCTTAATTACACCTAGAGTATGTCGTACAATTACACTTTGTTGCTACCAATAATGTAGCAGAGTATGAAGGTCTTCTATCCGGGCTTCGAGCAACCAAATCCCTCAGAGTCCATTGATTAGTGGCGAAGGGAGATCACAACTAGTAATAAACCAGGTGAATAAGGGATACGAATGTTCGGATGAGCCAATGGCTCTATACCTGGACGAGGTGAGGAGATTGAAAAAATACTTCAGAAATTTCGAAGTCCAATTTGTTCCACAAAGAGACAATATTCTCGCAGCAGTCCGATTATCAAAGATTGGTTCCTCACGTGCATCCGCCTCGGCAAGAGTGTTCATCGAGCACTTAAAAAAGCCCTCAATCACGACCACTGTAGAGACACCAGAGGTGATGACTAACGTCGCCACCCTCGAGCATGAAACAGATTGGATCCTACCATTGAGGAACTATCTTGTGTATGGGACCATGCCCAAGGATGACACTAATAATGACCGGTTAGTTAGAAAAGCGCGAATGTATAGGTTGGTTGAAGGAACCTAATACAGGAAAGGTGCTCAAGGAGTGCTGATGCATTGTATTCCTCAAGAAGATGGAAAATCCCATCTAAGAGAGATTCATGGAGGCATGTGTGGTGCACATGCATCCTATCAAACACTGGTCGGACAAGCCTTCTGACAGGGTTATTACTGGTCAACGGCACTTAATGATGCCATGCAATTGGTTAAGACTTGCTCATAGTGTCAATTCCATGCTCAATGATGCCATGCAATTGGTTAAGACTTGCTCATAGTGTCAATTCCATGCTCGGCAGGTTCACCAACCAGCATACGCATTGCAAACTATTCGTTTAACATGGCCATTTTCCACACAGGGAATAGATATTGTAGGACCTATGCCTCAAGCAGTCAATGGATACAAGTTTTTGTTCGTAGCCATTAATATGTTTACCAAGTGGATTGAGACTGAACCGGTTTGAAACATTACTGCCCCAGCGGCAAAGAAGTTCTTTCAAAAGAATATAGTCGCATGATTTGGTGTTCCAAGTCGTCTTATAACAGATAATGGATCCCAATTTGTTAGTGGTCTTTTTATGGATTGTTGCGACCATGTTGGGACTAAACTCTGCTTCGCATCTGTTGCTCATCCACAGAGTAATGGTGCAGTACAACGGGCCAATAGGAAAATAATACAAGGGCTTAAGAAACGTGATTTCAACCGCATTAAGTTACACTCGGGGCTTGGGTAGAGGAACTCTACACCATTCTATGGGCATTGCGCACCACACCCAGTAGAGCTATGGGTGAAACGCCTTTCCAACTGGTTTATGGTGTAGAAGCCATGTTGCCAATTGAAATCAAAATTGGCTCTGGTCGCATCGATCAAGCCTTGATCCGATCAACAGCATATTTACAAGCTCTGGATAACTATCATAGTAAAAGGGTGTGACCACGTACGTTAAACATGGGAGACTTGGTTTTACGAAGAATTCAAAACTAGTCTAGTCACAATAAATTCTCCCCTCAGTGGGAAGGGCCCTTTACTGTGGTCGTCATGTCGCGACCAAGGTCGGCTCGATTGGCTATGGAAGATGGAAGGATATTATCAAATGCCTGGAACATAGACCAGTTGCGTAAATTCTATGTGTAAGTTCTTTCCTTTTTCCAATTATAAGTTTCTATTAGTACTTTATCACCTTATAAGGGGAATATAATCATAACATTCTATCAGTAAATTAAGTGCTTTTTATTTTTTCTTTTTCATTCATTCACTTCTTTGCTGATCATGTGTATTTGAAAGGTATGAAAACTGTCATGGTGTTACGAACACCTCGGCAGGTTTTGTGAATGATCCTAGCGAAGAAAACACGACGCGAGTTGACCGGGTGACCGGTCCTCCCCCGCCGGACAAGCACAACAAGTAACACGAGGGTTTATACAGGTTCGGGTCCCAGTGGGGGCCCTAGTCCTGTCGGCATGCTCCCGACCGGAGTCGGCTAGGGAGGCTCTCTCGGGGAAGGCTTCCGGAGCACACCTGTGAGATTGGCTATTCTAGCAATAATGAGCAACTTATTCTTACAAGAGGGTGTACAAGGGCTTATATAGCCCCAAAAGAACCAAAAAGACTAAACTACCCCGGACGCTACCGTTGGATTGAGGGGTAGCAACGTCCTTCTCCCGGCCAGGTGCCTCAGATGCTTGACAGGTGTTCGCTGATTCCCGAGGCGCTTGCCACGCGACCCGCACGTGACGACGGCGCCCGGGACAAGCACCGGGGGCCTTGTCCCCGGGCAAAATGGCGACGCCCGGGACAGGTACGGAAGGCCATGTCCCCGGGTGAAAGGCGGCGCCCGGGACAGGCACCGGCGGCCTTGTCCCTGGGCCAAAGGCGGGGCCCGGGACAGGCACCGAAGGCCATGTCCCCGGGCAAAAAGGCGGCGCCCGGGACAGGCACCAGAGGCCATGTCCCCGGGCGAAAGGCAGCGCCCGGGACAGGCACCGAGGCCCTTGTCCCCTGGCAAAAGGCGGCGCCTGGGACAGGCACCGGAGGCCATGTCCCTGGGCGAAAGGCGGCTCCCGGGACAGGCACCCGGGCCCTTGTCCCTGGGCAAAAGGCGGCGCTCGGGACAGGCACCGGAGGCCATGTCCCTGGGCGAAAGGCGGCGCCCAGGATAGGCACCGGGGGCCATGTCCTCGGGCCAAAGGCGGCGCCTGGGACAGGCACCGGGGGCCATGTCCCAGGGCGAAAGGCTTGTCCCCGGGCAAATGGCATAACTTCTTACCTGGACTTAGTCTCGTGGAGATTTCCCCCAACAGCAGCCCCCCATGCCCCCTGGGGACGAAGCTCGAGTCCCCGGGGGGTGTGGCTCACGTTACCGGGAAAATATCTGGGACAAGCTACCGGAACCGCGACGCTTCGATTCCCGTGCCGCGCGCTTATGACCGCGCTGTTCGGCCATAAATGCCGCTCGCGGTTTGAACCGGCGCCTCGTCCCTTCATTTGCCGCGCACTCGTCCCTTCATTTCCCGCGCACTGTTTGAATTCCAACGGCACGGATGCACCGCAAAGTGCCACGTGGCGCCCATCTGGGCCACGTTTCGCCTCTATATATAGGGCCTTGGGGGGCCCGGAGAGCTCATTCCAAAATTTCCAAACTCTAGCGCCCTTAGCTCTCCCGGTAGCCCTCTCCCGGTAGTTAGTTCCTGGAAGCTTAGCCTCCAGCACCTTCAGGTCCCTCCCGTTCCTGGAAGCTTAGCCTCCGGAACCTTTAGGTCCCTCCAGTTTTTGAAGCCTTAGCCACTAGAGAAAATCTGATGGCACCCAAGGGCCGAGCGAAGACCACGGAGGTGCCCCTGGAGGAAGTTGCTGCGGACTTCCTCTGGGCCTCCGAGTTCACGATCGGGGACATAGAGTCCCTGATCGACCGGGGAGTTGTCGCGGACGGGGACGTCCGGATCCCCGTGAAGAAAGACGGAGCCCCACACCCCAGGCCCAGAGAGGTCATTGCCTTCGAGGCCTTCCTCGAGGCGGGGCTCTGGCTCCCGGTGCACCCATTGCTCTGGGAGTTTTTGAAGGAGTATAGGGTGGCTCTGAACCACCTCACGCCGAACGCCATCGTCTGGATAGGCCTATTCATATGGCTCTTCGAGACGGCGACCGGACGGGAGCCCATGCTGCGAGCCTTCCGGTACTTCTATGAGCCAGCGGTGAGGAGCTCCCACATGGTGAAGGGAGTACCCAAGTCCCCCTTCGGCTCGGTGATGGTCCAGATGCTACCGTCCCGGGTAGCTGAGTACCCGGTGGCAGCCTCCCGGGACCACTGGGGGGACTGGATCTGGAGGTGGTTCTACCTCCGGGTCCGGGACGACGATGTGGTGTACTCCCCGGAGGCCCCCACCTACAGCCGGTCATCCGCTCCGAAGCCCCCGGTGTGGACGGAGGAGGAGCTGAGGCTCCTTGGGAAGGTCGTCACCTCCCAGGGCATCCACTCTATGCGGGACGCTGCCAAGGAGGTGATGCTCTTGAAGATCTCCCCCTTCTCGCACGGGAGAAGGGGGATTGGGATGTGCCCGGTCCAACGGCCCCCGCAGAAGCCGGTGACCCGACGTAAGTTCCCTGTGATAGTTCATTTGATTCATAAATTTTTCTAACTCTTACCTTTTGCAGTTCGGCCGTACCCGTCGGCCCGGGAGAAGGCGGAGAACCTCCTCGGGAGGTACTTCACCGACGAGCACGAGCGCATCGTGTGCGTCGTGGGGGAGGGCCCTCCCCGGAACCTGGTAGCCGAGGCCTTCGGGCTAAGGTTACCGGAGAGGAAGCCCCTCCCTACCCCCGGTTCCCACAAGCGGGGGAAGGAGGCTGCTGGGGGTTCTGAGCCAAAGAGGGCTAAGGCTCAGAAAGCCCCCGGTCCATCGACGACGCCGGCCTCGACACTGGTGAAGGCCCAGGACGAGACCCCGGGACCGGGCGCGCTCGGGCGCCGGCCCAGAAGGAAGCAACGCCCCCTCCCTCGGAGAGCCCCGCCGAGGCTCAGGGGAAGGGACCTGCTACGGGCGGGGAGGCGTCCGATTCGGCGGACTACGCCCCCTCGCCGCCTTCGACGACAGCCCTCCCGGCGGCCCCAGCGCCTTTGGAGCCGGAGAGGCCGGAGGTGAGGTTCGCCGAGGCCTCGCCCCCGCGGGTGGAATGGCCGGTAGATGAGGGGGGAAGCCCCTCGGTGTATGAGGTCCCTCCAGAAGTGGAGGTCCCGGGGGCCCCGCAGCCTGGGAAGGGAAAGGGGCTCATGATTCCTACCCTCCACAGCGGGCCGGAGGGTAGCTCCGCGCGCTGTGGGGGTGACAAAGCTCCCGGGATGAAGGCCCGTGACTTAGGAATTTTTGCAAGTTAAAAAATTTTGGTCTCCGGGAAGAAACGTCTGGGGAAAATCCAAGACGAAATTTCTGGAGATAATCCTTCCGGGAGGCAATCGTCCGGTCGCCGTGAGAACAGGGAGCCGGGAATAAGGTCTTCGGGGAAGAAACATCCAATGAAACCCGAGACTAGATTTCCGAAGATGAACTTTCCGGGAGACAATCATCCGGTCACCGTGAAAACGGGGAGCCGGGAATAAGGTCTCTGGGAAAGGAATATCCAAGAATGTCATCTCACTAGGGAGACCATCGACTCCCGGAGGAGGATGTGCCCGATGACGGGTCTGAATATTTGGGTAGGGGACTAGTCTCCCAAAGTGACTCGTTACCATGGTCCTTGAGGACCGGGTTGCTGCTTACACCCTCAGTCCACGAGGGGTGATCGTAAGCCGCCCTACGGGAGGGACTTCTTGGGTCATTAGAGCCCACTTCCTCACGGGAAGGGCATCTTCGTTGAGAGGGCGTCCTCGCGGGGAGGGCATCGCCATTAGAGGCGGTAATATAAAGAACCTGCATTGAGACAGAGTTGAAGAAAAGATCCAGTTGTATTAACAACGAAACAAAATTCAACGCCTCCCCCCGCGAAGTCGCGACGGGGGAGGGAACGGTGATTACAACGTCTCCCCTCCCCCTCCGGTGTAAATGCTCCGGGGGAGGGGACGAGCCCGTGTGGGCTAGACGTAAAACTTGCGAAGTAAACGCAAGTTCCACGTGTGCTTCAGCTCCTGCTCTTGAAGGTTGGAGAGCTTGTAAGCCCCCAAGCCCAGGACTGCGGAGATCTTGTAGGAGCCCTCCCATTTGGTGGAGAGCTTGCCCTGGGCTTGGGGTCCGTGACGCGCTTGAGGACATGGTCCCCAAGGCGAAAAGCCCTCTCGCATACGCGCTGGTTATATGCGCGCGCCATCTCGCGCTCGTAGATGGCGTGGCAGAGGAGCGCTCGGTCGCGTTCCTCCTCCACGAGATCGATCTCCAGCCGCCGATTTGCCTCGTTGGCTTGGTACGCTGTGGTCGTTGCTCCGTCTAGGAGCTCGACTCGCAGCTACCGAAAGCCAACCTCCGGGGGGAGGACTGCCTCGGCCCGGTAGACCAGGGAGAAGGGAGTACGTCCCATCGCCCGGCTCGGAGTCGTGCGCATGGAGCAGAGGATGCTAGGGAGCTCCTCTGCCCATGCACCCCGCTTAAAAGCGGTTTGCTCGAGTCGTCGGCACAACCCTTGTAGGATCACGCCATTGACCCTCTCAACAGCCCCATTGCTTTGGGGGTGGGCCACTGAGGCGAAGTGGATGACGAGCCCCAGGCCTTCACAGAATTCCCGGAAATACGCCAAGTCGAATTGGGTCCCGTTATCAACAGTGATTTCCCAGGGGACACCAAAACGACAAACGATGTTTTTCTAGAAAAACCGCTGTACGGCCCGGGAGGTGATGCTGGCCAAGGGTTCAGCCTCTACACACCAAGTAAAGTAGTCGACTGCGACCACCGCATACTTATATCCTCCAGGCGCTGGGGGGAAGGGCCCTAGGAGGTCCATCCCCCAGCGCGCGAAGGGCCAAGTGATGGGGATAGTCTGCAGCGCTACAGGGGGGAGGTTCGAACCCTTGGCCATCTTCTGGCAAGCCTCGGACGCGGAGACAAGGTCTCGCGCGTCGCGCATCACCGTGGGCCAGTAAAAGCCCTGGCGAAGGGCCTTGGCCGCGATGGCGCGCGGGGCTAGGTGAGAGCCATAGCTTCCCGCGTGGATGTCTTCAAGAAGCTGGAGGCCCTCTGGCCGTGGGAGGCAACGGAGGAGGGCGGAAGCCCCCCGCTTGTAGAGTTTCCCCTCCAGCAGGAGGTATGTCCGGGCTTTGGCCCGGAGGCACTTAGCCTCAGTCTCGTTGGGAGGGTCCCCCTCCCCCTTGATGAAGGAGACGAGGGGGTCCATCCATGACTGAGTCTGGGTGATCTCGGCGACCTCCAGAATGCGAGCTAGAGTCCGGGGAGGCCACCGAGGGCTTCGCGACGATCTCCAGGAAGGCCCCTTTTGGGAGCGGTTCCCGGGCGCTGGCTGCCCGGGCTAGGGCGTCGGCCCGGTCATTGTCCCTTCACGGGATATGCCAGGCCTCGAGGCCGTCGAAGTGCCACTCCATCTTGCGCACCTCCTGCAAATAAAGGCTCAAGTTTGCATCGTGGCACAAGTAGGACTTGTCCATTTGGCAAACTACGAGCTGAGAGTCTCCCTTCACTAGGAGGCATCGAATCCCCACGGAGCGCGCGAGGCGCAACCCGAGGAGCAAAGACTCGTACTCGGCGATGTTGTTGGTTGCGGGGAACTCTAGCCGCACCGCATACTCGAGTTCCTTCCCCTCGGGGCTCCGGAGGACTACTCCCGCACTGGCCCCAGTGAGACACAGCGACCCATCGAACATGAGTGTCCAATGGTCACTGCGTCGGGGCGGCGTGGGGAGGTCTTCGTCCTCGGGCCCGGAGCCAGGGGTCCACTTCGCCACGAAGTCGGCGAGGACCTGTGACTTGATGGCGGAGCGGCCTGTGAGGGAAAGGGAGAAGGGAGCGGGCTCGGCCCCCCACTTCCCGATCCTGCCGGTGGCCTCTTTGTTCCGCAGCACCTCCCCCAGGGGGAGGGACGACGGGACGGTGATGGGGTGTCCCAGGAAGTAGTGGCGAAGCTTCCGGGATGCCATCAGGAGGACGTAGTAGATCTTTTCCATTTCTGTGTACCGAGTTTTGGCCCCTTGGAGGGCCTCGCTTACGTAGTACATGGGATGCTGCTGCCCCCCGTTCCTTCACCAATACCGCGCTCACGGCGACCGGAGTCGCGGCAAGGTAGAGGAGCAAGGGCTCTTCTGGAGATGGACTCACGAGCATTGGGGGGCTCGTGAGGTACTTCTTGAGGTCGTCAAAGGCCTCCTGGGCCTCGGGTGTCCACCGGAACCTCTCGAGCCCCCGGAGGATCTTGAAGAATTGGAGGCCGCGTTCCCCCGACCGCGAGAGGAAGCTGGTCTGCGCGGCTAAGCGACTGGTGAGTCGCTAAACGTCCTTGACGGAGCGCAGCGGGGGCATGTCCAAGAACGCCCGGATCTTTTCGGGGTTTGCCTCTATGCCCCGTTGGGACACAAGGAAACCCAGGAGCTTCCCCCTGCGCACGCCGAAGGCGCACTTCTCTGGGTTGAGCTTCAACCCATACGCGCGGAGGTTGCGAAAGGTCTCTGCTAGGTCGTCGACGTGGGTGGTTGTGCGGGGACTTTTTGACGACCGCGTCGTCGACGTAGACTTCGACGTTGCGACCGATTTGGTTCTTGAAGACCAGCGTCATGAGGCACTGGATCGTCGCTCCTGCGTTCTTCAGCCTGAAGGGCATGTGGACGTAGTAGAAGGTTCTGAGGGAAGTTATGAAACTCATCTTTTCCTCGTCCCCTTCCACCATCCGGACTTGATGGTAGCCCGAGTAGGCGTCCAGGAAGCTCATCAACTCACACCCCGTGGTGGAGTCGACCAGTTGGTCAATCCGCGGGAGTGGGAAGTTGTCCTTGGGGTAGGCACGGTTGAGGTCGGTGAAGTCCACGTACATCCGCCACTTGCTGTTCGATTTCTTCACGAGGATGGGGTTCGCGAGCCACTCGGGGTGCAAGACCTCCCGAATGAACCCCGCCTCTCGGAGTCGGGCGATCTCCACCTTGATCGCCTCCTAGCGTTCAAGGGAGAGTTTCCTCAGCTTCTGCTTGATCGGGGGGTGACCGGGGGTCACCGCGAGCTTGTGCTCGATGACCCCCCGGGCGACTCCCCGCATGTCAGAGGGCTTCCACACAAAAACGTCGGAGTTTTCACGCAAGAAGGCCGCGAGTTGCGCTGCATGCTCCTCGGGGAGCTCCGCCCCGATCCGGACGGTTTTGTCCCCGTCGCTCGGGGATAGTGAGACCTTCCGGAGGCCCCCTTCCGAACGCGGCTTGGGGAGGGGCCTCCCGGGAGGTATCACAGCGACGTTAGATTCCGGGGGAGAGACCTCTCCCCTCGGTGCCTTGATGATGTTGACGCTCCCGATTGTTGCGGCAGCGCGCTCGTATACAGCACGGGCCATATTTTGGTCTCCCCGGATAGTGATCACGCCGTGCGGCCCGGGGACCTTCATGCAGAGGTAGTTTTAGTGGGTGGCAGCCCCCAAGCGGTTGATTGTGGTCCTCCCCATGATCGCGTTGTAGGAGGAGGGGAGGTCCACCACGTCGAACCGGACCATCTCAGTCCGGTAGTTCTCCGGGGTGCCAAACGTCATGGGAAGACCCACCTTCCCCACAGGGTGGATCGCCTTCCCAGGGACGAATCCTTGCAAAGGCCCTGCTGCGGGCCGCAAGAGCTTCTCATCCACCTGCATCTCCCTGAAGGCTTTCAGGTAGAGGACATCGGCAGAGCTCCTGCCATCCACGAGGATGCGGGCCAGGTGGCAGTTGTAGATGGTGGCGGAGACGATGAGCGCGTCGTCGTGGGGGAAGCGAACCCCGCGCGCGTCTTCCGCCGTGAAGGTGAGGGGGACGTCCGACCACTTGGGTGGCGGAGACGTGTGCAGCACCCCCACCACCTTGACTTCGCGCGCGTACTCCTTACACTGGTGCTTAGAGTCCCGCCCGGAGGCGGACCCTCCCATGATGACGTTAACGCGTCTCTGGGAAGTTTGGAAGGGGAGAGTTTCTGACGGCTCCCCCTCCTGCGCTCGCCCCTGTTGTATGGAAGGGCCGGTAGAGCCGATTGAGGGGGCAAGGAGGCCGGAGTCCCCCCCCCCCCCCCCCCCCCCCCCCCCGCCCATGCTGGTCGAGGAACACCACGAACTGCTGCAGCAGTTGATGGCATTCTTGGGTGGCATGGGTACCGGACCCGTGGAAAGTGCACCACTGGTTCTCCCCACGGGGCCTTCGCGACCGCGAGACGACTGTCCTCCCCACGGCCTTTCGGCTTGGGGAAGGGGGAGCGTCGCGCGAGCCGCCTTCGCCCTCGAGGACAAGGGTGTCCCGAGGCCGTGGCTTGCTACGGCCCCCCTGCCTGGGGCGTTTGAGGGGGTCCCTGGCCCCCCAGTCGGCGGGGGCGGGAACTCCCTGGTTCTTCTTCCATGGGTCCTCCTCCTCCACCCGAGCGTACTTCTCCAGTACGTTGAAGAGCTCATCGTCGGAGGAGGGGCAGCTCCGGGAGAACCTTCGGTGGAGCTCTCCTGGGAGGATTCCGCTCTTGCACGCCTCGATGACCGTAGAGTCGGGGACGTGAGCCACTTTGCTCTTGACTTGAGCGAAGCGCTCGAAGAAGCTGCGGATGGTCTCCCCCGTCCTCTGCCGGACGGTGTACAGCTGCGAAGAATCCAGGGGACACACGTAGTTCCCCTGGAAGTTCGCGCAGAACTCGCGCTTGAGCTACGCGAAGGACTTGATGGAGTAGGCCTTCAGGTTGTAGAACCAGGAGCGAGCGATCCCGGTAAGGTAGAGGGGGAAGACGTTGCATTGCACCGTCTCGTCCCCCCCAGCCGCCGAGATGGCTGTGGAATACACCTGCACAAATTCATAAGGGTCGGCCTCACCGTTATAGTGTTCGATGTGCGGCGGGCGATAAGGCCGCGGCCACCGAATGCACCGAAGTCTACGGCAGAGGGGCTGATTAGCCCCCTGCACTTCTCGGGGAGAGTCTTGGTCGCTGTCTCCTTTCACGGGGGACGTGCCCTCGTTATCGGAGTCGGGAAGCAGCCCAAGAGGTCCGCCGGCGTGGCGGTAACGACGCTTTTCTTCTGGGACGGGGCTGAATTCCCGGACGTCCGGGCTCTCCCCTGGAGAGGTTGGCTCCTCGGCGGGTCTCTTCCCCTGGCCGGTACGGGGGCGAGGCTCTCCGCATCCGCGGCCCTGGGGAAGCTCTTCCCCGCACTTAGCCGTGCGCATTCGCTCAACCTCCTCCCGGGAGAAACGGACCTGGTCCGAAGGAGGCACCCTCGGGGGCGACCCCGGGGGAGGAGGGAGCTCATGCACTGTAGCTACCAGTCCGGACGCTACCGTGGCCGGCAAGGGGGAGCCCCCTGCGAAGACCCCCAGAACCGGAAAGGGGGAAGCCCCTGTATCATCCGGAACCGGGGAGGGGGCGCCCGCGGTGACTTTCGGAACCGGAAGGGGGGAAGCCCCCGAGTTATCCGGAACCGGCGAGGGGGAGCCCCCGTGGCGACGTCCGGAACCGGGGCGCCGTTGCGGGGGAAGGTCCGCTGAGGTACGGGAGCTGCTCTGTCGACCGCCCCCGGTGCGGTAAATGCGACGCGTGGGGCGGGACTGGCTCCCGGTGTAGGGAAAACCTCCGGCATGTAATGGGCCCCCGGCCTCGGGAATGGGCCCGAAACGGGACATCCCCCCGGTACCGCGAAGGGCCCAGGCATGAAGTAACCTCCCGGCACCGGGAAGGGTCCCGGCGTCGGGAAGGGTCCGGACGTTTGACCCACAGGGGGAGGGTACCCCCCAGGGGGGTCATACGAGGTGGCCGAACCTACGGAGACCGGAGGGGCCACCGGGTGGCCCATAAACGGGGACGGAGCCCCCGGGTATGGGTACGACGCATATGTGGGGGACTGTGGCCGCGCCAACACACAGAGCAACTCATCCATAGAGCACTGGGCGCGGAGCTGGCCCTCCACTAAACCCTCAAGCAGGGCGTCCCGGGGAGCCGGGGGAGCCGACGGGGGGAGACTGGTTCCGGCTGAGGCTACCGCGGTCACCGGGACCGACCCGGAGGTCAAACCACCTAAATTAAGAGGGAAGGTGGGAGGCGGTACCTGGGTCTGGCCGCCTCCGGGCGGAAGCGTCGGGACGGTCGTGTCCCGGACGGGTGGCGCCGGATCACCGAGACCAGCGTCACCGGGGAGGGCGCGAGCCCTCGTTCTTGGGGGAGCCATGGCGTCTCGTCACGAGTCCCCACGGACGGCGCCAACTGTCGTGGTGTTACGAACACCCTAGCAGGTTTTGTGAATGATCCTAACGAAGAAAACGCGACGCGGGTTGACCGGGTGACCGGTCCTCCCCCGCCGGACAAGCACAACAAGTGACACGAGGGTTTATACAGGTTCGGGTCTCAGTGGGGGCCCTAGTCCTGTCGGCGTGCTCCCGACCGGAGTCGGCTAGGGAGGCTCTCTCGGGGAGAGGCTTCCGGAGCACACCTGTGAGATTGGCTATTCTAGCAATAATGAGAAACTTATTCTTACAAGAGGGTGTACAAAGGCTTATATAGCCCCAAACGAAGCAAAAAGACTAAACTACCCCGGACGCTATTGTCAGATTGAGGGGTAGCAACATCCTTCTCCCGGCCAGGTGCCTCGGATGCTTGACAGGTGTTCGCTGATTCCCAAGGCGCTTGCCACACGACCCACACGTGACCAAGGCGCTTGCCACGCGACCCGCACGTGACGACGGCGCCCGGGACAAGCACCGGGGGCCTTGTCCCCGGGCAAAATGGCAGCGCCTGGGACAGGCACTGGGGCCCTATCCCCGGGCAAAAGGCGGCACCCGGGACAGGCACCGGAGGCCATGTCCCTAGGCGAAAGGCGACGCCCGGGACAGGCACCGGGGGCCATGTCCCCGGGCCAGAAGGCGGCGCCCGGGGGCCATGTCCCAGGGCGAAAGGCGGCGCCCGGGACAGGCATCGAAGGCCATGTCCCTGGGCAAAAGGCGGCTCCCGGGACAGGCATCGGAGGCCATGTCCCTAGGCAAAAGGCGGCGCCCGGGACAGGCACCGGGGGCCTTGTCCCCGGGCAAAAGGCAGCGCCCAGGATAGGCACCGGAGGCCATGTCCCCGGGCGAAAGGCGTCGCCCGGGACAGGCACCGGAGGCCATGTCCCAGGGCAAAAGGCGGCGACCGGGACAGGCACCGGAGGCCATGTCCCAGGGCAAAAGGCGTCGCCCGGGACAGGCACCGGGGGCCTTGTCCCCGGGCAAATGGCACAAGTTCTTACCTGGACTTAGTCTCGTGGAGATTTCCCCCAACAAAAACAAAGAATCTGATAACAAGATAAAAATATTAATTCCATTGTTTCCAAAGGGTTACAATGAGAAGAGATATATCATGAAAGGATGAGGTCACACAATAACTTCATTATCAGAGGCCTGACCTCATCCATAATCGCATTAAGTTGGTCTTGGCTATCAAAATTCTCTTCTTCTGGCATTGGATTCAGATTTATATTCGGACCATGGCGAAGTCAAAGTTTGCAATGCATGGTAGAGGCTATGATCCCAATGTCGTTCCTCAGTGCCTCCTTATGCCTATTTGCAATTTCAGGAATGCTTGAGACCAAGATGTCAACTTGAGCAGCAACCAACTTGGAGGACTCACAAAGGGTAGAATCATCCTTCTTAGGATCGATAATGCCAGCCTTAAGTGAGTCTGCGACCTCCCGCAGTTTTGCGAGGGTATCCTTCTCTGTGAGACAGCAGCTCTTGATAATCTCTTCGAGGGCTCCCTTGTCACTAAGGGTGAGCTTGGCGGTCTCTTTGGCCTTCTCTGCGGCCACCTAATAGTGGCTGACAACATTGTGAAGCTTATCGAGGTCATTTCCTCGCTTGATAAACTTCTGCTCGTAGTGGTCCTTTTCCTGGGTCAACCTGCTATTCTCTTCTCTTTGTTCTAAGTAGAGGGATAAATGAATTTAGTCAAGTTCATAAGATTTAAAAGTTCATAACATAAAAGCAATGAAAATTTCTACCAAAGTGAACTTCCATCAACTCTGGTATGCAATTGATTGCAAACCATTTGAAGGCGATCGACTTTCCCTTGGAGAGAATCAAATGACTGCTTTTCACTCCAAGATCACCGCCTTCTCAACAACATCCTTTAATTTGGCCTCAAGTGTGAGACCCCCATTTGAGGATCACCTTGGTAACCGCCCAGGTAGGTTACACACAGCATGATGCCACATGAGCTCAAACCACACAAACATAGTAATAACATTAAACAAGTATCAGGCCAACATGGCCAATATTACATAGCCAAAGCACCGAAAATGGCGCTAAGTAGAGTTGCTAAGAAAATAACTAGTTTATCAGAACCAAAATCGGTATCCAAGTACCGAACACACAACATAAAGCACAAAGCAACGACAAACAGTTTGATTTCCATCCGCAGCGGAGTTGGAGTGGCTCCTCCCACATCTGACTTGACTTGGTGCGTAGTCCTTCTAGAACGTGGGCTCGTCCGGGGTGCTTCCATCTTCAAGGCAGTACTCATAACTGAAGGAATCGGGATCCTCGAATCCCTCTTCTACAGTTGGATATAAATGCAAGGGTGAGCACTTGGTGCTCAGCAACACTCATTCCGGGGATTAATGCAATTGTACTTACATGTGGGTGAAACATATGATTCCAGGGTTTTAGTTTCATAGAGATATATAGATTCCCAAGTCATTTGTTCCGTAAAACAGTACTTTTGTCATGAAAATGGTACTTTAAACATTAAACAGGTTTTCAATAAAACATTAGATGTAGTGGTCTCCCATGAGTCACTACTTTGTTAACCGCATTATGAAAACATTCCAAAACATTACTTGTGCTATAACCCATGGATAACATCCACTACGAAAAGACTCCTGAACCTGGGAGTACAGAGTATCCGATACTTCTTTTACGCTTTGCAAAGGTGTACCTCTTTTTAAATCCACTGGTTCACTCGGCTTTCAAGTCGGATCAGCTCCATGTGACTTATACACATGTGACAAGGCCGAGATCACACAACGCTTTTACAGTTCAGTATTAACAGTATCCCCGCCCGGTAAATAGACAGTTAAGTCTCAAGTACCGTTGTGGGTCTTCCCCACTGCCTTACTTCCTAGCCTCTCTGGTCTATGTTCCCGCAGGACACATAGCCTTGGTCTATGTCCACGCGAGACATACGACCATTTAAGATTACAACCGCTCACGGCTTAATCAGGTCTAGGGCGCCTTCCTTCTTTTACGCCTTTTCCTCTCATCATTTTTCTGAACTCACATCACTCATGGCCGAACCTTGGCCTTCCAGTTTCCACGCGAGAAACCAGATCGTCAAACCATGCAGGGAACTGTTAATACCAAAAAGCTACTGAGTTGTGCCTGTCCCATACCAGGCAAGTGGTTGGTACGTTCACAATTCGTATAGAGACACAGCACAAGGTTCTTGTCCTTATGAACCAATAGTGAGGAACATTCACATTCCCTGGTGCGCACCGCACCCTCTCCATACAATTCAATCCTCACTACTGATCCCTTTTATCAGTTTTCTTGACAAAAACGGTTTTGATCATAACTTCTCATGTATTTGACCATTTCAAGTTTAATGTGAATATTCAGTATATGAGTCCTAGGGTGACAAAAGCATATATACGAAGGTTCAATAACAAAAAGGGTTTCATAATCCATTAGGTAATATCTACTCATGTCATTCAAACATAACTTGTATTTCAATTAAGCATGCATAGTAAGAAACAGTGAATATACTTCATATGAAAATATTGGGTGAGACATGATCAAAGGAATGAGGCTTGCCTTGCGATGTTGGGTCTAAATACTCAGACGGATCTTCAAAGACTTCTTCCGCTCCTTCAGCTTCTGACTCTGTGGCAATCAACCAACACACAAACACATACCACATAAGCATACAGAAAATAGTTTCCATAGAAATTATTAAGTAAATAAGTCATGCATGCAGGGGAAAAGGTTAGGGCAAGGTCACAAGGGCTCTGGTCGAAGAAACGGCTAAAAAGGATTGAACGTCGAAGGGTCGACATTCAGTTCATGGCTTTGGCATAGCTTTAAACTGATCTTAGGATGGTTTTCTGGAGAAGTGATAGAAGGGAAAGATGTAGATCTCAACTCCAGGAATCTAAAGGACAAGGTGGCATTTCAATTGCTCAACCAGAAGGGGCTGAACAAGGTCAATGCCAGTGGCTGACATGCACTGACATAGTGCTGGACATGGCCAGAAACTAGGGCATGGCTTAACTTTTGATCCAGGGCTCCAATTGATGCAACACTTTGTCTGGGAGGTAGGCATTACTAACAGGAATAAAACACTCAACAGGGACAAGAGCTGAAAGTGGCCGGAGGGCGGCCAAATCCGGCGATGAACTGCGGTGGCGACACGGCACAGTCATTGATCTGGACAAAAGCTTGGCAAGGGCATAACTCACAATCTAGGCAGATCTAGGTGTCGAGCTAATGGAAGAAATTGCTCAGGGAGGTGAGGCGAAGCTAAGGGACAAAGTGGTGTCGGCTGAATCGGCCGGGAACGAATTCCGGCGACCGGCGCTGGAGAAGATAACATTGGAGCTAGGGGATTTTTGATTCAGGGCGAATGAGCTCAATTCCAAGCTTGGGAATGATCTCTAGGGCACAACAAGGCTACTGGAGGGGTTAATTTCATTGGAGATCGGCCGGAGGGGCTCGGCGACGAGGTCCGGCGAACGGCTGAGGTTCTAGTTTGGGATTTCTTCGATTTGAGCGCAATTGGGGATCCTGATTCAGCAGGCTTGCTCTACTAGGCTCACTGATCAACTTCTTCTACAGAATCGAGGGTTAATTTGGGCTGAATGGGATAGCATTGAGGGAACAGGGGTTTTCTGGTTTTCCGGCGATCACCGGCGATGGGGATCGATCTGGTGCAATTGGCTGCTACTAAACAGAGAGGGTGACGAGGGGAACTCACTGGTGAACTTGGATTGGAGAGATGGGCTACGGTTTGCTCTGGCGACGGTGGCTCCAGAAACAGCTCGCCGGAGAAGAAAGGGAAACAGTGAAAAACTGGGAATTTGGCTAAGTCTTGAAGTTGTGCTTCTTCACAGCACTGAGGGGGTTTAAATAGGTCCAGGGGCGAAGCTAGCGAGGGATTAAGCGACAGTGGTTTCTTGCGCCGGGGAGAAGCTTGTCGGGCGCAGGCGCAACGACGGCGACGGCGACGTGATCGCGCTCAGGCGGTGCTGCAGCTTTGCCAGTTGCATTGGGACTTCACCAGTGATGGCGCAGATGCGAAGGCGACAACGTAGCTCCGGCAACGACACGTACACGCATGCAAATGCCACGGCAACTGTTGCGCGCGCGGAGACACGGCTCTGGGGCGAGGGCGTTTATCCGCTGGGCTAGGCGATGCCACGGTGGCTATCACGTGCGCACGGGGTGGCTCAACTGGTTACGAGCGCGGCGACCGGAGAGGATGGCCGGCGGCGAGCTCTGGGGCGAGGCAACGGCGAACGGGGCGCGGTCGAATGGCACAGGGGCTAAAAAGAAGGCCCGGGCTAATTTGCAATTTCAAAACTTGCTTCAGGGACTGATCTGTGAGGAAAAGTTGAATAGAAGTTGGGCCTGATTGCAAATCTGGAGATCTGAGGGTCCGATCTCAAATCTGATTTCGCAGATAAGTTGCAAAAGATTATTAGAACTCATCTGGCCAAAGTTTGGTAAGATCAGGCAAGATCTGAAGGGTTTCGACAAAATTAGGGAAAACAGTTTAGGGTAAAATAGGGTAATTAGGGTTTTAAAAATTGCAAGGGTTGAAACTCAGCTTTAGGATGGGATTTTGGAGATGATCCCGAAGGGAAAAATGTTCTGAACAACATTTAGAAGGGAATGGCTGAAGCAGATTAGGGTTTGGGGTCAAGATGTGGATTTTGGCTATTTTAGGGTTTGGCAAAACAGGGGTGTTACATCAAGCACTAGAGATTCAGCAAGTTTTTCACTATTCATTCTCTGGGCTTCAACCATTTTCTTCTCCAAAAGAGACCGCTCAATGGACGCATCTTCTTTGCTGTTGCGCTCATTGGCGACCTCTTCCAACAAAGCAGAGTTCTCCCTGCGATAACAAAAATTACTATTCTAGTTCACTACAACACGGTAGGCCAGCGCAAGCTGTAAAACTGCTGGGAAAAAAAGTTTTTCCCAGCAGTCCTGCAGATGAAAATATAATTTTGATTTTTCACCGATGTGTCAGCTAGGAAAAGTTATTATTTTTAAGAGATCTACCGCTAGAAATAAATAATATATAGCAAGCTGTAGATCAGTTTGGGAAAAGAATTTTTTTAGCAGATCTACAGCTGAGAATATTTTTTCTGCTGGGAAAATTTTTTTTTTACCAACAGTTCTATAGTTGAAAATATAATTTTTATTTTTCACCGATATGCCAGTTGGGAAAAATTATTATTTTTAGTAGATCTACCGCTAGGAATAAGTAATTTATATATTTTTTGACATAAAACTGAAAATTTTCAGCAGAATAATAACAGATTTATTATTTTGGGAGGGAAATTTTCATTAAAATATATTTTCATGCTGATTTGTTGGTTTTGCGCCAAATATAAAATCTTCCTCTATAGATTATTAGTTATCTTAATTCCCTGCTTCCCTCGATCGGTTCCCCAATCCAACCTCCACCGAGAATTAGACCTCTCTCCGGCCGCTGAGAAAACCCCCAATCAAACTCCTCCACCGACAAACCTCCCTTCTCCATCTCCAGCTCTCCGGCCGCCAAGAAAAGTCCCCCAATCAAACCTCCTCCACCGACAAACTTCCTCCAATCCTCTCCATCTCCAGCTCCCTGCCGATAAACCTCCCCAATCCAACCTCCTCCACCGAGAAACCACCCCCAATCCTCTCCATCTCCAGCACTCCACCGAGAAACCTCCCCGATCCAACCTCCTCCACCGAGAAACCACTCCCAATTCGCCGAGAAACCAACCCAATCTTCGATCTGGTCTCCCACCGTGCGTGAGGTGTCTCGCGGTGTGGCCCTAGAAACGCTACTGGCAGGGTGTGCGGTGAACGGCAGAGGTGGAGCGACAGCGGCGAAGAAAGTGTGCAACAGGGAGGTGAGGTGCGAGGCCGGCATAGCATGAGATCAGCAAGCCCTGCACGGGAGTGAAGCAAAGGGTGAGGTCAGGGGTTGAGGCCGGCGACCCGACGCGGCAGAGAGGCGAGTGCCGGCGCCCGGCGTGATAGAGCTCCGGTGGTGTAGTCCCCCTGAATTCGGAGCCACCTCTAGTTGATGCGAATAGATTGGAATAAAAATCCATAGGTAAGAGTGGTATTCTTATCAAATCTCTTTTAGAAATTTCACTCTTGGATGCGCCTGTTGCTTAGTTCATCAATCTTTTCATCAACTTTGATCATTAGTTGACGACTTGATGTTCAGCAAATTTGTTTTGTTGCCTTCCAGTTTGCATATGCATTTTTCTACATTACCATGAGTTACCTTCTACACATTAGCATGAGTGGCATCATGAAATTATTATGGGGCATGATTGCAATGTTCTGATATCTAGAGTAAGGGCTGAAGTTTCGATGGTTGTAGTTCTGATTGGCCTGAGCAGGCAATTATGGATCTAATTTTCCTGATTCGACAACAACATGATCTGTTCTACAGCCATGTCTCGGTAATTTGCCATTAGAATCAAATCTTATATGTCTTTTGAGGGTTTTGTGTTGATCTGGTCACAAGGTAGCTAGGCCAGTTTTTATATAGTTGTATCTTCATAAGCTCACTGAGTTTTGGTAATCCTATGGGTTTCTATTGAAGTTGTCATCAACTTACTGATATGATTGTTTCTTGTTTCGTATCAAATATGATTGTTTCTTGTTTCATATAAAATGATGTTAAATTTCCTGTGATTTGTACATGTTTGCAGTTTAAGCCAGTGCTAAACTGATAACAGTAATAGATCTTATTATTGTTGTTTATTGATTCATATGAGGTCAGTAGACTCTAGATTAGTAAATTTCTCTTGTAATTTTCTTCAAGTTTTGCTGTTTAGATTAGTCAATTAATTATTTGAGAATTTGACAAAATCTTCAAAAGTAAGAAATTAGCATGGTGCAAGCAAAGGCAGCACAAAGCAGATTTTGGATTGCGAAAAAGATGCTTTGAAATGTTGTTTGAACTTCTTTTAGAGTCTTGGATATAATTTTGTACGATGATGTAAACCAAACAGACAAATAGCCTCCAAAATGCGTTGTGCTTACATGATGTATGTGCATATGTTAATCAAACCCTTGTGCAAAACATCTGAAACCAGTAAGCATTTTTTGTGAGCTATAGTGATAATTTCAACAAAAAAGTCATCACATTGCTTTGGTCAAATAGTTAGCCTATTTCTTTTGCTCAAATTCTTAGTTTTAGACATAATTCCTCCTCATTCAGACAATATCAGGGGCCCTTTAAACAATTAAAGAATCTAAAATTGAAAATTTGATTCTATATCATAAATTTCGGTGCCAACAATATATTAGTGACTTTTGAATTCTTTGATAAATGTCATCCTAATTTTTTTCCCAATGTTATATGCAACTAATCATTAGGTTTGAAATCTAATTCTAATCACGTGGGTGGGCAGGGGGTCCCACTACTTCTTCATTCGGTGGGGTTTAGCCTCATGACTTCCCACTGGGTGAGAGGTGCACCTAACCCACCTACTCACTCATCAATTACGGTGTTCAGCTGACTTACACAGAAAGACCCCTATTGTTTAGTAATTTGGTGCCCCATCTGTTGATTGAGTGTTGTCAACTAATGTTCGATTCTACTCTATGTTAGAACATTTCTGTGAATGCTATTTTGATCTAAGTGGTCCTATATTACATTACAAATATTACCTTTCTTGGAGTTCACAAACAACATTGGGTGTTGATGCTTCAGGACTAGATTTCTTCTTCCCCTCTTCCCCAGAGTTGACTGGATGCTTAGGGGAGCCCTGAGACTCTTGCTGCTCCTGCTCCTGTTGCTGCTTGCCTTCTGCAGCAACGGCAGATATAGCAGTAGAAGCAGTTGTACCCACAGCCACACCACAGTTCAGCTTCTTATCTACTTCAAGAAACCATGAAATCACCACCTTTGAATTAAAAGACCTCACTAATGCAAGAAACAGGGATTGCTCAGTACCAAAAATTGTACATTGGCTTGTGGCATCCTCAAAATGAATCGCATGTCCATTCTCATTGTCACTGCACATGCCATCAGGAGGTCCTAAAGCCAGTGAACTCACTGGGAAGTTGAGATGGTGGTGACCTATGTTCTTAATGTCAAGAAGCTGCAGCCCCATGAAACGGGGGCCTGGAGCTCTATAGCCTGCTGCAACTCGGCCGCTTGCTGCTGCTCCTCCAGCTTCATCCTCAAAAGCGCCTCCTGGCTCGCATACATCATTCTTGGCCCTAACAATTAACAATTACAACACTGTCCTATTCTCTGTCCCCTGCTCGGAAGCATTACTCCTCTTTTCATTCCAACTTCAATAAGACCGATATGATTGATTGGCCTGTGCGTTTCTCTTATTACTTTTTTGTATCTCCCTGTTCCTCAGATACAATTCGATCCTTCTATAGCCAAATCTCAATTTGTGGAAAGCCTTCGATGGCTTCCTTTTGAAAACATCCATTTGTATATGCGTATAGACAGTCTTTCATTATTCTTTGTGATATTGACCACATTGACCATATTTCTGATCCCTATTTGCATTTCAGTGGGTTGGTCTGGTATGAGAAGTTTTGGTAAAGAGTATATTACTGCATTTCTAATTTGTGAATTTCTAATGATCGCCGTGTCCTGCATGTGGGATCCTCTACTATTCTATGTTCTTTCCGAAAGTGTGCCAATCCTTATGTTGTGTGGATTTCTAATGATCTATGTTGCATTTGTATTTTTTTGTCTTGAAAGTTGTTTTTTCAATCTACTTTCTGTTTACATAATTTCAGATTCCTTAGATTGGACTTCCAACTTGGAGATTGTTCATGTTAGATTTTATCTTTGGAAAAATTAGTTGCAATCAGGTAATATTATTATTATTATTCTGCTATATGATTCTTGTTTGTGCTGTTTGTGCTATATGATTCTTGTTTGTGCTATTTTATCTTTAATAGGATTCCCGCTAAAAGCATACATGTACTGTAATGTGCTTCCCCATGGGTATCTGGTAACCACGTATGTAGGGGTATAATTGGCAATTTGACAGCATAAGCAATAAGGAAGCCAAAATAAAATAGTATTTCCAATGCCGAAGGATATGACTGATTAATTAATCTTTCCAAATCTAATCTTGGTTCGTTGGAACCATATAAGCCCATACCTAAAACTCCGATTAAGAAAAAAAATGGAACCGCCCGCAGTGTACAAAATAAACTTTGTAGCTGAGTATAAACGTCTCTTTCCCCCCCACATGGATAAAAGTAAGTAAACAGGAATTAATTCTAACTCCCACATGATAAAAAAAAGTAAAAGGTCTCGAGAAGAAAATAATCCTATTTGACCACTATACATTGCTAGCATCAGGAAATACAATAATCGCGAATTCCGAGTAACTGGCCAAGCCGCTAAAGTAGCTAAAGTAGTGATAAATCCTGTCAATAAAATAGATCCTAATGAAAGTCCATCAATTCCCAATCTCCAGTGGAAATCGAAGACATCTATCCATTTTAAATCCTCCCTTAATTGGACTAAGGGATCCTCCAATTGGAAATTATAACAGAATGCATAAGTCATTAGAAGGAATTCTAATAAACAAATAGATATAGTATACCACCTAACTATTTTGTTTCCCCTATGAGGGAAAAATAAAATTAATGAACCTGCAAATATTGGAAAAACTACAAGTATTGTTAACCAAGGAAAATAACTCATGATAAAGTGATAAAGACAAGATACGTTTTGACCAGAAAAGCCCGTGCTCGAAATAATCGAGCACGGGCTTTTTCGGTAAAGAGGAATCAGACGATTCGAGTGGAGTTTTTTGTAACCTATCAATAAGATAGAGCCATGCTGCGGGTTGTTTCAGGCCCTAAATAAACACGGACACTTAAAAAATCTGTTGGGCATGCAGATTCACATCTCTTACAACCCACACAATCTTCGGTTCTCGGCGCGGAAGCAATTTGCTTGGCTTTACATCCATCCCAGGGTATCATTTCCAATACATCCGTTGGACAAGCTCGTACACATTGAGTGCATTCTATACATGTATCATAAATTTTTACTGAATGTGACATTGGATTTATAAATTTTCCTTTTCAACATAAAAATTTTCGATCTGGTAAAAATAAAATTAGTACTATATGAATGAGTCAATTGTATTGTAGACACCAGACGAAGCAATGATTTATCCAAACTTCAACAAACAATGCAATATGTTTTTTAATTTGTGAGAAAATATGAAAAGAGCCAAGAGACTTGAATTTTGGACTTCAACAATCATGATTATACGAATCGTACATGCGAATTATAATTAGCCGATAAATTGGCTATTGTGTTTTTGACATAAATTATTGCAATATTCAAATTGCAATATCAATTAATTGAAAAAAAATTCAATCAATATTCAATCAATAAGTAAAAAACAATACTATGTTTGCTATAGATTCTTTGAGAAGTATGTCAAAGAGAGGAGCTAACTAGTGGTTATTGTGCAAATATTTTAGTTCATTTGGAGTAATATAGCATTGGTATGAGCTAGTGATTTATGTATGATATTTAGAGATTCAAATTGTAACTCCAAATTTTTGTAACTGGCTATTGTATAAAGATTTTAGTTTACTTGGAGTAATATAGTATCAACAAGAGTTAGTGATTTAGATATGATATTTATAAATTCAAATTGTAACACCAAATTTCTGTACTTTCTAGTCTTATATTGATCAAATTCTTGTTAATAGGCTCTTCTATTCTCATGTTGCATAGGTGGATGAATGTTCAGGACTATTTTGACCAAAATAATAAAGTGCAAGGACTCAAGTGATCAGTGATCAGCAACAAAGTGGATTCCATAATAGTTGGTGCACATGGTCCTAAAGAACAAGGGTTTTGAGTATGGATAATGTGCACACTAATAATGCTATATTTTGAGTAGTTTCCATCACTAATCACCCTTAAAAAGTTCTATATGTCTGGAAGGCTGGACACAGTCAATCATTGTATTCTAAAAGGCATGCATGCCCTTTAATTTATAGGTGTTACACAATGTATCCACTAAACAGAAAAAATAGTAGTCTTATGTTATATAGTCATAACTATTTAACAGTTTTGTATCTATCTCTTTAGATAAACATTAGTGAATTTTTTATAATTTTGGTGCATAGATGTGAAATGTATGGAAATACTCCTAGTTATGTCATTGTGTTTGTGCATAAATATACTCCTACAAAATCTGCAGGTTAGATCCATTGTGGTGTTGGTGCTTCTGCATGAAGCTGAAACCACTTTTACACTAAAGAATTTGATGTGCTTTAACAGCTCTAACTTCAAGTTTACAAATACTCATAAAGTTAGAATTATTTATATGGCTATGTCATTGATTACAACTACAATTACCTTCTATTATAATATGTAAATTTTATTTAAAACAACAAAATAATAGTCTTTTGTCAAACACTATCAGAACTCTAGTTTTTAGTATATGTTGCAGTAGAGTTATATCATATATTACTTTAGTTTCTCTATGATAGAAGTTGAATCCAAAACTTACCAAACTAAGTCTTGAACATCAATTCTTTAAAACTAGCATTTAATTTTTTTTGAAATATTATTTAACTTGGAAATCAATGATTTAGAGGGACCAATAGTATGTTTTTTTGGCATACAATGTTAATCATATAAGTGTTTAGACTCTTAATTGGAGAAGTTAAATATCAAATGAGTTTCTATTTTCATTTTGGTGAGAAAAATTGGACAAGGAAGAAAGTCTCACCAATTGTGTGCCTTAATTTGAATTTTTTATGGTTTTTAGAAAAGTAATTTTTACCCCTAATCCCATATTTTTCAATTTTCCTGGTAGATCTATATTTTTTCCATTTAAGTACTTATATTTGTTTGCAGGTTGTAATTATGCCTTTGTGTCGTACACTTTCCTTTTCACAATTTAAGAATATTTTTATTTTTCTATATTTCACAATATAAACCTTACTATAATTCCAATATATTATTTAGTACATGTTTGACTTCTTTATCCTCTATGGTATCCTCTCACGCCTCCGTTTACATTTTTTCCTCACACATCCAAACTTTATATAATAGAGGCATCATTAATTTATTATGATTATTTTCTCTCATTCAATACTCTTAATTCGCATGTGAATAAGAAGTAAACTTATATTGTGAATCAAAAGAAGTATTTCAACAATGAATGAATGACTATATAGAATGATGTTATTGCTTGCTTACATGAACAATAACATGGTGTGATGGGCCAATACTTACCTTATCAAATTGTATTTTGCTATCCAATTTTTGTAGTTAGCTGAGATTATTATTAAAATTAACCTAGTAATTTCAAATCACTTTGGAGAGAAATTTTTGCAGTAAGCTATTACTTCTTTCTAAATAGGAAGTATTTGTTAACCCTCCCTCCCCCGTCTATTTGTGTTCTTGTTTATAAACTCATTTCAGACTAAAATCCGTATTAAACTAGTAATGATACTAGCTGATTTTATTTCAGATATACTAGCTGATTCTTACAGTAAGCCATATAATAAGGAAAGACTACGAGGATTTTAAGGTCTTTGGCATTTATTATGGACAAGCGTTGGATGAGTGCGGCTAGGTAGAAATTAAACACTCAGTCACTAAATCAAATACAATGCTACTTTATATGATTCTTTTGATTGAAACTAATGATAATTAAATGTAGGTACTCAACTGAATATAGCCAAGGCATAAAGGACTTCATAGAGTTTGCTTTTCCAAATTCTGCAAAAGCAAATGAAATTCTCTGCCCTTGTAGAAAATGTGTGAACTGTGTTTGGAGAGAAGCTGAAGTTGTTTATGAACACTTGATTTGTGATGGGTTTTTAGAAGGATACACCAAGTGGATATTTCATGGTAACAAACATCATTGCACAGGACAAACAAGAAATCTAATATAGAAAATGTTCCTAATATGGATAGTGAGCCACAGCTAGATGAGATCATTGAAATGATTCATGACATAGGATGTCGATACCAAGAAGTTGGTGATATAGGTGGTGATGGTTCCGATTCGGACGATCAAGATGTAGATGTTGAGACATTCTGTAGGTTAGCAAGTGATGCTAGTCAAGAGCTCTACCCTAGGTGCAAACTCACAAAGCTACAATTTATTGTGAGGCTCCTTCACATAAAATTCCTAGGTGGATGGAGTAACCGTAGCTTTGATTTGTTATTAGACTTACTGAAGGAAGCATTTCCAGAGAATGCCACAATGCCAAAAAACTTCCATGATGCAAAGAAGATGGTGAGAAGTCTCGGGTTGGGTTATGAGAATATTGATGCATGTGAACATGATTGTATACTATTTCGGAAAGAGCATGCAAATATAGACTCATGCCCAAAATGTGGAACTTCCAGATGGAAGATAGAAAAGAAGAGCCTTGATGGGAAGCGAATACACAAAATTCCTAGAAAGGTTCTTCGATATTTTCCACTTAAAAAGAGGCTCCAGAGACTGTATATGTCATCAAAGATAGCAGCTGATATGAGATGGCATAGTGAAGGGCGCACTAGAGATGGGTTGATACACCATCCAGCTGATTCTCCCGCTTGGAAGGATTTCGACCACAGCTACCCAGACTTCAGTTCTGACTGTCGCAATATTAGGCTGTGTTTGGCAACAGATGGTTTTAATCCTTTCCGTAGCCTAAGTTCATTACATAGCATATGGCCTGTTGTCTTGATTCCCTATAACCTTCCACCATGGATGTGTATGAAGCAACCAAATTTTATCCTCTCTCTGCTTATTCCTGGTCCTAAAGCTCCTGGAAATGATATTGACGTCTACCTTCAACCTTTGATCGATGATTTGTTAGAGATGTGGCATGGTGTCAAAACTCGTGATGCATCATCTGGTCAATGGTTTCAATTGTGTGCCGCCTTGTTCTGGACTATTACTGATTATCCAGGATATGGATATGTATCTGGACAAGTTACTTCTGGTGAGGTTGGATGTGTTGTTTGCCATGCAAATACTTGCTCACTTCGTCTTAAAAATGGTAAAAAACATTGCTTCATGGGACATCGTCGATTCTTGCATTCTTGTCATGAATTTAGAAATGATAGTGAGTCATTTGATGGTACCAAAGAGTATAGGGAAGCCCCAGTTTCTCTTTCTGGATATGATGTTGTAGAACAAACAAAAGATGTAAAAAATGATTTTGGGAAGGACCCAACAGGGAAAAGACCATCCCGAAAGTGTAAGGGTAAGGATGGTGAACCAAAAACTATTTGGAAAAAACAACCAATATGGGTGCAATTGCCCTATTGGAAGGATATTTTGTTGCGGCATAATCTTGATGTGATGCATATCGAGAAAAATGTTTGTGACAATATAATTAACACACTTTTGGATATTGATGGTAAATCAAAAGACAATTTGAACACTCGCTTGGACCTCCAACTGTTAGGTATCAAGAAGGATCTGCATCCTATCTCAGTAGGGGACAAGTTCTATTTACCACCTGCATCTTACTCATTGAGTTCTGCAGAGAAAAGAATGTTTTGTGAAGTATTAAAAGGAGTTAAATTTCCATATGGATATGCAGCTGATATACGAAGTCATGTAAATGTTCATGATAAGAAGATAATTGGGTTAAAAAGCCATGACAGTCATATTCTTTTAGAACACTTGCTTCCATTGGTTGTTAGAAGGATACTACCAGAAAATGTTAGTATTGCATTGATTCGTGTAAGCAACTTCTTCAAGAAAATATTTTCTCCTGTAATCAATGTAACTGATATGGAGAGATTAGAGTCTGAAATTTCTGAAACCTTGTGCCTTCTTGAAAAAATATTTCCGCCATCATTTTTTGATGTTATGGTGCATTTAATGGTCCATCTCCCTACTGAGGCAAGGATTGCTGGCACTGTCCAGTACCGCAATATGTATCCCATAGAAAGGTATATTAATTCCACAGTAGAAGGCTCAATTTCATTAGACTGTTATTAATATTTTCATTAATTAATTATTTCAAAACTTTTATAGATTTTTGATGAGGTTGAAGAGGTATGTTCGAACTAGAAGTCACCCAGAAGGATCAATTGCGGAAGGTTATATATTTGATGAGAGTATGACATTTTGCTCTCGTTATTTGCATGGTTGTGAGACTAGATTTAATTGGCCGAGTCGAAATGATGATGCACAATTCAATACCTTGTCAACTGGTACCACATACTTGAACAACATAGGTCGCGGTTTGACTGGCAAGTGCACTATTACGTTGGACCATAAAACATGGATTCAAGCTCACAGATATGTCTTATTTAATTATGAGCATATTGAGCCATATTTGATGTATGTTCTCTAGCTAATTTTTTTATTAAATGTTATTAAATTAGTTCAAATATATATTTTATAATATCTTACATTCAAAAAATATTTGTAGAAAACATTTGGGGTATCTTTCATCTATTGGTCATCAAAGGATTCATGAGAGAGAGCGTATACATCATGCAACATTTCATGAGTGGTTTAGATTGCATGTAAGTTCATAAACAACAATTTTAGTTAAATACATATTTCAATGTTTTTTTTTATTAATCGTATAAATAAACTTTTCTAGGTGAATGAGTTACTATCAACTGGGGAAGATGTAGGAGAAGAGATTCAGATACTAGCAAGTGAGCCTTTTATGGTCGCAACAAAATATAACAGTTATTCAATAAATGGATACAATTTTCATACAATATCTTATGATGAGGGCAGATCAGTTCAGAGTAGTGGGGTAGCTATTGTTGCAAAAACTTGTAGTTTTTCTAGTTCAAAGGATCAAAATCCACAAATAGGAGATATAACATACTATGGTGTCATAACTGAGATACTTGAGTTAGATTATCATCGAAAGGGTAATGTTGTTCTCTTCAAATGTGATTGGGTTGATGTTCTCAGAAAGGACAAATGGGTTAAGAAAGATAAATTTGGGATTACGACAGTGAACTTCAAGCATTTAATTAATACGGGGGAAAAATTATCAGATGAGCCATATATTTTAGCATCACAAGCTATTCAAGTCTATTATGTTGAGGATCCTATCGATAAAGACTGGAAAGCTGTCATTGAGTCAAGGCCAAGAGACCTCTATGACATGTCTGCGGAGGAAGAAATTGAAAATACAGTGGTAACTGACAAAGTTAGTGAAATCTCTGAGTTGAATGTTGGTGCTGAAATAAATCTTCCAGATGGCAACAATAATTGTGTTAGAACAAACATTGATGGTATACTTGTTGAGAAATTTCCACCTCAAATGGGGAAGTAAGATGCTATTCATTGAATGTGTTGTTTATGTCTATGTTCTTTTATTTTTTTGTCTAATATTGTAAAATTTTATTGTAGCCGTAAAGATGCAAAACGCACGAGGAAGAAATAATGGAGTTATGCGGAGTGAGTATGAAGAGTTACGGCAAGCAAACATTGAAAGAAACAATGAGGTATTGAGAGCATTGCGCTTGCCTATACGACTTCCTGGAAATGAAATGAGGGAAAATGTCTTGAGACCATCTACAAGAACTAAAAAGGTTATTTGTTTTACCTGATGTGTTGCTAATTTCTGTTTCTAAGAACTATTTTGTAATTATCTCCCAATATGATGCATGTTGATTATGTCATAGCACATCAATGATCAGCCTGTAGTTCCCCATCAAGAGCCATCACAACGTCAAAGGCATATCACTAGCAATGAACATATTGAAAATGAAGATCCTGACGACATTTCTATGGAAGAACAACAACTTGGTGATAATGAAGATGAAACATTGAATATAGATATATTTAAGTATAGTTTTGCATTATTTTGCTCTCTTTTTTATATCATTGGTTGTTATTTTCAATTGCATATTTGTGTAGAGCAAATTCATCCAGGTCAAAAAAATAAAAGGAAGGGACGAGGACCCACTACCAAGCATGACATATGGAAGCGAAGGAATGAACCAAAAATTCATGTTGACCATAATATGAATAATCAACCAGTTGGTGATCAAGCTTCACCATTAACCAACTTTATTTCTACAATTGTGAGATCAGGAATACCACTTTCCTATAAAGACTGGAATGAAATTGATGCAAATAAAAAGGAATCTGTTTGGGCTACTGTAAAGGTACATTTGTAACTACTAAGAATAAGAAGTCTAAATTAATTTACTCTCATTTCAGCCTTACATGTATATTTTAATAGAACTGAGATATGCTTCAATAGCTCCTCTTACTATACATAGCACTGACTAATTTTTCTTCTAATTAAGGGTGAAAATATGTATGTGGAGCTTTGCAATTTATTATTAGATGTGTCATTCTAATATGAAGAGAGAGTTTGATTCTATATTTTATTTTTTACTTGCATTTTGAATTTTGCTTCATAAATTGGATAGCATTCCTGTATAGTTATTTAAAATCATCAAAAATAGTAACTAGTGACAAGTTTTGTAGGCTCATGGTCTATGTATTCCATAGACATGTATAGTACAATAGTATATAATCATTGACAACTTGATAATTTTGTAGGAATTTTTTGATGTTCATGATGACCTTGAGGATTGGGTTTTACAAAAAGCGGCAGTGAAATGGAAAGATTTCAAATGTGAAATAAAGAGGAATTATTTTGATGAAACAAAAACTGATGAGGAACTTTTTTCTATGAAGATTGATTCTAGAGTACCTAAAACAGATTGGATGTGGCTTATAGAGCATTGGAGAGCTCCGAAAAGTCAGGTAAAACTTCTTTATAAATGATTCTTAATTACAAATTAAATATATTTTATGCAATTAATTATATTCTCATCTTATAGGCTCTAAGTGAAATTGGAAAAGCAAATAGTGCAAAAATGACAATGACACATACTGCTGGAAGCAAGAGTCTTGCTCGGATTGCACATGATATGGTATTAAATGTCTTAATATTTATTTCTACTTTCTTTAGATAACTAATTGTCAATATTAATGGAAGTGCAGTCCAAAGAGCTGGGTTATATGCCCGCTAGACATGAAGTTTTTATCAAAGCACATACCCATAAAAATGGAGTTCCAGAAAAAGGAGCTGAAGACATAATTGTAAGTGTCATTGAAGGGTTACATGTATTTATAATCAACGATCAAATGTAAACATATATATATAAATATGAGCTTTATCTAATTTTCAGAAAGCAATTGCGGAGACATGTGCCAACAAGCCAGAACTCACTAAAAAAACCATAACAGAAGGAGATCTATTTTACCATGTCTTTGGAAAAGAAAAACGCTCACGTGTACGTGCTATTGGTTTGGGCCCTACTCCTCAAGACTTAAAGATGCCAGGGGTACAAAAGTATTCATCCACTAAGCTTCAAATAGCTAATGCAGCAAGGATAAGACTTCAAAATCAGAATAATCTTTTGATAGAGAGGCTAGATAAAATGGAGAGTAAGAGTGTGGGAAACAAAGAGCAATTGACACGGATGGAAAAAGAAATTGAAGAATTGAAGCAAATGCTTGCTTCACAAGCTAGGCAAAATATAGATAATGATTACAATCAGAGATCTAAGGGTCATGTACAGGTGATTTTTTTATATGTGTTCTTTATAATATTTAAGCAATAATATACATATGGTTATTTACTAAATTGCTCAAATGTTATGTACTAATTATTGTAGGACACGGGAGACGAAAGTGATGGTTGTTCTATAGAGTCATCTGCAGGTGAAAATAGGGTTCCACGAAACGTAAGTTTACATTTTATTATTTTACCTCAAAGTTGTACCTATCCTAACAATATTTAGACTATCAACTTATCCTTAATTTTTGTATAGATAATGCAAAGGAGAGTTGGTAAGACACATGATGTACCACGCTATAAGCATGAGGAGGTAATAGTTGCCAGTTAATTATACTCTATTGAATTTGGATGCTCATTATTGAGGTAATCATTGAGCTTATATGCAATTCTATTTGATCTTTAGGGAGGAAAGGAAGTTATTTTGATTTCTTTTATGAGGCCATATATTCCTGTTGCTAAGGGTACGCTTCAAAGGGCATCTTGAAGTGTAATAGTTGGTGACACACCTCTTGGGCCCGAGTGTTGTGAGGTGGTTGTGAACTATGTGTTGAAAAGAGATGCTCCATTGTTACGTCCATATGGGAATGTTAGAAAAATGTTTGATGCGCTTGGACGATCAATTGCATGGCCATGTGAAAAAGTAATCCATTCTATCTAGTATAATCACTCTTATTTACTTACTAATACCATCTAAGTAAACAAACTATGAACTTTTACTTGTAGATCCAAGATGATACTACAATAGGTGGTGGTCCATCTCGTGTTCTAGGTATATATAATTCTAACCTGTTATTTACTTGGTTAGTTACTATTTATCCATTTGTTTTGTTTTGTTATTAATAAAACAATGCTTACAGGTGAAAGGGACGAGAGAATTAGTTGAAACTAAGTGGAAATACTTAATAATTTTATAAAGGTGTGGTGTTATCAACACAATCCACATGTTATTCATTTTTAAAATTTTAAGTGTATGTTAATTGTGCTTTGAATTAGTAGCTCACTTTCGTATGATTAATTTATTTTATCAAGTGTATGCAAGTCATGTCAATCAACACAATTTTCTCATTCGCATAAGCAACAGCTTGTACTTGTTCTACAACAATCGACCAACCATCTTTTATTATAATTGTCATATGTTTTATATGTTACTTAAAGCAAAAGTTATTGATTTGTATATATTTATCTCAAGACTAATGTAATCAATATCTTTTCTTTTGTAGGTGGTTAACAGTAAGGTGTTAAAATCATATGAAGTGATGAAGATATTTTACGTCATAAGAGGAGTTTGAAAGTGGAATATTTTACTTTTGATAGTTATAGTTGGAACAAAATATATAAAGTTAGGAATATTATATATGGGCATACATTTGGTGTAAAGAATTCTTAAGTGATATTTTTATCGCAATTATTTCAGAGATTCTATATCTATTTTGTTTGGTTTTGTCAATTGAATAATTTGTTACCATTACGAATCTTGTCAATGGCTATATAAAGCAAAGAATTCAATAAAATATGGTGTGATTTCTGTTAGGATAGTGCATATTATAATTTTAGTTGTAATATTGTTGCTTAATTACTAAAAAATATATATTTAAAATTAATTATTGACACAATTCCTAGCGGTAAATTTACTACAAATAATTCACATATTTAAATTTGATAGTATAAATTCTCAATAACAGATCAGCTGGTAATAATTTATTTCAAATAGTTGTACAGCTTGGAATAATGTATTACAAGTGGACATACAGGTGGGAAAAGTTCAAACTTTCCAAGCGACCTACAGTTGGGAATACTCTTTGCCACCGGATCTACAGCTAGGAAAAATATTTCAAATAGTTATACAGCTTGGAATAATGTATTACAAGTGGACATATAGGTGAGAAAAGTTCAAACTTCCAAGAGACCTACAGCTGGGAATACTCTCTGCCACCGGACCTACAGCTGGGAAAAATATTCCAAATAGTTATACAGCTTGGAATAATATATTACAAGTGGACATACATGTGGGAAAAGTTCAAACTTTCCGAGAGACCTACAGCTGGGAATACTCTCTGCCACCGGACCTACAGCTGGGAAAAATATTCCAAATAGTTATACAGCTTGGAATAATATATTACAAGTGGACATACAGGTGGGAAAAGTTCAAACTTTCCAAGTGACCTACAGCTGGGAATACTTTTTGCCACCAGACCTACAGCTGGGAAAAAATATTCCAAATAGTTAGTTTGGAATAATATATTACAAGTGGACAACCTACCGCTGAGAATACTCTTTGCCACCAGACCTACAGCTGGGAAAAAATATTCCAAATAGTTATACAGCTTGGAATAATATATTACAAGTGGACATACAGGTGGGAAAAGTTCAAACTTTTCAAGTGGTCTACAGCTGGGAGTACTCTTTGCCATTGGACCTATAGCTGGGAAAAAAATTACAGCTGGGAAAAACTTTTCGCAGCACCTTTTCGCCCAGCTGTAGCAAACCTTATTCCCAGCAGCTAAAGTGTTGGGAATACTGGCTTTTGCCAGCTGCTCAACTACTAGCATTGAAGTACTATCTTATAGTGGTTCGAAAAGGATTGAAGTTAAAGTAAGTTACTTACTGCTTTAGCTTGTCGCACTCATCTTGCACGGCCTTGAACTGCTAAACCAGCTTGCCAAGTATGGCCGTGCCGCGAGTAGAGCTCTGAATAAAACAGAAGGAAAGTGTCTGAAGGAATTTCTCAAAAAAAACACTTAAAATGAAGAGGTATAGGTTCTTTAGTTACCTCCACGAATTCCTCGAGTTACCTTTCAGGGAGGTCCTCGAGTTCGACTACCTAGCTGGAAGAAGCCAAGTTGTCCTGTGCCTACCCCATTCTTCTCAGAAATTGAGGCTGAATGCTCAAATCTGGTGCAGGGTGAACAGTTTCGATGAGTTCCACCATCGTCTCTTGTGCCTCCTCCGATCCTCGTTCTTCCAAACGGGAGGGAGACACAATTTCTTCGACCAGAGGGGGAACAGATGCCTCTGCTTGTTCGTTCATCCCCATGGTCGTGGTCGCAGTGGCGACCTCGGCCTCACCAACATCAGTGGGTTCATTAGATTGAAGGTCTTGAACCACCTCGCCGAGGATGGTCACAGGGTCTTCCTCAATCTCCTGTGAGTGCACAGCTTCTGCAATCGCAGCGACTTCTTCCATAGCCCTGGATCTACTACAACTTCACCAATGGCAGGCAATTCCACCATGGTAGTTTCTTGTTCTTTGACCACAGTTGGTTCAGTTTCTTGCACTGGAATAGGTGTAGTAGTGGTTGAAGAAGTCCTATACATCCAGTTTACATTTGGATAAGATCATACCTAACTAAGTAATAAGGCTTAGTTAGAGATGAAACAAGTATTTACCTAATGCTGAGTCCTAGAGGATTTCAAGAGCTCGATTATCTGCCATTGGGAGATTAAAGCGAGGATAGTGTTATTGGTGAGGAATCATCATATGCTACGGACCTCTTTCTCAGAACAAATAAGGAAGACTCCATCTCCTCCTCCACATCACTCCCCTCTCCCTATATGATCAGGAGATAGTTCTTACCGAAACAACCCTCGTAGCCAAGGGACCGGTTGTTTACTTGACCACAGTAGGGCTCAAGCTTCTCATCGATGCCATTGCCATCGTGGTCGCAAGGATGTTTGTGGTTGCAACCGGTGGAGAGGAAGCTTTTGTGCATGAAGGTCACACAGATGGCGCAGTTGTCGCGGTGTCTGTTGAGAGAGCAGTACGAGGCCGAATTTGCAAGGTTGTAGGCCTGACCGGGCCCTTGGTCACAGAACGGGCCTTCTTTAGTTTTTTTTATGAAGGACTACTGGAGGATCCAACATCGTCATTGGTGTGCCTATTTCGGGCCACTTGGCGCTCAAACAACTGTACGAACCAAAATGAGCTACTTTGGTAACTCTTGTTTGAAATAAAAACATGTGTAGACTTTCCGAAAGATAATTACCTTTGGACGCACTTGGACAAAGTCGTCAGTGTTGCCGACCATGCTTTCCGGCCTTGGTGCACTGACTTCGCCTTCTATGGCCACATTGTAGGCCTTCAGGAGGGAATTTGTCCTCCTGTTGACCTCAGAGGTGGGCAGAACTATAAAAAAAAAAGAATAGTCAATAATTTTTAAAAAAAATACTTCAATTCAGATGAGTTAAAAATGAACTGAAAGAGTATACCAATTTGAGTGATTGGAAAATTACCAAGGTGATAATCCCTAGAGCCCTCCTCTACTGTCCTGACCTCATAGGCAGGATGTACATGACGGAGATTATTACCCGAGTTAGTTTTCCATGCCGTTCTATGGTCAAAAGAGCTATAGAACGATACCTGAATTATTTATATGCCTCTCTATAGTAGAAGATACCTAGGAGAGAGACTATGAGATAGTTCAAGATCTTCTGGACATAACCCATTGTGGGTATTGTTGCCTACGACCTAAGCCTTTATGGTCGTGGAAATATGTGGTCGATACACATATTGTCGCAAAATACATAGTCTCACATGTCCACAAGTACCATGGTCGTGGAGATACCTTCCCATGATCATCCCGGTCTTGGAGACACATTCCCACGATCATCCTGATCGTAAAGAAAAAGGCAATACCAATACGTGGTCGTAGCCAATACACGACCATGATTATTGATGAGTGGTGTCAAACCTGGAACATGGTTGAGATCTACCAACTACAATACCAGGACAATACAATTTCTCTTCTTACTGACATGATAAACTGTCAAGAAGAGAAGGATGAATGTGCAGTTACCCGTAATTGTGCATTACAACCATTGAAAAGATAAGGAAAGATGTGCAGTTGTCAACTGCACACAATAACTATCAAACTGCCAAAACTTCCCACTGTTGGCACCCTTTCGACAAGTATACAAAGAGGACCAATTCATAGGAGGGATGAGAAAAAAAAAAGGAGAGGCTTGCTTGGCTATTCACCTGGAGAAGACTTGTTAGACTTTATAACCAATTCTCTCTGTATTTCATCTTACATATAGTAAAAACACATTAGGAAGTAAGGCTATTACTCAGACTTCGAGGGGCTGAACTTGCATAAACTCTGTGTCCTTGGATCCATAGATACTGTGATTCTCTCTGGTGATTGATTGATTGTCTCCCTACTAAACAAATTAAATTCGTGTAAGTTCGACTATGAACCCAAAGTTCCAATCATCAACAACTGGCGCCGTCCATGGGAAACTTTCAAGACATTTCTTCTTCTTCACCAATAATCACGGTAAGCTATGTATCCTTGTGCATACGATTCCGAGAACGACTTCGATCTTGCCGACTACGTCGACGTTCCCATGGATGAGGATCTTGTTCCCAAGGAAGAGATTGATACTGCTCTTGAGTCTTGTGCTGAGGAGGATTCTTCTCCAGTTCTGGTTATGCCTATCGACCAGGAACATAAGGCAGTGCATACGCCTTCTCTGAGTTTTGCCACATCTGTGGGTGAGTACATGCCACAATCCATCGTTCCAAGCAAAATGGATATGATGAGGACCTTGAATTTAGTTTCAAAGATTCTGCTCCAAACAATTGAAATCTCTCTTTGATTTTGAATCTAATTCAGACAAAGAGGAGATGCTCTCTCTGTCTGCAACCTCCGCTCCACGGGAAGTCGCTACACTTTCTAAGGAGACCCTTGAGCAACGCTTTGCCAGGGAAGAATGAGAACACAAACGGGAAGAGGACAGAGCTCGCGAGTGGCGAGAGGCCGAGGTTCGCAAGTCTACACAGGAAGCTCTGCGCCTTGTGCAACTTCGCCAAGATACCATCACCCGCGACTTGGGTCCAAGAACGTCTCGCCAATGACATCTCGATGGTCGTAGGCGAAGCTGACGTGATGATGGAAAAAACTCCTCTGGCTCCCAGAAGGAGTACACAGGATCATATCTGTGTGATTGCAGAAACACTTCGCAATCCTCCCTCTAGCTTTACAAACGATGACGGGGTAACATTCTCAAGGGTGCTTATGGATAACCTTGACAGAGTTGCATCAGATGTAACCCCCACAACATCATCACGCTCGATAACTTACTCCCAGGACGGGATAGTGCTTACCAAAGCCAAAGAAGACGTAATCGTGCTCACACTACATTAGCCCAGCACAACAAAGCTTGATGAACTAGTAGTTCTCATGATCTTAACCATGAACCAGAGCGCTCACGCTTGGGGGCGCGTCATAAGTTTCCTCAGTCTATTAATTCCCACGACCAAGGTGATAGTCACGATGATCAACAACCGCATGTTTCATACGTGGGTTGTAAGGCTTTCTCGCCAGGGCTACGTGTTGTAGTCTGGCCAGATAAGTTTAAGCCTAGTATGATCGAGAGATTTGATGGTACTCAAAATCCATCTGAATTCCTCCAAATCTATATTACTGCCATTCTGGCAGCTGGAGAAACTACCGGGTTATGGAAAATTATTTGCCAACAGTCCTTGAGGGTCCTGCACGGACTTGGTTGTTTAATCAGCCAGAAGGATCAATATACAATTGGGAAATGTTGTGCGATGCAATCCTCAATAATTTTCAGAACTGTTATGAGAAACCTAGCAAAGAAAATGATCTTCATTGACTACACCAGACTTCAATCGAAACTCTTTGGCAGTTCGTCAAGAGATTCGTGGGAGTGAGAAATACAATTCCCAATATCTCTGACAATTCGATTATCAGGGCTTTTAAACACGCCATTCGATACCAAAGATTCACAGATGATCTAAGTATCCATCCACCACGATCAGTGTCAGGACTTTTCAACATGGCTGATCGATATTTTGACGCGGTCGAGGCTGTGGAATGGAATAGGATGGTGGACAAGGGTAACTTACCTCCTCAACTTGGTCTCAAGTCCGAGAAGAAGGGTGATTCGACCAAAAAGTTTGAATCATCTACGAGCGGGAATCTAAGAAGTCCAAAAAGAACGGAGCAAGACAATTCCGAGAGGTCGCGATCATTGAAAAGCATCCATTGGGAAAAGGTAAAAAAGTTCCATTTAAAAATAATAAACCTCCTTTTGATGGTGCAGCAATGACCATACAGAACAACGTACTAATCCGCAGGGAGGAAAGACATGGTGTCTATTGCACAACATCTCTGGACACGCTCTCCAGAATTGTCGCAACTGGTTGAAGCGCATGGACAACTTTTACGAAGGTAAAGCACCTCTGCCAACTATACCATAATAGTGACGAGGATTATAACCCGAGTTAGCCACCTTTGCTATTCTATGGTCATAAGGGCTATAAAATAAGGTGTTTCCCTTCTATGGTCTCAAGGATCTAAGAAGGAGACAATAGAATAGTCCAAGATATTCGGGATAAGACCTATTCCATGGTCATCACTCTGTTGATTAATTCCATAGCGGGTTGTGAACTGATGAGCTTCCCGGATGCTTACTCCAGCTACCATCAAATTAGCATGGTGGAAGAAGATGAAGAGAAGACTGCCTTCATCACCTCATTTGGTACTTACTGTTATATCAGAATGCCATTTGGGGTCAAGAATGCAGGTTCCACATACCAGCGCTTAATGCAAAAGATCTTTCTTCTCAGATAGGGCATAATTTAGAAGTTTATGTTGATGATTTGGTTGTAAAGAATCTTAAGAGCTCTAGTCATATAGATGATCTTACTGAAACTTTTTGTAATTTGAATAAACATGGTATAAAGTTGAATCCTGAAAAGTGCTCTTTTGGGTTTACCTCGGGTAAGCTTTTGGGTTTTCTAGTTTTTTCAAGAGGCATTGAGGTTAATCTTGAAAAAATTTAGGCTATTGAGCAAATGCGATCCCCTTCGACAATGAAGGAAGTGCAAAGCCTGACTAGTTGAATGGCGGCCTTAAGTCATTTCATTTCGTGGTTAGGAGAACGTGGTTTACCTTGCTTTAAGGTTTTACGTAAGCACAATGGTTTCCGATGGTCATATGAAGCCAAAAACGCCTTTCAAGAAGTGAAAGCATACCTCACCAGTGCTACGGTGTTGGTTTCCCCTGTTAAAGGAGAATCATTAATCATCTATTTGGCTACTACCCCTCATGCGGTCAGCGCAGTGTTGGTCGCAGAATGGGAGGGAGTGCAACAACCAGTACACGGTAGGATCAAAGATGCCGACTAGGGGGGTGAATAGGAGGCTTTTAAAAATTCTTTTGAATTAAACAATTTTTGCAAGACTTTTAGGATAACCTAAGGTTGCAAAGGGTTATTAACAATCTAACAAGTAGTTGCAATTAAACAATATGAAGTATGCAATTTAACAAGCAACTAGATAGATTTAAACTATTGTGCCAAGATAAATATGAAATGAATAAGAGACAAGCAATTGACACAATATTTTTACCGAGGTCTCAGAGACTCGCGCGTGAGCCTCGCTTCTATATCCATGAAGGATATTTTCACTTGGGTTGCTCCTTCTCCATACTGGATAGGCGAGCACCAAACCTTTCACAAGCTTTTGCCGGCCTCTCTGACAAACTTCTACCGGAGAGATCGCGACTCTCCTCTAACACCGTCTAGGTGAAGGCGATCGCCAAGAGGAACAAGTCAGACCCTTTCACTTGAAGCGAATCACGTGCTAGAAGCTCAAATGATGCAATGAGGATGCACAATACTCTAGCACTAGCTTGCAACTTGTGGATGAAGTGCACTAAGCACTCTTAACCTCACACAAAGATTTTCTCTCAAATCTACTCAAGATTTTGGCTCAAATCTAGCCTCTAGATGCAATAGAACACGTGCAATGGACTTGGCTAGCTTATACACAGTGATATCAACTTCTTGAGCGACCTCAAATGAAAGCCAACACGAGGTATTTATAGCCCCTCAAAGAAACTAGCCGTTTGCAACATCCTAATGAAATTTTGTACAGGCCGGACACTGTCCGGCCAGTACAACATATTTTGACCGTTGCAAACGTGTCAGTGACCGTTGGGCTATATTTGTGAAGGCCGAACAAATGATCATATGTCTGGACAAAAGCCCCAGACAGATGCATTTGTCTCTGTTTCATATATAATTATAAGTTCACAGCAATTTGTACATGCCGGACAAAGTTCGGCCCATCCCAGACAAAAGCCCTCCGGACGGTTTCAAACGTCTGTGGCTTATTTAAAATCAAACCTCACAACATTTATACAGGCCGGACATTGTCCAGCCTACCTTGGACAAAAGCCATCCGTCTCTGTTTTCAATTTGCAAATGCCACACTAGATTTGTACAGGCCGGATAATGTCCAGCCATCTCGGACAATGTCCGGCCTGTGCAAACCAAAAACAGACTTTACAATTTTACTCTAAACTCAATTTTAGGGTATTTGCACATACGGATTTGCTGTTTTCTCGCAGATATTTCAGCTGACACTCAGCGACGACACAACCAATATGATATACAAACTAAAACCACATGTCGAATATCTGATCGAAAACAGGTGGTTAGGTGGATTTGGTCAAGCGTACACAAGCGAGCTGAAAGCTGGTACGACTAGCTTCAACTCCTATGACCAAGACCAAACCCTAAACAAAGATACAGCCAAACCGACAACACGACCACGACCACATACCAAACAAGGATATGATCAGAATGTGCAAATACAATCACGACCAGCTCTAGTAATGAAACATATTGCTCTAGCTAACGACCATGGCTAAGTGCAGTTTTCAAAACATTTTCTTTAATGCAGCACAAACTACATTTAGACTTTCTAGCAATGCAAGAGGTGATTAATCACTAGTGAAAGATGATATGAATGCATTTGAGCTTCCACACTAGATAGACTCAAGCTACTAATTTCTGACCCCTCTTAATAAAATGGTCAAACTAGTAAAAAGAAGTCCTATCAATCCGGTCTATCCCCAAACACCGAGACCAGTAAAATCCTAAGAAAACAATCCTTAATCTTGGATTTTACCTTCGATGAAGCTCGACCTCATGAAGCTCGGCCCCTCGAAGCTTGTCCTCGCTAAACTTGACCTCGCTCGAGATGACTCATATCGGCATCATCCTCTTCACGCCCTTGCTTGCTTTCATCTCGCAACCATTCTGAGACTACAACACATACACTTAATGCACAACGTTAGTCTCATATTTAGGTTATCATTAATCACCAGAGAATTACTACTCCACACGGGAGTTAACTAAACAATTTCTCTTTCCGGTGAAATGACAAAACCATATTCAACAAATTACAAATGAGTATGAGATGAAATACACAATCATATAGATTCGTATATGATAAGAAATGCGTACATGATCTATACTACTCATGTCATGATAGCAATCAGCACAGATGACCAAATATGATGAGCTCCCCCTCAACATATGCGTCGATATCAAATCCACAATAAGGAGTCATCAAACTTAAGATTTAACACATGGCATTTCGATCAACGATTAGCACAAGAATGATGCAGCCACAGAGTTCCCCCTCAACATATGCATCAATATTAAACCACAACAGGGAGTCATTGACTTCTAGGGTTTAACGAATAACAATTCAATTTATTTGTGCTAAACCAAGATTTATACAAGTCATTATCCAAATTAACATTAATCATCAGGGGTTTATTCAAATCATCATTAATCATCAAAACCTAGATACCTAGATTAACCTAGATCCAACATATACTACATAAGCGAAGTGCTTAATGGACCGAAGGAGCATTACCCTAAAGTCCAAAAGTTTCTTAATGCTCTCCTAATGGCTTCTAGAAAGCTTCCACATTACTTTCAAGCGCACACTATTTCCGTGCCATCGTCTTTTCCTTTAGGGGACATTCTCTTGAACTCGGAAGTTTTTGGTCAAGTTGCGAAGTGGGCAGTGGAACTTGGAGCACTCGATCACCATTTCACTGCTCGAGTAGCAATTAAATCTCAAATTCTTATAGATTTTGTGGTTGATTGGTCTAATCCTACATCACTGGCGAAAGAACCTTTGGATTTAGCATTGGACGATGTATTTTGATGGCTCTTGCAATTATCAACACTCGGGGGGCTGGGGTAGTCTTAATCACACCTCAGGGTGACAAACTCCAGTATGTCATACAATTACACTTTGCCACTACTAATAATGTAGCAGAGTATGAAGGTCTTCTTGCCGGGCTTCGAGCAGTCAAATCCCTTGGGGTCCGTTAATTAGTGGTGAGGGGAGACTCACAGCTAGTCGTAAACCAGGTAAACAAGGAGTACAGCATCTCCGATGAGACAATGGGTCATTACCTAGACAAGGTGAGGAAATTGGAATAATACTTTAGTAATCTCGAAGTCCAATTCGTTCCGCGACGAGACAATATTTTCGCAGACCAATTGTCAAAAATTAGGTCCTCACGTACATCTACTCTGGCAGGAGTGTTCATTGAGCACTTAAAATCCCCTTCTATCAAAGAAGGGTCAGAAGCGATGACTAATGTCGCGACCTTAGAGCAAAAAGCAGATTTGATTCATCCATTGAGGATCTATCTTGCAAATGGGACCTTGCCTGAGGATGAAACCGATAGTGATCGGTTAGTTAGGAAAGCACGCATGTACCGACTTGTCGAAGGTGCCTGATATCGCAAAAGCACTCAAGGAGTACTCATGTGTTGTATTTCTCAAGAAGAAGGTATATCCCTTCTAAAAGAAATACATGGAGGCATATGTGGTACACATGCTTCATATCGAACACTGGTCAGAAAGGTTTTTTGACAGGGTTATTACTGGCCTACGGCACATAATGATGCCATGCAATTGGTCAAGATATGCCCACAGTGTCAATTCCATGCTTGGCAAGTTCATCAGCCAGCATATGCATTGCAATTCATTCCTTTAACATGGTCGTTTGCCGTTTGGGGGATTGACATTGTCGAACCAATGCCTCAAGCTGTCAATGGATATAGATTTTTATTCATAGCCATTGATACATTCACCAAATAGATAGAGGCTAAACCAGTTCAAAATATTACCGCCGCTACTGCGAAGAAGTTCTTTAATAATAACATAGTGACTAGATTTGGTGTTCCAAGTCGTCTCATTACCAACAATGGTTCCCAATTTGTTAGTGATCTCTTCTTAGACTATTGCGATGACATTGGGACCAAGGTCTCTTTTGCATCTGTTGCTCATGCACAGAGCAATGGTGCAGTTGAACATGCCAATGGGTAGATAATACAGGGTGTCAAAAAACGTATTTTTGATCACCTTAAGCTACGCTCGGGGGCTTGGGTAGATGAACTCTACTCCGTTTTATAGGCGTTACGTACCACTTCCAGTCGAGCTACAGGCGAGGTGCCTTTCCAATGAGTTTTCGATGCAGAAGTTGTCTTACTGATTGAAATACAGCTTGGTTCGACTCGCCTATGTCACTTAGATATTGATAATCAAAGAGATGCTCAAGAAGGTGAACTTTCTCTTCTCGAAGAAAAGCGTGATCAAGCATTGATTAGGTCTGCTGTGTATTTGCAAGTTTTACGTAAATATCACAGTAAAAAGGTGCGGCCACATAGTCTTCATGTGGGCGACCTGGTTTTAAGAAAAATTCAAAATCAGTCTAATCGCAACAAGTTTTCCCCTCAATGGGAAGGTCCTTATACTGTGGTCTCAATTCTGTGACCTGGATCGGCTAGATTAGCTATGGAAGATGAAAGGATCTTATCCAATGCTTGAAATATAGATCAATTGCACAAATTATATGTGTAACTTTTCCATTTTTGTTTCCCTGTTCCATTAGCATATTTTATTTCAGTAATAAAGTGTTTTTTTCACTTTATATTATAGTTGTATTCTCATTTTTTGTTCTTAGATTTTCTCGAGCCAAGCTCGGGGGCTAATCGCAAATAATCATCTTACTGTGATGTTTAAAGTGGATTCACTAACCGATCACATGGTCGCATCTAGATAAGACATCTCTAAATAAACCATTTATTAACTCATACGAGACTTACTAGCATGTTTCTGATCATTTGGGTGGATGTCAGTTTGTAAAAAGCTTTGACATTTATATTAAAATGTTTATTCTTGCGACTTTGCAAATTCTAGTTGAGGTTTCTCTTTTTTAAGCTAGTTATGGTCTTTGTTAGTCCATGTTCTCTATCCTGAAATTACTACAATGTATTCTCATCAGTAGTAATCTCAGGAGGGGGTTAGGGGAATATAATTATAATATATTGTTAAGATTTCAGTATGTTCTTTTTTATTTTCAAATTTTCATCATGCATTTGCATTTTCTATTAGTTATATCTATTTGCAGGTTATAAACAAACTAATACATCAGAGAATTTCTATTTTCCATTGATAAAGCAAATTTTTACAATGAGAAGAAAAGTCTTATGTAAGCTTGAGGTTTTCTAACTGTTTCTCAACTATGGGCTTAACCTCAGCTATGGTCGCACTCATCTGATCTTTATTATCAAAAATCACATCTTCCGCCACTGGATTCAGATCTAAGTTCGGATCATGGCGATGTCTCAGTTTACACAAGATAGAAGAGGCAGCAGTACCGACGTCGGTTTTAATAGTTTCGTTATACCTCTTTGTGAACTCTGGAATATTGTTGATCAGAGAATCAGTTTCAGCTGTGACTAGGGCACAGGACTCTTCGAGAGATAGGTTATCCTTTTCAGGATCAATCATTGTTGCCTAGACTGAGTCCGCGACTTCTCTCAACTTTTCGAGAGTGGCCTTTTCGATGATACTGCAATTATTGATGATCTTTTCCAAATTACTTTTCTCATCTTGAGAAAGTTTTGCAGTATCTTTATCTTTTTCCATAGCCACTTTTAGAATGTCAATGACCCTTTGAAGTTTATCAAGATCGTGTCCTCTCCTGGTAAATTTTTCCTCAATGGCATTCCTTTATTCAGCCAATTTGGAGTTTAATTTGTTTAAGCTTGGGGGGAGTGCATTCAAATCTGAAATTTGGGTTAAATTTTTCAAAAATTCAGATGATTTTAGACTAAAATCGGGCATTTGTGTATGTATGAGCTTCAATTCTCTATATTTGTGTAAATGTTGTGATTTATGACTATTTGTGCATGCTTGTACTTGTGTATGCGATTGTTGATTATCTAGCCGTGTGGGCTTATGTATTGTACGTCTGTGATATATCTCTTGTATTGAACTGTTTGTCCGACAAGCTAATTACAAGAGACGTCGTGTTGAAATTTTCTTGAATTTTGTTTAAATTGCTCACACTAGTCATATTGTGAATCATGTGCAAATTTTGGCATCCTTGTTGCCATGTTTATCTTGTATATGTGATATTAAAAAGATTAGTTTAGATCATTTAGTCGCGTGATTTATGTACATAGCCTCCTAGATATCACTTCTAGTTACTTAAACCATGTTTTTACAAATTTTTGCAAAATAAGGTTGCAAATGCTGCTCTCTACCTAGTAGGCAACTTCCATTTCACCGCTTAATAAAAACACCTCTACTCTCCGCTCCTCTGAGCTAGTCGATGTTTGACTTGTTTTTGCATTATTAAAATATTAACTTGGTCATCAATCATCATATTGAGATTATGAGTGTGTTGATCACTCTATGGAACACATCACCTAGTGCGATGGACCTAGGGTAGAGTACGAAGAGATCCGCAATTAATAAGTCGAACGGGAAGGAGCTAGCTTAAAAAAATTCAATAAGGTTAGAAAGTGATTAGTGTGATGTCTAGCGAGGCTGAAACATGTAATCATTGCAATTATCTGATTTTTAAACTCCACTTTTGATATTCATATGCTTGTATATGCGTTGGTGACTTGTTTGCATATTTTTCACTCACTTTTGCCATATTTGAATATGGTTGGTCGTGCATGATTTGTACATAATTCATAATCATTTACAACCTCTCTTTGAGTTTTCTTGTGCTTACGGAATAAACAGTTATAATACACTAGATTGCCGCATTCATACATTACTTGCTGTCCTTCTTCATTCACTAATTTTATTTGCTTGAGGACAAGCAAAAGTTCAAGCTTGGGGGGATAATAACTCCTGTATTTGTGGTTATTTTCTAGATATTTTTCCCTCATTCATGCTCATTTTAGTCATGAAAATCATCAAATACTCAAATATAGCTGTATTTGCTGCCGTTCGACCTCGACTGTGCATTTTGTTTATTTTAATCGCAGGTCGACGCAATACAGGTAATTTTGGCTAAATGGACGAGATTCACCAATTGGACCTAGCTAACGGATGATTCCATGCAGAAGTACGTGTCACTACGAACGCGTAGGAGCTGACCGCGTCGAAATCGGAGTCTCCGGGAGTCTAGAACAGTTAAACCTACAGCCAACGGTCCAATTGCTAATTCTTCCAAATCCAAATACCCATCTGCAAACCGGCCTAGACTCAAAAACTCCAAACCCTAGCTCGTAAGGATGCTATTGTAATTTCATAAAAACCCAAGGGCCTTTCTATAAAATAGCCAAAACAGTAACAAACCCCTAGCCCGAGCCGCCATTTCAATTTGACCTGGCTTATCCCCAAAAACCCCCCACTACTTCTCTCTCGACCCCGACGAGCTTGCCGCTGGCGGCCAGGTCCACGCTGGCGGTGAGCCGCCAGTCTCCTCTCTTTCGTTCTACCTCCCTCTTCGTCCTTAGGCCCGGCTACCCTTCTTTCTTCTCCCTTCTTTGCTCCAAATTCCTCTAGAACCTCATCTTCATCACCTTCGGCCCCGGCGACCGGGAATTGCCGACGGCCGGCGTTGTCGACGATTCAGACTCGGAGTCCTCAGTCGAACTTATGCAAAATTTATAAAAGTGAGACCTTTCAAGATGACCCTCCGGGAAAGTATGTAGAACGATGGAGAACAGGAGCACAAAGAGGTTTATACAGGTTCGGGCCCTCGATGGTGGGAGTAATAGCCCTACGTCCTGTTAGTATTTCACTATAGGTGATAAAAGTTTACAAACTAACGGGAAGAAACCTTCACAGGCGAAGGTTTTTCCTATGTAAGTGTTCAAAAAGAAGTCTTAGGAGACTTGCGAATGTTGTCTAATCTAAGTCGTAGACTTGGCTGTTTTTAGTGGTTCAGATGCGTTGTATCTCACTTGTATCAGAAGTCTTGTTCTTCCAAATGGATCGGATCCCCCTGTTTGATGTACTTCACCACCCTTTTATACTGGTCGAAAGGGTGCCATGTCGCAACTGCATCAAACAGTTGTTTGGATGGTTGGATGCGGTTTATTGAACCGCTCTTAACTTCCAGGTAGGTTAAGCACGTGTTATTCGTGAATAACTGTATGTATTAACCTCCTGGCGGTTAGTCTTCTACGTGGAGGAATCTTGGGGATACTTGGAATATTCCCACTATAGGGATAACCGGACAGATAAATTCCAAGTACCTTGGTCGAGAATGTTCTGACCGCGGGACGTTGGCTGACCGCGCAACATCTCCAATATTCTGTTCGCGTATAGCATACGAACTTCTGACCGCGCAAAGCCTACAATCTGATCGCACGAGGCCTGCGACCTGATCTCGCAAAGCCAGTGTTCGATATGACGCGTGTGGACCACATACACCGTCATGTATTTCTTTCAAGAGGCTTTTTCCTTCCTCCTGAGATATGCAATGCATGAATACTCCTTGAGTACCCTTCCTGTACAGGACCCCTTCTATGAGCTTGTACAGGCACGCTTTTCGAATTAACCGATCGCTCTCGGTTTCGTCCTTGGGTAGGGTCCCATGTTCAAGATAGACTCTCAATGGATGAGTCCAATCTTGTTCCTGACTGAGGTTGGTAATGGAGGCTATTACCGGATCATCCTTGACCAAAGTCATGATCGAAGGATAGTCCAAGTGTTCAATGAACTCTCCTGCCGGAGCGGATGTTCGTGAGGACCCAATTTTGGATAACTGGTCTGCGAGAATGTTGTCCTTTCGCGGGACATATTGGACTTCGAAATGACTGAAGTGTTTGTCCAATTTCCTCACTTCCCTCAGGTAATGAGCCATTGTCTCATCGGAGGTTCTGTACTCCTTGTTTACCTGGTTTACGACTAGCTGTGAGTCTCCCCTCACCACTAATCGACGGACTCCGAGGAATTTTGCTGCCCGGAGCCCTGCAAGAAGACCTTCATACTTTGCTGCATTATTGGTCGCAACAAAGTGTAGTTGGATGCAATACTTAAGCTGTTCGCCCTGAGGCGTAACTAAGACCACTCCAGCCCCCGAGTGTTCAAAACTACGGGAGCCATCAAAGTACATTGTCCAGTAATCGGGACACTCCAATTCCTCTGGCACCTGCACGGGTGGCTCAGGGTTGGTCCATTCGACTACAAAGTCGGCCAAAACCTGAGACTTAACGGCCGTGCAGGGCGTGAAATGGATTTCGAAGGCACCGAGTTCGACCGCCCATTTGGCGATTCGACCAGATTTCTCTGGGTTTCGGACAATATCCCCCAAAGAAAAAGAGGAGGGTACTGTGATCTTGTGCGCTTGAAAGTAGTGTCGTAGCTTACGGGAAGCCATCAGTAGCACGTAAAGTATCTTCTGGACCTCAGGGTAGCGCTCCTTAGGACCATGAAGTACCTCGCTCACATAGTAGACGGGTCTATGTATTCCTTCCCTATCCGCGATCAGAACGGCGCTGACCGCGTGCGGTGTGGACGCCAGATAAAGGAACAATGGTTCTCCTTTGTCGGGAGACACCAATACTGGCGGACTGGATAGATATGTCTTCACCTCGTGAAATGCTTTTTCGGCCTCATCCGACCATATAAAATTATGATGCTTCCGCAAGGCTTTGAAGAAAGGCAATCCCCTTTCGCCTAGTCGCGATATGAAACGACTTAAAGCCGCCATGCGACCAGCTAGGCGTTGAACATCCTTCATGGTCGAGGGCGATCTCATTTGTTCAATGGCCCTGATTTTCTCAGGATTAACTTCAATGCCCCTAGAACAAACAAGGAAACCAAGGAGTTTTCCTGAAGAAACCCCGAAAGAACATTTCTCCGGGTTTAATTTTATTCCAAAGTGATTCAAATTATAGAAGGTTTCAGCGAGATCGTCCAAATGAGACAATCTCTTGGTACTTTTTACAACCAAGTCGTCTACATATGCTTCGAGATTACGCCCTATCTGGGAAAGAAAGGTCTTTTGCATCAAGCGCTGGTACGTGGAACCTGCGTTCTTGGGACCGAACGGCATTCTGACGTAGCAGTATGTGCCGAACGGGGTGTGAAGGCAATTTTCTCTTCATCGTCTTCTGCCATGCTAATTTGATGATATCCTGAGTAAGCGTCCAGAAAACTCATCAGTTCGCAACCCGCAGTTGAGTTGACCAGCTGGTCGATGCGGGGAAGGGGAAAGTCATCCTTTGGACAAGCAGCGTTGAGGCTAGTGTAGTCGACGCACATGCGCCACTTGCCATTTGACTTGCGGACCATGACCGGATTGGCGAGCCATTCCGGGTGATCCACTTCACGGATAAACCCGGCCTGTAGGAGTTTGTCCAACTCCTCTCGAATGGCTTCCTGTCGATCAGCAGCAAAGCGCCTGACTTTTGCTTTATTGGTCGTTGTCCAGGTCGAATTGCTAACCTGTGCTCAATTACTTCCCTTGGAACACCGGGCATGTCGCACGATTTCCACGCAAACACATCTGCGTTAGCCCGGAGGAAAGCAATGAGATCGAGTTCCTATTTTTCATCCAGAGCTGATCCGACCCGAATTGTCTTGGATGGATCATCTGGGTACAAAGGAACCAATTTGAGTTTCTCATCTGGTCGAGGAGCAGCCTTGATCGTGTCGGTGGCAACAGTGGTGACCTGAGCGTCCCGAAGGGGAAGTTGATCGACCATCTCCAAAGATAGCCGGTCGCACGTGAGTGCCACGTTGCGACTGCCTCTGACCGAGATGACACCTTTGGGGCCAGGCAATTTTCCGCACTGGTAAGCATAGTGTGTTGCCATCATGAACTTAGCGAGAGTTGGCCTGCCAAAGATTGCATTATAAGCCGAATCACAATCGATTATGTCAAAAGTAACCAATTCTGTTCGGAAGTTATCTGGTTCTTCCAGTGTGACCGGGAGAACCACTTGTCCCAATGGCATCATGGAGGGGCCTAGGATTATCCCATAGAACGGATGGATTATGGGCTTAATCTTCGAACGAGGAATTTGCATCTCGTCGAGTGCCTTGACCAACAAGATGTCAAGGGAGCCTCCTCCGTCTATCAGGACCCTTTCAACTCTCGCGTTACTGATGATCGGGGTAATGACCAGAGGGAGCCTCAATGGTCGTGTTAACCCCGCCGGACAATCAGTGCGATCAAATGTCAAAGGTGTATCCGACCAACGGGGGTATTGAGGTTCACTAAGGGATGTCTCCGTTTGGTTAACTTCTCGGTAAAAGGCCTTAAACTGCCTTTTGGAAACGAAAGAAGAAGAACCTCCAAAAATAACATTAATATGATTTTGAGGTACCTGGTAGGACATTTCCTCATCTCCGTTGGCGTCCCTAAGTCCGCACGCCTGTTCTTTAGGTGGTAAGGTTGGCATTGGCCCAACTCCTTGGTAGAAGTTATCCAGTTGCTTCAACCAACTCCTGCAATTCTTGAGGTCGTGGCCTGCGGAGTTGTGGAGTGGACACAACTTCTTGCCTTCCTGCGGATTAGTGGACTTTTCTGGCTGGTCGACACTCCGACCACCAGAGGCGGTTTTATTTTTAAATGAAGGCTTGTTACCTTTGGTCGAAGGCGGCTTCTCTACAACTGCGACCTCGCGGTATTGTCCAGAGCGGTTCCTCTTCGACTTCTTCAACTTCCCACCTGATGAAGATTCTGGCTTCTTGCTTGAATCTTCCTTCCTGGAGTCTTTGAAACCTGGTTGTGGTGGTAGGTCACCCTTGTCGACCATCCGGTTCCATTCGACTGCTTCGGCTGCATCAGAATATCGATCGGCCATGTCGAACAGATCGGCCACTGATCTAGGAGGGTGGATAAGCAAGTCCTCAGTGAATCTCCAGTATCAAACGGCATGTTTAAATGCTCTGATAACGGAGCCATCAGATATGTTCGGGATGGTATTTCTCACCCCGACAAACCTCTTGACAAACTGCCGAAGTGTTTCGGTTGAAGTTTGCCGTAGTCGATGAAGGTCGTCCTCTTTACCCGGCTTTTGGTAACAATTTTGGAAATTGCTGAGGATGGCATCGCATAGCATTTCCCAATTATAGATGGAACCCTCGGGCTGATTAAACAGCCAGGTTCTAGCCGGTCCTACGAGGACTGTAGGCAGGTAGTTGGCCATGACCTTGTCATCGGCTCCCGCCTCTTGGATGGCAGTGATATAGATTTGAAGGAACTCGGATAGGTTTTGAGTTCCGTCAAACCTCTCAATGGCCCCTGGTCAAAACTTATCGGGCCAAACGACTGCTCGTAGGCCAGGCGAGAAGGCTTTACAACCAACGTAGGGACCGTGAATCGCCCTGTGATTCTCGGCTGGGTCTCGGGCGACCTCACGCAATGGCGAGGTTACTCGTGGTCCCAAACGAGAGTGAACAGGAACTCGATCCCTACTACGAGAATCCTGCATTTGCCGGTATCTGTCCTGTCGGGACGGTACGGGCGGCGGGTAACTTCGTCGGCCGGAACCAGAATGAGGACAATCTCGTTCGTGGGAACGTGTTACCGAGCGGGAAGAGGCCGTTGGGGTCGCCTCAGACGCGACCTCATCCAGTCTCTCCGCCAGGATCCTAAAAAAGGCTGGTTTCTGCGCATCCGTGACCGTAGGAGGAAAGTTACTCATGACTTCCGTGATAGATCGCAGTCGACCATGGGTACTTCTCCTAGGGGCACCAGGTGTCACCGTTTCTTCGTCCACCGGGAAACGCTCCAATGGTAAAGAAGGGTCTGGTCACGTTTGCGACCACGCGACCGTCGAGAAGAACCCGGAGCAGCATCGTAACGAGCCTGCGCATCTTGAAGAGCCTCTAGGGCAGTTCTGCGTAGTTCGTTGTTTTGTTGCTCGAGATCTTGATCCTCCTTCTGTTTGTGATCTTGTTCTTCCCTAGCAGCCTGTTGATCGGGAGTTTCTTCCGACAAAGCAGCAAACTGCCTAGGGAGAGAGGTTGCCGATGGGGAAAACATCTCAGTTTGTTCCGAGTCGGACTCGAAATCAAAGAGACGGTGAAGGTTATCAGGGTCGAACCTTCCGGGGCTGATTTCTGGGTCGACATCATCCTTCCCCTCGGCGGGGTCGTATGACGGACCGGATTCATCGCCTAGCGCATTAAGAACCTCTGCGGGTCCTGACCTTGTGCTAGTTGCTCCCTGGTCGATGGACATGACCTGAAGAGATGATTCAACCTGTGGAAGATTCTGGCCTTCAATCTCCTCCATCGGGACAGGATCGCTCGGAGAAGGCATTGGGATATGAGCATAATCCTCGAAATCGAAATCGTTCTCGGAATCATATGCTCCAGCCATGTTTCAGCGAACCTCCGGATTAAAACTAGGACGCCTTGAGAAAGGCCCCGCGGTGGGCGCCAGCTGTCGACGATTCGGACTCGGAGTTCTCAGCCGAACTTATGCAAAATTTATAAAAGTGAGACCTTTCAAGATGACCCTCCGGGAAGGTATGTAGAACGATGGAGAACAGGAGCACAGAGAGGTTTATACAGGTTCGGGCCCTCGATGGTGGGAGTAATAGCCCTACGTCCTATTAGGATTTCACTATAGGTGATAAAAGTTTACAAACTAATGGGAAGAAACCTTCACAGGCGAAGGTTTTTCCTATGTAAGTGTTCAAAAAGAAGTCTTAGGAGACTTGCGAATATTGTCTAATCTAAGTCGTAGACTTGGCTGTTTTTAGTGGTTGAGATGCGTTGTATCTCACTTGTATCAGAAGTCTTGTTCTTCCAAATGGATCGGATCCCCCCGTTTGATGTACTTTGCCACCCTTTTATACTGGTCGAAAGGGTGCCATGTCGCAATTGCATCAAACAGTTGTTTGGATGGTTGGATGCGGTTTATTGAACCGCTCTTAACTTCCAGGTAGGTTAAGCACGTGTTATTCGTGAATAACTGCATGTATTAACCTCCTGGCGGTTAGTCTTCTACGTGGAGGAATCTTCGTGATACTTGGAATATTCCCACTATAGGGATAACCGGACAGATAAATTCCAAGTACCTTGGTCGAGAATGTTCTGACCGCGGGACGTTGGCTGACCGCGCAACATCTCCAATATTCTGTTCGCGTATTGATGATGACATCACTCCTATGCATACGCCCGAGACTCCTCCAGTTGTGATGCAAGGACCCATCACAAGAGCACGAGCGCGGCAATTGAATCAATAGGAACTTTGGAGAGGATCATGAAGGCCTTGGGAACCAGCAAGGGCCAGGAGGGAGGCCAGGAGGGCGTCCAAGTCAAGTTGGAGTCCCAATTCATCTCGGAGTCGGAGTCCCAATTCATCTCGGAGTCGACTACCTCGGCCACCAGGAGCAGTGTTCACTAAAATCGTTGCCCAGGCCACAAACGGACTCCGATTTCAATGATCCACATATGTATCGAAAGCTAAGGAGATAACCTTTCCAATGGCACCAGTTTCAGGTCAATTGGACTGCTGAGTCGACGGGAATTCGCGTTGCAATTTGGCCGACAGAATCTGTCCCAGGGTGCTGCGTCACCAATTTGGGCCGTTGGCCCATGTATCGTGTTGGAGTCCATCACGGACACGTCTAGGGTTTCTAGGACGTCCCTTACCCCTTATATTCAGTAGCCGCCGCTAGGGTTTGGTTTGGGTTTTGCTTAGATTAATCTGTCAAAGAACAGTTTCGCCGTGTATCGGTTTGTGGAACCCCAACTCGTGAGATTCAATTTATATTTGCAATATTTCAGATTGCTTCTTTCTCGTTCTTGCTTGTGTTCTCGATTCGCATGCAGGGATAAGCCTTCTTGGCGAGGTCAATCGTGTTTGTGCGTGGTTGATAACCAACGGAGCCGTGGTGTAGCGATTGCTGGGTTTGGATCGGTTCTGATCGGAAGCCGGATCGTCAACGTCGAGTCTCCACCAATCGACTTACCTCTACCTGTCGGAAGATCGGGCCACCGTGCGCATCAAATGGTATCAAAGCCAGGTTTCCCGTCAGGTATCATTGTATCCCCTTTAGTTTTGTTTTGCTATCGTCCTAGAGTCCAGAAAATTTGCCCCACAAAAAAAAGTTCATCATCAATTCCGCTGTCCTACAACCCTTTGAGCTTTGCAATTTCGTTTTCAGTATCGTATTGTTGAGTATTGATCCATAGTCATCGTCTTGTTGCTGGTTTAGAGTAAGTTCTTGATCTAGTTTGAGTCTTGCATCTTGACGTCGAGTCTGACGCCATCACGTCGTCGTCGCCGCCGCGTCCAAATCGGATGTCAATCTGTCAAGTTCGGTATTTTGCTTTTATCTCCTTCGTCTGAACGCCAAATTGGACAAATTCAGAGTCTAAATTGTAGCGCAGAAAATTCTCTACAACTTTGTCCATTGTGAAAAGTTCTAGAAACGCCGTTTTCAAGTCCAAAATCGCGTTGGAAGTGAATCTGTTTGATTTCGGATTTCCTACACAGACTGTATTGCGGGGCCCATATCGCCTAGATCCGTTATCCAAAATTGGTGTTCCATATATGCAAATTGATCAACACGAAACGATCTACAACTTTTCTGTTATACGTTTTAGCGTTTGAGGCCTCCAAAAATCCGAAAGCAGCATAGGAAGTTTCTGCATAGTAGATCTGTTTTTCCAGCGAGAGAAAATTGAGTGTTTATGTATATATCTTGTAATCTCTCATATGCGGCACTATTGATATTTAAAAAAAAAAGGTGAAAAAGGCAAGTGCAAAAAAAAAAGAAGCCGCACAAAGATAAAAAAAAATAAAAATAAAAAAAATAAAAAAAGCAAGGAAAAAAAAAATCAAAAGTGCTTGTATCCTTTGTATCGACAGTGTTACGTCATTCGTTTTGCTTGCTTGAGCTAGGTCTGAGAACGAGTTTAGGCCAGCAACTTTGACAAGAACTTTGAATCTTTATTCAGCTTTGCTAACTGTTTTCGAAATTTACTAATCCTTGCTACTACACTTTGCCTTCCAAGCTCCACCTTTCTTCTGATCAGTTCAGGTTCAATTCGGCAATCGCTACACTCAAGCTTGTCACGGTATCACGAACCAGCCGCCGGTTGTACCACCTGTTGCATTGGTAAGAACACTTGTAAGAGCGTGGTAAGACGCTTGAGAGTGAGTGAAACCACCTTCTGCCGCCAAAGTAGTTGATAGGGATTATACCACCGGTTGTTTTTGTTTCTTTTGTCTTTCTTTCAACTAACAATGGCAGGTAATGAGGAAGATGAGTGTGTTACACGGAACGAGCTTAACAACGCGCTCAATGACATCAACGCAAACATCGCAAGGATCGGCCAAGATAACGACCAAAGATTGGAGAGGATAGAGCGAAGCATCGCCAATCTTCTTACCAGGTTGGAAAATTTTGGGAGACAGCCGCCTCCCAATGGAGCTCGCAGAGTGGAAGATCAAGAAGAGTCTGTCGCGGGAGATGAAGTGGATGGAGAGGGCCATGATGCCTTTGCCGCTCGCGCCGCTGCACAGGATGTGCGACAACAACAACGCCTGAATAACAACCGTCAAGGTATGGGAGGTAACAATTTTAATCCTCGTAATGGTCGTGGACATGATGATTCTTTTGCTAGGGTTAAATTTACCATACCATCTTTTTCTGGTACTTATGATGCTGAAGTTTACTTAGATTGGGAAATGACAGTTGAACAAAAATTTAACTCCCATCTTGTTCCTGAGATACATAGAGTTAGACAAGTTACTAGTGAGTTTAAAGATTTTGCTATCATTTGGTGGAATGAGATAGTAAATGCTGGATTAGCACCTGATACATGGGATAGATTAAAACAAGCTATGCGTAGAAGATTTGTTCCTCCTTCTTATAAACGTGATATGCGCAAGAATTTGCAACGCTTAAATCAAAATAATAAATCTGTTGAGGAGTACTACCAAGAGCTACAAATAGGCATGTTGCGTTGTGAGGTAGTTGAGGATGAGGAGGATAAGATGGCTCGTTTTTATGGGGGATTACGGCGCGAGATTCAGGACATAATTGATTACAAAGAATATAATTCTATCAATAGATTGTTCCAGCTTGCTATGTTGGCAGAAAAAGAATTGCAAGGAAAATAGCAAAGGCCAAGGAGTAATTTCGGCAACATACCCACACCAAAGACGACGCCGGGGACAACCAAATCAGCTCCACCCCTTTCTGTTCGGTCTGCTGCCCCCTCCATGAGTAGGGCGCGTTCAGCAGCACCATCACCGCCATCACGAGTTCCCGAGGTGAGTAAATCTAACCATGTGCAGGCACCAACAAAGAGTTCTTCATCGGTGGCTTCCACGGGTCGAACCACGGAAATTGTGTGCCACCGATGCAAGGGGATGGGCCATCTCATGAAGGATTGCCCAAGTCGTCGAGCGTACATTGCAACAGAAGAAGGTGGGTACATTAGTGCCAGTGATGTTGAGGATGAATATGCTCTTGTAGCTAACCTTGCAGATAATGAGGATGACCATGAGACGGACGACGATGATGAGGAGATTTTAGGGACCGCTGCCACCAAGAATTATAGGACAATCATTGTGCAACGAGTGTTGAGCGCTCAAATGGAGCAAGCGGACAAGCTACAACGCCATAATTTGTTTCAGATGTACCTCATCGTCAAGGACCGTCGTGTTCGTGTCATAATTGATGGTGGGAGCTGCAATAACTTGGTGAGTTCAGATCTGGTGGAGAAGCTTTGCTTGCCCACACGTGCACACCCTCATCCCTACCATATTCAATGGTTCAATAACAGCGGTAAGGTGAAGGTAACACAAACTGCGAGAGTGCAATTTTCCATTGGAACATACCATGATTTTGCTGATTTTGATGTAGTGCCTATGCAAGCATGTTCCCTTTTGTTAGGCCGTCCATGGGAATTTGATACTGATGCAATTCATCACGGTAGAAGTAACAAATACACTCTTATGCACAAGGGGAAGAAAATCACTTTGCTCCCTATGACTCCTACTGAAATTGTGCAATGTGACAAAGAGAGAGCTGAAAATGAGAGAAAAGAGAGTGTGCTTGAATCTGAAAATCAGCAAGTGGCTAAAAATATTTTCCCACCTAAGAAAGACAAGAAAGAACCTAGTTCTAGGTCCGAGGGAATTAAATTGAAGGGTGGTGTTATGCTTGCTACAAAATGTGACCTTGCTGAAATTAATGAGAATGATGCACCGTGCTATGCTTTGATATGCAAAGATGCTTTGTTTTCATTGGATGATATGCCCAGTACTTTGCCTCCTGTTGTCACTAACCTTTTGCAGGAGTATGCAGATGTTTTTCCTGCCGAGATACCTCCAGGACTCCCACCCATACGAGGGATTGAGTACCAAATTGATTTAATACCTGGAGCGAGTTTGCCAAACCGAGCTGCTTATAGGACCAACCCCGAGGAGACTAAGGAGATTCAGCGCCAAGTCCAAGATCTTTTGGACCGCGGGTATGTACGTGAGAGCCTTAGTCCTTGTGCTGTTCCTGTTATTTTGGTTCCTAAGAAAGATGGCAGTTGGCGCATGTGTGTAGATTGTAGAGCCATTAACACTATCACAATAAGGTACCGTCATCCTATTCCTAGGTTAGACGACATACTTGATGAGTTAAGTGGTTCTATAATTTTTTCTAAGGTTGACTTGCGTAGTGGATACCACCAAATAAGAATGAAATTGGGAGATGAATGGAAAACAGCCTTTAAAACCAAGTTTGGATTGTATGAGTGGTTAGTCATGCCTTTTGGTTTAACTAATGCACCTAGCACTTTCATGCGCTTAATGAACGAGGTTTTACGAGCTTTCATTGGGAAATTTGTGGTGGTTTATTTTGATGATATATTGATTTACAGCAAGTCGTTACATGAACATCTTGATCATCTACGTGCTGTTTTTGATGCTTTGCGTGCTTCACGTTTATTTGGTAACCTCGAGAAGTGCACTTTTTGCACCGAACGAGTATCGTTTCTTGGCTATGTTGTGACTACACAGGGAATTGAGGTGGATGAAGCCAAGGTGCACGCGATTAAGAGTTGGCCAACGCCCACGACGATTTCACAAGTGCGGAGCTTCCATGGACTTGCCGGATTTTACCGCCACTTTGTGAAGGATTTCAGCACCATTGCAGCCCCATTGAACGAGTTGACGAAGAAGGGAGTTGTGTTCCATTGGGGGCAAGCACAGGAGAATGCCTTCAACCTTTTGAAAGATAAGCTTACTAATGCACCTTTACTCCAACTTCCTGATTTTAATAAGACCTTTGAGCTTGAATGTGATGCTAGTGGGGTTGGACTTGGCGGTGTTTTGATGCAAGATAGTAAACCTGTTGCTTACTTTAGCGAAAAATTGAGTGGTCCTGTTTTGAATTATTCCACGTATGATAAAGAATTGTATGCTCTTGTGCGATCTTTAGAAACGTGGCAACATTATCTTTGGCCCAAAGAATTTGTTATTCATTCCGATCATGAGTCGCTAAAACATATTCGCAGTCAAGTGAAACTGAATCGTAGACATGCTAAATGGGTTGAATTTGTTGAATCTTTTCCTTATGTTATCAAACACAAGAAAGGGAAGGATAATGTGATTGCTGATGCCTTGTCTAGGAGATATACCATGTTGTCCCAACTTGATTGTCGTATATTTGGATTGGAATCAATTAAAGAACAATATGCTAATGATGATGATTTTAAGGATGTCTTGCTGCATTGCAAAGAGGGAAGAACATGGGACAAATATGTGATAAATGATGGATTTGTGTTTAGAGCTAACCGCCTATGCGTTCCAGTTGGATCCGTTCGTTTTCTTTTGATACAGGAAGCTCATGGAGGAGGTTTGATGGGTCATTTTGGTGCCAAGAAGACGGAGGCCGTTCTGTCCGCTCACTTCTTTTGGCCGAAGATGAGGCGAGACATTGAGAGGTTTGTATCCCGCTGCACTACATGTCAAAAGGCTAAGTCACGATTGAATCCACATGGTTTATATATGCCTCTTCCTGTTCCTAGCACTCCATGGGAGGATATATCTATGGACTTTGTTTTAGGACTGCCTAGGACCAAGAGGGGGAGGGATAGTATTTTTGTGGTGGTTGATAGATTTTCTAAGATGGCTCACTTTATTCCTTGTCATAAGAGCGACGATGCTGTTAATATTGCTAACCTTTTCTTTCAAGAAATCGTTCGCTTGCATGGTATGCCTTCTACTATTGTGTCAGATCGTGATGCCAAGTTTTTGAGCCACTTTTGGAGAACTCTATGGAATAAATTGGGGACCAAGCTGCTGTTTTCAACAACATGTCATCCCCAAACCGACGGCCAAACCGAGGTAGTAAATCGTACATTATCTACTATGTTGAGGGCTGTTTTGAAGAAGAATTTGAAGATGTGGGAAGAGTGTTTGCCGCATGTTGAGTTCGCTTATAATAGGGCGGTACACTCCACCACCAAGGTCAGTCCTTTTCAGGTAGTGTATGGCTTCAATCCCCGTGCTCCTATTGATCTATTACCTTTACCTACTAGTGAACGAGTTAATCATGATGCTAAGGAACGTGCTGAATTTATTCTGAAATTGCATGAAAAGACTAAAGAAAATATTGAATTGATGAATGAAAGGTATAGGACTGCGGGAAGTAAAGGTAGAAAGGAAGTAAAACTTGAACCGGGTGATTTAGTATGGTTACACTTGAGAAAGGATCGTTTTCCAGAATTGCGAAAGTCTAAATTAATGCCTAGAGCTGATGGTCCTTTCAAGATACTTGAGAAAATAAATGATAATGCATATAAACTTGAGTTGCCGCCCGAATTTGGGGTTAGTCCCACATTTAACATTGCAGATTTGAAACCGTTCATGGGAGAAGCAGATGAGCTTGAGTCGAGGACGACTCCACTTCAAGAGGGGGAGGATGATGAGGACATCACTCCTATGCATACGCCCGAGACTCCTCCAGTTGTGATGCAAGGACCCATCACAAGAGCACGAGCACGGCAATTGAATCAACAGGAACTTTGGAGAGGATCATGAAGGCCTTGGGAACCAGCAAGGGCCAGGAGGGAGGCCAGGAGGGCGTCCAAGTCAAGTTGGAGTCCCAATTCATCTCGGAGTCGGAGTCCCAATTCATCTCGGAGTCGACTACCTCGGCCACCAGGAGCAGTGTTCACTAAAATCGTTGCCCAGGCCACAAACGGACTCCGATTTCAATGATCCACATATGTATCGAAAGCTAAGGAGATAACCTTTCCAATGGCACCGGTTTCAGGTCAATTGGACTGCTGAGTCGACGGGAATTCGCGTTGCAAGTTGGCGGACAGAATCTGTCCCAGGGTGCTGCGTCACCAATTTGGGCCGTTGGCCCATGTATCGTGTTGGAGTCCATCACGGACACGTCTAGGGTTTCTAGGACGTCCCTTACCCCTTATATTCAGTAGCCGCCGCTAGGGTTTGGTTTGGGTTTTGCTTAGATTAATCTGTCAAAGAACAGTTTCGCCGTGTATCGGTTTGTGGAACCCCAACTCGTGAGATTCAATTTATATTTGCAATATTTCAGATTGCTTCTTTCTCGTTCTTGCTTGTGTTCTCGATTCGCATGCAGGGATAAGCCTTCTTGGCGAGGTCAATCGTGTTTGTGCATGGTTGATAACCAACGGAGCCGTGGTGTAGCGATTGCTGGGTTCGGATCGGTTCTGATCGGAAGCCGGATCGTCAACGTCGAGTCTCCACCAATCGACTTACCTCTACCTGTCGGAAGATCGGGCCACCGTGCGCATCACGTATAGCATACGAACTTCTGACCGCGCAAAGCCTGCAGTCTGATCGCACGAGGCCTGCGACCTGATCGCGCAAAGCCTGCGACCTTAGACTGATGCTTCTCAGAATGACTTGAGTTCATACCACTGGGCACGTGTCTGTCTTGAACCAACAGTGCAATTATTTGAACTGACCCGGGTGTCAATCCTCGTCAGGCGTCTCTTCTTCTCCAGTGCCGCTCCAACGCGCCACCGTAGGTCCACAGCCGTCACCTTGTCGGCTCCTCGATTGCGCCTACGCCGCCCCTCACGAACAGCCACCTTCAACGCGCCGCCATAGATCCAGCGCCGGTGTGCCTCCTCGCCATTGGATCCTTCACCACCCATCGTCGCACCACTGATCTCTCTTTTTCCTTGAGCCACACCGCCGAAGCCACCTCCGCATCTCCCACACCGCCGATCTTGCTGCATCGCCGCCTTCCATCGCCCCACATCCGCAGCCACCATTAGAGTTTCTGCCCCCAAATCCACGCCACCACCGCCATTAAACCCTAGATCTACACACACATACGCCTCCACGCCACCATCTCATCTCCACTGCTGATCCAAGCCAATCCCGCCAGATCCGAGCCCTACAACCACCATCACCGCGTCCAATCCACCGCCGTTCTAGCCAAGGTCCCACGATCACGTCTTGTGGGCCGATGACAACTACTCCAGTGTCTCATCGATGACCACTCCACTGCGACCACTTCCTCGACTAGCACTCTGACAACCTTGACCGCTTCATCCTCTTCACTGACTAGAGCTTCGTCTTCTCTCTAGCTTTCCTAACAAGATGACGACTAGCTCCAACAACCTCCGGCAACCTCAACAAGCCCCAACACAAGACACACTTTTGGTTTAATTTCTTTCTACCCTACCTTGTTCCCAATTTTACCATATGAACACATGACGAACAATGTTTGTTGTAAATGAATGAGGTTGTAATGCACTGAGTTGAACTATTCTGCACTGAATGGACTACAATTGCAATTGTCTTTCTATGAGCATTGTTTCCTATTTGCTGACACTATCACATATGTGTTGGGAAATTGAAGTTTCTATTTCAGTTGTTGTTTTGTTGCAGAGACGAACTAGGATAGTGTTTTGATTGTGGGTCCTTCCTGTGTGTTGACATTGACAAGTCTGATGAATGTTCATCTCTGATAGCATTTTGTTCTGTTCCAGCTTTGTGTGATGTCTGAGAATTAGAATCCTGGAGAAGTTAGGTTACAGTGGATTGTAGTTTATTTGAAGCTCTTAGTTAATCTGATTGCAAATATAAAACTATGCGTAGACTTTGGTGTCAAAAATCTGGGTTTTGGCTACTAACTGCAATGCTAGATTGGATATTTCAGTGACCGAGCCTTATGTTGTGCTTTGATTTTCTATATTTGTGTTGCTTCTGTGTGAATGGACAGGATTGGGGTGATTGAAGCTGTGTATTAAAGTCTTATTCTTGTATGGATTGCTTTGTCTGGCTCTAGTTGTCTTGAGTTTGTGTGGTTGTTCCCCCCGATTTGCCATGTAGGCTGTAGTCAAGAGGCTATTTGAGAACGGTCTTTGTTAATTCTTTGCGTGATAAATTCGTTGATACCGTCGATAGGTGTATGCGTTTCAGTGTTTTTGCTTCTTTATTACGAGTTCACTGAACGATACCACTTTATCGCTTGTACTCATGATTAGGCATACGGATTTAGCACTGATCGAACGTCACAAGCTTACCACCTCTCCTCTCGTCTGATTTATTTTCTCCTGCCATTGATTTAGTTTGGTTTATGCGCTTCGCTTCTCTAGTCCCTGAGGAAATAATGACTGAATACTCGCCTGACTGCTCCGATCTCGTTCTCTTGCGAGACGGTCTAGGCCGGTATCAGTTACGACCACCAAAAGGAGGTTTATTATTTTTGAATGGAATTTTTTTACCTTTTTTCTATGGTTGCTTATCCACAATTGCGACCTCTCAAAATTGGCCTTCTCCATTCTTCTTGGGCTTCTTGGACTTTGCACCCATAGATGATTCATATTTCTTGTTCGAATCATCCTTCTTGTCAGTTTTGAGACCAAGTTGAGAAGGCAAGTTACCCTTATCCACCATCCTATTCCATTCCACAACCTCAGCTGCATCGGAATATCGATCAGCCATGTCGAAAAGTTCTGACACTGATCTTGATGAATGGATACTTAAGTCCTCTGTGAACCTTCGATATCAAATACCATGTTTAAAGGCTCTAATAACCGAAGTATCAGAGATATTGGGAATGGTATTTCTCACTCCTACAAATCTCTTAACGAACTGCCGAAGAGTCTCAGTTGAAGTTTGACGTAGATGATGAAGATCTTCTTTTCCAGGCTTCTCATAACAGTTTTGGAAATTGTTAAGTATTGCATCGCACAACATTTCCCAATTGTAAATTGATCCTTCTGGTTGATTAAATAACCAAGTCCGTGCCGGACCCTCAAGGACCATTGGCAAATAATTTGCCATAACTAGTTCATTTCCTCCTGCCGCTTGAATGGCAATGACATACATTTGGAGAAATTCAAATGGATTTTAAGTACCATCAAATCTCTCGATTATGCCAGGCTTGAACTTATCAAGCCAAACTGCATTTTGTAATCCTGGTGAGAAAGCTTTACAACCCATATATGAAACACGCGGTTGTCGATCATCGTGACTATCACCTTGGTCACGGAAAGAGTTAGCCTGAGGAAACTCGCGACGTGGTACCAAGCGTGTGTGCACTGGTTCACGATTACTGTTGTGAGAACTACCAGTTTTTCTGGCTTTGGTAAGAACTATCCTGCTCTCGAGAATAAGTTGTCGAACGCAATGATGCTGTTGGAGTTACATCCGATGAAACTCCGTCAAGATTATCTGCCAGCACCCTTGCAAATTTTACCCCATCATCGTTCGTGAGGCCAGAGGGAGGATTGCGAAGTGCATCTGCAATCACACAAATACGATCTTGTGTACTCCTTCTAGGTGCCAGAGGAGTTTTTACCCTTGTCGCTTTAGCCGTCGAGGAGTTCTGGGACCAAGGTTGCGAGTGGTGGTATTGTGGTGAGCTTGTGCAAGACGTAGAGCTTCCTCTGCGACCTTTCGAACCTCGGCCTCTTGCTGTTCGCGTGCTTCATCTTCTTTCTGTTTATGTTCTCCTTCTTCCCTGGCAATGCATTGCTCAGGAGTCTCCTCATAAAGTGCAGCGACTTCCCGGGGAACAGAGATGGCAGACGGAGAAAGCATCTCTTCTTTGTCTGTGTCAAACTCAAAATCAAAGAGAGATTTTAAATTGTCTAGAGCAAACTTCTCTAGACTAAATTCAAGATCTTCATCTCCCATATAGCCTGGGACAATGGGTTGTGGCACGTACTCGCCCTCGGATGTGGCAAAACTCACAGAAGGCAAGTGAATTGCTTTTTCGAGTTCCTGGTCGACAAATGTGAGAGGAACCAGAGATGATTCTTCCTTGGGATAAACTTCGAGGATAGCATCTTCATCATTGATGGGGACATTGCCCTCATCCATGACATCAATATAATCCTCAAGATCAAAATCATTCTCAGAATCATGTAAACAAGGGAAAGGATCCATGAATACAATGAACCCTGGTGAATCAGAAAATGTCTTGAAAGGATCTCCATGGTCGGTGCTAGCTATCGACGATTGGAACCAGGTTTCCTCGTCGAACTTACATGAATTTAGTTTGTTTAGTACAAGGAGACAATCCAGACAATCACCAAAGAAATCACTGTATGTTTGGATCTAATGACACAGAAATTTATACAAGTTCGAACCCTCAAAGTTTGAGTAATAACCCTACTCCTGTTGGTTTTTCACTATAAGTATATTAAATTACAAAGGGAATGTATTATTTACTCGTCAATTTCCCTGTTTCTTCTCTCCCTAAAGGTTCTTTTTATACTTGTCGAAAGGACGTCAGTTGCTTCATTGAAGAGATGCCTGGCGATCGTCAACAACTACTGCATAGTGGTTGCCATAGCTTATTGTCGGTTGTGGTTTGCCAGTTCATAACGTGCGGTTATAGAAACTAGCTACTGCTGGAGTTGAGGAAGTAGGAGCTCGCTGCTGAGGAAGTGGTAGTCGCAGTGGTCGTCGATGAAGTTGCCGTGGTCGAGGTCGAAGGTGATGGTATGGTCGTCAGAGTGGTCGTGGGTGCGGTTGTCATGGTGCCGGAGTGGTGGTCGATGGCACATGACGGCGGCGTGGAGACATTGGGGACCCGGTGGAATCGTCGGGCTCTGATCCGAGGAAGCCGGCGGCGGCTTTGGAGGCGGTGCTATGGCAATGCCAGTGCGGGCGTGTGAGCGGTAGCGGCAGTGTAGGATTAGGGCGTTGTGACGCAGTTAAGGTCGGTGCCGGCGGATCGGCCAGGGAGGCGGCGCAGTGCTAGATCGGTGCGGGCATGAGAGGCGGCAGCGCAGCGCGAGGGAGCAGGGAGAGAGGAAGAAATGGAGGAAGAAGAAGAAAGGAGGAGGAAGAAGGAGGAGGTAGAAGAATAAAAGAGGGAGGAGAAGAAACAGAGAGGAAGAAGGAGGGAAAGAAAAGGGGAGCTCACCGGTGGTGAGGATGAATGGGAGAGGAGGAGACGAATTGTGGTGAGAGAGGATGAAGGGGGAGAAGACTGGCGGCTCACCCGAGAGGGAGAAGAGGAAGAAAAGGGGAAGGTAGAACTGGGGGAGGAGACCGGCAGCTCACCGCCAGGGCCGAGAGAGAAGCAGTGGGGGTTTTTGGGGATAAGCGAGGCCAAGGAACAACAGTGGCGGCTAGGGCAATTTTAGTGTTTTGGTTGTTTTGAAAAAAGGCCCTTGGAGTTTTTAGCAATAGCAATTGAGTCCATTCGAGTTAGGGTTAGGAAATTTGAGTCTTGACCAGTTTGCAAATAGGTACTCGGATTTGGAAGAATTAGCAGAAGAGTCCTAGGCTGTTAGGTTTAGCTGTTCTGGCCTCCTAGAGACTCTGATTTTGATGCAGTCAGCTCCTATGCATCCGTAACGACACGCACTTTTGTACAGAATCATCCTTCATTTAGCCAAAAGTTACCCGAATTGCGCCGACTTGTGATTAAAATAAACAAAATGCACAGTCGAGGTCGAACGACAGCAAATACAGCTATATTTGAGTATTTGATGATTTTCATGACAAAAATGAACATGAATGAGGGGAAATATCTAGAAAATAAGCACAAATATGAGAGTTATCACTACACATTTCATCCTTATGTTCTCGACGATTATCTTGTCAGTGGAGAGGAACTTATGATTATTTCGGGAACAATCATAAGGATCAAGGAATGGTTATTGTGGATAGTAACTTAACCATATAATTTCCAGATCAATGTATAAGTCTCCAATGATATGGTTGTGTATCATCTACGACCATGTATTGGTATCTGGTTTTGTCTCTACGACATAGGATGATCACGAGCAAATGTCTCCGCGACCATAATTCTTGTAGGTAATATAATACAAGACCATGGACTTCACGACAATAAGCATTGAGACTATAGAGTTCTGTAGCTACTAAAATTATGGGAATTAAACATCCTTGATGGGTTATGTCCAAACTATCCTTGGATCATCCCATTATCTCTTTCCTTGGTCTCTGCCACCACGGAAAGGTAATACCAAATAGTTTGTGGTTTTCTGCAACCATAGAAAGGCATGTGTGACCATAGAACGGTATGTGCGACCATGGAGCGATATATGCGACAATGGAGAGACATGGGCGATTTAACACGGGTAATAATCTCCATCAACACCTTTTGAAGGGCTCTATGGAAGGAAGTGCTGCACAACATTGTATTGGACCGAGGTGGGACAGAAACAATTTTTGGGACCACAAGTCATAGAAGATGCCAAAGCTCATGTAAAGATTATACAAGGAAGATTGAAATCAGCCCAATCTCGACAAAAGAGCTATGCCGACAATAGAAGAAGAGTGTTGTCTTTTGAGGATTCCCCATTTCTTGGAATTCCCCATCATTTACATAACCGCATTCACTAATTGAGACTTATTAAGCACCGTGAGGACAACGTGCTCACTCTTGCTTTTGCACATAAAATTTAGAGGAAGGACTTGTCGATCCCGACTCCTATGGCTTCGAACCTGTCGATGAAGAAGAAGCCGTTCTCGACAATCCAGCTTACTAGAGGGTCATTTGCCTAGTGGAGCCCGATGTGGCGGGAGCCCAGGCTGTACCACTGCTATTGAAGATGTTGAAGACTGCCATAGTTGTTTTGCTTATCACTCTGTGTGTTTTGTTCTTTTGTGCCGACCTTCGTGTTGATGAAAATTCTTAATTTTTATCAACTCTAAATTGCGCCATTCTTGATGCTATAGTATTGTAATATTGGTCCTTGTGACCTTGTACTCATTTTAATTACCTGCGCTGCAGTATATTGTGTTGTGTTGTGAGCTTGTGGTATATCATTTTTCGTGGTATTGCGAATACCCCGGCAGGTTTTGAGAACGCTCCTAGCGAAGATTACGCGGCGCGGGTTGACCGGATGACCGGTCCTCCCCCGCCGGACAAGCACAAGAGATGACACGAGGATTTATACAGGTTCGGGTCCCGGTGGGGGCCCTAGTCCTGTCGACGCGCTCCCGACCGGAGTCGGCTGGGGAGGTTCTCTCCGGGGAAGAGGGTTCCGAAGCACGCCGGTGAGTTTATCTATTCCAATAAAAGTGATTCGATCCTTACAACAGAGGGGTACAAGGGCTATTTATAGCCCCAAAAAGAAGCAAAAAGCCTAAACTACCCCGGAAGCCATCGTCGGATTGAAGGGTAGGAACGTCCTTCTCCCGGTCAAACGTCTTGGATGCTTGACAGGTGGTCGCTGCTTCCCGAGGCGCTCCTCGCGTGACCTGCACGTGACAAATCAACTCGAGACTTTACCTTTAGAAGGGCGATGATGTGCGGGACATGCCCCGGAGGCAAGGTCCCGGGGGCCAAAAGGCGGCGCCCGGGACGGGCACCGGAGGCCACAATCCCCGGGCAAGAGGCGGCGCCAGGGACCTGTCCCAGAGACAAGGTCCCGGGGGCCAAGTGGCAGCGCCCGGGACGCACCCCGGCGGCAAGGTCCTGCGGGCCAAATGGCGGCGCCCGGGACGTCCCCGGAGGCAAGGTCCCGGGGACCAAATGGCGGCGCCCGGGACGTACCCGGAGGCATGATCCCAGGGGCCGAATGGCGGCGCCCGGGGCAGGCACCGGAGGCCACAGTCCCCAGGCGAAATGGCGGCGCCCGGGACGTCCCCGGAGGCAAGGTCCCGGGGGCCAAATGGCGGCACCCGGGATGTATCCGGAGGCATTGTCCCGGGGGCCAAATGGCGGCGCCCAGGGCAGGCACTGGAGGCCACAGTCCCCGGGCGAATGGCGGCGCCCAGGACGCGCCCCGGAGGCATGGTCCCGGGGGCCAAATGGCGGCGCCCGGGACGTCCCCGGAGACAAGGTCCCGAGGGCCAAATGGCGGCGCCCGGGACGTCCCCGGAGACAAGGTCCCGGGGGCCAAATGGCGGCGCTCGGGATGTATCCGGAGGCATTGTCCTGGGGGCCAAATGGCGGCGCCCGGGGCAGGCACCGGAGGCCACAGTCCCCGGGCGAATGGCGGCGCCCGGGACGCGCCCCGGAGGCAAGGTCCCGGGGGCCAAATGGCGGCGCCCGGGGCAGGCACCGGAGGCCACAATCCCCGGGCAAGTGTGAACTTACCTGGACTTAGTCTCGCGGAGATTTCCCCCAACAGCAGCCCCCCATGCCCCCCGGGGACGATGCTCGAGTCCCCTGTGGGGTATGGTTCACATTACCGGGAAAATCTCCGGACCAAGTCACCGGGGCTGTCGCGACGCTTCGGTTTCCATGCCGGGCGCTAATGACAGCGCCGCTTCGTCATAAATGCGCGCGCGATTCGAACCGGTGCCTCGGTTTACGCGCCAGTCCCTTCGTTTCCCGCGCACGATTTGAACTTCAATGGCCCAGATTGCTCCGATGGGTACCACGTGGCGCGGATCTAGATCACGGCTCGCCCTTATAAATAGGGCCTTAGGGGGCCCCGGAAGCTCATTCCAAACCACAGCCCTAACGAGTTCTGCTCTCCCGGTAGCTCTTTCCGGCAGTTAGCTCCCGGTAGCAGGCGTCCGGAACTTTTAGTCGTAGCCTCCTGAAACGTTAGCCACCGGAAAAGAAAGCCAAACCTGATGGCACCCAAGGGTCGAGCGAGGACCACGGAGGTGCCCCCGGAGGAAATCCCTCCGGATTTCCTCTGGGCGTCGGAGTTCTCGGCCACGGACGCGGAGTCTCTGGTCGAACGAGGGGTCGTCGAGGACGGGGACATCCGAGTGCCCGTGAAGAAAGACGGAGCCCCCTGCCCCAGGCCCGGAGAGGTCGTGGCCTTCGAGGCCTTCCTGGAGGCGGGGCTCTGGCTCCTGGTGCATCCCATGCTCCGGGAGTTTCTAAAGGAGTATGGGGTGGCGCTCAACCATCTCACCCGGAACGCGCTTATCCGGATGGGCCTCTTCATCTGGCTCTACGAGACAGCGACCGGACGGGAGCCCACCCTTCGCGCCTTCCGGTATTTCTACGAACCGGCTACGCGGAGGTCCCACCTGGTGAAGGGGGGACCCAAGTCCCCCTTCGGTTCGGTGATGGTGCAAATGCTGCCGTCCCGGGTGGCCGACTACCCGGCGGCGGCCTCCCGGGACCACTGGGGGGACTGGGTCCAGAGGTGGTTTTACCTCCGGGTCCGAGACGAGGCGGTGGTGTACGCCCCAGAGCCCCCGGTGTGGACGGACGAGGAGTTCGAACTCCTCGGCAAGGTGGTCATCTCCAAGAAGACCCCCTCGATGCAGGACGCCGCCGAGGAGATGATGCTCCTGAGGATCTCCACCTTCTCACGCGGGAGAAGGGGGGATCGGCATGGGCCCGGAGCAGCGGCCCCCGGTCAAGCCGGTGACCCGGCGTAAGCCCGTTACCTGCTTCTTCATATTTATAGTTTTTAGAAAATTTGACTAACTCTTTACCTCTTGTAGTCCGGCCATACCCGGCGGCGCGGGAGAAGGCGGAGAACCTCCTGGAGAGGTATTTTGCCGACGAGCACGAGCGCGTCGTGCGCCTCGTGGGGGAGGGCCCTCCTCGGAACTTGGTCGCTGCGGCCTACAGGTTGAAGCTGCCGGAGAGGAAGCCTCTCCCCACCCCCGGGTAGCACAAACGGGGGAAGGACGCGGCCGGGGGCTCGGAGCGTAAGAAGGCCAGGGTCCCGAAGACCCCCAGCCCGTCGACGACGCCGGCTTCAACGCCGGTGAAGGCCCGGGAGATGACCCCCGGGCGTGCCCGGGCGCCGGCCCGGGAAGGTGCGACACCTCCTCCCCCGAAGAGCCCCGTCGAGGCCCGGGGGAAGGAGCAGGCCGTTGGCGGGGCGGCGTCCGATTCGGCGGACTACGCCCCGTCGCCACTCTCGATGGCAATCCTCCCGGCCCTCCCGGCATCTTTGGAGCCGGAGAGGCTGGAGGTGAGATTCGCAGAGGCCTCGCCTCCGCGGGTTTGGCCGGTGGACGGGGGGGGGAGCCCCTCGGTCTACGAGGTCCCCCTGGAAGAGGAGGTCCCGAGGACCTTCCAGCCCGGGGCGGGGAAAGGTCCGATGATCCCCCCCGGCCCCCCCGGGCAGGAACCCCCGCCCAAAGCTCCTCGGCCACGTCTTCGGAGGACACCTCCTCGGCAACGAAGACGCCGGTGACGCCGGCCTCGTTACCGGACTTTCAAACCCCCCACCGGCCGCGACGCCGGCGCCGGGCAAGAGTCCCCTCTGCTTCCCGCGGGGGAAGTCGCCCGCTATGCGGAGGGCCTGCACACCCGGAAGGTGCAGGCCTTCGTCGCGGAGGGAACGCTCCATGAGCGTTTCCAGGGGCTTCAATCCCTCGGGGCCCAGGTAACCCGAGTTGGTGGTCTTCATTTGTTCCCTGCATTTGAGTTTTTTTTTTCTAACTCTATATTTTGTAGGTGGCAACTGTTACCTGGGGCCTTGAGCAGCGGGTCGCCCGGCTGCTTAAGGAAGCGGGGGACCAGGCCGCGACCTCTGTAGGGCAGCATGAGGAGGCCCTTCGGGAAAGCGATGAAGCCCTCGCGGAACTGTCCCGGGTCCGGGCCCAGGTTCATATTTCCGAGGCTGTCAACGGCCGCCTCCGGGAGGAGGCCAAGGCGAGGGAGGAGGTGCTCCGGGAGCTCGAGGGCTCGAGCATCCGGGCGGTGGCGGACGTGGGCCGCTCCGTCCGTTCGGCCCTCGAGAGCCTTGGCGTAAGCTTAGGCTCCGGGAGCAGTTCGGAGTCACCGCCGGCGACCCTCGCGGAGGCTGTGCGTTTTCTCAACGCACAGGTCTCCGCCATTCCGGAAGCTGCCGATGCTCGGGCCCGGGGCCGAGCGATCCCCATCGTCGCGGCCGCTGCGGGGCTCGTCGAGTTCCGGGGGGTCGGTGCTCCGGCGATTGGGGGCCGCATCCCCCGAAGCTTCCCGGACTCCTTCGAGCCCTCGCGCCGGGAGGTCGAGCAGCTTGCCGGAGGATTCTACGACCGGATCATCCGGGCGAGATTCCCGGCCCCGCCGCCTCCGGCGAGGGACGCTCCAGCCCCGGCCTTGGTGGAAGCCCCCTGGGGGGAGGACACCAGCGAAAGAGTATGAGCCTCCCCCCGGGTCTTTAGATAGGACCTTTACTTTCTTAGGAATTTTGATCCCGGTAGCTTCTTAGAAGAAGCCCCGGATGACGAGAATTGACACCCAGACCACTTCTATTGGACTTCTGGTTAAAGGCAGGTTCGAGTCAGAAGTGTATCTGGCGATACGAGCTCAAGTTGTTCTGAGGGACGTCGCTATGTGATCGCCAGCTTTACGCGGTCAGACCGTAAGCCTTGCGCGGTCAGAAGTTCGTATGCTATACGCGAACTACATATTCGGGATATTGCGCGGTCAGCCAATATCCCGCGGTCAGAACATCTGCCGATCAGGATACTTGGGATCTATCTATTCGGTTGCCCATACAACGGGATATTCTAAGTATCCCGAAGATTCCTACACGTGGAGAATCGACCGTCAGAAGGTTAACACATACAGTTATCCCTGAATAACACGTGTTTAACCTGCGTGGAGGTTAAGAGCAGTTCCAAAAAACCGCATCCAACCGTCCGTGCAACCTTTTGATGCAGTTTCCTCCACATGGCACCCTTTCAAACAGTACAAAAGGATGGCATGGAGCATCAATCAGGGGGGGGATCGATCAAAACATCAACTGAGAGATCGGAAGATTACTCAAGAAATCCAAAATCTCTCAAGTTAGCCAAGTCTACGGCCCACCTTAAATAATATTTCAGCAAGCCCTCTTTGGCTTATCTTTGTACACTCTTACAGGAAAAATCCTCGCCTGTGAGGACTTTTTCCTCCATTTGTAAATCTTTTACCACACTTAGTGAAATCTCAACAGGACGTAGGGCTATTACTCCCACCATCGAGGGCCCGAACCTGTCTAAACTCTCTGTGCTCCTGTTCACCATTGTTCAGCATACCTTCCCGGAGGGTCATCTTGAAAGGTCTCACAATTACAAATTCTGCATAAGTTCGGCTGAGGACCCTGAGTCCGAATCGTCGACAGCTGGCGCCCACCGTGGGGCCTTTTCTCAAGGCGTCCTAATTGAAATTCGGAGGTTCGCCGAAACATGGCTGGAGCATATGATTCCGAGAATGATTTCGATCTCGAGGATTATGCCCATATACCAATGCCTTCTCCAAGCGATCCTGTTCCGATGGAAGAGGTCGAAGGCCAGAATCTTCCACAGGTTGAATCATCTCCCCAAGTCATGTTAATCGACCAGGAGGTAACCGGCACAAGGTCAGAACCCGCAGAGGTTCTTAATGTGCTAGGTGATGAATCCGGCCCGTCATACGATCCCGCTGAGGGAAAATATGATGGTGACCCTGAAATTAGCCCAGGAAGGTTCGACCCTGATAACCTCCACCGTCTCTTTGATTTCGAGTCCGACTCGGAACAAACCGAGATGTTTTCCCCATCGGCGACCTCTCTCCCTAGGCAGTTTGCTGCATTGTCGGAAGAAACTCCCGATCAACAGGCTGCCAGGGAAGAACAAGATCGCAAACAGAAGGAGGAGCAAGATCTCGAGCAACAGAACAACGAACTACGCAGAACTGCCCTAGAGGCTCTTCAAGATGCGCAGGCTCGTTACGATGCTGCCCCGAGTTCTTCTCGACGGTCGCGTGGTCGTAGACATGACCAGACTCCTTCTTTACCACCGGAGCATTTCCCAGTGGACGAAGAAACAATAACACCTGGTGCCCCTAGGAGAAGTACCCATGGTCGACTGCGATCTATCGCGGAAGTCATGCGCAATTTTCCTCCTACGGTCACGGATGCGCAGAAACCGGCCATTTTCAGGATCCTGGCGGAAAGACTGGACGAGGTCGCATCCGAGGCGACCCCAACAGCCTCTTCCCGCTCAGTAACACATTCCCGTGAACGGGATGGTCCTCATTTTGGCTCTGGCCGGCGGAGTTACCCGCCGCCTGTACCGTCCCGACAGGACAAATACCGGCGAATGCAGGACTCTCGTAGTAGGGATCGAGTTCCCGTTCACTCTCATTTGGGACCACGATTAACCTCGCCATTACGTGAGTTTGCTCGAAACCCAACCGAAATTCACAGGACGGTTCACGGTCCTTACGTTGGTTGCAAAGCTTTCTCGCCTGGCCTACGAGCAGTCGTTTGGCCCGATAAGTTTCGACCAGGGGCCATTGAGAGGTTTGATGGAACTCAGAACCCATCCGAGTTCCTTCAGATCTATATTACTTCCATCCAAGCAGCAGGAGGCGATGACAAGGTCATGGCCAACTACCTGCCAACAGTCCTCGCAGGACCGGCTAGAACCTGGTTGTTTAATCAGCCTGAGGGTTCCATCTACAATTGGGAAATGCTATGCGATGCCATCCTCAGCAATTTCCAAAACTGTTACCAAAAGCCGGGTAAGGAGGATGACCTGCATAGACTGCGGCAAACTTCGACCGAAACACTTCGGCAGTTTGTCAAGAGATTTGTCGGGGTAAGAAATACCATCCCGAACATATCTGATGGCTCCGTAATCAGGGCATTTAAGCATGCCGTTCGATACCGGAGATTCACTGAAGACTTGCTTATCCACCCTCCTCGATCAGTGGCCGATCTGTTCGATATGGCTGATCGATACTCCGATGCAGCCGAGGCAGTCGAATGGAACCGAATGGTTGACAAGGGGGACCTACCGCCCCAACCAGGCTTCAAGGACGCCAGGAAAGAAGATTCAAGCAAAAAGCCGGAGTCTTCACCGGGTGGGAAGTCAAAAAAGTCGAAGAGGAACCGCTCTGGACAGTACCGTGAGGTCGCAGTCGCGGAGAAACGACCTTCGACCAAAGGTAATAAGTCTTCTTTTAAAAGTAAAACTGCCTCTGGTGGCCGGGATTCTGACCAGCCAGAAAAATCAACTAATCCGCAGGAGGGCAAGAGGTGGTGTCCACTCTACAGCTCCGCAGGCCACGACCTCAAAAACTGCAGGAGTTGGTTGAAACAGCTGGATGATTTCTACCAAGGAGCTGGGCCAATGCCAACCATACCGCCTAAAGAGCAGGCGTGCGGGATTAGAGACGTCGACGGAGACGAAGAAATGGCTTACCAGGTACCTCAAAATCATGTTAATGTCATTTTCGGAGGTTCCTCCTCTTTCGCTTCCAAAAGGCAGTTTAAAACCTTTTGCCGAGAGGTTAACCAAACGGAGACATCCCTTGGCGAACCTCAATATCCCCGTTGGTTGGATATGCCTTTGACGTTCGATCGCGCTGACTGTCCTGTGGGGCTAACTCGACCATTGAGGCTACCTCTGGTTATTACCCCAATCATCAGTAACGCGAGAGTCGAAAGGGTCCTGATTGATGGGGGAAGTTCCCTTGATCTTTTATTGGTCAAGACACTCAACGAGATGCAAATTCCTCATTCGAAGATCAAGCCCATAATCCATCCGTTTTATGGGATAATCCCAGGGCCCTCCATGATGCCATTGGGACAAGTGGTCCTCCCAGTCACTCTGGGAGAACCAGACAACTTCCGAACAGAATTGGTTACCTTCGATGTAATCGATTGTGATTCAGCTTATAATGCAATCTTTGGCAGGCCGACTCTTGCTAAGTTCATGATGGCAACGCACTATGCTTATCAGTGCGGGAAATTGCCTGGCCCCAAAGGTGTCATTTCGGTCCGAGGTAGTCGCAACGTGGCGCTCACGTGCGACCGGCTATCTTTGGAGATGGTCGATCAACTTCCCCTCCGGGACGCTCAGGTCGCCACCGTTGCCACCGATGCGATCAGGGCTGCTCCTCGACCAGATGAGAAACTCAAACAAGTTCCTTTGTACCCAGATGACCCATCCAAGACAATTCGGGTTGGGTCAGCCCTGGATGACAAATAGGAACTCGACCTCGTTGCTTTCCTCCGTGCTAACGCAGACGTGTTTGCGTGGAAACCGTCCGACATGCCCGGTGTCCCAAGGGAAGTAATTGAGCACAGGTTAGCAATTCGACCTGGACAACGACCAATAAAGCAAAAGCTCAGGCGTTTTGCCACTGACCGACAGGAAGCCATCCGAGAGGAGTTAGACAAACTCTTACAAGCCGGGTTTATCCGCAAAGTGAATCACCCGGACTGGCTCGCCAATCCGGTCATGGTCCGCAAGTCAAATGGCAAGTGGCGCATGTGCGTCGACTACACTAGCCTCAACAGTGCCTGTCCGAAGGATGACTTTCCCCTTCCCCGCATCGACCAGCTGGTCGACTCCACTGCGGGTTGCGAACTGATGAGTTTTCTGGATGCCTACTCAGGATATCATCAAATCAGCATGGCAGAAGACTGCCTTCATCACCCCGTTCGGCACATACTGCTACGTCAGAATGCCGTTCGGTCTCAAGAACGCAGGTTCCACGTACCAGCGCTTGATGCAAAAGACCTTTCTTTCCCAGATAGGGCGTAATCTCGAAGCATATGTAGACGACTTGGTTGTAAAGAGCACCAAAAGATTGTCTCATTTGGACGATCTTGCTGAAACCTTCTGTAACTTGAATCGCTTTGGAATAAAATTGAACCCGGAGAAATGTTCTTTCGGGGTTTCTTCAGGAAAGCTTCTTGGTTTCCTTGTGTGTTCCAGGGGCATTGAGGTTAATCCTGAGAAAATCAGAGCTATTGAACAAATGAGGTCGCCCTCGACCATGAAGGATGTTCAACGCCTGGCTGGTCGCATGGCGGCTTTAAGTCGCTTTATATCGCGATTAGGCGAAAGGGGATTACCTTTCTTCAAAGCCTTGCGGAAGCATCATAACTTTACATGGTCGGATGAGGCCGAAAAAGCATTCCAGGAGGTAAAAACATATCTATCCAGTCCGCCAGTATTGGTGTCTCCTGACAAAGGAGAACCGTTGCTTCTTTACCTGGCGGCCACACCACACGCGGTCAGCGCCGTTCTGATCGCGGATAGAGGAGGAATACATAGACCCGTCTACTATGTGAGCGAAGTACTTCATGGCCCTAAGGAGCGCTACCTTGAGGTCCAGAAGATACTTTACGCGCTACTGATGGCTTCCCGTAAGCTACGACATTACTTTCAAGCACACAAGATCACAGTACCCTCCTCTTTTCCTTTAGGGGATATTGTCCGAAACCCAGAAAAATCTGGTCGAATCGCCAAATGGGCGGTCGAACTCGGCGTCTTCGAGATCCATTTCACCCCTCGCACGGCGGTTAAGTCTCAGGTTTTGGCCGACTTTGTGGTCGAATGGACCAACCCTGAGCCACCCGTACAGTTGGCAGAGGAACTGGAGTGCCCCGATTATTGGACAATGTACTTTGATGGCTCCCGTAGTTTTCAACACTCGGGGGCTGGAATAGTCTTAGTTACGCCCCAGGGCGAACAGCTTAAGTATGTCATTCAACTACACTTTGTTGCAACCAACAACGCAGCAGAGTATGAAGGTCTTCTTGCAGGGCTCCGGGCAGCAAAATTCCTCGGAGTCCGTTGATTAGTGGTGAGGGGGGACTCACAGCTAGTCGTAAACCAGGTAAACAAGGAGTACAGCACCTCCGATGAGACAATGGCTCATTACCTGGGGGAAGTGAGGAGATTGGAAAAACACTTCAGTCACTTCGAAGTCCAATACATCCCGCGAAAGGACAATATTCTCGCAGACCAATTATCCAAAATTGGATCCTCACTCTCATCCGCTCCGGCAGGAGTGTTCATTGAACACTTGGACCATCCTTCGATCATGACTTCGGTCGAGGATGATCCGGCAATAGCCTTCGTTGCCAACCTCGGTCAGGAACAAGATTGGACTCATCCATTGAGGGTCTATCTTGAACATGGGACCCTACCCGAGGACGAAACCAAAAGCGATCGGTTAATTCGAAAGGCGCGTCTGTACAAACTCATAGATGGGGTTATGTACAGAAAGGGTACTCAAGGAGTATTCATGCGCTGCATATCTCAGGAGGAAGAAAAATCCCTCTTGAAAGAAATACATGACGGTGTATGCGGTGCACACGCGTCATACCGAACACTGGTCGGAAAAGTTTTTCGACAGGGATTCTACTGGCCTTCGGCACTCGATGATGCCAAGCTTATGGTCAAGATGTGTCCACAGTGTCAATCTCATGCAAGACAGGTTCACCAACCTGCTTATGCATTGCAAACTATTCCTCTCGGATGGCCCTTCGCGATCTGGGGAATGGACATCGTCGGTCCTATGCCACAAGCGGTCAATGGGTACAAGTTTCTGTTGGTAGCCATTGACACGTTCACAAAGTGGATTGAGGCCGAACCAGTACGAAATATTACTGCATCAGCCGCACAAAAGTTCTTTCACAAGAACATTGTGGCACGATTTGGTGTTCCAAACCGTCTCATCACAGACAACGGTTCTCAGTTCGCTAGCGGTCTCTTTCTAGACTACTGCGATCAGATTGGGACCAAGGTGTGCTTTGCTTCTGTGGCACATCCACAAAGCAATGGTGCCGTAGAACGGGCCAATGGGCAAATATTGCAAGGCATCAAAAAACGTGTTTTTGATCGCCTCAAGACCCGCTCGGGGGCTTGGACAGACGAGCTTTATACTGTTCTATGGGCACTACGGACTACCTCTAGTCGAGCCACCGGTGAGACACCCTTCCATTTGGTCTATGGGGCCAAGGCTGTGTTGCCTATGGAAGTTAGTATTGGATCTGTTCGCACGAATCAATTCGAACAGGTCAACCAATCCGAACAGCGATCGCAAGATCTCATCCTCCTGGAAGAACGGCGTGATCGCGCCCTGATCAAGTCCGCGGTATACTTGTAGGCTCTACGCAAGTACCACAGTAAAAAGGTGCGACCACGTGATCTCAACGTGGGCGACTTGGTTTTATGAAAAATTCAAGACCAGTCTAACCGCAATAAATTCTCCCCAAAGTGGGAAGGACCATACACTGTCGTCTCAGTGCCGCGGCCAGGATCTGCGCGGTTAGCCATGGAGGATGGTCAGATTTTGTCCAATACTTGGAACATCGATCAACTTTGCAAGTTTTACGTGTAAGTACCACAACCCTTTTCCTGTTCAATTAGCATCTTTTCATAAAAAGCATGTCTTGTTTTCATACAATGAGTGTTTTTCTTTAAGCCCAAATTATACAAATTCGACCTGGGGGCTGATCACCGGCGGTTAGGTTATTACAGCATTTTTCAACCGGATTCGCTGGTCGATCTCATGATCACTTCCAGATAAGTCACTCCTAAATAAGCCGTTTCTCAACGCACACGGGACTATCTGGCTAGTCCTCGGCCATCTGGGTGGCTACCAGTTTGCAATAAGGTTAAAATGTTACTTTAATCTTGACCATCGGCTTGAAGCACATATCCCTGGTCATCATACTTATTTTTTCCCCACTATTAAAATACTAAGGCTTCAGTATTCACAAAACAGAGGCGGGGGCTAGGGGGATATACTTATAGTATGAAACTTATGATGTGAATATGCACTTTCTTTTAAAAAAATAGTTTTACATACATGGCATTGTAATTACAATTGTTTGGATACAAAATATAAGGATCATTCGATCCTCAGCTCAGCCAAGAGTTTGTCAACGAAGGGCTTGACTTCTTTTATAACGGCGCCAAGCAGTTCTTCACTCTCGACCTCAACCGGTCCCACCAGCGCGCTCAGATTCGCATCTGGGCCATGGTGAAGTCGAACCCGGCTGAGTACGGCAGAAGCGGCTGATCAGACTCTCGTCCTGATTATCTCTTCACGTCGCCGTATATCTCCAGGGAGATATTCAAGCAGTGATTCTGCTTGAGTTGTGAGCAGTGATGACCAATCGCTGACACTTGGGTCGTCCTTCTTCAACTCTACCACGTTGGTATTCAAAAGATTGGCCACGGCCTTCAGTTTTTCGAAGACCAGTAGGCTCAACTCTTTGACCGCTCGGTCGGTGTGGTTGATCGAGGACTCGAGACGCGTCTTGTCCTGGCCGAGCTGTATAATGCGACCTGCTTGCGCTGTACAGAGAAAAGAGGTTATTAACAAGGCATGGCATTAAGTCTTCTCAAGTTGAGAATCGACTTACCAGCATTCTCAGACTGAAGTTTATTGATTTCAGTCCGTAGTTTCTTGAACTCTGTAACTGAGTTCAGCCTCATCTTGGCTAACTCTTTCTTCAAGAATGTAACCTCTTTGCAGCAAAATCAAGTCAGTTACAGATAAAGCCTACTTATATTAATAGAAGAGTGACGATCCTCACTTGCGCAAGCCATCACGATCTCTTTGAACAGCCGCCATGCTAGCCATTGCAGCATGCGACTGGCTCGTCACCCATGACAAGCCCTGTGATACAAAACAAGAGAGTTAAATATACTCTAAAGGCGGTTCAAGCGCCGAAACAGGGGTGATCATACCTTCATAAACTTGTTTAAAGTGGCATCATCCATGTTAGCAGGAATCCTTGCTAGCGCATCGGAAGTGCCTGCGACAGGGATAGTTGGGGGAAGTGCCGTCTGAACACCACCCCCAGAGGCCACTGGTTGTGACCCGGTCCCTGTACTTGTTTCTCCTCCCGCGGTCCGGACGACTTCCTGAACCACGGGAGCGGAGCACTCTTCATTAGAGGCTCCCTCATCAGCCCTAATTTCAACCTCCCCAGTGGCGATTGAAGGGTTAGGCGCTGTCTTCTTTTGCCTAACAAGAAGAATGGGTCAGGCAGCTTTCATCTAAGATTACTGTCAAGTAAGAGTTCTTACCTTATTTGAAATCCCATTCGTTCCTGGGACTTCTGGGAAAATTCCCCTTGCGAAGGAGAGCCGTCTCCGGTTCTCGCCTTCCTTATAGTAAACAAGGTAGCACCTCCCTGGAAATGTTCTGTTACGAGCACATTCCTAGGAAAAAAGATGAAAACACATAGAAAGGTTTTTACCTGAGCCACCGGGCTAACTGGTGGGGCTGCATCCGAAGGCCTTGGCGATTCCAGAGTTGCTAGAACCGTCACATAATGTCAGAACCCGTCTTGAAAAACCAACCGTTTTCACTTAGTGCGCTACTAAGTGGAGAAGCTAAAGGGCCGGGTTAAAAATCCGATGCATGGTCTTAAAATTCGAAATAAACATGTCACTTCGTTTCTTTCGAATTTGGGGGCTAGCTGACGAGGATTGACACCCGGACCACTTCTATTGGACTTCTAGTTAAAGGCAGGTTCGAGTCAGAAGTGTATCTGGCGATACGAGCTCAAGTTGTTCTGAGGGACGTCGCTATGTGATCGCCAGCTTTACGCGGTCAGACCGTAAGCCTTGCGCGGTCAAAAGTTCGTATGCTATACGCGAACTACATATTCGGGATATTGCGCGGTCAGCCAATATCCCGCGGTCAGAACATCTGCCGATCAGGATACTTGGGATCTATCTATTCGGTTGCCCATACAACGGGATATTCTAAGTATCCCGAAGATTCCTACACGTGGAGAATCGACCGTCAGAAGGTTAACACATACAGTTATCCATGAATAACACGTGTTTAACCTGCGTGGAGGTTAAGAGCAGTTCCAAAAAACCGCATCCAACCGTCCGTGCAACCGTTTGATGCAGTTTCCTCCACATGGCACCCTTTCAAACAGTACAAAAGGATGGCATGGAGCATCAATCAGGGGGGGGATCGATCAAAACATCAACTGAGAGATCAGAAGATTACTCAAGAAATCCACAATCTCTCAAGTTAGCCAAGTCTACGGCCCACCTTAAATAATATTTCAGCAAGCCCTCTTTGGCTTATCTTTGTACACTCTTACAGGAAAAATCCTCGCCTGTGAGGACTTTTTCCTCCATTTGTAAATCTTTTACCACACTTAGTGAAATCTCAACAGGACGTAGGGCTATTACTCCCACCATCGAGGGCCCGAACCTGTCTAAACTCTCTGTGCTCCTGTTCACCATTGTTCAGCATACCTTCCCGGAGGGTCATCTTGAAAGGTCTCACAATTACAAATTCTGCATAAGTTCGGCTGAGGACCCTGAGTCCGAATCGTCGACACCGGACACTTGTAAAAAAGACATTTTGAATGCAATAGAATCAGAAATTTTTCTAAGTCCTTGAATTGAATGCAATGTTACCAGGGTTCCCGGGAGGTTACTCCTGGGCGAAGGTCCGGGAGGGGCTCCCCGGGGGACGCCCAAGCGGCTTTGATCTTGCTAAGCCTCGTCTCCGGGAAGCGCGGCGGGGACAGCGTCCGGGAGCCGATCCGGTTGAGGTGGCATCCGGAGTGGCACTTGCACAATTTTGACAATCATCGCGCCGAATTGTCCCCTCCGCGACCGGGGTTCCGGATGGTCCCTCCACTTCACATTCTTCCACCGGCGGGATACGAGTTCTGGCCCGAAGATGTGCTCCGAGACGCTCGGCGCCGCGTGCGAGCATTGTATCGGGACTTGACCCAGGAGCTAGCGGAGAGCCCCCAAGAGTATTAGGCGTAGGAGCCTTAGGACGTAGAGGATCCCCTGGGTTAGAACCCGGGTTGTATCGTTTCCGAAGCCCACCGGAGGGGGAAGATGTCCTCTGGGTTTGACAATCAATAAAGCTATTTATTTGCTTCTTCTCTTGTTGTCTTTTTGTTTCTTCTTCTTGGATGGTCCGGATGACTCCTTTTCACAAGAATGAGCTAAGTTTGCTCGTGGGCGGTACGGTCGACACCCGGGGGTTCCTTATCCCCCCCGCCCACAGCGGGCCAGAGGATAGCTCTGCGCGCTGTGGGGGTAACAAGGCCCCCGGGATGGAAGTCACCTGTAACATAGGAATTTTTCTAAGTTAGAAAATTTTAAAACGAGGTTTCCAAGGAGAAGACCTTCCGAGAGACAATCGTCCAGTCGCCGTGAGAACGAGGAGCCGGGAATAAGGCCTCATGTGGAAGAAACATCCAAGAAAACTCGATGAGATTTCCGGAGGCGAGCTTCCTAGGAGACAATCGTCCGGTCGCCGTGAGAACGGGGAGCCGGGAATAGGTTCTCCGGGGAAGAAATGTTTGAGAAATCCGTAACTTCTCCGAGAGACAGTCGTCCGGTCGCCGTGAAAACGGGGAGCCGGGAATAGGCTCTCCGGGAGGCATTCATCCGGTCGCCGTGAGAACAGGGAGCCGGGAATAAGATCGCCGAGGACCAAATATCCAAGAATGCCATTAGACGTCCCACTGGGGAGAGCGTCGAACGTCAACTCTTGTAGGAGGAAGATAGATCCAAGAAAGCCATTAGACGTCCCACTGAGGAGAGCGTTTACTCCCGGAAGAGGAAGTGCCCGAAGAAGGGTCTTGAGTGTTTGGGCAGGGGACTAGTCTCCCAAAGTGACTCGTTACCGCGGCCACTGGGGACCGGGTTGCCGCTTACACCCTCAGTCCACGAGGGCTGATCGTAAGCCGCCCCACAGGAGGGACTTGCTGGGTCTGGGCCCACTTCCTCACGGGGAGGGCATCCTCGCGGGGAGGGCATCGCCGCTAGGGGCGGTAATGAGAACAACCTGCAACGAGACAATTGAAGAGCAAGACCTATGTATTGCTAACAAAATGAAGTACAGTGCCTCCCCCTGAGAAGTCGCGAAAGGGGAGGAAAAGGTGAGTATAGTGTCCCTCCTCCCCCTCCGGCGTGAACACTCCGGGGGAGGGGACAGGCCCGTGAGGCTAAACATAGAACTTGCGAAGTAAACGCAAGTTCCACGTGTGCTTCAGCTCCTGCTCTTGAAGGTTGGAGAGCTTGTATGCCCCCGAGCCCAGGACCGCGGAGATCCTGTAGGGACCCTCCCACTTGGGGGAGAGCTTACCCTGGGCCTGGGGGTCCGTCACGCGCTTGAGGACAAGGTCCCCAAGGCGGAAAGCCCTCTCGCGCACGCGCTGATTGTAAGCGCGTGCCATCTCTTGCTCGTAGATGGCGTGGCGGAGGAGTGCTCGGTCGCGTTCCTCCTCCACGAGGTCGATTTCCAAGCGCTGGTTGGCCTCATTGGCCTGGTACACTGCGGGCGTGGCTCCCTCCAGGAGCTCGACCCGCAGTGACCGGAGGCTGATCTCTGGGGGGAGGACTGCCTCCGCCCCGTAGACCAGGAAGAAGGGAGTACGCCCCGTCGCCCGGGACGGGGTCGTGCGCATGGAGCAGAGGATGCTAGGGAGCTCCTCTGCCCATGCACCCCGCTTAGAAGCGGTTTGCTCGAGTCTCCGGCGCAACCCCTGTAGGATCACGCCGTTGACCCTCTCGACAGCCCCATTGCTCCGGGGATGGGCCACTGAGGCGAAGTGGATGACGAGCCCCAGGCCTTCGCAGAATTCCCAGAAATAAGCCGAGTCGAATTGGGTCCCGTTGTCCACGGTGATTTCCCGGGGGACACCAAAATGACATACGACGTTTTTCCAGAAAAACCGCTGGACGGCCCGGGACGTGATGCTGGCCAAAGGCTCCGCCTCAACCCACTTTGTAAAATAGTCGACCGCGACTACCGCATACTTGTATCCTCCGGGCACTGAGGGGAAGGGCCCTAAGAGGTCCATCCCCCAGCGCACGAAGGAACAAGTGATGGGGATTGTCTGCAGCGCTATAGGGGGGAGGTTCGAGCCCTTGGCCATCTTCTGGCATGCTTCGCACGCGGAGACAAGGTCTCGCGCGTCGCGCATGACCGTGGGCCAGTAGAAACCCTGCCGGAGGGCCTTGGCCGCGATGGCACGCGGGGCTAGGTGAGAACCACAGCTTCCCGCGTGGATGTCTTCGAGAAGTTGAAGTCCTTCCGGCCGGGGGAGGCAGCGCAGGAGGGCGGAAGCCCCCCGCTTGTAGAGCCTCCCCTCCAGCAGCAGATATGCCCGGGCTTTAGCCTGGAGGCGTTTAGCCTCGGTCTCACTAGGAGGGTCCCCCTCCCCTTGATGAAGGAGATGAGAGGGTCCATCCAAGAAAGAGTCCGGGTGATCTCGGCGACCTCTGGGACATGAGGCTCGTCGCCCGTGTCGGGGGAGGCCACCGAGGGCTTCGTGATGATTTCTAGAAAAGCCCCCTTGGGGAGCGATTCCCGGGCGCTTGCCACCCGGGCCAAGGCGTCGGCCCGGTCATTGTCCCTCCGCGGGATATGCCGGGCCTCGAGGCCGTCGAAATGCCTCTCCATCTTTCGCACTTCCTGCAAATAAAGACTTAAGTTTGCGTTATGGCACAGATAAGACTTGTCCATTTGGCAAACTACGAGCTGAGAATCTCCCTTGACTAGGAGGCGTCGGATCCCCAGGGAGCGCGCAAGGCGCATCCCGAGGAGCAAAGCCTCGTATTCAGCGACGTTGTTGGTTGAGGGGAACTCGAGCCGCGCGGCGTACACGAGTTTTGGCCCTTGGAGGGCGTAGCAGATTTTCTCCATCTCCGTGTACCGAGTTTTGGCCCTTGGAGGGCCTCACTCACGTAGAACACGGGGCGCTGTTGCCCCCCTTGCTCCTTCACCAAGACCGCGCTGACGGCGACGAGGGTCGCGGCGAGGTAGAGGAGCAAGGGCTCTTCTGGAGACGGACTCACGAGCATTGGAGGGCTCGTGAGGTACTTCTTGAGGTCGTTGAAGGCTTCCTGGGCCTCGGGGGTCCAGCGGAACCCCTTGAGCCCCCGGAGGATCTTGAAGAACTGGAGGCCCCGCTCTCCCGACCGCGAAACGAAACGGCTGAGTGCGGCTAGGCGACCGGAGAGCCGCTGGACGTCCTTGACGGAGCGCGGCGGGGGCATGTCTAGGAATGCCCGGATCTTCTCGGGGTTTGCCTCTATGCCCCGCTGGGACACAAGGAAACCTAGGAGCTTCCCCCCGCGCACCCCGAAGGCGCACTTCTCCGGGTTAAGTTTGAGCCCGAACGCGCGGAGGTTGCGGAAGGTTTCAGCCAGGTCGTCGATGTGGGAGGCTGCGCGGGGACTCTTGACGACCACGTCGTCTACGTAGACTTCGACGTTGCGGCCGACTTGATCTTTGAAAACCAGCGTCATGAGGCGCTGGAAGGTTGCTCCCGCGTTCTTGAGCCCAAAGGGCATGTGGAGGTAGCAGAAGGTTCCGAGGGGAGTTATGGAACTCGTCTTTTCCTCGTCCCCTTCCGCCATCCGGACTTGATGGTAGCCCGAGTAGGCGTCTAGGAAGCTCATGAGCTCGCACCCCGCAGTGGAGTCGACGAGCTGATCAATCCGTGGGAGTGGGAAATTGTCTTTGGGACAGGCGCGGTTAAGGTCGGTGAAGTCCACGCACATCTGCCACCTGCCGGTTGATTTCTTGACGAGGACGGGGTTCGCGAGCCACTCGGGGTGCAGGACCTCCCAAATGAACCCCGCCTCTCGAAGCCGGGTGATCTCCACCTTGATTGCCTCTTGGCGCTCGAGGGAGAGTTTCCGCAGCTTCTGTTTGACCGGGGGGTGACCGGGGGCCACTGCGAGCTTGTGCTCAATGACCTCCCGGTCGACGCCCCGCATGTTTGAAGGCTTCCACACAAAAACATCGGAGTTTTCGCGCAGAAAAGCCGCAAGTTGCGCTGCATGCTCCTCGGGGAGCTCCGCCCCGATCCGGACGGTTTTGTCTTCGTCGCCCGGGGACAGCAGGACCTTCCGGAGGCCCCCTTCTGGACGCGGCTTGGGGAGGGGCCTCCCAGGCGGTGGCGCAGCGGCGTCTAGTTCCGGGGGAGAAGACTCCCCCCCGGGCGTCTTTATGAGGTTGACGCTTCCGATTGTGGCCACAGCGCGCTCGTATAGAGCACGGGCCATGTCTTGGTCTCCCCGGACATTGATCACACCATGCGGCCCGGGGATCTTCATGCAGAGGTAGTTTTGATGGGTGGCAGCCCCCAGCCGGTTGATTGTAGTCCTCCCCATAATCGCGTTGTAGGAGGAGGGGAGATCTACTACGTCGAAGCGGACCAGCTCGGTCCGGTAGTTCTCCGGGGTGCCGAACGTCATAGGAAGATCTACCTTGCCCACGGGGTGGATCGCCTTTCCCGGGACAAAACCTTGCAGGGGCCCGGCAGCGGGCTGCAGGAGCTTCTCATCCACTTGCATCTCTTTGAAGGCCTTCAGAAATAGGATGTCGGCAGAGCTCCCGCCGTCCACGAGGATGCGAGCCAGGTGGCAGTTGTAGATATTCGCGGAGACAATGAGCGCGTCGTCGTGGGGGAAGCGAACCCCTCGCGCGTCTTCCGCCGTGAAGGTGAGGGGGACGTCCGACCACTTAGGTGGCGGGGACGCGTGTAGCACCCCCACAACCTTGACCTCGCTCGCGTACTCCTTATGCTAGCGCTTAGAGTCCCGCCCGGAGGCGGACCCTCCCATGATGACGATGATGCGGCGCTGAGAAGTTTGAAAGGGGAGAGCTTCTGAAGGCTCCCCCTCCTGTGTCTGCTCCCCCCCCCCCCCCCCCCCGCGGGAGCGAGAAGGGCCGGAACAGCTGGCCGAGGGGGCAAGGAGGCCGGAGTCCCCCCCCTGCCCGCGCTGGTCGAGGAACGCTGCGAAGTGTTGCAGCAGCTGATGGCAATCTCGGGTAGCGTGGGTACTGGACCCGTGGAAGCTGCACCACGGTCCTTCCCGGCTCCTCCCCGCGGGGCCTTCCCGGCCGCGCGAAGACTGTCCTCCCCCATGACCTTTCGGCCTGGGAAAGGGGCGGCTGGCCCTCGGGGGGTCGCGCGAGCCGCCTCCACCCTCGAGGACAAAGGTGTCCCGAGGTCGTGGCTCGCGACGCCCCCCCTGTCTGGGGCGTTTGGGGGGATCCCTGGCCCCCCGGTCGACGGGGGCGGGGGCCCCCTGGGTCTTCTTCCAGATGTCGTCTTCATCCGCCCGAGCGTGCTTTTCGAGTACGTTGAAGAGCTCGTCGGCGGAAGAGGGGCAGCTCCGGGAGAGTCTTCGGTGGAGCTCCCCCGGGAGGATGCCGCTTTTGCCGGCTTCGATGACTGTAGAGTCCGGGACATGGGCCACTTTGCTTTTCACTTGGGCGAAGTGCTTGAAGAAGCTTCTGATGGTTTCCCCGGTCCTCTGACGGACAGTGTACAGCTGCGAGGAGTCCAGGGGACGCACGTAGTTCCCCTAGAAGTTGGCACAGAACTCCCGCTTGAGCTGCAAGAAAGACTTGATGGAGCCCGCCTTCAAGTTGTAGAACCAGGAGCGGGCAATGCCGGAGAGGTAGAGGGGAAAGACGTTGCACTGTACCGTCTCGTCCCCCCCGGCCGCGGAGATGGCAGTGGAGTAGACTTGCACAAACTCGTAAGGGTCTGCCTCACCATTATAATGCTCGATGTGAGGAGGGCGGTAGGGCCGCGGCCACCGGATGCTACGAAGTCTTCGGCATAGGGGCTGGTTTGCCCCCTGCACTTCCCGGGGAGAGCCCCGGTCGCTGTCTTCTTTCACGGGACCTTCGTTGTCTGAGTCTGGAAGCGGTCCGAGAGGTCCGCTAGAGTGGCGGTAGCGACGCTTTTCCTCTGGACCGGGACTGAGTTCCCGGACATCCGGGCTCTCCGCCGGAGAGGTTGGCTCTTCAGAGGGTCTCTTTCCCCGACCGGTGCGAGAGCGAGGCTCCCCGCGCCCGCGGCCTGGGGGAAGTTCTTCCCCGCGCTCTGGTGAATGCATTTGCTCGACCTCCCCCCGGGTGAAACGGACCTGTCCCGCCGAGGGAGGGAGCTCATGCACTGTAGCTACTGGCCCAGAGGCTTCCGGAGCCGATTGGGGGGAGCCCCCTGCGACGGCCCCCGGGACCGGAAAGGGGGAAGCCCCTGTATTATCCTGAACCGGGGAGGGGGCGCCCACGGCGACACTTGGAACCGAAGTGGAGGGGGCCCCAGTGGCAACGACCGGAACCGGCGAGGGGGAAGCCCCCGCGGCGACGTCCGGGACAGGGGAGCCCATGCAGGGGGAAGTCCGCTGAGGCGCGGGAGCTACTCTGTCGACCGCCCCCGGTGCGGTAAACGCGACACGAGAGGCGGGACTGGCTCCCGGCGTAGGGAAAACCCCCGGCATAAAGTGGGCTCCCGGCCCCGAGAATAGGCCTGGGACGGGGTACCCCCTGGTGCCACGAAGGGCCCTGGCATGAAGTAGCCTCCCGGCACCAGGACGGGCCCGGGTGCCGGGAAGGGCCCGGACGTATATCCCGCGGGGGAGGGAACCCCCCGGCAGGATCATACGGGGCGAACAAACTCCCGGAGGCCGGAGGGACCGCCGGGTAACCCATAAATGGGGGCATGTTCCCCGGATACGGGTGTGACGCAAATGTGGGTGATCCGGGAGGATCTCCAAGTCCTGATCGTATACGGATTCGCGACCAAGTCATGATCGCATACGGATTCGCGACCAAGTCCTGATCGCATACGGATTCGCGACCAAGTCCTGATCGCATACGGCTTTGTGACCTTAACCGTGTTCGGAAAGGTTTCGCGACCATGGATTGGTTCGCGACCTGGAAAAGGAATTCGTTCCCTGTTCGGAATTGTAATCCTATATATATAACTAAGCTTATCTGTTTAGGAATAGTTAAGTTAGTTATATGAGTCTAATACGTTTAGGATTACTAAGTCTGATACGTGCTCATACGATTGGACTATAAATACCTTGTAATAGGTCTAGTTTAGATCATTGAAGAGTCATAGAACTTATTTGAGTTTTAGACACTTATAGTTCCTTCGACGTAGGCAAGTGTGCCCAACGTTCGACGTGTAAATCCCTCTTTGAAATAAAGAGTTGTGCAATTACTTTGGGTTTCGGTATTTCCGAGTAAGATCCCGTTATTCCGCATATTAGAATCTGGGCGAGCCTAGTGCGAAAACCAAGACTAGGTCTCAAACGGATCAAGTTGGTATCAGAGCAACTTTCCTATCCTGTGGATGGTGAAGACTCGCCAGGGTTACAAAACTTCCGGCGAAATTCCAGGTGATCAATTGATGGTTCCTACAGCCGCGTCTCCGACAATGTCTGATGATACCCCCGTTCAAGCTAACCTAGCTGAAAAAGTGGCTAAGCTCTCCACCGACATGGAAACCGTGCTTGCTTGGATTAAGCAGCAGGCCATGATTGTACCTCCTGAAGTAGGGAAGGTTATGGGTGAGAAGACTGGTGAAGACTTGCGCAGGGCAGACGAAGATGAAGACGAAGGCGACCACAAGACCGACGACCTCGCCAACACCTCCTTAGCTGTCGGATCTTTTAAAGTCAACGCTAAGATTGATATACCCATATATGATGGGGTGATCGATGCCGAGAAGCTGGATTCTTGGATCGACCAACTTGAGACCAACTTTGACCTGAAAGGGTTTAGTAGCGCTCAAAAGGTCAAATTTGCACCTTTGAAGATGAAGGACCACGCCAAGACATGGTGGAAGTCCCTTGTCACCAGTGGTGAAGCTGACGACCTTGCGTGGGGTCAATTCAAACGACTTCTGCGACAAGAATTCTATCCGATGGGTTACCTTGAGGAGAGATGGGAGCGTTGGCACAGATTGTACCAACGGCGCCACTAGACCGTCCAAGACTATACGACAGAGTTTCGGCGACAAGCAATGGTCATTGGCATCTCACTATCCGACCCTCAGGTATTTCAGAAGTACACATCTGGACTTCAGAAATCGATCAGTACTGAGCTAAGTCTGTTCGGTGTCCAAGACATTGCGACGAAGAATAAATCCCGCAACGACAAAAGCACGAAGGAAAATGCGACCTCGGCAAAGAAAAAGCCGAGTCCGAAGAAGAACGCTTCAAAATCGGGCATGGGTGCCTTTTGCGAAAATTGTCAAGTCGCGGGGCATACCAAGGACAAATGTTACAAGCTTCATCCTGAACTTCGACCAAAGAAAAACGGACCAGGGAAAAGAACAGCCATGGCTACTGCGACTTCACCCGACGAAGAAGTTGTCCGAGTGAATTCGGTTAATGAGGCGGATACGACCTTGTCTCTGATGGCAATGCCGAAGGAGAAGGGTTCCGATCCACCGAACGACCATCACCCAACGGAGGACTTGTTCACCATCAACATCCAGGTGAAGCACGAAGTGGTCGCAGCGATATTCGATCCAGGAAGTCAGAAGAATCTGGTCTCCGCTGGACTGGTTCGGCGACTTGGTTTGAAGACAACCACACACCCGCGACCATATCCGCTGGGTTGGTTTACATCCGACGTGAACCAACAGATTACGAGTCAGTGTGTGTTGAAGTTTGCGATCTCTGCACGATATATCGATGAGGTGCAATGCGATGTTGTCCCTATCGATATCTGTCAGGTGATCTTTGGGAGTCCGTATCTGTATGATCGAGACGCTCACTTCCATCGGCGAGCGCAAGAATACGACCTCACCAAAGACGGAGTTAAGTTCGTGATCAGTAGAGACATCCACGTCAACACTTCGAACTTGATTACCGCAAATCAAGCCAAACGAATTGTTAATGCATGTCACAAGTATGTGCTTGTCATGATTCGACCCATTGATCAAGGTGAGGGTACTCGACCAGCATTGTCGCTGGCGTGCCGAGAGGATTCTGGTCGTTTGTCGGGACTGCTGGAGGAATACAGTGATCTGTTCGAGACTACCCAGGGTCGTCCGCCGAAACATCTAGTCGAGCACGAAATTCAGCTTGTGTCCGATACGACACTGCCCAATCTGAGTATGTATCGCAACTCAGTATTGGAGAATGAAGAGATCAAGAGACAACTTGGTGAGTTGCTGAACAATGGTGTCATTCAACCGAGTAGTTCACCTTGTGGATCTCCTGTGGTGTTAGTACCAAAGAAAGATGGGACTTGGCGTAGGTGCATCGACTATCGAGCACTGAACAAGATCACCATCAAGAACCGGTACCCCCTTGTAACACCCTGTTTTTGCCAAACCCTAAAATAGCCAAAATCCACATCTTGACCCCAAACCCTATTTTGCTTCGGCCATTCCCTTCTAACTGTTGTTCAGAACATTTTTCCCTTCGGGATCATCTCCAAAATCTTATCCTAAAGCTGAGTCTCGACCCCTGCCATTTGTAAAACCCTAATTACCCTAATTTTACCCTAAACTGCTTTTCCCCAAATTTTGTCGAAACCCTTCAGATCATGCCCGATCTTACCAAACTCTGGCCAGATGAGTTCTAATAATTTTATGCAACTTATCTGCGAAATCAGATTTCAGATCAGCCCTCCAGATCTCCAGATTTGCAGATCAGTCCCTGGAGCAAAGTTCTGAAAATTGCAAATCAGCCCTTCTATTCTTTTCGGCTGTTTTCGACCAGCCCCTGGTCGTTGCCCACGACCAGCGCACGAGTCGCCGTTGCCGCACCGTGTTCTCGCCGTGTTTGCTCGCCGCCGGTCACCGCTTCTTGTCGCTTGTGCCCGTGAGCTGCTGTGCCACCCCGTGCGCACGTGCCAGCGCCGTTGCTTCGCCTCGCCCAGCGGATAAACGGCCGCGCTCCAGAGCTTTGTTTTCGCGCGCGCTCCCGTTGCCGTGGCATTTGCATGGCACTACGTGTCGTTGCCGGAGCTGTGCCGCTGCCTCCGCATCTGCGCCGTTCCAGGTGAAGTTCCGATGCAACCGACAAGGTCAGCAAGGCTGCAACACCGCCTGAAGCGCATCACATCACCGTCGCCATCGTTGCGCCTGCGCCCGACAAGCTTCTCCCCGGCGCAAGCAACCGCTGTCGCTTTATCCCTCGCAAGCTCCGCCCCTGGACCTATTTAAACCCTCCCTGTGCCTTGAGAGCCTCAAGCCTCCAGAAAATCGGCTAAGTCCCAAACTCCACCGTTTTCGCTTTCTTCTCCGGCGAGCCAGTGAGTGAGCTCACGGTGCCGGCCCATCTCGCTGCACCATTCTCCAATCCAAGGCCACCAGTGAGTTCCCCTCTTCACCCTTTCTGTGTAGTAGCAACCAATTTCTCCCCAGCGCCGGCAATCGCCGGAAAGGCCCAACTGCCCTGTTTCCCCAATGCTAACCAATTCGTCCCGAATTAGCTCTCGTCCCAGTAGTAGAAACTGATCCTTAGCCATTTCTTAGCAAGCCTATGGAATCCAAATCCCCAATTGAGCTCAAATCGAAGAAATCCCATTTTGGAACCTCGGCCGTTCGCCGGACCTCGGCGCCAAGCTTCTCCGGTCATTCTCCGACCAAATTGACTGCACCAGTAGCTTCTACACTCCACCCTTTCACTCCCTGAGCAAAGAATCGAGTTCAAACGCCTTGTGGCAAAAATCCCCAATCCCCAGTGTCGTCTTCTCCAGCGCCGGTCGCCGGAATTATTTCCCGGCCGATCTAGCCCCTGAAACCTTGTCCTTTAGCTTTGCCTCAGCTCCCTGAGCAATTCTTTCCACTAGCCCGACACCTGGATCTGCCTAGATTGTGAGTTATGCCTTTGCCAAATCCTTGTCCAGAGCTGTGCCTGTGCCGTGTCGCCACCGCAGTTCATCACCTGATTTGGCCACCCTCCAGCCACTTACTGTCCTTGAGCCTGTTGAGTGATTTGTTTCTGTTAGTAATGCCTACCTCCCAGACAAAGTAGTGCATCATTTGGAGCTCTAAATCAAAAGTTATGCCATGCCCTAGTTTCTGGCCATGTCCAGCACTATGTCAGTGCATGTCAGCCACTGACATTGACCTTGTTCAGCCCCTTCTGGTTGAGCAATTGAAATGCCACCTTGTCCTTTAGATTCCTGGAGTTGAGATCTACAACTTTCTCTATTATCACTTCTCCAGAAAACCATCCTAAGATCAGTTTGAAGCTATGCCAAAGCCATGAACCGAATGTCGACCCTCCGACGTTCAATCCTTTTTAGCCGTTTCTTCGACCAGAGCCCTTGTGACCTTGCCCTAACCTTTTCCCCTGCATGCATGACTTATTTACTTAATAATTTCTATGGAAACTATTTTCTGTATGCTTATGGTATGTGTTTGTGTGTTGGTTGATTGCCGCAGAGTCAGAAGCTGAAGGAGCAGAGGAAGTCTTTGAAGATCCGTCTGAGTACTTAGACCCAGCATTGCAAGGCAAGCCTCATTCCTTTGATCATGTCTCGCCCAATATTTTCATATGAAGTATATTCACTGTTTCTTACTATGCATGCTTATTTGAGATACAAGTTATGTTTGAATGACATGAATAGATATCACCTAATGAATCATGAAACCCCTTTTGTTATTGAACCTTTATATATATGTTTTTGTCACCCTAGGACTCATATACTGGATATCCACATTAAACTTGAAATAGTCAAATACATGAGAAGTTATGATCAAAACCGTTTTGTCAAGAAAACTGATAAAAGGGATCAGTAGTGAGGATTGGTTTGTATGGAGAGGGTGCGGTGCGCACCAGGGAATGTGAATGTTCCTCACTATTGGTTCATAAGGACGAGAACCTTGTGCTGTGTCTCTATGCGAATTGTAAACGTACCAACCACTTGCCTGGTGTGGGACAGGCACAACTTAGTAGCTTTTTGGTATTAGCAGTTCCCTGCATGGTTTGTCGGTCTGGTTTCTCGCGTGGAAACTGGTGGGCCGCAGTTCGGCCATGAGTGATGTGAGTTCAGAAAAATGATGAGAGATAAAGGTGGAAAGAAGGAAGACGCCCTACGCCTCAGATTAAGCCGTGCGCGGTTGTAATCTTGAACGGTCATATGTCTTGCGTGGACACAGACCAAGGCTATGTGTCTTGCGGGAACATAAGCCAGAGGCTAGGAAATAAGGCAGTGGGGAGGACCCACAACGGTACTTGAGACTTAATTGTCTATTTACCGGGCGGGGATACTGTTAATACTGAACTGCAAAAGCGTTGTGTGATCTCGGCCTTGTCACATGTGTATAAGTCACATGGAGCTGATCCGACTTGAAAGCCGAGTGAACCAGTGGATTTAAAAAGAGGTACACCTTTGCAAAGTATAAAAGAAGTATCAGATACTCTGTACTCCCAGGTTCAGGAGTCTTTTCGTAGTGGAAGTTATCCATGGGTTATAGCACAAGTAATGTTTTGGAATGTTTTCATAATGCGGTTAACAAAGTAGTGACTCATGGGAGACCACTACATCTAATGTTTTATTGAAAACCTGTTTAATGTTTAAAGTATCATTTTCATGACAAAAGTACTGTTTTACCGAACAGATGCCTTGGAAATCTATATATCTCTATCCATATGAAACTAAAACCTCGGAATCATATGTTTCACCCTCATGTAAGTACAATTGCATTAATCCCTGGAATGAGTGTTGCTGAGCACCAAGTGCTCACCCTTGCATTTATATCCCACTGTAGAAGAGGGATTCGAGGATCCCGATTCCTTCAGTTATGAGTACTCAGCAGAAGATGGAAGTGCCCCGGACGAGCCCACGTTCTAGAAGGATTATGCACCAAGTCAAGTCAGATGTGGGAGAAGCCTCTCCAACTCCGCTGCTGATTGAAGTCAAGCTGTTTGTCGTTGCTTTGTGCTTTATGTTGTGTGTTCGGTACTTGGATACTGATTCTGGTTCTGATAAACTGGTTATTTTCTTAGCAACTCTACTTAGCGCCATTTTCGGTGCTTTGGCTATGTAATGTTGGCCATGTTGGCCTGATACTTGTTTAATGATATTACTATGCTTGTGTGGTTTAAGCTCATGTGGCATCATGCTGTGTGTAACCTACCTGGGCGGTTACCAAGGTGATCCTCAAATGGGGGTCTCACAGCCCTTCCTCGTATTGATGACCTGCTAGACCAATTGAAGCATGCTGTTGTCTTCTCCAAATTGGATCTTAAGTCAGGATATCATCAAGTCAGCATCCGAGAGGAGGATACATGGAAGACCGCGTTCAAAACACGGCAAGGTCTGTTCGAATGGCTGGTCATGCCGTTTGGTCTCTGCAATGCCCCGGCAACTTTCATGCGTCTTATGAATGACGTATTGAGACCGTTCATCGACGACTTTGTGATCGTGTATCTCGACGACATATTGGTTTATAGTCGTTCGTGGGATGAGCACCTCATTCATGTCGAAAAGGTGTTCGAACAGCTTTGGCAACATCGACTTCGCCTCAACCGTAAGAAGTGCGAGTTCGGCTAGCAAACTCTACTTTATCTCGGATTCATAATCGGCAACGGTACGTTACAAATCGACCCGGACAAGGTCAACGTGATTCGCGAATGGCCGCGACCGCGAACGTTACGGATGTGCGTAGTTTTGTGGGAGCATGCCAATACCTTCGGAAGTTCATCAGACACTTCTCGATTATGGCTTCTCCGTTGCATGCATTAACCAGGATCGATCAGAAGTTCGAGTGGACAGGGAAACATGAGGACACGTTTCTCTTGCTGAAAAGGAAGATCAGCGAGGCGCCTGTGTTAGCTTTGCCGAATCTCCAGAAACCGTTCGAGCTAGAAACCGATGCCTCAGGTTATGCGATGGGCGCAGTGCTCATGCAAGAAGGTCGACCAGTGGCATATCACTCAAAGTTATTCCAGGGAGCTCAGAAGAACTACCCGACTTATGATAAAGAGTTATGCGCACTGCATTAGGCCGTGAAACATTGGCGGTGTTATCTCTTGGGGAAAGAGACGGTTGTCCACACCGACCATCAACCATTGCAATATTTGCAAACTCAGTCCAAGCTACAGCAAGCTCGGCACATGAAGTGGATGTCGTATCTGCAGCAGTTAAATCTGGTGATTAAGTACAAGAAGGGCGTACACAACAAATTGGCGGATATGTTGTCGCGACCACCAGTTACAACCCTCTGTTTATCAGCGTTCATGCAGATCGAGCCATCATGTCATGATGACTATGTCACTATGTACAGTGAAGACCTTGATTTTCAAACAGCACTGACTGAGGTCGAAACAGGGAACCCTACAGTGTTTGTTCGTCGAGAAGGACTCTTGTACAAGGGCAATTTACTTTGCATACCTCGTGGAGCACCTCGAACTCAATGGAAGCGAGAAGCGCACACATCGAAGGTAGCTGGTCACTTTGGGGTTACAAAGACGTTGCAAAATCTTCACCGACATGTTTTCTGGCCGCGTATGCAGCAAGATGTGGCTAGGTTTGTTCGAGGCTGTGGTCTCTGCAGCATCTCAAAACCGGCAAACTGAAAATTAGGTTTGTACACTCCTTTGCCAGTTCCATCACGACCATGGGAGAGCATATCCTTGGATTTCTTGGGAGGATTGCCTAAGACCCGACGTGGCAACGACTATCTATTCGTGGTCATTGATCGGTTCTCCAAAATGATTGTTCTTATACCTTGTCGGAAGATTATCACGGGAGAAGAGCCAGCTCGGGTATTCTTTCAACACGTTTGGACACACTTCGGACTGCCGACTTCTATTGTGTCTGATCGCGATACCCGGTTCGTTAGTCACTTTTGGCGATCGCTCTGGACGATGATGGACACCAAGCTAAAGAGGAGTACTGCTTTTCATCCGCAAACTGATGGTCAAACCGAGGTGGTTAATCGCACAGTCGTTCATCTCTTGAGAGGATATAACTCGAAGCACCCGAAGACCTGGGATGAAAGCATACCGTACCTATAGTTTGCTTTTAATCGAGCAGTGCATGGTTCGACTGGAAAGTCGCCGTTTGAGGTCTGTTTAGGATTTCTACCACAGAGTCCATTTGATATGGAGTTTGTGATCCCTACCTCAGCACAGAACAGCAAGGAAGCATCTGATCAGGATCGAGCACAAAAGTTCCTGGAAGGTATTCAACGACTCCATCGTGAGGTTGAACAGAACTTGCTGAAAGCTCAACTCAAGTACAAGGCGCGACATGATCGGCACCGAGTTGATGCGCAATTTCAAGAAAGTGATATGGTATGGTTACATTTGAGTAAGGAGAGACTTAAAGGTGAAGGTAAGAAGCTCGAACCCATTCGTTATGGTCCTTTTCAGATTTTGCAGAAAGTGGGTAATAATGCTTGTCAGCTTGAGTTACCTCCATACATGGATATTTACTCGGTTGTCAATGTTGAGCACCTCAAACTCTTCGAGCCTTCAATGTTGCATGATGAGCCAGATACCATAGTACCATCCGTTGAAGACTTGGTCTATCAACGAGGCGAACCTTTACGTGACGATGTGATTCTGGAGAGGAAGGTGACTACCACCCGCAGTGGCACAAAGGAGACTTTTCGAATCGGTCGGAAAGATCAACGAGCACGTACGGCAAAGTGGTACACAAAAGAAGATGGACAAGCCCAATTTCCACATCTCCAGTTTGATCAAGAGGTCGCAACGGGGGTTGGCTCCTTCTCAACAAGGGAGTCATGATCCGGGAGGATCTCCAAGTCCTGATCGCATACGGATTCGCGACCAAGTCCTGATCGCATACGGCTTTGTGACCTTAACCGTGTTCGGAAAGGTTTCGCGACCATGGATTGGTTCGCGACCAGGAAAAGGAATTCGTTCCCTGTTCGGCATTGTAATCCTATATATATAACTAAGCTTATCTGTTTAGGAATAGTTAAGTTAGTTATATGAGTCTAATACGTTTAGGATTACTAAGTCTGATACGTACTCATACGATTGGACTATAAATACCTTGTAATAGGTCTAGTTTAGATCATTGAAGAGTCATAGAACTTATTTGAGTTTTAGACACTTATAGTTCCTTCGACGTAGGCAAGTGTGCCTAACGTTCGACGTGTAAAGCCCTCTTTGAAATAAAGAGCTGTGCAATTACTTTGGGCTTCGGTATTTCCGAGTAAGATCCCGTTATTCCGCATATTAGAATCTGGGCGAGCCTAGTGCGAAAACCAAGACTAGGTCTCAAACGGATCAGTGGGGGCCGGAGGCCGCGCCAACACGCTGAGAAGCTCATCAATAGAGCGCTGGGCGCGGAGCTGGCCCTCCACGAGAGCCTCAAGCAGGGCGTCCCGGGGAGCCGGGGGAGCCGTCGGGGGGAGACTGGTCCCAGCCGAGGTCCCCGCAGTCACCGGGAATGACCTGGAGGTGGAAGCACCTAAGTTAAGAGAAAGGGAGGGAGGCGGTACCTAGGCCAGGCCGCCTCCGGGCGGAAGCGCCGGGACAGTAGTGTCCCGGACGGGCGGCACCGGGTCTCCGAGACCCTAGTCACCGGGAAGGGTGCGAGCCCTTGTTCTTGGGGGAGCCATGGCGTCTTGTCACGAATCCCCACGGACGGCGCCAACTGTCGTGGTATTGCGAATACCCCGGCAGGTTTTGAGAACGATCCTAGCGAAGATTACGCGGCGCGGGTTGACCGGATGACCGGTCCTCCCCCGCCGGACAAGCACAAGAGATGACACGAGGATTTATACAGGTTCGGGTCCCGGTGGGGGCCCTAGTCCTGTCGACGCGCTCCCGACCGGAGTCGGCTGGGGTGGTTATCTCCGGGGGAGAGGGTTCCGGAGCACGCCTGTGAGTTTAGCTATTCCAATAAAAGTGATTCGATCCTTACAACATAGGGGTACAAGGGCTATTTATAGCCCCAAAAAGAAGCAAAAAGCCTAAACTAACCCGGAAGCCACCGTCGGATTGAAGGGTAGGAACGTCCTTCTCCCGGTCAAACGTCTTGGATGCTTGACAGGTGGTCGTTGCTTCCCGAGGCGCTCCTCGCGTGACCTGCACGTGACAAATCAACTCGAGACTTTACCTTTAGAAGGGCGATGATGTGCGGGACATGCCCCGGAGGCAAGGTCCCGGGGGCCAAAAGGCGGCGCCCGGGACGGGCACCGGAGGCCACAATCCCCGGGCAAGAGGCGGCGCCCGGGACCTATCCAAGAGGCAAGGTCCCGGGGGCCAAGTGGCGGTGCCCGGGACGCACCCCGGCGGCAAGGTCCTGCGGGCCAAATGGCGGCGCCCGAGACGTCCCCGGAGGCAAGGTCCCGGGGACCAAATGGCGGCACCCGGGACGTACCCGGAGGCATGATCCCAGGGGCCGAATGGCGGAGCCCGGGGCAGGCACCGGAGGCCACAGTCCCCAGGCGAAATGGCGGCGCCCGGGACGTCCCCGGAGGCAAGGTCCCGGGGGCCAAATGGCGGCGCCCGGGACGTATCCGTAGGCATTGTCCCGGGGGCCAAATGGCGGCGCCCAGGGCAGGCACTGGAGGCCACAGTCCCCGGGCGAATGGCGGCGTCCGAGACGTGCCCCGGAGGCAAGGTCCCGGGGGCCAAATGGCGGCGCCCGGGACGTACCCGAAGGCATGGTCCCGGGGGCCAAATGGCAGCGCCCGGGACGTCCCCGGAGACAAGGTCCTGGGGGCCAAATGGCGGCGCCCGGGACGTCCCCGGAGGCATTGTCCCGGGGGCCAAATGGCGGCGCCCGGGGCAGGCACCGGAGGCCACAGTCCCCGGGTGAATGGCGGCGCCCGGGAGGCGCCCCGAAGGCAAGGTCCCGGGGGCCAAATGGCGGCGCCCGGGGCAGGCACCGGAGGCCACAGTCCCCGGGTGAATGGCGGCGCCCGGGACGCGCCCCGGAGGCAAGGTCCCGGGGGCCAAATGGCGGCGCCCGGGGCAGGCACCGGAGGCCACAGTCCCCGGGCGAATGGCGGCGCCCGGGAGGCGCCCCGGAGGCAAGGTCCCGGGGGCCAAATGGCGGCGCAATCCCCGGGCAAGTGTGAACTTAAGTGGACTTAGTCTCTCGGAGATTTCCCCCAACATCATTCTATGTGCAACCAAACCTGGGCAGTTACCACCGGATTCCTCATATGAGGGTGCCCACATCCATCCTCCCAAGAAGCCATTCATCACAGCTGAGCAAAAATTGATCAGAAATGAGTAATTGAAACAAAGTTAATCTAGGTTCAATTCATCAACTACACATCTATCAATTCAGTTCAGGAAATTGAATGGAACACTAGAATGGACATCTCTAGATTCACAAAATCCACTGCCATTACACAGTTTAACTCCCGACAAACCTAAATCATAGATTCACAAGAAGAAACAGAGTACGTTTCATTTTAGAACACCCTCAAATCACTATGTACAACATTGGTCCACACAAATACTCAGATAGAATTAAAACCACCAGTTTCAAACAGAGATCATTCACAAACAAGGTTCAATTCATCATAATAACTATCACATTGCATCATAGATCGCAGTTTGTTTATCAAAATTGATTTGAAATCAATTCACACAACAAATAAAATTCTACTAGCAGCTATTCCAATTACCAGTTTGATCAGTTGCTCATCTCAGCACATATGCAAGGCAATTTCATCACAGAGCAAAGGGGAAGGAGGGAGAGGTTGATCACAGAATGCTTGACAAAATTGAAGCTTGAGGAGGACTGCTCGAGGAGCTGCGGTGGTTGAAGTCGTGGGAGAAGGTCGAAGCGCACAATGCAGTTGTGGTCATCACGGCTGCGAGCTCAGGCTTCATCGGAGCTGCTCGTGGTCGAAGTCATCGACGCAACTGTGGTCGTCACGTCTATGGTCGAAGAGGGAGCCCCATGATGACCAAGCACGGTGGAGCAGTCGTAGCCCAAGAAACGAGCTGGTCGTCGTCATATCGGTTAAGAGGTCATGGTCGCTGGAGAGTCCAAAGAAACACCCTGGTCGTGGTTGTCAGAGTTGCGATCAGAGGGAGTGAGGAAGAGGAAAAGGGCAAAAAGTAGCACAATTGAGGCGGCGCCAGATCCACGGGATCGACAGCAGTATGTTTGATGGAGGCGGCACACAACGGTGGAGTGTGGCGGTGGCGCTGATCTGATGAAATCTACAGCAGAGTGGCATGGGCTCGATTTGAGGAGATCCAGCGAGTGGTGTCGGCGTGTAGAGTGGTGTAAAGGTGGCGAGGGTGGTGCAGATCTGGGTGGTGGCGCCGACATTCGAGGAGAAGCGGCGGCCGAAGAGGAGGGAACCGGAGGAGGAGGAGAGGAGAGGCTCGGGAGCACATCAAAGATGAGAGTGCAAGAGAGGAGAGTGGAGGCGGTGCAAGATCCAGCGGCGGGATGATGCTGATCCAGCATCGTGTGGGCAGTGGAGAAGAGAGCAAGAAAAGAAGGAAGGAGGAGAAAAAAAAGGGAGAGAGGAAGGAAAAGAGGGGGGGCGCAGAAAAGAAGCTCACTGAGGAGGCTAAGGGAGATGCTGCATCAGTGGCGTACGGTCTGGCCGTCATCAGCGTGGTGGACGGAGGTTTGGAAACTAGTGGCAAAGGCATAAGAAGAAATAAGAGTACAAAGAACCAGGCTCCAGATCCAACAGAGGCCAACGGCTAGGGTTTTGAGGAGAAATGGTAATTTTGCAAAAAGGTCCTCAATTTTTTCACAAATTTCAATTTGGTCCTCCCACTTAGGGTTTTGGCATTTCTGTGCCTAGGCTGATTTGCAGGGGGTTCTGAGTTTCTAGAAATTACAAAAGAGCCCTTGGCTACTAGGTTTTGGAATTTTGAACTTCCGGAAACTCCGATTTCAGCACGGTCAAGTCCTACACGTCCGTAGAAACACGTGCTTCTATCCAGAATCGACCGAAGGTCAGGTTTAGTCAATGAGGCACGTCCCGTTAGCCAAAATTGATCCAATTCGCGCTGACCTGCAACAAAAATTGGGAAACAAATAATCCAATCAATTTGGCGACAAATTTAGAATAACCTAGGTATATGACGAGGTATATGACTAAAATGTGCATAAACATGGGGGAAAATATATGAAAAAAATCATGCAAATCATATAGATATCAACCGTTCACTTCGGAGTACTAGGCATGTTTGGACACTACTCGCGGATGTTCACCCACAATGTGAGAGGGTGTGAACCGTGTTAGGGATATGTCCTAGAGAAAATCACAGAGATGTATTTATCTTTGTTTTGTTTATGACATTTGAATAATATATTATTTTGTTTTTGAATAAATTATCATCTTAGTTCGATCAACAAGTATGTGACTTGTTTGTGAAACTCTAAATTTATTTAATGATATTATTCTATAAAGTCCCTGATACATTATCTTTAAATAGGACATTATTGATTAATGGATTAACACATATATTGATTGATGGTCATGTTTCATGGACCATTAATATAAGATATCAAATTAATAATGTGGACATATATTGGAGAATATAATGTTGGATAAACTCATTTTGAGACACTGTTTGGATTTGTCATTTAAGTGTCACCAGTTGGTCTCAAATAATGTTTATGATTGATCCTTAGACTTGAGACCATCATAGTTTCCAACATCTGTAGTTGTATATTTTGATATTACCAAATGCTACTTTTAATTGAGTGGTAATAAAAGTAATATTTTGGTATACTATACGCCATGCGGAGGAATGTAAATGGTTAAGATGGAATTTGCATCTCTCATATAATGAGAGAGATATTTCTAAGCCCCTCGATATAGATGAATTGAGAAGTGCATGGTCATGCCGTTTGTGGTTGAGTGTCAACTACGGAAAGATCAGTTCACTATGAGATCGAGAACGGATTGAACTGTGCAAGGGTGGTACATTTCCTACCTTGGGTTTAATCTGGTATCGTATGGCAAGAGGATCAACATGAAGACATTATATAGGTTCATTGATTATGATCTTCGTGTGTATTTAGATGGTCGTTATGCCCTGTTAGGGGCCACTATCGACTTACAATTCGGGTAAGTATTCCCAGGTCGTCACCAGATATGCATGAACATACAGGGTCGCACACTTAACAGGTTGGAACAATACAATTTGGATTAAGTCTATTGTGGGGTTTCCGTATCAGATTCGGAGACTTAATGTTAGACTCCTTATGTTGATCCAAGGATGCTGACTAGAGGGGGGGTGAATAGGCGGTTTTTAAATTTTTACTTTCAATCTAGTGATTAACAACCTAAATTGCAATAATAATGCTCAAAAGATATGAATGACAATTCAAGACAAGTTTTGCAATTCCTCAAGGATTAAGAGCAACAATTCAATCTCTAGGAATATAAAGCAAGTAATAGAAATAACCGAAGAGATCGAATTTTTCCCGAGGTCTCGGAAATTTGCCGATTTCCACTAATCCTCTTTGAAGCGCTCTTTGCTAGAGCTTATGCTTCGATATCACTAGGGGTAGCCCTTCTCCTCTCTGGATAGGCGAGCTCCGAGCCTTTACAATCAATCGCTAGGCCTCTCCGACACACACCATCGATGGAGAGATCGCCGGACCTCCCGGGTCGTTTAGGTGACGGCAATCACCAAGAGTAACAAGCCTAGCACCTTGCTTGATCAACCTCAAAGCTTGAAGAACAAATATGCAAATGCAATTGGCTTGAATTCAACTCCTCTCAACTAGCACTCAATGGTTTGCTAGGGTTTTGACTTGAAATGCAAGAGTATGAGTGTGAGAGGCTTTGCAAGTTGCTACACAAGTGTTGAGAGATGAATTTCGTGTGTATCCATCATCTACCAACAGTAGAGTTTATATACTCTCAGCAAAACGGCCGTTTTCAAGAAAATTGGGCAGAAGTTGTACTGGCCGGACATTGTCTGGTCACTTCGGACAGTGTCCGGTCAGTACAAAAAAGTTGACCGTTGCTCACGTGAATTTCAACTGTCAGTAGCCGTTTGAGAAAATTTGTGAAGGCCGGACAAATGGATTTGTCCGGACAAAACGTCCGGACAGATGTATTTGTCTCTGTAAACACTCCTGTTTATCAGAACATAACACGCCGGACAAATCGATTTGTCCGGACAAATGTATATGTCTCTGTTGACACTTGAATTAAAACAACCCATCAAATGTATAGGCCGGACATATGTGATTTGTCCAGACAAATACATATGTCATTGTTAACACATGTATTTTCAATTTCTCAGAAAATGTATTGGCCGGACATTGTCCGGTCACTTTGGACAATGTCCGGTGCATTTTAGATAAAAGCCTCCGGACAAATACATTTGTCTCGGACAGATGCACCGGACAAATTCATTTGTCTTTGATTCATGTTTTGCAATTTTCAGAGGATATTTGTATTGGACGGACATTGTCCGATCACTTCAGACACTGTCCGGCCAGTTCAAAATGAAAACAGGTTTGCTGAATTTTACTCAAATTCAACTAGAGGCTAGATGCATATGCAAATGAGTTTCTAAAGACCTCAAGGTTGATCAAAATACTTGTGCTAAGACCCCTCTTAATAGTACGACCATCTAACCTAAAAAATTTCAAAAAATAAAAACGCTAGGTTTAGATACTTGTACTTTTGTCGGGGTTTTCGTCGTTTTCGCTTCATGGAGTCTTGATAACCTTGCTTTGCTCTTTCTTGATGCTTTCTCCTCTGATTAACCTGAGTCTCACACACAAAGGTTAGTCGCAAATCTTACGGATGTCATTAATCACCAAAACCCTAATTAGGGCTCAAGATTCAACAATCTCCCCCTTTTTGGTGATTGATGACAACCGTTATTCATAAAACACATAGATATCAAGAATGAACAAGAATGAACATAAGCATATAGTGCTCCCCCTGAATCTTACATCCAAGTTCATAAACATATCCATAACAAGATATATGAGACGTATCAGCACATGTATCAACACATACACATCCATAAGCAAGATATTCAAACAACAATTTCATAACATATCCATATCCATGTTTTCATAACATATCCATATCCATGTTCATACATCAATCCATAGCAAATATGTATCCATAATATGACATATAACACAAACACATATCCACATAACAATATAACAACGACATAACACATAACACAAGCACTCCGTAACATAACTCTCCCCCTTTGTCATCAAACATCATAAAGGGAGAAGGCATATATACAAGTAGCATAGATACATAAGGAGTAACATAGATCTAGGATGGCGGAGGATGATCAGAAGAAGAATCACCGCGACGACGACGCTGATACTGTCCTGCATCAAAGCGCCCTCGCAGCTCAGAAATGTCCTGACTCATGGAATCAATACGAGGCTCGATGATGTTGAGTCGATGGTCGATGGAGCTCAATCTGGAGTCAACCTCATCGAAGCGGGTCTCAAATCTCATGGACATCTGATCTAGACGCTCCATGATCATCATGTAAGGAGCCGAGACGTCATGACTCTGAGAGATGGAGTAGGACTGTAGTGGAGAAGGAGCTCCCGCTACCGGAGACATGTGCTCATCTTCATGAGCTGGTGATCCTACTTGATTCTCATATCTGACCAGAATCCCCAAGCTCTTCATCCGGTAGTACTCCATCGAGGAGGGACGAGATGCTCGATGCAACCCAAAGTAAGTCAGAGTGTGAGCTATGAAGGGTGCGAAGGGCAAAAGCCTCTTCAAGTCCATCTGACCCTCCTGCATCTCGTGGAACATGAACTCAATGATGTTGAAAGGAGTCTCGTCAACTTGGGCCTTCAACAGACATACCATGGTAGATGTGACGACCCCGCGATCTCCGGTTTTGGGCAAGATGGTCATGCGATTGAGCTTTTCAAGAATTGCCACCGAAGGGATCACTTGAGAGACTTTACCGATATTGGGATCTGGATTGTCGAAGAGGTGAACGACATCTTCAACTCGAACTTCATCGAAGGCGAAGAGGCTGTTGTCGACGTGCTCAATCTGTAGAGCCTCTTCAAACTGTGCCTTCGTGAGTGTCCTCTTCGAGTTGTTGTTCATGAAAACGATGTGGGATTGATCCGAGGCTACATGGAGGGATGCAAAGAACGATCAGATGATATCCACGTTCCACTTCCAGTCTTCCTTCATCTCGGTGAAGGAGTACATACTGACCGCCAAGAACTTGCTCCGTAGAGGATAGTTCACCTTGCTTTTGATCAAGTTCCAGTCGATGGCCTGATGCTCAAAGACTTTGGCGGAGGAGAACCGGGTGTAGTACTGGGACATCTGAAAGGCATTCCAGAAATTTCTTTCAGTGTAGGTCCTCGGATGCTCATAAGGGTTCTTTCGACGAAGTCGCCGAATCGCACTGGCGGTGAAGGTCTGATGGCTCCTAGGTTGCTGATCACCACTGCTACTGCTACTGTCAATAGAATCTGAATCAGCAATGGGAGAGCCTATGGGAGATGCTGGAGCGGCATCGTCCTCATCTACCGCCAAAGAGTCCCAATCAATGGGTTGTGCCTGTTGGGACGATCCAAGCCCATGGCGACGACTAGTCTGCTTTACTCTTCCTGACATGATGGCTCTGGTAGAAAGAGAGATAGATATAGAATCTGATCAAGATATGACTCGATGAGAATGCTATGAGATGCATGAACTAGCCTACATGTGACTTAATTTGAACTAAATTGCACTCATGCATTCACTGATAGAGGCTTGTTTAGATCACATATCATCACTTTATACTGTTTTATTCAATTTGGCTCTAGTCAATTTTCTTTGTTCATAGTTAAGGTTCTAATGTAAGCAAAAAGAAAATATCTTCGATATACTCATCTAAACATTCATCTAGTGCATGCCATAACCTTGTACAAATTTGATGTGAATCTATGTTTTAACAGGTGATCTAACTAGTTTATTACTTTTCCATAAGAACCATACTTGATTTTGTCACAAAACCTAACCCTAGAAAGCATCTTACTCATACCATGCATGTCTATGAAAAGCTTCAATTTTGCAAAAATTAATTGATATAAGATCACTCCTGGATGTCAATTTCATGAATTTATAAGCAATTTAGACATGCAAACAAACATTTAGTCAATCTCAAAACCTAGAGTGAAATGATATGAAATGCATGAATCAGAGAGAAGAGGAAAACTAACCCAAACCAAAGAAAGAGAAGATGCACAGGAGTCCAAATCCGAGGCCGGACGAGAGAAGATCGGACGAGACCTTGTGTCCGGAGGAGAAGGGGTGAACAGTGGTGAGAGGGTGAACAGGGAAGCAAATAGAAGAGAATACACGATTTGGGGAAGAAGAAGGCTTCGGGAGATTTTAATAACCGAACAGTTATGCACACACTAGACAATGTTTGATCTGGCCGGACAATGTCCGATATGGCCGGACAAAGTCCGAACTGGGCGGACAATGTCCGGTCAGTTCAGATAAGTTCCTGAAGCTTCTGAAATTTTGCATTTTTCGCAAATTTGTCTCAATCAGGGGTTTGATTCTAGTATAAACTCAAATACCATGTTGGGAATATAGCCAGATAGCCTTGAGTTGGATATGAGAGAAGAAGATCTTAATATGAGCCTCCAAAGCACGTTTTCGGGTAAAACGAGTAAAACAGAACGGGTTTTCACCAAATCGTCAAATCTCAATGAAACTTGGATTTTTCTGAGATGTTTGGACTTGTATGAATTTGAAATACTATTTCAAGCCAAAACATGGAAGAGATTTTGGCTCAAACAGCGAAATTCACAAAATGCATGCTTTGGGTATTTTTCGTGTCAAAGCTCGTTTTCGGCCGACTTGAAAAATGTGATAATTTGCAAACCGTTGGTCTTTTGAGAAAAAGTTCAACATGAACTATCTTTGAATGATTGATCTCTAAGTGTTTCATGTAGAAAATTTTTTTCAAAACTCAACCAATTTTAATTTATGAAAATAAGTCATTTTAGGCCAAAACAAGATCGCTAGATCTTCAATTTTGTCAAAATTCTACATTTTAGCTCGAAATCCTTTCTTTTCACTTTCAAAACCTTTGAAAACATATTTGAAAGGTATTTTTGAAGGTTTTGTGTTATTTTTACATATTTTGAATATTTTAGCACTTTTTCACTTTTTTGATTTAAAAATGACTCTTTTAATGAAAGACATGCATATTTTTCCTTTTGTACACAATTTTGGGTATTCAAGCATTCAATGAGCTTGAAGTTGCTCCCCCTTAATGTGTTGTCCAAGTTTTGTTGAGAAACGACAAAGTGGTGAACTTTTGGTCTTTTTCTTCAAAATAGGAAGTGATTGGCATAGATGCCTACATTGATTGAATATATATATATATATATACACACACACATATATATACATATAAGCAATAGTATATATGCTAGACACAATCATACTAAGAACCATTTCAAGACAAGCAAAAGATCAAATAACATTTGAAATGTCAATAACATTCAATTCATTTCTTAACTTGCTAAATCTTGACTCATCCAAGGGTTTAGTGAATAGGTCCGCTAATTGATTTTCGGTTGAAACATGACTAATCACTATATCCCTTTTTGATACATGATCCCTTAGAAAGTGATGTCTAATGTCAATGTGCTTTGTTCGAGAGTGTTGAACGGGATTGTTAGCAATTTTAACGGTACTCTCATTATCATATAAAAGTGGAACACAATTGACCCTTATGCCATAATCTAACAAAATTTGCTTCATCCATAGAAGTTGTGCACAACAACTACCGGCCGAAACATATTCCGCCTCGGCGGTTGAGAGTGCAACCGAATTTTGTTTCTTTGAAGTCCATGAGACTAATGATCTTCCTAGAAGTTGACATCCACCGGAAGTGCTTTTTCTATCAATTTTACATCCGGCATAATCAGAATCCGAATATCCTAAGAGATCAAAGCTAGCATTCTTAGGATACCAAAGGCCTATGTTTGGTGTATGTTTTAAGTATCTAAAGATTCTTTTTACTGCAGTTAAGTGACATTCTCGAGGAGCAGCTTGAAACCTAGCACACATGCATACACTAAACATAATATCCGGTCTAGAAGTAGTAAGATATAATAAACTACCAATCATAGAATGATATAATTTGAGTTCTACAGGTTTACCTCCCTCGTCCAAGTCCAAATGACCATTTGTAGACATGGGAGTCTTGATTGGCTTTGCATCATCCATGCCGAATCTTTTGAGCAAATCCTTTACGTATTTGCTTTGACTCACGAATATACCTTCTTTGATTTGCTTAATTTGAAGTCCGAGGAAAAAACTCAATTCTTCTATCATAGACATCTCAAATTCCTTGGACATGGCTTCACCAAAAGCTTGGCAAAGAGATTCATTAGTGGAACCAAAGATTATATCATCGACATAGATTTGGCAAACAAAGAAGTCATCATTTATGATTTTGGTGAAGAGAGTTGTATCAATTTTTCCAACTTTAAAACCTTGTGAGATTAGGAAGTTTCGCAATCGTTCATACCAAGCCCTAGGGGCTTGCTTAAGACCATAAAGGGCTTTTGATAGTTTATAGACATGATTTGGATATTTTGGATCTTCAAAGCCCAGTGGTTGCTTTACAAATACAAGTTCCGAAATTTCACCATTTAAGAAAGCACTTTTAACATCCATTTGAAATAATTTGATTTCAAAACATGATGCAAATTCAAGTAAGATACGAATGGCTTCTAGTCTAGCTACGGGAGCAAAAGTTTCATCAAAATCTAATCCCTCAATTTGAGAATAACCTTGTGCTACCAATCTAGTTTTATTTCTTACAACTATGCCATTCTCATCTTGCTTATTTCGAAAAACCCATTTTGTACCAATTATATTGTGATCAAGAGGTTGTTCTACAAGTTCCCAAACATTATTTCTAGTAAAGTTATTCAATTCATCATGCATAGTATTTACCCAATCTGGGTCTGCTAATGGTTCATCAATGCATTTAGGCTCAATACTAGAAATGAAAGATGCATGTTCACAAAAAGATGCGATTCTAGAGCGAGTTTGAACACCTTTACCAACATCACCTATTATTTGGTTGACGGGATGATCCTTAGTGATGGTTTGATGAAGTCTTGGATTTTGCAATGCTTGATCTTCATTTTCCTTCATCTCCGGATCAAGATCAACTTGAGTAGTAACCTCCGGAACCATAGAAGCTATTTCATTTTCTTGATCGGGTGACTTTGAATCTTCATCTTTGGGCTTGATGTCCCCAATTGTCATGTTCTTCATAGCTTCTTGTAGTTCCTCATTTCCTACATTCTCAAAATCTTCATACTCTTCTTGAGAGCCATTGGATTCATCAAACTCAACATTACACGTTTCTTCAATGCATTCGGTTATGATGTTAAAAACACGATAAGTTTTGCTAGTTGATGAATATCCAACAAGAAAATCCTCATCAACACGTCTTTGAAATTTTCCAAGATGCATGCGTTTTTTAAGAATGTAACATTTGCAACCAAAAACTCAAAAATATGAAATATTTGGTTTTCTTCCAACAATTAGCTCGTAGGGAGTTTTGTTTAACAATGGATGAGTATAAAGCCGGTTTATGGCATAACAAGCAGTATTGACTGCCTCGGCCCAAAATCTAGTGGGGGTTTTATATTCATCCAACAAAGTTCGAGCCATTTCGATTAATGTTCGATTTTTCCTTTCCACAACACCGTTTTGTTGAGGAGTATATGGTACGGAAAATTCGTGTTTAATTCCAGATTCATCACAAAGCTCAATAAAATCTGAATTTTGAAACTCTCCACCATTATCACTTCGAAGTTTCTTGATGGGAAATTCAAATTCATTTTCAATATGTTTTGCAAATCTTTTAAACACACTTGGAGCATCGGACTTATGATTTAAGAAGAAGATCCAAGTAAATCGAGAGAAATCATCAACAATGACAAAACAATAGTTATTACCACCAATACTTTGAGTTTCCGATGGACCAAACAAATCCATATGCAAAAGCTCAAGTGGTCTAGATGTAGACAAAACGTTTTTAGCGGGATGAGTACTAGCAACTTGTTTTCCCGCTTGACAAGCACTACAAAGTTTATTCTTTTCAAACTTTACATTTTTCATTCCTAAGACCAAATCTCTTTTTAAAAGTTTGTTTAATTGATGCATCCCAACATGAGCCAAATGACGATGCCAAAGCCATCCCAAAGAATTTTTAGCAACCAAACAAGTTGAAATGCAAGAATCTTTTGAACCGAAATCCACCAAATACAAATCTCCATATCAAAAACCTTTGAAAATTAAAGATTTGTCTTCTAAGCTTTCAATGATAACACCATTTGGTTCCAAAATGCATCTAAGACCCAAATCACAAATTTTTGCAACCGAAAGCAAATTGAAATTCAAAGATTCAACAAGTAATACATTTGAGTAGGCGGTTTTGTAGTTCACCTAAAACTGGTTTTGTAGTTCACCTAAAAGAAAGATTGGACGCTTTTAGGTACCCAAACTTGTTTGGGTCCTTGGAAGTTAGCAACAAGGGTTTTTGGAACCCAAATCTTCTTTTTATGTTTATTTTGATAAGGTAAACCAATGAATTTAGCAATTACTTTTCCGTACTTGGTTTTCTTAAGCATGTAATGGGAGTGATACTCATTTTCTTTAGCTCTAGAAGTTGAGGGACAATTATCCGGCAAATGATCTACATCATGGCATTTATGACAAAACATATTAGTGGCCTTAACAAAAGTCACTTTATTACTCAACTTCTTTCTTTTGTTCGGTTCATACCCTAAACCTTCCTTTCTAAATGAACATCATTGCTCACTAAGAAGTTTGTCTAAGATTTCTTTTCCTTTAAAACATTTTGCTAATCCTAGATTTAGCTTTTCCACTTGTGCCTTGAGTTCTAAATTTTCTAAAATCAAGTTTGAGTTGTTACCAACAATTTCATCACAAACATTTTCATGATTAATTTCTAAATCATTACAAGTGACTGATTTGAATGAGAGACAATATGAGATGATTCATCTAGAATATCACAAGTAATTCCTATATCACTAGTTTGTTTAGAATCGATAATTTCATTAACTAGAAGTGCCTCATGCGAGTCATTTAGTTCGGCATATAAATCGCTAAGTGTTGAATATTCCTTCTTAAGCATTTTATTCTCCTTAGTTATTCTACCTAGTGCCTCATTTAATTCCATAACCATATCAACAAGTTCCTCATAAGAAGGTTCGAGATCCGATACCTTAGCATCATCACTCGCCATAAGACACAATGATGACTTGTCTTCAAGCGAAGAGGCCTCTCCAATAGCAATTCCCGCCATCTTCTTAGAAGTTGATGGTACTTCATCATCCGATTCGGATTCCTCCGATCCGGATTCCTCCGATCCGGATTACCATTCACCAATGTAGGCTTGGCCCTTGCTCCTATTGTTATAGAACTTTTTGAAGAGCTTCTTTTTACCTTTTGACCCTTCAACGTCATCTTTCCTCTCATGTGATCTTTGATGATCACCTTTCTTATTTGGACATCTTGAGGCAAAGTGTCCCTTCTCATTACATTCAAAGCATGTAATGTTCTTGAATCCGGTCTTCTTGTGTGGTCCTCGTCTTTTGTCAAACTCAAAACCCTTTTTGTTGATTTTGTTTAGGAGCTTCCGGGTCTTTCTCACAAGAAGAGCTAGATCACCATCGGAGCTCTCATCCGAGCTATCCTCCTTGGCCTCCTCGACATTTGCTTTAAATGCCAAGTTTTTCTTCTTTGATCCGGATGCTTCCACAATCCCTTTCTTCTCCTCTTTTTGCATCTCATGGGTAATAAGAGTACCCAAGAGCTCGGTAGGGTTGGGGATGTGAGATCACCATTGATAAGCACTGTCACAATTGTATCAAAGCTCGATGGTAAAATCATAAGCATTTTACGCACAATATCAATATCTTCAAATTTTGTACCTAAACCTTTGAGATCATTGATTAATAGATTGAGTCGAGTATACATGTCACTAACATTTTCAGATTCAAGCATGAAGGAGTTGTATTCTCTAGTTAATTTAATTAGCTTAGCTTCTTTGACCTTAGATGTGCCTTCATGAATTACTTCTAAGTTTTTCCACATTTCATAAGATGTATCAAGGTTACTAATGCGGTTGAACTGACTTAAATCAACACCATTAAATATGGCATTTTTTGCTTGAGCATTTGCTTGGAGGTTTTTTGCTTCTAGAGGTGTGAGATTCTCTAAATCAATGGGAGCTCTAAAACCGTCTCTAGTGACCCTCCAAACATCAAGACTAATGGATTCTAGGTAAACTGCCATCCTAATTTTCCAATAGCAATAGTTATCACCCTTGAAGAAGGGGACCTTTCCATTATAGTTTTCTTTGATCGACGACATCCTCTCTCTAGACGGTTAAGCCTAAAATGAGAGACCTAGTGCTCTGATACCACGTGTTGATCGAAGGATGCCGACTAGAAGGGGGTGAGTAGGCGGTTTTTAAATTTTTACTTTCAATCTAGTGATTAACAACCTAAATTGCAATAATAATGCTCAAAAGATATGAATGACAATTCAAGACAAGTTTTGCAATTCCTAAAGGATTAAGAGCAACAATTCAATCTCTAGGAATATAAAGCAAGTAATAGAAATAACCGAAGAGATCGAATTTTTCCCGAGGTCTCAGAAATTTGCCGATATCCACTAATCCTCTTTGAAGCGCTCTTCGCTAGAGCTTATGCTTCGATATCACTAGGGGTAGCCCTTCTCCTCTCCGGATAGGTGAGCTCAGAGCCTTTACAATCAATCGCCGGGCCTCTCCGACACACACCATCGATGGAGAGATCGCCAGACCTCTCGGGTCGTCTAGGTGACGGCAATCACCAAGAGTAACAAGCCTAGCACCTTGCTTGATCAACCTCAAAGCTTGAAGAACAAATATGCAAATGCAATTGGCTTGAATTCAACTCCTCTCAACTAGCACTCAATGGTTTGCTAGGGTTTTAACTTGAAATGCAAGAGTATGAGAGTGAGAGGCTTTGCAAGTTGCTACACAAGTGTTGAGAGCTGAATTTCGTGTGTATCCATCATCTACCAACAGTAGAGTTTATATACTCTCAGCAAAACGGTCGTTTTCAAGAAAATTGGGTGAAAGTTGTACTGGCCGGACATTGTCCGGTCACTTCGAACAGTGTCCAGTCAGTACAAAAAAGTTGACCATTGCTCACGTGAATTTCAAGTGTCAGTAGCCGTTTGAGAAAATTTGTGAAGGCCGGACAAATGGATTTGTCCGGACAAAACGTCCGAACAGATGTATTTGTCTCTGTTAACACTCCTGTTTATCAGAACATATACACGCCGGACAAATCGATTTGTCCGGACAAATGTATATGTCTCTGTTGACACTTGAATTAAAACAACCCATCAAATGTATAGGCCGGACATATGTGATTTGTCCGGACAAATACATATGTCTCTCTTAACACATATATTTTCAATTTCTCAGAAAATGTATTGGCCAGACATTGTCCGGTCACTTCGGACAATGTCCGGTGCATTTCAGACAAAAGCCTCCGGACAAATACATTTGTCTCAACTTAACTTGCCGTGAAAATTGTATTGGCCGGACATTGTCCGGTCACTTCGGACATTGTCCGGCCTATATCGGACAGATGCATCGGACAAATTCATTTGTCTTTGATTCACGTTTTGCAATTTTTAGAGGATATTTGTATTGGCCGGACATTGTCCGGTCACTTCAGACACTGTCCGGCCAGTTCAAAATGAAAACAGGTTTGCTGAATTTTACTCAAATTCAACTAGAGGCTAGATGCATATGCAAATGAGTTTCTAAAGACCTCAAGGTTGATCAAGATACTTGTGCTAAGACCCCTCTTAATAGTACGACCATCTAACCTAGAAAATTTCAAAAAATAAAAACGCTAGGTTTAGATACTTGTACTTTTGTCGGGGTTTTCGTCATTTTCGCTTCATGGAGTCTTGATAACCTTGCTTTGCTCTTTCTTGATGCTTTCTCCTCTGATTAACCTGAGTCTCACACACAAAGGTTAGTCGCAAATCTTACGGATGTCATTAATCACCAAAACCTAAATTAGGACTCAAGATTCAACACCTTATGCATTCGGATTGGGTTTGTTATGGGGTTTCCGTATCATATTCGAAGACTTAATGTTAGACTTCTTATGTATTCGGATTGGGTTTGTTATGGGGTTTCCGTATTAGATTCGGAGACTTAATGATATGCACACGCATCACCTTAAGATGCGTGCATGTAGTTTGGTCCCGATCTTCCATCGTAGGAGAAATTCGTGGATAAATACGAGTTGTGATCTTGACGAAGAGGCGGCTAACCACGATCAAACACGCGACCAGAAACCTCACAATCGCTAAACCACTCCTCAATTGGTTATCAACCAAGCAAAGCTTGGTGGACCTGTTCACGAAGAACAACTCAAGCAAATCACTAAATAAAAGCAAGAGCAACAGCGGAAGGATAACACTCAATAATGTGAATTATGAGTTGAACATTGAGACTCCGAATTGTACAAATCGGAAAACGCACAAGCATACAATCTGTATATCAATGAAATCTACCTAAAACTAAGACTATGCCTTCTCTTTTATAGAGGATGGTGTCTACAAAGATAGAAGGTTTAAAACCAGAATTCTAAACTAATTTGAAACAGAATAGAATCCTAACAAACTATAAAAAGAAAATCCCAAGCTAATTTTCACGGATCCGAACAGGACTCTTCCCCCTCATACACTTGCCATTGTTTTGGGTTTCCTGGCTGCATACGATGTCAGAATTTGATGATTCTTGATGAGTTGGAAAGCTCTTTAGATTACCTTTCCAAAAAGTGTTCACACGACCCACTTGGACATCTGTGTTAAAATTGGCGTTTGGTTGAAGTTGCTGGACAGTCAAGCTTGATCAGCAAACTGGATGGTCCTCAGGTTGCGACCATGTGTCTTCAGGCTTGATCGGCTGCGACCATGTGTCTTCAAACTTGATCGGCTATGACCATGAGCAGTGTTGCAACCTTGAGAAATGCTGCGACCTTGAGCCTTTCTGATCATGCGTAGAGTTCTTCTGATCAATAAGGTCGACGTAACTGTTGGTCGAAGTTGTCAGAAAAGTGTTCATTCTTCCTTGACTATGAATTGGATTAACAACTTCATCCAGATCTCCTTCACATGTAACAACAAGCAAAGAGCAATCATTAGGCAATATCATTTGTTCTGTAATTAAATAATTAATTTGCCCAAGAAACGGATTCACCTGTTGTCCAAGGTGACACGCATGTGCTTAAATTAAAACATGTGGATGTGTGGTCGCGATGTCCTCATCATACTCCCCTTCTTGAAAAAGAGTCGTCCTCGACTCTTGCCCATCGTTCTCACCCAAGTATGGAGATAAATCAGCAACATTGAATGTATCACTTACTCCATAGTCCTCAGGTAGCTCCAATTGGTAAACATTATCATTGATCTTAGCAAGAATCTTGACTGGACCATCACCTTGTGGCATAAGTTTGGACTTGCGCTGTTCTGGAAAACGATCATCACAAAAATGCAACCAAACTAATTCTCCTTCTTCAAACACAACTTCTTTTCTGCCTTTATCTTCATGCTTCTTATATTGAAGTTGCATCTTCTCAATATTTGCTTTGGTCATCTCATGTATCTTCCGAATCATCTCAGCACGCTGTTCAACATCAAGATTACCTCTTTCGGAAAGCAGTAGAGGTGACAAATCAATTGGCGTAGTAGGTTTAAATCCATAGACGACCTCAAACGGACAAAACTTGGTAGTAGAGTGCACGACACGGTTATATGCGAATTCAATGTGTGGCAAACACTCCTCCCAAAGCTTCAGATTTTGCTTGAGAACTACCCGTAGCATGGTACCAAGTGTTCGGTTGACGACCTTGATCTGGCCATCAGTCTGGGGATGACAAGTCGTTGAAAACAACAGCTTTGTAAAATAAGCAATGGGTTGTCTATCTTGCATGAGAACACATCCAATTCTGATACCACTAGCATTACATTCTATTTCAAAATTTTTATTAAAATCAGGAAGTTGTAGAAGTGGTGCATTGGTCAACTTATCTTTCAATGTGTTGAAAGCGTCCTCTTGCGCCTGTTCCTACTTGAAAGGCATGTTCTTCTTGGTCAGCATATTGAGTGGGGCAGCGATTGTACTGAAATCTTGTACGAACCGACGGTAGAAACCAGCAAGTCCATGAAAACTCTGCACTTGTGTGACTGTTGTAGGTGTAGACCATGCTCGAATTGCTTGCACCTTTTGTTCATCCACCTCAATGCCCTGTGCAGTCACAAAAAAACCAAGAAACACGACTCGATCCATACAGAAGGTGCACTTCTTTAGGTTAGCAAACAAACGTGCCTCTCTCAAGACAACAAAAACTTGGCATAAATGCCCCAAATTATCATCGAAAGTCTTGTTGTAGATCAAGATGTCATCAAAGTAAACCACCACGAAGTGTTCGATAAAAGCACGCAACACTTCATTCATTAAGTGCAAAAATGTACTAGGTGCATTAGTAAGACCAAATGGCATGACCAACCATTCATATAATCCAAATTTAGTCTTAAAAGCAGTTTTCCATTCGTCACCTAGTTTCATTCTAATTTGGTGGTATCTACTACGCAAATCGACTTTAGAAAAGATGGTCGAACCACTCAATTCGTTAAGCATATCATCTAACCAAGGAATCGGATGATGATAATGAACAGTGATATTGTTAATAGCTCGACAATCTATACACATCCTCCATGACCCATCCTTTTTAGGCACAAGTAAAACAGGAACAACACAAGGACTTAAGCTTTCGCGTACGTACCCTTTGTCGAGCAGCTCTTGTACCTGGCACTGAATTTCTTTGGTCTCTTCGGGATTGGTGCGATATGGAGGTCGATTAGGCAATGGTGCTCCTGGAAGGAGGTCAATTTGATGCTCTATCCCTCACAATGGTGGCAGCCCCGCAGGTATCTCGGTTGGAAACACGTCCTCAAATTCCTGCAGTAAAGAAACAACCGAAGCGGGCAAAGTAGAGGGTAAAGCATTAGTAGAAAAGAGAGCGTCTTTGCACATAAGCACAAAGCACTCTTGGGGATGGGTTTCGAGCTCTCGCATCTCACGTTTGGTAGCTAACAAAACCTATCCCTTAAGCTGAACTTCACTTGTCTTTTCACTCTTTTCTTTCTTTTCTCTCAATTTGGTTTGGTGGCTCTCACTCCCCGATTTGTGACTCTAACTCATCTCTCTTTCCTTTCTCTCACGCTCAGCCCTATCTAAATCATCTTTGAGAATTTCATCCGGAGACATTGGAATCAGTGAAACCTTCTTGTTGTTGTGCACAAAAGAGTACTTATTGGAATGCCCATGATGTGTAGTATCTTTGTCGTATTGCCAGGGTCGTCCAAGTAGTAATGCACAAGCGTGCATCGGTACCACATCACAATCCACAAAGTCAGAATAGGAACCTACAGAAAAGTGGACACGTACCATCGCGGTCACCTTCAACTTCCCACATGAATTGAACAATTGAATGTAGTATGGTTGTGGATGTGTTCATGTAGACAAGCTGAGCTTCGCGACCATCTCAGAACTGGCAATGTTGTTGCAGCTTCCTCCGACAATAATGACCTTGCATGAGCGCTGCATGATCACAAACTTTGATTGAAATAACTTGTGGCGCTGCCCACGCTCCGCCTTCTCCATCTGCGAGCTAAGAACACGATGAACAATGAGGCTGGTATGACCAGCGTCAAAGATGATCTCCTCTGCGTCAGAGCCCAACATGTCATGTTGCTCCTCATGGTCGGATTCTTCTTCGACCTCACTGGCTGATGTGTACTCTCCATCATCCCGAACGATGAGGGCACGCTGATTTGGGCACTCACGCATGTAATGCCCCTTCCCTTTGCATTTGAAGCACTCTATCTCCCTTGTTCGTCCTGTAGAAGCGACTGATGATGAACTTTTGGTGGGGAAAGCAGTGGTCGTCTTCAAATCGGCAGCCATGGATGTTGAAGTAGTAGGGCGGCTCGCGGATTGCACTCGACCAGTGGAGGTAGTAGCTCCGCCCGCGGGTGTCACACTCTTTTGCTGTGACATAGTGCTCTTCCAAGGTGTGGTCGCACTAGGGTAGCTTCGACCAGTTTTGTTGTAACTTGGTCGTTTCCCTTGTACTTGCCTCTCAGCTTTGCATGCGTAATGAAACAGCTGATCCAAAGAGGTGTAAGTCTGAAAATCAAGGATGTCTTGTATCTCACAATTCAATCCACCCAAGAATCTGGCCATCTTTGCATTCTCCTCCTCCTACACATTAGCACGAAGCATGCCCACTTGCAGCTCTTGATAGTAGTCTTCCACAGATTTTCTACCTTGGGTCAATCTCCCAATTCTATTAAGCAAATCTCTCTCAAAATAAGCCGGTACGAATCTGGACCTCATCAAGTGCTTCAACTCAGCCCAAGTGTGAGGAGCTCGATCTCTTTGGCGGACTTGACTCCACCAAATAGAAGCATAATCAACAAACTCACTGGTGGTGGCACGTACTCAACGATCTTCTGGATACATATGACAACTGAATTTTTGTTCAACGAGCAATTCCCAATCAAGATATGCTTCTGGATTAAACTTCCCATCAAAGCTGGGGACAGTAAATTTGATCTTTCCCAAAGCATCATCCCTTCTGTCTTCATTGCGGTGACGTGCATATGCTCCCATGCCTTGGCGGTTTCGTGCAAGTTGTTGTTGATAAGGATCCAAAACGACTTCCTCACTGTCAGCCACATAATGTCATGTATGTCGTCATTGGCGGCTTCCTGGAACACAGCATTCAAGTTCGCCCTGGGTTGACGTAGAACAGCAGCCGCACCATGATTATGGGCTTCAATTGGACCTCGAGGGAATCGAGGTGGTGCATGTTGTCAGGGCGACGTCCGCTGAACTTGCTCAAGTCGAACGTCCATCTCATCAAGACGATTCTCCAAGCCGGTCAAACAAGGAACTATCTATTCATTCAGCATCCACTTGAAGTGACCCAGCAAGGCTTGAGATCGCGGAGACGATGGGAGCACTGGTGGTCGATCTACGCTCTCCACATCAGGATCACTTTCATGCAACGAACCTCATGAACCCTTCGATCCTGCCATGGTTAGTGAAAACAAGAAACACAAATATTTCCTACCAACTACTGAATGTATGTGGCACTCTCAACCTCACCAACCTTACCAACCGAAGCTCTTACTTCTCTTAATGTTTGCGACCAGCTAGGTCGTGATAACCAGAAAAGGAGATAATTACAGCGATTGCAATGTGAGGTAGTCGTGGACCAATGGTGAATATGTGGAGTTGTAGGTAGGAAAATATTATGTGTACCAAAGGAAAGCAATCAGTTATCTCAGAAATTGTGAAATTGAATAATAGTTCACACGAGTACTAGTCCTAATTGCTGACCAAACAATGAAAGGCTTGGCTTCTAGCAATAGGCTATAGTACTTCACAAGATTTTCCTTTTTCTTTGCTTTGACTGAATACTCTCTTTTTTTTAAACTCTCTTGCCTCCTTTTGGTATGTTTGCTTTAGGATTCACGACAAGACGCAAACTATTAAACTCAGTAGCAAAGACTCAATCTAACTTTGGATTTTTGGCCAACAAGATTAAGACCAGCAATTTGGACACGATTCAACAGAACGAAAACTCAATTAAGCAAACTGAAAATAACAGATTGAAAGCAACAACGGGCTAGGCAACTTCTTTTTTTTTTTTGTTCTGCAATTTTTTGGACTCTAGGTAAAAAAAATCAAACAACTAAACTAGGGATAAATGAATTCCTACCGGCAACGTGAGCTCTGATACCAACTGATATGCACATGCCTCACCTTAAGATGCGTGCATATAGTTTGGTCCCGATCTTCCATCGTAGGAGAAATCCGTGGATAAATGCGAGTTGTGACCTTAACGAAGGGGCAGCTAACCACGATCAAACACGCGACCAGAAACCTCACAATCGCTAAACCACTCCTCAATTGGTTATCAACCGAGCAAAGCTTGGTCGACCTGTTCATGAAGAACAACTCAAGCAAATCACTAAAGAAAAGTAAGAGCAACAGTGGAAGGATAACACTCAATAATCTGAATTATGAGTTGAACATTGAGACTCTGAATTGTACAAATCGGCAAAGGCACGAGCATACAATCTGTATATCAACGAAGTCTGCCTAAAACTAAGACCATGCCTTCTCTTTTATAGAAGATGGTGTCTACAAAGATAAAAGGTTTAAAACCAGAATTCTAAACTAATTTGAAACAGAATAGAATCCTAACAAACTATAAAAAGAAAATCCCGAGCTAATTTTCACGGATCCGAACAGGACTCGTCCCCTCGTACACTTGCCATTGTTTTGGGTCTCCTGGTTGCATACGATGTCAGAATTCGATGATTCTTGATGCATTGGAAAGCTCTTTAGATTAAATTTCCAACAAGTACTCACACGACTTACGTGGACATCTGTGTTAAAATTGGCACTTGGTTGAAGTTACTAGATAGTCAAGCTTGATCGGCAAACTGGATGGTCCTCAGGTTGCGACCATGTGTCTTCAGGCTTGATCGACTGCGACCATGTGTCCTCAGGCTTGATCGACTGTGACCATGAGCAGTGTTGCTACCTTGAGCAATGCTGCGACATTGAGCCTTTCTGATCATGCGCAGAGTTTGATCCGGGAGGATCTTCAAGTCCTGATCGCATACGGATTCGTGACCAAGTCCTGATCGCATACGGCTTCGCGACCGTAACCGTGTTTGGAAAGGATTCACAACCATGGATGGGTCTGCGACCATGGATTGATTCGCGACCAGGAAAAGGAATTCGTTCCCTGTTCGGAATTGTAATCCGATCCAAATCTGTATAACTAAGATTATCTGTTTAGGCTTAGTTAATTATATGAGTCTAATATGTTTAGGTTAGAGTCTGATACGTACTCATACGATTGGACTATAAATACCTTGTAATAGGTCTAGTTTAGATCATCGAAGAGTCATAGAACTTATTTGAGTTTTAGACACTTATAGTTCCTTCGACGTAGGCAAGTGTGCCTAACGTTCGACGTGTAAAGCCCTCTTTGAAATACTTTAAGATTTGTTTTCGATCAACCTTTGGGTTTTGGTATTTTCAAGTAAGATCCCGTTATTCCGCATATTAGAATCTGGGCGAGCCTAGTGCGAAAACCAAGGCTAGGTCTCAAACGGATCAAGTTGGTATCAGAGCAACTTTCCTATACTGTGGATGGTGAAGACTCCCCAGGGTTACAAAACTTCTGGCAAAACTCTAGGCGATCAGTTGACGGTTCCTACAGCCGCGTCTCCTACAATGTCTGACGATACCTCCATTCAAGCTAACCTAGCCGAACAAGTGAATAAGCTCTCCTCCGACATGGAAACCGTGCTTGCTTGGATTAAGCAGCAGGCCATGATTGTACCTCCTGAAGTAGGGAAGGTTATGGGTGAGAAGACTGGTGAAGACTTGCGCAGGGCAGACGAAGATGAAGACGAAGGCAACCACAAGACCGACGACCTCGCCAACACCTCCTTAGCTGTCGGATCTTTTAAGGACGACGCAAAGATTGATATACCCATATATGATGGGGTGATCGATGCCGAGAAGCTGGATTCTTGGATCGACCAGCTAGAGACCTATTTTGACCTTAAAGGGTTCAGTAGCGCTCAAAAGGTGAAGTTCTCACCTTTGAAGATGAAGGACCACGCCAAGACATGGTGGAAGGCCCTTGTCGCCAGTGGTGAAGCTGACAACCTTGCGTGGGGTCAATTCAAACTACTTCTGCGACAAGAATTCTATCCGATGGTTTACCTTGAGGAGAGATGGGAGCGTTGGCACAGATTGTACCAACGGCGCGACCAGACCGTCCAAGACTATACGACAGAGTTTCGGCAACAAGCAATGGTCACTGGCATCTCACTATCCAACCCTTAGGTATTTCGGAAGTACACATCTGGACTTCAGAAATCGATCAATACTGAGCTAAGTCTATTCGGCGTCCAAGACATTGCGACCGCGAGCACAACTGCTATGGCGATCGAGAAGAAGAACAAATCTCGCAGTGACAAAAGCACGAAGGAAAGTGCGACCTCGACAAAGAAAAAGCCGAGTCCGAAGAAGAACGCTTCAAAATCGAGCACGGGTGCCTTTTGCGAACATTGTCAAGTCGCGGGACATACCAAGGACAAATGCTACAAGCCTCATCCTGAACTTCGACCAAAGAAGAACGGACCAGGGAAAAGAACAGCCACAGCTACTGTGACTTCACCCGACGAAGAAGTTGTCCGAGTGAATTCGGTTAATGAGGTGGATACGACCTTGTCTCTGATGGCAATGCCGAAGGAGAAGGGTTCTGATCCACCAAACGACCATCACCCAACGGAGGACTTGTTCACCATCAACATCCAGGTGAAGCACGAAGTGGTCGCAGCGATATTCGATCCAAGAAGCCAGAAGAATCTGGTCACCGCTGGACTGGTACGGTGACTTGGTTTGAAGACAACCACACACCCGCGACCATATCCGGTAGGTTGGTTTACATCCGACGTGAACCAACAGATTACGAGTCAGTGTGTGTTGAAGTTTGCGATCTCTGCACGATATATCGATGAGGTGCAATGCGATATTGTCCCTATCGATATCTGTCAGGTGATCTTTGGGAGTCCGTATCTGTATGATCGAGACGCTCACTTCCATCGGCGAGCGCAAGAGTATGACCTCACCAAAGACGGAGTTAAGTTCGTGATCAGTAGAGACATCCACGTCAACACTTCAAACTTGATTACCGCAAATCAAGCCAAACGAATTGTTAATGCATGTCACAAGTATGTGCTTGTCATGATTCGACCCATTGGTCAAGGTGAGGGTACTCGACCAGCATTGTCGTTGGCGTGCCGAGAGGATTCTGGTCGTTTGTCGGGACTGCTGGAGAAATACAGTGATCTGTTCGAGACTACCCAGGGTCGTCGGCCGTAACGTCCAGTCGAGCACGAAATTCAGCTTGTGTCCGATGCGACACTGCCCAATCTGAGTATGTATCGCAACTCAATATTGGAGAATGAAGAGATCAAGAGACAACTTGGTGAGTTGCTGAACAATGGTGTTATTCAACCGAGTAGTTCACCCTGTGGATCTCCTATGGTCTTAGTACCAAAGAAAGATGGGACTTGGCATATGTGCATCGACTATCAAGCACTGAACAAGATCACCATCAAGAACCGGTACCCCCTTCCTCGTATTGATGACCTGCTAGACCAATTGAAGCATGCTGTTATCTTCTCCAAATTGGATCTTAAGTCAGGATATCATCAAGTCAGCATCCGATAGGAGGATACGTGGAAGACCGCGTTCAAAACACGACAAGGTCTGTTCGAATGGCTAGTCATGCCGTTTGGTCTCTGCAACGCCCCAGTAACTTTCATGCGTCTTATGAATGACATATTGAGACAGTTCATTGATGACTTTGTGATCGTGTACCTCGACGACATATTGGTTTATAGTCGTTCGTGGGATGAGCACCTCATTCATGTCGAAAAGGTGTTCAAACAGCTTCGGCAACATCGACTTCGCCTCAACCGTAAGAAGTACGTGTTCGGCCAACAAACTCTACTTTACCTCGGATTCATGGTCGGCAATGGTACGTTGCAAATCGACCCGAACAAGGTAAAAGTGATTCGCGAATGGCCGCGACCGCGAACAGTTACGGATGTGCGTAGTTTTGTGGGAGCATGCCAATACCTTCGGAAGTTCATCCAACACTTCTCGATTATGGCTTCTCCATTGCATGCATTAACCAGGATCGATCAAGAATTCGAGTAGACAGGGAAACATGAGGACACGTTTCTCTTGCTGAAAAGGAAGATAAGTGAGGCGCCTGTGTTAGCTTTGCCGAATCTCCAGAAACCGTTCGAACTAGAAACCGATGCCTCAGGTTATGCGATGGGCGCAGTGCTCATGAAAGAATGTCGACCAGTGGCATATCACTCTGAGTTATTCCAGGGAGCTCAGAAAAACTACCTGACTTATGATAAGGAGTTATGCGCACTGCATCAAGCCGTGAAACATTGGCGGTGCTATCTCTTGGGTAAAGAAACTGTTGTCCATACCAACCATCAACCATTACAATATTTGCAAACTCAGTCCAAGCTACAGCAAGTTTGACACATGAAGTGGATGTCGTATCTGCAGCAGTTTAATTTGGTGATTAAGTACAAGAAGGGCGTACACAACAAATTGGCGGACATGTTGTCGCGACCACCAGTTACGACCCTCTGTTTATCAGCGTTCATGCAGATCGAGCCCTCATGTCATGATGACTATGTCACTATGTACAGTGAAGACCCTGATTTTCAAACAACACTGACTGAGGTTGAAACAGGGAACCCTACAGAGTTTGTTCGTCGAGAAGGACTCTTGTACAGGGGCAATTTACTTTGCATACCTCGTGGAGCACCTCGAATTCAATGGATGCGAGAAGCACACACATCGAAGGTAGCTGGTCACTTTGGGGTTACAAAGACGTTGCAAAATCTTCACCGACATGTTTCTGGCCGCGTATGCAGCAAGATGTGGCTAGTTTTGTTCGAGGCTGTGGTCTTGCAGCATCTTGAAACCGGAAAACCGAAAATTAGGTTTGTACACTCCTTTGCCAGTTCCATCGCGACCATGGGAGAGCATATCCATGGATTTCTTAGGAGGATTGCCTAAGACCCGACGTGGCAACGACTATCTATTCGTAGTCGTTGATCGGTTCTCCAAAATGATTGTTCTTATACCTTGTCAAAAGACTATCACGGGAGAAAAAGCAGCTCGTGTTTTCTTTCAAAACGTTTGGACACACTTCGGACTGCCGACTTCTATTGTGTCTGATCGCGATACCCGGTTCCTTAGTCACTTTTGGCGATCGCTTTAGACAATGATGGACACCAAGTTGAAGAGGAGTAGTGCTTTTCATCCGCAAACTGATGATCAAACCGAGGTGGTAAATCGCACAGTCGTTCATCTCTTGAGAGGATATAACTCGAAGCACCCGAAAACCTGGGATGAAGGCATACCGTACCTGCAGTTTGCTTTTAATCGAGCAGTGCATGGTTCGACTGGAAAATTGCCGTTTGAAGTCTGTTTAGGATTTCTACCACAGAGTCCATTCGACATGGAGTTTGTGATCCCTACCTCAGCACAGAACAACAAGGAAGCATCTGATCAGGATCGAGCACAAAAGTTCCTGGAAGGTATTCAACGACTCCATCGTGAGGTTGAACAGAACTTGCTGAAAGCTCAACTCAAGTACAAGGCGCGACATGATTGGCACCGAGTTGATGCGCAATTTGAAGAAGGTGATATGGTATGGTTACATCTGAGTAAGGAGAGACTTAAAGGTGAAGGTAAGAAACTCAAACCCATTCGTTATGGTCCTTTTCGGATTTTGCGGAAAGTGGGTAATAATGCTTGTCAGCTCGAGTTACCTCCATACATGGATATTTACTCGGTTGTCAATGTAGAGCACCTCAAACTCTTTGAGCCTTCAATGCTGGATGATGAGCCAGATTCTATAGTACCATCTGTTGAAGACTTGGTCTATCAACGAGATGAACCTCTACGTGAAGATGTGATTCTGGAGAAGAAGGTGACTACCACCTGCAGTGGCACCAAGGAGACTTTTTGAATCGGTCAGAAAGGTCAACGAGCACGTGCGGCAAAGTAGTACACGAAAGAACATGGACAAGCCCAATTTCAACATCTCCAGTTTGATCGAGAGGTCGCAACAGGGGTTGGCTCCTTCTCAACAAGGGAGTCATGATCCGGGAGGATCTTCAAGTCCTGATCGCATACGGATTCGCGACCAAGTCCTAATCGCATACGGCTTCGTGACCTTAACAGTGTTCAGAAAGGATTCGCAATCATGGATGGGTCCGCGACCATGGATTGATTCGCGACCAGGAAAAGGAATTTGTTCCCTGTTCGAAATTGTAATCCGATCCAAATCTGTATAACTAAGCTTATCTGTTCAGGCTTAGTTAGTTATATGAGTCTAATATGTTTAGGTTATTGAGTCTGATACATACTCATACGATTGGACTATAAATACCTTGTAATAGGTCTAGTTTAGATCATCGAAGAGTCATAGAACTTATTTGAGTTTTAGACACTTATAGTTCCTTCGATGTAGGCAAGTGTGCCTAACGTTCGACGTGTAAAGCCCTCTTTGAAATAAAGAGTTGTGAAATTACTTTAAGTTTTGTTTTCGATCAACCTTTGAGTTTTGGTATTTTCGAGTAAGATCCCGTTATTCCGCATATTAGAATCTGGGCGAGCCTAGTGCGAAAACCAAGGCTAGGTCTCAAACGGATCAGTGTTCTTCTGATCAATAAGGTCGACGCAACCGTTGGTCGAAGTTGCCAGAAAAGTGTTCATTCTTCCTTGGCTATGAATTGGATTAACAACTTTGTCCAGATCTCCTTCACATGTAACAACAAGCAAAGAGCAATCATTAGGCAATATCATTTGTTCTGTAATTAAATAATTAATTTGCTCAAGAAACAGATTCACCTGTTGTCCAAGGCAACGCGCATGTGCTCGAGTTAAAACATGTGGATGTGTGGTCGCGATGTCCTCATCACTTGTCGTATTGCCATGGTTGTCCAAGTAGTAATGCACAAGCTTGCATTGGTACCACATCATAGTCCACAAAATTAGAATAGGAACCTACAGAGAAGTGGACACGTACCATCGCGGTCACCTTCAACTTTCCACAAGAATTGAACCATTGAATGTACTATGGCTACGAGTGTGTTCATGTGGTCAAGCGAAGCTTTGCGACCATCTCTGAACTGGCAATGTTGTTGCAACTTCCACCATCAATGATGACTTTGCATGAGCGCTTCGTGATCAAAAACTTTGATTGAAATAAATTGTGGTGCTGCCCCTGCTCTGCAGGACACGACGAACAATAAGGCTAGTATGATCGGCATCAAAGGTGATCTCCTCTGCATCAGAGCCCAACATGTCATGTTGCTCCTCATGGTCGGATTCTTCTTCAACCTCTGTCGTGCCCCCGCCTTAGGGACAACGACTACTCCCGTTGGGACCCAGTTTGCTACAGCTGATCCCATGCATACCATTGACTTCCCAGGATAAGTCAAGCACATGAGTATATTTATATTACAGCAGAGTAACTTACAAAATATTTAAGCAGTGTGGCATGCTGGCCTTAATACAACATAAAGATATTACAATGCCTTTGCGGCATACATGGTTTAGCTAAGGCAAAATAAAAATAAGTACATAGCGGAGATAGGTGAACCCCCACAGCAAGAAGTTGACGGCAGAACAACACACATTAGGGCTCTGGTGGAACTGGCTCTCCTTCTGGATCCAAGAAGTTCTCCACGCCTTCATCTTGATCATGGAATGCTCCATCTATTGGATTGTAATTGCAAGGGTGAGTACTTACGTACTCAGCAAGTCATAGGTAAGAGTAGATACATATAGTAGTGATGATATGAACATATGCTATTAAAGAAGTGTGGATGTTTGTAAAAATATTCTTTTCCTTTATATCTCATGGCAGCACTTTTCATAACATAGTATTGCTATTCATGTTCCACTATTTATAGTACTACCACGACACATCGACACACGGCAGCACTCCTTATCATGACAACACATGTCATTTGGGTAATCTTGACTTATCAAATTTTATTTAGAAAACATACTTGTGCCACACCCCATGGATTTAATCCACCGCAACAGACTTCTATAAACCCAGGAGCTCAGAGTTTTCAAATACGTTTTTAACTCTGCAGAGGGGTACCAATTTACCCGCAAGATATTCCACTTTCATGCACATCCTATCAATATGATTAGACCCTTCCTCACTACATACTATGAGTGGCAAGGTGAAGATAACAAGACTTTTGTTATGTTTCACTCACAATTCACCCCTGACCCTGTGGTTTCACTGAAACGATAGTTGTGGCGGGCATACCAATACCCCCACCCCTATGCCTCTTCCCATTACTGGGTCAGCGTGCACTCACATCCAGTGATATGTCCAGGAACTGCACTCCGTGTTAAATCGTGCATCACTTCCCATCTCATGCAGGGGTTTCATGTGCGATCCGCATACCTACTTGTTCAGGCCTGTCCCATACCAGGCTTGCAGTTAGTATGTTTTTATGCCACTAGATGCACAACACAAGGTTCTAGTCCTTATATGCGAGTGACCAGACTATCCACAACCCATGCACATCCAGTGCCTGCACATCTTGTGCTAGTACCACTATTCCATTCCAAAATCCTGGTCACAGCTAGGGGTTTTATTCCATGAATATACATAAGTACATATATAATAGTTCATGGCTCACTATTTGATCATTTCACATTTCACAGGCATCCAGCCTTGTACTGCCAATTCATAATTCAACCATTCTTTCACATGCAATACTATTTATATTCAAGGTCATATCATAGCAACTCATAAAATATAGGTTCAAGATGTTCAAGACTATGACTTGTCTTCCGCATCGTAAAAGTCAGCAGTTGGTGTTGGGTCGACAGCAAAGTCCTCGAACTCTATTTCTGGATCTACTCAGCAACAAATCAAACACACAATGATTACTAACCATATTAAAATGTGTTATGATCTACATGCAGATATGCTTTAAAAAGAATAACTGAACGATACTGAAGGTGTTTGAGATTCCCAGCTGAACTGAGTCAAGATTCTAGGGTTTCAAGGAATTTGGACTAAGATTAGGTACTGGAGGTTACTAAAGTCTCAAGGCATCAATATTGACATAGGGTTCGCGACTGGTTTGGTCAAAAACAGTGAATGTCAGCCGATCGACATTCAGTTCACGGCCTGACATAGCTTCAGAAAAAGCTAGAGGGTTTATCTCAAGATATGACAGTTGAAAGAAATGTAGAACATGGTTCTACAAACTTGGTAGACAAAGTTGATTTCAATTTGCACAAACAAAAGTGGTCAAATTGGGCTAATGCCACTAGCTGACATTGAGCTGACACAGGCTGACATTGTCAAGGAATGGCATTGGCATGGCTCTGGAGATTCTCAGTAGGCAAAATGGGTTTTGATCCAAGCATTTGGTGCATAGTGTAGTAAGGTAGTTATTTGACAAAGTGGCTTTTACAAGAAAGTCCAGAAAGTTAGAGATTTCACAAAGACACCCCTGGACACAGTGAACTGGATGTCAGTCTACTACCAAAACTAGGGCTTTGGTGATTTGTTCGATTTAGGGCTTGATTGCTTCACCAACTATGTCTAGGAGGTAGGTGAAAGCAACAGGAACTCATTGGTGGTGGTTTCAGGGGCTGAGGTGGCCGGACGGCGATGAACGGTGACGAGGAAGTACGGTGGTGACACGGCAAGACACAGGTACTAGACAGGTTCTTGGCATAGCGATATCTGACGATTCTGTGCAGAACTAGAGATCGGGATAGAAGAGAAATATGCTTAGATGGTCAAGGCAGATCCACTGGACAAGGTGGCGTCGACGGCAGTGGCCAGCGGCGACTGGGCTGCACGCTGGTGGCATGACAGCGATGGGTAAAACACCCAAATTGGGATTTGGTGTTGCGCTACTGAAACCTGGTGTTGCTGGAGCTAGCTAGGGCTATAAGATACTATTTTAACTGATTTGCGAAAAGGGCTTAATTGAGGGAATCTGGCTACCAACTTTTTTGATTAAGGTATTGGCATACTCTTGATCATAATTCAAGAATAATCTGGTCTAAATTAGGTCAGATTTGGCTAAATCTGAGTCCAGAGTATTTAGGGTAATTATGATATTTAATTAATTCCTGTTTTCGGAAACAAAAAGGATTGATAAATCTGGGAGTTAGAGATGGAATTGAATCTGACTTCTGAAGGCTTTTATTCTCAGGATAGATAGTGGGTAATATCTGGAAAGTCAAATCTTAATTTGGGTTCACAGGAAAGATTTTGAGATTTTTGGGGCTTATGATAAAATAAATCTGAGCTGATTTGGCTGATCTAGAAGAGACATAAGCATGCATGACCTTTTTAAGAAAAGAATTTTCACCCCAAACCCAGGGTGTTACAACCTCACTAGCCGATGTGTACTCTCCATCATCCCAGACGATGAGGGCACACTGATTTGGGCAATCACGCATGTAATGCCCCTTCCCTTTGCATTTGAAGCACTCTATCTCCCTTGTTCTTCCTGTAGAAGCGACCGATGATGAACTTTTGGTGGGGACAGCAGTGGTCGTCTTCGAATCGGCAACCTTGGATGTTGAAGTCGTAGGGCGGCTCGCGGATTGCACTCGACCAGTGGAGATAGTAGCTCCGCCCGCGGGTGTCACACTATTTTGCTGTGACGTAGTGCTCTTCCAAGGCGTGGTCGCACTAGGGCTTCGACCAGTTTTATTGTAGCTTGGTCGTTTCCTTTGTACTTGCCTCTCAGCTTTGCATGCGCAATGAAACAGTTGATCCAAAGAAGTGTAAGTCCAAAAATCAAGGATGTCTTGTATCTCACGATTCAATCCACCCAAGAATCTGGCCATCTTTGCATTCTCCTCCTCCTGCACATTAGCACGAAGCATGCCCACTTGCAGCTCTTGATAGTAGTCTTCCACAGATTTGCTACCTTGGGTCAATCTCTAAATTCTATTAAGCAAATCTCTCTCAAAATAAGTGGGTACGAATCTGGACCTCATCAAGCACTTCAACTCAGCCCAAGTGTGAGGAGCTTGATCTCTTTGGCGGACTTGACTCCACCAAATAGAAGCATAATCAACAAACTCACTGGTGGCGGCACGTACTCGATGATCTTCTGGATACAGATGACAACTGAATTTTCGTTCGACGAGCAATTCCCAATCAAGATATGCTTTTGGATTAAACTTCCCATCAAAGCTGGGGACAGTAAATTTGATCTTTCCCAAAGCATCATCCCTTCTGTCTTCATTGCGGTGACATGCATATGCTCCCATGCCTTGGCGGTTTCGTGCAAGTCACTGTTGATCAGGATCCAAAACGACTTCCTCATTGTCAGCCACATAATGATCATGTATGTCGTCATTGGCAGCTTCTTGGAACGCAGCATTCAAGTTCGCCCTGGGTTGACGTGGAACGGCAGCCGCACCATGATTATTGGCTTCGATTGGACCTCGAGGGAATCGAGGTGGTGCGTGTTGTCGTGGCGGTGTCCGCTCAACTTGCTCAAGTCGAAGGTCCATCTCGTCAAGATGATTCTCCAAGCCAGTCAATCGAGGAACGATCTGTTTGGTCAGCATCCGCTCGAAGTAACCCAACAGGGCTTGAGATCGCGGAGATGACGGGAGCACTGGTGGTTGATCCATGCTCTCCAGAACATCAGTATCATTATCATGCAACGAACCTCATGAACCCTTTGATCCTGCCATGGTTAGTGAAAACAAGAAACACAAATATTTCCTACCAACTACTGAATGTATGTGGCACTCTCAACCTCACCAACCTTACCTACCGAAGCTCTTACCTCTCTTAATGTCTGCGACCAGCTAAGTCGTGATAACTAGAAAAGGAGATAATTACAGTGATTGCAATGTGAGGTACGCATGGACCAATGGTGAATATGTGGAGTTGTAGGTACGGAAATATTATGTGCACCAAAGGAAAGCAATCAGTTATCTCAGAAATTGCCAAATTGAATAATAGTTCACACGAGTACTAGTCCTAATTGTTGATCAAACAATGAAAGGCTTGGCTTCTAGCAACAGGCTATAGTACTTCACAAGATTTTCCTTTTTCTTTGCTTTGACTGAATACTCTTTTTTTTTTTAACTCTCTTGCCTCATTTTGGTATGTTTGCTTTAGGATTCACGGCAAGATGCAATCTATTAAAATCAGTAGAAAAGACTCAATCTAACTTTGGATTTTTGGCCAACAAGATTAAGACCAGCAATTTGGAAACGACTCAACGGAACGAAAACTCAATTAAGCAAACTGAAAATAACAGATTGAAATCAACAACGGGCTAGGAAACTCTTTGTTTTTTTCTGACAATTTTCTGGACACTAGGTAAAAAAATCAAACAACTAAACTAGGGATAAATGAATTCCTACCAGCAACGTGAGCTCTAATACCAACTGATATGCACACGCCTCGCTTTAAGATGCGTGCATGTAGTTTGGTCCTGATCTTCCGTCATAGGAGAAATCCGTGGATAAATGCGAGTTGTGACCTTGACGAAGGGGCGGCTAACCACGATCAAACACGTGACCAAAAACCTCACAATCACTAAACCACTCCTCAATTGGTTATCAACTGAGCAAAGCTTGGTTGACCTATTCACGAAGAACAACTCAAGCAAATCAATAAAGAAAAGAAAGAGCAACAGCGGAAGGATAACACTCAATAATCTGAATTATGAGTTGAACATTGAGACTCTGAATTGTACAAGTTGGCAAAGGCACAAGTATACAATCTGTATATCAACGAAGTCTGCCTAAAACTAAGACCATGCCTTCTCTTTTATAGAGGATGGTGTCTACAAAGATAGAAGGTTTAAAACCAGAATTCTAAACTAATTTGAAACAGAATAGAATCCTAACAAACTATAAAAAGAAAATCCCGAGCTAATTTTCACGGATTCGAACAGGATTCTTCCCCCTCATGCACTTTCCATTGTTTTGGGTCTCCTAGTTGCATACGATATCAGAATTCGATGATTCTTGATACGTTGAAAAGATCTTTTGATTACCTTCCCAACAAGTGCTCACATGACCTACTTGGACATTTGTGCTGAAATTGACGCTTGGTTGAAGTTGCTGGACAATCAAGCTTGATCGGCAAACTGGATGGTCCTCAGGTTGTGACCATGTGTCTTCAGGCTTGATCGGCTGCAACCATGAGCAGTGTCACGACCTTGAGCAATGCTGCAACCTCAAGCCTTTCTGATCATGCGCAGAGTTCTTCTGATCAATAAGGTTGACGTAACCGTTGGTCGAAGTTGCCAGAAAAGTGTTCATTCTTCCTTGGTTATGAATTGGATTAACAACTTCGTCCAGACCTCCTTCACATGTAACAACAAGCAAAGAGCAATCATTAGGCAATATCATTTGTTCTGTAATTAAATAATTAATTTGCCCAAGAAACGAATTCACCTGTTGTCCAAGGCGATGCGCATGTGCTCGAGTTAAAACATGTGGATGTGTGGTCGCAATGTCCTCATCACTTAATGTTAGACTCCTTATGCATTCAAATTGGGTTTGTTTTGGGGTTTTCGTATCAGATTTGGAGACTTAATGTTAGAATCCTTTTGCATTCGAATTGGGTTTGTTATGGGTTTTCATATCAAACTCGGGATCTAATGTTAGACTCCTTCTACATTCGGATTGGGTTTACTATGGGGTTTTTGTATCAAATATAGAGACTTAATGTTAGACTCCTCCTGTAGTTCGAATAAGACTCGTATCACATCAGGAAACCTAGTCTATTAGGATTTCTTCTGCAGGGCTCTATATAAAGAGAGATATGATGGGCTTTGAGAACATCACAAAAACCATAGTTGCCATCTCCTCTAAAGTAATAGCCCTTAAACCCTCATCGTGCGCGTTGGTGCTAGCACACCATCGTACGATGTTCCATCCCGATACGTGTGAATACCGGTAGAGGTGCTGCTGCAATTGCTGTGTTGATCAAGACGATCCACGAGCGGTCACTGTCATCTACGTCTGCTGATCAGGATGATCCACGAACGGTTGCTGTATACATTCGATCGCTTCACTAAATCTGTTTCCACTATTGGTAACAATCTAATCTATGGTCCACTACTTGCAGCCTTCGAGTAAAAATTTTTAAAATTCTGCTAGTTTAGTTTACTCTGTTTCCTACAAACCGCCCTCACAAAAATGCAAACTAGATATGCAATCATAATTACCTAATATATTTTTTATTGTTTTCAATCAATTATATAAAATAGTGGCAGATCTAAAAATTTAAGGATAGGGGTGCATATCACAATGATAACGACTATAAAGCAAACTATTGCAACTGTGGTGGGCATTGACAGTATTAGCTAGAGATTGTAGTGATGGAGTTGTCGAGTCGGTTAAAGAGCGCTTGTCAGGGTGATAGTTTTGAATTTTCAAGTCTTAGATTGATCCGGGAGGATCTTTAGGTCGAGTCACATACGGCTTCGCGACCTTAACCGTGTTCGGAAAGGTTTCACGATCATTCCCTGTTCGGAAATGTAATCCGATCCAAATTTAGATTACTAAGTCTATCCATTTAGGATTAGTTAGTTATACGAGTCTAATACGTTTAGGTTACTGAGTCAGATAAATATTCATACGATTGGACTATAAATACCTTGTAATAGGTCTAGTTTAGATCATCGAAAAGTCATAGAACTTATCTAAGTTTTAAACATTTATAGTTCCTTCGACGTAGGCAAGTGTGTTTAACGTTCGACGTATAAAGCCCTCTTTGAAATAAAGAGTTGTCCAATTACTTTAAACTGTGTTTTCAATCAACCTTTAGGTTTCGGTATTTCCAAGTAAGATTCCGTTATTTCGCATATTAGAATCTAGGCGAGCCTACTGCGAAAACCAAGGCTAGGTCTCAAACGAATCAAGTTGGTATCAGAGCAACTTTCCTATCCTGTGGATGGTGAAGACTCTCTAGGGTTACAAAAGCTCTGGTGAAAATCCAGGCGATCAATCGACGGTTCCTATAGTCGTGTCTCCAATAATGTCTGACGATACCTTCGTTCAAACTAACCTAGCCGAACAAGTGGGGAAACTCTCCACCAACATGGAAACCGTGCTTGCTTGAATTAAGCAGCAGGCCATGATTGTACCTCCTGAAGTAGGGAAGGTTATGGGTGTGAAGACTGATGAAGACTTGCGTGGGGTAGACGAAGATGAAGTGATCCGGGAGGATCTCCAAGTCCTGATCGCATACGGCTTCATGACCTTAACCGTGTTCGGAAAGGATTCGCGAACATGGATGGGTCCGCGACCATGGAATGGTCCGCGACCAAGAAAAGGAATTCGTTCCCTGTTCGGAATTGTAATCCGATCCGAATGTGTATAACTAAGCTTATCTGTTTAGGATTAGTTATATGAATCTAATACGTTTAGGTTATTGAGTCTGATACGTACTCATACGATTGGACTATAAATACCTTGTAATAGGTCTAGTTTAAATCATCGAATACAATCAAAGAGTCATAGAACTTATTTGAGTTTTAGACACTTATAGTTCCTTCGACGTAGGTAAGTGTGCCTAACGTTCGACATGTAAGCCCTCTTTGAAATAAAGAATTGTGCAATTACTTTGGGTTTTGTTTTTGATCAACCTTTGGGTTTCGGTATTTCCGAGTAAGATCCTATTATTCTGCATATTAGAATCTGGGCGAGCCTAGTGCGAAAACCAAGGCTAGGTCTCAAACGGATCAAGTTGGTATCAGAGCAACTTTCCTATCCTGTGGATGGTGAAGACTCACCAGGGTTACAAAACTTTTGGCAAAACTCCAGGCGATCAATTGACGGTTCCTACAGCCGCGTCTCCGACAATGTCTGACGATACCTCCGTTCAAGCTAACCTAGCCGAACAAGTGGCTAAGCTCTCCACCAACATGGAAACCATGCTAGCTTGGATTAAGCAGCAGGCCATGATTGTACCTCCTGAAATAGGGAAGGTTACGGGTGAGAAGACTGGTGAAGACTTGCGCAGGACAGACAAAGATGAAGATGAAGGCGACCACAAAACCGACGACCTCGCCAACACTTCCTTAGCTGTCGGATCTTTTAAGGTCGACGCTAAGATTGATATACCCATATATGATGGGGTGATCGATGTCGAGAAGCTGGATTCTTGGATCGCTCAACTTGAGACCTACTTTGACCTGAAAGGGTTCAGTAGCGCTCAAAAGGTGAAGTTTGCACCTTTGAAGATGAAGGACCACGCCAAGACATGGTGGAAGGCCCTTGTCGCCAGTGGTGAAGCTGACGACCTTGCGTGAGGTCAATTCAAACAACTTCTGCGATAAGAATTCTATCCGATGGGTTACCTTGAGGAGAGATGGGAGCGTTGGCACAGATTGTACCAACGGCGGCGCGACCAGACCGTCCAAGACTATACGACAGAGTTTCGGCGACAAGCAATGGTCATTGGCATCTCACTATCCGACCCTCAGGTATTTCAGAAATACACATCTGGACTTCAGAAATCGATCCGTACTGAGCTAAGTCTGATCGGCGTCCAAGACATCGCGACCGCAAGTACAACTGCTATGGCGATCGAGAAGAAGAACAAATCCCGCAGCGACAAAAGCACGAAGGACAGTGCAACCTCGACAAAGAAGCAGAGTCCGAAGAAGAACACTTCAAAATCGGGCACGGGTGCCTTTTGCGAACATTGTCAAGTCGTGGGACATACCAAGGACAAATGCTACAAGCTTCATCCTGAACTTCGACCAAAGAAAAACGGACCAGGGAAAAGAACAACCACGGCTACTGCGACTACACCCGACGAAGAAGTTGTCCGAGTGAATTCGGTTAATGAGGCGGATACGACCTTATCTCTGATGGCAATGCCGAAGGAGAAGGGTTCGGATCCACCGAACGACCATCACCCGACGGAGGACTTGTTCACCATCAACATCCAGGTGAAGCACGAAGTGGTCGCAGCGATATTCGATCCAGGAAGTTAGAAGAATCTGGTCTCCGCTGGACTGGTTCGGTGACTTGGTTTGAAGACAACCACACACCCGCGACCATATCCGCTGGGTTGGTTTACATCCGACGTGAATCAACAGATTACGAGTCAGTGTGTGTTGAAGTTTGTGATCTCTGCACGATATATCGATGAGGTGCAATGCGATGTTGTCCCTATCGATATCTGTCAGGTGATATTTGGGAGTCCGTATCTGTATGATCGAGACGCTCATTTCCATTGGCGAGTGCAAGAGTACAACCTCACCAAAGACAGAGTTAAGCTCGTGATCAGTAGAGACGTCCACATCAACACTTCGAACTTAATTACCTCAAATCAAGCCAAACAGATCGTTAATGCATGTCACAAGTATGTGCTTGTCATGATTCGATCCATTGGTCAAAGTGGGGGTACTCGACTAGCATTGTCGTTGGCATGCCGAGAGAATTCTGGTCGTTTGTCGGGACTGCTGGAGAAATACAGTGATCTGTTCGAGACTACCCAGGGTCGTCCGCCGAAACGACCAATCGAGCACGAAATTCAGCTTGTGTCCGATGCGACACTGCCCAATCTGAGTATGTATCGCAACTCAGTATTGGAGAATGAAGAGATCAAGAGACAACTTGGTGAGTTGCTGAACGATGGTGTCATTCAACCAAGTAGTTCACCTTGTGGATCTCCTGTGGTGTTAGTACCAAAGAAAGATGGGACTTGGCGTATGTGCATCGACTATCGAGCACTGAACAAGATCACCATCAAGAACCGGTACCCCCTTCCTCGTATTGATGACCTGCTAGACCAATTGAAGCATGCTGTTGTCTTCTCCAAATTGGATCTTAAGTCAGGATATCATCAAGTCAGCATCCGAGAGGAGGATACGTGGAAGACCGCGTTCAAAACACAGCAAGGTCTGTTCGAATGGCTGGTCATGCCGCTTGGTCTCTGCAACGCCCCGGCAACTTTCATGCGTCTTATGAATGACGTATTGAGACAGTTCATCGACGACTTTGTGATCGTGTACCTCGACGACATATTGGTTTATAGTCGTTCGTGGGATGAGCACCTCATTCATGTCGAAAAGGTGTTCGATCAGCTTCGGCAACATCGACTTCGCCTCAACCGTAAGAAGTGCGAGTTCGGCCAGCAAACTCTACTTTACCTTGGATTCCTGGTCGGCAACGGTACGTTGCAAATCGACCCAGACAAGGTAAAAGTGATTCGCGAATGGCCGCGACCGCGAACAGTTACGGATATGCGTAGTTTTGTGGGAGCATACCAATACCTTCGGAAGTTCATCCGACACTTCTCGATTGTGGCTTCTCCATTGCATGCATTAACCAGGATCGATCAGAAGTTCGAGTGGACAGGGAAACATGAGGACACGTTTCTCTTACTGAAAGGGAAGATCAGCGAGGCGCCTGTGTTAGCTTTGCCGAATCTCCAGAAACAGTTCGAGCTAGAAACCGATGCCTCAGGTTATGCAATGGGCACAGTGCTCATGCAAGAAGATCGACCAGTGGCATATCACTCCGAGTTATTCCAGGGAGCTCAGAAGAACTACCCGACTTATGATAAGGAGTTATGCGCACTGCATCAAGCCGTGAAATATTGGCGGTGTTATCTCTTGGGAAAAGAGACGGTTGTCCACACTGACCATCAACCATCGCAATATTTGCAAACTCAGTCCAAGCTACAGCAAGCTCGGCACATGAAGTGGATGTCGTATCTGCAGCAGTTTAATCTGGTGATTAAGTACAAGAAGGGCGTACACAACAAATTGGTGGACATGTTGTCGTGACCACCAGTTACGACCCTCTGTTTATCAGCGTTCATGCAGATCGAGCCCTCATATCATGATGACTATGTCACTATGTACAGTGAAGACCCTGATTTTCAAATAGCACTGACTGAGGTCGAAACAGGGAACCTTACAGAGTTCGTTCGTCGAGAAGGACTTTTGTACAAGGGCAATTTACTTTGCATACCTCGTGGAGCACCTCGAATTCAATGGATGCGAGAAGAGCACACATCGAAGGTAGCTGGTCACTTTGGGGTTACAAAGACGTTGCAAAATCTTCACCGACATGTGTTCTGGCCGCGTATGCAGCAAGATGTGGCTAGTTTTGTTCGAGGCCGTGGTCTCTGCAACATCTCGAAACCGGCAAACCAAAAATTAGGTTTGTACACTCCTTTGCCAGTTCCATCGAGACCATGGGAGAGCATATCCATGGATTTCTTAGGAGGATTGCCTAAGACCCGACATGGCAATGACTATCTATTCGTGGTGGTTGATCGGTTCTCCAAAATGATTGTTCTTATACCTTGTCGAAAGACTATCACGGGAGAAGAAGCAGCTTGGGTATTCTTTCAACACTTTTGGACACACTTCGGACTGCCGACTTCTATTGTGTCTGATCGCGATACCCGGTTCCTTAGTCATTTTTGGCGATCGCTCTGGACGATGATGGACACCAAGCTAAAGAGGAGTAGTGCTTTTCATCCGCAAACTGATGGTCAAACCGAGGTGGTAAATCGCACAGTCGTTCATCTCTTGAGAGGATATAACTCAAAACACCCGAAGACTTGGGATGAAAGCATACCGTACCTACAGTTTGCTTTTAATCGAGCAGTGCATGGTTCAATTGGAAAGTCGCCGTTTGAGGTTTGTTTAGGGTTTCTACCACAGAGTCCATTCGACATGGAGTTTGTGATCCCCACCTCAGCACAGAATAGCAAGGAATCATCTGATCAGGATCGAGCACAAAAGTTCCTAGAAGGTATTCAATGACTCCATCGTGAGGTTGAACAGAACTTACTGAAAGCTCAACTCAAGTACAAGGTGCGACATGATCGGCACCGAGTTGATGCGCAATTTCAAGAAGGTGATATGGTATGGTTACATCTGAGTAAGGAGAGACTTAAAGGTGAAGGTAAGAAGCTCAAACCCATTCGTTATGGTCCTTTTCGGATTTTGCGGAAAGTGGGTAATAATGCTTGTCAGCTCGAGTTACCTCCATACATGGATATCTACTCGGTTGTTAATGTTGAGCACCTCAAACTCTTTGAGCCTTCAATGCTGGATGATGAGCCAGATACTATAGTACCATATGTTGAAGACTTGGTCTATCAACGAGACAAACCTCTACGTGAAGATGTGATTCTGGAAAAGAAGGTGACTACCACCCGCAGTGGCACCAAGGAGACTTTTCGAATCGGTCGGAAAGATCAACGAGCACATGCGGCAAAGTGGTACACCAAAGAAGATGGACAAGCCCAATTTCCACATCTCCAGTTTGATCGAGAGGTCGGAACAGGGGTTGGCTCCTTCTCAACACGGGAGTCATGATCCGGGAAGATCTCTAAGTCCTGATCGCATGCGGCTTCACGACCAAGTCCTGATCGCATACGGCTTCGCGACCTTAACCGTGTTCAGAAAGGATTCGCGAACATGGATGGGTCCGCGACCATGGATTGGTCCCCGACCAGGAAAAGGAATTCGTTCCCTGTTCGGAATTGTAATCCAATCCGAATGTGTATAACTAAGTTTATCTGTTTAGGATTAGTTATATGAGTCTAATATGTTTAGGTTATTGAGTCTGATACGTACTCATACGATTGGACTATAAATACCTTGTAATAGGTCTAGTTTAGATCATCGAATACAATCAAAGAGTCATAGAACTTATTTGAGTTTTAGACACTTATAGTTCCTTCGACGTAGGTAAGTGTGCCTAACGTTCGACGTGTAAGCCCTCTTTGAAATAAAGAGTTGTGCAATTACTTTGGGTTTTGTTTTCGATCAACCTTTGGGTTTCGGTATTTCCGAGTAAGATCCCGTTATTCCGCATATTAGAATCTGGGCGAGCCTAGTGCGAAAACCAAGGCTAGGTCTCAAACGGATCATGAAGACGAAGGCGACCACAAGACCGACCACCTCGCCAACACCTCCTTAGCTGTCGGATCTTTTAAGGCGACGCTAAGATTGATATACACATATATGATGGGGTGATCGATGCTGAGAAGCTGGATTCTTGGATCGACCAGCTTGAGACCTACTTTGACCTGAAAGGGTTCAGTAGCACTCAAAAGGTGAAGTTCGCACCTTTGAAGATGAAGGACCACGCCAAGACTTGGTGGAAGGCCCTTGTCGCCAGTGGTCAAACTGACGACCTTGCGTGGGGTTAGTTCAAATGACTTCTGCGACAAGAATTCTATCCGATGGGTTACCTTGAGGAGAGATGGGAGCGTTGGCACAGATTGTACCAACGGCACAACCAGACCATCCAATACTATACGACGAAGTTCCGGAGAGAAGCAATGGTCATCGGCATATCGCTATCCGATCCTCAGGTATTTCAGAAATACACATCTGGACTTCAGAAAATGATCAGTACTGAGCTAAGTCTGTTCGGCGTCCAAGACATCGCGACCGCAAGCACAACTGCTATAGCGATCGAGAAGAAGAACAAATCCTACAACGACAAAAGCACGAAGGAAAGTGCAACCTCGATAAAGAAAAAGCCGAGTCTGAAGAAGAACACTTCAAAATCGGGCACGGGTGCCTTTTGTGAGCATTGTCAAGTCGCGGGACATACCAAGGACAAATGCTACAAGCTTCATCCTGAACTTTGACCAAAGAAAAACGAACCAGGGAAAAAAACAACCGCGGCTACTGCGACTTCACCCAACGAAGAAGTCCGAGTGAATTCGGTTAATGAGGCGGATACGACCTTGTCTCTGATGGCAATGCCAATGGAGAAGGGTTCGGATCCACCGAACGACCATCACCCAACGGAGGACTTGTTCACCATCAACATCCAGGTGAAGCACGAAGTGGTCGCAGCGATATTCGATCCCGGAAGTCAGAAGAATCTGGTCTCCGCTGGACTGGTTTGGCCACTTGGTTTGAAGACAACCACACACCCACGACCATATCCGCTGGGTTGGTTTACATCCGACGTGAACCAACAGATTACGAGTCAGTGTGTGTTGAAGTTTGCGATCTCTGCACGATATATCGATGAGGTGCAATGCGATGTTGTCCCTATCAATATCTGTCAGGTGATCTTTGGGAGTCCGTATCTGTATGATCGAGACGCTCACTTCCATAGGCGAGCGCAAGAGTACGACCTCACCAAAGACGGAGTTAAGTTCGTAATCAGTAGAGACGTCCACGTCAACACTTCAAACTTTATTACCGCAAATCAGGCCAAACGAATTGTTAATGCATGTCACAAATATGTGCTTGTGATTATTCGACCCATTGGTCAAGGTGAGGGTACTCGACCAGCCATTGTCATTGGCGTGCCGAGAGGATTCTGGTCGTTTGTCGGGACTGCTGAAGAAATATAGTGATCTGTTCGAGACTACCCAGGGTCGTCCGCCGAAACGTCCAATCGAGCACGAAATTCAGCTTGTGTCCGATGCGACACTGCCCAATTTGAGTATGTATCGCAACTCAGTCTTGGAGAATGAAGAGATCAAGAGACAACTTGGTGAGTTGTTGAACGATGGTGTAATTCAACCGAGTAGTTCACCTTGTGGATCTCCTGTGGTGTTAGTGCCAAAGAAAGATGGGACTTGGCATATGTGCATCGACTACCGAGCACTAAACAAGATCACCATCAAGAACCGGTACCCCCTTCCTCGTATTGACGACCTGCTAGACCAATTGAAGCATGCTGTTGTCTTCTCCAAATTGGATCTTAAGTCAGGTTATCATCAAGTCAGCATCTGAGAGGAGGATACGTGGAAGACCGCATTCAAAACACGACAAGGTCTGTTCGAATGGCTGGTTATGCCGTTTGGTCTCTGCAATGCCCCGGTAACCTTCATGCATCTTATGAATGATGTATTGAGACAGTTCATCGACGACTTTGTGATCGTTTACCTCGACGACATATTGGTTTATAGTCGTTCGTGGGATGAGCACCTCATTCATGTCGAAAAGGTGTTCGAACAACTTCGGCAACATCGACTTCGCCTCAACCATAAGAAGTGCGAGTTCGGCCAGCAAACTCTACTTTACCTCGGATTCATGGTCGGCGACGGTACATTGCAAATCGACCCAGATAAGGCAAAAGTGATTCGCGAGTGGCCGCGACCGCGAACAGTTACGGATGTGTGTAGTTTTGTGAGAGCATGCCAATATCTTCGGAAGTTCATCCGACACTTCTCGATTATGGCTTCTCCATTTCATGCATTAACAAAGATCGATCAGAAGTTCGAGTGAACAGGGAAACATGAGGACACGTTTCTCTTGCTGAAGAGGAAGATCAGCAAAGCGCCTGTGTTAGCTTTACCAAATCTCCAAAAACCATTCGAACTAGAAACCGATGCCTCAAGTTGTGCCATGGGCGCAGTGCTCATGCAAGAAGGTCGACCAGTGGCATATCACTCTAAGTTATTCCAGGAAGCTCAGAAGAACTACCCGACTTATGATAAGGAGTTATGCGCACTACATCAGGCCGTGAAATATTGGCGGTGTTATCTCTTGGGTAAAGAGACTGTTGTCCACACCGACCATCAACCGTTGCAATATTTGCAAACTCAATCCAAGCTACAGCAAGCTCGGCACATAAAGTGGATGTCGTATCTGCAGCAGTTTAATCTGGTGATTAAGTACAAGAAGGGCGTACACAACAAATTGCGGACATGTTGTCGCGACCACCAGTTACGACCCTCTGTTTATCATCATTCATGCAGATCGAGTCCTCATGTCATAATGACTATGCCACTATGTACAGTGAAGACCCTGATTTTCAAACAGCACTGACTGAGCTCGAAACAGGGAAACCTACAGAGTTCGTTCGGCGAGAAGGACTCTTGTACAAGGGCAACTTACTTTGCATACCTCGTGGAGCACCTCGAATTCAATGGTTGAGAGAAGCGCATACATCGAAAGTAACTGGTCACTTTGGAGTTACAAAGACGTTGCAAAATCTTCACCGACATGTGTTCTGGCTGCGTATGCAGCAAGATGTGGCTAGTTTTATTCGAGGCTGTGGTCTCTACAGCATCTCGAAACCGGCAAACCTAAAATTAGGTTTGTACACTCGTTTGCTAGTTCCATCGCGACCATGGGAGAGCATATCCATGGATTTCTTTAGAGAATTGCCTAAGACCCAACGTGGCAACGACTATCTATTCATGGTTGTTGATCGGTTCTCCAACATGATTATTCTTATACCTTGTCGAAAGACTATCATGGGAGAAGAAGCAGCTTGGGTTTTCTTTCAAAACGTTTGGACACATTTTGGACTGCCGAATTCTATTGTGTCTGATCGCGATACCCGTTTCCTTAGTTACTTTTGGCAATCGCTCTGGACGATGATGGACACCAAGCTAAAGAGGAGTAGTGTTTTTCATCCGCAAACTGATGGTCAAATTGAGGTGGTAAATCGCACAGTTGTTCATCTTCTGAGAGGATACAACTCGAAGCACCCGAAGACCTGGGATGAAAGCATACCGTACCTGCAGTTTGCTTTTAATTGAGCAGTGCATGGTTCAACTGGAAAGTCACCGTTTGAGGTCTATTTGGGATTTCTACCACAGAGTCCATTTGACATGGAGTTTGTAATCCCTACCTTAGCATAGAACAGCAAGGAAGCATCTGATCAGGATCGAGCACAAAAATTCTTGGAAGGTATTCAACGACTCCATCGTGAAGTTGAACAGAACTTGCTGAAAGCTCAACTCAAGTACAAGGCGCGACATGATCGGCACCGAGTTGATGCGCAATTTCAAGAAGGTGATATGGTATGGTTACATCTGAGTAAAGAGAGACTTAAAGGTGAAGGTAAGAAACTCAAACCCATTCGTTATGGTCCTTTTCGGATTTTGCGGAAAGTGGGTAATAATGCTTGTCAGCTCGAGTTACCTCCATAGATGGATATTTACTCGGTTGTCAATGTTGAGCACCTCAAACTCTTCGAGCCTTCAATGCTGGATGATGAGTCAGATACTAAGTACCATCTGTTGAAGACTTGGTCTATCAACGAGACGAACCTATACGCGAAGATGTGATTCTGGAGAGGAAGGTGACTACCACCCGTAGTGATACAAAGAAGACTTTTCGAATCGGTCGGAAAGGTCAACGAGTACGTACGGCAAAGTGGTACACCAGAGAAGATAGACAAGCCCAATTTCCACATCTCCAGTTTAATCGAGAGGTCGCAACAGGGGTTGGCTCCTTCTCAACAAGGGAGTCATGATCCGAGAGGATCTTTAGGTCGAGTCGCATACGGCTTCGCGACCTTAACCGTGTTCGGAAAGGTTTCGCGATCGTTCCCTGTTCGGAATTGTAATCCGATCCAAATATAGATTACTAGTCTATCCGTTTAGGATTAGTTAGTTATACGAGTCTAATACGTTTAGGTTACTGAGTCTGATACGTATTCATACGATTGGACTATAAATACCTTGTAATAAGTCTAATTTAGATTATCGAAAAGTCATAGAACTTATTTGAGTTTTAAACACTTATAGTTCCTTCGACGTAGGCAAGTGTCCTTAACGTTCGACGTGTAAAGCCCTTTTTGAAATAAAGAGTTGTGCAATTATTTTGAACTGTGTTTTCGATCAACCTTGGGTTTCGGTATTTCCGAGTAAGATCCCATTATTCCGCATATTAGAATCTGGATGAGTCTAGTGCGAAAATCAAGACTAGGTCTCAAACGGATCATTAGATAAGGGAGACATGATGTCATATTTAAGAAATTAAAAGATGAGATGGAGAGATCACAGAAGAAACCATTGTAAAATAAAAAAAACTTATAGATATATTTTAACTTTTCAAATGAATTCCGCCTAATCACTTGTACTAGTCACAAATATAATTGTATTATGTGTAGGCCGAACACATTTTATACATGGTACCTTCCAAACTCATTTCAATTTAAAATTTTGAGCAAAAAGACGCAAAATGGGACCCTGCCAAACTCATTCCAATTTGAAATTTTGGGCAAGAGAGACCCAACATGGGAGCTTGACGATTTGTACCCAATACCTCACTTTCCAAAGCCAACTCACCTAAGCACCCAAAACAACTTATACGAAGTAACTAGCTCAAAAATGTTTTAATATTATTGATGAACTTTTGTTGGCTAGTTTCGAGAACATCATGTACACTAGTTATATTCGGACATGTACATCAGGTAAAAAACAAAATGTACAATTAATTTGTTGGACATATCATTTAGCATGTAATTAGTGAAATACATACCAACCGAAGGTTAATGTCATTAAACATTGTGTAAATGTAAATCAACAATACAAATTATTGTGCTTGGTCTGCCATTACCACCACTTACTCCATCGATTTGGCTCAGCATTACCATTTTTAATTGGGAAGCTACCACTTAGGCATGTTTTCATTGAAGAATTCTCAAAAATAAAAAATTAGAGTAAACTCTATATTCAGTGAGAGTGTATGTTTGATTTCTCTCAAATTTTTTCAAAAATTCTCCAATACAAATAGAACATTAGCATATTCCATACCAAGACTCAATACAATCAAACTTGTAGCATCTACCAATTTCTCCATACCTTGTTGGGCCTGTGCGACCCGACATGGCCACCTCTCAACGGGCTTTTGCGCGACCCGACGAGGATGCTACTTGCCTTTGAGCCTGCACGTGACTCATCTACTGTTGTTGTTTGTCCTCATGCTCACATATTGCGACTATCCAAATGACTAGTCAATATGTGTTCATGTTCAAGCATATGATGTAGATAAAAGATTATCTATAAATATATGTTTGGTTCGTAATCAAACGTATTGTGGTCAGAGTCTTTTCCGAGAGGATCTTTGGGTCTTTCAGGTCGAGTTCGCAAAAGTTTCGTGACTTAGACATATTCGAGTTTGGTAAAGATTCGCGACCTCGGAAAGATTCGCGATCATGAAAAGGGTTCACGACACGGATCCGATCTCTGATCGAAATTGTAATCCGATCAATATACATATAACTAAATCTTACGTATTCAGATTTAGTTTGTTGTCGAAGTCTAATACATTTAGGTTATTGAGTCTGATACATACTCATACGATTAGACTATAAATACTCTGTAACAGTCGTAGTTTAAATTATCGAATATTATCGAGTCTAGATTGAAATCTTAGACCCATAGTTTATCGACGTAGACGAGTGCGTCCTAACGTTCGACGTGTATAAAATCTCTCTTTGAAATAAAGAGCGTGCTATCTTTGAACTATGTTCTCGATCACCTTAGGTTTTGGTAATTCTAAGTAAAATCTCGTTATTCCACATATTAACATTTGATCGAATATAGTTGAAACTCGTCTATACTTCAATTAGAGCAACCAGAATCTAATCGAGGCTAAATCAAAATCAGATCCAGCCTGTAATCAAATCAGAGTCAAATTTATTAACAAAAATGTGTACGAATCAAATCATTTGCCACATATTTAGCTACAAATACCAAATTGTGATAGTACCGACAAAATTTAATTCGACAAAAACTGACAAAAAATGAACCATACCTTGTGTTTAGAAGGCTATTGGAGAAGGGGATGTATTAATAGGGTGATTTTTTTTAATTATACGGATTGCTATCTCCACATGAAAAATTGAAAATTTTTTACCCAGAAAGATCTCAAGACAAAAACCATTGGACGGTTCTAATTTATGTACTCCCTCAGACTTTTTTTAGTTGTTTTTTTGGAAGGTATTTTAGACTTCTCAGTCTCTAAAATATAATTTCGACCATTAATTTTTATAATTATATTTTAATAAAAATTATAAAACAATTATAATATAAATATGAAAGTAAATTTGATAATATATATATAGTAATATTATTTTTATATGGTAAATATTGATATTTTTTATATTAGTGATTAAAATTTAAAATATTTGATTTGGAGATATATCAAACAATAAGTAAAAAGAGCAAAGACTAACCAACAGTAGTCTAATTGGTGTGACATTGAGTTGTTTAGTTAAATATCAAGATTTGATTCCTACCGCCTACTACTCTCTCAATTCTAAAAAAAAGTCATTTTAGAGATTAAAATTTGTAAAAATGAACGTTGTTCTATATTTTTGAGATAATATGTGACTTTATCTTTCAAAAATAATGTCATAAATATTATTTTATTTAATCATTAATTATTTAGATGAAAACAACACACTTTTCATATTAATTATAAATATTAAAGAGAGATATATAATCTTATTTCACTTTTAAATAATGTACATGAAATTAAAACAATATTTTTTAACAACGGACAGATGTGAGTTATTTATGGCTAAATTGCAGTGTTTGTCTCCAGTAACCAACAAGTCACACATCTATGAAAGAAAAAAAAAAAATACATGACACGATTCCCCCGAGCTGTGCACAAATCCCGAGGCCCGGCCAACTCCACCTGCCGGCACACGTGAGATCCACATCCAACAACAAAGCCAGTCAAGTCGCCTCTGCTCTTTACATACACACATACACCCACCACTCCCTCACACACACAGCGCGAGATCGAGATGGGGAAGCCCAAGCCCTTCTCCTCCTCCTCCTCCTCCGCCGCCGCCCCGGCGCCGGCGGCATCGAAGACGGTGCACTCGGCGCCGGTGACGTACAGCTCCATGCTCTCCCTCCTCTCCCTCTGCCCTCCCTTTGTCATCCTCCTGTAAGCAGTTCTTCCTTGGAATTCATATTGAACAAATTCTTTTAAAAATTTTTAGGGCTCTTTCGGGGTTGTTGCTTGGTTCGATTCAAATCTTGATTCAATTTGTGGCTGTGCGTGCTGTTGTTTTTGATTTGCAGGTGGTACACGATGGTTCATGCGGACGGATCCGTGGTGCGGACCTATGAGTACCTGAGAGAGAATGGATTGGAGGGGCTGAAGAGCATCTGGCCGATGCCGTCGATGGTGGCGTGGAAGGTCATCTTTGGTTTCGGCCTGTTTGAGGCCGTGCTGCAGCTGCTGCTCCCCGGCAGGCGGTTCGAGGGGCCCGTCTCCCCCAATGGCAACGTGCCCGTATACAAGGTCCTAAATCTTGTGAAAATTGCCTTTCATGACTAGGGCATACTTCCGCTGTTTCCAAATAGACGCTATTGTGGTACTGGCATGAACCACAAGAAACAAGGCTTGAAAGAAAATGAAAATGACCAAAGAAACCTTAATTAATACATCTTATTAAAGCCTTGTATACGCCTCAATTGTTTTTTAATATTGGTAGACTCAAGAACGTAAACTTCTATTATTAAAGCAAAGGCATGAAATTTTTTTTCTTATCAATGACCCACAGAGAAATTCGGGGCTTGGAGCCGCGAGAAGAAGGTCGTTGAGCCAGGGAGACTCGACAATTGTCACGGCTTGACAACACAAGCCACCAATACATCAAAATTTTTTGATATTTCGACATTGATATCTTTTGATTTTGATCTATAAGTCAGATTGACAATATGTTTGAACAAATAGAATGGTGAGGTCAAACAATAAAATTGACACAAACTAAATAGAAAAAAAAAATTGAACTCAAACTTTATGATTAAATTATATTAAAATTTTTTATTCTTCCAACACTAATATTTTTTGATCTATAATTCAGATTAACAATCCGTTTGAACTAATGTAATTGTGAGGTCAAAATGATTAAATTGACACAAACCGATTGTCAACTAGACATATATCTCAAGATATAATCTTGTTATATATAAGTTTTGTAGACGATCGATTTGTGTTAATCTGATTGTTTTGGTCTCACGATTCCACTGATTTAAATGAATTGTTTATAGATCATAAAATATCGATGCTAGAAAAATTAAAATTTTGATGTATAAACTAAATTCAGGAAACAAAGCAACAGTGTGCTGGCTTGGCTTGTCGAGTCTCTATGGCTCAACTTGCCGCTTCTCGCGGCTCCAAGGCCGACAAGCAGGTCAAAACTGCAAAAAATGGTAAGTATAAGTTATTTTTGTATTTTTTTTTCTTTGTGAGTTATTTATAAAAAAATTTGCAAGGGCATTTATGGAAAAATTACTCCCTCTATTTCCAAATATATGTTGTTTTAATCTTCTAGTTTTATTTTCAAATACACGTTATTTTATGATTTTGAGACACTTGCATATCACTTTTCCTATATATCCTTCATTTAATATTTTAAAAAGACAAATATGTGGCTTGGAGTTGTGAGGAGCAAGCATATTAACTGGGGCTACGTCTGCTAGATGCTAAAACGATATGTATTTAGAAACAGGGGGAGTATACAAATGTGCTTTGAATTTGTAGACTGAATCTATTTAGAAACAAAATAAGAAGGCTAAAATGACATCTATTTGGAAACGAATGGAGTAAAGTTTGAATAAACCACCTGAAATTCTATGTGTTGTTGCTTATTTTGAGGTCAAACTAAAATGAACATTGGTGGATTCTGGTGGCTAATCATTTCATACCATCTATAGTTCACGCAATGAAACAAGTTAGCGTTATTTCCAATGGTAGATCCCGGAAATAAACATGTTGGAGTAAAAATATCAGCATAGTCAATTAGATGAACTTGTATATATTTCAAAATTTAGAGGAGTAAGTTTCCAAAAAACAATTTCCATTGAAGGACTTTTCTTAATATTAGAGGTACTTATACTTAATTTTAACAAGTTAGGGGGACCAAATTTCTCTGGAATGACTTACACTAATTGTATTATTTTTCATGTCGCCATGATTTGTACAATATTTATGCATTTCAGGGTAAAACATATCCTTTACTTTAATTATTTTATTATTGGTTGTCATGTAATCATGGTGTTAGCTACATTATTGTCACAGGGTGCAAAGTAATTCAAAATAAATATGGATCTAGTCTAGAAAAATTCTTACTTTTTTTTTTTTTTTTGCTTATTTGTTAGTTATCTTTGTTTTGTTTCCCAGGCAAATGGCTTACAAGCCTATGCAGTGACGTTGGTAACTTACCTGAGCCTGTGGTGGTAAGGCTATCTTCTTAACTATTTTTGGCTAATCTAACAGTTCAATATATCTTGCCTTTACAAAACAGTCCTTTTCTCAGTACACCTCCGCTCATGGTTGTGGCCTCCTCATTAAACCATTCAATGACTTGTCTATTTACCTGTACTTGCATGCTCCCTTGATATTTCTATCAGTTTTCTGATATTTCATAGAGAAAAACAGAAGGGATTCTCTGTTAACCAATGATAGTGTAGCAAGTAAGGATATCTTCACATGCATACATGTTCAAATAATTTTTTTTTACTGCTCATATTCAAGGCTCATTTAAGTACTTGAAAGGATGCTTAGAAAGCATGGGACACATGCCAACTAGCCAATTAACTATTGAACTATAGTTTGCCCTGATTATCATGACAGCTCAGAGCATTGATGCCATTGTTTTATTGCTTGTAGTGGGTGTGCAACTGGTTTCCATGGCATCCTAGGAGGGGATTTAGTTTTTTTTTCTTATAAAATCTTTGTTCAGGACCTTAACTTGCGCCAGGTTTTACTTGATTTGAAAAATTGTCTGATCATGGGTGTTTCTTTTCTTTTCTTTTTTTTTTTTTTTTTTTGTTGCTCTTTAAACCTTTTCATAGCTGTTCACCTGGATTATCCCTGTAAAGCACACCTTGCATGATGCCCAAAATTTGAGGCATCAGCATGAAGCACATTAAGGGTTTAGAGCAAGAGCCACTTTGTGTTTGCTCACTATATGTTAAAGCAGTATGATTTTGCACTCAATGAGTTTTTCAATATGGAGTTGATTTGTCCTAATGTTGATTGTTGCCTTGGTGCTGATGTGCCCCCACCCCATCCCCTTCTCCCCTTTTCTTCCCCCCCCCCCCCAACCCAAAAACACCCCAAACCACCACACACACACACAATGTAATTTCCTTGGTGCTGATGGTGGCACTATGTCCTCAAAATTGATGTGGCATGCCCCATGAGAACATTCATGATAAACTATGCAATGGTGTTTCAGGACCAACCATCATACTATTGATATGTGAATGCAAGATATGAAATGGATTTAATATGGCCCTTACCTTGATCTGTCTCATTTTCCCCTCATAATTCTCTGATTTCTAGAGAGATTGGAGGTCATACATGAAATTAACAATGTTAGCATCCCTGTGGATATATGTGTTGCCATGTGCCTGTATTTTTGCACTGCTTCCAGTGTGCAAAGAGATCAAGATCAGTTTCCATAACCTTTGATCAAAAGGATTGCTGCCTCTAAATGTAATAATTTTATTATTCCCAGTAGTTCAATGTGTTATTTGTTCATACTTTTTTTAGCAATTTGTGCTTATACTTATTGCTCTTGTTGCCACCCTGTTATACTGTGAAGTTTATCTTAAGCATCTGTAGTAATTAAATTTGCTCTATCTCCACAATATTTTGAGACACCTATTAAGAAACGAGGTGCTGTGCCTCTCTTAAATTTCCTCTGCTGATGTGTATTTTATGTTATAGTTTATGTCACCAGTCACTAATAGACATATCCATCAGGTTTGGAATTTTTAACCCTGCAATAGTGTATGACCACTTGGGGGAGATATACTCTGCTCTAGTCTTTGGAAGCTTTGTGTTCTGTATTTTTCTGTACATAAAGGTGAGCTTGTTGAAATGCTTTTTGTTTCCTTGTATTCTTATGTACTATGCTTCATTTATAGATGGATAAATTTTATTTTATTTTTTCTTTCTAGGGTCATGTAGCACCATCTTCATCTGATTCTGGATCCTCAGGGAATGTGATAATTGATTTCTACTGGGTAAGTGTTGTCAAATCCTTGCAAGTGGCATTCTCATTGCTGTAGATTAGAAGCATTATGCTTTTAGTTGGGTTCCTCTGGATCACTTGCACTGTAATATGAGTGTAGTTCTTATGTTATTTACGACCATGTCTTAATGCAAAATTATTCTACTCATAGATTGAGCGCCATGAATTTCATTTGCATGAGTCGTCCTATGTTGTCTTGCATAATCCTTGTAGAATTATTTATTGAATAATTGTGGCAATTTTCCTTATTGTTTTCCTGTAATGATGCAAGTTCTCCGCATTATTTTCATATACTATATTTGACACTTCAACATTTTAGTTCATGCTATTTCAAAATAACATACACTAGCAAACTAGCTTCATCTCCTTTTTCATGTTAATAATGCTCTTCACCATTTGGAGTCTTAAACTTTAATGGAAGTTGTCTTCATTGGACCACAACTAAGGAAGAAAAGCTAATTGCACCTTTGTAGAATGAATTAAGGGGGAATTCTATCCATGTCCCATCAAAACTATGTAACTTTCAAACTATACACATTAATGTTGCAATGTCAAATATGTCCCAATAATTTTTTTGACATGATTTTATGTCTAATAAATTAGTTGACTGTCAATAGATGAAGGTTAGTTTGTGAAATTCAATAGATGTTCGCTAAAACCCTAATGTACACTTGTTAAACATTGGGGCTCATGTGGCAGAAGATCCCATGCTCATTCTAAGCTCCCTGTCTTTTTCCAGTTACCTCTTTTGTTTTGGCCATCTATGCTCACCTGCACACCATCTACATGTTTGGTGATAAATTGCTAAAGGAGGTCCTTGTTAGAACAATATTATATTTCACTTTCTACAAGGATGTATTTACAATTTCTAAACTTTTCAGGGGACACTGATCCGTTTTCCCCATGAATTAAACAATAGGCTGCAAAGTGAAAATGGTTGTACTTAAATGCTTCTCATGATTCGTTTTATCTATTCTCCATTCATGGAATTCTTTGCTATGAATTAGCATTAACCTTCATATTAGATGCAAAATTGTTATAAAACAATATTTTTGCTCATTTGCATTTGGGACATGAGCTGTTACTTGCTATCTTGTAATGTATGGCAAGTCCCACCTGTTGTGTATTCACTAACTTCGTGTACTAAGCTATCCTTCTGTTACTGCTGCAGCTAATGGGGTTCAGGAAAGTCTTCCCCTTTAACAAAATAGCAAAAGAATGGACATTTTTATCATGGAAATGTCTCATTTCTTATAATTTTATTTCATACATTCAAATTTTAATATTTCTAAGTAATCAATAAGAATGCAGGAGAAAATAACTGCTTAATTGAAGGAAATGATTTTAAGTATCAAATGATTTTCTCATGGTTTTGAGCCCTATTCCTATGATCGGATTTTGTTTAAGGATAATTTTTGTTATTCCAAACTAAATGGTTGTTTGTTGAATCAAATTTATAACATGCTCCATTTCCAGGGAATGGAGCTGTACCCTCGGATTGGCAAGCACTTCGATATCAAGGTTTTCACAAACTGCCGGTTTGGGATGATGTCCTGGGCAGTTCTTGCTGTAACCTACTGCATAAAGCAGGTCAGGATATTGTAATATTATCTTGTGATATGCTAGTCATATCTAATTCTTGGATTGCTTTTGACACCACTATTAGGAGGCACACATTTGTATCCATTGCATGTTATCTGTTAGCACCTCCAACATGAAATATAAATTATGCAGTAATCAATGATACTTGATTGAAAGATTGACTGGTAAATTTAATATTTGTATACATTTACCCACTGATTGGCTGATAAAGCACTTCTATTCTCCTACTATCATGCCAATGAAAATAAATAAATAAATGAAAGGTTGTCTTTGCTCATTCTATGATGCAGTTGTCCTTAAAACTATCAGTCAACTTCTTTAAACTTTGTTCTGCAGTACGAAATGAAAGGTCAAATCTCAGATTCTATGCTTGTGAATACCGCGTTGATGTTGATCTATGTCACTAAGTTCTTTTGGTGGGAGTCTGGATATTGGTGCACCATGGACATAGCTCATGATAGAGGTAGGTAACTCTGTTCTGTGTTTGTCTGTGTACCTTCTCTCCACAGGATATGAAATTTCAAAAGATAGTTTTTTTCCCCTAGACTCCTTTTTACTCAAAATGTTGCATGCATGCCTTGTTTGAAATTGAAAAATGTAGTCCTTCCCTTTCAAATCAACATAAATAAGTTAGGGTGAAATTTAGTCTTGTCTTATTACTTTCTTGTTAAAGGTTAGGGTGAAATTGACACATGAGACGAGCAGTACCAATGCTGTATACCATGACAGTATCAAAGTTTTTGCAGAAATGGTGTTGTTGATGATTAATTTCTATTTTTTTTAGATTGTTTTGAAATGTGTTGTTAAACTTCTTTTTTGTCTCAAAGGTCAATTTCACCCCAACCTTTAACAAGAGCAGTTATGCAAATTTCACACTAACCTGTAATTTTTTTGGATTATTCAAAGAAATTCTGAATCATTAGGGATGACACAGTGATGTTACTCCTTGAAGCAATTTGCATAGGTTGAAAACCTTGGTGGCTTTCATGCATAATGCGCTGATCAGTTTTGGAATAAGTAACTGTAGGTCATATTACCATGATGTTGCCATTTGAAGTCTGGGCGAAACCTGTAATGAACTAATTTTATTGAAAGAGTTCCATGTGTAAATATAAAGAATTGAAGATGGTGGACAGAGGACCCCACTAACCACTACTATCTAATGGCTCAAGCATTTAAAGAAATCTATGCATTACTAATTAAAATCATGAGATAAGCTTTTGATTTGTCGTCAATTCGCATATGTTCATGTCATTGGCCATAGCCTGTACGAATCCAACAAAGTAAGGAAGTTCCTGTTACGGAAGAATGCTGCCACCATCTAATAGGTCAATTGTTTGGGAGAAAATGGTAGGTTCAAAGGAGCACCACTTAGCGACATGCCAGGCTAGAATTAATACCATCATGTAATACTCATCTAGCAATTTGTCAAAGAGCACATAATTTCACTCATTCTAGAATCATGTAATACTCATCTAGCAATTTGTCAAAGAGCACATAATTTCATTCATTCTAGAATCATAATGTTTTTTTGGCTGACCTGATTTCTTATCAGCTGGTTTCTATATATGCTGGGGATGCTTGGTTTGGGTTCCATCTGTATATACCTCTCCTGGAATGTACCTCGTGAACCACCCTGTGAATTTGGGTCCCCAGGTTCTCCTTTTAGACAACAACTTTTCTTGATGTAATTCAATCTGTTTATGCAGTTGGATATACTACTAAGATATAGTTTTATTAACTTATTTGTTATTGTAACTTTTTAGTTACAGCAATTTAGTTGGAAAATCTGATATCTTGTTCTACGTTGCAGCTAGCACTTTCAATACTTCTTGCTGGAATGTTGTGCATATATATCAATTATGACTGTGATCGTCAACGCCAAGAATTTCGTCAAACAAATGGGAAATGCTTGATCTGGGGCAAAGCCCCATCAAAGGTTGAAGCATTTAAGATCTAACTGCTTCAATATTTACCAGATAATATTTTCATGCATGTAAGGATGTTTATGTGTTTATTTTTCTGGAATTTCAGATTGTTGCCTCCTATCAGACTACAAAAGGAGAAACAAAAAACAGCCTTCTCTTGACTTCTGGATGGTGAGTGTAAAATTCATTGTTCTCTTTTTGTACTTCTTCAGCAAAAGGAGAAATTTATTATATTATATGTATATTTCAAGAGAGAACATGGTAATTTGTGCCTTAACCTTTTCTGTTTGGCCAGGTGGGGCTTGTCACGTCATTTCCACTATGTCCCAGAGATACTTGCTGCATTTTTCTGGACCGTGCCAGCTCTTTTCAATCATGTAAGCAACTATGCTATGTCGGTATGTTATGAGTTTAGTAGGATGTTATAACTATGCTCCTTGTGCACTTGCAGTTCCTTCCGTACTTCTATGTGCTGTTTCTGACAATATTACTGTTTGACCGAGCAAAGAGGGATGATGATCGATGCTCATCAAAGTAAGTAATTATGGCAATCAGTAATAAACCAATTGAATAATTCAACTTTCTTCTTAGCAAACATTAACAGCTCTTTGTTTTGATACTGGTATACATCACGTCATCACGTTTGAAATATTGTACTCAATTATAGAGCATGCCATTGTAATATTCCAAAAGTTTGCCCCACTTACCCAGACAATTGATGGTAATAATAGGTAATCTAATATTACTGGATGTCCTCGGCTAAAGAGCAGTAGACATCTACATGCTATTGTCTTGAGTGTTCAAAAATCATGCCTGAGAATTCCAGGCAGACGACATTGTTTAGCTGTAAGAAATCACTTCATTTTTTTCTGATTTGAGATGTTTTCATACATTCTCAGGTATGGAAAATACTGGAAAATGTACTGCTATAAAGTACCCTACAGGATCATCCCCGGTATTTACTGATGATATTGGGATGGAGACACTTAGCAAGACAAAGCTCAGCTACCAATGCAATTTGCTATCCGGAGTCATACTTGTTCTGTAGGTTTTAAACTAATCTGCCACTAGTGTAATATTGATGCCATTAGCTTCTTGATGTATCCAGCATTAGGATTTAGGGCAGCTTGGTATCTATCTTGAAATGTGCAGTACCCTGTTGGCAACGCTGCGCCAAATGGGTCATCTTTGATTCTGTTTACCATTTTGCATCTAATTTTCCTATTAGGAGGGGTTTGAATGCAGAAGCATAGCCTGTCTTTTGTGGTGTTGGGAGTTGGGATTAGTTTTTCGCTGGGAGTTGACAAGGCAGCATAACACTGAAAAATATTGGTGACTTTCATTGGAGCTTGAATAATGCTGCTACCCCTGTATTTATTGAATGAACTGTGAGATGAAAACAGTGCTTTGTGCAAGTTTAATATCAAGTTTATGTGAAAATTAATGAAGAATTGCATGCTGATGGCTCCAACTTTGTTGTACCATTTTGGTAATCTCTTTTGCTCTAGGTGTGAGCTTAGTTGTTATGTTTGAAGCAGTTGGGGATTTTGTTTGGTTCTCTGTATGGGATTTGCCTACTGCAAATCAGTGCATTTCTTTTGCACCCATAATGCAAGGTTAGGGATTTTTTATGTAAGCAGCCTCCTTTTTACATTGGCTCAAATGACCCATTTTCATTATATGCATGGTAAAGTTCAATTGCCAGAATCTGTGCTGAGAAGAGTCTCCACTGAGGTGTAGTAAGTGGTTTGATCCACATCATCGTCAATATATCTTAAGCCTTCAAGCATTCCTAAGACTTAATTGTATTTTTTGCTCAACCATACATGCATGCGATTTGATTTAATTTTGTTAGTAATGGATTGACAAGACATACCTGCACTGCCCGTGTACACGAAACGTGGTTTGTTCAAACTCAATGAGAATGCTTACTCTGGGAAAGTTTTTTTTTCTTTTTTTTTTTGGGGCTAGTTTTACCACGAGACATGGTGTACTTAGTTATGAGAGGTATTGCGCACCTAGCACCCCTGAAATATTGACTGAGTTACATGAAAATTCTGTCAAATGTGATGGTATGTGGCCCACCTAGCACACAGTGCTTTTTTAAGTATAAGGCAGATAATACGAATCCGACTAAGGGTTCCATCAGAAATGAAAGCTCAGGGTGAGACAAGTGATTTTTTTTTTCCTAATAACAAAAAAAAAAAAAACAAATTCGAAAAATAATCCAGAACTTTTAAATTTTGTAAAAATGACCCTCTGTCGTGAATCGGGCCGCGCGACTGATCTTGCTAGCGACTGAAGACGTGGCATGGTCTAACGCCCCGCTGGCCTAGGTGCTGTGCCACACCAGCTTTCAGTTGCCAACCCGGCTAGCGACTGAAATGGGTATTTAAATCACAGCCATCCCTTTCACAGTACGGCCGTTTTCATTTTTTTCGAAAATACAGAAATTACTGAAATCTGTTTAGAGAGAGAAGGAAGAGAAGAAGAGAAGAAAGAGGAAGGAAAGAGGAGGAGAAAAACTGTTTTCAGAGGTTCTTCAAATCAGTTCACTGAGGTACATTTTTCTTAACTCGTATATTTAGATTAATTAGATCGTTAACTCGTAGTATTAAAATAAGATTTAGATTATAATTTTATATGGATGGTAAATGCGTGAATGTGATGGACTAAAAAATTTAAAGAACCTGTATATTAGTGTATGGTTGTAGATTAAAAAATTTGAAGAACCTATACATTATTAGTATGTGATGGACCAAAAAATGTGATGTTTTTCAAATTTGAATTTTATTAGTATGCACGTCGATTAAAATATTTGTTAGTACGTATATTAAAATGATTGATAATATGTAGATTGAAAAGTTTATTTTATATTGGGTTAGGGTTGGCTTTTAGTTAGGGTTAGGGTTAGGGTTAGGGTTAGGGTTGGTTTTCAGTTAAGGTTAGGGTTAGGGTTAGTTTTCAGTTAGGGTTAGGATTTATGGTTGGTTTTAAGTTAGGATTAGGGTTAGGGTTTGCTTTCATTTAGGGTTAGGGTTAGGGTTGGTTTTCAGTTAGGGTTAGGGTTGGGTTTTAGTTAGGGTTAGGATTAGAGTTAGGGTTGGCTTTCAGTTAGGGTTAGGGATCGCGGCCTCATTGTCCTAGTCGTCACCGCCGTCGCCCTCTCCTTCTTGGCCTTGCCCGCACGGGTTTAGAGGGAGAGGGGCCATTTTTTTTAGGGTTGTAGAGTCTATAAATTTAATTGTTCACTTCACCTTTTTCCCAGGCAAAAATCGTGTAGCCCAATAGCGACTGAAATGCAGTGTTGGAAAATTTCTGTTGTTTCAAAAATCATGTTTTTTGTAGTACTTTGAGCAATGTTGGTCCTCTAATTATACACTTTACTACAATACAAGATATAAATTAGTTTTGACACATCTTATAGTTGCAATATCGTAGTATAATTCCGCTACAGTTATTGCGCATCGTCGCACTATCCTGCTTAAACCTAACACAGAATGACAAATTGATTAGGCCATGGAGCAACCCAGTACTGTTTGCGTTTATTACGGAGCTGATATAATCCGTAATGGAGCAAACGGTGATGATCTTGGTGGTTGCATTCATGTTTACGGTCAAATGAGACTGTCAACGATTCGGACTCGGAGTCATCAGCCGAACTTATGCAAAATTTGTAATAGCGAGACCTTTCAAGATGACCCTTTGGGAAGGTATGTAGAAAAATGGAGAATAGGAGCACAGAGAGATTTATACAGGTTCGGGTCCTCGATGGTGAGAGTAATAGCCCTACGTCCTGTTGGGATTTCACTATAGGTGATAAAGATTTACAAGATGACGAGAAAACACCTTCACAGACGAAGGGCTTTTCCTATGTCGTTGTACAGAGTAAAGCCAGAAAGGCTTGTAAGAAACTGTCTAATCTGGGCCGTAGACTTGGCTGTTTGAGTGGTTGAGATGCGTTGTATCTCGCTTGTATCAGAGACGTTGATCTCCCTCGATTCTCCCTGTTTGATGCACCTTGCCACCCTTTTATACTGGTCGAAAGGGTGCCATGTCGTAGCTGCATCAAACAGTTGCTTCGATGGTTGGATGCGGTTTAGAGAACCGCTCTTAACCTCCACGCAGGTTAAACACGTGTTATTCATGGATAACTGCACGTATTAACCTCTTGACGGTTGATCTTCCACGTGGAGGAATCTTCGAGATACTTGGAATATTCCCGCTATAGGGACAGCCGGACAGATGAACTCCAAGTACCCTGATCGAGAATGTTCTGACCGCGGGATGTTGGCTGATCGCGCAACATCTCCGACATTCTGTTCACGTATAACATACGAACTTCTGACCGCGCAAAGCCTGCGGTCTGATCGTACAAAGCCTGCGACCTGATTGCGCAAAGCCTGCGACCTGATCGCGCAAAGCCAGCGACCTCGGGCTGATGCTTCTCAGAATGACTTGAGTTCGCACCGCCGGGCACGTGTCTGCCTTGAATCTGTCTTGAACCAACAGTGCATTTATTTGAACTGACCCGGGTGTCAATCCTGGTCAGCTACCCCCAAATTCGAAGAAAACAAAGGGACGTGTTTATTTCGAATTTAAAGTCATGCATTGGATTTTTAACCCGACTTTTCAAATTCCCCACCTAGTGACGCACTAAGTGGGTCGGTTGGTTCCCCGAGACGGGCTCTGGGTATTACGTGACAGGTAATGATGGTGTTGTTGAAATGTTTTTTAATCCGAGGTAAAATTGTAAATGCTTTTAAAAACCCGAGGTGATTTAGAATGTGAACCGTCACCTTGGCGGCTATAAATACCGGGTCTTTCGTTTTGTAAGGCTCCACAATCTCTTTTCACGGCTAAGTCATTTCTAAAGTCACCTTCATTCCTCTCTTCATACACCTCCTGATGGCAGATCACAACATCATTGAAATTGAAAGCGATGAAGAGGAAGTTCTCGAGCAAAAGCTTCAAATGCTTGAAGATCCATCTCCTTCAAGGAAGAAACCCAAGGTTGACGAAGGATCTTCCAGCAGAGCAAAGGTAGAAGATGAGCCATCATCTTTTCTTCCTTCAGCTTTCTACTCCAACACCCCCTGCTTTTGTTTGGGTGATCGATTTTCTGGTCGGCAAGCGGTGACTATACGACCAGAAGATCCTCAACTTGTGTTGGGGGAGCAATCTTCTGGTGGGAAGGTTGTACTTCCACCATCTGGTGATCATCTGATTTTATCGGGTGATCTACCTCCCAGGATGGATATATCAACGTGTCACGAGCAGGGACAGGTAATAATCCTTCTCTCTTTTTGCTTATAATTATAATCAGCACAACTAACTTTTGCAAATGTAGGAGATTGGAGGCCCCAGTGATCAGCCTTCTGCTGCTCCGTCTCTTTCTCCCGGACAGATTCTTCTAGAGGAGAAGAATGCCCTGGAGAAGAAGACCGAAGAGATGTCTTCGGCGATTCTGCATCTGGCAGAATGTTTTGAACGATCCCGTGAAGAGGCGCACCAGTTCCGTCGAGAGAGTGACCACGCTTAGCAACAGCGAGAACTCTCCGATTTAATTAGGAACAGTAGTGTACCTCTTGTTAGGGATGATGTAGATAGGCTTAGGTTAGTTGCTAGTTCCCTTAGGGTTGTCAGCATAGATCCTACTGACAACAACATGTTCCTAGGAGAACTTTGTAAACTTCTTTCGGATCAGGTAGACGCTCTGGTCGCCGGTATTCCTTTTGTATGTAAAGAATGCAAGAAATAAAACTTTCTTCTTTATATGAATATTCTTCACATCTTCTGTGCGAAAATATGGCCGTAAACAATATGTTTGCGACCACTCATACACAAGAAAATTTCAGTTCTGCGATTAGAATCACACTTTTATAAACGTACCGCGACCAGCTCTGATACCGCGATCAGACTTAAAATCGCAGTTAGAACTGAAACACACTGCGACCAGAATTGAGTCTCGATCAGACCGTCACTTCGATTAGAATCAGAGCTTAATCAAAAGTATGGTCTCGATCATACCACAACCCGGTCAAAATATATCCATACGTCCAAAAATTGAGTCGTATGATTTTTTCATGAAAATGTCCAAAGCATATAAAGGAAAAACGTCCTCTGAAAAGCACTGAAAACTTTTCAGGCCTTTTGCACTTTCAGTTTCTGAAACAAAGAAGTCTTTTTGTTTTAGATCCGATGTCTGAACACTTTAACGGGTCCGCCAGAGACAGTATCCATTATGGGAAATGAATGAATAAAATATTGGGTGGAATGTTTGAATGGAACGTTACTCACATTAATGCGTCTCCTCGGGTCTATAAAAGGAGCAGGTGTCTTCCTGAAGAAGCCACTCAGCCAACAACTCTCAACATTTCCGCCGCACAAAACCCTCATTCTTCTCAGCCTTTGTCTTCCCCAAAAGTTGCCAACTTTTCCTTCAACTCTCCACCAAAAAATGGCGTCCTGGAGCCGATCCATCCACCATTCCGAGGAGAGTTTAATGTCGTTAGAGAAGGAGGAGATCCTTCCTCCGCGACTGCTAATCAACTGGCGGTCCACGGAGAAGGATCAAGAAACCCCGACCGTCCGAGAGGGCGAGTTGGTGGTTTTTGAAGAGTATTTGCGCTGCGGGTTCCGATTCCCTGAGAGTCGGTTCTTGAAGAACGTCCTCGAGCACTACGGGTTAGAGCTAATCAACCTCTACCCCAACGCAGTGTTGATACTGGCGGTATTTCAACACCTGTGCGAGGCGTTCGTCGGAGTGTATCCCAGCGTGGATCTCTTCCGGAGATTTTATTTTTCGGCGTGGTCGAAGAGCGCCAACGCCGCCGGATGCATTTACTTCCGGCTAAGGGATAAGAAGGAGTATCCCTTCCCACCCCTGCGAGACTCGGTGCACGGGTGGCACCAGAAATGGTTTTAGTGCACCCCGCCAACCGAGAGCGGGCTGTGGTTTGAAAACTCGCGGCCGGAGAAGCCGAACGAGTTGGACACTCTCCCGGCGATGAACGCGGAGTTCATGAAGCACGCCGAGGTGATCCTTCACTTAGTCGCACAAGGGTTGACAGCACGGGACGTCATCCGAGACTTTGTGAAGAACCGGGTGAGCCCCCTACGTGAAAGGGCTCATCCGGCTTGGGAGATCAAGTCCATGGTGGACAGCACCCTGGACTATAATGAAGGTATTCATTTTTGGCACTGAAATCCTCTTATGTGATTTCTGAAATGCGTCAACTTAACTCGTATCTGGGAACAGTCCTGCCCTCAGCCGAGATTGAGAGGCGGACTAACTACCTTCTCCGGGCATACAATGCCGAGGTAGAGGGCCCCAGGGGATCGCCTCGTCCCCAAAGCTTGATTCATGCCGGCGATGACCTTAAACAGGAGCGTCGAAAGGTACATTTTCCACTTTGCCTCTGTTTTACAGGTCTCATGTATGTCCAGCACTAATCAACTTTATCGGAATGAGAACAGCTCCTAGGGAAATTCGCCGAGGCGACATTTCCCAGCGAGAACGTCGGTTCCCTGGGGAAGCCGACGACGAAACTCGTGAAAAAGGTTTCCTCGAGACCCAGGACGAGGAATCCCGCCCCCAAGAAAGCCAGGCTAAATCTTGGGGAAGGGTCTTCACGAAGCGTTCCTCCTACCGCCAGAAAAACTGCGGTAAGATATCACATCCCGCCGATCTTTCCAGGTGCGAACTGGAATTACTTCTTCGTTGTACAGGGAGAGGGGAGCGAGGAGGAGGAAGACGATGATGTCCCCTTGATTCGCCGGAGGAGAAGGATTGCGGGTTCTCCATCCGGTAACGCTCCAACCCCTTCCACAGAAACAACTGCTACCGCAGAGGCGGCTGTAGTAGACCCTGCGGCCACCGAAAGCCTTGTGGCCGCAGACAACATCCCAGCCCCTGAAGCCCCCGAGGCTTCAGGGCCAGTTGCTTCTACTTCCCTGGTCGAAGGGACGACCGTGGTAAGATTCCCTCTGAGTCTTGTTTTCTTCAATTCCCCCTGTGCATTTGATGAGTGAATGCTTATGCAGGGAGAAGAACTTCCCCCTGTGACTCCAGCGAGTCCCAGGGAAGAAAATCCCCCACCCCTACAAACAGGAGTGGAGGTAGTCGGACAGGATCCTGTGGCTGTTGCAAACGAAGCGCCGGCCCTAGAAGTCCAAGAGCCATCGAGGCCTTCGGATGCAGCCCCGCCAACCGGTCCGGTTGCCCAGGTAAAGACTCTTGTCATTCGTCTTTATCTTCCCCTAGAAATGTATTCACAGTGGAACATACCTAGGGGGGAGACGCCTTCTTCTCGAAGAGGAAGACCAGGACGGATGACAGTTGTCCTCTTTCTCGAGGAGAGCCTTCCCTGAAATCTCAAAAACTGATGGGATTTCAAATAAGGTAAGAACCTTTATCCTGGTTGTATTTAAAACAATTCGTGACGATCATGAACTGTAACTGCTTGGTTCTTCTTTCCTTTGTCAGGCAAAAGGAGACAGCATCCAGCCCTTCAACTACTTCGGGGAGGGTTGAAGTCGCTACTGGTGCAGGAGCCTCCAGTGAGGAGCGCTCCGCCCCCTCGGTCCAGGAAGTCGTCCAGGCCGTGAGGGGAGAGGCAGGTGAGGAGACCCAGTCGCAACCAACAGCGACTGGGGGTAGTGCCCAGCAGGCACTCCCACCGTCTGCCCTTGTTGTGACCGCATCGGGGCCCTCAACGGGTCTTCCGGTTACTTCGGAAGACATTTCCTTACGGGAATTCATGAAGGTATGATAAACTTCACTTTTGGTGCCTGAATTGTACATAGGACACCTCTAACTCCTTTTTTGCATCATAGGAGTTATCCCGGATGTCGGCCACGTCGCACGCTATGATGGCGAACGTTGAGGCCGTACACAAAGAAAGAGGCTTGCGCAGGTAAGGCTCATTACTCTTCAACTTGTACAGATACAAATTGGTTATGACCACTCTTCCCGTTCTTCTACAGAGAGGTGGTATTGCTGAAGAAAGAAGTGGCCACAGTTAAGCTTCATTCGATCTCAGTGACTAGGAATCAAGAGATCGAGAACAACAAGCTGCGGTCACAACTTGCTGGTAAGTCGATTCCTGATTTAAGAAGACTTAACCTCATAACGCGCGAGTAATCTTTTCTCTTGTTGTAGCGCAAGCGGTTCAAATGAAACAACTCAGTCAAGACTATGGACTCCTCCGTGACTCTATTCAATGTTCCAAAAGGGCAATCAGGGAGCTGAGCCGTTCGATCTTCGAAAAACTGAAGGCGGTGGCTCATCTCCTGAAGGCTGATGTGGTGAAAACCACAAGAGATAATTTCAGCCTAGATGACTGGTCTACACTAGTTATGGCCCAGGCGGAGTCATTTCTCGAGTATCTTCCAGAAGATACACGGCGACGAGAAGAGGCGATCAAAACCAGGGTTCGGTCAGCCGCTTCTGCCATTCTCAGCCGGGTTCGACTTCACCATGGCCCAGATGCAGATCTAAATCCATTAGTGGGACCGGTTGAGGTTGAGAGTGAGGAACAGCTAGAGGCAGTCATGGAGGAAGTCAAGCCTCTTGTAGATAAGCTCCTGACTGAGCTTGGGATTGAGTAATCCCTACACCTGTACAAAAACAATTGTATACGATGCAATGCATATGGAAATTCATTTAAAAATGAATATTTGTTTTGAGTTGTTTCATACTATAAACATATCCCCCTAGCCCCCGCCTGTGATTGTAGATACTGAGGACTTAGTATTACAAACGCGGTAGAGAAGTGAGTATAACGACCAGGGATATGTGGTCGAACCAACAATTATGATCAGAGTAACGCCTAGCCTTGTTTGCAAACCAGCAGCCACTTAGATAACTGAGGACTTGCCAGAAAGCCCCGTGTACGTTGAGAAACGGCTTATTTAGGAGTGACTTATCTGGAAGCGGTCATGAGATCGGCCAGCGAATCCAACTAGGACATTATAATGATCTAACCGCGGGCGACCAGCCCCCGAGTCAAATTCGCAGCACATGGGCATAAAGAGAAATATTCATCGTATGAAACTAAAACATTTTTTGTTTTATAAAAAAATGCTAATTGAACAGGAAAAAGGGGTTGAGTACTTACACGTAGAACTTGCGAAGTTGATCGATGTTCCAAGTATTGGACAAAATTTGACCATCCTCCATGGCTAACCGCGCGGATCCTGGTCGCGGCACCGAGACAACAGTGTAAGGGCCTTCCCATTTCGGGGAGAATTTGTTACGATTAGACTGGTCTTGGATTTTTCGTAAAACCAGGTCGCCTACGTGGAGACTACGTGGTCGCACCCTTTTGCTGTGATACTTGCGCAAGGCTTGCAAGTATGCCGCAGACTTGATCAAAGCGCGATCACGCCTTTCTTCTAAGAGGATGAGATCTTGTGACCGCTGTTCGGACTGATTAACCTGTTCGAATTGTTCTGTCCGAACAGACACAATACTGACTTCCATAGGCAATACAGCCTCGGCCCCATAGACCAGATGGAAGGGCGTCTCACCGGTGGCTCGACTAGAGGTAGTTCATAGTGCCCATAGAACGGTATAAGGCTCGTCTGCCCAAGCCCCCGAGCGAGTCTTAAGGCGATCAAAAACACGCTTTTTGATGCCTTGTAGTATCTGCCCATTGGCCCATTCTACAGCACCATTGCTTTGCAGATGTGCCACAGAAGCAAAGCACACCTTAGTTCCAATCTGGTCGCAATAATCTAGGAAAAGACCACTGGCGAACTGAGAACCATTGTCAATGATAAGACAGTTTGGAACACCAAATCGGGCGACAATGTTCTTATGAAAGAACTTTTGTGCCGCTAAGGCGGTAATATTTCGTACCGGTTCGGCCTCAATCCACTTTGTAAACGTGTCAATGGCTACGAACAGAAACTTGTACCCGTTGACCGCTTGTGGCATAGGACCTACAATATCCATTCCCCAGACCGCGAAAGGCCATGCGAGGGGAATGGTTTGTAACGCATAGGCAGGTTGATGAACCTGTCTTGTGTGGAACTGACACTGAGGACACATCTTGACCATATGCTTGGCATCATCGAGTGCCGAAGGCCAGTGAATCCTTGTCGAAAAGCTTTTCTGACCAGTGTTCGATATGACGCGTGCGCACCGCATACACCGTCATGTATTTCCTTCAAGAGGGATGTTCCTTCTTCCTGAGATATACAATGCATGAATACTCCTTGAGTACCCTTTCTGTACAGAATCCCATCTATGAGCTTATACAGACGCGCTTTTCGAATTAACCGATCGCTTTCGGTTTCGTCCTCGGGTAGGGTCCCATGTTCAAGATATACTCTCAATGGATGAGTCCAATCCTGTTCCTGACCGAGGTTGGTAACGCAGGCTATTACCGGATCATCCTCGACCGAAGTCATGATCGAAGGACGGTCCAAGTGTTCGATGAACACTCCTGCCGGAGCGGATGTTCGTGAGGACCCAATTTTGGATAATTGGTCTGCGAGAATGTTGTCGTTTCGCGGGATGTATTGGACTTCGAAATGACTGAAGTGTTTTTCCAATCTCCTCACCTCCCCCAGGTAATGAGCCATTGTCTCATCGGAGGTGCTGTACTCCTTGTTTACCTGGTTTACGACTAGCTGTGAGTCTCCCCTCACCACTAACCGACGGACTCCGAGCAATTTTGCTGCCCGGAGCCCTGCAATAAGACCCTCATACTCTGCCGCGTTGTTGGTTGCAACAAAGTGTAGTTGGATGACATACTTAAGCTGTTCGCCCTGAGGCGTAACTAATACCACTCCAGCCCCCGAGTGTTGAAAACTACAGGAGCCTTCAAAGTACATTGTCCAGTGATCAGGGCACTCCAATTCCTCGGGCACCTGCACGGGTGGCTCATGGTTGGTCCATTCGACCACAAAGTCGGCCAAAACCTGAGACTTAACCGCCGTGCGTGGCATGAAATGAATTTCGAAAGCACCGAGTTCGACCGCCCATTTAGCGATTCGACCAGATTTCTCTGGATTTCGGACAATATCCCCCAAAGGAAAGGAGGAGGATACCGTGATCTTGTGAGCTTGGAAGTAGTGTCGTAGCTTACGGGAAGCCATCAGTAGCGCGTAAAGTATCTTCTGGACCTCAGGGTAACGCTCCTTAGGACCATGAATTACTTCGTTCACATAGTAGACGGGTCTGTGTATTCCTTCCCTATCCGCGATCAGAACGGCGCTGACCGCGTGTGGTGTGGCCGCCAGATAAAGAAGCAATGGTTCTCCTTTGTCGGGAGACACCAACACTGGCGGACTGGATAGATATATTTTTACCTCCTGAAACGCTTTTTCAGCCTCATCCGACCATGTAAAATTGTGATGCTTCCGCAGGGCTTTGAAGAAAGGCAATCCCCTTTCCCCTAGTCGCGATATGAAGCGACTTAAGGCTGCCATGCGACCAGCCAGGCGTTGAACATCCTTCATGGTCGAGGGCGATCTCATTTGTTCAATGGCCCTGATTTTCTTAGGATTAACTTCAATGCCCCTGGAACACACAAGGAAACCAAGGAGTTTTCCTAAAGAAACCCCGAAAGAACATTTCTCCGGGTTTAACTTTATTCCAAAGCGATTCAAATTACAGAAGGTTTCCGCGAGATCGTCCAAATGGGACAATCTCTTGGTACTTTTGACAACCAAGTCGTCTACATATGCTTCGAGATTACGCCCTATCTGGGAAAGAAAGGTCTTTTGCATCAAGCGCTGGTACGTGGAACCTGCGTTCTTGAGACCGAACAGCATTCTGACGTAGCAGTAGGTGCCGAACGGGGTGATGAAGGCAATTTTCTCTTCATCTTCTTCTGCCATGCTAATTTGATGATATCCTGAGTAAGCGTCCAGAAAACTCATCAGTTCGCAACCCGCAGTTGAGTCAACCAACTGGTCGATGCGGGGAAGGGGAAAGTCATCCTTCGGACAGGCAGCGTTGATGCTAGTGTAGTCGACGCACATGCGCCACTTGCCATTTGACTTGCAGACCATGACCGGATTGGCGAGCCATTCCGGGTGATCGACTTCATGGATGAACCCGGCCTTTAGGAGTTTGTCCACTCCTCTCGGATGGCTTCCTGTCGGTCAACAGCAAAACTCCTGAGCTTTTGCTTTATTGGTCGTTGTCCAGGTCGAATTGCTAACCTGTGCTTGGTTACTTCCCTTGGGACGCCGGGCATGTCGGACGGTTTCCACGCAAACACATCTGCATTAGCCCGGAAGAAAGCAATGAGCTCGAGTTCCTATTTGTCATCCAGAGCTGATCCGACCCGAATTGTCTTGGATGGATCATCTGGGTACAAAGGAACCAGTTTGAGTTTCTCATCTGGTCGAGGAGCAGCCTTGATCGCGTCGGTGGCGACGGTGGCGACCTGGGCGTCTCGAAGGGGAAGTTGATCGACCATCTCCAAAGATAGCCGATCGCATGTGAGTGCCACGTTGCGACTGCCTCCTCAGACCGAGATGACTCCTTTGGGGCCAGGCAATTTTCCGCACTGATAAGCATAGTGCGTTGCCATCATGAATTTAGCGAGAGTTGGCCTGCCAAAGATTGCATTATAAGCCGAATCACAATCGATTACGTTGAAAGTAACCAACTCTGTTTGGAAGTTATCTGGTTCTCCCAGTGTGACAGGGAGGACCACTTGTCCCAACGGCATCATGGAGGGGCCTGGGATTATCCCATAAAACGGATGGATTATGGGCTTGATCTTCGAACGAGGAATTTGCATCTTGTCGAGCGCCTTGACCAACAAAATGTCAAGGGAACTCCCTCCGTCGATCAGGACTCTTTCGACTCTCGCGTTACTGATGATTGAGGTAATGACCAGAGGGAGCCTCAATGGTCGAGTAAGCCCCATGGGACAATCAGAACGATCGAATGTCAAGGGTGTATCTGACCAACGGGGGTATTGAGGCTCACCGAGAGATGTCTCCGCTTGGTTAACCTCTCGGTAAAAGGCTTTAAACTGCCTTTTGGAAACGAAAGAAGAACCCCCGAAAATAACATTAATATAATTTTGAGGCACCTGGTAGGGCATTTCCTTGTCTCCGTCGGCATCTATAAGTCCGCACGCCTGCTCTTTAGGCGGTAAGGTTGGCATTGGCCCGATTCCCTGGTAGAAATCATCCAATTGCTTCAACCAACTCCTGCAGTTCTTGAGGTCGTGGCTTGCGGAGTTGTGGAGTGGACACCACTTCTTGCCTTCCTGCGGATGAGTTGACTTTTCTGGCTGGTCGGCACTATGACCACTAGAAGCAGTTTTATTCTTAAATGAAGGCTTGTTACCTTTGGTCGAAGGCGGCTTCTCTGCGACTGCGACCTCGCGGTACTGTCCAAAGCAGTTCCTCTTCGACTTTTTTGACTTACCACCTGACGAAGATTCTGGCTTCTTACTTGAATCTTCTTTCCTAGCGTCTTTGAAACCTGGTTGAGGTGCTAGGTCACCTTGTCGACCATCCGGTTCCATTCGACTGCTTCAGCTGTGTCAGAGTATCGATCGGCCATGTCGAATAGATCAGCCACTGATCGAGGAGGGTGGATAAGCAAGTCTTCGGTGAATCTCCGGTATCGAACGGCATGTTTAAATGCCCTGATAACGGAGCCATTAGATATGTTCGGGATGGTATTCCTCACCCTGACAAATTTCTTAACAAACTGCCGAAGAGTCTCGGTTGAAGTTTGTCGTAGCCGATGAAGGTCGTCCTCTTTACCCGGTTTTTGGTAACAGTTTTGGAAATTACTGAGGATAGCGTCGCACAGCATTTCCCAATTATAGATGGAACCTTCGGGCTGGTTAAATAGCCAGGTTCTAGCCGGTCCTTCGAGGACTGTGGGCAGGTAGTTGGCCATGACTCGGTCATCGTCTCCTACCGCTTGGATGGCAGTGATATAGATTTGAAGGAACTCGGATGGGTTCTGAGTTCCGTCAAACCTCTCAATGGCCCCCGGTCGAAACTTATTAGGCCAAACGACCGCTCGTAGGCCGGGAGAGAAAGCTTTACAACCGACGTAGGGACCGTGAACTGCCCTATGACTCTCAACCGGGTTACAGGCGACCTCACGCAATGGTGAAGTTACTCGCGGTCCCAAACGAGAGTGAACAGGAATCCGATCCCTACTACGAGAATCCTGCGTTCGCCGGTACTTGTCCTGTCGGGACGGTATGGGCGGTGGGTAACTTCGCCGGCCAGAACCAGAGTGGGGACACTCTTGTTCGCGGGAACGTGTTACTAAGCAGGAAGAGACCGTTGGGGTCGCCTCAGATGCGACCTCATCCAGCCTTTCTGCCAAGATCCTGGTAAAGGCTGGTTTCTGCACATCCGTGACCGTAGGAGGAAAGTTACGCATGACTTCCACGATAGATCACAGTCAACCATGGGTACTTCTCCTAGGGGCACCAGGTGTTACTGTTTCTTCGTCCACCGGGAAACGCTCTGGTGGCAAAGAAGGGGTCTGGTCACGTTTGCGACCACGTGACCGTCGAGAAGAACTCAGAGCAGCATCGTAACGAGCCTGCGCATCTTGAAAAGCCTCTAGGGCAGTTCTGCGTAGTTCATTGTTTTGTTGCTCGAGATCTTCATCCTCCTTTTGTTTGCGATCCCGTTCTTCCCTAGCAGCCTGTTGGTCGGGAATCTCCTCCGATAAGGCAGCAAACTGTCTAGGGAATGAGGTTGTCGATGGGGAAAACATCTCAGTTTGTTCCGAGTCGGACTCAAAATCAAAGAGACGGTGAAGGTTGTCATGGTCGAATCTCCCCGGGCTGATTTCCAGGTCGATATCATCCTTTCCCCTAGCGGGGTCGTATGATGGACCGGATTCATCCTCTAGCGCATTGAGAACCTCTGTAAGTTCTGACCTTGCGCTAGTCGCCCCCTGGTCGATGGACATGACCTGGAGAGATGATTCCACCTCTGGAAGATTCTGGCCTTCAACCTCCTCCATCGGGATAGGATCGCTTGGGGAAGGCATTGGAATGTGAGCATAATCCTCGAGATCAAAATCGTTCTCGGAATCATATACTCTAGTCATGCTTCAGCGAACCTCCGGATTAAAATTAGGACGCCTTGAGAAAGGCCCCACGGTGGGCGCCAGCTGTCGACGATTCGGACTCGGAGTCCTCAGCCGAACTTATGCAAAATTTGTAATAGCGAGACCTTTCAAGATGACCCTCCGGGATGGTATGTAGAAAAATGGAGAATAGGAGCACAGAGAGATTTATACAGGTTCGGGCCCTCGATGGTGAGAGTAATAGCCCTACGTCCTGTTGGGATTTCACTATAGGTGATAAAGGTTTACAAGATAGCGAGAAAACACCTTCACAGACGAAGGGCTTTTCCTATGTCGTTGTACAGAGTAAAGCCAGAAAGGCTTGTAAGAAACTATCTAATCTGGGCCATAGACTTGGCTGTTTGAGTGGTTGAGATGCGTTGTATCTCGCTTGTATCAGAGACGTTGATCTCCCTCGATTCTCCCTGTTTGATGCACCTTGCCACCCTTTTATACTGGTCGAAAGGGTGCCATGTCGTAGCTGCATCAAACAGTTGCTTGGATGGTTGGATGCGGTTTAGAGAACCGCTCTTAACCTCCACATAGGTTAAACACGTGTTATTCATGGATAACTACATGTATTAACCTCCTGACGGTTGATCTTCCACGTGGAGGAATCTTGGGATACTTGGAATATTCCCGCTATAGGGACAGCCGGACAGATGAACTCCAAGTACCCTGATCGAGAATGTTCTGACCGCGGGATGTTGGCTGATCGCGCAACATCTCTGACATTCTGTTCGCGTATAACATACGAACTTCTGACCGCGCAAAGCCAGCGGTTTGATCGCACAAAGCCTGCGACCTGATCGTGCAAAGCCTGCGACCTCGGGCTGATGCTTCTCAGAATGACTTGAGTTCGCACCGCCGGGCACGTGTCTGGCTTGAATCTGTCTTGAACCAACAGTGCATTTATTTGAACTGACCCGGGTGTCAATCCTCGTCAGAGACAACCACAGTCAATGTCTTTCAATGATTTGGAGATGTGGTTAGTCGACCTGTTACAACTAAATCCTGCGACGGATAATCTCAGGGTCGAAGGCATAATTCCGGAGGGAAACAAATGGGTGCTCAAGAGACTGAAAGGTGACAAATCATGGGGTTCGTTTGGACGATTTGTGACTGACGAGGATTGATACTCGAACCAGTTCAAATAAATACACGGCTGGTTCAGGACAAATTCGAACCAGACAAGCGCCTGGTGGTGCGAACTCAAGTCATTCCGAGAAGCATAGGCATGAGGTCGCAGGCTTTACGCGATCAAACCGTAGTTAGTGCACGGTCAGGAGTTCGTGTGCCATACGCGGACAGAAGATTGCAGATGGTGCGCAGTCAGCAAACATCGCGCGATCAGAACGTCTTCGACCATAGGAAGTGGGATTATTCTGTCCCTGCGACAGGGATATCCCGAGTACCCCAAAGATTCTTCCACGTAGTAGGACAACCGTCAGGAGGTTAATACGTGCGGTTATCCATGAATAACACGTGTTAAACCTGCGTGGGGGTTAGAGGCAGTTTCCTAAAACTGCATCAAAACAACTGTTCGATGCCGTTATGACTTGGCACCCTTTCGACCAGTATAAAGGGGTAGCCCAATGCGTCAAACGGGGGGATCAAACGATCGAACAACCAGATGATCAGATCATCAAACCAAAGCAACTAGAAGACAGTAGTCTAAGTTAGATAGCTTTAACAAGCCTTCCAGGCATTGTCTTACACAAATACATAGGAAAAATCTTTGTCTGTGAAGATCTTTTCCATAGCTCTGGAACTCCTTTTACCATACATAGTGAAATCCCAACAAGACGTAGGGCTATTACTCCCACCATCGAGGGTCCGAACCTGTATAACCCTCTCTATGCTCCAGTTCTCTTTGATTCATCATACCTTCCAGGAGAGACACCCTGAAAGGTCTCACAACCTACAAATTTTGCATAAGTTCGGCTAAGGACCCCGAGTCCGAATCGTCGACAGCTGGCACCCACCGTGGGGCCTTTCTCAAGGCGTCCTAATTTTCGTCCGGAGGTTCGCTGAATTATGGCTGGAGCATATGATTCCGAGAACGATTTTGATCTCGAGGATTATGCTCACATTCTGATGCCTTCTCCGAGCGATCCTGTTCCGATGGAGGAAACCGGAGGCGAAAATCTCCCAGAGGTCGAATCAACACTCCAGGTCATGTCCATCGACCAGGAGGCAACTAACGCAAGGTCAGAACCCACTAAGGTTCTTAATGCGTTAGAGGGTGAATCCGGTCCATCATACGACCCTGCTGAGGGGAAGGATGATATCGACCAAGAAATCAGCCCGGGGAGGTTCGACCCTGGTAACCTCCATCGTCTCTTTGATTTCGAGTCTGACTCAGAACAAACCGAGATGTTTTCTCCCTCGGTGACCTCTCTCCCTAGACAGTTCACTGCCTTATCGGAGGAAACTCCTGATCAACAGGCTGCTAGGGAAGAACAAGAACGCATACAAAAGGAGGTTCAAGATCTCGAGCAACAAGACAATGAACTACGCAGAAATGCCCTAGAGGCTCTTCAAGATGCGCAGGCTCGTTACGATATTGCTCCGAGTTCTTCCCGACGATCACGTGGTCGCAAACGCGACCAGACCCCTTCTTTGCCTCCGGAGCATTTCCTGGTGGATGAAGAAACGGTAACACCTGGTGCCCCTAGGAGAAGTACGCATGGCCGGCTTCGATCTATCACGGAGCTCATGCGTAATTTTCCTCCTACGGTCACGGATGCGTAGAAACCGGCCTTCACTAGAATCCTGGCGGAGAGGTTGGATGAGGTCGCATCTGAGGTAACCCCTATGGCCTCTTCCCGGTCGGTGACACGTTCCCACAACTGAGAGCGTTCTCACTCTGGTTCTGGTTGACAGAGTTACCCGCCGCCTGTACCATCCTGCCAGGACAAGTCTAGGCAGGCACAGGATTCTCTTCATAGGGGTCGAGTCCCTGTCCACTCTCGTTTAGGACCACGAGTGGCTTCTCCATTGCGTGAGGTCGCCCGCGATCCGATCGAAGTCACAGGACAGTTCACTGTCCCTACGTTGGTTGTAAAGCTTTCTCGCCCGGCCTTCGTGCGGTCGTTTGGCCAGACAAGTTTAGACCAGGGGCCATAGAAAGGTTCGACGGAACTCAGAACCCATCCGAGTTCCTTCAAATCTACATTACTGCCATCCAAGCGGCAGGAGGTGATGACCGGGTCATGGCCAACTACCTGCCAACAGTCCTCGAAGGACCGGCAAGAACCTGGTTGTTTAATCAACCCGAGAGTTCGATCTATAACTGGGAAATGCTGTGTGATGCTATCCTCAGTAATTTCCAAAATTGCTATCAGAAGCCAGGTAAAGAGGACGACCTCCATCGACTACAGCAAAGTTCGACCGAAACCCTTCGTCAGTTTGTCAAGAGATTTGTCGGGGTGAGGAATACCATCCCGAACATATCTGACAGCTCCGTTATTAGGGATTTAAACATGCCGTTTGATATCAGAGATTCACCGAAGACTTGCTCATCCATCCTCCTCGATCAGTAGCCGATCTCTTTGATATGGCTGATCGGTATTCCGACGGAGCCGAGGCTGTCGAATGGAACCGGATGGTCGATAAAGGTAACCTACCGCCTCAACCAGGTCTCAAGGACACTAGGAAGGAAGATTCAAGTAAGAAGCCGGAAGCTTCGTTGGGCGGGAAGTCGAAGAAATCGAAAAGGAATCGCTCTGGGCAGTACCGCGAGGTCGCAGTTTCAGGGAAGCCTCCTTCGACCAAAGGTAACAAGTCTTTCTTCAAAAATAAAACTGCTTCTGGTGGTCGTAGTGCCGACCAGCCAGAGAAGTCGACTAACCCGCAGGAAGGCAAGAAATGGTGTCCACTCCACAACTCCGCAAGCCACGACCTCAAAAACTGCAGGAGTTGGTTGAAGCAGTTAGATGACTTCTACCAGGGGGTTGGACTGATGCCGACCTTACCGACTAAGGAACAAGCATGCGGGCTAAGAGACGCCGACAGAGACGAAGATATGTCTTACCAGGTACCTCATAATTATGTGAATGTTATTTTCGGAGGTTCCTCCTCTTTTGTTTCCAAAAGGCAGTTTAAGGCCTTTTATCGAGAGGTTAACCAAACGGAGACATCCCTTGGTGAACCTCAGTACCCCCGTTGGTCAGATACACCTTTGACGTTTGATCGCTCTGATTGTCCCGCGGGGCTTACTCGACCATTGAGACTTCCTCTGGTCATTACCCCGATCATCAGTAATGCGAGAGTCAAAAGGGTCCTGATCGACGGAGGAAGCTCTTTGGACATTCTATTGGTCAACGCACTCGACGAGATGCAAATTCCTCGTTCGAAGATTAAGCCCATAATCCATCCATTTTATGGGATAATCCTTGGTCCCTCCATGATGTCGTTGGGACAAGTGGTCCTCCCGGTCACACTGGGAGAACCGGATAACTTCCGAACATAATTGGTTTCTTTTGATGTGATTGATTGTGATTCGGCTTACAATGCAATCTTTGATAGGCCAACTCTTGCTAAGTTCATGATGGCAACGCACTATGCTTATTAGTGCGGCAAGTTGCCTGGCCCCAAAGGTGTCATCTCGATCTGAGGCAGTCGCAACGTGGCACTCACATGTGACCGGCTATCTTTGGAGATGGTGGACCAACTTCCCCTCCGAGACGCTTAGGTCGCCACAGTTGCCGCTGACGCGATCAAAGCTGCTCCTCGACCAGATGAGAAACTCAAACTAGTTCCTTTATACCCAGATGATCCATCCAAGAGAATTCGGGTCGGGTCAGGCCTCGATGACAAATAGGAACTCGAGCTCATTACTTTCCTCTGGGCTAACGCAGATGTGTTTGCGTGGAAACCGTCCGACATGCCGATGTCCCAAGGGAGGTTATCGAGCACAGGTTAGCAATTCGACCTGGACAGCGACCAATAAAGCAAAAGCTCATGTTCTTTGCTGTTGACCGACAGGAGGACATCCGAGAGGAGTTGGACAAACTCCTAAAGGCCGGGTTTATTCGCGAGGTCGGTCACCCAGAATGTCTTGCAAACCCGGTCATGGTCCGCAAGTCAAATGGTAAGTGGCGCATGTGCGTCGACTACACCAGCCTCAACAGTGCCTGTCCGAAGGACGACTTTCCCCTTCCCCGCATCAACCAGCTGGTCGACTCAACCGTGGGCTACGAACTGATGAGTTTCCTGGATGCTTACTCAGGATACCATCAAATTAGCATGGAAGAAGAAGATGAAGAGAAGACTGCCTTCATCACCCCGTTTGGCACCTACTGCTACGTCAGAATGCTGTTCGGTCTCAAGAACACTGGTTCCACGTACCAGCGCTTGATGCAAAAGACCTTTCTTTCCCAGATAGGGCGTAATCTCGAAGCATATGTAGACGACTTGGTTGTAAAAAGCACTAAGAGATTGTCTCATTTGGATGATCTCGCTGAAATCTTCTGTAATTTGAATCACTTTGGAATAAAATTGAACCCAGAGAAATGTTCTTTCGGGGTTTCTTCAGGAAAACTTCTGGGTTTTCTTGTCTGTTCCAGAGGCATTGAAGTCAATCCTGAAAAAATCAGGGCTATCGAACAGATGAGGTCTCCCTCGACCATGAAAGATGTTCAATGCCTGGCAGGTCGCATGGCGGCCTTAAGTCGGTTCATATCGCAGCTAGGCGAGAGGGGACTACCTTTCTTCAAAGCCTTGTGGAAACATCACAATTTCGCATGGTCCAATGAGGCCGAAAAAGCGTTTCAGGAGGTGAAGGCATATTTATCCAGTCCACCAGTCTTGGTGTCTCCCGACAAAGGAGAACCATTACTCCTCTATTTGGCGGCCACACCACACGCGGTCAGCGCTGTCCTGATAGTGGATAGAGAAGGAATACACAGACCCGTCTACTATGTAAGCGAGGTACTTCATGGCCCTAAGGAGTGATACCCTGAGGTCCAGAAGATACTTTACGCACTACTGATGGCTTCCCGTATGCTACGGCATTACTTTCAAGCACATAAGATCACGGTACCCTCATCTTTTCCATTGGGGGATATTGTCCGCAATCTGGAGAAATCTGGTCGGATCGCAAAATGTGTTGTTGAGCTCGGTGCTTTCGATATCCATTTCACGCCCCACACTGCGGTTAAGCCTCAGGTCTTGGCCGACTTTGTGGTCGAATGGACCAATCCTGAGCAACCCGTGCGGGTACCCGAGGAATTGGAGTGCCCCGATCACTGGACAATGTACTTTGACGGCTCCCGTAGTTTTCAACACTCGGGGGCTGGAGTTGTCTTAGTTACGCCTCAGGGCGAACAGCTTAAGTTTGTCTTTCAACTACACTTTGTTGCGACCAATAACGCAGCGGAGTATGAAGGTCTTTTTGCAGGGCTTCGGGCAGCAAAATTCCTTGGAGTCCGTCGATTAGTGGTGAGGGGAGACTCACAGCTGGTCGTAAACCAGGTAAACAAGGAGTACAGCACCTCCGATGAGACAATGGCTCATTACCTAGGGGAAGTGAGGAGATTGGAAAAACACTTCAGTCATTTCGAAGTCCAATACATCCCGCGAAAGGACAACATTCTCGCATACCAATTATCCAAAATTGGATCCTCACGTACATCCGCTCCGGCAGGAGTGTTCGTCGAACACTTGGAACATCCTTCGATTATGACTTCAGTCGAGGATGATCCGATAATAGTCTGCGTTACCAACCTCGGTCAGGAACAGGATTGGACTCATCCATTGAGAGTTTATCTTGAACATGGGACCTTGCCCGAGGACGAAACCGAAAGTGATCGGTTAATTCGAAAAGCGCGTCTATACAAACTCATAGAAGGAGTTTTGTATAGAAAGGGTACTCAAGGAGTATTCATGCGTTGTGTATCTCAGGAGGAAGGTAAATTCCTCTTGAAAGAAATACATGACGGTGTATGCGGTGCGCACGTGTCATATCAGACACTGGTCGGAAAAGCTTTTCGACAAAGATTCTACTGGCCTTTGGCACTCGATGATGCCAAGAATATGGTCAAGATGTGTCCTCAGTGTTAGTTTCACGCGAGACAGGTTCATCAACCTACCTGTGCGTTGCAAACCATTCCCCTTGCATGGCCCTTTGCGGTCTGGGGGATGGATATTGTTGGTCCTATGCCCCAAGCGGTCAATGGATACAAGTTTCTGTTCGTAGCTATTAACACATTTACAAATCGGATTAAGGCCGAGACGGTACGAAATATTACCGCAGCAGCAGCACAAAAGTTCTTCCATAAGAACATTGTTGCTCGATTTGGTGTTCCGAATCGTCTCATTATGGATAACGGTTCTCAGTTTGCTAGTGGTCTTTTTCTGGATTACTGCGATCAGATTGGAACCAAGGTGTGCTTTGCTTCTGTGGCTCATCCACAGAGCAATGGTGCCGTGGAACGTGCCAACAGGTAGATACTGCAAGGCATAAAGAAACGTGTTTTCGATCGCCTTAAGACTCGCTCGGGAGCTTGGGCAGATGAGCTCTACACCGTTCTATGGGCACTACGAACTACTTCTAGTCGAGCAACTGGTGAGACACCCTTCCATCTGGTCTATGGGGCCGAGGCCGTGTTGCCTATGGAAGTTAGTATTGGATCTGTTCGGACAGATCAATTCGAACGAGTTGATCAGGCCGAACAGCGATCACAAGATCTCATCCTCTTAGAAGAAAAGCGTGATCGTGCTTTGATCAAGTCCGCGGTATACTTGCAAGCTTTGCGCAAGTACCATAACAAAAGGGTGCGACCACGTAGTCTCCACGTGGGCCATCTGATTTTACGAAAAATTCAAGACCAATCCAATCACAACAAATTCTCCTCGAAATGGGAAGGCCCTTATACTGTTGTTTCGGTGCCGCGACCAGGATCAGCTTGGTTAGCGATGGAGCATGGTCGAATTTTGTCCAATACTTGGAACATCGATCAACTACGCAAGTTTTACGTGTAAGTACCTAATCCCTTTTCCTTTTCAATTAGAATTGTTTAATAAAAATGAGAGCCTTCTTGTTCCATACGACGAATATTTCCTTTGATGCCCATGTGTTACGAATTTGGCTCGGGGGCTGGTCGCCAGTAGTTATATTGCCACAATGCCCTAATCGGATTCGCTGGCCGATCTCATGACCACTTCTAGACAAGACACTCCTCAATAAGCCGTTTCTCAACGCACACGGGGCTTGTTGGCATGTCCTTGGTCATCCGAGTGGCTGCCGGTTTGCAACAAGGTTAGGCATTACATCGAGTATAATTGCTGGCCTGATCGCATATCCTTGGTCGTTACACCCATACTTTTCCTGTGCTTATAATACTAAGTCTCCAGTATATATAATCACAGGCGGGGGCTAGGGGAATATGGTTATATGAAACAACAAAAAATATGTTTTCTTTCGGAGTAAAATCAAAAAATTGCATGCATTGCATTCTATAAATTGTATCTGTACAAGTACAAGGTTTACATAATCCCAAGCTCGGTCAGGAGTTTATCTACGAGAGGTCTAATTTCCTCCATGATAGCCTCAAGTTGTTCTTCACTCTTGATCTCTACCGTTCCTACCAGTGAATTCAGATCCAGATCTGGGCCATGGTGGAGACGAAACCGGCAGAGAATGGCGGAGGCTGCTGATTGGACTCTAGTTCTGATCGCCTCTTGTTGTCGCCTGGTATCTTCAGGAAGATACTCGAGGAGTGATTCCGCTTGGGCTACGACTAGTTTAGACCAGTCACTTGGGCTAAGGTCGTCTGTTGTGGTCTCGACCACATCAACCATTAGAAGACGGGATACTATCTTCAGCTTTTCGAAGATGGATAGGCTCAAGTCTCTATTCGCCCTTCGGATAGAGTCAATGGTCATCTGGAGGAATACCTTCTCTTGTCCAAGCTGGTTTATTTGACTTCCTTGCACTGCAATAAGGAGATCGTTATAAACAGTCCAAATGACAAAGTGGTTCTGGTCGAAAGTTGACTTACCTGAGAGCTGTGATCGCAGTTCTTTGAGCTCGGCCTCTAGATGTGAAATCGTGGTGGCTGCCCTGAGCTCGTCATTTTCCCGATCGACAAGGCTCTTCTTCAGGGAAGTGACTTCCCTGCGATAAAAAAGACAATGGTTATAGCAAGTTTGTATTCAAGAGAACTAAAGCACTTTTTTCTTACTCTTGCAAGCAATTCTTCTCCTCTTGTATGGCCTCGATGCTTTCTACCATAGCATCGATCTGGCCGTCATACGGGTCAGTTCCTGTGACATAAAGGGAAGTCAATTGAAAATTCCAAGTATTCTATGCAAAACTCAGATATCATGAGGGATGTTCAACATACCTCAGTATATTCCCGGAATGACTTGTCCTTCGGGATGGCTGGAGGCCTAGTCGATGGACTCTCCTCATCCTCGGCCGGAGCAGCAGACGAATGTCCCTGCTGAGCCCCGGTTGCAAGTCTCAATGCCTGCGATTGGGTCTCCGCACCCAACTCGTCCCTAACGGCCCGGACGACTTCCTGGACCGGAGGGACAAAGCTTTCTTCGCCGGAGGCTTCAGCACCAGCAAGAACTTCAACCCTCGCCGAGGCTGTTGGAGGGTTCGGCGCTGAATCCCTACGCCTAAGCAAGAAACAAAATCGTCAGTTTCTCCGATGGTTTCCACAACTTGATCCGATATAAATAGAAGGGAATTCTTACCTTAACTGAAATCCCATTAGCTTCTGGGACTTCTGACGAGGATTGTCACCCGGGTCACTTCTAATAAACTTTTGGTTCAAGACAGGTTCGAACCAGACATGTATCTGGCAATGCGAACTTAAGCTATTCTGAGGGGCATCGCCATGAGGTCGCAAGCTTTACGCGATCAGGTCGCGGGCTTCGTGCGATCAGGTCGACAGCTTTGCGCTGTTAGAAGTTCGTATGCTATACGCGAACTGGATATCCGGGATGTTGCGCGGTCAGCCCACATTCCGCGGTCAGAACATTCTCGACCAGGGTGCTTGGAGTTCATTCGGTTATCCATATAACAGGATATTCCAAGCATCCCGAGGATTCCTCCACGTTGAAGACCAACCTTCAGAGGTTAATATATGCGGTTATTCGTGATTAACACGTGTTAATAACCTTCGTGGAAGTTAACAGTAGTTCTCCAAAAACCGCATCCAACCGTTTGATACAGTTTCTTCATATGGCACCCTTTCGACCAGTATAAAAGGGTGGCATAGAGGTCCGAGGAAAGGGAGACATCCGATCCATTTGGAAGAACAAGACTCCTGATACAAAAGAGACATAACACATCTCAACCACGAAAAACAGCCAAGTCTACGGCCCAAATTAGATAGTTTCTACAAGCCTCCCTGGCTTTACTCTGTACATTTACATAGGGAAAAACCCTTCGCCTGTGAAGGAGTTTTTCTACCATTTTGTAACTCTTTAACACTCATAGTGAAATCCTAACAGGACGTAGGGCCATTACTCCTACCATCGAGGGCCCGAACCTGTATAAATCTCTCTGTGCTCCTGTTCACCATTGTTCTACATACCTTCCCGGAGGGTCATCTTGAAAGGTCTCACCATTAAAAATTTTGCATAAGTTCGGCTGAGGACTCCGAGTCCGAATCGTCGACAGCTGGCGCCCACCGTGGGGCCTTTCTCAAGGCGTCCTAATTGAAATCCGGAGGTTCGTTGAAACATGGCTGGAGCATATGATTCCGAGAACGATTTCGATCTCGAGGATTATGCCCATATACCCACGCCTTCTCCAAGCGATCCTGTCCCGATGGAGGAGGTCGAAGGCCAGAATCTTCCACAAGTTGAATCGTCTCTCCAGGTCATGTCGATCGACCAGGAAGCAACTGGCGCAAGGTCGGAACCCACAGAGGTTCTTAATACGCTAGGCGATGAATCCGGCCCGTCATACGACCCCGCTGAGGGAAAATATGATGATGACCCAGAAATTAGCCCTGGAAGGTTCGACCCTGATAACCTTCACCGTCTCTTTGATTTCGAGTCCGACTCGGAACAAACTGAGATGTTTTCCCCATCGGCAACCTCTTTCCCTAGGCAGTTTGCTGCGTTGTCGGAAGAAACTCCCGATCAACAGGCTGCCAGGGAAGAACAAGATCGCAAACAGAAGGAGGATCAAGATCTCGAGCAACAAAACAACGAACTACGCTGAACTGCCCTAGAGGCTCTTCAAGATGTGCAGGCTCGTTACGATGCTGCTCCGAGTTCTTCTCGACGGTCGCGTGGTCGCAAACGTGACCAGACCCCTTCTTTACCACCGGAGCGTTTCCCGGTGGACGAAGAAACGATAACACCTGGTGCCCCTAGGAGAAGTACCCATGGTCGACTGCGATCTATCGCGGAAGTCATGCGTAATTTTCCTCCTACGGTCACGGATGCGCAGAAACCGGCCTTTTTTAGGATCCTGGCGGAGAGACTGGATGAGGTCGCGTCCGAGGAGACCCCAACGGCCTCCTCCCGCTCGGTAACGCATTCCCGTGAGCGAGATGGTCCTCATTCTGTTCCGGCCGGCGGAGTTACCCGCCGCCCGTACCGTCCCGACAGGACAAATATCGGCGAATGCAGGATTCTCGTAGTAGGGATCGAGTTCCTGTTCACTCTCGTTTGGGACCACGAGTAACCTCGCCATTGCGTGAGGTCGCTCGAGACCCAACCGAGAGTCACAGGGCGATTCACGGTCCTTACGTTGGTTGTAAAGCCTTTTCGCCTGGCCTACGAGCAGTCGTTTGGCCCGATAAGTTTCGACCAGGGGCCATTGAGTGGTTTGATGGAACTCAGAACCCATCCGAGTTCCTTCAGATCTATATCACTGCCATCCAAGCGGCGGGAGGCGATGACAAGGTCATGGCCAATTACCTGCCCACAGTCCTCGAAGGACCGGCTAGAACCTGGTTGTTTAATCAGCCCGAGGGTTCTATTTACAATTGGGAGATGCTGTGTGATGCTATCCTCAGTAACTTCCAAAATTGTTACCAAAAGCCGGGTAAGGAGGACGACCTTCATCGGCTGCGGCAAACTTCAACCGAAACACTTCGGCAGTTTGTTAAGAGGTTTGTCGGGGTGAGGAATACCATCCCGAACATATCTGATGGCTCCGTAATCAGGGCATTTAAACATGCCGTTCGATACCGGAGATTCACTGAAGACTTGCTTATCCACCCTCCTCGATTAGTTGCCGATCTGTTCGACATGGCTGATCGATATTCCGATGCAGCCGAAGCGGTCGAATGGAACCGAATGGTCGACAAGGGGGACCTACCACCCCAACCAGGCTTCAATGACTCCCGGAAAGAAGATTCAAGCAAGAAGCCGGAATCTTCATCGGGTGGGAAGTCAAAGAAGTCAAGAGGAACCGCTCTGGACAGTACAGCGAGGTCGCAGTCGCAGAGAAGCCACCTTCGACCAAACGTAATAAGTCTTCATTTAAAAATAAAAATGCCTCTGGTGGTCAAAATGTCGACCAGCCAGAAAAGTCAACTAATCCGCAGGAGGGCAAGAGGTGGTGTCCACTCCACAACTCCGCAGGCCACGATCTCAAGAATTTCAGGAGTTGGTTGAAGCAATTGGATGACTTCTACCAGGGAGTTGGGCCAATGCCAACCTTGCCACCTAAAGAACAGGCGTGCGGACTTAGGGACGCCGACGGAGACGAGGAAATGTCCTACCAGGTACCTCAAAATCATGTTAACGTTATTTTTGGAGGTTCTTCTTCTTTCGTTTCCAAAAGGCAGTTTAAAGCCTTCTACCGAGAGGTTAATCAAATGGAGACATCCCTTGGTGAACCTCAATACCCCCGTTGGTCGGATATGCCTTTGACGTTCGATCGTGCTGACTGTCCTGTGGGGCTAACCCGACCATTGAGGCTACCTCTGGTCATTACCCCAATCATCAGTAACACAGAGTCGAAAGGGTCCTGATTGACGGGGGAAGTTCCCTTGATCTTTTATTGGTCAAGGCACTCGACGAGATGCAAATTCCTCGTTCGAAGATCAAACCCATAATTCATCCGTTTTATGGGATAATCCCAGGCCCCTCTATGATGCCATTGGGACAAGTTGTCCTCCCGGTCACACTGGGGGAACCAGACAATTTCCGAACGGAATTGGTTACTTTCGACGTAATCGATTGTGATTCGGCTTATAATGCGATCTTTGGCAGGCCAACTCTCGCTAAGTTCATGATGGCAACGCACTATGCTTATCAGTGCGGGAAATTGCCTGGCCCCAAGGGCGTCATCTCTGTTCGAGGCAGTCGCAACGTGGCGCTCACGTGCGACCGGCTATCTTTGGAGATGGCCGATCAACATCCCCTCCGGGATGCTCAGGTCGCCACCGTCGCCGCCGATGCGATCAAGGCTACTCCTCGACCAGATGAAAAACTCAAACAAGTTCCTTTATACCCAGACGATCCATCCAAGACAATTCGGGTTGGATCAGCCCTGGATGACAAATAGGAACTCGACCTCGTTGCTTTCCTCCGGGCTAACGCAGATGTGTTTGCGTGGAAACCATCCGACATGCCCGGTGTCCCAAGGGAAGTAATCGAGCACAGGTTAGCAATTCGACTTGGACAGCGACCAATAAAGCAAAAGCTCAGGCGTTTTGCTGTCGACCGACAGGAGGCCATCCGAGAGGAGTTGGACAAACTCCTACAGGCTGGGTTTATCCGTGAAGTGGATCACCCGGAATGGCTCGCCAATCCGGTCATGGTCCGCAAGTCAAATGGCAAGTGGCGCATGTGCGTCGACTACACTAGCCTCAACACTGCCTGGCCGAAGGATGACTTTCCCCTTCCTCGCATCGACCAGCTGGTCGACTCGACTGCGGGTTGCGAACTGATGAGTTTTCTGGACGCTTACTCAGGATATCATCAAATTAGCATGGCAGAAGACGATGAAGAGAAGACTGCCTTCATCACCCCGTTCGGCACATACTGCTACGTCAGAATGCCGTTCGGTCTCAAGAACGCAGGTTCCACGTACCAGCGCTTGATGCAAAAGACCTTTCTTTCCCAGATAGGGCGTAATCTCGAAGCATATGTAGACGATTGGTTGTAAAAAGTACCAAGAGATTGTCTCATTTGGACGATCTCGCTGAAACCTTCTGTAATTTGAATCGCTTTGGAATAAAATTAAACCCGAAGAAATGTTCTTTCGGGGTTTCTTCAGGAAAACTCCTTGGTTTTCTGGTGTGCTCTAGGGGCATTGAAGTTAATCCTGAGAAAATCAGGGCTATTGAACAAATGAGATCGCCCTCAACCATGAAGGATGTTCAACGCCTGGCTGGTCGCATGGCGGCTTTAAGTTGTTTTATATCACGACTAGGCGAAAGGGGATTGCCTTTCTTCAAAGCCTTGCGCAAGCATCATAACTTTACATGGTTAGATGAGGCCGAAAAAGCATTTCAGGAGGTAAAAACATATCTATCCAGTCTGCCAGTGTTGGTGTCTCCCGACAAAGGAGAACCATTGCTTCTTTACCTGGCGGCCACACCGCACGCGGTCAGCGTTGTTCTGATCGCAGATAGGGAAGGAATACATAGACCCGTCTACTATGTGAGCGAGGTACTTCACGGTCCTAAGGAGCGCTACTCTGAGGTCCAGAAGATACTTTACGCGCTACTGATGGCTTCCCGTAAGCTACGACATTACTTTCAAGCGCACAAGATCACAGTACCATCCTCTTTTCCTTTGGGGGATATTGTCCGAAACCCAGAGAAATCTGGTCGAATCGCCAAATGGGCGGTCGAACTCGGTGCCTTCGAGATCCATTTCACGCCCCGCACGGCAGTTAAGTCTCAGGTTTTGGCCGACTTTGTGGTCGAATGGACCAACCCTGAGCCACCTGTGCAGTTGGCAGAGGAACTGGAGTGCCCCGATTACTGGACAATGTACTATGACTGCTCCCGTAGTTTTCAACACTCGGGGGCTGGAGTAGTCTTAGTTATGCCCCAGGGCGAACAGCTTAAGTATGTCATTCAACTACACTTTGTTGCGACTAACAATGCAGCAGAGTATGAAGGTCTTCTTGCAGGGCTCCGGGCAGCAAAATTCCTTGCAGTCCGTCGATTAGTGGTGAGGGGAGACTCACAACTGGTCGAAAACCAGGTAAACAAGGAGTACAGCACCTCCGATGAGACAATGGCTCATTACCTGGGGGAAGTGAGGAGATTGAAAAAACACTTCAGTCATTTCGAAGTCCAATACATCCCGCGAAAGGACAATATTCTCGCAGACCAATTATCCAAAATTGGGTCCTCACGCTCATCCGCTCCGGCAGGAGTGTTCATTGAACACTTGGACCGTCCTTCGATCATGACTTCGGTCGAGGATGATCCGGTAATAGCCTTCATTACCAACCTCAGTCATGAACAAGATTGGACTCATCCATTGAGGGTCTATCTTGAACATGGGACCCTACCCGAGGACGAAACCGAAAGTGATCGGTTAATTCGAAAAGCGCGTCTGTACAAACTCATAGATGGGATTATGTACAGAAAGGGTACTCAAGGAGTATTCATGCGTTGCATATCTCAGGAGGAAGGAAAATCCCTCTTGAAAGAGATACATGACGGTGTATGCGGTGCACACGCGTCATACCGAACACTGGTCGGAAAGGCTTTTCGACAAGGATTCTACTGGCCTTCGGCACTTGATGATGCCAAGCATATGGTCAAGATGTGTCCTCAGTGTCAGTTCCATGCAAGACAGGTTCATCAACCTGCTTATGCGTTGCAAACCATTCCTCTCGCATGGCCTTTCGTGATCTGGGGAATGGACATCGTCGGTCCTATGCCACAAGCGGTCAATGGGTACAAGTTTCTGTTCGTAGCCATTGACACATTTACAAAGTGGATTGAGGCCGAACCAGTACGAAACATTACTGCATCAGCCGCACAAAAGTTCTTCCATAAGAACATCGTGGCACGATTTGGTGTTCCAAACTGTCTCATCACAGACAATGGTTCTCAATTCGCCAGTGGTCTTTTTCTAGACTACTGCGATCAGATTGGGACCAAGGTGTGCTTTGCTTCTGTGGCACATCCACAAAGTAATGGTGCCGTGGAACGGGCCAATGGGCAAATACTGCAAGGCATCAAAAAACGTGTTTTTGATCGCCTTAAGACCCGCTCGGGGGCTTGGGCGGACGAGCTCTACACCGTTCTATGGGCACTACGGACTACCTCTAGTCGAGCCACCGGTGAGACACCCTTCCATTTGGTCTATGGGGCCGAGGCTGTGTTGCCTATGGAAGTGAGTATTGGTTCTGTTCGCACGGATCAATTTGAACATGTTGATCAGTCCGAACAGCGATCACAAGATCTCGTCCTCTTAGAAGAAAGGCGTGATCGCGCCCTGATCAAATCCGCGGCATACTTGCAAGCTTTACGCAAGTATCACAGTAAAAAGGTGCGACCACGTGATCTTAACGTGGGCGACTTGGTTTTACAAAAAATCCAAGACCAGAGTAATCGCAACAAATTCTCCCCAGAATGGGAAGGCCCTTACACTGTCGTTTCAGTGCCGCGACCAGGATCTGCGCGGTTAGCCATGGAGGATGGTCGGATTTTGTCCAATACTTGGAACATCGATCAGCTTCGCAAGTTTTACGTGTAAGTACTCCAATCTTTTTTCCTGTTCAATTAGCATCTTTTCATAAAATAAAATGTGTTTTGCTTTCATACGATGAGTATTTCTCTTCAAGCTCAAACCATATAAATTCGACCTGGGGGCTGGTCGCCGGCGGTCAGATCATTACAACGTTTTCAACACGATTCGCTGGTCGATCTCATGACCACTTCCAGATAAGTCACTCCTAAATAAGCCGTTTCTCAACGCATACGGGGCTATCTGGCAAGTCCCTGGTCACCTGAGTGGCTGCCAGTTCGCAATAAGGTTAGACGTTGCTTTGATCCTGATCATTGGTTTAAAACACACACCCCTGGTCGTTACACTTATGTTTTCTCCTCTGCTTATAATACTAAGACTTCAGTATTCATAAACAGAGGTGAGGGCTAGAGGGATATGCTTATAGTATGAAGTTTATGATATAAGATTGCAAAATATATATGTCCTTTCAAAAAATGATTTTACATACATTGCATTGTATTTACAATTGTTTGGATACAAAAACAAGGATCATTCGATCCCCAGCTCAGTCAGGAGCCTGTCTACAAAGGCCTTGACCTCCTCCATGGCGGCATCAAGCAGCTCATCACTCTCGACCTCGACCGGTCCCACCAACGCGCTCAGATCTACATCTGGGCCATGGTGAAGTCGAACCCGGCTGAGTACGGCTGAAGCGGCTGATCGAACTCTTATCCTAATCGCCTCTTCACGTCGTCGTATATCTCCAGGGAGATATTCAAGCAGTGATTCTGCCTGAGCCGTAAGCAGCGATGTCCAATCGCTTACGCTGAGGTTGTCTTTCCTCGGTTCCACCACATCGGTCTTCAGAAGCTCTGCCACGGCCTTCAGTTTTTCGAAGACCAGGAGGCTCAGCTCTTTGATCGCCCGATCAGTGTGGAGAATCGAGGACTCAAGAATCCCCTTGTCCCGACTGAGCTGGGTAATGTGACCTGCTTGCGCTGTACAAAGAGAGGAGGTTATTCACATGTTATGGATTTAAGTTTTCTTGAATCAAGAATCAACTTACCAGCATTCTCTGATCGAAGTTTGTTGATTTCAATCTCTTGTTTCTTAAACATTGAGACTGAATTCAACCTAATTTTGGCCACTTCTTTCCTCAAGAATGTGACCTCTCTGCAGCAAAATCAAGGCAGTCATAACTAAATTACACCCATATTAACAGAGGAGTAATGATCCTCACCTGCGCAAGCCATCGCGCTCTTTTTGAATGGCCGCCATGCTAGCCATTACAGCATGCGACTGGCCCATCACCCAGGACAGACCCTGTGATACAGAACAAGAAGGTTAAAAGTGTCCTAAGTGCAACTTAGGCACCAGAACAAAAGTTCAACATACCTTCATGAACTTCTGTAAAGTAGCATCATCCAGGCCAGCGGGTATCCTCGCTAGTGCTCCAGATGTGCTTACAACAGGGACAGTCGGGGGAAGTGCCGGCTGGGCACCACCCCCAGAAGTCGCTAGTTGCGACTGGGTCCCTGTACTTATTTCTCCTCCCGCGGTCTGGACGACTTCCTGGACCACGGAGGCGGAGCGCTCTTCGTTGGAGGCTCCTATACTAGCTGCGGCTTCAACCCCTCCTGAGGCGGTTGAAGGGCTGGACGCCGTCTTTCTTTGCCTGACAAGAAAGACAATTTGAGTAGTTTTTATTTAAAATTATTACCTGTCCCAGTGCATGACCCATTGATATACCCATCTTGGGAAGAGGATCATCAGATGGTGGAAGTGCAACCTTCCCACCAGATGATTGCTTCACCAACCCAATATGGCAATCATCTGATCGAGGGATAGTCACTGCTTGCCGACCAGAATATCGATCACCCAAAAGGATGGGAGAATTGGAGGGAAAAGGAGAGAGTTGAGAAGAATTCCTCTCCAAGGTTAAAGGCCTAACTTGCCGAGATGCATGAACGGGGAGAGTCAAAGGAACTGAAGGAAGAAAGAGACTTGCTACATTCTTCACCTTTGTTCCACTGGAAGATCTTTCGTCAACCTTGGGTTTCTTCCTTAAGGGAGACAGGTCTTCAATCGTTTGAGGCCCTTGTTCGACAACTTCCTCTTCATCACTCTCAATCTCGATGATGTCGTGATCTGCCATCAGGAGGAGTATGTGAAAAGGAAGAAGGCAGGATGACAAGAAAAGGACTTAGGCGTGGGGAGAAATTGTGAAGTTTTACAAATCCAGGAGCCTGGTATTTATAGCCGCCAGGGTGACGGTTTGCATTCCAGACACCTCGGGTTTCGTCAAAGCATTTACAATTTTACCTCGAGATAAAAACAGTTCTACGGCGCTATCATTGCCCGTCACATAATGTCAGAACCCGTCTTGGGAAACCAACCGTTTTTCACTTAGTGCGCCACTAAGTGGAAAAATTGAAGAGTCGGGTTAAAAATCCAATGCATGGTCTTAAAATTCGAAATAAACACGTCTCTTCGTTTTCTTCGAATTTGGGGGCTAGCTGACGAGGATTGTCACCCGGGTCACTTCTAATAAACTTTTGGTTCAAGACAGGTTCGAACCAGACATGTATCTGGCAATGCGAACTTAAGCTATTCTGAGAGGCATCGCCATGAGGTCGCAAGCTTTACGCGATCAGGTCGCGGGCTTCGTGCGATTAGGCCGACAGCTTTGCGCGGTCAGAAGTTCGTATGCTATACGCGAACTGGATATCCGGGATGTTGCGCGGTCAGCCCACATTCCGCGGTCAGAACATTCTCGACCAGGGTGCTTGGAGTTCATTCGATTATCCATATAACAGGATATTCCAAGCATCCCGAGGATTCCTCCACGTTGAAGACCAACCGTCAGAGGTTAATATATGCGGTTATTCGTGATTAACACGTGTTAATCACCTCCGTGGAAGTTAACAGCAGTTCTCCAAAAACCGCATCCAACCGTTTGATGCAGTTTCTTCATATGGCACCCTTTCGACCAGTATAAAAGGGTGGCATAGAGGTCCGAGGAAAGGGAGACATCCGATCCATTTGGAAGAACAAGACTCCTGATACAAGTGAGACATAACACATCTCAACCACGAAAAACAGCCAAGTCTACGGCCCAAATTAGATAGTTTCTACAAGCCTCCCTGGCTTTACTCTATACATTTACATAGGGAAAAACCCTTCGCCTGTGAAGGAGTTTTTCTACCATTTTGTAACTCTTTAACACTCATAGTGAAATCCTAACAGGACGTAGGGCCATTACTCCTACCATCGAGGGCCCGAACCTGTATAAATCTCTCTGTGCTCCTGTTCACCATTGTTCTACATACCTTCCCGGAGGGTCATCTTGAAAGGTCTCACCATTACAAATTTTGCATAAGTTCGGCTGAGGACTCCGAGTCCGAATTGTCGACAACTTCGAAGATGGTTCCCCAAGAGAAAGAGGACAGTCGTTGTCCGTCCTAGTCTTTCTCTTCGTAAACAAGACCTTTTCTCCCTATGTATATCACCCTGTAAGCATATATATAAGGAATGATGAAGATCTGAATGGTAAGAACTCATACCGAGGTAACCTGCTCGGTTGGCAGGGATGCGCCCGAAGGTCTAGGTGTCTCCTGAACCGCTGGAGCTGGCACTTCGTTCGTGACCTTGAGGTTGGTCGCGGAATCTTGCTCCATTATTTCCGCTCCTGTCGCCAGGAGTGGAGTACTCGCCCCCCTAGGACTCACAAGGGTCGTAGGAGGAATTTCTTCTCCCTGTACAAGCGTGACACGGTGAACACGCATACAGAAGAAATTGTAAATTCAGGACAGCGAGAAATCTTACCGTGGTCGTCCCTTCGACCATGGAGGGAGAAGTTACAGACCCTGAAGCCTCGAGGGCTTCAGGAGCAGGGATCTCGCCTGTGACCACAGGATTCCCAGTGGTCGCGGGGTCCGCTGCAGTTGCCTCTGTCTCGGCAGGATGAGGCAATGTCTCACCGGATTGAGAAGTCGCCACCTTCCTCTTCCGGCGAACTAGAGGAATGTCGTCTTCCTCCTCCTTGCTCCTTTCACCCTGTACGACGAAAAGTGATTCCAGTTTGTACCTGGGGTAATAGGAGGCACATGATATCTTACCGCAGTTTTCTTCACAGTAAGGGGGGGTTCTGTGCAAAGAGCCTTCCCCGAGAATTTTCTTGGATTTCTTGAGGGCAGGTTCCTTCGCTCTAGACCTTGAAGAGACTTTCTTCACTCTCTTCATCGTCGGCTTTCCCAAGAAACCGACGTTTTCACTCGGGAATGTCGCCTCAGCAAATCTCCCCAAGAGCTATGCCATTCCGGTACCCTTATTAGTACAAGATGTACACATGACTTTCGGACAGAACTTGACGAAAGGTAACATACCTTTCGACGTTCCTGTTTAAGGTCGTCGCCGGCATGGATCAAGCTTTGAGGGCTAGGCGATCCCTTGGGTCCCTCCACTTCGGCACTGTATGCCCTGAGGAGGTAGTTCATCCGTTTCTCGACTTCGGACGAAGGCAAAACTGTGTCACCAGCAGACCAGTTAGCAAGTTATAACGGAAAAACATAAGGCTTCGTTGGCTAAGTCGCATACCATCGTTGTAGTCCAAGGTGTTGTCTGCCATGGACTGTATCTCCCAAGCCGGATGAGCCCTCTCGCACAGGGGGCTCACCCGATTCTTCACGAAGTCGTGAATGATATCGCGAGCCGTTAGTCCCTGTTGGACTAAGTGAAGAATCACCTCGGCTTGCTTCATGTACTCTGCATTTAGAGCAGGGAGGGAATCTAACTCGCTAGGCTTCTCTGGCCGCGAGTTCATGAACCACAACCCACTCTCAGATTGAGGGGTGCAGTAAAACCATTTCTGGTACCACCCGTGCACAGAGTCTCGCAGGGGTGGGAAGGGATACTCTTTCTTCTCCCTTATCCGGAAGTAGATACATTCGGCGGCGTTGGCGCTCTTTCACCACGCCGAGTAATAGAAACATCGGAAGAGGTCCACGCTGGGATACACTCCGACGAAGGCTTCACACAAGTGTTGGAAGACCGCCAAGATCAGGACCGCATTTGGGTGGAGATTCACCAACTCCAACCCATAATGCTCCAAGATCCCCTTCAGGAACCGACTCTCAGGGAATCGGAAACCGCACCTCAAATATTCTTCAAAAACCACCAACTCGCCTCCTGGACGATTGGGGTTTCTTGATCCTTCCCGACGGGTCGCCAGTTGATCAGCAATCTGGGGGGAAGAATCTCTTCCTTCTCCAGTGCTATCAAGCTATCCTCCGTGTGATGGACCGATCGGCTCCAGGATGCCATTTTTGGAAGAGGTTGGAGGAGAAAGCTGGCAGCTTTGAGGACGATGGAAGGCGAGGAACGAGGGTTTTTGTGCGGCGGAAGCTCTAAGGCTGGGGGGCTGGGTGTGTGGCTTCCTCAAGAAGCTACCTGCTCCTTTTATAGGCCCGAGGGGACACTCCACTGAGGGTAACGTTCCATTTTGTCGTGGTATTGCGAATACCCCGGCAGATTTTGTGAACGATCCTAGCGAAGAAAACGCGACGCGGGCTGACCGGGTGACCGGTCCTCCTCCGCCGGACAAACACAAGAATTGACACGAGGATTTATACAGGTTCGGGTCCCGGTGGGGGGCCCTAGTCCTGTCGGCGTGCTCCCGACCAGAGTCGGCTGGGGAGGCTCTCTCGGGGGAGAGGCTTCCGGAGCACACCTGTGAGTTTTCGCTATTCCAATAATGAATCACTTGTCTTTACAACAGGGGGTACAATGTAACACCCTGAGTTAGGGGTGAAAATTTCCTTTTTCATCAATAGCATGCATGCATGTATCTGTAGTATTAGCCAGATCAGTATCTTTCTCAAGCCCTAAAATCTCCAAAATCTATCCTGTGACCTCAAATCAAGATCAGATTGTTCAGATGTGATCTATCAGTTACTTTGAACTTAAAAGTCTTCAGAACCTAGACCCAATTCTATCTCTAACTCCCAAAATTATCAATTTCTTCTGTTTTCGAAAACAGAAATACCTTATATTACCCAAATACCCTAAGTTTCAGAAATACAAATTTAATCAAAATCTTGACCAAGTTCAGATCAGATTATTCCTGGAATATGATCATGGGTATGTCAATACCTTAATCTAAAAAGTTGACAGCCAGATTCTGCTATCTAGACTCTTTTCACAAATCAGTCCAAGAGTTATCGCAAATTAATCTGATATCTGAAAACCTAAAAAGGCTAAAATCTCCAGCTTAACTCCAAATTCAGAATTTCTTCGGCAAATCTTCTCAAAATACTATTTGTCATTAGTTTCTCTTCTGTTCAAATTCCAAAATCTCATCCTAAGTGCCAGAATTCAAAATCAAATGAAATTCAGGTTTCAATTACCCTAAATTACCCTATTTTCAGTTTGTATCGAAAACTATTCAAATGTATCAAATTTTATCATTTACCTTTGCCAAATATCCTGTTGAATATAATCTACCAGATTAGTGAAATCAATTTTAGTTTAAACCTCCCAGAATTCCAGATTTGCATTTCAGTCCAAAACAAGAAATCGAATATTGCAGCTTAGTCCATTTTCGACCAGGACAACAGTAACATTCGACCAGGCCATTTGCTGTACACGACCAGGGCTCGCCATGTTTCCTTGGGCCGTGCACGCTCGCCGCCGGCCAAGCTTCGCCGCGCTTGTGACCGTGCATGCCAGTACGCACGTGTCCTCGCCTCAGCCGTCACCGTGGCAGCGTCATTGCTACGTCGACGACCAACGTTTGCTCCCGCGCGCGATCAGCAGCAACTTTGTCAGCAATCCATCGCCACGTAGCCTCGCCGCGCCAGTACTTGTCGCCACCGCTTGATACAAGCCTTGCCAGGTCCCGATGAGGCAACATTATGATCAGTTGAAAGCTTGTCGCCGTCGCATCACCGCTCTTGCTGTTTCTTCGCCGCTACTGCTCCAGCACGCAACCGATCTCATCACAGCAGCCAATCACTTTGTTGTTCCCCTTCGTCATCTTCGCCTGGCCTATTTAAACCCTACTGTGTGCAGCAGCTTCTCCATACTTCACGAGAAACCAACCAAGTTCCAGAATTTGCTGTTTTCGTTTTCTTCTCCGGCGAGCCGTCGAGGAGGCTCACGGTGCCAGCTCACTTCACTGCATCTCCTGCCAAATTGAAGCTAACAGTGAGTACCTCTCATCCTCCTGATTGTACTGTACTATCTAATTGCTCCCCGGTGACCCCTAACGCCGGCGATCACCGGAAATGACTGAAAATCGAGGATTGCCCTGTTCCGGCAATGCAGGCCAAATCAATTCGAATTAGCCCTTGAACCTGTGAAGCAAATTGATCAGTGAGCCAAATCAAGCAAGCCTGTGAAGTTGGATTTCAAAATTTAGCAAGAATCGAACCTTTTCCCTAAACCGAGCTTCACCAGAAAACCGACGATCGTCGCCAGGCTTCTCCAGTGATCCTCCGGCCAATACAATTGTACCAGAAGCTTCCCTATACCTCCTAGATGCTCTCCAAGCAAGGAATTAAGTTCTTGTTGCCTATAGCAAAAATGCCCAAATCCAGAGTTTCTTCTCCGGCGCCGATGACCGGGAAAGCTTGTTCCGGCCATTTCAGCCCTCGAAACCTTGTCATTTAGATGTGCCTTATCCTCCTGAGTACTTTTGTCTTCTAGCCCGACACCTAGATCGGCCTAGATTGGAAGTTATAGCCATGCCAAGTTTGTGTCCAGAACTGCTCCAGTGCAGCCAGTTCATCTCTGTTCATCATCAAATTTCTTGCTTTCCAGCCATTTCTTGCCCTAGATCCTGTTGACTTAATTGTTCCTGTTATCATTGCCTACCTCCCAGACAAAGTGGTGCATCATTTGGAGCTCCAGATCAAAAGTTATGCTAAGCCCTAGTTTTTGGCATTGTCAGCTCTATGCCAGAGCTTGCCAGCCAGTGGCATTGACCTTATTTACCCACTTCTGGTTGTGCAATTTGAAATCCACTTTGTCCACCGAATTTGTAGAGTTGTGATCTACATTTTCTTCTACTACCACAACTTGAGATAAGCATCCTAGCTTTTCTTAAAGCTATGTCCAAGCTTTGATCCGAATGTCGATCTATTGACATTCGCTGTTTTGATTAAACCAGTCACAAAATTGTTATCCCTATTGAAATCCTGAAACCCTAAGATTATCTAATTACCATCCTTAGCCCAAATTCCTTGAAACCCTAGAATCTCGACTCAGTTCAGTTTGCAATTCAACTTATCTCCAGTTTAGTTCAATCATGCATGTTGTGCATTTCTGCATATAAGTTATAAAACATTTTAAATATTATAAGTAATTATTGTGTAATTGTTTGTCGTCAAGCAGATTCAGAAGCTGACTTTGAAGATTTTGCTGTTGACCCATCATCGACTGCTGTATTTTACGACGCGGAAGGCAAGTCATATCCTTGGTCATCTTGAACCTATATTTTAAATGTTGCTAAAACATAACCTTGAATATAGGCAATATTGCATGTGAAAGATTGAGAATGGTTGATTTATAAATTGGCAGTACTAGACTGGTTATCTGTGAAATGTGAAATAAACAAGTTTTGAGCCATGAACTATTATATGTATTTATATACTTATATTCATGAAATAAAACCCCTAGCCGTGACCAGAAAAATGGTGTGGATGGCTGTAGCACTGGTGGTGATAGACTGCAAAGGAATGCAGGCACTGAAGGTGCAGGGTTGTGGATGGTCTGGTCACTGGCATATAAGGACTAGAACCTTGTGTTGTGCGTCTAGTGGCATGAACAACGTGCTAACCGCAAGCCTGGTATGGGACAGGCCTGAACAAGTAATTATGTGGATCGCACATGAAACCCCTGCATGAGATGTGTAGTGATGCACGATAAACACGGAGCGCGGCTCCCACACATATCACTGAAGGTGATCAAGCACACTGACCCAGTAATGGGAATAAGCAATGGGGTGGAGATTTGGATACAACCTGCCACAACTGTGCCTCGCTGAGAGCCACAGGGTCGGGGGTGAATTGTGAGTAAAACATAACAAAAGTTCTTGTTATTTCCACCTTGCCGCTCACAGTATGAAGTGAGTCAGGGGTCCAATCATTTTGTTATGATAGGAAAGGTTTGAAAGTGGAATATCTTGCGGGTAAATTGGTACCTCTCTGCAGAGTTGAAACGTATTCGAATACTCCGAGCTCCCGGGTTTATAGGAGTCTGCTGCGGTGGATTAAATCCACGGGGTGTGACACAAGTACTATTTTCTAAATAAAATATGTTTAAATCAAGATTACCCAAATGACATGTGTTGTCATGATAAGGAGTGCTGCCGTGGGCTGTCGTGTGTCGACGTGTCGCGGTAGTGCTATAATCTAGTGAACATGAATGATGATGTTATATTATAAAAGGTGCTGCCATAATATGAGATGAGAAAGGAAAAGATTATTTTACAAATATCCATAATTCTTGACTAGTCTAGGTTCATATCATCACTACTATATGTATCTACTCTTACCTATGACTTGCTGAGTACGTAAGTGCTCACCCTTGCATCATTCAACTCAATAGATGGAGCCTACCTTGATCAAGATGATGGCACGGAATACTACGTGGATCCAGAAGGAGGAGAATCAGTTCCGCCAGAACCCTGAAGTGTGTTGTTCTGCTGTCAACTTCTTTTGTGGGAGGGTCACCTATCTTCTGCTGCGTAGTTAAATATTTTGCTAAACCTTGAATGCCTTGTAGGCATTGTAATCCTCTTTATGTAATATTAAGGCCAGCAGGCCACACTGCTTAATATTTTGTGAGTACTCTGTTGCAATGTATTATACTCCTGTGTTTGACTCATCCTGGGAAGTCAAAGGTTTGTGAGAATGGGACTAGCTGCAGCGAGCTAGGTCTCTACAGGAGTAGTCGTTGTCCCAGTCTTGGGGCGCGACAAGAAAAGTTGGTATCAGAGCAACATGAGAACTTGACTGTAGGACGACACCTTTAGGAAATTGGCCGTGCCAGGAAGACGTAATTTATTTAGAAACTATTTGTGGAAATTTTATTTTGGTAAAAATAATGAGCTTTGTAGCTCTTGAAAACCTTTATTTCAAAATTTTATTTGGATTTTCTAAAAATCGGTAAGATTGTGAGAGTGCGTTCTGTTGTTTCAGAGTGTCTTAGAGGTTGGTGTAGACAGAGCTAGTGGATGCTCTTGATAGCCTTGTGATTCGCTGTTGCTTTTGCAATGGTTAATTTGTGTATTATGGCTAATAGCCTAAGTAATTTTATGCATTAAAGTAGTTGCATTAATTTCTGCATTGCTGTCTTAGTTGGCCTTAGTGAGTTAGATCCGTCTAAACTTTTTCAGAGCCACCATGGTTGACACCAGAAGGAGATCTCGAAGTGGAAGAGAAGATATAGGTCAGACTCCGCAGGAAGAAGAAACTATGACAAGAGACCCTTTGTTTCAGCAAGGATCTCAGAGTTCCAATCCGCCTCAGAATGAACAACCCAGTCTTCAGGAAATTTTGTTGTCAATGGAGAAAAGTCGACAGGAAGCTCAGATAGCTCATACCCAGTTGTTAGCCCAGATAGTTCAGAAACTGCCTACTGGAACAACAGAAGGAACTACTTCTGCTGTAGGAGCAAGATTAACAGATTTCCAAAAGACCCGTCCACCAACATTCTCTAGTGCGACCGATCCCATGGTTGCCGATGATTGGTTACGGGATATCGAGAGGAAACTAGACACGGTCCGATGCAGCGAACGAGAGAAAGTTTTGTTTGGATCTCATCAGTTATCAGGAGCTGCAGCCGCATGGTGGATGAACTACCAGGAAGCCCATCTTGATAAAGATAATATTTCTTGGAGGGAATTTAAGGATCAATTTCGGAAATTCCATATACCTACTGGTGTTATGGCAGCTAAGCGTCGGGAATTTCGGAATTTAACTCAAGGAAGTAAGTCAGTTACTGAGTATCTACACCAATTTACTCATTTGGCTCGATACGCACCTGGAGATGTGGATACTGAAGAGAAGAAGATAGAGCGCTTCACAGAAGGACTTCAACACTATTTACAGTATCAAATTGCTTCTCATGAACTTACAGAATTTCAAACACTAGTGAACAGAACTTTAAAGGTGGAAGAAAAGAAGAATATGGGGGAAGAAAGCCGAAAGAGGAGGATGTTCCAGCAAACACGACCACAGCCAAATCCAATCAGAGGAAGAGTTCCTATCACTCCCAATTTTCGACCATCTTATCAGAATCCCAGACCAGCAATGACATTGTGCCCCAACTGCCGAGGAAATCATTCTCAGAAGGATTGCCCTCATCCTCGTGTTGAGTGTTATCATTGTGGACAGCGTGGGCACCGTAAAGAATTCTGTCCTTGGATACAACTTCCGATGTCCATTGCCAGATCTCAAGCAGGAACACAGCCAGTAGTAACCAGAGCATCAGCATCGCAGAATTTTAGAGGAAATTCAGCAGGAAGAGGAGGAAACATGGCTAACCGAGGAAGAGGAAGAGGCAGAACACCAACTGCAACCCAAGGAGGAAGGTTAAACTATACTTCAATTCAAGAAGCAGGCAACGCCACCGACATTCTTCTAGGTAGATTTTTGATTCAATCTGCATCTGCCTTAATATTGTTTGATCCTGGTGCTACAAATTCATTCATGTCAAAAGCATTTGCATCTGAAGTTGAAATGCATATAGACCAAGTACCACTAGAGTACTCTATGGTTATACAAACTCCAGGGGCTAGATTATCTGTTTACTCAATCTTCCCAAATGTAACTTTTAATATAGAAGGGGTAGAATTTGAGGCAAATCTACTAGTTCTAGAACTGCAAGGACTGGACATTATTTTGGGAATGGATTGGTTGTCCCAACATAAAGGTCTAGTAGATTGTGAAGAGAAAACCCTTAGTCTTGTCAGTAGCCAAGGGGAGAGAGTTCTATTCCATGCAGAAAGATCAGCAGTCAAGAGACCGCTAAGATCTGTTCGAGCATTACAAAAGTTATGCCTGGAACAAGTGCCTGTAGTACAACGATATTCTGATGTGTTTCCAGAAGAACTTCCGGGAATGCCACCTGACAGAGAAATAGAATTCAGTATTGAACTTAAACCAGGATCAGCACCTATAGCAAAACGTCCCTATAGGATGCCAGTTACAGATTTGGAGGAGCTCGAGAATCAACTCGAAGACTTAGAAAACAAAGGATTTATCAAACCCAGTGCTTCGCCATGGGGAGCCCCAGTTTTGTTTGTGAGGAAGAAAGACGGAACTCTACGAATGTGTGTAGACTACCGAGCTTTGAATGAAGTCACTATTAAAAACAAGTATCTATTACCAAGAATTGATGACTTGTTCGATCAGCTTCGAGGAGCCAAAGTATTTTCCAAGATAGATTTGAAATCTGGATATCATCAGCTGAAGATCAAGAAAGAAGATATACCAAAGACTGCCTTCATTACCAGATATGGTTTATATGAGTTTACAGTAGTACCTTTTGGCTTGACCAATGCTCCGGCAGCATTCATGAATGTCATGAACAATACATTTATGGATTTTCTTGACAAGTTTGTCATAGTATTCATAGATGACATTCTGATATATTCCAAGAGTACGGAAGAACATGAGCAACATTTACACCTAGTCTTGGAAAGGCTACGAGAGAGGCAATTTTATGCCAAATTTGACAAATGTGAATTTTGGATGTCAAGAATTTCATTTCTTGGACATGTGTTGACAGCAGAAGGAATTTCAGTGGATTCAGCTAAAATCTCTGCAATCAAGGAGTGGAAGCAACCTACCTCAGTTTCAGAGATTAGAAGTTTCTTGGGATTAGCAGGTTATTATAGGAGATTCATCGAAGGATTTTCCCAGATTGCCAAACCTCTTACAAACCTGCTAAAGAAGGATGTTGCATTTGAATGGACCATCAAGTGTGAAGAAAGTTTTCAGAAGCTGAAGCAGAAATTGACAACAACACCAGTCCTCACCCTACCAGACAGCAAAGAAGATTTTGTAGTTTACTGTGATGCTTCAAAGCAAGGAATAGGCTGTGTGTTAATGCAGCAAGGTCAAGTAGTGGCTTATGCTTCACGTCAATGGAGACCACATGAGGAAAATTATCCGACCCATGATTTGGAGTTAGCAGCAGTAGTACATGCTTTAAAAATATGGCGGCATTATCTCATTGGACGTAAGTGTGAGATCTTTACAGATCATAAGAGCCTCAAGTATATTTTCACACAGACGGAGCTCAACATGCGTCAACGACGATGGCTGGAATTGATCAAAGATTATGATCTTAGTATTCAGTACCATCCAGGGAAAGCTAATGTAGTGGCCGATGCCCTAAGCAGAAAAGTTTACAACCTACAAGGAATGGTTATATTGAAGAACCCTTACCTACAACAAGAGTTGCAGAATCATCAAGTGGAAATAGTACCACAGGGAACGGTAGCTACTTTAACAATAAGATCTCAACTTGAAGAACAGATAGGAGATGCCCAGAAGAAAGATGAAGAAATTTGTAAGATCAAGAGTCGAATCAAGTTAGGAAAGGCTCAAGGCTTTACTGAAGATAACCAAGGGATTGTATGGTATCGAGAAAGAATCTGTGTACCTCAAAACGCAGATCTTAAGGAAATAATTCTCCATGAAGCACATAAAACTCCATACTCAATACACCCTGGTAACACAAAGATGTATCAAGATTTGAAGACCAGATTCTGGTGGGATAATATGAAGAGGGAGATTGCAGAATACATTGCAAACTGTGATACAAGGGTCGTGGCTCCTTCCAGGAGCTCAACTCGCAGCGACCGGAAGCCAATTTCCGGGGGGAGGACTGCCTCCGCCCAGTAGACTAGGGAGAAGGGAGTACGTCCCGTCGTCCCGGACGGGGTCGTGTGCATGGAGTAGAGGATGCTAGGGAGCTCCTCTGCCCATGCACCCCGCTTAGAAGAGGTTTGCTCGAGTCTCCGGCGCAATCCTTGTAGGATGACGCCGTTGACTCTCTCGACAGCCCCATTGCTCCGGGGATGGGCCACTGAGGCGAAGTAGATGACGAGCCCCAGGCCTTCGCAGAATTCCCGGAAATAAGCCGAGTCGAATTGGGTCCCGTTATCCATGGTGATTTCCCGGGGGACACCGAAACGACAAACGACATTTTTCTAGAAAAACCGCTGAACGGCCCGGGACGTGATGCTGGCCCAGGGTTCCGCCTCTACCCACTTTGTAAAGTAGTCAACCGCGACCGCGAAAAAAAACAAAAGGCCTTGGACGCGTAATGGATCACTGCATACTTGTATCCTCCGGGCGCTGGGGGGAAGGGCCCTAAGAGGTCCATCCCCCAGCGCATGAAGGGCCAAGTGATGGGGATAGTCTGCAGCACTACAGGGGGGAGGTTCGAGCCCTTGGCCATCTTCTGGCATGCCTCGCACGCGGAGACAAGGTCTCGCTCGTCGCGCATGACCGTGGGCCAGTAGAAGCCCTGTCGGAGAGCCTTGGCCACGATGGCACGCGGGCCTAGTTGAGAACCACAGCTCCCCGCGTGGATGTCTTCGAGAAGTTGGAGTCCCTCCGGCCGGGGGAGGCAGCGCAGGAGGGCGGAAGCCCCCCGCTTGTAGAGCCTCCCCTCCAGCAGGAGATATGCCCAGGCTTTGGCCCGGAGGCGCTTAGCCTCGGTCTCATTGGGAGGGTCCCCCTCCTCCTTGATAAAGGAGATGAGGGGGTCCATCCATGATGGAGTCCGAGTGATCTCGGCGACCTGCGGAACGCAGGGCTCATCGCCCGTGTCCGGGGAGGCCACCGAGGGCTTCGTGATGATTTCCAAGAAGGCCCCCTTGGGGAGCGATTCCCGGGCGCTTGCTGCCCGGGCCAAGGCGTCGACCCGGTCATTATCCCTTCGCGGGATATGCCGGGCTTCGAGGCCGTCAAAGTTTGCGTCATGGCACAGGTAAGACTTGTCCATTTGGCAAACTACGAGCTGAGAATCTCCCTTCACTAGGAGGCGTCGGATCCCCAGGGAGCGCGCAAGGCGCATCCCGAGGAGCAAAGCCTCGTACTCGGCGACGTTGTTGGTTGTGGGGAACTCGAGCCACGCGGCGTACTCGAGTTCCTTCCCCTCGGGGCTCCGGAGGACTACTCCCGCGCCAGCCCCGGCGAGACACAGCGACCCATCGAACATGAGGGTCCAATGGTCACTACGTCGGGGCAGCATAGGGAGGTCTTCGTCCCCGGACCCAGAGGCAGGAGTCCACTCCGTGACGAAGTCGGCGAGGACCTGTGACTTGATGGCGGAGCGGCCTGTGAGGGACAGGGAGAAGGGGGCGAGCTCGGCCCCCCACTTCCCAATCCGGCCGGTGGCTTCTTTGTTCCGCAGTACCTCCCCCAGGGGGAGGGACGACGGGACGGTGATGGGGTGCCCCAGGAAGTAGTGGCGAAGCTTCCGGGACGCCATCGGGAGGGCATAGCAGATCTTCTCCATCTCCGTGTACTGAGTTTTGGCCCCCTGGAGGGCCTCACTCATGTAGTACACGGGACGCTGCTGCCCCCCTTGCTCCTTCACCAATACCGCGCTGACGGCGACCAGGGTTGCGGCAAGGTAGAGGAGCAAGGGCTCTTCTGGAGACAGACCACGAGCATTGGAGGGCTCGTGAGGTACTTCTTGAGGTCGTCAAAGGCCTCCTGGGCCTCGGGGGTCCAACGGAACCCCCCAAGCCCCCGGAGGATCTTGAAGAATTGGAGGCCTCGCTCCCCCGACCGCGAGACGAAGCGGCTTAACGCGGCTAGGCGGCCGGAGAGCCGCTAGACGTCCTTGATGGAGCGCGGCGGGGGCATGTCCAGGAATGCCCGGATCTTTTCGGGATTTGCCTCTATGCCCCGCTGGGACACGAGTAAACCCAGGAGCTTCCCCCCGCGCACACCGAAGGCGCACTTCTCCGGGTTGAGCTTAAGTCCGAATGTGCGGAGGTTGCGGAAGGTTTTCGCCAGGTCGTCGATGTGGGAGGCCGCGCGGGGACTTTTGACGACCGCGTCGCCTACGTAGACTTCGACGTTGTGGCCGACTTGATCTTTGAAGACCAGCGTCATGAGGCGCTGGAAGGTCGCTCCCGCGTTCTTGAGCCCGAAGGGCATATGGACGTAACAGAAAGTTCCGAGGGGAGTTATGAAACTCGTCTTTTCCTCGTCCCCTTCCGCCACCCGGACTTGATGGTAGCCCGAGTAGGCGTCTAGGAAGCTCATCAGCTCACACCCCGCGGTGGAGTCGACGAGCTGGTCAATCCGCGGAAGCGGAAAGTTGTCTTTGGGGCAGGTGCGGTTAAGGTCGGTGAAGTCCACGCACATCCGCCACTTGCCGGTTGACTTCTTCACGAGGACGGGGTTCGCGAGCCACTCGGGGTGCAGGACCTCCCGAATGAACCCCGCCTCTCGGAGCCGGGTGATCTCCACCTTGATTGCCTCTTGGCGCTCGAGGGAGAGTTTCCTCAGCTTCTGTTTGATCGGGGGGTGACCGGGGGCCACTGCGAGCCTGTGCTCAATGACCTCCCGGGCGACGCCCCGAATGTCTGAAGGTTTCCACGCAAAAACATCAGAGTTTTCGCGCAGAAAAGCTGCAAGTTGCGCTGCATGGTCCTCGGCGAGCTCTGCCCCGATCCGGACGGTTTTGTCCCCGTCACCCGGAGACAGCAGGACCTTCCGGAAGCCCCCTTGCAGACGCGGCTTGAGGAGGGGCCTCCCGGGAGGCGGTGCAGCGACGTCTGGTTCCGGGGGAGAGGCCTCCCCCTCGGGCGCCTTAATGATGTTGACGCTTCCGATTGTGGCGGCAGAGCGCTCGTATAGAGCACGAGCCATGTCTTGGTCTCCCCGGACGTTGATCACGCCATGCGGCCCGGGGATCTTCATGCAGAGGTAGTTTTGATGGGTGGCAGCCCCCAGCCGGTTGATCGTGGTCCTCCCCATGATCGCGTTGTAGGAGGAGGGGAGGTCCACTACGTCGAAGCGGACCATCTCGGTCCGGTAGTTCTCCGGGGTGCCGAATGTCATAGGGAGATCCACCTTCCCCACGGGATGGATCGCCTTCCCTGGGACGAATCCTTGCAGGGGCCCTGCCGCGGGTTGCAGGAGCTTCTCATCCACCTGCATCTCTTTGAAGGCCTTTAGGAATAGGATGTCGGCGGAGCTCCCGCCGTCCACGAGGATGCGGGCCAGGTGGCAGTTGTAAATGGTCGCGGAGACGATGAGCGCGTCGTCGTGAGGGAAGCGAACCCCCCGCGCGTCTTCCGCCATGAAGGTGAGGGGGACGTCTGACCACTTGGGTGGCGGGGACGTGTGCAGCACCCCCACAACCTTAACTTCGCGCGCGTACTCCTTATGCTGGCGCTTAGAGTCCCGCCTATAGGCGGACCCTCCCACGATGACGTTGATGCGGCGCTGAGAAGTTTGGAAGGGGAGAGCCTCTGGGGGCTCCCCCTCCTACGTCTGCCCCTGCTGGCCCCCCGCGGGAGCGGGAAGGGCCGGAACAGCTGGCCGAGGGGGCAAGGAGGCACGAGTCCCCCCCCCCCCCCCCCCGCCCATGCTGGTCGAGGAACGCCGCGAAGTGTTGCAGCAGTTGGTGGCAATCTCGGGTAGCGTGGGTACTGGACCCGTGGAAGCTGCACCACGGTCCTTCCCGACTTCTCCCCGCGGGGCCGTCCCGGCCGCACGAAGACTGTCCTCCCCCATGGACTTTCGGCTTGGGGAAGGGGCGGTTGCCCCTCGGGGGGTCGCGCGGGCCGCCTCCGCCCTCGAGGACAAAGGTGTCCCGAGGCCGTGGCTCGCTACGCCCCCCCGCCTGGGGCGTTTGAGGGGATCCCTGGCCCCCCGGTCGGCGGGGGCAGGAGCCCCCTGGGTCTTCTTCCAGATATCGTCTTCCTCCGCCCGAGCGTACTTTTCGAGTATGTTGAAGAGCTCATCGGCGGAGGAGGGGCAGCTCCGGGAGAGCCTTCGGTGGAGCTCCCCTGGGAGGATCCCGCTTTTGCATGCTTCGATGACCGTAGAGTCGGGGACGTGGGCCACTTTGCTCTTCACTTGAGCAAAGCACTTGAAGAAGCTTCTAATGGTTTCCCCAGTCCTCTGCCGGACGGTGTACAGCTGCGAGGAGTCCAGGGGACGCACGTAGTTCCCCTGGAAGTTCGCGCAGAACTCCCGCTGGAGCTGCGTGAAAGACTTGATGGAGCCGGCCTTCAGGTTGTAGAACCAGGAGCGGGCAATGCCGGTGAGGTAGAGGGGGAAGACGTTACACTGTACCGTCTCATCCCCCCCGGCGAGGGGAGATGGCTGTGGAGTATACCTACACAAATTCGTAAGGATCGGCCTCACCGTTATAGTGCTCGATGTGCGGAGGGCGGTAGGGCCGCGGCCACCAGATGCTGCGAAGTCTTCGGCATAGGGGCTGATTAGCCCCCTGCACTTCCCGGGGAGAGTCCCGGTCGCTGTCTTCTTTGACGGGGGACACACCCTCGTTATCGGAGTCTGGGAGCGGTTCGAGAGGTCCGCCGGAGTGGCGGTGGCGATGCTTTTCTTCCGGACCGGGGCTGAGTTCCCGGACATCCGGGCTCTCCTCCGGAGAGGCTGGCTCTTCAGCGGGTCTCTTCCCCCAACCGGTGCGAGAGCGAGGCTCCCCACGCCCGCGGCCAGGGGGAAGTTCTTCCCCGCGCTCTGGTGAATGCATTCACTCGACCTCCCCCAGGGAGAAATGGGCCAATTCCACCGAGGGAGGGAGCTTATGCACTGTAGCTGCCGGCCCGGAGGCTTCCGGGGCCGGCTGGGGGGAGCCCCCTGCGAAAACCCCCGGGACCGGAAAGGGGGAAGCCCCAGTATTATCCGGAACCGGGGAGGGGGCGCCCACGGCGACGTTTGGAACCGAAGTGGAGGGAGCCCCCGTGGCAACGACCGAAACCGGAAAGGGGGAAGCCCCTGTAATATCCGGAACCGACGTTGGGGGAGCCCCCGGGGCGGCATCTGGAACCGGGGAGCCGATGAGGGGGGAAGTTTGCTGAGGCACGGGAGCTGCTCTGTCGACCGCCCCCGGTGCGATAAACGCGACGCGCGGGGCGGGACTGGCTCCCGGCGTAGGGAAAACCCCCGGCGCGTAATGGGCCGCCGGCCCCGGGAATGGGCCCGGAACGGGGTACCCCCCAGGCGCCACGAAGGGCCCTGGCAGGAAGTAGCCCCCTGGCACCAGGACGGGCCCAGGTGCCGGGAAGGGCTCGGACGTATAGCCCGCAAGGGGAGGGAACCCCCCGGCGGGGTCAGACGGGGCGGCCAAACCTCCGGAGACCGGAGGGGCCGCCGGGTGACACATAAACGGGGGCATAGTCCCCGGGTATGGGTGTGGCGCAAATGTGGGGGCTGGTGGCCGCGACAACACGCTGAGCAGCTCATCCATAGAGCGCTAGGCGCGGAGCTGGCCCTCCACTAAAGCCTCAAGCAGGGCGTCCCAAGGAGCCGGGGGAGCCGTCGGGGGGAGACCGGTCCCAGCCGAGGTCCCCGCGATCACCGGGAGCGATCTGGAGGTAGAAGCACCTAAGTTAAGAGGAAAGGCGGGAGGCGGTACCTGGGCCTGGCCGCCTCCGTGCGGAAGCGCCGGGACAGCCGTGTCCCGGACGGGAGGCGCCGGGTCTCTGAGACCGGCGTCACCGGGAAGGGTGCGAGCCCTTGTTCTTGGGGGAGCCATGGCGTCTTGTCACGAGTCCCCACGGTCGGCGCCAACTGTCGTGGTATTGCGAATACCCCAGCAGGTTTTGTGAATGATCCTAGCGAAGAAAACGCGACGCGGGCTGACCGGATGACCGGTCCTCCCCCGCCGGACAAACACAAGAATTGACACGAGGATTTATACAGGTTCGGGTCCCAGTGGGGGCCCTAGTCCTGTCAGCGTGCTCCCGACCGAAGTCGGCTGGGGAGGCTCTCTCGAGGGAGAGGCTCCGGAGCACACCTGTGAGTTTTGACTATTCCAATAATGAATCACTTGTCTTTACAACAGGGGGTACAAGGGCTATTTATAGCCCCAAAAAGAAGCAAAAAGACTAAACTACCCCAGACGCTACCGTCGGATTGAGGGGTAGCAACGCCCCTCTCCCGGTCAAGCGCCTTGGATCCTTGACAGGTGGTCACTGATTCCCGAGGCGCTCCTCGTGTGACCTGCACGTGATCAACAACCAGAGACTTTACCTTTAGAAGGGCGATGAGGCCCGGGACATGCACCGGAGGCCAGGTCCCCGGGCCAAAGGCGGCTCCCGGAACCAGCACCGGAGGCCGGGTCCTGGAAGTGAAAAGGCGGCGCCCGCGACCGGCACCGGAGGCCAGGTCCCGGGAGCCAAAAGGCGGGCCCGGGGCAGGCACCGGAGGCCACGTCCCTGGGCAAATGGCGGCGCCCAGGACCGGCACCGGAGGCCAGGTCCTGGGAGCCAAAAAGGCGGCGTTCAGGACCGGCACCGGAGGCCACGTCCCCGGGCAAATGGCGGCGCCCGGGACCGGCGCCGGAGGGCAGATCCCGGGAGCCAAAAGGCGGCGCCCGGGGCAGGCACCAGAGGCCACATCCCCGGGCAAATGGCGGCGCTCGGGACCGGCACCGGAGGCCAGGTCCCGGGAGCCAAAAAGGCGGAGCCCGGGACCGGCACCGGAGGCCAGATCCCGGGAGTCAAAAGGCGGCGCCCGGGACCGGCACCAGAGGCCAGGTCCCGGGAGCCAAAAAGGCGGAGCCCGGGACCGGCACCGGAGGCCAGTTCCCGGGAGCCAAAAGGCGGCGCCCGGGGCAGGCACCGGAGGCCACGTCCCCGGGCAAATGGCGGCGCCCGGGACCAGCGCTCGAGGCTAGGTCCCGAGAGCGAAAAGGCGGCGCCCGGGACCAGCGCCGGAGGCTAGGTCCCGGGAGCGAAAAGGCGGCGCCCGGGACATGCACCGAAGGCCACGTCCCCGGGCGCATGTGACGCAACTTATCTGGACTTAGTCTCGCGGAGATTTCCCCCAACACATTTAATATTCTGTTCATTTCCCATAATGGATATTTTCTCTGGTAAACCCGCTATGCGCACCAAATCCGAAACAAAAGAACTTCTTTGTCTCAGATTTGAGGGTACAAAAATGTGAAGAGTTCTACAAAGGCTTTCGGAGGACGTTTTCCTTCATGATTCTTGTAAACCTTCACGAATCGATCATGAAAATATTCTATGACCCAATTGTTGGACGTACGGATGTTTTTTGATCAGGTTACTGTGTTATCAGAACTATGTCTCTGACTGAGCTCCGATTCTAGTCGAAGTGATAGTCTGATCAAATTTTGGTTCTGACCGCGGTAATCTTCCAGATCGAACTTCGGTTCTAACCGCGGTTTTAAGTCTGATCGCGGTATCAGTACTAGTCGTGGCATAACATTTAAATACGATTCTGGTCGCAGAACTGGAGTTTACCTGAGTATGAGTGGTCGTAAAGACATTGCTTGTGGCTATATTTTCACACATACGTTGTAAAGAATATTCATGTGATATGAAGAGAAAGAAATCTTTATTTCTGGCATTCTTTACATACAATAGGGATACCGGCGACCAGAGCGTCGACCTGATCCGAGAGCAGTTTGCAAAGTTCTCCTAGGAACATGTTGTCGTCCGTAGGATCTACGTTGGCGACCCCCAGGGAACTAGCAACTACTCTAAGTCTATCTACATCATCCCTAACAAGAGATGCGCTATTATTCCTAATCAAATCGGAGAGTTCTCGCTGTTGCTGAGCGTGATCCCTCTCCCGACGGAATTGGCGCGCCTCTTCACGGGATCTTTCAAAACATTCTGCCAGATGAAGAATTCACCGAAGACATCTCTTCGGTCTTCTTCTCCAGAGCCTCTTTTCCCCTTGGAGAGTCTGTTCGAGGGGGGGAGGTAGGATCTCAGCAGGCTGATCGCTGGGGGCTCCGATCTCCTATATTTGCAAATGTTGAGTTGCACTAATTGTAACAATGAGCAAAAGGAGATAGATATAATCACCTGTCTTCGCAAGTGACAGGTTGACATAGGCATCCCAGAAAGTAGATCACCCGATAAAGTTCGAGGATCATCATATGGTGGAAGTGTGGTCTCCCCACCATAAAATTGCTTCCCCAACCCAAGTTGAGGATCATCTAGTCGAGGAGGAACAGCCTTCCAACCAGAAGATTGATCACCCGAAAAAAAACGAGAATCATTGGGATGAAATGGAGAAAGCTGAGAAGAACATCCCTCCAAAGGTGGAGATGAAAGTTCGACCTGCCGAGGTGCATGAATAGGAAGAACTAAAGGAACTGAAGGAAGAAAGAACAATGATGCGTCTTTCACCTTTGTTCTGCTGGAGGATCTCTCGTCAACCTTGGGTTTCTTCCTTGAAGGAGACAGATCTTTGGACATCTGTAAGTCCTGCTCGAAAGCTTCTTCATCACTCTCAATCTCGATGATGTTGTGGTCTGCCATCGAGAAGTGTATGAAAGGAAGGGAAGATGGCTTTGGAAGAGACTTAGCCGGGAAGAGGAATTGTGAAGCTTTGAAATCTGAAGGCTTCAGTATTTATAGCCGCCAGGGTGACGGTTCAGTTTCCGAATGCCTCAAGTTTTTAAAAGCATTTACAATTTTACCTCGGGTTAAAAAATGTTTCAACGGTGCCATCATTACCTGTCACGTATTGCCCAGAGTTCGTCTCGGGGAACCAACCGCCACACTTAGTGCGCCACTAAGTGGAGGATTTGAAGCGTTGGGTTAAATGTCCGATGTAAGTCTTGAAATTTGAAGTAAACACGTCCCTTCGTTCTCTTCAAATTTGGGGGCTAGCTGACGAGGATTGATACCTGAGCCAGTTCAAATAAATACACGGCTGGTTCAGGACAGATTCGAACCAGACAAACGCCTGGTGGTGCGAACTCAAGTCATTCCGAGAAGCACAGGCATGAGGTCGCAGGCTTTACACGATCAAACCGTAGCTAGTGCGCGGTCAGGAGTTCGTGTGCCATACGTGGACAGAAGATTGCAGATGGTGTGTGGTCAGCAAACATCGTGCGGTCAGAACATCTTCGACCAGAGGAAGTGGGATTATTCTGTCCCTGCGACAGGGATATCCCGAGTACCTCGAAGATTCTTCCACGTAGGAGGACAACCGTCAGGAGGTTAATACGTGCGGTTATCCATAAATAACACGTGTTAAACCTGCGTGGGGGTTAGAGGCAGTTTCCTAAAACTGCATCAAAACAACTGTTCGATGCCGTTATGACTTGGCACCCTTTCGACCAGTACAAAGGGTAGCCCAATGCGTCAAACGGGGGGATCGAACGATCGAACAACCAGATGATCAGATCATCAAACCAAAGCAACCAGAAGACAGTAGTCTAAGTTAGATAGCTTTAACAAGCCTTCCAGGCATTGTCTTACACAAATACATAGGAAAAATCTTCGCCTGTGAAGATCTTTTCCATAGCTCTGCAACTCCTTTTACCATACATAGTGAAATCCCAACAGGACGTAGGGCTATTACTCCCACCATCGAGGGCCCGAACCTGTATAAACCTCTCTGTGCTCCAGTTCTCTTTGATTCATCATACCTTCCCGGAGGGACACCCTGAAAGGTCTCACAACCTATAAATTTTGCATAAGTTCGGCAAAGGACCCCGAGTCCGAATCGTCGACAGTGACAAATCCAGGCTATGGTTGCGGGGTCATCATACTGTACGTTGAAATCTTACGCGCACATAGCTCGGAGGGCAGCCATTCCGTAGGAAGAGAAAAGAGCAGCACTAATATCAGCACCGGAGGTCACGATGGCGGTGGCGATGCCGATACCAGTGCAGGTGGCAGTACCAATGCCAGTGCAACTGGCAGTGTACCTTTGCAAACTGTAAGAGATAAAACTCCGTTTGGGGGCCATCAAGTAGATGCAGCTAAAGAACTACCAGAATTGGAGGAGAATTTTAATGAGGAGGAGTATACTGATTCGTCAGAAGTGTATGAATCTCCTGATGAACCCACGGAACAGCAGAATCCTATAAGTGAATGGACTGATCCATCATCTTTGATTTCCGCTATGGTTCGTGATGAGCTGAGTTCGCGATGGTCCTATAACGAATCAACCGTCCAGCTTGGACAGTTGTTTCGGAGTAAGAAAGATGCAAAGAAAGCCATAATTGCGTGGGCTGTTTCACTAAATAGGCCATTCCGGGTGGTCAAATCAAATCCGAGCCTGTGGACTGTGAGGTGCTTAGTCGAGAACTGCCCATGGTACGTACGTGTCACTCGGCCACGAGATGGCCCGTTCTTTCAGGTGACCAGAGTCGAAGACCACGGATGTCTGGCTGAGGGCATGGTGCAGCAACATAGAAATATCACTTCCAATTTTGTTGGTAGCCTGATATTGTCAGTAATAAAGGAAAATACGACAATGACACCGAAGTGATAATTGCACATGTCACGGAGAAGTACGGTTATAAGGTCAAGTACGCGAAGGCATGGAGGGCTAAACAGAGGACGCTGGAGGAGCTTTTTGGGACATATGTTGAGGCATACAACTTCGTACTGAGGCTGTTGCGGAGCATATGCGAAGCAAATCCAGGCACAGTCACCGAAATTGTTGATACGTCGGCAATCCGCTCGGAGGGTGTTGTGATTCTTGGGTGCATGGTACTACGGAGATTTTGCTGGGCATTCCAACAATGCGTTGCATCATTCAGGTACATGAGACCCGTGCTTTGCATTGACGGAACAATTTTGACTGGGAAATACCAGAGAACTCTGCTGACTGCCGTGGCTGTTGATGCCAATGACTAGCTTTTTCCCATAGCATATGCCATGGTTGAGGGGGAGAACTACAACAATTGGTTGTGGTTCTTGGGAAAATTGAAGAATGAGGTCGTCAAAGACCGGGAGCACATGTGCTTGATTCACGATCGAAATGGAGGAATGCTGAGTGTGATCGAGTACATGCAATCGGGAGTGGATCCATCGCTGAGTTGGGATGACTTGCAGAGTCATTGGTGCTCTCGGCATCTTGCCGCGAATTTTCACACTCATTTCAAGAGCAGGCGCCTGATGCAGGTGTTCAAACGGCTTGCCAAATAGAACCAAGAGGCAAAGTTCTCAAAAATATGGAAGTCGCTGGAGGAAGGTACGTTGGCAGAATTGCAAGAGGCAAGCACTCGAGAAGATGGCGGCGTTACCGGTGCGGGAAGCCACCGGGGTCGTCTCAGTTTCAGTCAATGGATTCAGCCCAAACCAATGGAGAAGTGGTCGTTGCTGCACGACACAGGTGGGGCTCGGTACGGAATCATGACGACAAATCTGGCCGAGGTGTACAACTTCGTCCTGAAAGGTGTGCGATGCTTACCACTCACTGCAATAGTTGAGATGACATTCTATCGCACAGTAGCGTACTACGACAGTAGGAGTTTGGCGGCATCAAGTCTTGTGCATGACCCCTTAGTACACTGGCCCAAAAAGATCAATGATTATCTCGAATTTCGGACAAAAAAGTCGTTGACACATGATGTCTCAGTACTGAGTCATTTGAATAGAAAGTACAAGGTTCAGCTAAGGCACAAACATGTCTGTGGCACATTGCGAGCTGGTCGGGTCTACGAATGTCGAATTTCAAATGCAGATACCCAATGCACATGCAACAAGCCTCAACTGTTGAACATTCCTTGCTCGCATGTCATCGCTGCCTGCTCTGTTCCTGGGATCGATCCGGCACAGTATATCTCAACCTATTATACTCTGTAGTACTTGTGGAAAACCTAGGATGGTGTCTTCAATGGGTTTGCGGCGAGGGGAAACTATCGAGAACTATCGCCGGAAGATACCATCACGTGGATCCCAAACAAGAGGCTCCTCGTAGGCCATGTCCGCCGACGTCGATCCAGGAGGATACAGAATGATATGGATGCAGTGGAGCGTGAAGACGACCTACGTAGATGCAGCGCATGCAGGCAGCCTGGTCACACAAGAAATCGATACCCGCGGGTGGCAGGCACATCGACCTCGTCGCAAAACTAAAGCAATACAACTTACCTATATGAGTTGTACTGAATTTTCCTAAATAAAACTGTAATGTTGTAATGTTTGAACTACTGAATGTTTTGTCGTGAATTGTACTGAATTTCCCTACTCGTGAATTTTCCTAATGCCTTGTCGTGAGTTGTACTAAATTTCCCTATATGAGTTGTACTGAATTTCCCTAATGCGTTGTCGTGAATGTTTGTTTATTAACAGCAATGTTCAACTTCTCAACCAATATGTGACAACTGCAGGTATGGCTGACGACCATCAGCTTCCCAAGCTGATTGCACAGCACCATCAGGAGCGTCACTGTGCTCGACACCTTCTACAGGGCACCGTTCTCCCAGCTCTGCGCATGAGGACACCGCATGAGATGTGGCCTCTAGATGAGCGGTTCGCGCCTTATTTGCTCGAGGCCAGACTGTTGCCATTCGCCCCGCATGGTAGATCGGGCGAGACGATTCCCTTTCGACCGAGCCCTCGTTACCGCGCTTGTGGACTGGTGGAGGCCCGAGACGCACACGTTCCACTTCAGTTTCGGCGAGCTCACTATCACGCTGCAGGATGTCAGCATGCTGCTTGGCCTGCCTATCCGCGGGGAGATATATCTCCCAGCGGCCACCGAGAGAGTTGCATGTCGTCTAGATTTCCTACAGCGCTTCGAGGGAGTAGGGCCAGCGGGGGGGTTTGCGCAGGACGCGGGAGTTCCCCAAAGTTACCTTCGCGCAGTGCGTGATGGTGCGCTCCCCATGGCCACTCCAGAGAGGTCTTCAGGCGCCACCTTGAGGCATACTTGTTGTACCTGTTTGGGTGGTTGCTCTTCCCTGGCACCCACGGAGACATCTGCGAGCGGCAGTACATTCAACTCACCAAGAGTATTGCCGATTCGGCCCTGGGGCACGTGCCGCGGTTCAGTTTCGGATCCGCCGTGCTCTGCCACACCTATAGGGGGTTGTGCGACACCACGAGCAGAGACCAGGTGTCGCGACCCGACATCCCACCCACGTGGTAGCATGCCTGGTCTATGAACATTGTCCGACAAAAGCATGTTTTTCCGAACAATGTCCAATTCAGAGTATCGAAACAGAAGCATGGATTTCAGGTTAAACATATTATAACATAAAGGGTTTGTTATTAGAAACAACCCATGCTACAAAACATCAGTTTTTACCAAAAACTATACATCATACTAGCAAAAGGACTAGTTCTGCGGTAGCTTTCAGAAGTCTTCGTCTCCGGATCCAAAGTAGGTGTGGTTGTAACTGTAGATGCCATCTCCGGATCCTCGGGGTCTTGGGTTAGCTCTGCTCCTCCGTTGCCTTCTTCAGTAGATTCTTCCCCAGCTGAAAATTCTAAGTCTAACAAGGATTTACATAGCAAGGGTGAGTACAAAAGTACTCAGCAAGCATCAAGACATAATGCAGGATGATCTAGGTTAATTAGATTCAAGGATAATATGTTTAAGCATATAATAAGTCAAGGAGTATAAGTTTTACTTTTAAAACATTTGTTGGAAACAATCTCCATTTGGTCGTTTAGAACAATTCTACTAAGCACTTTACACCATAGGGCTGAGGCCACCTGTAGGCCTCCTTTTCTGCCGCGACGTAGTTCTCGACCTGAGAACAAGGAGTGAATATCCACGTTTTACTCTGTAGAGGTGTACCACTTTACCCATAGAATCTCTTGACTTACGTGTCGGTGTTCATCAACAGTACTCCGCATTTCTGATAATGCGTGACACCGTCAAGAGAACAAAGTCTTTTTCAAATCCATCCACTAAGCATCTCCACTCCACCGGGTGAGCATATAGCGTCCTGGGTACTTCTTGGGTGACCCACGGAACCCATCTGGATTATTTTGAGCGATCCATGACGCCCCCTAGATTATTCTGAGCGACCCGTGGCGCTTATACATATATAATACGTCCCCGTGGAGATGACCTTAGTTTCCAGATAAGATACTTGACTAGGCCCGTCCCATACCAGGTCTGTGGTTGATATGGGTGTTACGGCACTGGATGAAAGAGTCAGCTTGTTACAGTCCTTATTAATTTTCATCCACCATAGTATCGATAAGGAAGTCCTTATGTCGCGATCTCAAATGCAGAGGCTTCCTCTATCATACTCAATATCCCATGTATGTCATATCATATACATATGATCTCCCTAAATCATCTTAATCAATCTTTGAAAAATACTCTTTTCATGCAAGTGATAACTTTTTAACTAGATATGAAACTATATCATAAGAAATTAGTTCGAGCAATTTCAACATGATCAAGAAGGAACTTGCCTGTGTAGACGGGATTGAAATCGGAGTTCGGCAATTTACCCCGATGTCCCTCGCTATCTTCAGTTCCTGAGAAACATAATTATATATACATATATATTTAGAATATTACTATAACAGGACATACAAAATGCAAAAATGAATGCATCTATGCGTTCGTTCCCCCGTACCAATGGTCGAACATGACTAGCTAACACTCCAAAAGAAGAGAAATTTTAGTTATAAGAAATATATTTGAACTGCATGATGGAATAAAAACCTCGAGTTGAGTAATTCCCAAATCAAATAATACTATTTGCATTTGTTTATAAATTATTGAAATAAAAGTAATACATAACTTTGTAAACCTTTTGTCTGGATAGCAGGTCATTTAAAAGAAATGAAAATAATTTTATTTATTAAAAGGGTGAAAATATATCTGTATATATATATACATATGTTTTATTTGGTTTTAGGCTCTTATCAAAATTAGGTGTGTGTGTGTGTGTGTATATATATATTAGAAATTCATAGATGTTAAGTGGGTTAAAAATATTTAGTTAATTAAATCTCTGCACTAAATAAATTTTGATTAACCATTAAACTGTGTTCAATTAAGTTTTTAACTATTATTTAAAATAGAATTATAATTAGAAAAGGAAAAAGGAAATAATAAAACAACCAAAACTCTCGGTTGGGCCCAAACCGGCCCAACTCGCGCGCACGCACTCAGCTCCGGTTGGGCCGGCCCAGGCCCAACCTTTCCTCTTCTCCCTCTCTCTCTCACGCTGGCCCCTCACACACTAAACACACACACGCACGCCACACACTCACACCACACACACACGGCCGCCCCTAACCCCGGCCGTTGCCGGCCTCGGCTCCGGCAAACCTCTCCATTCCCCTCTCACACGCTACCCCTTTTCCTCCCATCTCCTCGCGCCCTACGAGCCTACGGCTAAAACCCTAACCCTGGCTCCCGATTTGCCCTGCCGCCGTTCGGGTTCCTCGCCGGCGTTGGCGTCGCGACCGGTCGTAGCCCGGGCCGCGCCGCTGCGCCTCTTCTCCCGTGGCTTGCGGCCGCGCTTGGCCGCGCCCTAGCGGCGTGGCCGCGCGTGTGCGGATGCGCCGCCGCCGACCCGCCAGTTACCCGGTCCTTGACGTCGGCGCCCCAGGTAAGCTCCCTAATAACAATCGTGGCTGTGGCGCCAGGTTTCAATTCGCGTAGGGTTTTGATTTCTTTGATTCTGGTGCTGTGTTCTACTTGCTCTATGGGATTTTGGGGTCTAGTTGCTTTATTCTTGTGTGTGCTGTGTGATTGTGCCTATGCATATGCGATGGTGATGATGGTGATTCTATGTTTCATATTGTGTAGCTGTGTGATGATGCTGGATGTGTGCAGATCATGTGGCAGCAATAATCTGCAAGTTCCAGGGGGGTATTTGGGATGGTCCTTGTGTACTGCCATCACTTGCTGTTTAATCTTTAACTAAACGACTAAGAGCTTAAATGAGTTTCAAAACCCAGCAACTAAGACATGTTAAGCAAACTTGGAATTGGGTTCAGTTGTGTATACTCTGTTCTGGCTTGGTATGTGGTGCTTATGTGTAGTTTTGTTCCTGATGAGGTGTGGTCCTCATGTAGATGCAGGGGTCTGCAGGGTTCTGGTGGTTTGGGGGAAATTCTAATGTGCTGCTATGCATTCTGGTTCAATCTCCAAAACTAAACTGCTAAGAACTAGCTAATTCTAGCAATCCAGTAACTTAATCATGATGAAAACTGGGAATTGGGGTTTAATTCACCTTGTTGTTATGTCCTAGGGCTCCTCCTCTTTGCTCCTGATTACTCCCTGCTGTTTGCTCCTGTATTGCCCTGGTGGTTAACCCTTAGCTTCTACTGAACTCCCTATGATCTGTGGGTTTGTGTGTGTGTCCTGGGTTGCTATGCAAACTTGTGCTGCTGTGTATGAGGTTATATTATACGGTGCAGTTGCTTCACCTGGTGTATAAACATGCAGCCGACCCTCTCTGGGGCTGAGGTGGCCATTTGCACTATTCTATTGAACAGATGGCAGTGCCCTGGTTAAGCTGGGTGTCCATTGGGCTAATTTGAAATTTTGGTAAACTTAAGGGGGTTTTCTGTAAATTTGCAATGTGGCTGAAATTAGGAAAATTCCAGGGACTAAAATGTAACTAGGGCTAATTGGGCCTTTTGGGCCCAGGGCCTAGGTTTTGGGCTGGTTTCTAAGAAAAACTCTTCTTTTTTTTTCTATTTAGTATTATTTTCTCTCCTATTTTACTCTATATGCTCTCTGGGGCTCGATATCGACCCAGAAATGACCCAATATGAAAACGATCGACCCGAAAGATAGACCCGACCCTAAAATGTTGGATGATGACAAGCACATACAGGGGCGAGCAGCGGCACTCGCTCAGGCTGAGAGGTGGCTGCAAGGAACCCCTGACGGATACTGCACAGTTCTGACAGCAAGCTATCCAAAAACTAAAATAAATCTGGCGCTTAGACTTAGGTCCCGACATTGCCAGCATCGTGGCTTCTCTGCTAGCCAACCACGTGGCCTCTAATTAGTCGACCAGTTTCGTGGTCATTACACCAGGTGAGCTCTCTTTTTGCTGGGTGCGCCATCCTCTTGCAGATATGGTCGTACGAGCATTTCCCCATCGGTCGACCGCTGGTTCCGCGGGATCAGTTCGCGTTGGCTGGAGATGCGAGGGACGGCCCCGTGATAGGATGGAGGTGGGCTAGGCTGAGTTTGAGGTGGGCCACAGATCAGGCGCACCTCTGTTATCCTTCGTACGCCACGGGGTTCGATCTTCTCCTCGACAACAGCGTCATCTGGGATCCGTGGACCACCGCGAACCTTCAATCCGTCGCTCCAGTTGGCCTTTCTTCTCTTTGTACGCAAGGTGCAGTGTACTGGCGCACCCAGGTTCTGCTCGTCTTCTCACACATGATTGAGGGGTACTCGCCTGAGCGAGTTATGCGCCAGTTCGGCCTACGCCAGCTTGTCCCCGTGCCGCCTCCTCGAAAGATCCAGCACCATATCCACGAGTACGTCAAATATGCATTACATTCACATGTTATTTTACACATGATTTCTGTCACTAACTAATTGCTTTGTCCGCAGGCAATCCAGGAAGGGTCGAGTGAGGGACAATTTCGTTCGTCGGCAGCGGCCCTATGTGCAGGAGTGGATGGATTGGGCCCACACATGCACGGTCGAGGAGCATAGGTCGTACAGCCACGACATCCATTTTTTGTATCTATCCTGGTACCGAGCTCGCACGAACTACCGATTGGCGGGCGGTCCACCAGCCGCACCTGATGAGCTCGTCCCTCCCGCCACCATCGACGACCACTACGACCGACGCCTTATTGGGCGAATCCACTCTTCTGTGAGTTCCTTAGCTCTTTGCAACCTGACTTTCACATGGATTATCATTCTATAATTGCATTAATTCGTGTGCACAGCTAGACATCCTCGGCGGTGTCTCTGCTGGTGCATGGGACATGATGGTCAGGTCCCGCCTCGGACCCACCATGCCCAGCGAGGATGTGTACGCATATTGTTCGGAGGTCGAGCGGTAGGTTGATCAGATTTTGGTCGGTTTCAGAGTGCTGCTGCCACCTCACTTGACCGTGATTCCCCCACCATCACCGTCGGTGCCGGGTCCTTCGCTGGATGTGCCACCAACGGACCGTCCGTCGTCGTCGCGCCCTCCACCACCACACACGGGTTTCGTGCCTGCCGATAGCTCTTCGGATGAAGAGCTCAATACTCCTGCATGGCACCAGCCTCTCAACCAGACACAGCAGCATCCTAGCTTCCTTGCCGATGCTCCGCCGCCTACGCAGCCAACATAGCCTTCCCAGGCTCCGCCGTCTACGCAGACACCACCGACGAGGAGGCGGCGCGTTAGGGATCGTCAGCCCCCCCCTCTTGGTACACACCATCGGAGTATCAGGCCCCCCCACAGAGGGGGAGGAGGGGGCAGTAGCCTAATGTAGGGTTTTGTCGGACTGTTCAGTTTTTTCGTACATTTTTGTCAAGTTTCCAACCTTTTGAGAAAAACACTGTCGCACTTTTGTATTGTTCTACTTTTGTCCAACTCTGCATTTCTGCTTTTCAGCCTTTATACTTTCATCTTTTTAGCTTTTGTACGATTAGTACTTTCAGCCCGGATTCGAATCCCACTCCACTCAAACCTGCAAATTAGTTAAATAGCCATTTCTTGCCCCAGTTCAAATTTGTCTCAGAATCTTGATCCTAGATTTGCCCGTGCCCTAATTCCAGAAGTTGATGCCAAAACTTCGTCGTCTTGCCCCTTTGTATGACAGGGCACTTCATATTTCTCGAGAACCCTAAAAAGGCTAAAATCCACATCTCATCTCCAAACTTAGATCTAATTCAGGAAGTATCTCCCATTCAATATTCTGAGCAAGTTTCCCTTCTGCAAGATTTCCAAAATCTCATCCGAGACCTCAGTTTCAAGTCTCGCAATTTTCCGAAACGCTAATTATCCTAAAATACCCTGTTTTCGAATTATCCCAAAATCATCGAATCTTGACGAATTTCATCGAATCTCCTGCTGAATAAGCTCCTGGAATAAAGTTACACTTGTGTGTGAAATTATATCTCAAATCAATCCTCCCAATCTCAAGATTTGCAAACAAGTCCAAATTCTCAAACAAAATCATCACAAATCAATCCAAATCCTTGCATCTAGGTCCCTGTCCTTTTCGACCGCAACCAGAGGCTACAGGGCACGACCAGAGCCATTTCAGTCGCTAGCAGAACTAGCGACAAGAACGCGGCGGGATACGGCACCTGGGCCAGTGGGGCGTTTGACCGTGCCACGTCTTCAGTCACTAGCTGGCTAACGACTGAAGATCAATCGCGCGGTCCGATTCGCGACAGAGGGTCATTTTTATAAAATTTAAAAGATCTGAGTTATTTTTCGAATTTGTTTTTTTTTTGTTATTAGGAAAAAAAAATCAAGACAAGCAATATTCCAAACATCTCAGCAAGAAATACAAAGAGCTCATTTCCAATCAGATAGGATGGGAAACCACGCCGGGTGTGGTAACTTCACTGGCAAAAAGCCAACGCTACTCTAAGCTGGATATAATCAACATCCGAAGTATGGGATAGAAGAGAACGCAAACAGAAATAAACATGAAAAAATTCGGCCTCAAGAATGTCAAACTTCTATTCAACATTCAAACTGCAAGTGCCAGTCGCACGCACACACCCTACTATTTAGTAGTATACCATAAATAAGGAACACAGAGCAATTGAGATCATAAATAATAACATTTCACACTAAGAAAGATGGCAGTTTACATATCAAGTCCATGAAGGGCCAAACACAGTGAGTGATACATATTAGCAAGCTCTCAACTAACTGATCCACAGAACAATCAAGGAACTCACTGAACATAAGCTGAAAGCAACACGCCAACAAGTGACCTGAAAACTCCTTACGAATTGTGGCAACCCACAAATCAATTTGATGATGTGCAGTGTGATCCATCCATGTAGCTACCTTTTAGATCTCTGTGGTTTGAAAATGTTCTCCTTATAATATTGTAGTTCCCTGATGCTTTCTCTGATATCATCCATAGCCCTGTGTGTTTTTTCCTTCCTAGGAGTTTGTTTCCTTTCTGCAAAGAGTAAAATGAAAAAAAAAAAACTTTAAATCTAAAATAATATTGGATATTAGACTCAAGGATGACTCAGATGCAACCAGAAGGTCTACCATTATAATGTTCAACAATATGCCACCAATATGACTTTACTCAAACAGATAGCCCTACACTTGCAGCTCAATTAGTAAGCACCTCAGTAGAAGTAAAGCTGTGGTTTTGATCCATTATCAACTTTCAATCAACTATTGAATAAACCACCACATGGGCATTTGTTTAGCATAAGTACGATAGGCACAAGCACGAGGGCCAGATGGAGATATTGACCTCCAGAGTAGATTGACAGCAATGCAAGGTAGGATGAAAACTGGAATTCCACAGTAAGCATTTTAGATGTTCATTTTACCTTTGGGGTACCAACGGATGCACAAAGCCATTATACTGCTCACATCAACAGTTACATGAGAGAAGATGGCAGCAAGCTGTGGCATATACTTCTGGCATCCAAAACAGTAAATAGAAATGTCAGCCACCATGTCTAAAAATGCCCAAAATTGACATCAAAATCATCAGTCCTGCTACTTATCCTAGCCGTAGTTAGAACATTGAAATTAAACCAAAAGATGAATAAGAATAACAAACTGTACATGCCACAGCAGTGAACAAACAGTGTTAAAGAAGCCGTGCTCACTGTTTGGATTATTACCAACTTAAGTGTTAAAATTAATGTGGCAGTGACTCAAGATCATTTCTCATATATTTCCTTGCTTGCCAGCAATTACAAATGACCAACTATTTTCTTTTGAGGGGAGAACAAAATTCTACATACTAAAATTTACAGGATGTGGTAACAAAGCCCGCATAAAGTACAGTGAACAAACTAATGAGTTGGGCATTTCAAAACCGTATGTTGATTATAAGCGAAGGCAAAACATTAGCAGGTAATGTTGGACAGAGATGATGATAAGCACCAACCAGCGACTAACACCGAATGGTGCATGGGTTGCCCGATCTTTCACAGTACCTCGAATGGGGACTTGCAAACCGATCGGAGTTGATCGAATTGCAAAAAGATAGTGTCTCGTATAACCTAAGAATTGAGTATTCTCAGTTTACACAGAGATCATATGATTTCTAACTCTCATGATAACTCACAACTTCAACATAGCCAAAGCTATAGCGCTCGAAGAGCCTTTTTCTGAATTTCTATTCATCTCATCATTAAAAGTCCTCTGGAATGAGAGGATTACATATGTATTTATACTAGGAACAACCCTCCTAATTTAGGTATAAAAGCAACCATTAGATGAAAAATTTTCTTGAACAACCAACCCTCCTAATTAAGGTGTGAAGGACCCATTAGATAAAGAGTTTCCTTGGATATCCAATAGACCAATTCGTTTGGAAAAGAATTGCTTCAATTCTCGTGCAGGTTGGACTGGTTGTGCAGCTTCCACTAAAATGACCATAACTTTTGACTCGAAAGTAGAAATGATGCATGGTTTGATGCGTTGGAAACTAGACTTCATTAGCTTTCCAACCATGTGGCCTATGCCTAGGTGGAACACCAGAATCTGGCCTGAAATGTCCTGCAAAAGGACGGACAGAATTGGATGAATCATAGTCACATGATCCCCTTTTCTTTGGGCGCCAATATGATGTCCGCCTCCTTTGTTGTGCTACACCGTGATTCCATTCTTCTACAGCACTAAAATACCTCTGAACATTAGCAATGAGACATGGATTTCTCATTCTTTGATTGCTCTTTGAACGATCAGCCTTTGGTTGTTCGAACCTTGGTTGAATGCCATCGCTCCAAGATCGATATCCCTTATATTTTCTCACACAAACCATATCTCTATGGCGACATGCTTGTTGTATTCTGATTTTACCATGGATGGTTCTCATGGGCATATCATTCCCTCCTCCTTTAAGCGAAACCGTCCTCGGTTTCGAAGTACTCTTCTCAAGCTTGCTCTTAGCAACAACCCCCTTCATTGGAGTTGTATCTTCCACCTTCTCATTAGTATTTGTGGTTGCATTATCCTCTCCTCCTTCATTAGAAACCGTCTTCTGTTTTGAAGTAGGCTTCACTAGCTTGTTATCAGCAATGGCTACTTCCACTTTGATTGCATCCTCTGGCATAGGACACAATGTCACTGATTTGCCTCTGTGGACAAAAGAGTATTTGTTCGTCCGTCCATGGTGTGTAGCATTACGATCAAATTGACATGGCCGTCCTAATAGCAAGTGGCATGCATGCATCGGCAACACATCACACTCCACTTTGTCATGATAATCTCCTATTGAAAAATGAACTTGAACACAACTAGTGACTTGTAGCTTACCGACATTATGCAACCATTGCACATAATATGGTTCTGGATGCTTCCATGTCTTCAAACCCAATGTTTGCACCAAATCCTTGCTGATTACATTGTTGTAGCTACCTCCATCAATGATGAGCTTGCAACTGTTGGTGTTTACTTTGCATTCTGATTTGAACACATTGGTTCGCTGCCCTCGTGATATAATTGGCATGCTGTCAACATGAACCTTCTTTGCTAACATGCTCAAACCCCCCTGTGGTGTTTCCATAGTAGTGTCACCATCATGAGAAGACACAACATTATGTGGAAATGGAGTAGAAGCTAGGGATGTTGATGTTGTCATTTCAACAAATTTCTGAGCTTCTTTTGCCTTCTCTACTTCCTTGGCCAATTTCTGAACTTCTTTTGATTTTACTCTTTGTTCTCGCAGATTTGCATCATACTTGGCTCGAACTTTATCACGACGTTGACGATCCTCTATATGCTGTTGATCCATCCAAGATTCAATTTCTTGCCTTGCTCCTCTCCACAGGAAAGACAGTCGCACGACCGGATTTCGAGCAATTTGGCGCATATTATGTGCGTAGCACCAATCATAGCCCAATACAAGAGAACATGCAAACATATGCACCAGCAATACATCACAAATAGCACTCATGGCATATCCATCAAATAAAACATTTACCTTCACTTGTTGTGTTACTTTGATTTCTTGGTGGAACCAAGACATACGATATGGCCTAGGATGTGGTATCCTTTTCAATCCCAAATGGTCTACAAACATACTGCTTGTGGCGTTGATGCTGCTTCTTTGATCCATCACCATGGCACAACCGGTATTTCCAACTTTGCATCGACGAAAGAATAGATCCCCACCACTTGGTCGGCACATTGGAAATTCTTCTAACAACTCTAGACCAATGCTAAGTGGTATGACCTTCTTCATATTTGATATAGCCTTCTAAGATGATCTTTGCAGCAACAAGGAAGATGATACAGTGAGCAACGAAGGCTCTGATACCAAATGATAAGCACCAACCAGCGACTAACACCGAATGGCGCGTGGGTTGCCCGATCTTTCACGGTACCTCGAATGGGGACTTGCAAACCGATCGGAGTTGATCGAATTGCAAGTAGATAGTGTCTCGTATAACCTAAGAATTGGGTATTCTCAGTTTACACAGAGATCATATGATTTCTAACTCTCATGATAACTCACAACTTCAACATAGCCAAAGCTATAGCGCTCGAAGAGCCTTTTTCTGAATTTCTATTCATCTCATCATTAAAAGTCCTCTAGAATGAGAACATTATATATGTACCTATACTAGGAACAACCCTCCTAGTTTAGGTGTGAAAGCAACCATTAGATGAAAAATTTTCTTGAACAACCAACCCTCCTAATTAAGGTGTGAAGGCACCCATTAGATAAAGAGTTTCCTTGGATATCCAATAGACCAATTCGTTTGGAAAAGAGTTGCTTCAATTCTCGTGTAGGTTGGACTGGTTGTGCAGCTTCCACTAAAATGACCATAACTTTTGACTCGGAAGTCGAAATGATGCATGGTTTGATGCGTTGGAAACTAGACTTCATTAGCTTTCCAACCATGTGGCCTATGCCTAGGTGGAACGCCAGAATCTGGCCTGAAATGTCCTGCAAAAGGACGGACAGAATTGGATGAATCAGTCACATGATCCCCTTTTCTTTGGGCACCAATATGATGCCCACCTTCTTTGTTCTGCTACACCGTGATTCCATTCTTCTGCAGCACTAAAATACCTCTGAACATTAGCAATGAGACATGGATTTCTCATCCTTTGATTGCTCTTTGAACGATCAGCCTTTGGTTGTTCGAACCTTGGTTGAATACAATCGCTCCAAGATCGATATCCCTTATATTTTCTCACACAAACCATATCTCTATGGGGACATATTTGTTGTATTCTGATTTTACCATGGATGGTTCTCATGGGCATATCAAATGACCTTTCTTGGCTAATAGTAGGGCTATTAATGAGCCGATCTCAAGCGAGCCCAATGAGGCATGGCTTGAGCTTGGTTGAAATTAGGTTTTCAGCTCAACACCGAGCTCAAGCTTGGCTCGGATAAAGCTCGAAAAAGCTCGAGCGTGGCTCAAATGGGCTCAAATGATGTACCTAGATGAAAATTAATCCAACCTCAAGTTCATCAAATCAGAAAAACAAAAACAACAATTTTCCAACCTCAAGTTCGACAAATCAGGCAGACAAATTGTGCAAGGCATTGAAAAGCACATTGTAGATCTAAAAGACTTTGCCCTAGCTTCAAGAGCAAGACCACAGAATTACAGATCTAGCAAACAAATTGTGCAACAAACCGAAAAGAAAATCGTAGATCTAAAGGACCTTGCCCTAGCCTCGAGCAAGACAACAAAATTACACATCTAAACCAAAGTTACTTGTATGGGATGATTGTGAGAAGTGGGGGGATATTACATGAACCTCAACAGCCATCGGATCAAGTCCTTGGTGGTAGACTCCCATCTTTGCATTGTATTCTCACCTTCTTGCATCACTGGGGAGACCATGTTGTGCAGCAGCCAAGAAAAAGGAGGTGGCAGTAGGGTTTGGGAGAGGGATGGGAGCAGGGGGAGGTGAGATCAGGATAGCTAGGGCAATTGACGGCCAAGATTTTGAGGGTATATATATATACGAGTCTATTCAAGCCAAGCGCAAGGCAATCTCATCAAAACTCAAGCTTGGTTTGAATTCTGTTTTGAGCTCGGGAACAAGCTCAAGCTCGACTCGATTTGGGCTTAAGTCGATCCCTAGTCGAGCCCAAATTCGAGCCAATCTCGAGTAGCTCGCCAAGCTCGATCCATTTTGACAGCCCTAGCTAATAGTAGCTTTTTGCATATAAGAACCAAAGAAATCACCTTCAACTTCATAATAGAACATATGAAGTCCACCAACACTTAGGTTCTGTCTAGAGGGTAATGGTGCATTTCAGAAAACTTGGTTCAACAACCAAGTTTACATATTTGGCTATCTGTTACTACAATAGAAACATAACAACAACATTTACAACATATGATATTTTCATAACCGCCTTATCCCACAATACAGTGTAGCACAGCACCTTAATTCCAAACAAAGCCTTAGCTGCCATATGCCAATGCTTGAAGGAGCTTCAAATTATATCAGATAAAAGCAAATGATCATATACCACATGAAACAACTACAATATACCACTGCTATTTAGAGAGGGACTAAAGCAAATATTGGTAAAGTTCAACTGTTAACCTGAACGATAACCAATATATGCTGCTACTTACAAATAAACTACAGATGCATACAGAAGTGAAATTATGTTTAAGTGCTTGTATCTCTTAAGCAATTGTTAATTAGTCTTCTCATCCACACAGAGATACTTTTTGTCCAGTCTAATCTTTCTTTCTTTCTTTCCTAACAAAGTAAGCCTCGTCAAAATTGAAACACCATTTCACTAAACCACAGGCTTCACCAGCACAATTATCATGATGCCCCTAAAAGCTCAACAAAAATACAATGGTTTGTGGTTCCATATATCTCTCTTTTTTAACCAAACCATGTTGCATTAAGTATACAAAACCACTTCAGTAGAAAGCCGAAGGACGCTCTTTACTAACCTTCAAAAATAGTAGATCCACGTAAACAGAATTCCCAGCTATTAGTGGAGTTGCTGAACCCATATGCTTCATAATAAAGTCTAACACCTGAAAATGGGCCAACAAAAAGTTCTGTCAGAAAGCATCACATTGGCTAGGAACATCCAAAAACAGGAGTCTGACTGATGTCCTAACATACATGTTGATTAAGAGAAAATAATGAATAGTCACACATAATCATAGCACTAAAATAATAGTACAAGCGTACAACATTTGATCACAAACACCTTGGTAGACATAGGGGGTGTTTGGTTGGTGGGCTGAGGCGGAGGTGGCGGAGGTCAATGTCGAGTGGAGGTGGCGGGCGAAGGTTGCGGAGGTGGGCGGAGGCCCGGGCGGTAAGGTTCAGCGGCGAGGATGGCAAGCGAAGGTTGATGTCAGATGGCAGCGAGGACGATGCTTCTTTCTTTTTCATTTTAGCGAGGAAAAAAAACAATCACACCTAGAGCCAGACCACCAAATTTGGTTGCTTGGCTCCCAGGTTGACTTGGTTGGTGTCCCAAGCTAGCTGTGGACACCAACCAAACAACCTCATAGTTGTTACGTGTAAAGCTAATAGTAAACAACCCAATCTAATAAATATCCAAGCACAACACAAAAATTTAGTAACTAAGAACATCTCTAATGCGGTGTAGAGAGCCATCCATGTGCCTGCACATCTCACACAGAGGAGAAAAACGCATCACTGAAGCCGAGCCATGCACCGATGCAGAGCCTGAAAAGTAGGCCCCATAAGGAATCTAGCTGGCTTTCGCACCACATTGGACTACATGGGTGATTAGCCATACGCTTTGTAAGTCCTACATATATGGGCGCATGGATTCCCTAGCCATGACGTAGTTTATAGGGCACGTGCAGCATGGATTTTGTGTTCGCATGTTGTCTGTCACAATCCACAGTGGCTAACCGATAGGCCCCACATAGTTGGGTAGTAAGTGAAAGTTAGGTTTTTTTTTGGTTGAAAACTAGCCGTTTGGAGCCATTGGATTGGTGGGTTCCGGTTGTCAGTGATTCAATTTTTTATAACCATTGGAAATAAAGCTGTTAGACATTGTTTTGTGTGGTTTTTTTTTTGCCAAAATTGTAAAAATCAAGAAAAAATATCTGAGGGCTTGGTCTATATATACCATGCATATCTCTCACTATTCATCAGACAAAAAAAATATCACCTCCCAAAGTCTTGTATTTTCATCTAAATAAATGTTTATCCAAAATTTTTCATCTGAAAGTCTTGTATTTGCATATGATAAAAAAAATTTCATCCAAAACTTTTTCATCTTCAAAGTCTTGTAATATTTCCAACCAATGGATCCTCATCCGCCCGATGGATTTATGAATTGGCTTCATTTCCAAAATTCGCAAACAAAAAATTCCGACAATTTGAGCATGCAATTCTAACAACATTTTCCTCCACCATATCCGATAATTTCTCCTACCTGCAGTTTGCACAGCCCTCACCATTTCCACAATTCCTCAATTTTCTCATCCACACCAATATTCAGAATTTTTATTTTGTTGGTATGCCGCTAAAGTATGTGTAGTTTCACCACCACCACCCCAAAGGAGCTCAAGAGAGACACCATCCGTGTTTGTGTCAAAATCAGACACCCCACGTGAGGTTGCCGAGGAGGAAGAATGGGTTGTCATTGACATTTCCAACGACGACAACGCTGATCTGAAGTGATCAGCCAAACGATTGGTATGGCCTAAGGAGGACAAAACCTATGCCTGGTGAGAGTTTGTTGTTCTCTTTGTTCAATTCAGATCTGAAATTAGTTTTTGGATATGATATTAGTTCCATATAAAAACACTTATATTACATAATGTCAAGATAGTTACATCATTAGGTCAAGCTAGAGTGGTTAACTTCGTGAACTTTGACCATAGCCAAAGATATTTAAGAAATTTAAAAGGCCATAGACTAGCCCTACCGTGATGGGTGACCAGTCACAAGAAAGATAAGCCAAGGTCCTCTTAAACATGCATAGTGCCTTTCAAGGCAAACAACCCTTTTAACTTGAGGTAACTTGTAGACATGTCTTGTGACTAGTGAGGCACGCTATTGAGGTTATGACCCAAACAACCCAATAATTATCACATTTACCCGCTTATATCATCAAAAAATTTAACTATAAAACCTTGATTTTGTTTTGTTAATGAAATTTGTTTATACAGTTCTTAAAATGCCTAAAATACTATGGTCTCTTCCTCCCCACCCTTTTAGCACAAACTCTCCCTCTGGAACATGGCAAAGTGTACAACAATAGGCAAGTGTGTGGGTGACAATGAGTGACAAGTCTACGAGCATGTGTTGGCATGACACACTGGAGCAAGCCAACCAAGTAGCACATATGGAGTTTTGAGTATATTTGGGTAAAAGAATAGAGAATGTTTTGGAAGAGTAATGTTGGTTTTGCAATTTTAGAGGCAGTCTCATATCATTAGATGTACACATACATAATTGCCTCTCAAACAAAATAAAGGTGATGAAAGTTTTTTTTTTTAAAAAAAAAAGGAGGAATGAAAAAGAGAGCATCTAATAATCATGATCAGCCACAAGGCAGTGAAATAAGTTACTCTTTTAAAGATAATAACACCAAAATTAGATGCCCTTTGTTAAAACTAAGACAAGAAAAGTAACATATACAGATGAACTTCAGTTACATGACAAACTAAACCGGGGCTTGTACTTCTAAGCACCCACTTCTTTTTGGAGTGGATTGGTTCTTCGACATACATAATAGTTATTAAGATCATGAGAAATCCTGCTTGCTGTTTTCCTTATGGTTAATCTGGACGCAAAGGAATAAACTCACCCATGAACAGGCAGCAACTCCATCTACAAAAGGTCTTTGGTTTCTCGATGACTATCTGCAGAGGATATAGGAAGGGAAAGGTCCAAGTGATGAGGTGCAATCAGCCCGGCCAGACACAGGTGCGACACGTCAAGTTTGGCATCCCCCACCTCCAGGTCAAGTTCAAGTTAATGTTGATGCTTCCTTCAACCCGTGTTCTGACACTGCGGGGATTGGGAGTGTCATCCGAAATGACAAAGGGAGGTTGCTCTATGTAATTGTTGATATCAGGGAAGAGTTGGTTCTGCTAAGATTGCTGAAGGTCTGGCCTACATTAAAGCTACCACTTTGCCCAAAACAAGCAGCTGCAAAAGGTTATACTTGCTACAGATTGTAAATCTTTGAAACGCCAGATTAAAGCATCAGAAGAGGATAGATCGGAGATGGCAACAACTATGTGGATGATCAAGGATCTCACTACTACAGGCTTTCGGTTTTTTAAAGTTATCTTTAGTAGGAGGGAATCCAATGTAATTGCTCAAACATTAGCCAATCAAGCTAGACGTTGTTTTACTACTAGGTTTTGGCTTGGCATGTAACCCGATTTCATCCCAGCTGCTGACAGAGGATGCTATTATGTTTGAATGAGCAATTTATTATCCCTCTCAAAGATATGATAATGAAGAACAAAGCATGTTGAGTCAAGGTATGTCATCAATGGAAACCATTGTGCTTTAAGAGTACCTAGGTTGCACCGATAGAGATACAGAAGCAAATGCAATGTGATACAGATACAGTGATACAGCAATTTGCCAAAACTAGTGATACGACATACTGCTATATATATAAAAAGATTAAAAAAAACTTAGAAATATACCAAACAACTTACATAATAATAAGTCCAATGAAATAGAAGAAATTGTTGTATTAGCAAACCACACTCTGATCAGAGACAAGTACTACTCTAATTGGAGCAATGCCACATCTGATCAAAGACAAGCTACTTGTATTAGGCTATTAGCCAAGAACAAAACAAACTTGGAGCTATCCTACATGTACATCAATAAGTAACAAAACAAAGAAATAGAGAGAGCCACACTAACAAAGACCAAAACAAAGAAACAGCCACATAAGAGGGAAGGTGGTGAACTACTGCAGCTGCTGCCCGGAGAGAGTCGTCGCTTGCCAGAGGTCTGTTGCAGCAAGAATCATGAGAAGAAGTGGACGCTAAAGATGGCCGGAGAGAAGGCCTGCAGGAGATCTGTCAGGGCACCACAGATCTTGAGAAAAGGAGGAAGCCACATATCTTGAGAAGAAGAGGAAGCCACAGATCTGCCGGAGCGCCACAGATCTACCAGAGAGGCAAGTCACCGCCGTGTGGACACCGGAGTCGCAATTTGGCGGCTCCAGTAGCGGCTTCTTTTCATGAAAAGGCAAAGGATCTGCTGCATGTCAGAAAGGGGGAGGGCTGAGGTGGCAGTGGTGAGAGGCCTGCGGTATCCCCCCATATCCCCTGGCGTATCTCACCGTATCGGGATTTTTTTATTTTTTAATTCAAAAAAAAAATCGGATACATATCCGATACATATTGGTGCCGAATTGATATCCGATACGTATCCAGATACGGTCACATAGGTTGTGTGACATATTGGTACAACCTTGAAGAGTACATAACAGTCCAGAAACTATAAAATTTCCAGTAACAAAAAGGTACCAAAAGAATGGTCCCAAACTTCGATATTGCTAGAGTAGAAAAATTAAAAAAAAAAGTCATTTAATGCTTTAATTATATGAGCACTGTAACTTTATGGCCAATGTCTACAACCAAATTTTCAACTGATGTAGGAGTACCAAAAAAGGAGGAACATACTTGTTTCTCTGCATCATGCTCAGAAATGTTACTCTCCAATACTCTCTCTGTCAACCCTGAATTGGCATCAGGGGTTATCAGATCTATATTCAGAGAAGGCCTATAATAAAACATTCAGAATAAGCTATTTACCACTAGCTCCATGATGGGTTTTGCACCATTCACCCATATTATCTAAGCAATCCTTGCCCTGACTTATAACCAAGTCAGGTCCCTGCAAGAAAAGGCAAGAATAGCTATTTTACAAATTTTCTACTTGGAGATGAGGTGCTAACAGATAGCAAGTTATTCAGCATTGATACAATTAGATAAAACCAAATTATAAAGCAACAGTCTACTTAATGGCATGTCAATGGAAACTCAGTGCAACTATCCACAATCCAATGATGTTATTTGACAAGGCATAGATGCCTAGAAGCATAGTCAAGGCACCATTCTATATAAGTGTGCTTAGGCATTGATGCAGTCTGAACTTTGTACTTTAAAAATAATAAATTCACACACACAAAAGCAAAAGGACTTGATACAAATTATTGGATTATTCACAACTTAAGGAAAAAAGGCATATCTCTTGTTGGATATACCTCATCTCCCAGGATGAATAACTTGTTTAAATGAAGATTTTTAGTGTTCTTCCACCAAAAGATCTTACAATCTCAATTACTTCATGTGTTCTGGTGCTTCTGGATTCTTTGGCATCTAAAAGGGAAATTCAAACATTCAATGCTTTTTATTTTGTTCAGCTCTCCCCAAGTTAGATATTTGAGTGATGTCAAATATTGCCTCATTGGGCAGATAAAAGAGAACCAGTAACCATGATCCATTTATGCTAACCAACGAAAAAATTTCACGATAATACCATGACATTGGTATTAGATAGTGGCAACACTAGTATGAATGTGGACACTAAATAAGTTCAGGTATCACATTCACCATGGATCATCAGCAATAAAATACCACACCAGTGTGGTGCTTGGAAGAATTATGTCAAAGATATGTTCCACTAGCCAACAATGGAACAAGCTAATAAATGTATCAGAACCCACAGGCAGCAGGCAGCTGATGTTTAAAACCAACCACATTCCTAACAAGAATAGGGACAGCACTAACCACAAAGGTGGTCTACTACTGGTCTGCTAGCTGGATCAACTCCTATAAGACTGTACACTTTATACACTTGACAACTTTGTTCATAATTCTTTAGGTTCAAGACAAGCAACATTACAAGTTGATTAATAAAATTCAAAGTTTTGGTTAAGTATCAGATATGGTACTGTTCTTTATCAACAGCAAAACATCTTTCATACCATGCACATTCTAGCAATATCAGCACTACAAATCCCAAATGATGGAAATACCAATTTTATTTGGGGGGGTCTATGTCATCTGCCATACGTTTGGTTGCCTGCATCAGGCTGAGACTAGCGAGCAAGATGCAACCAACTCTTTATTTGGTTGTCTATACACGATTTGGGGTCTGGACAATCAGATGCAAAAGTGGCTGTGAGCCTAGCCTGATATATAGCCCTCGCTCACCATTTCTCCGCAACCTGACTCACCCAATTGCATAACTTAAAAATGATTAACATGGATTGATGATTTTTAACATGGATTAAGGTTGATTAAAGACTATTAAGCCACAATAAAGATTATTAAAGTAGAATGACATAATAATGATTCTTCACATTTCTTCGCATTGTGTGATTAGAGAGTGATTAGTGTATATTAATGATTCTTAGCATGAATTAATGTTGATTAAGAATAATTAAGGTAGAATAAAGACTATTAAAGTGAAATAAAACATTAAGTAATTTTAGTAGGATTTTTTTCATCTTGTATATTTTTCTACCAACCAAACAATATCTTATCTCAACCTGTATTATCTCATACACCAACTAAACACTATCCAATTGCATCTCCATAATCTGTTCCACTCAACCTATCTTACACATACTAGTCAGATTTAATATCATGCGGGCAATCAAACACACTACTGATGGAAGTCAAACAACAATTCTGGCCACTCATCAAGTACCTCAGATAGCACAGGTTCACCCATGCAAATACACCTTTCGTGTGAACAGAAGTTGCAAAACATTTATTACATGTTTGTTCTCTCTCAAATCACAAACATGTTAAAATAGCCTGATAAAGCCTTTACTTTTTATTCTCAAAGATGACAACTAAGTACTACACAGAAGGTGTTCACGAATGAACAAAACCCAGCAAAAGCAATAACAAGCACAACATCACATTGTGCAAAATAACCAAATATAAAAACGAACTAAAAAAAATACTCGATTTCAATATAAAACAACCTCTAGTTGTTTTGAAAGTTTACCATCTGTTATAATACAAGCAATCTCCAGTATCCGATCTTTTGTGATATCCAAACCTAACAGTCAAGTAAGAGCGTGTGACCATTAGACACATTTCAACCATAATAAGAAACTGATAAACAGTACAATAAAAATATTTTGTTTGACCAATCCATAAATCAATCTATTAAGGAAAAAGATAACAAAAAACCCAGCAGCTGCAACATACACCAGATCAAAGACTAAAATATTTAGAGATCACCACTAATTTCACCAAAAAAGGAAATCAAGAAGGAAATATGCCCAATCTACTCTAATAATGCCTCCAGTCCCATTTTCAGCAAAACCTAACAAGTTAATCAGGAAATAGGAGATGCACATAATATGTTGAACTACGACTGTACTGTCCAACAAAATGTAATTTATATTTTAGTCAAGTAAACCAATGTATGATTTGGAAAGACATAACTTGTCATTCTGTGAGCCATTGACCAATGACTTGACCTCTTGTTTGAAGTCCATGACTCCATGTTACTATGTTTCTCCTCTCTCTCTCTTTTTTGGTCACTCTCCTTTTTCAACACTTTCTTTTGTTTTCCTTTCGACTCCACAGGCAAACAAACAATGTCTTGGCTGGGTTATGAAACAATTATAAAGGCCAATGAAGCAAAGTCAATAAACTATCCACGAATATGTTAACTTTAATAAAACACATAGGACCATTTGAGTTAAATTAGAGCCTCACAACACTCAATCACTGGCGGTATCTTAATGATTGGGACACCAGATGCAGCTTTTGAAACTACTTTCGAAGTCACTGGGATACAAAGTTATATCATGCTGAGCACACTGAAATATTTATTCACAGCTGCATTCTTGAAATTGTTACTTACATTCCAATTGTGCACAGAATAGTTCATTTAATGGTCCATGGATCATAAATTGAAATTCAAATCATATCTTTGTTACAGAAACATAATATTCCTTTCATTTCACAATATAATGCCCCTTGACTTTTTTACGGTCTTTGAGATCAAACTTTGACCATTAATATATCATAACATATCAGTAAAAACTGCAAAAAAAATATGATAGTTTGAAAGTACTAAAAATGAATTTAGAGACTTTTTATTTCGATTAGTCCAATGTATCTTTTATTAATTATCGATCGAAGTTTACAAAGTTTAATCATAGAATTGTGGAGGGCTTATATTGTGAAACGGAGGAAGTATCACAACAAATAGCTGATTTCAAAGCATGCTTGTTATCTTCAATTTCAATTTGGTGAGTGTTATTCACAATAAACAGTACAAACATTAACTGCTAACAAAAGTCAAGTAAATGAAAAGGTAGCATCAAAACTAAATCACTTTTGGTACTTCAGCCAAGATTGAATAACTTTAATAAGCAACAAACCAAGTTATAGTAAAATAAAGAAAACTCACCAGTCATTTCCAAGTCTATCCACACCAAAGGCATCTTATAATCACTCGATGATGATGCCACGATTGCTTCATCATATTTTACTACCATGGTACCATTCTGCCTGTTTTTATCTGCATAGTGAATGTAATACCTAAACCTTGTCATGACTGGATGAACAAAATCAGTCATTCCTATCAGCAATACAGGGAACCCATACACTAACAAAAATATAAGAATGTGCTAAATAGGCAACGCATGATGCACAATCAAGAATGAACTATTTTTGGGCCTTCATTCCAGAAGAGAAAAGGATACAAACCAAGTTCTCTGGTGGCAATTTCATCTTTGCTGGAAGTTGCTTGGCTCAATTCTTCTCCATCGTCTTCGGCATCCAGATTAAGAACTGAGAACATGTTTGCAAGCTTACTCATTTCTCAAACTTTCTCTGCAGTCAAAATAACCCAAGAATATGTTACTTCATCAAACCAAGCCCCGGACTTTTTCATGATTCATAAGTCAAGAACACAGCGGATGCTTAAAAATTGATTCTTTAGTGGAAGCAGAAAAACATCAGCATGAAAGTAACATCATCTAGTATCCATTCTTCTTTCTTTGCAGCCAAATTGACACAAAATCGATCATAATTAGGTGCAGCCCTAGTTCAAACGAGCGCAAGATGTATGGAAACATGGCTAGAATTGGTGGAGAAGAAATTGTTCCAACGCTGCCTCACCTGCCTGATGAGATGTTTTCTGGAGGACCAGGCGGCGGCGGCGGGCTACAGCTCTTCCCGGCAGAAGGCAGGCACGGCACGGGAGTGCGGCGGCCTGGATTCTCTTCTATCTTTTTTGAGAAGAGGGTATATAATATATATATATATATATATATATATATATATAGATAATATATATATATATAAACACTATTCTACACCCACCCCTAGAATAACTATTCTATACTCATAGTAGGAACCGGTCGATCTAAGTTACTAGACCAAATTAGAATCGTTGGATAAAGATAGCAGTTACTGTGTGTTAAATGGGATTTAACGCCGTTTTGTAAAGGTGGTTAACGTCAATTTAATAGCAGTAAGTTTTTAAAATATTTTATTGTTACCGATATCTCCGCCAACTGTTCCTTCATCTTCTCCAGTACGCCTTCAACAAGATTCAAATGCATATAAAAAATTGCCATATATATATATCGTCCAGTACATTCATAGGAGTGAACATACTACTAGTAAACGAACTGGAGTGAAGATATTTGAATCTTGTATCGAGCAGTGCAGATCGTGGACATTAATTTGGTATCATACGACCAGTAAAGTCATATTTATAAGTCAGTAAAGTAGTTCAATACGAACAGTAAAGTCATTATATTCTAGTTGAGTATCATTCGACCAATAAAGTCATATTTATACGACAGTAAAGTAGTTCAATACGAACAATAAAATCATTGCATACTAGCTGATTATGTTAGTAAATAATATGGCAGTAAAGTAAATAATATGTCAGTAAAGTAAATATTTATACTAGCTGATTAGCTACCCAATTTACTTGTCGATCATCTTCGGTTGAATACGAACAGTAAAGTAAATAATATGTCAGTAAATATATCAATACGATCAGTAAATGGAATGGAGTGAAGATAGTATGGACTAGTGCAGATTGTAAACAGTCAATTGATAGAATAAAATCAGTAAAGTATATCAACTATGACAGTAAATTTCGAATACACAGTGTAGATTTATTGATATTGCAACTTCAGTAAATTTGGGTATATAGTGTAAATCTTATACATACGACCAATCAATTGATATTACCATGACAGTAAATTTGGTATCATACGACCAGTAAAGTCTTATTTATACGACAATAAAGTAATTCAATACTATCAATAAAGTCATTGCATTCTAACTGATTATGTTATTAATTTTCCCAATTTACTTGTTGATCATCTTGGGTTGAAAACAAACAGTAAAGTAAATAATATATCAGTAAATGTATCAATATGCATTTGAATCTTGTGATATCTGATAATGAGTGGGATGAAAGTGATTTGCCTTTTTTTTACTGGTCGATATATGATTTCGGTTCCTATTTTTGAGGTAGTTCATATTTTGTAGGGATATTACAGTTTTAGTTCTAACAAACTAATCGTGGGTTTTTTTGGAAACGGCTAGCAGTTCGATCAGTTTTATTGGAATTTATGGACGTCTAATTTATAGTTATCGTTAGTAAAATTGTAATCTCGATGCACAATCCGACGACATAGAAGGTGGGTATAGAATAGTTATTCTAGGGGTGGGTGTAGAATAGTGTCTATATATATATATATATATATATATAGGGATCTCTGTTTGAACCTACTATACCAACTCCTTCCTCCCCCCGGATGAAAAGACAGTGGGGCTAACCAGGACGGCTGGGCTCTGATACCAGAAAAATGCACAGGCACAGGTCTGGTCTATCTCGACAAGATAAGACTAAGATAATGGTTCTAATATAGCAATGGAGATATGAGAAGCACTATTGCTATTTTCAGAAACTAAGGATGAAAACCTAAAGTAATACAAAGAAAGAAAACAAAGAAATATTAAACATGCAATGCAAATAAAGAAGATAAATACTAAATATGCAAAAGAAAGAAGATAAACACTAAATCATATAACAAAAGTAATAATATAAAAATAGTAAACTAGAACAAGAAAGCAAAGAGAGAATAAGAACAGAAATATACAAAAGGGACAATAATATTACAAAGGCAGAAGGCGGGTTCTTCTGCTACCTTCACGCACGTACAAATTCACGTTTAGTTACACGTTCAAGTTCAGTACATGCGTTCAATTCAGTACAAATTTTACACACTACGACTCTCTATATAGAGTATTTATTTAGTACAAGCCTATTTACAATACTACTTAGATTTTATTTACAAGTAAAGTGGAAGTTGAGTGGAAGTGGAATGGAAGAGTGTTGTGGATGTGTGTGTTGTGTTCCAACTTGTGTGCTTGTTGCCACTTGTGTCTCTCTTGCAACTTGTGTCCCCTCCCCCTTGAGAGACTCCTCCTTTTATAGAGATCTTGGATGTATGTAGATCAATAAAAAGGACTCTTTCAATAGTGTCTTCATATAATTTGTCCTTTTGAATAGTATTGCCATATAATTTATCCTTGTTGTCTTCAAGTGGAGAGTCTTTTGACTCCTATGTCTTGTCAATATTGTCTTCAAGTAGAATACTTTTTTGACTCTTACATCTTGTCATGTTTCCATTATTGATGTATCTTGGAATATTTTAATTTTCAAGAAAGAAAATTTCTTCTTCATCTTCAGATGGTTGAGCTTGATTTCCTCGATAATAACATTCGTCTGGAGGAAACCAGTTTTATAACCATCTCACCATGGTTCTGTAGTTTTGCAATGTATGGTTGTCGTCGTTATATTTTGGTCTCACGATATAATGAAGATTTTTGGTTAACCGAGTATCTCGATTAACAAATACACTCATTATTTGGTTCTGAAAAATCATTTCATAGTCAGCATCTATCTTGACATACTGCTTGAGTTCAGAGGATTCCATCCAATCCCTCCATGCTTTGTGGATTTTTTTCGTATGGTTGGTTCAGTATTTCTTTGTCTTCTTCTGTCAAATCATATATTTCTCGAAGCGAGCTATCAAATTTTCCTTTCAGCACACAAATGTGATGACTTGTCGGCCTTAAGGGCTGCTGGAACTTTGGGGGAACTGAGCGAAAGAATATTTTGTAGCGACCCCGAAGATCACTTATATTTTCACAAATTCTTTTTACTACAAATCCAAGATCATATTGTAGTATTTGATCTAGTGTTCCGTAAACAGCCCGCAATAAACCTTGATCTAAGAGAGTTTGGAGAGAAATAGTTTCTCTATATGGACCTATCTCCAAACCTCTAAAATGTTTTAAATCTATCTCTGTCCTTAACACCAAAAAGCGGTGTTTTGGTTGGAAACAAATAGTTGTATCTATGGTAAAGAGAGGAATAATTTCTTTGTATAGAGTTATCCTATGGGGATCTTCTTTACCCAAATAGATATCTAGAAAATAATCTTGAAGTCTCATAAAGACTTCCAATTGTCTTTCTTCAAATTTTTTCCAAATTAAATCTACAATGTCTTTACTGAAGTAAGACATTTCTTCATCTGTTTTGAAGCTTAATCTAGGAATTAAATGTTCAATTGCAGAGTTATGCATGATCTTTTGATGTTTTATTATACCCTTATTATATCTTAATCTATCTATAAGGAATGCTTGAATAGATGGGTGCAAATTTAATGATCCTACACTGTGCCACCTTGCGCCTAGATCTACGCCTCCACCGTGCCTCCTACACTGCCAGATCCACACCGCCCATGCCGCTTCGATCCCAGATCTGCCCCTCTACCATGCCGTCCCCCCCCTCTCTCTCTCTCTCTCTCTCTCTCTCTCGGTTCTCTTCTCCAATCCTCAAAACCCTAGATCTAGGTCATTGATGGCTTAGATTACACCAATACCGCAGCAGTACGTGCCGCCACCGCAGCCGCCGCCCATGTGGAGCCAGGTGCCGTCTCCGCAATTTGCCTACGGGCAGGCGCTGCCACCGCAATCGTACTACACTGCGGCGCCGGCTGCCCCGGCGGCATCGGATGAGGTGAGGACGTTGTGGATAGGTGACCTGCAGTACTTGATGGATGAAAACTACATCTACGGCTGCTTTGCAAGCACCAGAGAGGTATACGTCTCGATGCAAGTTTTGGTTATCGACCCCGGGAGTGGGAGAAACCTTCAGTTGATGAGGTACACTAAATGTGCAATGTGACCTTTGCACCTTTTGAGCGAAATGTTTTTCTTCAATTGACTAGTACATCTCTTTCTGAGCTTCTCTTGTGTTTGGCCAACAGCATGGGCGTCCCTTCTATGGAGATGTTTTTGGAGTCCTACAGCAGGATGAAGTAAACTATGATGTATGGTTAATTGGTTTCATTGTGTTATGAACTTATTTTTTTCCAAGCCAAGTTTCTAGAATGTGTAACCTGAACTGAAACTATTGGTTAACTGAATGTTGTACTATATTGTTTTCAGGAATAACTGTTGACCGGAGCAAGCATTGGGGAGACTTGGAGGAGGAAGAGGAGGAGAAGGAGGAGGAAGAACAGATGGAAGAGGAAGACATGGAAGAAGACATTCAGTCTGTTGACACCATCTCAAGATACTACCATAATTCGTTAATAATAGGACTCCATAATCAGAGGGTTTGATAGTAGTAAAATCTCATACTCAACCTTCAAAACGCAAGTTCATGTAGGACTATCAAATTGAAAGTTCATCTAGGACTACTTTTCTTTCAATAAAATTCAAATTTTTTTCTCTTAGCTTGCATTTACTGCAGCTCCTAAATTAGGGTATCCTTTCTTTTCCACGCATAGAATCTATTCATAGTCCTTTAATCAAACCTCATTCATGATTTATTACTTGCAGATTACACTTACATCCATGAAGAGGTGTGATGCAAGTATGCACTCATTATCATCATAATTATTCTCGAGGGTCACAATTAAGAAAAGTACAACTTGTTGTAAAGAGCTTAAACCCAAAGCAAGACAGAGGGAGTGTATGCAACGTATGACTGCTGCACGATTGTGTAAATTTACTTCAAATAAAATGCCAAACAAGTGTTTAATTGACGAATCCAGAATATAATTGTCTTATGGCCAATTTGCCACAATTAACTTGTTGTTTAAACATATTCTAACGGTTTGACCCTTCTTGATCACTTTTGATACAAACTACTGTACGTCTTAGAATAGATACTTATTCTAACGGTTCACTACTAAGAACCGTTAGAATATAATCATCTACTCTAAGGTACCTATTCTAACGGTTCTTAGTAGTAAACCGTTAGAATATAGTTATCTTTTCTATCAGTTCACTACTAAGAATCGATAGAAAAGAATACCTTTTTCTAATGGTTCTTATTAGTGAACCGATAGAAAAAAGTATTCTTTTCTTTCTGTTCTTACTAGTGAACCGATAGAAAAGATTATATTCTAATGGTTCACTACTAAGAACCGTTAAAAAAAGGTATTCTTTTCTAACGGTTTGAAACCGTTAGAAAAGAGTTAGCCTTGTTCTATTGTGCCGATCACTAACGGTATAAGAACCGTTAGTAGAGTTATGTTTTGAATTATTAGAGGAAAGAATTTTTGTAGTAGTGAAGGTTCTTTAACTTTATTGAAAAATCTTTCCTTTTTAATCTTATTTTTAGGAAGATTAAACTCTAGTTTGAGGAGAGGTTTATCTATTTCAAAATCAGGTTTTTGAGCAAATTCAATGACATTGACCTCAAAATCTGAGACAGAAGACTCATAAGTGCTATCTTCATAAGTGGCAAAGGCGACATTTTGAGGTTTAACTAGCCTTCTTTCATATCTCATGGAAGGTCTTGACTGAATAAAGGCTCTTCTTTGTGAGGAGAAAACTACCTCAACATCTCCATCTGGGGTTTCAGGCAAGGATTCTAACTCAGTTTGTTGAAGAGGTTTAGGATCAACAACTTGGAAAAGAGTCCATTTTTCAGGAAGAGAGATTTCATCCCATTTTAATGTTTTTGGGGTTATAGAGTTGTTTTTAGGATTGGCTTGAAGTGGTCATGGCTTTGTAATAAACTCGATAAGTAACAGAGATATTTTCACTACTAGATTCAAGATCAAAGCCAGATGTTTGAAGATTTAAGGTGAAAACCTTTTTGATATTTGCATCTGTAAGAGAAACAGAAAAATCAGGGAAAGTGTTGAAAAACACTGGACAATACTAAGACTAGCTTCAACCAGTGCTAATAAAGAGTCAGAGAACTTTTTATTTTTGGTATATCTTAAACAAGCCAACATAGAGATATTAACCCTTTTCTAGTGAAAGATTTGATTACAATTTGGATCAAACCGATATGCAGATAATTATATTGAGGTTTAGTTCTAATACAGTTGATTTCATTTTCAGATAAAAGATGCAATGTTTCATGTAAGGAACTAATAGAAAGTGTTTTTTCAATTGTTTTTATATAATAATCAGATCTTAAACTAAAAGCTCCTATATGATATATTTCTCTAATATTAACCTTAGGTATCTTCCAATTGGCAATACTTTTCTCTATATCTGCAAAGCATATGGAAGAATCATTTTTAACCGACATTGTCTTAACAGACTTTTCCTGACTGCTTGAGGCAACTGCCTGATTAGCAGTGCTCAGAGTCTTGATCAGCCAAGACATCTTTTAGTACAGAAGAGAGAGTAATGGATAGTTTCCAGTCAACGTCAGGGAAAACTCCCACAATTAAGATCAACCTCGTTCCTTTGTAGTGTTCCTTTCGCGATTTATGCCCATCAAACGCCTATCACACGGCTAAAAGGGCGACGCTACCTCGGAACCCCCGACAAATCCAACAGGGATCTCCGTTTGGACCTACTATACCAACTCCTCCCTCCCCCCGGATGAAAAGACGGCGGGGCTGACCGGGAAAATACCCAGGCACAGGTCTGGTCTATCTCGACAAGGTAAGGCTAAAATAATGGTTCTAATATAGCAATGGAGATATGAGAAGCATTATTGCTATTTTCAGAAACCAAGGATGAAAACCTAAAGTAATGCAAAGAAAGAAAACAAAGAAATATTAAACATGCAATGCAAATAAAGAAGAGATATATATAGACACTATTCTAGACCAACCCTAAGATAATTATTTTATACCCATTTTCAGCACCGTAGGATCGTGCATTGAGATTACAAATTTACAAATGATAGCAATTAGATTTGACGGCAGTAACTTTCACGGGATTATCCCTAAAAATTGACGGGAGGTTTTTTTTTTACAACTGCACACTATCTCTAAAAAGTAGGAACTGCCACAAAAATAGGAACCGAAATAATGTATCGACCAATAAAAAAATGCAAAATCGTTTTCATCCCACACATCATCAGATACCAAAATCCACCAAAACATTAGAGAGGCGATCGTCATCCTCTTCGCCAGTTTTGATCATCAGTAAATTCGAAGTGATCATCAGTAAATTCTGAGACTTACTAGCATAATCACGTAATTTACTGTCCCGACTACTTAAGTTTACTGTATTTTTAATTGTAATTTACTATATCATATTCTTTTTTAAATCGTCACATAGTGATTAACTACAGCACAATGGATACATCAACACCCCCAAGAAAACAATAAGGAGCATGCAGAGTTTTGTTTGATCATTGTAATACACAGTCAAATGATTTAACACCTCCACGTTCAATAGAAGGATCAACACAAGATGATTTCTCATCTCATGCCCATACACATGTATGTATATTTTCTTCCCAACTATAACAGTGGCAAATTAATGCGAAAAAAGTAACATGTACACTAGTATTAGAACTAATACTGTCATACAAATCGACTAGTTAATTTTTCATAAACATTGTTTATATGCATTAATGTTGGCATACAACAAGTAAATTCATTCAATAAAGATAGTAAATTTACCATACAATTATTATACAATGAATTTACTAGTCGTATGATGTGCATCTGCATTGATCGATATGAATTTACTGGTCGTGTTGTTCACGATCATCAGTAAATTTACTGTCTTTGTGCTAACATTTTACTGATCATTAGCTAAAGATTTACTGGTCGATATATCCCCGATAGTAAATCTTTTAATATACATGAATGAAAAATTTATTGTCTTTGAACAATCAATTTATTGGTCGTGTTGTCCATGATCATCAATAAATTTACTATCTTTGTGCTAACATATTACTGATCGTAAGCTAAAAATTTACTGGTCGATATGTCATACGACTAGTAAATCTGTTTATACACATGAATGAAAAATTTACTGGTCGTATTGTCCACAATATAAAGAGATTTACTACAGCACTTTGGATTTACTAGTCATATCGAAAAATTCATTATTTTTGAAAAATCAATTTACTGATCGTATTGTCCATGATCTCTCTTTTTATATATGTTAATGATAAATTTACTGTCTTTATTCTATAAATTTACTTGTTGTATGCTAACAAATTTTCACTAGTCAATCTGAAGTCGAAATATACAATAATTTACGCTGGATTGATGCAATACCTCGGTTTACTAGTACTATTGATCAATTTACTGTATTTGTTCTAATGTTTTAATAGTCGTATTCAATAGATTTACTGGTTGAATTGTCTACGATCTCTCTATTTATACACATTTAATGAAAAATTTACTGGTCATATGTTGTAAATTTATTGTCTTTGATCAGCACTGTTCATATTAAAGTAATTTTACTACCTTATTACAGCTACCGGATATCCTGAAGATATTATACCAGTTGTGGGAATGACTTTTCAAACTGAAGAAGAAGCATACGATTATTATAACAGATACTCGTATTATGTTGGTTTTGGTATTCGAAAGGGCAAAAAAATTCCAATAATACCAACTGTGAATATTATTACACAAGACAGGGAAAGCATTGCTCGACAGCAGGGGATAATCGTCAACGAAATAAGACAACTAGGAGAAATAATTGCAAGGCGATGATGAAAATAAGGAAAGATATAAACACTGGGATATGGATAGCAACAAGATTGATGGTGAACCACAATCACTCACTTGATTTGTCACCCTCGAAAGTTGTTTTCCACAGATCATACAAGAATTTTGATGAATCAATGTTGAGCTTCGTAAAACAACCACAGTCATGTGGTGTCACTCATGGTGCGATTATGTCGGTGCTTACAAACCTCTATGGAGGTGAAGACAATGTCCTGTTCTCATCAAGGGATGTATTGAACAGGTGTGAACTAATTTATTATCATAATGTAAATTACTATTTACTATTATCATAATATATTAGTAAATATTTGATCAAAACATGAAAGCATAAAACAAAAGGGCAGAAAATGCAAATGACATCGACAATCTGATTTTGTTTTTTAGAGAGATGAAGGCAAAAAATGAAAATTTCTACTATGACATCGAGGTAGACGAGAATGATGCAATCTGTAACTTATTTTGGAGCAACGCAAGCTGTCGTTCTGCTTACCAGCACTTTGGAGACTGCATAACCTTCGACACAACATACAAGACCAACCGATTTAATATGCCGTTGGCGCCATTCCTTGGAGTAAACCACCATCTCCAGACTACTTTTTTCGGTGTCTCACTCCTTAGGGATGAGAGGATAGAGTCATTTGAATGGTTGTTTCAAACATTTCTCAACTGCATGGGTGGCAAATAGCTGATTGGAATATTGACTAGTGGGATAACTTTTACTCTTTATATTATACGACGTAATATTACCAGACGATAATTATAAATCTTGAGCAATCTAATTTTTTCCTTCATCGCAGACCAAGACCCAAGCATGGAAGTTGCCATACGGCGAGTGTTTCCAAACACAAAACATAGATTGTGCAAGTGGCATATTATGAGGAAATACAAGGAATCACTTGCAAAAATATATGCGTCTCATGAAAATCTGAAGTATGAATTTTATGAAGTTGTAAATCATTCGCTTAATCCGGTTGAATTCGAGCATGCTTGGCAACATATGGTTGCCAACAATAAATTAGAGGACGTTGCGGTGTTCAACTCAATGTGGAATGAAAGAGAGCGATGGATACCTGCATACTTTAAGGAATTGTTTTTTGCTATGATGACGTCGACACAGAGAAGCGAAAGCATGAATAATCTGGTGAAGAAAGATTTTGTCAATCACATGCAGTGCTACACAAATTCGCGTTGGAATGAACAGGTGCATTCAAACGAGAAAAAAATCAGAGGACCAAGAGACATATGATGCAGAGGTAATACTTGACTTCTAGTGAAATATCATTACTTTTAGTATTTAAAGCTTACTGCGAACTCACTGATGTGTTACAATTAAATGCTGTTGTCCAGACTGAGCCGATTAGATTAACATTGTATCCATTTGAAGACCAACTCAGTAAATTGTACATCAGAGCAGTATTCAAGTTGTTCAAAGAAACACTTTTTGCTAGCATCGCACTAGTTATAAAGCAGACTTCAATGGAAGATAACACATACACGGTGACTCATAGAACAAGCAGATCAAGGGCTCCTTGGAACCAAGCTCATTTCATTGTTCATGCAGATGTGTGTGTTGGAAACTACAATTGTGAATGCAAAACATGGGAATACACAGGTCTGATAGATTAAAATATATTCACAATACAGTAAATTTACATCATTATGTCAGTAATCTATATATTCACTTTTAATGATATTCATCATTGTTTTTCAGGATTATTATGCTCTCACATACTACGCGCAATGACACATTTGCAAGTTGAAACGATACCACAAATATACATTCTCAAAAGATACACAAGGTATGCAAAAGATGGGACTGAATTTGACAATCAAGATGTTAGATCTTTTGGCCTCAACACAACATCGAAATTGTATCATCATACAGTGCTTCTAAAAAAGTCAATGTCACTAATGAGAAGGGCGTCAAAGAGCGCTGAATCATTTGATATTGCTGTGGAAACTTTTCAAAACTTGGGCTCACAGTTACAAGAACTCCAAGATAAATAGAAGACGAAGAAGATGATGCTGCATATAATGAATGTGATGATGTTATTGCATACAAAGAGCCGTTGTTATCTGCAAACAAAAGAAGGACAAGACAACAAATGTACAAGGCCCCAATAGAACTTGCATCGTCAAATAGAAAGCAAAGAATGTGCGGTAAATGTGGATGATATGGTCACAATTCAAGAACATGCACTGGGAACCATAGTTAGTAATTTACTGTCACATATATAACAATTTATTGATCAATTATTAAAGATATATACCGCACAGTGTTTTGGATACATACTGTCAGAATATTGTTTATATTTTTACCGTATGTGGACATGGTCTTGGTCAAATTGTGATTCATGGCACTGTGATTTTATTGTACGTAGTACACAATGTTCACTGTACCAACAATACAAATTTTAATGTTATCATCAGTCAATTTACTGTTCTGACAATATAACTTTACTGTTATCAAGACCAGTACAAATGGATATAAACGACCAGTTAATAGACATAATCGACCAGTAAATACAAAAGGGATATAAATGACCAGTTAATAGATATAATTGACCAGTACAAATGGATATAAACGACCACCAGTTAATAGATATAATTGACTAGTAAATACAAAGGGAAAAAGTTCCCATATCATTTTGCACAGGCCGGACATTGTCTGTGATGAGCGGATATTGTCCGGCCAGTACAAAATTATTTACGCGTTGTGCAAAATGAAACCAGAGACAAATGCATGGATTTGTCCAGCTAAATCTATCCGGAGCTGAGCGGATTTTGTCTGGAGTGAGCGAACATTGTCCACCATGTACAAATCCTTCAGTCCCGTGGCCCATCTCGCAACTGAATGTTAGTTTTGAAATTTTTAAAAGTTTTGGGTTCACTAGTACAGAAAAGTTTTCTTTTATCGATAAAAAACACCCTTCTACTATCGGTTTTTGTACCATTAGAGATAGACACGATAGAACAAGACATGTCATTTTCTATTGGTAAATAACCGATAGAAGAACTTCACAATTCTAACGGCATTTTAGGTGACAACTGGTAGGAAACCCGTTGTAGTCTGACGTTTGTGAAAGAGTTTACCAATAGAACAAGTATAGTACTCTCTCGGTCGTGAATGAGTTTACCGGCAGGAAAAGTCACAGTCTTCTAACGGTTAATTACGAGCGTACCGATAGAAGAAAGTATAGTACTTTCTCGGTTGTGGATGAGTTTACCGATAGGAAAAAGGGTAGTACTTTCTCGGTTGTGTATACGTTTACCGACAGGAAAAGTTACACTCTTCTAACGGTTAATTAAGAGTTTACCGATAGAAAAAATGATAGTACTCTCTCGGTTGGAAATGAGTTTACCGATAGAAAAAACAATAGTACTCTCTCAGTTGTGTATGAGTTTACCGGCAGGAAAAGTTACACTCTTCTAACGGTAAATTACGAGTGTACCGATAGAAGAAAGTATAGTACTCTCTCGGTTGTGGATGAGTTTACCGATAGAAAAAATGATAGTACTCTCTCGGTTGTGAATGAATTTACCGATAGAAATACAGTATAGATGCAATACAGTACATTCACATATACAGTACATTCTTGACATTCACATATACAGTATAGATTGGATACACAATACAGTACAGATGCAAAGAAGGGTAAATTCACATATACATTGAACAGATTGACATATTAGACATTTATTCACATTTATTCACATATATATGGACAAATACAAATTACAATCCAATATGGACATTTATTCACATATATATTTATTCACATATATAAATAGTCTATGCACGGAGTACAAGAAAAAGAGAAAATTGTCATGGCGGTTAGTTGGGCGCAACTTCCTCCATAACATATTGAGCCCAGATTTGTCGAAGATCTCTAATCTTTGCATTTTCGTATTGGTCTTTCGACATGGCGATCTGCAAGCATGTGTGAATACTGAGTAACTAACTTCCTAATTTTGAACGTGACACCCAATTTTCAAATTTGAGTTAGCTATCGATGCTTACCTGGGGGAATTGGGTAAAGTTTGTTCGCACTAGGTCGTACATGTAGCGCAGCACATAAAACCCGCATTCCCATGATTGCGGCTGCTGATGGCACTGAGATAATTGCATATGCGAAGACATGTTAGCTATTGTTTCCATAAACTAATTAAGCATAAACAAAAAGTCTTGTGAGTACCTCATATTCTTTCCAAGCTAGTAGGGAGCTCTGCGGTGCGGCATGCCTCCCTCCAGCAAACACATATTTCTCAAAAGCCTTGCATTTCAGTTAGCATTGCCGGTTAATATATTATCATTAGCTAGTGAGGTCAAAATTTAAATCAAACATATATGTTACTTATGCCTCCATATTCCCCTTGACCACATATTCGTTCGGTAATCTGTCACGCATCGAATCGAGGTAGTACACCTCGTTGCTCCACGGACAGATCACGATCGTGACTCTCTTCCACCAACCGTCTAGGCGATGGAAATCGCCAAGAGTAACAAATCGAATGCTTTCACTTGGTAGCTGCGAGAGGAGAATCACCTTGCTTTGAAGCGCGCGCATGGAGATAGGAGGCGATTCTGGTGGCGATTTGGGAGATGCTTGGAGCTTTGATGGAGTCTCTTCCGGATGATCGGCTGGCTTTCATTCTTTTCCTTCAGCTGCTCTCCTGGTCTCTTGTTCCTGTTCTTTCGCTTGATTGTCTCTGGTTTTCGTGTGTAAGTTGGTTCTTCTGGCTTTCATGGCGTTTAACTCTAAGTCTTTGGATTGGTCTCTTGGACGTGATTTTCTGTTTTCCATGAGGAATTCGTTTCTTTCTAATGTCACTCAAAGCGTGGAGTTTTCATCTAAGGATTTCCTTATGGTTGCTTCTTTCGGTAGAAGTATTTTCCGTCCTTCAGAAGTTTCTTTAAGTAAAATTCTGTCTGCTTATTTTGGAGGTTTAAGTTTGGACTTCAGAGTGATTGCGTTGACTGATTTCAGTTTTAGGTTTTCGGTTTGTGACAAAAGAATTGGTTTTGCCATTCTTAAGATGAATCAGGTTATTCATAAGGATTTCTCCTTATTCTTCTCCCTTTGGAGAGACAGAGGTCCAAATTGGAGGAGAGAATTTAGCCTCTGGAAGCTAGAGCAAGAAAAGGAATGGTCTTTGGTTATTCATAAAAAGAATTCAAAACGTTCTGGTATTTCTGTCTTTGATCGAATCCAATTTCCTGATCAACCTCGAAGGAATTCTTCTTTAGGCCGGGTTTCGGTGTTCAAACGTCTTCAGTTCCAGAATAGTCATCTTCAATGATCTTCTAGCTTGACCCCTTGGAATTCGCTTCGATGTTTTAATTGTCTTGCCCTGGGTCATGTTAAACGGTTTTGTCGCTCACAGGCGCGCTGTTTGAATTGCTATAATTATGGCCATTTTCGTCATTATTGTTTGAAACGTCATTTGGTTTGTAAAAGGAAGAGGCTTTCTGGCTTCCAGGCAAATTGTGGTAGTGGAATTGGTACAGTTGCCTTTCCTTTCGCGCCTCTTTCTGGAGGTCTTCCCTTGAATCGGATGGCTGATTGGTGTCCTCAGTTTGGATCTAACTTGGTTCCTGTGGCTAGGATGGATTTGGAGAAGGGTAAACGTGTGCTCTGTCACTTCGATTCTTTCTCTGAGTTCTTTGGGTTTTGTGATTTTACTGCGGTTAATCATTAGGCTCCCCAGCCTGCCTCTACTTCCACTTCTCCTTCCACCTCGGATATTTTTGTTTTGGCCTCCTATTTAGCCACTGTTCTTCTTGTTAACTCCTTCACAAACATGGCTAATTACTGGGTGGATCCTGCTCCATTCTTGCGAGATGGATTGGAGGAAATTGTTGTGCAAGGTCGTCCTCTCCGTGCTAGGTGTGTATCTACCAGAAATGAGACCAATGACAATGTTGCAATTGTCAGTCTTGCGCCAGAGGCTGGGCACCCATTCAAGTGATCAGAAACTACTTTCAGAATGCAAGAGAGATCCCTGTTCAAGTCTACCCTTTGGGATTGGGAGATGCTTCTGTTCGCTTCCAATCAGCTCTGCAGAGAGATATCTTGCTGGATGAAGGACTTCATGTTGAAGCTAATTTCATGCTTTTCCTTAACCGTCACAATGAAGGTTTTAATGCAAGAAGGGTTAGTTTCAATCAGGAAGTTTGGCTTATGCTGTTAAACTTTCCTCTTGATTTCTGGTCTTTTCAAACACTTAACAAGGCTATTTCATCTTTTGGCTTTCTCAAAGAGTGGGACAATGATTATCAAAGAACTGGTGATAGATCTCATGTTATGGTGAAGTGTTTAGTAACTTCACTTGTTGACATCCCTCGTTATTTGGTCGTTTCCGAACCCAGTGAAACGTTAGGAAGGAGCTGGACTGTGCAAGTTGTTATATGCTCTTCCCGTCAAACGGGGGCCCTGGAGGGTGATGAGGATGATCCTTAGGATCCACACCCTGACTTAGAAAATGTTGATGAAAACCCTGATGATGACCTGAACATGAATTTAGATGATGATCCTGCTGAAGGTGACCCTGCGAACTTTCAGAATATTGGGGACCCTGTTTGGGATGCTCTTGTTCCTCAACAACCAGAAGCATGGGATGCTTGGAGAGTCAATGATAAGTCTTCTATCTCCTCTGGATCTTCATCTGGCTTTATGGTTGACTTTGCTGATGATTCACTTTGCTGTCTGTTATTTGACTTGTCTTTGAAGATATCTACTAGGAGGATAAATTTGCTGTTATGTCTTCAGTGTTCATGGAGTCTTTTTAATTCTTCTGCTCCAAGAACTTCATCTTCTAATGAGATTTCTCTGTGGTTCAAGAATCAGTTGCTATCCTCTCCTTCTAGAAAAAGAAAGTTGAAGGCTCCTTTGGAAGTTTCAGGACTGCGTCGTAGCCCTAGGTTGGCGGCTAAATTCAGAGGTTTCAAACCTGGATCCTTCCCGCCTTTTGCTTCTGATCAACCAGGCTCCTCTCGACTTCCTGCTCCACACCTTTTTTTGGAGATGCTGCAGGCTTTCGGATCTTTCTGTGGAATTCCTTCAGAGTTGATCTCTAAGGAAAAATTGCAAGCGCCAAGGATTATGGACATTGATGACTAATTCATCCTGCAAGACTTTTTTGCTGATTTGTTCTAAGTTTGGGGAAAGGCTAATGCTGTGTTTTGCCTTAAAATGTCTGAACCTAATTTTTTGTTACATTGTAACCTGGTTTGTTACAATGAGTTGTCATCTGAATTCTCTTTTCATCTACGCATACTTCTAGTAAATTTAATATTCTCAATTGGAATATCCGAGGCTTAAACTCTTTGGATAAAAGGATTGCCATTTGTAGTAAAATTATGGATGAAAATTTCTCTATTATCTGTTTGCAAGAAACAAAAGTGCAATTGGTGGATAATTTTCTGATCAAGTCCTTCTGTCCAAGATTTTGGAATGATTTTGAAATTATTCCTTCAATTGGTAATTCTGGAGGGATTTTAACTGTTTGGAATAGCAACTTTTTTACAAAGGAAGATGTGATGTACAATGACTTTTGTCTCTCGGTTACTCTAAAACATAAACTCTCTAATAAGCTTTGGATTATTTCAAATGTTTATGGTCCTTGTTGTTCTCAGAGGAAGTTGGAATTTCTTGACTGGTTTAGAAACACTTCGGTGTCTTCTAATTCTCTCTGGATAATTATGGGAGACTTCAATCTTTCTAGGTTTCCTTCTAATAAGAATAAAGGAACCTTTAATTCTAGAGAAGCTGATCTCTTTAATGAATCTATTAATCATCTTAATTTGGAGGAGCTAACTGTCAAAGGAATGCCATATACTTGGTCTAATATGCAAGCTCAGCCTACTCTGGTTAAACTTGACTGGTTTTTTGTGAATGGTGAATGGTTGAGGACTTTCCCTAACACCTTTTGATGAGGACATCACCCCTAACGATGCGTCCATTCTTTCAACACCCGTTGTGCAAGGACCAATAACAAGGGCACGTGCACGTCAACTAAATCACCAGGTGAGCTCGTTTCTTAGTACACGAGAGAATATTGACAAGAGCGAGTTACTACCTAATAATATTGTGCTTGTGCTCAGGAATCATGGTGTTTATCAGCGAGGGTGTCACTTTGCGCCAAGACGGGTCGGGAATCAAGTCTACCGCGAGCTGGTGTCCGGGTTGGCCACGGCGGAGCAGCCTGTCTTCAAACGGGCGTAGCAGATGCATACGAACTCTGTTGGGGCGTTCAAGTACATTATGGAGAAGCCCTCGACGAGACCTTTCCAACAGATCTGGTCCCACATCCAAAATCCTTCTGAGTCAATCACAATCGTCGAAACAAGTGGAGACCAGATTCTGTTGGGTCCTGCAGTATTGCGTCACCTGTCTATTGGGCCTCGGCCCGTGTATCCCGCGTGGGGGGGTGCGCCCCAAACCCTAGACGCCACCCCTGTCACATATTAAAACCTCGTAGCCGTCATTGTTAGACTTAGGTTTTGCTTAGAATTTTTCTGCTGTCGCAGTTCGCCGTCTTTCGGTTTGTGGAACCCCAACACTTCGTGATCTTAATACATACTTGCAATTCGAGATTGCTTCTTCTGTGTTCTTGCACATGTTCTTCAATTCGCTTGCAGGAACAGGCCTTCGTGGCTAGGTCAACCTCGCCTCGGTACGGTTGATAACGAACGGAGCAGGGTGTAACGATTGCAGGCCTAGATCGGTTCTGGTCGAAAGTCGGATCGTCAACGTCGAGTCTCTACCAATCGAACTATCCCCTACCTGTCGGAAGATCGGGACCCCGTTCCTCATCACCTTTGTTACAACTTCTAGTAGACTTGTGTTGGATCACTTCCCCTGTATTGTGCATGTCTCGTCTATCTTGCCTCATGCTAGGCGTTTTAGATTTGAAAACTTCTGGACAAATTGTCATGGTTTTCTAGATGAGGTTGCTACAACTTGGAATAATTTCGGACATGACACCAATGTTACAAGAAGAATCAATTCTAAATTCAAGATTTTGAGAAGATCTTTAAAAGTTGGAGCAAGCAATTTAAGCTTTCTCAAACTTTTGAGCACAATTGCTATTTTACTCTGAATCTTTTGGATGGTTTGGAAGAACAAAGAGATCTTTCCTGTATGGAATTCAATTTTAGGAACACTTTGAAATTCTTTTTGAAGGATCTCCTAAGAAATAGACATGAGTATTGGAGGCAAAGAGGAAGACTTCGTTGGGCCAAATTGGGAAATGAAAATACAAGATTCTTTCACATTGTCTCTATCAAAAATAATCTAAATGCAGAGCTTTTCAATCATTCTGATATTGCGAAACATCTCTTGCTCTCTTTTAAAGATAGAATTGGTTCTTCAGACTATCAAGGAATGTTATTTAATCTCTCTGAGTTTTGTTCTCTTTCTTTGTTGGATCCTGCTGTTTTGGAGACAAACTTTACTTCGTTTGAGATTGACTCGATTATATCTAGTATGCCTTTAGATAAGAGTCTTGGTGCGGATGGTTTTAACGGAGCTTTCTTTCGAGCTTGTTGGATGATTATTAAGCATGATTTTTATGATCTCCTTCATCAATTTTTTGAGGGGCAAGCTGAACTATTCAGAATTAATTCTTCGTTTATCACGTTGATCCCTGAGAAAGATGGTGCTAATAAAGTGTCGGATTATCGTCCAATTTCTCTACTTAATAGTTCTTTGAAGATCATTACTAAGCTTCTTGCGAACCGCTTACAACAAGTGATTACCTCTATTATTCATCACAATCAATATGGTTTTATTAAGTCAAGGACTATTCAGGATTGTATTGCTTGGACTTATGAGTGTATTAACCTTTGCAAGAAGAGCCACAGCAAAGCTATTCTTCTGAAATTGGATTTTGAGAAAGCCTTTGACATGATAGAACATGATGCTATCATTGAGGTTCTTAAGGTTAAAGGTTTTGGGGAAAAATGGATTAGCTGGATTAATCTGATCTTGAGATCTGGTTCTTCCAATATTCTTTTAAATGGGATTCCTGGTAATCAAATTTGGTGTAAACGGGGAGTTAGGCAAGGTGATCCTTTATCGCCTTTGCTATTTGTGCTTGTTGCTGATTTGCTCCAATCTATTTTAAATTTAGCTAAGGACAAGGGTCTGCTTAATCTGCCTACGTTTTGTGAGAGAAATGAGGATTTTCCCATTGTTTAATATGCTGATGATACTCTTATCATTATGAAAGCGGATGCAAAAGAAGTTTTTCTTCTCAAAGCTCTTCTTCATTCTTTTGCCACCTCCACTGGATTAAGGGTTAACTTTCACAAATCCTTCATGGTTCCCATCAATTGTTCTGACGATCTTGTCTTGAACCTTGCTGGGATTCTTGGTTGTCAAGTGGGCTCTTTTCCTTTCACTTACTTGGGTCTTCCCCTGAGTTTGTCCAAGCCAAAGTTAGAATGTTACAACCGGCTGATTGAAAGATTTGAAAGAAGGCTCTTTGGTTGGCAATACTCCTTTCTTTCTTTGGGAGGAAGATTGACTTTAATCAACTCGGTTTTATCTTCTCTCCCAATGTTTACTATGTCAACGCTCAAAATTCCACAAGTTGTTCTTGACAGAATGGATAAAATTAGAAGTGGGTTTTTATGGAGGGGAAATTTAAATTGTGCGGGAAGTCATCGTCAGATTGCTTGGGACAAAGTTTGTAGACCTAAATCAAATGCTGGACTCGGAGTCATAAATCTTAGAATCCAAAACTTGGCGCTGCTGTTGAAGTTTTTGTTCTAGTTTTTCAATAGGAACTCTGCTCCTTGGGTCCAATTAGTTTGGTCTCATCATTATTCGAATTGTCTTCCGTCAGAGACGCATCTGGTGGGTTATTTTTGGTGGAAGGACATTTTGCATCTTTTAATCTACTTCAAAGGTATCTCTTTCTGTTCGATTGGGTCAGGGGATACTTGTGACTTGTGGAATGATCTTTGGACTTCGGAAATTTTGGCTCATAAATGGGCTGAATTGTTTTCCTTCTTTGCTCGAAACTTGACTACTCAACAATTTTGGAATCTGAATAACTTGGAAACTATCTTCCATTTGCCTTTCTCGGAGCTAGCTTATAATCAATTTCAGAGTCTTTTATTGCTTCAGCATAATACAAGGAATCTTGTTACTTTAAACGATTGTTGGTCTATCCTTGGAAATAAGCTTCATACTTTCAAGACTAATAAAGTTTATAAGAGATTGATGGGTTCTACTTTTCCTCATCCCATTTTCAAGCTATGCTGGAAGACCAAGTGTATGCCTAAAATCAAAATCTTCATTTGGATTCTTTTTGGGAATGTCTCAATACCAGAGAGAGATTAGGAAGGAGAAACTTTCTGATTTCTTCGTATGTGTGTGAGCTCTGTTCTGATGGCTTTTCGGAATCTCATTTCCATCTCTTTTTTGAATGTGCTTTTGCCATCCAATGCTGGAATCTTATTGCATTAGATGGAGAGGAAGATTGTCTTTTTCAGCCATGACGAATTTGATTTGGAAACTCAAGGAGGACAACTCGACATTCAAAGATTTTCTCATGGAAGTAATCATGGCTTCGTTGTGGAATATTTGGAAGATTAGAAATTCCAAAATTTTCAATCAACAGACGGGGAGTCTCTTCAAGTGGAAGAAAGACTTCATTTCAGATTTGAAGTTAATTGCTGCTCGTTCCCCTGTTGATACTAAAGGAAAAATTCTTAGATGGGTTGATCTTTTGTAATATTTGTTTGTTCTTTTCTCTTGTAACCTGAACTTTATATATATATATTTTATTATACAGTAGGTTCCTTGCCTACTGTATTTTCTTCAAAAAAATGAGGATCCAGTGGCCCCTACATTGTACATAAAAGAGGACCGCTAGCTCAAAGTATATCTCAGATGTAACATACAAGATTGAGTTAAATTAGTACGAAATGCACTAACCTTTGGTGGTACGGCACCAGAATGAACTCCCTATCCTGCTGCGCCATCAGCGCCTTGGATATGTACTGCTCAGCGTGCGCGGCGTCGTGTTCTAGCATCGTGAGGCTTATTTTCTTTGGGTCGAGGAAACCCACCTTGTCACACGTAGCCTCCGATGCTAGCCTGTACATGCATCTGCATACAAAAGACGACATTAGTATTGCACAGAAAGTTACTATATTTCAAATTAACTACAACAATGCAGAGTTAGCAAACAGAGTTAGAAAACAGCAATACATAGCATCAGCAAACTCACAGGACTCCAGTCCGTATGATGGAAATATCGAGCTCCCGTCAGTTGTAGAGGTCGAACAGATCCTCGTGTGCCACAGATATACTCCTGGGCTCACGGTGGAACTGCCCAGGCCTGTAGGGAACTTAGAAGTTCAGATTGCGTCGAGCTCGGTGTAGGTACCACTCATGGAGGTCTCTGATTGATTGATCCAATTTGCGCAAAGCTGCCTCCGACACGAGTGGGAACCCGTTCTTGAACCTCTCTGGCTGTCTCTTTCGCCCTTTGCCCTTGCCTTTGCCCTTGCCTTTTGCCGGGGACTTAGCGCATACCTTCGAAGGCAAGGGCGAGGTGATGGCGGCTTTCTTCTGAGGTGAAGGCGTAGATGCGCTGGCTGGGGTCGAGGCCGTCTTTGCTGTGTTCATGTTCGCACAAGATCCGGCCTCATGCCCCGAGCTGGGGGCGCAGTCCCCTGGTAGCACGCCGGCAGGCCACTTCAATTAATGAGCACGTATGTTAGATTTTGCAAGTTGATGCCACTCCCATTCTGTTAGAGTTGTTTCGCTAACCTGTTTTAATTGTTACAAATTTGCAGAAGCCGGAGGGCTGCATCCTATTGACTCACCTAGGCGACGGGCAGGAAGTGGTTGGACACGACTTCGTATATCCATTTGGGCCGGATGTCTGGATCCACTGCGTACCTCTGCGGTTGGGGTTTTCCTGTAGGATGTAATCTAAAATGTGTAGGATTTACCTGTTGTATTAGAACACACTTCTTGGGCCACTGTACGTAGGAGCCCACTGCTTCTCTCAACTGTGCAGACTCTTCCCTCATTTGTGTGACCTTAGACTGCATCTCAGACTGCACCTCAGCCCATATCTCTGCCCGTACCTCAGCCCGTATCTTATCGGAGAGCTCTGATTCCTTTTCCTTCCAGGAGCGGGCCTTCTTCCTCGGTGGAGTCGGATCTGCAAAACCGGCCTTCCATGACACAATGGCTCCCACGGCCCGTGTCCGCCCGGGATGCTCCTTATTTCCTAGAGCCTGGGTGAGGATGTCGTTCTCCCTCTGCGGGGTAAACAATCCCTCCATTGCCTCCTTCTCAAAAGGGATCTGTTACATTTAAAGGTACCTTGTGAGACAAAGTGCCTTATATACACTTGTGCGCACATAGTTTACTAGGTTAGCCAACTACCATTCGCCTCACAACGTCAGCGTCCCCAGGGTTTGCGAACTGCACAGACCCCGTGGACGACACGGATCCTCTCCCCTCCACCATCGCTTGCACTTCTCATCCCGAATCTCGGAGAGAGGCAACTCAGGGGAGTCGATGACAGAATTTTGCTCGTCTTCCTTCTTCCACTACTCCTCCTTCCCCGCATAGCCCCGGGATCCGAGCCGATGCGGGTGGTCGTTCCTCTTCTGGATCACCTTATTCTTCTCTCTAAGGGCCTTGAACTCCTCGGTCCTCTTCTGCTTGGTGAATTCTTCCCATACCTCCTCCGATATGAAGGGGTACTTCTAGCAAGGAGATTTCCCCACAGCGAGGAAGTTACTGACGAGCCAGCTCTTAAAGGTTTTCCATGTTCCGTTCATGTCCTTCAAGCAGGCCGTCCTAGGTGTATCGTCGGGGATGTTCCACTTAGCCTGTTTTCAAACAATGCATACAATTAATCACGAGTTAGTTAAACTTTAGTATAAGCCAAGAGAACATGATTACGAAAGAGTTCAGCGATTTCAGTTAATTTAACCTTCACTTCCGCCCACAACCTATCCCTCTTGTCCGCCATCACGTCCTTCCAGCTCTGGATGGTGATCTTCACCCTTTCTTTCACCAACAGCCCAACATAGGCCTCGTACTTCCCAGCATTCTTTCCGATCGGCCTCCCAAATTGGTTGAACTCACAAGAAAGATCCGTGCGTTTGGCCAAACGGCCCAACGTCGTCACGCCTCGCCCCACCCTCTTGCGCTGGGATGAACCAGCTGCATCTTCAGTTACGTTGGGGTTGGCCATAGTCGAACCACTAGTACCATCCGATGAGGACGACGACATGTCTTTCCCTACAAAACCATCAACAAACCATCAAAAATTTAATGGAAACACAAACCAAATCATTTTACAAAGCAAAAGGACCTATTTTAAATATTTTTTCTATCAGTAAACACATAGACTACCAATAGAAGATAAGATTCTATTTCTGAGCATTTTCATCTACACATTTTCATATAGGAAGCAGGCAACATATGGCAATTAATTCTTCTTAGAGTTCCATAACTCAGTTCAGGACTGGAGACTAATTAGGGTTGCAAAAGGGATGTCCGAAGAAAATAATACTAAAAGACATGCAAAAATTAATTGCTGAAGTGTTCAGCAATGTTTTCTATTGGTAAACCCATGAGATACCGATAGACCATAACAATGTTTTCTATCGGCAAAGATACGAGATACCGATAGAACATAACAATGTTCCCTGTGTTACGGAATATTGTTGATAAGCCGCCATTCACTGGCATCACATAATCTTGGTTTAAGTCAACATTCTCCATGATTTGCTATACTAATATTCATGGGCCAGCATTATTATTTCACACATAACAATCTTTTCTATCGGTAAACACATGAGCTGCCGATAGAACATAACAATATTTTCTATGGGTAAACACGTGAGATACCGATACAACATAACAATGTTCTCTATATATGAAATTTTGTTGATAAGCCGCCATTCACTGGCATCACATAACATTCTCCATGATTTGCTATACTAATATTCATGGGCCAGCATTATTATTTCACACGTAAATATGCACACAAGCATCTAAGTGCCACTGTGCATAATCTGACAAACCTAATGCTAATGGAATATAAAGATATTGAAGTAGCACAGAAAGTAGGTCACAACCAAAAAAGGAATAACATGGTTTATAGCACCCTCTCTTGGTTATCTTTAGCATTACCTGTATGCAAATCATCAGGACTTCACATCTATTAGGTTGGGAAAAGTTATGTATAAGTATTTGAAACATATACACCGAAGATCCATCCACATTGCCATATATTCATACCAAGTGAGTAAAAATTCCCAACCAAACTAGTACATTGCATGGCTCATGTCCTTCCAGATCCAAAATTTTAATACTTGTTCAGAAATCTTTTCTATCAGTAAACACATGAGCTGCCAATAGAACATAACAATTTTTTCTATCGGCAAATACAGGAGATACCGATAGAAGATGTGTAAGAACACCTCCAACATATAATGTGCATTACATGGTAGTTGAATACAATTGATCACACATACAGCAGTATAGATAAGTTAAAATCTCAAAATAGGTTCATTACAGCACTGGAACATATTATGTCAACCCTAATTTAAATCAACATTGCCTGCGGAATGTACATAATCCAACACAATAGGGAACCCTAGTTTAATTGCAAAACTCAAAGAATTAGTACATACAAAACACTAAGATCAAATAAGGAAGATGCTGGAAAAAGAACGACGAATTAGGGTATTTTACGGCGATCAGTTGTGGTGATGGAGAGGTGGTGTAGAACGCAGTGGCGGCCGAGGAAGGACGAAAATATGAACCGGTGGCAGTGGCGAACCAGTATCCAGCCGGCGATCGTCGTGTGGGAGTGAGGAAGTGAGTGGTCACTGTAGAGGTTGTGGTTTTCTTTGCTCTCGAAGAGACGCAGTGCTACAAGTTGGAACTGTTCGACTGGAGGGAAACTCAAGGGCCATGTGTAATAAAGTAGTGGATGCCCTTTTCTATCGGTACAAACAACAAAATACCGTTAGACAAATGGATTTATTCTAATGGTACAACATAATAATACCGATAGAACAAGTAAAATATTCCCAGTATAATATTTGAAGTAGTGGATTCCCTTTTCTATCGGTAAAAACAACAAAATTCCGTCAGACTAATGGATTTATTCTAACGGTACAACAAAATAATACCGATAGAACAAGTAAATTTTTCCCAGAGTAATTTTTGAAGTGTCTGAGACACATTAGAGTAGTGGATGCCCTTTTCTATCCGTACAAACAACAAAATACCGTGAGGCCAATGGATTTATTCTAACGGTACAACAAAATAATACTGATAGAACAAGTAAATTTTTCCCAGGGTAATTTTTGAAGTGGGTAGGGCATTGAAAATGATGTTTCAGGGAATAGGATTTTTGGAGAGCTTAATTTTTGAAGAAGCAAGAGGCTGCAATGAGATTTTGGCAAGAAAATTTGAAGGGAAGAATTAAGTACTTACAGGATAAAGGTACTGTACATGTTAGAACTCATGCTGTGGAGTAAAATTGAGATATATTAATGCTGTGAACTAGCTTATCATTAAGTTCTAAAGAAAAATATATTGTCTGATGTATTAATGATATGGGCTGTTTGCTTGGCATTTTTCCCTGAAATAGGAAATAATCATCAATGGTTCTCAACCCATAATCCTTCTTTGTGATCATCTCGCAGATACGTTGTTTCGTCGATATCTTCAGTAGGGATAGATTGAATGTCCTCTAAAAATGGAGGTATTTCGTCGAATTGGTTATACTCCTCTTCGTCGACAATGTCTTCGACCCCAACAATATGTCTCTTGCTGTGGAGGACAATGTGCAAGTTTGGATTGGCCGGGTCAACGATGTAGAATACCTGTGTGCCTTACTTTGCAAGGTTTAGAATACTTATCGAACTCAGCTTTGATGTCCTTCACGCGTGAGTAAATCTCCTTACCGGTCAGAAACACTGGAGCTGATCCCTTCTCAGGCTTCCTGTTAAATGATTTCCTCTTCTTACGGTACGTGTGATGCACCGGAAGAAACCTATGGTGACCCATGTACACTGTTTTCCGGCAGTTTCGCAACCACATGCTCTCAGTTTCATTTAGGCAAATAGGGCAAGCCTTGGCTCCTTTCGTACTATGCCCCAACAAATTGCCGTAGGCCGGAAAATCATTTATAGTGCAAAAATATCAGGGTTCGCAAGATGAAATTCTCTTTCTTGTATGCATCCTACACCTGCACCCCCTCGCTCCACAATTTCTGTAAGTCCTCGATTAAAGGCGCTAGAAACACGTCAATATCATTTCTGGGTTGTCTGGGTCCTGAGATTAGTAATGCCATCATGATGTACTTGCGCTTCATGCATAACCAAAGAGGAAGATTGTAGATGCATAAAAGAACCGGCCAAGTGCTATGCCGACTACTCATATTACCATGTGGGTTCATACCATCTGTACTCAGCCCGAACCTTCTATTCCTAACTTCGCCGCCGAACTCAGCAAATGTTCTGTTGATGTTTCTCCATTGAATAGAATCAGCTGGGTGTCTCAGTTTTTTGTCTTGTTTCCGGGCTTCAGCATGCCAACGCAAGTGCTTCGCGACTTTCGGATTTGCAAACAGCCGCTTCAATCTAGGTATCACAGGCAAGTACCACACAGTTTTCGCCGGAGGTCCTTTCTTTACCTCGTGACGTTCACTGTCAATCCAGTTCATACGCGTATACCTCGATGCGCCGCATCTTGGACAAACATGCAAGCTGGAGTACTCGTTACGGTACAACACACAATCATTTGGGCATGCGTGTATTCCTTTGATTTCCATTCCCAACGGACACAACAGTTTTTTGGCTTGGTAAGTAGATCTTGGCAACTCATTTCCCTCTGGAAGCATGTCCGCTAGAAGATCTAATAGTGCCGTGAAACTCTTATCGCTCCAACCGTTGCCTATCTTCAAGTTATATAATCTCAGCACAGAAGACAGTTTTGTAAATGTTGCACATCCAGGGAACAGAGGCTTCTCAGAGTTAGCAATCAGTTTCTCAAATTTACAGAAGTCATTTTCGTTGTAATCTTCCTCTAATCACGTAACATCTCATCTAGATTGTCATCATCATCATCTACGTGCACATCGGAATGAACATTATCAAAATTCGGATGATCATCGATATTATTGCAATCCACCTCCGAGTCCTGTTGATTGGTAGTAGTGGTGCTTGTTTCCTCAAGATGTTCGCCATGCCATATCCAACGGGTGTATCGCGTATTAAAACCACGACGAATCAAATGACTCTTAATTTGATCAGAGTTGCTAAATCTCTTCAAGTTCATACAATCTGTATAAGGACAAAGAATATTTTTCTCTCCCTTCCTCTCCTTTTGTTGCTCAGCAAATTTAATAAACTCATTCACACCATCCAAATATTCAAGAGTAGTACATTTTATTCCATACATCCAATATTTTCTGTCCATCTATAATTAACAAAATTTAACGAGTCAGCCATACATGAAACCTGCCCGATTAAGTTATGTATATGTACATGTACAGCCTCTTACAACTGATGTGTTAAACCCTAGCCTGACGAAATGAACACTAATTAACCTAGCTAACTATACAATACAAGTTAGTGAGCTCCTAAAACATGAGGCATTTCCAGCTAGCTAGCTCCCAAGCTTGGAGCTACAAGCTTGGAACTACACAATACCACTAGCTTGTAGGTGGAGAGGGAGGGAGATCTAGAGGGAGAGAGAGATAAGTGATGACAATTAAGCTTACCTTAAATAGAGGGGTGCAGTTGCTGCCGTCCCGGGTGGCGGAGTACCCGGTGGCGGCCTCCCGGGACCTCTGGGGGGACTGGATCCGGAGGTGATTCTACCTCCGGGTTCGGGACGACGAGGTGGTGTACTCCCCAGAGGCCCCCTCCTACAGCCGGTTGTCCGCTCCGAAGCCCCCCGGTGTGGACCGAGGAGGAGCTGAAGCTCCTTAGCAAGGTGGTGGGCTCCCGGGGCGTCCGCTCTATGAGGGACACCGCCGAGGAGCTCACACTGCTGAAGATCTCCCCCTTCTCACGCGGGAGGAGGGGGATCGGGATGTGCTCGGCCCAGCGGCCCCCGCAGAAGCCGGTAACCCGACGTAAGCTCCTAGTTACTTTGTTCATTTCTTTCGTGAATTTTTCTAACTCCTTACCTCTTGCAGTCCGGCCGTACCCGGCCACCCGGGAGAAGACGGAAAACCTCCTCGGGAGGTACTACGCCGACAAGCATGAGCGCATGTGCGCGTCATGGGGGAGGGCCCTCCCCAGAACTTGGTGGCCGAGGCCTTCGGGCTGAGGCTACCGGCGAGAACGCCCCTCCCCACCCCCGGCTCCCACAAGAGGGGGAAGGAGACCACCGGGGGCTCTGAGCTGAAGCGAGCCAAGGCTCAGAAAGCCCCCGGTCCATCGACGACGCTGGGCTCCACGCCCTTAAAGGCCTGGGACGCAGCCCCCAGGACAAGGCGCGTGCGGGCGCCTCCCTGGAAGGAAGCGACGTCTCCTCCCTCGGAAAACCCCGGAGAGGCTCGGGGGAAGGAGCCAGCCAATGATGGGGGGGCGTCCGATTCGGTGGATTACGCCCCCTTGCCACCTTCGGTGATAGCCCTCCCGGCGGCCCCGGCGCTACCGGAGCCGGAGAGGCCGGAGGTTCGATTCGCCGAGGCTTCTCCTCCACGTGTCGAATGACCGGTAGACGAGGGAGGGAGCCCCTCGGTCTACGAGGCTCCCCCGGCGACGGAGGTCTCGAGGGCCCCGCGGCCTGGAAAAGGGAAGGGGCTCCTAATCCCCCCCGGGGAGGGACCCCCTCCGAAAGCTCTTCGGCCACCTCCTCTTCGGAGGCCACTTCCTCGGCGGCAAAGACGCCAGCCACTGCCACCCCGGTCCACATCACCCCCTCAACTCTTGTGCGGGGGCCCGTTGTCGGTCGCGACGGGTCCGACGCCGGGAGGGAGACCCCCTGTTGTCCGCGGGGGAGGTCGACCGGTACGCGGAGAGCCTGCAGGCCCGGAAGGTCCAGGACTATGTCTCGCAAGGGACACTCCGCGAGCGCTTCGGGGAGCCTCAATCTCTCCAGATCCAGGTACTTTCTCGAGCCGGTAGGGGGTTTCTTTCGGCGCTCTCAACTCGAATTTTTTCTAACTCTTGCGCTTGTAGGGGGCGGCTATCGTCCGGGGGATTGAAGCATGCTTCAGCCGGTTGCTGCAAGACGCGGAGGGGAAGGCCGCCGCCTACTTGGAGGAGCGGGATGACGCCCTCTGGGAGTTGGCCCAGGTCTGGGCCCAGCTCCACGCCTCCGAGACCGCCAACGACCGGCTCCGGAGGGAGGCCAAGGCGAAGGAGGATGCCCTCCGGGAGCTCGAGGGCTCCAGCGTCCGGGCCGTGATGGACGCGGGCCGCTGTAGCTTCTAGGCCCCTAAATAGTGTTTTGGAAATTAATGACAATTACAAATGTTGAACTAATGTTACCTGTTAAGTTGTGTCAAGATCAAACTCAAAAGACAGGATAATGAAATGCAAAGAAATAGCTACATGATGAAGAAAGGACATTGAGCAAAGAGGCAAAGGTACGGAATAGGGTCTTTTTCCCTTTTACCGGTCTAAGGTGATTAGAGAAGAATTTTGACCAGATTATAGGATAGTCGCCGTACTATTAAGAGGAGCATGTGGTGTATCACTAAATAGTTCATCTATGTGCCACAAGTCATAAAAACAACTTGCATTGCATACTAGAAGGTCATATCCTTGAAAAATGCTTTCATCCTTCCAAAACAGCCAAGATCAGTCTCTATCGGTCTGACCACAGAAACGGTCTGACCAAATGTTGCTTCGGACTGACCGACAGTAGTGTTGTAGTGTGTTTACCTTCTTATAAGGTCGGTCTGTCCGTAGTTAATCTTCAAGTCAGACTCCTGGAGCTTCATGATCACTTTTTAAGGAACCTAGTGTGTTAAGACGGTCTGACCGATTGTTGGTCCGGTCTGACCGCTAAAACGGTCTGACCGAGTTTTAATACTACGGTCTGACCGTGTGGCCGGTCTGTCCGAAGTTTTCGGCCTGACCGTAAATCATGTCCAAAAACCATGTCGTCTCTGGAAGGTTTCACGGTCTGACCGCCATTGGCTCTGGTTTGACTGTGAGAGTGCCCGACAAGGGCAGGTGAGCATTTATTTCGCCTGTTTAATGCCGTTGCAATTGCAGCGGTCTGACCGAGCTTATACCTGTGGTCTGACCGCCAAATGATCTTTTTCTCCCAACGGCTTGTAACGACTATATTTATTGTGGGGGGTATATATACTCCCATGCATGGCCCTGTTTAGGACCTTTGGCTTATTTGTGATCATTGCCATCATTCTTAAGAGCAAAAGCAAGTTTCATACACTCTAGTGTTCAAATTCTTGAATTTGAGAGAGAGTGCATTTGAGATCTTCTAGTGCATTGCATTTAGATCACTAAATCAACCTGGTGGCACTAGAAGAGCGCTAAGTGATCATCACTGGCTTGTTACTCTTGGAGTTTGCCGGCTCCTAGACGGCTAGGAGGAAGGTTTTGGAGAGCTCTTCAAGGAAGATTGTGAAGAAGCCTCAAAACATTTTGTGAAAGGGTTGAGCACGCCTTGCCGGAGCGGTAAAGTGCATCAATAGTGGAATCGAGGTTTGGATAACTCATCATACTAATCCGGCTCGAGATCTAAGTCACTTCTTGAGAGGAAGTCGACTAGATAGAGGAGCGGTTAGAGATTTGAGTTTACCTCAACGTGGATTAGGGGTAATCGGCAAATCACCAAGACTACGGGATATATCCTTGTGTTAAATTGCTTGTTGTTCATCTTTTTTTAGCTACTTGCTCTCATTTAGTGTTAATTGCTTGATTAGTTGTTAAATTGTTAAAATCGCCTATTCACCCCCCTCTAGTCGATATCCTAGATCCCTTTCAATTGGTATCAGAGCAAGGACTCCATATTTAGAGGATTTAACCATCCCGGAGTAGGATAACGATGGCTAGTGAGGGTCAGATTAATATTGGCAAACCACCACTCTTTGATGGATCAAACTATACCTATTGGAAAACTAGGATGATGGTCTATCTTAAAGCCATGGGTGGAAAAATTTGGAAAGTGGTGGAGGAGGGCTTCACAATTCTAGATAATGATGACATGACTAACCTAGATAGAGAAAATGCCTTAGCTAATGCTCAAGCCATGAATGGTCTTTATAGTGCTCTAAATCTAGGTGAATTTAATAGAATTTGTAAACTTGAAACGGCTCATGACATTTGGAGAAATCTTATGGATATTCATGAAGGAACCTCAATGGTCAAGGATGCTAAATTATTTATCCATAAGGGACAATTTGAAAAATTTGCTATGTTGCCTAATGAGGATGTCTCGGAGATGTTCAACCGATTAAATAACATTGTAAATGAGCTAAAAGGGCTTGGTATGGATGTCACAAATGTGGAGTTTTGTCATAAATTTCTTAGAGCTTTACCTTCAAAATATGACACTATTGTGACCTTACTTGTGCGATCTAATTTGAAGAGTGTGACTCCTTTGGAGGTCTTGAGTGAAATTCTCACTCATGACATATTTAAGAAATCACAAGAAGAGGTGCAAGATGAGGCTTCCGACTCCAAGAAGAAGAATATAGCACTCAAGGTCCAAGCCTCCAAAAGGGAAGATATTGAAGAAGAAAGCGATGAGAGAGACACCGATGAGGAGATGGCTCTCTTCATAAGAAGGTTCAAGCGGTTCATGAAAAGGAGATATCAAGGAAAGTCCTTCAATAAAGGACAATCATAAAAAAGGAATCCATTTGAAGAAAGAAGATGTTTTGATTGCGGTGAAAAGGGCCATATCTCCGCACAATGCAAAAACAAGGAAGAAGAAAAATCGGTGAAAAAGAAGAAGTACGAAAAGGAAGGAGAAAGCAAGAAGAAGGTTTTCAAGAAGTATTACAAGAAAAAGAAGGACGGACAAGCTTGCCTCATTGAATGGGATTCGGATGCTTCAAGTTCCGATTCCCAAGATGAAGATGAAGCATCACCTAAAGGACTCGCCGGAGTAGCTATCAAGGAAGCTCCATTTCTATTCTCCACTCCTCATTGCCTCATGGATAAAGGAGAATCTAAGGTATCATGTGACGAAGATGAGTACTCTTATGATGACTTAGTTGAGTTGATCACCGGTTTTGATGACTATATGAGTAAAAAAAAGAAAAATTCAAGGAATTGAAGAAGAGATACAAAACTCTTCAAAATTCCTATGAGGAGCTGAAAACATCTCATGAGAGTCTCAAAGAAACTCATGAGATGCTTAAGGAAGCTCATGACTCATTAATTACTCATAAAGCCAACAAAATGGGTAATGACATAGGCATCACTTTCAATATTCTAAATAACTTGCCTATGATCTCTACTTCTAACATATCTACATCTTGTGAAGATTTAATTGAATTACCATCTAGACCTAAAGTTGATGACCATGTGCTTAGTCTTGAAAACAATGAACTTAAGGACAAAATTGAAAAACTAACAAATGATCTAGCTAAATTCTATGTAGGGGAATCAAAATTAAGACATCTACTAGATAGTCAAAGGTTCTCCTTAATAAAAGAAGGACTAGGTTACATTCCTAAAAAGGGGAAACATGCATTTCTCCTATCTAAAACCGTATTTGTAAAAGAAAAGGGATATTGCAACAAATGTAAAAGTTTAGGTCATATTGAGAAAAATTGCCATGCTAGCAAAACTAATTCATCTCTTATATTCAACTCTTGCTATGTTTTGAAGAAAATGAACAATGGCGATGTTAAAGCCAAATTTGTCGGAACCCCTATAATTGGTGCCAAAAAGAAAGCCATTTGGGTCCCAAAATCCTTGGTAACTAACCTCCAAGGATCCAAAAAGATTTGGATACCTAAAAAGAACTAACTTTGTTTTGTAGGTAAATTACAAGGCTGGAGGACAACATTGGGTGCTCGATAGTGGATGCACTCAACATATGACCGGTAATCACAATATGTTCTCCTCTCTCAATAACGAAGGTGCAGAATATGACAAGATCACATTTGGAGATAATAGCAAAGGAAAGGTAAAAGGTTTAGGTAAAATTGCCATCTCAAATGACCTCTCCATCTCTAATGTATTGCTTGTCGAATCTCTTAACTTCAATCTCTTATCCGTAGCTTAACTTTGTGATCTTAAATTTATATGTGCTTTTTATCCAAAAGTTTTGCACAAAGGGCCGAAAATGAATTTAGTTTCAAGATCAAGAAAGTGAGAAGTGGCAATGGCTCCGAATTCAAGAATACCAAGGTTGAAAACTGGTGTGATGATAAGGGCATCAAACATGAGTTTTCGGCCAAGTATACACCGGAGCAAAATAGAGTAGTTGAACGAAAGAACCGGACATTGATAGACATGGCAAGATCCATGCTTTCGGAGTACAATGTTTCGGACACCTTTTGGGCCGAAGCAATCAACACCGCATGCCATGCATCGAATCGACTTTATTGTCATCGGCTATTAAAGAAAACTCCTTATGAGCTTCTCATCGGAAGGAAACCAAACATTTCCTACTTCCGAGTGTTTGGATGTAAGTGCTACATTTTGCGAAAAGGTACACGCTTATCTAAATTTCAAAGTAAATGTGATGTAGGATTTTTATTAGGATACTCATCAAATAGCAAAGCATATCGTGTCTACAACCAAAACTCCGGTTTGGTTGAAGAGACGCATGACGTAGAATTTGATGAGACTAACGGCTCTAAAGAGGAGCAAGACAACTTGGATGATGTAGGTAACGAAGGGTTAAGGGTGGCGATGAAGAACATGACCATTGGGGATATCAAGCCGAAAGAAGATAGTGATCAAGATGAAGATCCATCCACTCAAGCTATCCCCTCTTCGTCAACACCTCAACATGAAGATCGATCAAATAGTTGAAGTGGTTAATGTGGAAGATTCGCCTCAACAACAACCGGAAGTAACGTCTACCTCTACTTCACAAAACCCGGTTGATCATCCAAGAATTCATCACTCAATTTCTAAGGATCACCCCGTCGATCAAATTGTTGGTGATTTGCGTAAGGGTGTTTAAACTCGCTCTCGTCTTGCTTCATTTTGTGAAAATTTCTCTTTTCTTTCCTCTTTTGAGCCCACACATGTAGATGAAGCTTTAAAAGATCCGGATTGGGTAAATGCTATGCATGAAGAATTAAACAACTTCACCCGCAACAATCTTTGGGAATTGGTTGAAGAACCAAATCCGGATGAACACAACGTCATCGGAACCAAATGGATTTTTAAGAACAAACAAGATGCAAACGGAGTGGTAGTAAGGAACAAAGCAAGATTGGTGGCCCAAGGATATACTCAAGTTGAAGGTTTGGATGTCGGTGAAACCTTTGCTCCGTAGCTAGACTTGAAGCTATTAGAATCTTGCTTGCCTTTGCTTCATCTCATAATATTAGACTTTATCAAATGGATGTCAAAAGTGCATTTTTAAATGGAAAAATTAATGAATTAGTGTTTGTTAAACAACCACCAGGATTTGAAGATCCTACAAAACCAAATCATGTTTATAAACTCTCCAAGGCTCTTTATGGTCTTAAACAAGCACCTCGTGCTTGGTATGAATTAAGACTTAGAGACTTCTTAATTTCAAAAGGCTTTAAAGTTGGGAAAGTTGATACTACCTTATTTACTAAGAAAATTGGAAATGATTTCTTTGTATGTCAAATTTATGTTGATGACATCATATTTGGATCTACTAACCAAGACTTTTGCAAGGAATTTGGTAACATGATGTCCAGGGAATTTGAGATGTCTTTGATAGGTGAACTAAGTTTCTTCCTCGGACTACAAGTTAAACAACTCAAGGAAGGAACTTTCATCAGTCAAAGTAAATATGTGAAGGACCTGCTCAAGAAGTTCGGACTTGAAGAAGCAACGCCAATCAAGACACCAATGGCCACAAACGGTCACCTTGTCTCTGACGAAGGAGGTAAATAGGTAGACTCAAAGCTTTATAGATCCATGATTGGTAGTTTACTGTATCTTACCGCTTCTAGGCCCAATATCATGTTTAGTGTTTGTATGTGTGCAAGATTTCAAGCCACTCCTAAAGAAAGTCATTTAATGGCCGTTAAGCGCATTTTGAGGTATCTAAGATATTCATCCAGTATAGGGTTGTGGTATCCAAAATGTGCTAAATTTGAATTAGTTGGATATTCTGATTCTGACTATGCGGGATGTAAAGTGGATAGAAAAAGCACCTCAGGCAGTTGTCAACTATTAGGAAGATCTTTAGTCTCTTGGTCCTCTAAGAAACAAAACTCAGTAGCTCTATCAACCGCCGAAGCGGAATATGTTTCCGCGGGTAGTTGTTGTGCACAATTGCTTTGGATGAGGCAAACTTTGTTGGATTATGGGATCAAATTTGAAAAAGTGCCTCTTTTATGTGATAATGAGAGTGCAGTGAAGATAGCCACAAATCCAGTTCAACACTCTCGGACCAAGCATATAGATATCCGACACTACTTCCTTAGAGATCATGTTAGTAAAGGTGATGTGTTGGTGGATAATGTAAGGACTGAAGATCAATTAGCGGATATATTCACTAAGACTTTAGATGAAAACCGCTTTTGTAAACTCCAAAATGAGCTAAATGTCATTGATATATCAAATGTGGCTTGAAATGTTGAACTCATATTGATTGTGCTTAATTTGTTACTTGATTGCATAAACTTCTCATTTTAATAGTATTTTAGGCTTTTATCGGCAATTGAGTAAAATTAACCAAAACTTGTTGATTTGTATTATGGTTACTTCCCCTTTGGCGATATTGTCTATATCTTACTTATAGTTATCCTATATATATCTCTTACCTCTTATCTGAATCTCATATGAGCATCTATCAATCAAATCCCCCAAGTTTTTCTGTCCTTCCAGCAGTCTGACCGAATATCTATTGCGGTCTGACCGAATGCATCTCCAGAGAGCATTTCAAAATCTCTTCTTCCAGCGGTCTGACCGGTCTATTGCCTACGGTCTGACCGAATTTACTCGACCAGAGACTTTTTATCCCGAATCCCTGTTCTTTTCACTCTCCTTCACTTTTGTCTCCTCCACATGCGCCCCAAAATCTTTTAGAGTTTTCTTCCCCGGTCAAACCCAAGCGAAGCACGGACAAACCGTTGGTCAAGATCTCATCCAATCATGTCTTCTAGGTATCCTTCTCGGATTCTTTGTTTTTATCAAATAGTTTCCTCTTTATTTTGGGATTTAGGGCAAATTTGATGAATCTCGTATAAATCTGTTCAAAACCTAAAATTGATACTTCCTTTTGATGCACTGATTGGTTACCCTTGTTTATCTATCCACATTGCGCCCTAAAAGCAACTGAGCTCCCGGGATAAAGACCCATTGCTTAAGGATTTTTCCAAGTTTAAAAATTTTCGGGAATAATTTTTCCGGGAGAACTCTCCGGTCGCCGTGAAAACGGGGAGCCAGGAGCGAGGTCTCCGGGGAAAATATCAGAGAATTCCTAAATTCCAAGGAATTCTCCCCGGGGGGTAAACCTTCTAGTCACCGTGAAAACGGGGAACCAAGTGTCTTCCGGGAGGCCCAATGTCTCCGGGAATTTCTCTAGGAGAGAACCCTCCGGTCACCGTAAAAACGGAGAGCCGGGGATGAGATCTCCGGAAAAATCATCCAAGGCGAAATTCCCGGGGATAATTTTTCCGGGAGACAACCCTCCGGTCGCCGTGGAAACGGGGAGCCGGGAATGAGATCTCCAAGAAAGAATATCCGAGAATTCCATCTCGCTGAGGAGACAATCGACTCCCGGAGGAGGATGTGCCCGATGACGGGTTTGAGTGTTTGGGTAGGGGACTAGTCTCCCAAATTGACTCGTTACCGCGGTCCTTGAGGACCGAGTTGCCGCTTACACCCTCAGTCCACGAGGGGTGATCGTAAGCCGCCCTATGGGAGTGGGACTCCCGTTGTAGGGACTTGTTAGGTCGTGATAGCCCAATTCGTCACGGGGAGGGCATCCTCACGGGGAGGGTATCGCCGTGAGAGATGGGAATGTGAAAACCTGTATTGAGATAGCTGAAGAAAAACTAGTTGTACGTATTGATAATGAACCGAAGTACAACGCCTCCCCCCGCTAAATCGCGACGGGGGAGGGAACGGTGAATACAATGTCCCCCTCCCCCTCTGGCGTAATCGCTCCGGGGGGGGGGGGGGATGAGCCCGTAGACTAGACGTAGAACTTGCGAAGTAAACGCACGTTCCACGTGTGCTTCAGCTCCTACTCTTGAAGGTTGGAGAGCTTGTAAGCCCCCGAGCCCAGGACTGCCGAGATCCTGTAGGGGCCCTCCCATTTGGGGGAGAGCTTGCCTTAGGCTTGGGGGTTTGTGACGCGCTTGAGGACAAGGTCCCTGAGTCGAAAAGCCCTCTCGCGCACGTGCTGGTTGTATGCGCGCGCCATTTCATGCTCGTAGATGGCGTGGCGGAGGAGCGCTCGGTCGCGTTCCTCCTCCACGAGATCGACCTCCAGTCATTGATTCGCCTCGTTGGCTTGGTACGCCGCGGTCGTAGTTCCGTCTAGGAGCTCGACTCGAAGCGACCAAAAGCCAATCTCCGGGGGGAGGATTGCCTCAGCCCCGTATACCAGGGAGAAGGGAGTACGTCCCGTCGCCCGGCTCGGAGTCGTGCGCATGGAGCAGAGGATGCTAGGGAGCTCCTCTGCCCATGCACCCCGCTTGGAAGCGGCTTGCTCGAGCCGTCGACGTAACCCTTGTAGGATTACGCCGTTGACCCTTTCAACAGCCCCGTTGCTCTGGAGATGGGCCACTGAAGCGAAGTGGATGGTGCGCCCTAGGCCTTCGCAGAATTCCCGGAAATACGCCGAGTCGAATTGGGTCCCGTTATCGATAGTGATCTCTCGGGGGACGCCAAAACGACACACGATATTTTTCCAGAAAAACTGCTGCACCCCCCGGGACGTGATGCTGGCCAAAGGTTCAGCCTCTACCCACTTAATAAAGTAGTCGACCGCGACCACCGCATACTTGTAGCCCCTTGGCGTTGGGGCGAAGGGGCCTAGGAGGTCCATCCCCCAGCGCGCAAAGGGCCAAGTGATGGGGATAGTCTGCAGTGCTACGGGGGGGGGGGGGGGAGGTTCGAACCCTTGGCCATCTTCTGGCAGGCCTCGCACGCGGAGACAAGGTCTCGCGCATCACGAATCACCGTGGGCCAATAAAAGCCCTGGTGAAGGTCCTTGGCTGCGATGGTGCGCGGGGCTAGGTGAGACCCGCAGCTTCCCGCGTGGATGTCTTCGAGAAGCCGGAGTCCTTCCGGCCGTGGGAGGCAACGGAGCAGGGCGGAAGCCCCCTGTTTGTAGAGCTTCCCCTCCAACAGGAGGTATGCCTGAGCTTTGGCCCGGAGGTGCTTAGCCTCGGTCTCGTTGGGAGGGTCCCCCTCCCCCTTGATGAATGAGATAAGGGGGTCCATCCAAGACGAAGTCCGAGTGATCTCGGTGACTTCCGGGACGCGGGGCTCGTCACCCGCGTCCGGGGAGGTCACCGAGGGCTTCGCAATAATCTCCAAGAAGGCCCCTTTGGGGAGTGGTTCCCGGGCGCTGGCCGCTCGGGCTAGGGCGTCGGCCTAGTTGTTGTCCCTTTGTGGGATGTGCCGGGCCTCTAGGCCGTCGAAGTGCCTTTGCATCTTAAGCACTTCCTGCAAGTAAAGGCTCAGGTTTGCATCATGGCACAAGTAGGACTTGTCCATTTGGCAAACCACGAGCTGGGAGTCTCCTTTCACTAGGAGGCGTCGAATCCCCAGGGAGCGCGCAAGGCGCAACCCGAGGAGCAAAGCCTCGTATTCGGCGACGTTGTTTGTTGCAGGGAACTCGAGCCGCGCCGCGTACTTGAGTTCCCTCCCCTCGGGGCTTCGGAGGACTACTCTCGCACCAGCCCCGGCGAGACACTGGGAGCCATCGAACATGAGTGTCCAATGGTCGCTGCGTCGGGGCAGCGCGGGGAGGTCTTCGTCCTCGTGCCCGGAGGCAGGAGTCCACTCCGCCACGAAGTCGGCGAGGACCTGTGACTTGATGGCGGAGTGCCCCTGAGGGAAAGGGAAAAGGGGGCGAGCTCAGTCCCCCACTTCCCAATCCGGCCGGTGGCTTCTTTGTTTCGGAGCACCTCCCCCAAGGGGAGGGATGATGGGATGGTGATGGGGTGCCCCAGGAAGTAATGACGAAGCTTCCGGGACGACATCAGGAGGGTGTAGCAGATCTTCTCCATCTCCGTGTACCAAGTTTTGGCTCCTTGGAGGGCTTCACTCATGTAGTACATGGGACGCTGCTGCCCATCTTGCTCCTTTACCAATACCGCGCTTACGGCGACCGGGGTCGTGGCGAGGTAGAGGAGCAAGATGGGCGGGGGCTTTTGATGACCGCGTCATCGATGTAGACTTCGATGTTGCGACCGATCTGGTCCTTGAAGACCAGCGTCATGAGCCGCTGGAAGGTCGCTCCAGCGTTCTTTAGCCCGAAGGGCATATGGACGTAGCAGAAGGTTCCGAGGGGAGTTATGAAACTCGTATTTTCCTCGTCCCCCTCCGCCATTTGGACTTGGTGATAGCCCGAGTACACTTCCAGGAAGCTCATCAACTCGCACCCCGAGGTCGAGTCGACCAACTGGGGCAGGCGCGGTTGAGGTTGGTGAAGTCCACGCACATCTGCCACTTGCCGTTCTACTTTTTCACGAGGATGGGGTTCGCAAGCCACTCAGGGTGCAAGACCTCCCGAATGAACCCCGCCTCTCGGAGTCGGGCAATCTCTACCTTGATCGCCTCTTGGCGTTCAAGGGAGAGTTTTCTCAGCTTCTGCTTGATTGGGGGGTGACCGGGGGTCACCGCGAGCTTGTGCTAGATGACGTCCCGGGCGACGCCCCGCATGTCGAAGGGCTTCCACGCGAAAACGTCGGAGTTTTCGTGCAAGAAAGCTGTGAGTTGCTCCGCTTTCTCCTCGTGGAGCTCCGCCCCGATTCTGACGATCTTGTCCGCGTCATCCGGGGACAGCGGGATCTTCCGGAGGCCCCCTTCCGGCGCGGCTTGGGGAGGGGCCTCCTGGAAGGTATCATGGCGACGTCTGACTCCGGGGGAGAGGCCTCCCCCCCGGGGTTTTGATGATGTTGACGCTCCCGATCATTGCGGCGGCGTGCTCGTATAGAGCGCGGGCCACGTCTTGGTCTCCCCGGGCGGTGATCACGCCATGAGGCCCGAGGATCTTCACGCAGAGATAGTTCTGGTGGATCGCGGCCCCCAAGCGATTGATTGTGGTCCTCCCCATGATCGCATTGTAGGAGGAGGGGAGGTCTACCACATCAAACTGGACCATCTCAGTTTGGTAGTTGTCCAGGGTGCCGAACGTCATGGGGAGATCCACCTTCCCCACGGGGTGGATCGCCTTCCCCGGGACGAATCCTTGCAAAGGCCCTGCTGCGGGCTACAAGAGCTTCTCATCTACCTGCATCTCCCTAAACGCTTTTAGGTAGAGAACATCGGCAGAGCTCCCGCCATCCACGAGGATGCGGGCCAGATGGCAGTTGTAGATGGCGGCGGAGACGATGAGCACGTCATCATGGGGGAAGCGAACCCCACACGCGTCTTCCATCGTGAAGGTGAGGGAGACGTCCGACCACTTGGGCAGCACAGATGTATGAGCACCCCCACCACCTTCACTTCGCGGGCGTACTCCTTGCGTTGACGTTTGGAATCCCACCCGGAAGCGGACCCTCCTGTGATGACGTTGACACGCCTTTGGGAGGTTTGAAAGGGGAGAGTTTCTGATGGCTCCCCCTCCTGTGTTCGTCCCTGCTGTCCCCCCGCGGGAGCAGGAAGGGCCGGTAAGGCCGGCTGAGGGGGCAAGGAGGCCAGGGTCCCCCCACTCTGCCCATGCTGGTCGAGGAACGCAGCGAACTGCTGTAACAGTTGATGGCATTCCCGGATGGCATGGGTACTGGACCTGTGGAAGGTGCACCACGGGCCTTCCCTGCTTCCCGCCGCAGGGCCTTCCCATCCGCGGGATGACTGTCCTCCCCCACGGCCTTTCGGCTTGGGGAAGGTGCGATTGCCCTTCGAGGCGTCACGCGAGCCGCCTCTGCCCTCGAGGACAAAAGTGTCCCGAGGCCGTGGCTCGTTACGACCCCCCTACTTGGAACGTTTGAGGGGGTCCCTGGCAGCCCGGTCAGCGGGGGCGGGAGCCCCCTGGTTCTTCTTCCAGAGGTCGTCCTCCTCCGCTCGGGCGTACTTCTCAAGTACGTTGAAGAGCTCATCGGCGGAGGAGGGGCAGCTCCGGGAGAGCCTCCGATGGAGCTCCCCGGGGAGGATCCCGCTCTTGCACACCCCAATGACTGTGGAGTCGGGGACGTGAGCCACTTTGCTCTTAACCTGAGTGAAGCGCTTGAAGAAGCTGCGGATGGTCTCCCCCGTCCTCTGCTGGACGGTGTAGAGTTGCGAGGAATCTAGGGGACGCACGTAGTTCCCCTGGAAGTTTGCACAGAATTCGCGCTTGAGCTACGGAAGGACTTGATGGAGCCGGCCTTCAGGTTGTAGAACCACGAGCGGGCGATCCCGGTGAGGTAGAGGGGGAAGACGTTGCATTGCACCGTCTCGTCCCCCCCCAGCCGCCGAGATGGCTGTGGAATACACCTGCACAAATTCGTAAGGATCGGCCTCATCGTTAAAGTGTTCGATGTGCGGCGGGCGGTAAGGCCGCGGCCATCGAATGCTCTGTAGTCTGCGGCACAGCGGCTGGTTAGCCCCCTCCACTTCTCGGGGAGAGTCCCGGTCACTGTCCCCTTTGACAGGGGACGCGCGCTCATTGTCAGAGTCGGGAAGGGGCCCAAGAGGTCCGCCGGCGTGGCGGTAACGGCGCTTTTCCTCCGGGTTGGTGGAGCTGACCTCCAAGATGTCCGGGCGCTCCCCCGGAGAGGTTGGTTCTTCGGCGGGTCTCTTCCCCCGGCCGGAGCGGGAGCGAAGTTCTCCACATCCGTGACCTGGGGGAGGTTCCTCCCTGGACTTGGTTCCACGCATTCGCTCAACCTCCTCCCGGGCGAAGTGGACTTGATCCGCCGGAGGAGGGAGCTCGTGCGCTGTAGCTACTGGCCTGGGCGCTACCGGGGCCGGTGAGGGGGAGACCCTTGTGGCGACATCCGGAACCGGAAAGGGGGAAACCCTTGTATTATCTGGAACCGGAGAGGGAGGAACCCCCGCGGCGACGTCTGGAACTGGAGAGGGGGGAACCCCCGCGGTGATGTCCGGAACCGGAAAGGGGGAACCCCTATATTATCCGGAACCGGAGAGGGTGGACCCTGTTGGATCAAGGATGCCGACTAGAAGGGGGGTGAATAGGAGGCTTTTAAAAACTTTAAAACTTAAAGCAAATAAAGAACAAATCAAGAACAAATAATATAAGCAAGGGAAAGAGAACGAACACAGCGATTTTTTACCGAGGTATCGGAGACTCGCCCAGTCTCCACTAATCCTCGTTGAAGTACTCAAATCACTTGAGTCTTGCCTCAATATCCACACAGGATATTATCACTAGTGGTTGCTCCTTGTCCACTCCGGAAAGGCGAGCACCGATGCCTTGTACACACTTGCCGAGCCTCTCCAACAATCTCCGAACGGAGAGATCAACGGCCACGCCTCCGAACCGTCTAGGTGAGGGCGCTCACCAAGAGTAAAAGGCAGCGAGGTCTTCTCAATACCTCCAAACACGCACCGAGAAGCTAAGTGAATGCAAAATGCAAAGAACTGAAATGCTCGATGGATCGGAAAACACTCAACTTGATCAAAAGATCAAGATTCTAAGTAGAAAACTAAAGCTCAAGAGTGTATATGAAATGCTGCTGCTTGTTGTATAAAACTTATGCCCAAAGCCCCTTTTTATAGCCTCAAGAATCAAATGAACCGTTGGAGCTAGGGCTGAAAATCAGCAATCCAAACTGATAGTCAGTTTGCCTAACTGACAGTCAGTTCAGTGCACAACGGCCGACAAAATTTACGGATAAAACTTTGCTAGCCGTTCGTGGTCGAAAAAGGAAAGCTGAAACCCACAACTGACAGTCAGTTCGACCACTAACTCGACCAAAATCAAATAGAAACTCAGTTAAAAACTCTGTGGTTGAAACCCCAACTGATAGTCAGTATGGACAAACTGACAGTCAGTTTAGTACAAAATTTTGAGCACAAAATACACCCTCTCTGGACAATTGTCAGTTTAAACTAACTGACATTCAAACTGACAGTCAGTTTAGCAAACTGACAGTCAGCCTGAACAAAAACAGAGATAACTTTAAATCCAGAAGTCTAAAAGGGGTGTTTAATAGTTCGTTGGAAATATAATTTCAAGGGCTACATTTTTGCCAACAGAAGAAAAAGCCAGATCTGCCTAGATCTTTCCAGAAAATCGAAAAACTCTTCTGCTGTCAAAAACTGAACTGAAAAACCAGATTTTTCAAATAACTTCAAAACCAAATCCAACCAAAAAGATGCAATGCAATGACCTAGTTTTCTCGGTTTGCGTTGGAGATAAAGAGAGGACTTTTGCCACCCCTCTTTATAGTACGGTTTAAAACTAGAAAATAATTTCTCGAACCGATCATCTCCAAACGCCGAGATCGGTAAAAATAAAAAACTCGTAATACCTTAGGTCTTTCGCATCTTCATGATTTGCGTTTGTATTTTTCTCTTCTACATCTTGTGCTTCACTTCATGTCGGGTTCATCTTGATCATCTCGTAATTCTTCCCGAACAATCTCTGTATCACAAAGTCTCAGAAGCACAGTTAGTCCAAAACACTTTGTTTTCATTAATCATCAAAATTAAGGTTAGGCATGAAGGCCTAGATGCAACAGAACCCTCGCGGCGTCGTCCGGAACCGGAAAGGGGGAAACCTCTGTATTATCCGGAACCGGAGAGGGGGGAACCCTCGCGGCGTCGTCCGGAACCGGAAAGGGGGAAACCTCTATATTATTCGGAACCGGAGAGGGCGGAACCCTCGTGGCGTTGTTTGGAACCGGGGCGCCGTTGCGGGGGGAGGCTGTAACACCCTAGTTTTGGGGGTGAAAAGTTTTGCATGAAAATCCTGCATGCATGTATCCCTGTAGTAGTAGCCAGATCAGCTGAACTCTAATCTCTCCCAAACCCTAAAAATCTCCAAATCAATTCTCTGGATCCAGATCAAGATCTGACCATCCAGATTTAACCTACCAGTTACCCTGAGGATAAAAGTCTTCAGGAACCAGATCAAATTCTGACCCTAACTCTTAGTACCTAAGCCTCTCTCTGTTTTCGAAAACAGGAAAACTCAGATTTACCCTAAGTACCCCAGTTTCCAGATAATTGAGTTATCATGATTTAACCTTATTCAGACTCAAGTAACCCCTGGAATATGTTCCTAGGTTCATCCTCAACTCACTTCAAAAAGTTGGGAGCCAAATTAATTCATCTAAACACTTTTCACAGTCTAGTCCAAATTTTACTGCGAATAAGTCCTTTTCTATTTACCTGGAAGCCTGAAAAGGCTAAAATCTACAAATTAATTCCAACTCCAAAATTTCTTCGGGAAACACCTTCCAAATACTATTTGATACAGATCTCCCTTTTGATCAGACTTCAAAATCTCTCTCCAATCACCAGAATTCGAAATCGACAAAATCCAGACTTATTTTACCCTAATTTTACCCTATTTTCGAAAATAGGTGAAATCCCCCAAATCTTATCAAATTTTCTCTAAATTTGAGTTGGATGAGTACTAATAGAAATGTTATACTCAGCCATGAAATCAATTCTCAAATTAACCATCTCTAAGACAGAAATTACAAATCAGTCCAGATTTCAAATAAGAATCCTTGCAGTTTGGTCCCTGGTTCGACCAGAGACGCTGTGCACGACCGCGACCACCGCGCTGCCACGCCAGGAATTTTGTCGCCGGTGAAGCCCCGTGGTCGCCACCCCTGCCACCGCGTTCCTGCCACGTGTGCGCACGTCGTTCGCCACGGTGGAGCCACCGCGGCCGCACCAGCATCCCCAATTTTGCCCGCGCGCGCACGCCATCGCTGCAGCCACTGCAGAAGCACGGTGCCACGTTGCAAGCATGCCTTGAGGAGGCATCACTTCACCTTCACCTCCACCAGAGCAGCAGCGCAGCCGACGCGACCGGTGAAGACGTCGCTTCGCCGCCTGTCATCGCCGCCGGTCACTTCCCAGTCAATTCAAGCCGGCTTCACTTCCCCGTGCAATTCCCGCCGTTGCAAGCCCTTTCTGTGCCTATAAAAGACGCCCCAGCCCAGCACGAAGACACTCACACTAGAACCACCCAAAACCTCTAACCACGCCGTCGTCTTCGTCTTCTTCGGCGAGCTCGAGAAGAGGCTCACGGTGCCAAGCCTCTACACTGCTTCCTCCTCGATTCCAGCTACTCCAGTAAGCTCCTCTTACCTCCCTCATCGTACTCGAGCATGTAATTGACTTCAAACCTCTCCGGTCGCCGGCAATTCCCGTTTCTCTCCAGCAACTCCGGCGAGCAATTAAACCCTATACAGAGCGATTTAGCTCTCGAGCCCGTGATCAATATTGCTTAGTAAACTTATCTAAGCATCCCTAAGCAACCAGAATCGAAGAATTTGCTAAAATATGAAAAACCCCAAATTGGAACTTTGTTTGTGAACTGAGATTGCTGTTCAAGCTTTTCTGGTGCATCTCTAGTCAATCTAACTTCACCCGTAGCTTACTTATGCCCCAGAGACCATCCACAAGCAAGGAATTAAGTTTATTTGCCCTAGATCAAAAATGCCCAAATCAGGCTTGAGTTAATCTTTTCTCCAGCCAATATCTCCTAAATCCAGCCAATCCAGCCATGGAAACCTTGCCATCTAGATGTTTTGGACCATTCTGAGCAACTATGTCTTCTACCACGACTTCTAATTCGGCCTAGATTGTGAGATATAGCTATGCCCTAGTTTGCTGTACTGTTCACATTGCATGTGCTCCAGGCCAGCCAACTTCTTCGCCAGTTTTCATCACTTTCCGGCCATCTCCTGCCCTAGGTCCTGTTGAGACATTTGTTCCTGTTACAAATGCCTAACCACCAGACAAAGTGGTGCATCATTTGGAGCCCTGAGTCAAAAGATATGGCTAACCCTAGTTTCTGGCCATGTCAAGCCTATGCCAGGCTATGTCAGCCAGTGGCATTGAGCCTTTTCACCCACTTCCAGCCATGAACTTTGAAAATAACTTTGTCCCTTAGACTCCTGATGTTGTGATCTACACTTTTCTCTACTGTCACAACTTGAGTTGAGCCCTCTATCACCCATCGACCTTATGTCGATGCCTCGAACCGAATGCCAACCTAAAGACGTTCGCTGTTTTTGGGCGAACCAGTCACCACCTTGATATTACCCTGATATCTTGGAACCTTGTAAACCTTAACAGCTAACTTTAACCCTGGTTTCCATAATTAAACCCAAATCGCTTTCAAACCTTGTATCACCAGAGCATTTCTCCTTGCATCTTTGCATGTAGTGGATTAGTAAGAATATGATTGATTGTAATGCCTGTTTGCTTGTTTGATCTTGTTCAGAGCAAGAGTCCGGGGTTGAAGATCTTGTCGCTGAACCGTCATCGACTGCTGATACTTACGACGCGGAAGGCAAGTCATACTTTGATCATATTGAAACCCATATTTTATGAATTGCTATGCTATTCCATGAATAGATATTTCATTAATATTGCACATGTTGAGATCAATGATATTATGGCAGTGATAGATTGAATACTTGAGAAATGTGAACTTGATAAGATAGCAAGCCTCGAACTAATAAAAGTATAAACATGTACATTTATATTCATGAAATAGAACCCCTAGCCGTGACCAGTATTTTGGTATGGAATGGTGGTAGCACTGGAGGTGCTTGGCTGCACTGGATGTGCAGGCACTGAGGGTGCATGGTTGTGGTATGATCTGGTCACTGGCATGTAAGGACTAGAACCTTGTGTTATGCGTCTAGTGGCATGAAAAACGTACCAACCACTTACCTGGTATGGGACAGGCGCAACCTAGTAGCTTTCTTAGTATTATCAGTTCCCTGCATGGCTTGTCGATCCGGTTTCTCGCGTGGAAACTGGTGGGACGCAGTTCGTCCATGAGTGATGCGAGATCAGAAAAATTATGAGAGGATAAGGTGTAAAGAAGGAAGACGCCCTACGCCAGATTAAGTCGTGCGCGACTGTAATCAAAAGAGGTTATGTGTCCTGCGGGAACATAGACCCAGGCTAGGAAGTAAGGCAGTGGGGAGGACCCACAACGGTACTTGGGATGGTGTTGTCCATTTACCGGGCAGGGATACTGTTAATACTAGACTGCAAAAACGTTGTGTGATCTCGGCCTTGTCACATGCGTATAAGTCGCATGGAGTTGGCCCGACTTGGAAGTCGAGTGAAAAAGTGGATTTAAAAAGAGGTACATCTCTGCAGAGTTTAAAAATGTATTCGAATACTTCGTACTCCCGAGTTTTAGGAGTATGCCGCGGTGGATTAAATCCATGGGGTGTGACACAAGTATTGTTTTATAAACTAAAATTTGTTAGCTCAAGATTACCCAAGTGGCATGTGTTGTCACGATAAGGGGCGTTGCCGTGGACTGCCATGTGTTGACGTGTCGCGGTAATACCATAATCTAGCAAACATATGATAATTAAGAGGCATGTGGTTATGCCCTAAGTTATGAAATACTGCTAAGAACATATGATTGAAAGACTTGAATAAGAGTAGTGTGATATGAGGATATATCGCCTTGGATATGGGATATATGTATCACCATCAATGTGATTTATTTACTGCCATGGGTATGATCAGAAGTTGAGTAAGACTTGAGAAAGAAAGGTATTTTGGGAAAAACCTCTCACTCTTTCCCCAATAGCATAGGTTCATGTCATATATATATATATATATGTATCTCTACCTTCCCTATGACTTGCTGAGTACGTAAGTACTCACCCTTGCAACAACTCATCAATAGATGGAGCGTTCTACGACCTTGGAGGATACCCTGAAGATGCTGCGGACCCAGGAGATGATGAGCAGTTCCCTTCGGAGCCCTGATGCGGTGCTGTCTTGCTGTCAACCTCTGTTCCCTGTGGATTGCTTTTGGGCCTAGCTTCCGCCGACTAGATGTGTTATTTTGTTAGACCCTTGTGCCTTGTACGGCACTGTACCTCGTTTTGTACTAAGGCCTGATGGCCATACAATTATGACTATTGTACTATTTTGCTGCTGCAATGTAATCCTGTGATTGACTCATCCTGGGAAGTCAAGTGGTTAGGGGACCAGCTGCATCGAGCTGGGCTCCTCACAGGTGATGTCACTGTCGTGGCAGACGTGACATAAAATAGTGGTATCAGAGCAGCACAGACCTTGACTGTAGGACGGTACCCTTAGGGCTTGGTAGCGCCAGGACATCGTAAATTATTTAAAAATTATTTCTGAAAAATTTTATTTTTACAAAAGGTTGTTCTTGCTCTTATAAAAATGTTGATTTCAAAATCTTATTTTGCTTCCAAAATTTCTCGGCAGGATGGCCAAGGAGCGTTTCAGCTACATCGAGCGTCTCGGTGGATGGGCCACATTGCTGTGGCATATTGCTCAATTCCTAGGGATTGATGAGCGGCCGATCTGCGAGACCATTTGGGACTATTATGAGGGGCGTCGCTATGGCTTCAAGGCCAAGGTGCTGGTGCACGCTCTCGATAGTCGTGAGGGACAGGTGATCAGAGTGGAGGCCAGCAGGGCAAGCCGACTGGATGCCATCCAGGACGCAGCTCGAGAGGCGGTGCATCGGGTACGCCAGGTGTACTCATGCCGGCTCCAGGAGTCACCTTTCCGTCACGTGCCTTCATCTCCCTCTGGGTTGTCACCCATCGTGGAGTACCCGGACCCGTGTCTGGCAGGCACCGTAGGTCTGTTGAGGACCCTCGACTCGCGCTACTCTACCTTGCTTGCTGAGCATCAGGAGCTCCGCAAGGAGTTGGAGGAGCAGAAGAAACGTGGCCGAACCGCTTCCCCGTCGTTGACTTCTCAGCCTGCAGCTCAGAGACGCCGCACAGTTGAGGAGGTTGCTCCGACTGTTGTCTCCCCAGCTTGTACCTTTGGACCCAGTGCAGGACCTAGCTTGATTCCTCGGAGGGTTGCTAATGCAGCTGGGTACCGATGCTCGTTCTCTACCCCTAGCACCCGCCGGGCAGAGGGCAGTGGGTCAGCACTACTGTTCCATGAGTCTGGACCACCCGGGTTTGTCACCCTGGAGGAGTCCGACGACGAGATGGAGCCAGAGGAGGTTGAGCCCTGTGGGAGCAGTTAGTTGCCTGTTCTTTTAGATCCTCAGGCCAGGGTAGATCTTATAGGTTTGGTGATGCTTTTGGTTGTTATCATCACCATTACTTGTATTTTGATTGTATCAGACTAAGGCGCTTAGCCGCTTTTGTATCAACTACTTGTGCATTAATGAATCAGTTCCGCATATATTTCTGCATTAGTACCTTAATTCTCTCTAGTTAGTTAGACCTGTCTGCTTCTCTCTTCAGAAGATCAGAATGGTTCACACAAGGAGAAGGACTCAAGATGACCAAGAGGGCCAAGACCCAGTTACGCCACGAAGAGGAACCACACCTCATCCAGGATCGCAGAGCTCACTACCGCCACAAGAAGACTCACCAAGTCTCCAGGAAATTCTTCTTTCAATGGAGAGGAGCCGCCAAGAAGCCCAGGCTGCACATACCCAGTTGCTAGCTCAAGTCATTCAGAAAATGCCAGGGACTGCTGAAGGTACTGCCGTCGGAACTCGACTCTCGGACTTCCAGAAGACACGACCACCCACCTTCGCAAGCGCGACCGACCCAATCGTCGCAGACGACTGGCTGTGGGACATTGAAAGGAAACTGGACACTGTTCGTTGCAATGATCGAGAGAAGGTGTTATTCGGATCACACCAACTCACTGGAGCAGCAGCTGCTTGGTGGATGAATTATCAAGAAGCACACATGGACAAAGACAACATGACTTGGACGGAATTTAAGGATCAGTTCCGAAAATTCCATATCCCTACAGGCGTCATGGCAGCCAAACTCCGAGAATTCCGGAACTTGACTCAAGGGAACCGGACTGTCACTGAGTACCTGCACCAATTCCACCATCTAGCTCGGTATGCATCCAACGACATCGACACGGAAGATAAGAAGATTGAACGCTTCACCGAGGGACTTTAGTACTATTTGCAGTATCAGATTGCCTCCCATGAGTTCACAGAATTCCAGACTCTGGTGAATCGAGTATTAAAGATAGAAGAAAAGCGAGGCCTCGGAGAAGAAAATCGGAAGAGAAAGATGATGCAACAGTCGCGACTGCCAGCTAGCTCATCTAGGGGAAGGGCCCCAACATCTCCAAATTTTCGTCCACCCTACCCGGCGCCAAGACCACAATTCACGCCAATATGCCCCAACTGCAGAGGAGCACACTATCAAAGGGATTGCCCTCAGGCAAGGACTCAATGCTATCATTGCGGACAGATGGGACACCGCAAAGACAGTTGCCCGTGGATCCAACTCCCAACGGCGATAGCAAGATCGCAAGCTGGAACACAAGCGATGGCACCTAGAACCACAGCTTCACCACCATTGCAGAGCCCCAGAGGAGGTTTGCCCAACAGAGGGGGAAATGCAGCAGGCCGAGGACGAGGGCGAGGAGGAAGACCAATGGCAGGCCGAGGAGGCCGACTGAACTTCACCTCCCTTCAAGAAGCAGACAATGCCTCTGACATTCTCCTAGGTAGATTCTTGATCCAATCTGCATCTGCTTTAATACTGTTTGATCCTGGAGCTACAAACTCATTCATATCAGAAGATTTTGCATTTAAAGTGGGAATACCTATGGTACCTCTAAAGTACCCTATGGCTATACAGACCCCAGGAGCTAAGCTGCCTGTATATTCAGCTTGTCGTCATATAACCTTCAGAATAGATGGGATAGAGTTCTGGGCTAATCTATTAGTCCTAGAACTGCAAGGCCTAGACATTATAATAGGAATGGATTGGTTATCCCAGCATAAAGGTCTAGTGGATTGTGAGAAGAAAACTCTAAGCCTTGTTAGTAACCAAGGGAAGGAAGTCCTATTCCATGCGGAAAGATCATCGGTCGAAAAATTGCAAGGATCAGTCCATGCACTTCCGGAAGTATGCTTGGATCAAGTGCCCACAGTACAAGAATACCCAGATGTATTCCCAAAAGAACTCCCAGGGATGCCACCTGACAGGGAGATAGAGTTTACCATTGAGCTTAAACCAGGAGCGGCACCTATAGCCAAGAGACCATATAGGATGCCGGTAACGGACTTAGAAGAGTTGAAAAATCAGTTAGAGGAACTGGAGGGTAAAGGATTTATCCGACCCAGTGCTTCACCTTCGGGAGCTCCAGTTTTGTTTGTAAGGAAGAAAGATGGAACCTTACGAATGTGTGTAGATTACCGAGCTTTGAATGAAGTCACCATTAAGAACAAGTACCCATTGCCAAGAATTGATGACTTGTTCGACCAACTTCGAGGAGCCAAAGTATTTTCCAAGATCGATTTGAAATCTGGATATCATCAGCTGAAGATCAAGAAGGAAGATATATCGAAGACTGCTTTCACTACCAGATATGGTTTATACGAGTTTACAGTAGTGCCCTTTGGATTGACCAATGCTCCGGCAGCTTTCATGAACTGTTGGGGGAAATCTCCATGCGGTCAAGTCCAGGTAAGTTCATGATCGCCCGGGGACAGTGGCCTCCGGTGCCTGCCCCGGGCGCTGCCATTTGGCTCCCGGGACCGTGCCCCCCGGGCATGTCCCGGGCGCCGCCATTTGGCCCGGGGACAGTGGCCTCCGGTGCCTGCCCCGGGCGCCGCCATTTGGCTCCCGGGACCCTGCCCCCCGGGCATGTCCCGGGCGCCGCCATTTGGCCCGGGGACAGTGGCCTCCGGTGCCTGCCCCGGGCGCCGCCATTTGGCCCACGGGCATGTCCCGGGCGCCGCCATTTGGCTCCCGGGACCGTGCCCCCCGGAAATGTCCCGGGCGCCGCCATTTGGCCCGGGGACAGTGGCCTCCGGTGCCTGCCCCGGGCGCTGCCATTTGGCTCCCGGGACCGTGCCCCCCGGGCATGTCCCGGGCGCCGGCATTTGCCCCGGGGACAGTGGCCTCCGGTGCCTGCCCCGGGCGCCGCCATTTGGCTCCCGGGACCCTGCCCCCCGGGCATGTCCCGGGCGCCGCCATTTGGCCCGGGGACAGTGGCCTCCGGTGCCTGCCCTGGGCACCGCCATTTGGCTCCCGGGACCGTGCCCCCCGGGCATGTCCCGGGCGCCGCCATTTGGCCCGGGGACAGTGGCCTCCAGTGCCGGCCCCGGGCGCCGCCATTTGGCCCCCGGGACCGTGCCCCCCGGGCATGTCCCGGGCGCCGCCATTTGGCTCCCGGGACCGTGCTCTCCGGGCACGTCCCGGACGTCATCGCCCTCCTAAAAGGTAAAACCCCTGTTTGTTTATCACGTGCAGGTCACGCGAGGGGCGCCTCGGGAATCAGCGACCACCTGTCAAGCATCCAAGACGTTTGACCGGGAGAAGGACGGTCCTACCCTTCAATCCGACGGTGGCTTCCGGGGTAGTTTAGGTTTTTTGCTTCTTTTTGGGGCTATAAATAGCCCTTGTACCCCTCTGTTGTAAAGGATCAGTTCATTATTGTTTGGAATAGCTAATCTCACAGACGTGCTCCGGAAGCCTCTCCCCCGGAGAGAGCCTCCCCAGCCGACTCCGGTCGGGAGCGCGTCGACAGGAGTAGGGCCCCCACCGGGACCCGAACCTGTATAAATCCACGTGTCAATTCTTGTGTTTGTCCGGCGGGGGAGGACCGGTCACTCGGTCAGCCCGCGCTGCGTGATCTCCGCTAGGATCGTCTTCAAAACCTGCCGGGGTATTCTTAATACCACGACAGTTGGCGCCGTCCGTGGGGACCCGTGACGAATCGCCATGGCTCCTCCGAGAACAAGGGCCCGCGCCCTTCCCGGTGACGCCGGTCCCGGTGACCTGGCGCCACCCGTCCGGGACGCTGCTGTTCCGGCGCTTCCGTCCGGAGGCGACCATTCCCAGGTACCGCCTCCCACCTTTCCTCTCAATCTAGGCGCCTCCACCTCCGGGTCGCTCCCGGCGGCCACAGGGACCTCGGCCGGGACGAGTTTCCCCCCGACGGCTCCCCCGGTTCCCCGGGATGCCCTGCTGGAGGCTCTCGTGGAGGGCCAGCTCCGCGCCCAGCACTCTATGGACGAGCTCCTTAGTGTGTTGGCGCGGCCCTCGGCCCCCACATTTTCGTCGCACCCGTATCCGGGGATCATGCTCCCGTTTATGGGATACCCAATGGCCCCTCCGGCGTCAGGGGGGCTGTCTACCCCGTATAATCCCGCTGGGGGGTTCCCTCCCCCCGCGGGATATACTTCCGGACACTTCTCGGCACCCGGGCCTGTCCCGGTGCCGGGAGGCTATTTCATGCCCGGGCCCTTCGTGGCACCAGGGGGGTACCCCGTCCCCGGCTCGCTTCCGGGGCTGGGGGGTCATTTCATGCCGGGGGCTATTCCTACGCCGGGAGCCAGTCCCGCCCCCCATGTTGCGTTTACCGCGCCGGGGCCGGTCGACAGAGCAGCTCCCGTGCCGCAGCGAATTTCCCCCTGCATTGGCTCCCCAACCCAGGACGTCGCCGAGGGGGCTCACCCCCCACTGGTTCCGGATGTCACAGGGGCTTCCCCCTTTCCGGTCCCGGTCGTTGCCACGGGGGCCCCCTCTTCGGATCCAAACGCCGCCCCGGGCGCCCCCTCCCCGGTTCCGGATGGTGCAGGGTCTCCCCCCTTTCCGGTCCCGGGGGCCGTCGCAGGGGGCTCCCCCCAGCAGGTCCCGGTAGCTCTCGGGCCGGCTGCCACAGTGCAGGAGCTCCCTCCCCCAGCGAAGCAGATCCGCTTCTCCCGGGGGGAGGTCGAGCGAATGCATTCTCCCAGCCGCGGGGAAGAGCTCCCCCCCGGTCGTTGTCGCAGGGAGCCTCGCTCTCGCACCGGTCGGGGGAAGAGACCAGCCGAAGAACCATCCTTCCCGGAGGGAAGCCCGGACGTCCGGGAAATCAGTCCCAGCCCAGAAGAGAAGCGTCGTCACCACCACTCCGGTGGCCCTCTTGGGCCGCTACCTGACTCGGATAACGAGGGGGCGTCCCCCGTTAAAGAAGACAGTGACTGGGGCTCCCCCCGGGAAGTGCAGGGGGCGAACCAGCCCCTGTGTCGAAGACTCCGCAGCATCCGATGGCCGCGGCCCTACCGTCCCCCGCACATCGAGCATTATAATGGCGAGGCGGACCCTTACGAGTTCGTGCAGATCTACTCCACCGCCATCTCCGCGGCGGGGGGGGACGAGAGTGTCCAATGCAACGTCTTCCCCCTCTACCTCACCGGCATTGCCCGCTCTTGGTTTTACAATCTGAAGGCGGGCTCCATCAAGTCTTTCTCGCAGCTTAAGCGGGAGTTCTGTGCCAACTTCCAGGGGAACTACGTGCGTCCCCTGAACTCCTCGCAGCTGTATACTGTCCGGCAGAGAACTGGGGAGACCATCAGAAGCTTCTTCAAGCTCTTTGCCCAGGTGAAGAGCAAAGTGGCCCACGTCCCCGACTCTACGGTCATCGAAGCCCGCAAAAGCGGCATCCTCCCGGGGGAGCTCCACCGAAGGCTCTCCCGGAGCTGCCCCTCTTCCGCCGACGAGCTCTTCAACGTGCTCGAAAAGTACGCTCGGGCGGAGGAAGACGACATCTGGAAGAAGACCTAGGGGGCTCCTGCCCCCGCCGAGCGGGGGGCCCGGGATCCCCCCAGGCGCCCCAGGCAGGGGGGCCGTAGCGAACCACGGCCTCGGGACACTTTTGTCCTCGAGGGCGGAGGCGGCTCGCGCGACCCCCCAAAGGGCAACCGCCCCTTTCCCAAGCCGAGAGGCCATGGGGGAGGATAGTCTTCGCGCGGCCGCGAAGGCCCCGCGGGGAGAAGCCGGGAAGGACCGTGGTGCAGCTTCCACGGGTCCAGTACCCACGACACCCGAGATTGCCACCAGCTGCTGCAACACTTCGCGGCATTCCGCGACCAGCGCGGGCAGGGGGGGGGGGGGACTCCGGCCTCCTTGCCCCCTCGGCCAGCTGTTCCGGCCCTTCCCGCTCCCGCGGGGGGGGGGCAGCAGGTGCAGGAGGGGGAGCCTTCAGACGCTCTCCCCTTTCAAACTTCTCAGCGCCGCATCAACGTCATCGTAGGGGGGTCCGCCTCCGGGCGGGATTCCAAGCGCCAGCGCAAGGAGTACGCGCGAGAAGTTAAGGTAGTGGGGGTGCCACACGCGTCCGTGCCGCCCAAGTGGTCGGACGTCCCCCTCACCTTTACGGCGGAAGACGCGCGAGGGGTTTGCTTCCCCCACGACGACGCGCTCATTGTCTCCGCGACAATCTACAACTGCCACTTGGCCCGCATCCTCGTGGACGGCGGAAGCTCCGCCGACGTCCTGTTCCTCAAAACCTTCAAGGAAATGCAGGTGGATGAGAAGCTCCTGCAACAAGCGGCAGGGCCTCTGCAAGGGTTTGTCCCGGGGAAGGCGATCCACCCCGTGGGCAAGGTAGATCTCCCGATCACCTTCGGCACCCCGGAGAACTACCGGACCGAGCTAGTCCGCTTCGACGTAGTGGACCTCCCCTCCTCCTACAATGTGATTATGGGGAGGACTACGATCAATCGGCTGGGGGCTGCCACCCACCAAAACTACTTGTGCATGAAGATCCCCGGGCCGCATGGCGTGATCAACGTCCGGGGGGATCAAGACATGGCCCGTGCTCTATACGAGCGAGCTGCTGCCACAATAGGAAGCGTCAACCTGATCAAGGCACCCGGGGGGGAGGCTCCCCCCCCGGACGTAGACGTCGCTGCGCCATCCCCTGGGAGGCCCCTCCTCAAGCCGCGTCCGGAAGGGGGCCTCCGGAAGGTCCCGCTGTCCCTGGGCAGCAGAGACCAAACTGTCCAAATCGGGGCAGAGCTCCCCCAAGACCATGCAGCGCAACTCGCAGCCTTTCTGCGCGAAAACTCTGATGTTTTTGCGTGGAAGCCTTCGGACATGCGGGGCGTCGCCCGGGAGGTTATTGAACACAAGCTCGCGGTAACCCCCGGTCACCCCCCTATCAAGCAGAAGTTGAGGAAGCTCTCCCTCGAACGTCAAGAGGCCATCAAGACGGAGATAGCCCGGCTCCGAGAGGCGGGGTTCATTCGGGAAGTGTTGCACCCCGAGTGGCTCGCAAACCCCGTCCTCATCAAGAAGTCAAGTGGCAAGTGGCGCATGTGCGTGGACTTCACCGACCTTAACCGCGCTTGCCCCAAAGACAACTTCCCGCTCCCGCGGATCGACCAGCTCGTTGACTCCACCGCGGGGTGCAAGCTGATGAGCTTCCTAGACGCCTACTCGGGATACCATCAAGTCCGGATGGCGGAGGGGGATGAGGAAAAGACGAGTTTTATAACTCCCCTCGGAACCTTCTGCTACCGCCATATGCCCTTCGGGCTCAAGAATGCGGGAGCCACCTTCCAGCGCCTTATGATGCTGGTCTTCAAAGACCAAGTCGGCCGCAACGTCGAAGTCTACGTAGACGACGCGGTCGTCAAAAGCCCCCGTGCAGCCTCCCACATCGACGACCTCGCAGAGACCTTCCGCAACCTCCGCGCGTTCGGGCTCAAGCTCAACCCGGAGAAGTGCGCCTTCGGGGTGCGCGGGGGGAAGCTCCTGGGTTTCCTCGTGTCCCAGCGGGGCATTGAGGCAAACCCCGAGAAGATCCGGGCTTTCCTAGAGATGCCCCCGCTGCGCTCCGTCAAAGATGTCCAGCGGCTCTCCGGCCGCCTGGCCGCGCTTAGCCGCTTCGTCTCCCGTTCGGGGGAGCGGGGCCTCCAGTTCTTCAAGATCCTCCGAGGGCTTGAGGGGTTCCGCTGGACCCCCGAGGCCCAGGAAGCCTTCAACGACCTCAAGAAGTACCTCTCGAGCCCCCCAATGCTCGTGAGTCCGTCTCCGGAAGAGCCCTTGCTCCTCTACCTCACCACGACCCCCGTCGCCGTCAGCGCGGTTTTGGTGAAGGAGCAAGGGGGGCAGCAACGTCCCGTGTACTACGTCAGTGAAGCCCTCCAAGGGGCCAAGACTCGGTACACGGAGATGGAGAAGATTTGTTACGCTCTCCTCATGGCGTCCCGGAAGCTCCGGCATTACTTCCTGGGGCACCCCATCACCGTTCCGTCGTCCCTCCCCCTGGGGGAGGTACTGCGGAATAAAGAAGCCACCAGCCGGATTGGGAAGTGGGGGGCCGAGCTTGCCCCTTTCTCCCTGTCCCTTACCGGCCGCTCCGCAATCAAGTCGCAGGTCCTCGCCGACTTCATCGCAAAATGGACTCCCGCCTCTGGGTCCGGGGACGAAGATCTCCCCGTGCCGCCCCGACGCAGTGACCATTGGACCTTGCTGTTTGATGGGTCGCTGTGTCTCGCTGGGGCTGGCGCGGGGGTAGTCCTCCGGAGCCCCGAGGGGAAGGAGCTCGAGTACGCCGCGCGGCTCGAGTTCCCCGCAACCAACAACGTCACCGAATACGAGGCTCTGCTCCTCGGGATGCGCCTTGCGCGCTCCCTGGGGATCCGGCGCCTACTAGTGAAGGGAGACTCTCAGCTCGTTGTCTGCCAAATGGACAAATCTTACCTGTGCCATGACGCAAATTTAAGTCTTTACTTGCAGGAAGTACGAAAAATGGAGAAACACTTCGACGGCCTTGAGGCCCGGCATATCCCGCGAAGGGAGAATGACCGGGCTGATGCTTTGGCCCGGGCGGCAAGCGCCCGGGAAACGCTCCCCAAGGGGGCCTTCTTGGAAACAATCACGAAGCCCTCGGTGGCCTCCCCGGACGCAGGCCCCGAGCCTCCGGTCCCGGAGGTCGCCGAGATCGTCCGGCCGTCGTCATGGATGGATCCCCTCATCTTCTTCATCAAGGGGGAGGGGGACCCTCCCAGCGAGACCGAGGTTAAGCGCCTCCAGGCCAAAGCCCGGGCATATCTCCTGCTCGAGGGAAGGCTCTACAAGCGGGGGGCTTCAGCCCTCCTGCGCTGCCTCCCCCGGTCGGAGGGACTTCAACTCCTGGAAGACATTCACGCGGGGAGCTGTGGTTCTCACCTAGCCCCGCGTGCCATCGCCGCCAAGGCCCTTCGGCAAGGCTTTTACTGGCCTACAGTCATGCGCGACGCGCGAGACCTTGTCTCCGCGTGCGAAGCATGCCAGAAGATGGCCAAGGGCTCGAATCTCCCCCCTGTAGCGCTGCGGACTATCCCCATCACTTGACCCTTCGTGCGCTGGGGGATGGACCTCTTAGGGCCTTTCCCCCCAGCGCCTGGAGGATACAAGTATGCGGTGGTCGCGGTCGACTACTTTACAAAGTGGGTTGAGGCGGAGCCCTTGGCTAGCATCACCTCCCGGGCCGTTCAGCGGTTTTTCTGGAAAAACGTCGTTTGTCGTTTTGGTGTCCCCCGGGAAATTACCGTGGACAACGGGACCCAATTCGACTCGGCTTATTTCCGGGAATTCTGCGAAGGCCTGGGGGTCGTCATCCACTTCGCCTCAGTGGCCCATCCCCAAAGCAACGGGGCCGTCGAGAGGGTCAATGGCGTAATCCTACAGGGGTTACGCCGGAGACTCGAACAAACCGCCTCCAAGCGGGGCGCGTGGGCAGAGGAGCTCCCTAGCATCCTCTGCTCGATGCGCACGACCCCGTCCCGGGCCACAGGGCGTGCTCCCTTCTCCCTAGTCTACGGGGCGGAGGCAGTCCTCCCCCCGGAGATCGGCTTCCGGTCGCTGCGGGTCGAGCTCCTGAACGGAGCCACGACCGCAGCCTACCGGGCCAACGAAGACAACCGGCGGCTGGAAATCGACCTCGTGGAGGAGGAACGCGACCGAGCGCTCCTCCGCCACGCCATCTACGAGCGTGAGATGTCGCGCGCATACAACCAGCGCGTGCGCGAGAGAGCTTTCCGCCTTGGGGACCTTGTCCTCAAGCGCGTCACAGACCCCCAAGCCCAGGGTAAGCTCTCCCCCAAGTGGGAGGGCCCCTACAGGATCTCCGCTGTCCTAGGCTCGGGGGCCTACAAGCTCTCCAACCTTCAAGAGCAGGAGCTGAAGCACACCTGGAACTTGCGTTTACTTCACAAGTTCTACGTCTAGCCTAGCGGGCCTGTCCCTTCCCCCGGGGCGGTCACGCCGGAGGGGGAGGGGGGACACTGTAGCTTCCCTTTTTCCCCCTTCGCGGCTTCGCAGGGGGGCTTTGTATATTTCGTTAATAAATGCATAGCCTTTGTTCTTCAACTGTCTCACTGCAGGTTGTTCTTGTTTACCGCCCCTAGTGGTGATGCCCTCCCCGCGAGGACGCCCTCCCCGCGAGGATGCCTTCCCCGTGAAGATGCCCTCTCCGTGAGGAAGTGGGCCCTGCCCCAGCAAGTCCCTCCTGAAGGGCGGCTTACGAACAGCCCTCGTGGACTGAGGGTGTAAGCGGCAACCCGGTCCCCAGCGGCCGCGGTAACGAGTCACTTTGGGAGATTAGTCCCCTACCCAAACACTCAAGACCCGTCTCCGGGCACTTTCTCCTCCGGGAGTAGACGCTCTCCTCAGCGGGACGTCTAATGGCTTTCTGGATCTATCTTCCTCCTCCGGGAGTCGACGTTATTCCCGGCTCCCCGTTCTCACGGCTACCGGAAGATCAGCCCCTTGCGGCTTGATTGGCTCTATCTTCCTCCTCCGGGAGTCGACGTTATTCCCGGCTCCCCGTTCTCACGGCGACCGGAAGATCAGCCCCTTGCGGCTTGATTGGATCTATCTTCCTCCTCCGGGAGTCGACGTTATTCCCGGCTCCCCGTTCTCACGGCGACCGGAAGATCAGCCCCTTGCGGCTTGATTGGCTCTATCTTCCTCCTCCGGGAGTCGACGTTATTCCCGGCTCCCCGTTCTCACGGCGACCGGATGATATCTCTCGAAGACCTTATTCCCGGTTCCCCGTTCTCACGGCGACCGGATGAACCCTCCCGGGAAGCTCCCCTCCGGAGGTCTTACTGGCTTTTCATGAGCCCCTTCCGCGCCTTGTTCCCGGTTCCCCGCTCTCCCGGCGGCCGGATGAACCTCACCCGGTGCCCCCGGGCACCCCGGAAGGTCCCTCCCTCTGAAATCCTGTTTTTACAATTTTCTAACTTAGAAAATATTTCTACAGGTTATGCTCCCCCCGGGGACCCTGTTTCCCCCACAGCACGCGGAGGCTTCCTCCCGCCCGCTGTGGGCGGGGGGGGGGGGGGGACAGGGGGTCCCCGGGTCACCCACGAAGAAACTTAGCTCATCCTTGTTAAGATGAGTCGTCCAGACCATCCAAGAAGAAGAAAATAAAGAGGCAATAAAAAGTTTAACAATGCGCTTTATTGATCGACAAACCCGGAGGACATCTTCCCCCTCCGGTGGGTTTCGGAAATGATACAACCCGGGTCCTAACCCGGGGGATTTTCTACGAGCCTAAGGCCCCTACGCCTAAAGCTCCCGGAGGCGCTCCCTTAGCTCCCGGGCCAGGTCCCGGTACAGCGCCCGGACGCGACGCTGAGAATCCCGAAGTATGTCTTCGGGCCAAAACTCGTACCCAGCCGGCGGAAGTATCCGGAGAGGAGGTATCATCTGGGCCCTCGGGCGCGGGGGAGTTAATTCAGCACGGCTGTTGTCAAAATTATCCAAGTGCCATTCCGGGCGCCACCTCAACCAGACGGGCTCCCGGGCAATACCGCCGTCGCGCCTCCCGGAGACAAGGCTCAGCAAAATCAAAGCCGCTTGGGCGTCCCCCGGAGAGTCTCTCGCGAACCGTTGCTCGGGAGCAACCCCCCGGGAACCCTGGTAACATTTCATTGCAAAGACTTAGAAAAATTTCTAATATATTTCATTGCAAAATGTTTTTGTACAAGTGCCCGGGGCTTCTCCTAAGAAGCTACCGGAATCAAAATGCCTAACAAAATAAAAAGGGGTCCTAGCTAAAGACCCGGGGGAGGCTCATACTTTGGCATTGGGGTCCTCCCCCCGGGGAGCTTCCTCCGTGGCCGGGGCAGGGACATCCGCGGCCGGAGGCGCCGGTGTCGGGAACCACGTCCGGATGATCCGGTCGTAGAACCCCTCCGCCAGCAGCTCCACCTCCCGGCGCGTTGGCTCGAAGGCCTCCGGGAAGCCCCGGGGGATGCGCCCCCCGATCGCCCGGGCGCCGACCCCACGGTAGTCAACGAGCCCCGCGGCGGCCGCGATGACGGGGATCGCTCGGCCCCGTGCTCGGACGTCCGCAGCCTCCGGGATGGCGGAGACTTGTGCGTTAAGAAAACGCACAGCCTCCGCGAGGGTCGCCGGGGGCACCTCCGGGCCGCTCCCGGAGCCCAGGCTAACGCCAAGGCTTTCCAAGGCCGAGCGGACGGAGCGGCCCGCGTCCAACAGCGCCCGGACGCTGGAGCTCTCGAGCTCCCGGAGCGCCTTCTCCCGCACCTTGGCCTCCTCTCGGAGGCGGATGTAGGCGCCCTCCGAAAGGTGCACCTGCGCCCGGGCCCGGGACAGCTCATCAAGAGCTTCGTCCCGCTCCCGGATGGCCGCCTCCCGCTGCTCGACGCAGGCCGAGGCCCGGCTCTCCGCCTCCTTGAGCAGCCGGGTGACCCGCTGCTCAAGGCCCCAGGTAACAGTCGCTACCTACAAAATGCATAAAGAGTTAGAAAAATCTTAAGTGCAGGAAAAAAGCCGAAGTGTTGAGAGCTCGAGTTACCTGGGCTCCGAGGGACTCGAGCCCCTCAAAACGCTCGTGGAGCGTTCCTCCTGCTACGAAGGCCTGCACCTTCCGGTTGTGCAGGCCCTCCGCGTAGCGGGCCACCTCACCCGCGGGAAGTAGGGAGGTGTCTTGCCCGGCCCTCCTGTCGCGGCCGGGAGAGGGCCCCCGGATCTCTGAATCCGGGAGCACGGCCGGCGTCGCCGGCGTCTTCGTCGACGAAGTTTCCTCCGAAGACGAAGACGAAGATTGGGCGGGGATCTCCGCCCGGGGGGGGATCATCGGGCCTTTCCCCGCCCCAGGCCGGAGGGCCCTCGGAGCCTCCTGCTCCGGGGGGACCTCGAAGACTGAGGGGCTCCCCCCCTCTTCATCAACCGGCCAGAGGCGCGGGGGCGCCGCCCCCGAAAACCTCACCTCCAGCCTCTCCGGCGCCAATGCCGCCGGGAGAGGCGAGAGGAGCGTCACGCGAATTGGCGACGGGGCGTAGTCCGCCGAATCAGACCCCGCCCCATCGACAACAACCTCCTTCCCCCGGGCCTCGACGGGGGCCTCCGGGGGCGGAGGCGTCGCCTCTGCCCGGGGCGCCGCCCGGGCATGTTCGGCTCCGGGAGCCGCGTCCCGGGCCCTCACCGGCGTCGTCGCCGGCGCCGTCGTCGGGGCTGGGGTCTTTTGGACCCGGGGCTTTTTGGGCTCCGAGCCCCCGGCAGCATCCTTCCCCCGTTTATGAGACCCGGGGGTGGGAAGGGACTTCCTCTCCGGAAGCCTGAGCCCGTAGGCCTCGGCCACCAAGTTCCGGGGAGGCCCCTCCCCCACGAGGCGCACGATGCGCTTGTGTTCGTCGGCGAAGTACCTCCCCAGGAGGTGCTCCGCCTTGTCCCTCGCCGCCGGGTACGGGCGCACTGTAAGGTAAAAAGTTAGTCAATTTCCCGTAAAAAACTGCAAGTACAAAGATGCAGGGGACTTACGCCGCGTCACCGGCTTGACCGGAGGCCGCTGCTCCGGGCCCATGCCGATCCCCCTTCCCCCGCGTGAGAAGGGGGAAAGCCGCAGGAGCGCCAGCTCCTCCGCGGCGTCCCGCATCGAGCGGGCCTTCTTAGCCAGCACCACCTTCCCGAGGAGCTCGAACTCCTCGTCCGTCCACACCGGCGGCTTCGGTGCGGACGACCGGCTGTAGGTGGGAGGCTCCGGGGCGTAGATCACCGCCTCGTCCCGGACCCGGAGGTAGAACCACCTCCGGAGCCAGTCCCCCCAGTGGTCCCGGGAGGCCGCCGCCGGGTAGTCCGCCACCCGGGAGGGCAGCATCTGGACCATCACCGAGCCGAAGGGGGACTTCGGTCCTCCCTTCACCAGGTGGGAGCTCCGCGCTGCCGGCTCGTAAAAATACCAGAAGACGCGGAGGGTGGGCTCCCGCCCGGTCGCCGTCTCGTACAGCCAGATGAAGAGACCCATCCGGACGAGGGCGTTGGGGGTGAGGTGGTTGAGCGCCACCCCGTACTCCTTTAGGAACTCCCGGAGCATCGGGTGCACCGGGAGCCGGAGCCCTGCCTCGAGGAAGGTCTCGAAGGCCACAACCTCTCCGGGCCTGGGGCGGGGGGCTCCGTCCTTCTTTAGGGGGACCCGGATGTCCCCCTCTTCGACGACGCCCTTCTTGACCAGGGACTCCGCGTCCGAGGCCGAGAACTCGGAGGCCCAGAGGAAATCCGCGGGGATTTCCTCCGGGGGCACCTCCGTGGTCTTCGCTCGACCTTTGGGTGCCATTAGGTGAGTTCTTTGTTTTTCGGTGGCTAAGTTTTCAGGTGGCTACGGCTACAGCTCCCTGACGCTCGCTACCGGAGAAGGCTACCGGAAATGCTACCGGGAGAGCGCTACCGGGAGAGCTGAAGCTGGAGTTGGAAAATTTGGAATGAGCTACCGGGGCCCCCTAAGGCCCTATTTATAGAGGCTGGCCGTGATCTAGATGCGCGCCACGTGGCCCCTCGGAGCAATCTGGACCACTGATTCAAACCGTGCGCGGGAAACGAAGGGACAGGCGCGTAAATTGAGACGCCGTTTCGAACCCCGCGTGCATTTATTGCGAGAACGGCGCGGCCATGAAGCGCCCGGCACAGAAACCGAAGCGTCGCCGGGGCTCCAGTGATTTTTGCCCGGAGTTTTCGTCCGGAGATTTTCCCGGTACCGTAACCATTCCCTCCGGGGGCTCAAGCTTCGTCCCCGGAGGGCATGGGGGGCTGCTGTTGGGGGAAATCTCCATGCGGTCAAGTCCAGGTAAGTTCATGATCGCCCGGGGACAGTGGCCTCCGGTGCCTGCCCCGGGCGCCGCCATTTGGCTCCCGGGACCGTGCCCCCCGGGCATGTCCCGGGCGCCGCCATTTGGCCCGTGGACAGTGGCCTCCGGTGCCTGCCCCGGGCGCCGCCATTTGGCTCCTGGGACCGTGCCCCCCGGGCATGTCCCGGGCGCCGCCATTTGGCCCGGGGACAGTGGCCTCCGGTGCCTGCCCCGGGCGCCGCCATTTGGCCCCCGGGACCGTGCCCCCCAGGCATGTCCCGGGCGCCGCCATTTGGCTCCCGGGACCGTGCCCCCCGGGCATGTCCCGGGCGCCGCCATTTGGCCCGGGGACAGTGGCCTCCGGTGCCTGCCCCGGGCGCGGCCATTTGGCTCCCGGGACCCTGCCCCCCGGGCATGTCCCGGGCGCCGCCATTTGGCCCGGGGAAAGTGGCCTCCGGTGCCTGCCCCGGGCGCCGCCATTTGGCTCCCGGGACCGTGCCCCCCGGGCATGTCCCGGGCGCCGCCATTTGGCCCGGGGACAGTGGCCTCCAGTGCCGGCCCCGGGCGCCGCCATTTGGCCCCCGGGACCGTGCCCCCCGGGCATGTCCCGGGCGCCGCCATTTGGCTCCCGGGACCGTGCTCTCCGGGCACGTCCCGGACGTCATCGCCCTCCTAAAAGGTAAAACCCCTGTTTGTTTATCACGTGCAGGTCACGCGAGGGGCGCCTCGGGAATCAGCGACCACCTGTCAAGCATCCAAGACGTTTGACCGGGAGAAGGACGGTCCTACCCTTCAATCCGACGGTGGCTTCCGGGGTAGTTTAGGTTTTTTGCTTCTTTTTGGGGCTATAAATAGCCCTTGTACCCCTCTGTTGTAAAGGATCAGTTCATTATTGTTTGGAATAGCTAATCTCACAGACGTGCTTCGGAAGCCTCTCCCCCGGAGAGAGCCTCCCCAGCCGACTCTGGTCGGGAGCGCGTCGACAGGAGTAGGGCCCCCACCGGGACCCGAACCTGTATAAATCCACGTGTCAATTCTTGTGTTTGTCCGGCGGGGGAGGGCCGGTCACTCGGTCAGCCCGCGCTGCGTGATCTCCGCTAGGATCGTCTTCAAAACCTGCCGGGGTATTCTTAATACCACGACATGAACATCATGAACAATACGTTTATGGATTATCTTGACAAGTTTGTCATAGTATTCATAGATGACATTCTGATATATTCCAAGAGTACGGAAGAACATGAGCAACATTTGCACCTAGTCTTGGGAAGGCTACGAGAGAGGCAATTTTATGCCAAGTTTGACAAATGTGAATTTTGGATGACAAGAATTTCATTTCTTGGACATGTGTTGACAGCAGAAGGAATTTCAGTAGATTCGGCTAAAATCTCTGCAATCAAGGAGTGGAAGCAACCTACCTCAGTTTCAGAGATTAGAAGTTTCTTGGGATTAGCAGGTTATTATAGGAGATTCATTGAAGGATTTTCCCAAATAGCCAAACCTCTCACAAACCTGCTAAAGAAGGATGTTGCATTTGAATGGACCATCAAGTGTGAAGAAAGTTTTCAGAAGCTGAAGCAGAAATTGACAACAACACCGGTCCTCACATTACCGGACAGCAAAGAAGATTTTGTAGTTTACTGTGATGCTTCAAAGCAAGGAATAGGCTGTGTGTTAATGCAACAAGGTCGAGTGGTGGCTTATGCTTCACGCCAATGGAGACCTCATGAGGAAAATTATCCGACTCATGATTTGGAGTTAGCGGCAGTGGTACACGCTTTAAAGATATGGCGGCATTACCTCATTGGACATAAGTGTGAGATCTTTACAGATCATAAAAGCCTCAAGTATATCTTCACACAGACGGAGCTCAATATGCGTCAGCGTCGATGGCTCGAGCTGATCAAGGACTACGACCTCAGCATACTCTACCATCCAGGGAAAGCCAACGTAGTGGCAGATGCCTTGAGCAGGAAGGCTTATACCCTACAAGGAGCTACACCTAAGAACCCGTGCTTACGGCAGGAATTTCAGAATCTTGAAGTAACCATAGTGCCATCTGGGATGTTAGCTACATTGACTGTGGAGTCTCGACTCCAAGAGCAGATTGAGAATGCTCAGAAAGAAGATGAGGAGATACATAAGATCAAGAGCCACATCAGATCAGGAAAAACCCAGGATTTCATTGAAGATCATCAAGGAATTGTGTGGTATCGGGGAAGGATTTGTGTACCCCGAAATATAGACCTTAAGGAACTAATTCTTTCCGAAGCTCATAAAACCCCATACTCACTACACCCTGGAAACACCAAGATGTACAAGGATCTGAAGACGCAATTCTGGTGGAATGGAATGAAGAGGGAAATCGCGGAATATGTCGCAAGATGTGACACTTGCCAAAGGATTAAGGCCGATCATCAGAAGATAGCTGGAAAGCTGCAACCCTTACCAGTGCCAACTTGAAAATGGGAAGAGATTGGTATGGATTTTATCACAGGACTTCCCAGAACACAAGGGGGATATGATTCCATATGGGTCATTGTGGACAGACTCACGAAAGTTGCTCATTTTATACCAGTCAAGAAAACGTATAATGGCAACAAATTAGCGGAGCTATACCTGCAACGAATAGTGACGCTGCATGGTATCCCGAAAAAGATCGTTTCAGATCGAGGAACGCAATTCACATCCAAATTCTGGAACCGACTCCACGAGGCTTTGGGAACCCAATTGCAGTTTAGCACTGCATATCACCCACAGACAGGAGGACAGACTGAACGTGTAAATCAAATCTTGGAAGACCTTCTCAGAGCTTGCATCTTAGATTATGGAACCTCTTGGGAAAAGTGCTTACCATTTGCGGAGTTTACTTATAACAACAGTTACCAAGCTAGTCTGCAAATGGCACCCTTTGAAGCTTTGTATGGGCGCAAGTGCAGAACTCCACTACATTGGGACGAGCCAGGAGAAAGGCAAGTCATTGGACCTGAACTCATCGAAGAAGCTGAAGCACACGTCAAGCTCATCAGAGAACGATTAAAGGCAGCACAGTCACGCCAGAAGAGCTATGCCGACAACCGAAGAAGGGAATTATCGTTTGCACCAGGTGAATCAGTTTATCTCAAGGTTACACCGTTAAAAGGGATGAGATGATTCCATCAGAGAGGAAAACTGTCCCCAAGGTACATTGGACCATTCAAAGTCCTTAAGAGGAAAGGAGAGGTATCTTACAAACTGGATTTGCCATCAGATCTTGGAGAAATTCATGACGTGTTTCATGTCTCGCAACTCCGTAAGTGCCTCAAGGAACCAACGGATCAGATAGAACACCAGGGGATTCTGCTTCAGAAGAATCTCACCTATCTCACTCAACCACTGCAAATACTGGCTAGTGAGGAGCGTCAACTCAGAAGGAAGAAAATCAAGCTTTGCAAGGTTCAATGGGAAGATCACTCAAAGGAAGAAGCGACTTGGGAGAAAGAGGATGATCTGCGGCAGGCTTATCCCTACCTCTTCCCTTCTCTAGGTAAATCTCGGGGCGAGATTTCTTTAAGGAGGGTAGGCTTGTAACACCCTAGTTTTGGGGGTGAAAAGTTTTGCATGAAAATCCTGCATGCATGTATCCCTGTAGTAGTAGCCAGATCAGCTGAACTCTAATCTCTCCCAAACCCTAAAAATCTCCAAATCAATTCTCTAGATCCAGATCAAGATCTGACCATCCAGATTTAACCTACCAGTTACCCTGAGGATAAAAGTCTTCAGGAACCAGATCAAATTCTGACCCTAACTCTTAGTACCTAAGCCTCTCTCTGTTTTCGAAAACAGGAAAACTCAGATTTACCCTAAGTACCCCAGTTTCCAGATAATTGAGTTATCATGATTTAACCTTATTCAGACTCAAGTAACCCCTGGAATATGTTCCTAGGTTCATCCTCAACTCACTTCAAAAAGTTGGGAGCCAAATTAATTCATCTAAACACTTTTCACAGTCTAGTCCAAATTTTACTGCGAATAAGTCCTTTTCTATTTACCTGGAAGCCTGAAAAGGCTAAAATCTGCAAATTAATTCCAACTCCAAAATTTCTTCGGGAAACCCTTCCAAATACTATTTGATACAGATCTCCCTTTTGATCAGACTTCAAAATCTCTCTCCAATCACCAGAATTCGAAATCGACAAAATCCAGACTTATTTTACCCTAATTTTACCCTATTTTCGAAAATAGGTGAAATCCCCCAAATCTTATCAAATTTTCTCTAAATTTGAGTTGGATGAGTACTAATAGAAATGTTATACTCAGCCATGAAATCAATTCTCAAATTAACCATATCTAAGACAGAAATTACAAATCAGTCCAGATTTCAAATAAGAATCCTTGCAGTTTGGTCCCTGGTTCGACCAGAGACGCTGTGCACAACCGCGACCACCGCGCTGCCACGCCAGGAATTTCGTCGCCGGTGAAGCCCCGTGGTCGCCACCCCTGCCACCGCGTTCCTGCCACGTGTGCGCACGCCGTTTGCCACCGTGGAGCCACCGCGGCCGCACCAGCATCCCCAATTTTGGCCGCGCGCGCACGCCATCGCTGCAGCCACTGCAGAAGCACGGTGCCACGTTGCAAGCATGCCTTGAGGAGGCATCACTTCACCTTCACCTCCACCAGAGCAGCAGCGCAGCCGACGCGACCGGTGAAGACGTCGCTTCGCCGCCTGTCATCGCCGCCGGTCACTTCCCAGTCAATTCAAGCCGGCTTCACTTCCCCGTGCAATTCCCGCCGTTGCAAGCCCTTTCTGTGCCTATAAAAGACGCCCCAGCCCAGCACGAAGACACTCACACCAGAACCACCCAAAACCTCTAACCACGCCGTCGTCTTCGTATTCTTCGGCGAGCTCGAGAAGAGGCTCACGGTGCCAAGCCTCTACACTGCTTCCTCCTCGATTCCAGCTACTCCAGTAAGCTCCTCTTACCTCCCTCATCGTACTCGAGCATGTAATTGACTTCAAACCTCTCCGGTCGCCGGCAATTCCTGTTTCTCTCCAGCAACTCCGGTGAGCAATTAAACCCTATACAGAGCGATTTAGCTCTCGAGCCTGTGATCAATATTGCTTAGTAAACTTATCTAAGCATCCCTAAGCAACCAGAATCGAAGAATTTGCTAAAATATGAAAAACCCCAAATTGGAACTTTGTTTGTGAACTGAGCTTGCTGTTCAAGCTTTTCTGGTGCATCTCTAGTCAATCTAACTTCACCCGTAGCTTACTTATTGTAACACCCCTGTTTTTGCCAAACCCTAAAATAGCCAAAATCCACATCCGGACCCCAAAACCTAATCTGCTTCAGCCATTCCCTTCTAAATACTGTTCAGAACATTTTTCCCTTCGGGACCATCTCCAAAATCTCACCCTAAAGCTGAGTTTCAAGCCTTGCTATTTTAAAACCCTAATTACCCTATTTACCCTAAACTGTTTTCCCCAATTTTGTCGAAACCCTTCAGATCTTGCCCGATCTTACCAAACTTTGGCCAGATAAGTTCTACTAATCTTTTGCAACTTAGCTGCGAAATCAGATTTTAGATCGGACCCTCAGATCTCCAAATTTGCAAACAGGCCCAAGTTCTATTCAAATTATCCTCACAGAACAGCCCCTGGAATAAGTTTCAGAAATTGCAGAACAGCCCAAATGTTATTTTCAGGCCCTTTTCGACCAGCGCCTGGTCGTTGCCACGACCAGTGCCCGAGCCACCGTTGCCGCGCCGCGTTCTCGCCGCATTCGCTCGCCGCCGGCCACCGTTCTTGTCACCTGTGTTGTGAGCAACCAAACCACCTCCCGTGCACGTGCCAGTGCCGTGGCATCGCCTCGCCCAGCGGCTAAACGGCCGCGCTCCCGAGCCTCGTTTTCGCGCGCGCTCCCGTTGCCGTGGCAGTTGCATGGCGTTACGTGTCATTGCCGGAGCATTGCTGTTGCCTCCGCGTCTGCGCCATCACTGGTGAAGTCCCAAGGCAACTGGCAAAGCTGCAGCACCGCCTGAAGCGCGATCACGTCGCCGTCACCGTCGTTGCGCCTGCGCCCGACAATTTTCTCCCCGGCGCAAGCTACCGCTGTCGCGTTTCCCTCGCAAGCTCCGTCCCCGTGCCTATTTAAACCCCCTCAACGCTGTGAAGAAGCACAAGCTCATGACTTAGCCAAAATTCCAGCTTCTCGCCGTTTCCACTTTCTTCTCCGGCGAGCCAGTGAGAGAGCTCACGGTGCCAGCCCTTTCCACAGCCCCTCTCTTCAATCCAGGTTCACCAGTGAGTCCCCCTTGTTCCCCTCTCTGTGTCATAGCAACCAATTGCACTAGATCGATCCCCATCGCCGGTGATCGCCGGATTCCCGATTTGCCCTGTTCCCCCAATGCCACTCGATTCAGCCCAAATTAACCCTCAATCCTGTAGAAGAAGTTGATCAGTAAGCCTAGTAGAGCAAGCCTGTAGAACCAGAATCCCCAATTAAGCTCAAATCGAAGAAATCCCAAATTTGAACCTCGGCCGTTCGCCGGACTTCGGCGCCAAGCTTCTCCGGCCGATATCCAATGAAATTAACCTCCCCAGTAGCTTTGTTGTGCCCTAGAGATCATTCCCAAGCTTGGAATTGAGCTCTTTCGCCCTGTATCGAAAATACCCAAGCTCCAGTGTCGTCTTCTCCAGCGCCGGTCGCCGGAATTTGTTCCCGGCCGATCCAGCACCTGAAACCTTGTCCCTTAGATAGATTCCAGTACCCTGAGAAATATTGTCCACTAGCTCGACACCTGGATCTGCCTAGATTGTGAGTTATGCCTATGCCAAGATTACTGTCCAGTAACTCAGCTCATGTCCAGGCCACCGTGGTTCATCGCCGGATTTGGCCACCCTCCGGCCACTTTCAGCCCTTGTGCCTGTTGAGTATATTGTTCCTGTTAGTAATGCCTACCTCCCAGACAAAGTGGTGCATCATTTGGAGCCCTGGATCAAAAGTTAAGCCATGCCCTAGTTTCTGGCCATGTCCAGCACCATGTCAGTGCATGTCAGCCACTGGCATTAGCCTTGTTTGACCCCTTCTGGTTGAGCAATTGAAATGCCACCTTGTCCTTTAGATTCCTGGAGTTGAGATCTACAACTTTCTCTACTGTCACTTCTCCAGAAAACCATCCTAAGACTAGTTTCCAGTTATGTCAAAGCCACGAACTGAATGTCGACCCCTCGACGTTCAATCCTTTTTAGCCGTTTCTTCGACCAGAGCCCTTGTGACCTTGCCCTAACTTTTTCCCCTGCATGCATGACTTATTTACTTAATACTTTCTATAGAAACTATTTTCAGTATGCTTATGTGGTATGTGTTTGTGTGTTAATTGTTTGCCGCAGAGTCAGAAGCGGAAGGAACGGAAGAAGTCTTTGAAGAGCCGTCTGAGTTTTTAGACCCAACATTGCAAGGCAAGCCTCATTCCTTTGATCATGTCTCACCCAATATTTTCATATGAAGTATATTCACTGTTTCTTACTATGCATGCTTAATTGAAATACAAGTTATGTTTGAATGACATGAGTAGATATTACCTAATGGATCATGAAACCCTTTTTGTTATTGAACCTTCGTGTATATATGCTCTTGTCACCCTAGGACTCATATATTGAATATCCACATTAAAATTGAAATGGTCAAATGCATGAGAAGTTATAATAAAAACCGTTTTGACAAGAAAAATGATAAAAGGGATCAGTAGTGAGGATTGGATTGTATGGAGAGGGTGCGGTGCGCACCAGGGTATGTGAATGTTCCTCACTATTGGTTCATAAGGACGAGAACCTTGTGCTGTGTCTCTATACGAATTGTAAACGTACCAACCACTTGCCTGGTATGGGACAGGCACAACTCAGTAGCTTTTTGGTATTAGCAGTTCCCTGCATGGTTTGACGATCTGGTTTCTCGCGTGGAAACTGGAAGGCCAAGGTTCGGCCATGAGTGATGTGAGTCAGAAAAATGATGAGAGAAAAAGGCGTAAATGAAGGAAGACGCCCTAGACCTGATTAAGCCGTGAGCGGCTGTAATCTTAAATGGTCGTATGTCTCGCGTGGACATAGACCAAGGCTATGTGTCCTGAGGGAACATAGACCAGAGAGGCTAGGAAGTAAGGCAGTGGGGAAGACCCACAACGGTACTTGAGACTTAATTGTCTATTTACCGGGCAGGGATACTGTTAATACTGAACTGTAAAGCGTTGTGTGATCTCGGCCTTGTCACATGTGTATAAGTCACATGAAGCTGATCCGACTTGAAAGCCGAGTGAACCAGTGGATTTAAAAAGAGGTACACCTTTGCAAAGTGTAAAAGAAGTATCAGATACTCTGTACTCCCAGGTTCAGGAGTCTTTTCGTAGTGGATGTTATCCATGGGTTATAGCACAAGTAATGTTTTGGAATGTTTTCATAATGCGGTTAATAAAGTAGTGACTCATGGGAGACCACTACATCTAATGTTTTAATGAAAACCTGTTTAATGTTTAAAGTACTATTTTCATGACAAAGTACTGTTTACTGAACAAATAACTTGGAAATCTATATATCTCTATCCATATGAAACTAAAATCCCTGAATCATATGTTTTATCCTCATATAAGTACATTACTATAATCCCCGGAATGAGTGTTGCTGAGCACCAAGTGCTCACCCTTGCAATTTGCATCCAACTGTAGAAGAGGGATTCGAGGATCCCGAGTCCTTCAGTTATGAGTTCCCGGCAGAAGATGGAAGCACCCCGGACGAGCCCACGTTCTAGAAGGATTGCGCACCAAGTCAAGTCAGATGTGGGAGGAGCCACTTCAACCCCGCTGCGGATGGAAATCAAGCTTTTTGTCGTTGCTTTGTGCTTTATGCTGTGTGTTCGGTACTTAGATACCGACTCTGGTTCTGATAAACTTGTTATTTTCTTAGCAACTCTACTTAGCGCCATTTTCGGTGCTTTGGGTATGTAATATTGGCCAAGCTGGCCTGCTACCTGTTTAATGTTATTATTATGCTTGTCTGGTTTGGAGCTCATGTGTCATCCTGCTGTGTGTAACCTACCTGGGCGGTTACCAAGGTGATCCTCAAATGGGGGGTCTCACAGCGAATGGTATCAGAGCATGAAGCTTGACTGTAGGTCGTGACCCTTACTAGAATGGGCGTCCCTAAAGTAGAGAATCGCTAGATTATTTGGTAAAAATCTAATTGTGAAAAACCTAATTTGTTTAAGAAAAGCATAATGAGTATTATTTGAAAACTTTCAAAACCATTTTCCTACTTTTAAGAGTTCCGTGTCTCATCATCGCAGATGGCCCCTGGTAAGAAGCTGATTCACGGAGACGAGTTGGGATCATGGGCATTAATGCTTTGGATGATGCTACAATTTCTGGGAGCAAGAGACAACCAGCGACCTGTATACTACGTCCGTCGAGAAGAAGTCGATGGTAGACCTTTTGGTTTCCGTGCCTCGGTGATTGTGTACGAGATTCCAGAGATCGGAAGAGGATCAACAAGAAAGGAAGCTCGTAGAGAAGAAGAAGAAGATGCTATCCAAGACGCTGCTCGTCGTGCTATAGGTACCATCCGTCAGCTGTACGATGACTTTCTTATAGGTTCTCCTTTCTGTTTTGTACCCTACCAAGTCCCCGGATCAGATCGTCGAACTGTTCATCCCTCCAACAATCAGAGAGACGCCATCCTGACCAAAACCAGAGATGTAGTCCAAGTCTTGGAGTCAAGCTACACTCGGTTGCTGCGTGAGCATGAAAATGCTCGGGATGACCGTCACTATCTGGAAGGAGCGCTTGCGAAAGTTCGCTCAGAACTCCAAGAGAAAGAGAAACAGATTCAGGAGTTGGCTGAACCTAGCAGAGCTCGAGAAGTCGAAGACGAAGGATCGGTGAACAAGAGGAACCGCTTGAAGATAAGACTCACAGCCCGCAAGAGTGTGGGAAGACCTAGGGATTACCTGGGTTATTTCACGCCTGCTTCGCGTGGCATTGTGATCAACACCCCTGCACCAGAGTATCCTACTCTCACGAAAGGAAAGGAAGTTCCTGAGGGCAAAGGAAAAGAGATTGCTACTTGCAACACCAACGATTCATCTGAGGAAGAAGAGGACAACGACATGCAATGGGACCCTATGGATGCCGACGAAGATCAAGAAGAGGAAGACCCTGAAGAAGTGGAACCTTGCAGTTCTTCCAAGACCGACAGGAGATCGTAGTTTTCTCTTCAGCTTGACCCTTCTGCTCTAGCCCTTGTAACCGTTAGTCTTTAGCTCTTGTTGTAGTAGCTGCCTTGTTTGTATTGTTTGTTGGTAACTCCAAAGCTGTAAAGGTGAAAACCTTGTATCTTTAGAAAATCTTTGAAAATGGCAATTGCATGTTCCAATCCAATCTCTTGGATTGATCTTTTCTTTCAGCTTATGTTCAATCTGTGCTCTCTTGAATTAGTAGTCTTGTCTCAATTATCTTGGCAGAACGGAATGGTGAACACCAGAGGTAGAATCCAAGGTTCAGAAGAAGTTCCAAGAAACACATCAACAAGAAGGACTAGAGATGACTCGGATCAGCCAAATTCATCAGCCTCAGTACCGCAAGGAGGAAATCTGACGGAAATATTAATATGGATGGAGCAAAACAGACAGAGATCTGCAGAGGTACAGAGTCAAATCCTGGAACAGCTAATGCAAAACTCTGCAACCCGCCGCGAGGAAGGTTCGAATATTGGAGCAAGACTGACAGATTTTCAAAAGACACGTCCTCCAACTTTCTCCTGCACTGAAGACCCAATTGTGGCAGACGATTGGTTACGAGAAATTGAGAGGAAATTGGATACCGTCAGGTGTAGTGATGAAGAGAAGCTGCTATATGGACCCCATCAGCTCACAGGATCGGCTGCAGCGTGGTGGGAGAATTACAAGACGGTACACCCTAATCAGAATTCAATCACCTGGAATGAATTCAAGGAACAGTTCCGCAAATACCATGTCCCCAAAGGAGCTATTCAAGCCAAACGCAGAGAATTCTTGAATCTAAGGCAAGGAGGAAGGACGGTGAAGCAGTATTTGCATGAGTTCATCAAATTGGCCAGGTATGCACCTGAAGATATCATGACAGAAGAGCGGAAGATCGATAGATTCTGCGAAGGCCTACAAAACTCATATCAGTATCACCTGTCAACACACGAGTTCACGGACTTCCAAGTCCTTGTGAATCGAGTGCTTAAAATGGAGGAGAAAAGAGGCGTAGTAGAAGAGGACCGCAAGAGGAAAAGTGTAGCATATCCATTTCAAGGAAATTCTAGCCGAGGAAGACCAGCGCCATATGCCAGAGCCGCTTTCAGACCACCCGCACCACCAAGACCCCAGAGGACTTCATCGCCAACAACTCTAACGTGTCCCGGATGCAAAGGGAGTCACCTCTATAGAGACTGTACACTGAAGAATGCAGAATGCTTCCATTGTGGCAGAAGAGGACATCACAGAGAGACTTGTCCATTTCGGCATTTACCTCCCAACGTTGCCAAAGCTCAGGCAGCCAAATCCCCTGCACCTGCACGAACTATTGCCAGAGGAGCACCACAAGCTAGAGGAGGAAGATTCCAAACCAACAGAGGAAGAGGAACACCAACCACCGGAGGAAGACTCAACTTCGTGACTGCTACAGAAGCAGGAGAGGCAACTGACGTCGTGATCGGTAGACTCTTAATCTCCTCTCAGATTTCAGTTGTTCTATTTGATCCCGGTGCAACTCATTCATTCATGTCAAAAGATTGCTTGTTGAGTAATAACTTGCCTGTGGTTGCTTTAGAGCATCCTATCATCATTCAGTCACCTGGCGCTAGGATGATTGTTAATTCTATCTGTAGAAATGTTGCCTTCCGTATCGGCAATCTAGAATTCCTGGCAGACATGCTAGTTCTAAACCTTCAAGGATTGGATGTCATTCTCGGAATGGATTGGCTGGCCAAGCATAAGGGATTGATGGATTGTGAGAAGAAAACAATCACCCTGACAAATGCCAGTGGAAAGCAAATTACATTCCATGCAGACAGAACTCCAATCTGCGACCACCTACAGAGATTGAACTGCATCGAAGAAGTGAAGCTTGAAGAGGTACCAATTGTCAATGAGTACCCGGAAGTCTTTCCAGAAGAACTTCCCGGATTGCCACCAAATAGGGATATAGAGTTCACTATCGAACTAAAACCCGGATCTGCGCCATATGCTAGAAAGTTGTTTCGGATGACAGGCCATGAGCAAGAGGAATTGAAGAAGCAGATAGCTGAATTAGAAGAAAAAGGATTCATCAGATCCAGCTCATCACCATGGGGAGCCCCAGTGCTCTTTGTTAAGAAGAAAGATGGTAGTATGCGACTTTGCATAGACTACCGCAAGCTAAACGACATGACCATCAAGAACAAATACCCCTTACCAAGGATAGATGACCTTTTTGACCAGCTCAGAGAAGCAAAAGTGTTCTCAAGAATAGACCTGAGATCGGGGTACCACCAGTTAAGGATCAGAGAGCAGGACATTCCTAAAACTGCTTTCGTAACCAGATATGGGTTGCATGAGTTCACAGTGATGCCCTTTGGATTAACTAATGCGCCCGCGGTATTCATGAATCTAATGAATAAGATCCTCATGGAATTCCTGGATAAATACATCATTGTATTTGTGGATGATATCCTTGTCTACTCTAAGACGGAGGAGGAGCACGCACATCACCTGAGGATTGTGCTACAGAAACTGGCAGACCACCAGCTATATGCCAAGTTTAGCAAATGTGCTTTTTGGTTGAAGAAGATTTCTTTCTTGGGACACATCATCTCAGGAGAAGGAATATTTATGGACCCGTTGAAGATACAAGCTGTTACTGATTGGAAACAACCTGAAACCGCAACAGAAGTTAGAAGTTTCTTGGGATTAGCGGGATATTATCGAAGATTTGTAGAAGGATTCTCGAAGATCACCAAACCGCTAACCCAGCTACTGAAGAAGAATGCCCCTTTTAATTGGACCGAGGAGTGTGAAAGAAGTTTTGAGGAACTGAAGAAAAGACTGACAACTGCACCAATCCTGATACTGCCGGACGTCAAAAAGGATTTTCAAGTCTTCTGTGACGCCTCCAAACAAGGATTAGGATGTGTATTGATGCAAGAAAGGAAAGTGATAGCTTATGCTTCTAGACAGCTACGATCTCATGAGGAGAATTATCCAACACATGATTTGGAGCTAGCTGCGGTCGTACATGCACTTGAAGATATGGAGACACTACTTACTAGGCAGTAAGTGCGAAATTTATACGGATCATAAGAGCCTGAAGTACATATTCACGCAACAGGAGTTGAATATGAGGCAGAGAAGATGGTTAGAACTGATCAAAGATTATGATCTAGAGATCCACTATCACCCAGGAAAAGCCAATGTAGTAGCTGATGCTTTGAGCAGGAAGTCTCGTTATAACCAGATAACACAGCTAGAAGTGCCGACACAACTGATCAAGGATTTCGAAAGGCTACAATTAGAATTAGTGGACCAAGGAACCATCGCTACGCTAAAGATGGAATGTGAGTTGAAGGATAAAATCCGACAAGCTCAAGCAATTGACCCAGATCTTCAAGAGATGAAGGAGGACATGAAGAGCAAAGATACAACCAACCTTCGAGAAGATGAACAGGGAATTCTATGGTACGATGACCGTATCTGCATTCCGAATGACCACGAGATCAAAGACTTAATCATGCAAGAGGCTCATCAGACCCCATATTCCATACACCCAGGCAGCACCAAAATGTACAAGGACTTGAAGAAAAATTTTTGGTGGAAAGGAATGAAGAGAGAGATTGCCAAGTTTGTCGCAACTTGTGACACATGCCAAAGAGTGAAAGCAGAACATCAAAAGCCTGCGGGACCGCTACAACCTCTACAAATCCCAGAGTGGAAGTGGGATGAAATCGGAATGGATTTTATTGTGGGACTACCAAGGACGAGAAAAGGATTCGATTCTATATGGGTCATAGTTGATAGATTAACAAAAGTAGCACATTTTCTCCCAGTGAAGACCCTATATACAGCTAAGGACTTAGCAGAGCTGTATCTCAACAGAATAGTTGTCCTACACGGAGTGCCGAAGGCTATCGTTTCCGATAGAGGAGCCCAGTTCGTTTCAAGATTTTGGCAAGAGTTGCAGAAAGCCCTGGGCACAAAGTTAAAGTTCAGTACCGCTTACCACCCTCAAACTGGAGGTCAGACGGAAAGGGTAAACCAAATTTTGGAAGATATGTTGAGGGCTTGTGTTTTGGACTATGGAGACTCTTGGGAGTTATTTCTACCTTATGCAGAATTCACCTACAACAACAGTTTCCAAGCAAGCCTGCAAATGGCACCATATGAAGCCCTATATGGAAGAAGATGCCGCACGCCTCTGTATTGGACAGAAATTGGTCAAAAGCAACATCTAGGACCCCAACTAGTAGAAGAAGCCACAGCCCACGTCAGGATCATACAAGAAAAACTGAAAACAGCTCAATCTAGACAGAAAAGCTATGCGGATAACCGTAGAAGAGAACTATCTTTTGAAGAGGGCGATTATGTGTATCTCAAGGTTATGCCATACAAAGGAGTTCGAAGATTCCAGATGAAGGGAAAGTTAAAACCTAGATATGTGGGACCATATCGAATTCTGGAAAAGCGAGGTGAAATGGCATACAAGTTGGAATTGCCACCAGAACTAAGCGGAATTCATGACGTGTTTCATGTATCTCAACTGAAGAAATGCTTGAGAGAACCAACAGAACAGATATCTCCTACAGAGAATGAGATTCAACCAGACTTATCTTGCCAAGAATACCCTATTAGAATTCTGGAAACCAGAGAGAAAGTGCTGAAGTCAAGAACCCTCCGATTCTGCAGAGTCCAGTGGAACAATCACTCAGAGGAGGAGTCAACATGGGAAAAAGAAGAAGATCTCCGACGAGAATTTCCCTCCCTATTCTCTGACCTGCCCTAATCTCGAGGACGAGATTGTTTCCAAGGTGGGTAGATTTGTAACACCCCTGTTTTTGCCAAACCCTAAAATAGCCAAAATCCACATCCGGACCCCAAAACCTAATCTGCTTCAGCCATTCCCTTCTAAATACTGTTCAGAACATTTTTCCCTTCGGGACCATCTCCAAAATCTCACCCTAAAGCTGAGTTTCAAGTCTTGCTATTTTAAAACCCTAATTACCCTATTTACCCTAAACTGTTTTCCCCAATTTTGTCGAAACCCTTCAGATCTTGCCCGATCTTACCAAACTTTGGCCAGATAAGTTCTACTAATCTTTTGCAACTTAGCTGCGAAATCAGATTTTAGATCGGACCCTCAGATCTCCAAATTTGCAAACAGGCCCAAGTTCTATTCAAATTATCCTCACAGAACAGCCCCTGGAATAAGTTTCAGAAATTGCAGAACAGCCCAAATGTTATTTTCAGGCCCTTTTCGACCAGCGCCTGGTCGTTGCCACGACCAGTGCCCGAGCCACCGTTGCCGCGCCGCGTTCTCGCCGCATTCGCTCGCCGCCGGCCACCGTTCTTGTCACCTGTGTTGTGAGCAACCAAACCACCTCCCGTGCACGTGCCAGTGCCGTGGCATCGCCTCGCCCAGCGGCTAAACGGCCGCGCTCCCGAGCCTCGTTTTCGCGCGCGCTCCCGTTGCCGTGGCAGTTGCATGGCGTTACGTGTCATTGCCGGAGCATTGCTGTTGCCTCCGCGTCTGCGCCATCACTGGTGAAGTCCCAAGGCAACTGGCAAAGCTGCAGCACCGCCTGAAGCGCGATCACGTCGCCGTCACCGTCGTTGCGCCTGCGCCCGACAATTTTCTCCCCGGCGCAAGCTACCGCTGTCGCGTTTCCCTCGCAAGCTCCGTCCCCGTGCCTATTTAAACCCCCTCAACGCTGTGAAGAAGCACAAGCTCATGACTTAGCCAAAATTCCAGCTTCTCGCCGTTTCCACTTTCTTCTCCGGCGAGCCAGTGAGAGAGCTCACGGTGCCAGCCCTTTCCA